>CM041545.1:16624375-17967250 GCA_023238725.1 Scortum barcoo
AAGGGTTATTGACCACAGAGAGAAATGGAAAAAAATGGAAAAAGAGACAGATGTACAGATGGTGTAGCTAAAAATTGTTGAAATCATTTTTCATACCATGTCAACACACCAGCCAAGTCCTGTCTTTCAACTCCAGTAAACTCATTCATCTCTGTTAACCATTCACCTTCGTTTTCTGACCCATCCCTCTCCATTTCATTCATTCAGGTATCTTAACTACTTTGCCACCAAATCCAGTCCAACGGGGGTGATCCTGGACTTGTGGGAGGCCCAGCATTTTCCCGACGGCAACCTCAGCCGCCTGGCCCAGGTACTGGAGGAGATGGGACGCCATGACAGCCTTGTTCCTGCAGCGACTGAACACTGACATCTGCCCGCCGGGGGAGCGCGACATTCCAGGGAGGAAGAAGACGTGAAAAGAAAATAAAGAGAGGGGGGGCGCCCCAAAAGCAGGCGAGTCGTTTGGCATCGCGGTGACAAACACAATCACAGATAACTGCGTGTGTGTGCGCGCGCACTCAGACGCAAGACGATAGAAACAGCTAGGTCTACTCAGCCATGACCCAGTTAAACATTGGCAACAAAGGGTGTAAAAACTTGGAGGGTAAACAAGAATCTCTGCCAGTCATTTCTCTCTGGCTGCTCCCCTCTCTCTTTCTCTCTCTTTCTCGCTATCTGGTACAACGACTTGATATTTTTGGCTCTAGTTTCCTTGGAAACAGCTGTCCGGTTATTTGGATGGACTGTGTGGATATGTGGATGATGTCCTTGCCATGGACAGCAGCGTGAGCAGTGAGGCACTATCAGAGGTCAAAGGATCAAAGGAGCAAGGTTTGGATCAGAGTAAGCATCTATCACCCTCCAAAACCAGTCTCCATAGCAACTCCACGGACGAGTATGTGTTCTGTGATAACATAGTATTTAATAATATGCCTATTTATACATATCTTTGTTTGTATTTTATGCAGCCTGTTATGGAATACTTTGCAGTGTCTTCACATTTTGGTTTCTTCTTTCATTATGTTTGACTGTATCATAGCACCTCCTGGTGGACACTCGCAGTAACGACTCATCCTGTCGGCCACATTGACATGTATAGAAGGAAATCAATGATGTAATCATTTTTACAGTTTTAGTGTTGCTGTCGTAACTACTATTAATACGTTTTATTCATGTTTGTATAATTATTGTTTTTTTTTTTTTTAATTATGTGGTTATGTGTTTGACATGATTTTTTTAAGTCTAAAATATTTTTGATAAGTTGCATTGGTTATGATTTGTTCTTTACTTTCTTATTTTGCATGTCTTTTACCAGGTCAATTGGCTAATTACACCAGTCTGTTACCCCCTACATAGAGGGTGATCAGGACCATTTGCCCAAACGAATGAATAAAAGTCATGACGGATGCTGATGATTTGTATGTAGTTACGGATGATGTCATCTACATTAAAGAGACCAGGCAGAGAGGAGAGGTAGATTCTGTAGAAAAAAGGGAATCAAATAAGTATATTTTTGTAGGACCAATGCAACCGAATACAACTGCTTTTTACCAAATAATTGACATACAGTGTATGAGGTGAAATTTAATACAGAAGGTGATCATCTAAATATGAAATGTCATTTGAATCGTGCGATTTTGGAGGAGATCTTAACTCAGACTTGTGCGTTTGTACGTTAACGACAGAATGCATCAACGTTACGATGACACTGACTCTGTGCTTACAAATTAGTGATAGTTGTAAATGCAGCAGCACTTGTGACTTTTCAGGTGTTCTTGGTTGGTTCTTGACTCTTTTTATTTTTTAATGCCAGTTGTCTCAGTTCTACGTAAAGGTGTCTATGCAAACTTTGCATCTTTCTGAAACAATCTTTACATTCTCAGTGGGCTAGCCTTTGCATTCCCTAGTTGTTCTTCAGCTTTATGATTATTATTGTGTATAGTGAGAATGTAGCCCGTCTGTATCTGGCATTCATGATGTTCCTCGCAACTGCTTGCATTTCATCTGTCAAGTTATTGTACAAAGTGTAAGAAAGAATTTTTAAGACTAATAATAAATTATATTTATATGCAACATTGAACATTGAGCACGGGGAGCTTCTTTGTTTGAACTTTGAGATTAATGACGGGAATTTTACAGCAGTGTTTACAGTGTTAATAGACAAACCTTCAAGACGCATAGTCATTTTTATTGGAGAATGTTATCCAGATCCACTCATACACCCATTAATCACATATGTACAGATTAAATAAGGCACAAGCCGAAGTGGTAGAGTGGACGGGACGTATTCTGTACACAGATAAATCATCAAAACCACATTTTAACATCCAGCAAGACAATAATTAAT
Source organism: Scortum barcoo (assembly GCA_023238725.1). Lineage (NCBI taxonomy): Eukaryota > Metazoa > Chordata > Actinopteri > Centrarchiformes > Terapontidae > Scortum > Scortum barcoo. The sequence goes on from CM041545.1 coordinate 16,626,723, forward strand.
AAATCAATAGATTTCAGCTCAAGTATTTACAAATGAATTATGAATGGAGACAATGAGGGGGAGGCCTCAGTCTCAGGTCTGGAGGCCAAAATTCACAAATTCATCAATGACATAAGAGTTTTAGCCAGATTTCTTATTTTAATATTGAAATAGAGTGTACATAGAAATACTTTATAGAAAAATCTGTTTCTGCTGGACACTTTTTATCATTAATCTGATCTTACTCTGCTTTTCTGTGTAATAATAATAATAATAATAATAATAATAATAATGCAATTGACAATGAGGTCACTGAGCGTGAATTAGAAATTTCTTTGGATGGATGACAGCAACTGTGGGTGGAGTTGACTATGACTGTGAGTCAAAAGAAGAATCATGAAGGCAGCCGTGACAGTACAAAAGACTGCACTTAGAGTACTGCTTTATGGCTTTAGAAGAGCAGAGCAGGAGCTTCCTCTGTTTAGAACTGCTCAGAGAGATTTTAGTGCTCCCCTCCCCGGAAAAGGGTCCCTGTCTGCTTGCCCCGCATGGACATTATGGACCAGACTACTGCTCAGCTTTCACAGAAAGCACAACTTGAACCTGGTCCGAGGCAGAGGTGGCTCAGGCAATGGGAGGGCAGATCTCCCCCGACGTAGTCAATCTTTCGCCTCTCATTTTTTCTGGCTCCCCGCCGACCATTACCATTATCGCTATCACTCATTTTCCCTGTCAGTTTCCTTTGTCCTATCATTCACAGTCTCTTCTTTTTTTTTTTATTTCCCTTTCTTCTTTTGGCCAGTGTAAGTGGCGCTGTGCCAGTGGCAGTGACAAGTCTCTGGTGATGAGCGCATCCCCTTTTGACTCTCCGTCACAGTTTGATGTCTTGGGACTCTAACATCTTCGCCAGGGTCTTCTTCACCCTCAGGGCTGAGAGGCGGCAGGCCGGGTTTTGAGCCCAGCACTCCGACATCAATTTTCCCATCTGCCGTAAACACTGAAGACACACAATATATAAGAATATAATTATACCTTTTATTAAGGGGTTGTAAGTCGTGATAAGTAGATTAATTAATCATTAGTTGCCATTATACTGAGTTATAAGCCATTTAAAGAACATACTTTTATTTAGCACTTTAATTAAACACCACCTTCAATGAAACTCTCCACCACTAAATGAATTTACTTACCACTTAATATTACCATTTACAACAGCAGACCTGATGGCTCTATATTATGTGAGAAACCCATGACTCATGACACACCCACATCTGAATAAGCCACTTGCTCTGCAGATACGACTGTGCAGATATAAATAGATTTTTACCCAACCTGGCAACCCCCAAGTGTCCTTTTTTAATGGCTTATTACTGCTCTATAAATAAATATTTTAAAACCTTGCAATAAAAAAACATTACCTCATCACTGCTCCAGCGATTAGCAAATGAAGGTCTTTGTTTCTTAATGCAAACGACTTCTCTCATGTCCTCGTAGGAAGGATCAGTGGGCACAAGGTCGTAGTAGGGCAGCTGATACTCCTCCACGATGCCTTCAGGAAAAAAACACATCATCATCAGTAAGAAAACATTTAGACATGTGGGGATCAGTATTAAATGAATTAAAAAGTGTTTCTTCCGTACCTCCAGAGATGCAACGCCGGGCCATCTCCCAAATGATGAGGCCAAAACTATACATGTCAGCCATTATAAAAGACTGGCAGCTCCTGTTCAGCGACTCATCCAGCACTTCGGGCGGCATGTAGCGCTTCGTACCGACTCGTAGGTTGGAAGGGATATCCACCTCTTTGGTGTCACTGAGAAAGGGAGGAGAAACAGAAATGGATTCAAGATCTTTCAGTCCAAACTACTCCTCAACTGTATTAAAATGAGCATTCAAAAATCACAAATCTATTTTGTACCTGTTAAATTTGACAGCCAGTCCGAGGTCTGCTATACAGCAGGAACCGTTCTTTTTTACCAAGATGTTTTTACTCTTCAGGTCTCTGTGCGCGATGGCCGGTTTGCCCTGGGTGCCGTAGATCTCTGTGTGCAGGTGACACAGGCCCGATATGGAGGAGTAAGCCAGTTTCAGCAGAGCCTTGATGTCTAAGGTGTTGGACTTGAGGTAGTCGTATAAAGATCCATTTTCGTGGTAGTCTGTGATTAGGTAGAGCTGAGTCCACGAGCCGGTTCCTTTGATATCTGCTGCAATGAATCCTGCGGGTTGGAAAGAAGGAATGATGAGAAATGTGCACATGTATACAGAAAATAACAGAAACACAAATGATTTGGGTCGATTTTCAGGCAAACATGCACACCAACACTTCTTCTTATTTTTTGTCATTTGTTTCACACACCTCTTATATTACCTTACCCAGTATGTTGTCATGTCTCATCAGGAAGGTCTGATATATTTCAGTCTCTCTGAACCAGCTCTCTTCCTCTGTGGTGAAGAAAACTTTAACGGCCACTCTCTCCCCTCTCCATTTGCCCATCCAGACCTCTCCGTATCTCCCTTTTCCAATCTGCTTCACCATCTGAATCTGCTTGGCGATAGTGCGCTGCACCTAGCATCAAGTTATTGTAAAACAGAAAAAAAAAGAGTGTGATTTATGATGCCATTTCACTTTAAAAACACTTTTTAACCATCATTTTTAAACATATTTGCAAAAAATAATTTAGTATTATTGATGAACAACTTTCAGGGAGATCCCTTTTTGTTATTACTATTACTAGATTAAAAAAAATTTACAAATTGAATGATGATGATGAAGTATTGAAAACAAAATCAGTTACTGAAGTTTTACATGTGTAAATAGTTTAAATGAAATGTATCTCCTAATTTGATGCAGAGTTTATTGCATTCAAAGCTAATGTGATTACTTTCATTGTAATTTTGCATGCATTTTGCAGTGGGTAACATAGTTATGCTTGAACAAAATATTAATAATGATAGCGTGAAACACGCTTACATACACCCAGCTCTGGGTGAAAGTATGAGAGTACATGAATTTATTACTGTTGGTAGCTAAGCTTGAGATGTTGAGGCAGATGTGTTTTTTCTTACCAGTAGAGGGAGTCCTGACCCAGAGCCAGACCCGATGCTGCGGGAATGCTCTATCAGGTCCTTCAGGGACTCGCCAGGGGGGATGTAGGTCTCCTCCTGCTCCAGGTCGATACTGTAGCGTGGTCGGGACTCCTGGCGCTTATATCTAACACAGAAAGGTGATGGAAAGATGACTAACTGCACATTGGGACATGGGAATTTATTGAGACATACCTGAGACGTCTTCAAGATTCTCACCTGAAGTAGCAGAAGATGAGCAGACCAAGGATGATACAGAAGACTGTGATTGAAATGAAGAGAGCCATGTACTGGATACTGCTGTCGACATAATCTAAAAAAAATGAGAACAAGGATTAATACTATTTTCATCTCATTTTTACTTTTCTACCACCCTTAAATGTGAAGAAAGAAAAGTGAATATGTGATGACAGTAATTTGTTCATGTTCATCTCCTCCAACATCTTTTCTAATTTTCATTGGCAGGGACAAGGTCCTTTTTTCCCCCTTCCTCCCCCTGACACTCCCCTGCACTCCCCCTCTCGCAGCGTGTGATCGATCACATCTCCTTCCTGAATCCCACAGATCAGCTGTCACACTGACATTGCTACAGAAACTCCAGAGGCCCGGAGCAGCTCTGGGGCTCTAGCCTTTCTGCTGCGCTCCTGCCAATCAGACACACACAAACACAGATACTGAGGATACTACACAGCGTGCACAGACCCACACACACACACACAGTGAGAAGGCCTAGTGGACAAAAGGAAACTGCGTGAACAGCAGAATGTCCTATGAACTCCCTGCTAGTTCATACAGTTAAAGGATATCTGTGATTTTTGGAAGAGAAAACAAAAGTGACCTGTAAAATTAACTATATAACAGTACTTGCTCTTAGTTGTGCACAGGTTTACAATCAGGAATTATTATCAATTTCCAGTGCACTCACTTTTACCCGTAAATAAAGTTGTTTTTAATATTGTGAATATAATCTAAACTGATTACAGGACTTTTTTCTTGCGCCGTCTGCCCATGTTGAAGAAATGTTGCCACCTTCTCAGATCTCAGCGATTCATTTGGTGTGTACAGTGTTATCACAGCCGATAGAGATGACGGCTTAAACTACGAAACTGAGAAAAAAAAAAGAATTATCTTTTATCTCTCTCCAACTGACTTGACAAATCAGTCTGTCACTGTTTGCTTGAAGGTCAAAACGAAGTGAGCGAGGCCGTGTAAAACTGTAATTGTGTGACAGTGACGGGGAGCGTGAGAGAGAGAGAGAGAGAGATGAGAGAGAGAGAGAGAGAGAGAGAGAGAGAGAGAGAGAGAGAGAGAGAGAGAGAGAGAGAGAGAGAGAGAGAGAGAGAGAGAGAGAGATGAGAGAGAGAGAGAGAGAGAGAGAGAAGTAAAGAAAAAGAGATAAGTGTGCGTGTGTGTTGGTGTGTTGCGGAGTAACAGATGGACAGATATCTCACATCCGTCCCGAGGCAAGAAACTCAAGCAGGCCCTGGGGAGAGGCTGTCCTTTTCATTAGAGGGTGAGAGAACAAGCCATGGCTGCAGGCTCTGTTTCACCTCCCTCTCTCTCTCTACTCTCTCTCTCTCCCCCCCACCATCCCACCCCTCGAGCAGCATGTGCCACTTCACTCCAGCACCACACTGTGGTTTGTAACAGTTTAAACTGTCACTACCCATCACCACCCAGTAAGGCCTGAATGAGCCCATTCTAAAAGCCACTCGCGCTTTAAAGTGGGGCAGGATTTCAGTGTGTGAAAACCCGTGTGAACAAGTGTGTGTGGGTGTGTGTGTGAGACTTACCTGATGTCATGAGTGGAGGAAGAGTGGGATGCAAGTCTCTGTTGCAGTAGTCCTGATCCGTGCAACACTCGAGAGCTCTCCTCGAACGCGCATTCCAGGTGTCCTGTCACACATACAGACACACATCTTGTAAACAACCTGCATTTTAAATAACACTAATGAAGTGAGTATTTACAGCCACATTTAGTCCTAATGAGAACATTTTACACTACAACAAAAACGTTTTTTTTCCCACCGCGTGTAAAGATAGCGGGGCTGGATGAGTCCGATTTAAATAGGTCTCATAAAGAGCTGCAGTGAGTCGAGGAAAGCTCATAAAGACTTAACAGCGGCTCATGAAGGAGGACACACAGGAAAGTGCAAAAATTAATCCAGGCAGAAATACACACAAATAACAACACACGAAACACGGCTGACTTACTCTGCACTGGAACTCGGAGCCCGCGAGACCCAAACAACCTGCGGTGACTACCGCCAGACCGCCATCCTCCTCCTCCACCATGGTGAAGCAGTAACCATCGGTCCTACCAAAATGGACATACAGCATCATATAAGTGAACATTACCTGCCATTATTGTCATCATCATAGGTGTCAGGGTTGGGGTTCAATTAAAAGTGCTTATTGAGACAAATCCTTATCAAATTTCTTTAAATAGTTATTAAAAGTTCTAAAACTAGAGGTGAAACTCAAACATTTTGCCAGAGAGATTAAATATTAGTTGTACTGATTTACAATGGACGTTTTTTAAAAAGTGTCTAAATCGGTGGAACAGAAGCCTTTTCCTTTTTCATTCCACATATTCGTCTTCCTTGTCGCTTGTCCTTAGAGATTCACGTGTGTTATGTTTGTAGCTGCTGTAGCCTTGAGCCACTAGCCTCAAGCAGATAGGCAGGTATAACACAGAACTGGATCCTGAATGCTTTCAGATATACCGTAGCTGTAATGATTAATCAGTGAATTCATTTGTTTTTGAATGACTCTAGATTGTGTAAAGTGTGACCTTTTCTCTGTACATCACTGATAATTTCATATTTAGGAGATTTTATAGTGATGATTGGGCAAAAGTAATCAGATCTTTTACTTTTAAAGTCACAGCACCACAATGTGAAATTCTTTGTTAAAAGTTAAAAGTCCTGCATTCAAAGTAACACCTGCAGACCCCAAACTAAAAGCACTCATTATGCAGAAAGGCCCATTTCAGAATAATATCTAATCATTGGATTAGATGTCTACTTAGGATCATACAAACCACTGAAGCGAACAAAAAAGTAACTTAGATATTAAGTGATAATGAAAAAAAAACCTAATTAGTTGCATCCTTAGAACACACCATTAGATCTATCTAAGGACCCTCGAGCATAGTATATAATAATATATTATTGATAGATTTATTATATGCTTCTACATCTCTGTAACACTACATGCCGTATGCACAACTATTAATCTCTCTAATGCAAGAGGGCTGGCTAATGAAAGTGTTAATAAGCTCTGTCTCGAGAGGTTTGAAGGATCTCATTAAAGGATGTAGCTAAGTAAACATTTGTGCACGTCGGATGAAGTAATTAGAGGTCTCTCGGATAATTACTTTGGATAATCATTTGTGTTGTCTTTTAATAACCTTGATATATTGAGTTATTTTTGTACCCTGCCTGTGTGTGTGTGTGTGTATCTGTGTGTGATCATGGATGTGTGTGCGCTTCAGCGTACATGCAAGTATTGTTGACGGAGTCTTCGGGGCAGTGGTGGTAGCAGTGACACCAAAGCATGTTCTGAGCTGAAACTGTGGCCGTGCTGCTGCTCTCCTCCGCCCTTCGCTCCGACCCGCCCTTCCATCCGTTCCTCAGCAGCATGGTGTCCAACATGTTGGCTGCGCACACAGAGAGCGAGAGAGAGAGAAAGTGAACTCAGCATCACGGCAGAGCAAAACATCTGGATGCTCCTCCAGGAGCCAGAGAGGGGTGCACATACCTCAGGAAAATTAAAGATGGAATAAATCAAAGGAATGCAAACACCATTTCTGCTCATTTCAAATGGGTCTTTTCACTTATGTATATTTAACAACACCCATCAGAGTTCTGCCTGCCTTGGCACCGTTACCATGGCAATGCAATCCACAGAAAGTGTGAATATGTGCCGTTGAAAGCAGCCCTGCCGTTCTGGACTCGACTCAATGTACCTGCGTGAAGTCTGGAATCAGAATAACAGTACAGTACTCACCAGAAAGAGGTCTTTGTGCCGTGTGTGTGTGTGTGTGTGTGTGTGTACCTGCCTACATGTGCCTGTGTTTTTAGTGTGTGTGTACAAAGTACACATAGTGCTTTTTAAGTGTGTGTGAGTCTGCAGTTCATTGCTGCAATATTCAAGAGAGACCATCTATCATATCTACCATATTTGGCACAGATACAAAACTTTCAGAGCTTTATAATATAATTAATGGCATCCTTCCTGCTAATCACTTTCTAATCATCAAATCAAATTCAAATCATATTCGATCTTCCAAAATCATTACTTTGTTGTCAGAACCACTAAAAAAGCAAAGCTATGCATGTGTAAGTTACTGGACATATGAGATGATTTAGTGTTTATCTTCTGAAAGCAGGAATAACATCCCCAGCAGGCAAGAGTCACAGTGAAATACAGTAGCAAAACAATTTAGTCAAGCCAAGTGCAGTAATGCAGCACAGGTGTATTCACATACGGCAGGAGCAGGATAAATATTATTAATCTGGACTTGCTCATCCTTTAAAGTGTTAACTTTTGAAGCCGCCACTGAGCGTTGAATCAATCCAAGGGCACGCTTAAAAGATTAAATCTTTCCTTTTATAACAGTTAAACAAACAAACTAAAGTATAAACCAACAAGCCATGGTGGGAAAAAATGTTAAGACTAATAACATAATGTTTTCATTTTTATTCATAAGTGTATTCATGGGAAAAATCTGATACAGCTTTGATCGAGAATAGTAAAAATAAATTATATTTGTGATTCAGAAGCCACTGTAGGCACCAACTGGAAGTCAAAAACATTAATGCATAAGCTAATACCCTGAGAGAAATGATAATTAATAACCACTGATGTAGCAAAGTATTATTTCATAATAAGAAAAAATGTTAACTTGTAGTACATTTATAATGACAAAAAAAAATAATCATTAATACAACGAGAAACCTTATTTAAGTGAATGTGCATATATTCATCAGTGAATAAAACCAGTTCAGACAGCAGCTCGTCCCTGAAGACGTCTGTGGTCAGAGAGCTCAACAGTGTTGTGTCACACTAGATGGATGTCTTCCTCTCTCTCTCTCTCTCTCTCTCTCTCTCTCTCAGCTCCTCTTCTGCTCTCTTTTCATAAATTATAAAGTAAATAAAGTAAATTATGAAATAAAGTAAATTATGAAACTGTACATTACAGAGAGAAGTAGGTTTTGATTAGTAACGCAGTTTTTAATTTGCAGTGAAGATCCTCAGCTAGTTTGCACAACAAAAGGACGTTCACAGGCAACTATAAACTATAAAAACCCGAGACATCAAGACACCACAGACATCGCATCTCTACATTACATCAATCCGTCCATAAAATCCAAGAATAACCTCTTTACACTGTGAAGGGGTTTCATTATAGTAGGTGTACTGTAAGCAGATCTAAGCAGTGCAACAGCCTGAAAGCCAACCAGCCACTGAAGGGGTAGGGGGGGGCCTGAGTAATCCTCTAGAGGACTACGTGATGAAAAGGCTGAGTGCGGTATAAACACGTTGACTGTTCTGTAAGTGGCACTTTGTGTTCTTCAGGTCTAATCTGTGTTCCTGTTTCTGTCAGAGGGGAAGTTTGTGGAGGTGTTCTGATCCTCCCTCACAGTGGCCTTGGTACGTCAATCACATCTGCTTTGCAAGTGCGCAAAAATAAATGAAAAAAAAAAAAAAACACACGACGGGGATGTTTCACGAAGTTGTCAGGCTTTCAGATAGGTTCTCTTTGCATCTGCTCCGTTTGACTCAAACGTTTTACAAAGGCAGTAAGCTAGCAAAGAAGACAAGTGAAGTCACTCCAGAGAGAAATGTTAAGAGGGAAAGCTGACATCAGGGGAGGAGGATCTGGTTCTGGAGTAACTAATGCGTGCATGTGTGTGTGTAAATCGACAGCCTTATAGGGGTGTCACACTATAAGCTTCATAATCAAGGGCTGACCTGTAAATCTAAAATCAGGGAGCAGTGTCACCTCTCCAGATTATCATCATCATGTTCTTATTTGTGCTAAAAAACGCACCTTATTAATTTTCTTTATTGTTAAATTTGTTCAAACTGTGTGATGCACCGTTTAAAATGCAGGATGCAAAGTGGCTGCACATAGAGGGGTGACAAATTAAAGGAAAAATCACAATAAACTAACATACATTCACTTATTTATGGAAAAGGTTTGGGTGAGGATGTGAAGGTTCTGCATAGTAAAACCCACAGCCGTTACTTAGCCAGCTTATGATTATGATTCTTACATCATAATCAGATGAAGTACATAATTTAATAAAAATATGAAACACATGGAATTGTTAAGTCATTTCAGCCCGGAAATATGTCGGGAACACCCAGCTAACGAGAGATCTGTTGGCCGGCAGTGGCAGCCGTCATGGTGACACTGACTTTCCGGCTCATCATCGGCCCTTCACGGACAGATCGCTTATCTTTTGCAGTCAAATTGATTTAATGGAGCTGAGGCTTGTAGACTGAGCTTTCCTCTCTGTTCTGTAGACGATTGCTGCAGCATCTGACGACGACAAAGCTCAAGATCTGAAGATTTGTTGGTGATGAGATGTTAAGCTTTTGACCTGTATTCAAAATGCAGTTGAAAAGTTTATGCTTTCTAGATGATAATTTTAATTTTATGACACTATAGGTTGTACAAAAGGATCCCATGCACATGTTATGCTGCAAAGGCTGATCAAAAGGGGTGAATAATTAAAATCTTTGGTTAGAAATCACAGCATTATTACATGCAACTGAGATGCCTTGACAGCGTAAACATAAAACCTGGATTAGTCTTTACTGTGGCCGTCAGAGTCACCAGATCTCAACCTAATTGAATATAATTAGTATAGTAAGAGTAGTTTCATCCCTCTAGTATAGCTATGAAACCTCAAATACCAAGGAGCCCACCTTCATAAAGCACTTTTTTTTCCTTTACTTTGTCATCCATCTGTATCTGGTTGCACCACATACTATGTTCACCTCCTACACATAATAAGCATTTAATGTTTCCCTCACATCCACTGCATTCTTGAACGTTTCCCACAGTTGTAACTGCCCTCTGGTTTTAAATGCATTTTAACTCTGCAGACAGACCTCACTCAAATCATATAAACTACAAAGGACACTTTATTTTGCACAGCAGCAAATTTACATTGAGAAGAAATTTTTTTTATGTGTGAATTGTCTTCTGTCTATGACACACTTAATGAGATTGACAGTTTCTCTTTTTTTTTTTGTTTGTTTGCTCAGCACACAACTTCTACAAAGCACTGACATAAGGGGCTTAAGTTTAAATTTGATTTTGAGTTAGCGGAGGAGGATCTGTATGTAATAAATGCACAGTATGTAGTCATTTCTCTACAACCCTAGGCAGCATAAGATCATATTGTTGTCAAAGAGAGGTTTGTGTGTGTAGGGGGTTGTCATGCTTGGTATATAAGAGCAGGTTTACTACAGAGCCACTGTGCGTTCAACAGACTATTAAAGAGGCTATAGGATGTAAACTCAGCAGGAGTCTTAAGGGAGAGGCTATCATTTGGTACAAGTCCTACTAACAGCTTTTCTTCTTTAACTAAAACAACATATTGATAAAGAAACAAATACTAAAAAAATTATAAAATTGCAAACACTGCAAAGATGATCCTGCAAAATAGACTCAAAAGGTAACTTAATAATTTTGGGTAGATACGACAAAAGATTAACTTATTATTGTCATTATTACACCACACCATCTGTTGTTTCTTGTGCACACATGTGCACACACTTAATTTTCTCTTCGTCTCTGTTTAACATTCACACATACACAACAAACAGACTTGCTGTGTCAGCCACGGGGCACACTCAAGGTCACCCCGAAATCTGATCTACATCCCCCGCACATTCCACAGGCTGTTCCTCAAACTACACGCACACACAATTAGCAGCTACATATAGTGAATTACTCCAGCTGGAGAGCCTTCAGACACCACTCATCAACATCAGTGCACCTATGGGCACTTCCGTGCTGGCTTCAACTTTTTCCGGATGTATCCGCAGCAGTGACGACAGTTCGGCTCATCTGTGTCTGTGACTAAACGCTATCGGCGTGATCTGTGACACGTCCTCCCTCCTCACTTCCAGTCAGGTTTCTGACCGTGGCAGTCAGAAGTAGCATGACTGCGCACTGTGTGTCATTCCGATGATGATGATGTTAATGACACGTGGGAACTAAACTGGCATTGAAATTCCTACACCAGGTCCAACTTTTTATCCAACAGCTCTCATTCTTATTCTCTATATTTCTTCTCACTTACTGTTTTCATAAAAGGTCATTCAGACAGTTTGGGAGTCAAAGACAAACAAACTGTCACGGATTATCATTAATTGACTGGTTATAAAATACTGGAGTTTTTAGATATATATTTCTTTAATAATCTACAGATTTTTTTTCTTTAGCAGTCACTAAGTCTTAAACAAAGGCACACAGTCACACCCATATGACCAGTGTTTGGTAAAAATGGAAAAGTCGAATGTATCTTACTGTAGTTTCAAATGTTTCAAATGAGGAGGGTGTCTGAGAACGTCTTGTTGTATCATGAAACTCAGTGATGAGTCAGGAGTTGGGCATTTTAGAGAATGGCCTATTTGTCTTTATTATTATTATATTTTTTTTTTATTTGAAAACTAAAGCAAATTTGTTCATTTGCAGGCTAAACTTTGGGTGTGTGTGTGTTGCTGTGCACTGTGAAAGCATTTATCTGAAACTGCGACCCATAAAAAGATTCATTAATGAGTTACAGGTATAATCTCATCTATTAATCTCTAAATTTAAATAAAAATGAATATTGTCCACAGTTATTCTGGATTTGTTCTATGTACTAGAGATAGAAGTGTGTGATGTGATCCTTACATTCAACTTTGTCGTTGTAATCCACACACATCCTGACAATCAATAAATATACTGTTACAATATTAGATTTAGTTTTTCCATCAAGAGATAACTGGAAATCAATGCAAAACAGAATTACTTGCTATTAGCGGCGATAAGTTAGAGGATGAACGTTGCCACAGGAATTTCATGTCTGGAAGGAGGAAAAAAAAATCCAATTAATACGGCTGTTTCACAAGAGCCAACTTCACAGCAATCCAGCCATTTAATCTGTGAGGTGAGACCTTCGCGCAGACTGTTCATCGCAAGCAGAGAGGAGGACATGAAGAGAAAAGGGAGATAAGTTACTCCAGGTGGCCCGTGATAAATCACCCCCTCAAAGGAGACATCTTCCCCGGTGTCTCAAGAGTGCACTCTGACCCAGAGAGGGTCACAACAAACCTGCGAAGGGGCCATACATCCTCCTCCTCCGCCCTGCCGCCACACCCTCATCCCTCTTAACCCCCTACAGGCTTCAAAGGCCTCTGCCACAGGAGACACACAGACGTGCACGTATTGTACATGCACACACACACACACACACACTATCTACGTGTCTGACTAGCACATTCCACGCTCTCTCCTCCTTCTCCGCTGCCTCAACCACATCAGGTCATCTATTTCCACCGTGCAGCTTCCAGCAACCTGGTCCGTGTTTACCGGCCGTGACCAGACTGCCTTTGTGGAGGAATGCGATGGTCACTTCGAGGCTCCCACCACCCGCAGCAATAATGGCACAACAAATTTATGGAGAGGGGTTGAGGGGTGGGGGGGAGAGCTGTCTGTCGTAAAAACCCTGCTCCTCCACACCGTACCCGAACCCCACCTCCAGAAGCTCAACCGTTAGGGATTCACACTGGTTGCACAGAGAAAACTTTCCACGGAAGTGTGAATACAGCAGAGACCTGCTATATCCACAACAAAATACTCAAACACAGAGAGGCACACACACACAGCAGACACAGAGACAAACTGACTTTTGCTGATTGCAAATAAATGCCAATAACAGAGAGACAGATGTATCATAGATGAAGAACGTATTGAGGACTGACATTTATTAATTGTACAGATGAAAGACAGAACATCCTGCATGTGACTGCACGAATGATCTTAAATACTATATGATAGGATAAGAAAAACAGAGATTGAGGAGGATAACTCTCTGAACCATATTATGGAAAACACAATTCATTAATTCAATCATTAGAAAAGATCCTCTCTGTATCAAAGTGTGTTTTTATCATTTACACAGGTCCAGATTTATTTTCATCCTTCCCTTCCTTCTACATATATATGATATTTTTTCATTTCTTCGTGAATCTCCATGTAATTGTCAATCTTTTTTCTCTTATTATGACAAAAACACTTCTGACAATAACTCAAACTTAACAATAAAAATGGAAAAATGAGAGAATAAACATTACATTCATATCAAGACAAATAAAATACAACACATGCTGAATGTTTTACTGCACAGCGGCTGCGGAGAATGCACACAAAGCTGGACAACTATCTGTACCTTTCTTTCTGCAGACAGACACATGCACACACAAACTCCCTCACACATAGACTGACAGACACAGAACAGGTGGAGATGCTGGCATGTTGTGAAACCCGGGCTTTGTATTGACCGCAAATGTGTGTGTATGTGTGTGTGTGTGTCTCTCATCCCAACACAATCCCATCTTCTCTTATTTATTCCTGCTCCTTTGAAGTCCAAGATATTTTTTTTTAAACACTATCCTCCTCCCATCAGTTCATCTCACTGCTCATCTATCTATCCATGTGGTCTGGGCTTACCGGAAAAAGCCACAAGCCACCGACTAATGCTGGGCTCCATTACAGGCATATTGCGAGACTACAGCCATAGCGCCACCACAATATGTCATTTTATCCGACGATATTACCTCTGCCAAAAAAAAAAAATGGACAGATGCTGTTTTTACTCAAGGTTGTTCAAGGTCTCTTTATAACTTAAATGCACATATGCTTATAATTAATGAGCCAGTTCCACCTGACCCAAGGAATGAATAGCTCATTTTCAGTGTTGGTATAATCTTGAATTTTACAAAAATGTGTTTTTGCTTGTTAACCGAACGGGATTATTTAGTGTTCCTGTGCTGGAAAACTTCATCACTCAGAAGCTGAATTAAAAAAAAAAAAAAGTTTAGACCTGGAGGAGTTTAGACCATGCACACTAATGGTTCCTTGAGTAATCCCTGAACTCACAAAAAGTAAGTCCTAAGCTTCCAAATCTCACAAGGCAGATATACTCCTGTGCTGCACATGAACAAGTATTACACAAACACACATAAACACACACACAGACACAGTATATTCTCCCATGCCTGACCGCTGGAGCAGCACATCTGCCTGGGGATCAAATTCTGTGTGGGGGAACCGTATCCACATCCTGACAGGAAGCAGCGCACAGAAGGCTGGAGGAGCCCGGGTCCTGCCGAGGACCAACTGCTGCTGTTTTGTACTTCTGGACCACTGCACCACTCCACACTCCTGACCTTATTCCACAACACTGAGCTCCACACAGATGTCTTCCAGTATATGCTGCGAAACACTTCCTCTATAGTGTGTCTTTGCAAACTGTTATGCAATCGTTTTTATACAGATGGATTTCCTAAACCTATGATCATAGTGTTTAGATTCTCTTCTTTGTATCATTATATAATCTTATATCAGAATTACATTCCTGTGATTCTACTAAATCAAATTGCATTATTTTTTATTTAAAAGTAGGAATGTAATAATCTTTAGTTTGTATTTAAACCTCATGAAATTTAGTCTGGACTTCCCCACGCTCATGTAACTGAGGCAGAGCTGCAGAAAACAAATGGTTGTTGATAAAAACAAAACTAATACCCCCGTCTGAATGCTCCTGCAGAGACACACTCCTACAGGAGACAAACTCCTACAGAGGCACGCTGACATTTTCAGATATTCCAAGATCGCCATGAATGAAAGCACTGCACGCTTGTACTTGGAAAAAGGGTTCCTCAGAGGGGATCGCTTTAGTGGTGTGATGCGAACTTGTTGTTGGCCTCTCTCTATTTTACGGTCATGGTCATATAAAAAAGAGTTTTTATAACCAGCTTGTGTCTCAGTGTCTCTCTTGGCTGGTGCTCACCTCCTCAGCGTAGAGGAGGTTTTGTTTATCTGAAGTGGATATTGGTGTTAAAAGTGATGGAGCACCCGGGGGGTTAGGGAGTGTTTCTCCTTGACTGGTCTTGTTTGCAGCTCTGGCCCAGACGGGTTTTGGGTTTTCACGGTCACTCGGCGGTTTTGTGTTACAAACAGCGGACAAGGCGAAACCAAAATGTGGATGAAGGAAATGAGCCAAAACTAATATAATTTCACTACATAGAACCATTCTAGGAGGTATTATCATCATATAAAACTGAATTCTTCATATTTCCACTGCATTGACACCGGAAGAATGAGGCTGGGGCTCATCGACTCTCTGTGAACCTCACCAGCCTGTGGAAACAGGTGGCAAATTGACTGTGCTACTTGGATTTATGGGCAACCTCCCACATGTTTTACTCATTTGGGAGACCTTTAAAAGATCAGATCACAAAGGAAACAGAAAAAGCAACTGGTGGCTCAAGCACTGGTGAAAGAAAGTGGATAGAAGGAGTAAAAAAAAGCCCAACGCTTCAGCTTTAGTATGAACTCTATCAAGTGGGCTCACAGCTTAATTTCACCTATTTGTCCGCAGGAACAAGCAGAAACTTTGCCTCCTGTCAGTTTATAGTCAAGCTGTTGGAAGAGCGAGAACGAATGCGACTCTTCAAAAGATCGTTCTGTCTGAATTTCACTCCATCTTCCCACATCCTTTATATCTGCGTGGCGTCCGACCCTCAAACTCACTGGGCTGATGCTGGATGAGAAGTCAAACACTTAGCCCATAGAAGAATGAAAGGAAATTCTCAGAAGAAACATCCATCAGCAGCCGAGGTATTTCGTGACCAACTGCGAAAGTTACAACTAGCTCTGAACCGCTCAGTCAGTATGGGACTTTACAGCTGGTCTTTATTTTTGACACACTTTCAATAAAGCTTCTCTTTGTTCCAGGATTAAAATCAAAACCCCTTTATGTTCCAATATGACGTTCAATACATCTATATATTCACCCAGCCTTTTCATAATCACACCACATGCATATTATTCCTCCCATTAAAGCTTTCCAGAAATATATCAAAAGATAATTCTGATAATATAGAATATAAAATATACAGCTGTTACAGCTTTGCTCTGAGAGGTTTTGACATTTTTACTGTATGAGGAAAAAACACCCTGACAAATCTACATCAAATGAGTACAACAAACATATACATGTATCGCACACTATGAATACATCCTAACTAAAGTATACCAAGAAGAGGCCAAGAAGAGGCCATGGCCGCATCAGGAGAGCATAAATAGGTCACTTAATTAAATGACTAGACACTCCATCTATCATTTAAGGGAAATCCAGTTGCACCAAAGCCATCAGTGACATTTTCCAGACCATCTCTTCATGACAATATTTATAAACACTGTGCTTTTGTGTGTGTGTGTGTGCCCAGATGGTGGCTTTACAGCTTGACACCCAACTGTGTTCTTAATAGATGTTTGGCAACTGAGTGTTTCTGTGCGGGTTAGGCTTGTCCACATAAA
This sequence comes from Scortum barcoo, assembly GCA_023238725.1. Taxonomy (NCBI): domain Eukaryota; kingdom Metazoa; phylum Chordata; class Actinopteri; order Centrarchiformes; family Terapontidae; genus Scortum; species Scortum barcoo. The sequence goes on from CM041545.1 coordinate 16,643,401, forward strand.
CTATTGAGAGAAAAGCTGAAATGAATGATTACTTTCATGATGGATCCATTAATCAGTTATTGGTTTGGTCTGTAAAATGACGTTTCTTGATTCCGACTTGAGGTCTGATGCCCAAAGATATTCAGTTCACAATCATATAAGGAAAAAAAATGACTTATTTTCATACATGAAAACAGCTGTCGATCAAGTAATTGATTAATTGTTGCAGCTCTAAGAAAAAGTCACACTGGGAAACTTTGAGATCATAAAAGCAAGTAATTTATGTGTGACGGGTCACTTTCGTGAAACGGTTTGTTTTGAAATCCGTAAAATAGGAAATCTCAACTCGCATTTATACTAATCCTCATACTGACCAACGACGTCTCTCCCCTTTCTGTGATCAGAAACAGAACAAATGCATAGTGTCATCGTCTTGAGGCTGGGAGCTTGCCGACCCTCCCCGCCTGTCACAACCTTACGGGGCACCGTGACACTGTTGGCATTCATCGTAAAACAACGACAAAAAAAACGACAACTGGCTGTCCATCTTCAAACAATTCAAAACATGAACAGGAGGCTTGGGGGGGGTGAGGGGGTGTGTGTGGGGGAGGTGGGAAGAGACAGAACGGGGCAGATAAATGCGCACCCGTTCTGTTCTCCTGTGGAGATCATAACAGCTTTTGCTCATCATAAATACCACAGGGCAAAAAATAGACGGATAACCTTGCAGCATGCACAATCAACCTGTAGCTTAACAATACTTACAATAAAAGGTGCTTTTGACTGCAAAAAATAAGATGCATTTGACCTTCTCTACGCCCAAAAATCACAAATATAGAAGCCCAAGAAGAAAATACATACAAAAAAAAAAAAAAACTCTTTGTTTCTGTTTCTTGCAGCTTTATATTACAGCTCGGCCAACCAACTAACTTCAGTGACCAACTAAAAGCAATCACATGAAGGCCTCCGTCTGAGTCTCGTAGTGACTTATAACATTACAGGCAGCAGTAACAGTGGAAACGTGAAAACACACGGTGGTGTCCAGCACAGTACTCACCATGAGACCCACGGCTCAGTGATGCCAGTCCAGTCACCAGGAGAACAGCCTGCCAGGCCCACTCCTGAGGCAGCCTCCCCGCCACCATCACGCCAGCACCAACCCCGTTCGCCCGCCTCCTTCAAATCCCTGAGGCGCTGCCACAACGAACACGCCCGTGCAAGAGAGGCGGAGGTGCGAGGCTGCGTTTTTATATCCGTCCGTGAAAAGAGCGCCAGTCCCCCTCTCTCTGCACAAGTGTCTCTCTGTGAGCGACTGCCACTCTGCCTCTCTGCACTCTCAGGAACTTCCCACAGCACACAGCCGCCCCGCAGCCTCCAGCACTACTCCACACTGACAGCCTGGGAGACACAGACACAGAGAAAGAAGAGGGGGAGAAAAGAGGGGAGGAGGAGGGTGTTACTTAGTTGCTCTCTCGCTGTGCTATTTGTCCAGCCCTTTCTGTGACCGGTTCACTACAGAGGGAACAGCTGAGTATATCTGAATCCGCATGTACAGCCCCTCTCTCTCTCTCTCACGCACACACACACACACACACACATTACACACACACACACACACATTACAGATTCTCACATCACTCATACACAGAAAGGATAATAGAACAGAAGGGGGCAACGGGGTGTGAACCAGGGCAATGGATGTGAGCCGGGGCTGAATGAGGTGCGAAAGGCAGGAGTGAAAGCATTATGGCCTATTGCCACAGGCATACAAAACACACAGCATGCCAAGAGGGACACAGGAACTACAGGAAGAACTAAGAAGTAAAAACTTACAGAGAGACATGCACATATACTTTGGTGAAACCACGAGGTGTTGAATCCTGCAAGGTCAAGCAAGCTCAGGATTGTTTGACGCATCGAAGCGGGAACCCAGAACAAAACTTGTATTTGTGGTTGGTGTGAACGGGTCAGCGCGGGTTAGGGATCCTGGCTCAGCAGCACTGTTCCCAACAGTTTTATGTGCACACAAGAAACTACAGAGGTGCTTTAATATATTCTGCCAAATTTCCAAGAAATTGTGTCACTGAAAAGTTACAGTTCTGCCAGATGTCGCGTCCATACAAAAAAAATAAAAGTCCTTGAGCTGCACTTTTCATCTGTCTGAGGGTCCAAAAACTAAGAAAATTTTAAAAAAAAGTCACAGTCGACATTAATGAACACAGAAAAAGTCACCAACCTCTCGACAACCCTGTCTTGATGTAATAATGTATGAATGATGTATGAAACTACAGCTGCAGACACAGGTGTTGTGTGAATGGCAACGGCTGGGCAGTAATCTGTAACCAAGAGTCTCGTATTAACGTTCAGTGCGTAGGCTGGGGTGAAAACACAAACATTTGGGGAGCTGCGGGGATCAGGCCATCACACGTCAGGTGATTAGAGGTGATTAGAGCTCACACCTCCAGGCACCGCCACAACTTTGCAACTTCACCCTAATCCAACACACGCAGACGCTCATGCGAACATGCGATACCGCTGGTGAAAAAAAGAAAAGAAAAAAGGAGATAACAATGGGGACGCATTCCAGTGGTGAGAGATTTATGTGGGTTACAAGTTAAGAGGATTAAGTGACCTATTAGACAGATTACATCAAGTTTACTACAAGCGTCTGCACAAATCATAAATGTGTCAGAGAAGGCGGACTTTACACAATCACACGCGTAAAGATCCTTATGGGTAAATAGAAACAGTTTTCTCGAAAGGAGAGATGTTTATGCACTCCAAATGGTTGGAGAGAAGCAAAAACAAAACAAAAAAAAAGCAGTTAAATCAGTGATGGAGGAGGGCAAAACAACACCAACAGCCAAATGGGCTTCTCCACCCCACACCTGTCCCCTCTTAAAGTCTGACTGGGTGGGAACAGCAGCTCCCAGAAGCCACTTCTCTCCCCTTCCAGCGCTCCACTGGCCCTATAGCTGTCACTCCTGATTTGTGCATTGCCGCGTATTACATGTGATAAGTCAGCCTATTCTGGAGCACGAGTGCATGGGGAGTAATGTGAAGGGGTCAGCGCGCCTCACACACCCTTCTGCGCTCCATCAAACGCTCAGCGTGGAGCCTCCCTGTATTCTCAGACAGCCCACTCAGCCCACAGGGATGGGGGTTCCAGGGGAGTGAGCGGCTCCGTAGGTGGGGGTCATTCCATCACATAAAGGGGTTGAAAGTGGGGCAGACCGGTTGGAAGACTTGCTCTCAGTGAAATTAACTCTTCAGTTCCCCTCCTTTTTTTTTCTCTCTCCCCTCCCTCTCTTAGTTAGGACTTTAACTGCAGAACCTATCTGTCAGCGCACACATAGTTACAGAGTGATTAATATTGCCGGAGAAATCGTTCTGTCAGCGCCTCGATCGCTCTGCGAAACCACAATGTTTGTTGCAACTGGAATGAGAAATAGTCACATTAGTCGTGCAAACGCCAGAGCATGCATTCCTATAGTTGCATGAGTGACGCATGACTCCCCAAGATGAGTAAACTGGACCTGAACACATGAAACAGGTGGACTAATACATTTTGTGGATCTGGTCTTGATGATGTTGATGATGTTGTTGTTGTTCTTAGCTTGGAAACTAAGCGTTTTCACGATTTAGCAGCTTTTCAATCCTGACCTATACTATGGACTGAGAGTCAAGATATTTCAACCACAACACTTTAAAATGACTCTAGGTGTCCAGTCAGAAAATACTGCACACAAAGTACCTCAATAAATCAAGCACCTCTTCACGTGTCACTGTGGCACATGTAAAGATAACCTCCCTGCTGGCACTGCATTTTCATCCCTGGCGCTCCGCTTCTTTCCACTTCTGGCTTTAACCTCTTAGTGCAGCATTAGAGCGTTGCGTTTTGATTTGAGGGAGAGTCGGTGGGAGGTGCGGGGAGTAGTTTAGCTGTGAGATTATTTTCAATTTGTTTTGCGGACTCTGTATCCCCCCCGCGTTCTGCCCTCCAGCAGTCAGAGATCAATTAATACAGCTTGGTTGTTTGTAATAATCTGTCTCCATTTCAGAAGGCAAACATTTTCTTATGAAACAGAGACCTTACAATAATACTACCAGTAGTGTAACAATGCACCGTGAAAATGAGCCACGTTTATGATTTCAGAAAAGGACTTTAAAAAGGAGCAAACGCACCTTTCATCATGCAGCGAGAGGAGCGGGATGGATGACTGTGAAAAATCACTGCTAACCTGTGAAACAAAAAGCCGTGGCAGAACACAGATGATGAAATTACCTCGGGCAGAGCTGGAATGCGTGTCATGAGCGATGTTCCAGTCGGGGGCCAATCTGACCCTCAGCTCTGTGAAATTAGGAGGATTTTCAGCAGCTCAGCGTTAAAAATGCTGTCATAGAATCCTGGAAAGCAGTTTATTACCGTGGCAACACAGCTGTCTGCCCCAGATGGTCCGATCGAGTCGAGAAAGCGCAACACCATCTTCATCGCCCAGTTAGACAAAGATTTGCTTCCTGCCCTCATTAAGTTGTAAGAAGTACGGATATCTTTTCTACCACAGAGCAGAACTAGCAACTTTCATTGGTTACTGTCATTATCGATTTGTCAGCTTTATGGATCAATCATTTAGTCCTACAAGATGTCAGAAAATAGTGAAATGTGCCCACTTTAACTCCCCAAAGTCCGAGGAGCATCTTTAGATTGCTTGTTTTATCCAACCACAAGTCTAAAATTCAAATATATATCATTTACAGTGATGTACAAAAAGGGGAAAACAGGTGTGTGAGAAGGTGTAGCCGACGGATGTTTGCTTAAAAAATGACTTAAAGTTTGATGAATGATCAAAATATCAAATTGTTCAAATAATACCATTGACAAAGTACTCAGTTTTGTACTTTTTGTCTTGTCTAAAAACAAGCTAGTCATTTATGGAGTGGTTGCTTTTTTATTAATAGGAACAAAACAGGAAAAGGAGTACAAAGGAAGTCTGATGTCAACAGTTCAGCATGGCATTTAACTTACTGTTATAGAGTACGTTCCCATCTAAATCTAGAGACCCTTGTTCACACTAGACATCAGACAATATCTATGTCCATTATTATTATTATTATTATTATTATCATATATAATGACAATATAGCGTGAGATCCCTGTAGATTCCCAGCAGAGTCTCAGCCTTCAACGCAGAGAAAGACCCTGATGAATATTCAAGATTCACACAATAGTAGGGCCGAATCACTCTGCTGAGATTGACGCTTTGAAGTCCCGAAGAATGCTGAGGGGGAAGAAAAACGTCATTCAAAAGAAGTGAAAAGGCTGTCACAGCAAGACTTGCCCTCCTTCCCCCTCCCTCTGTCTGTCACGCTGTCTCATTCTCTCACTCTGTCTGTCTCACTGTCTCCTTCTTTCATGACGTGACGACATAGTGAGATATTGAAAAATACTAAAACATCATTCCCTCTGCTGAATGTTTCTTTTTTTTAAATGGCAATATTGTTAGCCAGCGTAACTTCTGGAAAACTATCAGAAAACCTGGATATTTTGGAATATTTGGGGGAATTTTGTTATGATTGCACATAACTCAAAAAGTCAGAGGGAGTTTAACGTCCATTATTAAGTTCCAAACAAAAAATAAATGAATCTTGTATCACTTCGTCATTCAAGTTCAGAACCTGATGGAAGAAAGCACTGACTGAAAACTCATAAAATCTGTGTGTCAGGCAACAGGAAGAGAACATGATGCATCCACATATGAATTTACAGCATTCAGACATGCATAAAGATGCACAGTGTGCAGGTAATAATTAAGTTTGTTGCAACAGCGCTTGTAAATGTTGTAAATGTCATTCTCATAAACATTTCACTTAACACTCCTTCTAGCCAGTCAAATTAACTAAACCCAGAGATGGCACGTAAAGCAGCACTTTGACACGTTATATTTCATATATCGTATAACCCTATAGTAAGTGCATGCTATATGAATAAAATCTCCAATCATAGTATCTGTAATTCTATATCACAAAATCAATATCATAAAAGTTGTCGAAAAAATTGAGAAAAAGAAAACAGCTGAATGATGTGTCTCTTTTTAGCTAATCCAGTGAATTAAATACCTGACAAATCAAGCTTCACAGTGGTGCAAAAGTCCTGTAAATCCAAACAATACCTCAGCGTAGTCCAGCTCATTGATTTACAGGACTGCCCACAACGCTAAAAGGGATTAAAAAATCTCTACCGGAAGACAAATCTCCATCCTCTGACAATATCATCCTTCTCCTTGTTCCACAGTGGATTCAGACTCCTTCTGCTCACTTTCAAAACTCATAATCTATCCATCCAGGATTAAGTCCTCAACCTGGTCTGACAAGGCCTCTCCTTACCTATTTCACTTCGGCTTAGTTTCAGTCAGAGACATGTCAAGGAATTGCCCATTTATGGCAATTGGTTACAATCTGGTTAGGAGCGGCAACAAGGAATCTCCTGGAGGAACAAATCCTATCTTAAGCATATGGACATTCGATCTTGGCTAAATCAACAAAACCAAATATCTAGCACATAAAGATGAAGGTGGGGTGGTGGAGTGAGGTGTATAAGCAGGGCAATAGTAAGAAAGGTTATAATGGATGTGCTGTACACCTTTATAAATCCGATTTGGAGGATACTAGTCAGCTGATACCAACACAGCAGGTGAAAGAGTCGGTAAAGCAAAGTCGGTATAAAGCATGAATAGTACAGCTGATGCCAACCAGCCAATGCAAGAACAGCTTCAGTGCTCTGCATGAAGATTAAGCTATGCTCAATCACGTAACAGATCTCTGAGTATCCAGACATCTTCTCTATAGACACACATTTCCCAACCACATATACACACTGCCGCCACCATCCTGCTATCTTATGTCTGAACCAGCTCTTCTGAAGCAGTCGAACTGATACAATCTGAAGTTTGAAGCCACCTTGGGGAACTTTCTGGGCAAGCAGTAGGTCCACCTGTCATAGGCTTACAGTCTGCAGTGGAAATGTTAATGCTATGAATTGGAAAAGTGTCCATTGTAAATTGTCAAAAGAAGCTTTGCTGTGGCCCAGACTGATCATTATAACATTTCTGAAAATTTTACTTCACACTGTTGCTTTGTGTCAAACTGCTTCATGGTTATTTTTTAGAGAATCAGACAGACTGAGACAACATGGTGTCAAATTTTAGACTTAATTATACAGCAGTTGTGAGGACTGTTTTGAAGGACGGCTTTATTTCCTCTTTGTTCCATTTGTATAGCTATTTATAACACTTCTGCACATGCAATTTTACAAAACCACTACTTTTGCCTCATCCTATTCTGTTGTTAAAAGCTGGGTGAAATAACCCTGAAATGATTGGATTCTCCTGAGCACTGTATTCAATAACTACAGCTGTGGCACATCATAAGATAATAAAGTGGAAGCTAAAATATCAGGTTAGCTGCCAAGAACCTGATCAGATTTCCTCATAAAAAAAAACACTTCTTTTTTACACACCGATGTAGCTTCTTAATGAGAACCTTATCAAATCACTTGTACAGAAAATACTGTAGTCTCTTTATATTTGACTGCCAACACTGAAGCTAACTGAATGGCCACGATTACAACAATGCACAAGGCCCCTTTCTGTGGGCCGACCGGTGGCTGCACCTGAAACACACCTGTGGCTCCGGTTTCACCCGTTGGCACATGGCTACAAAACAGCCACACCAACCTTACAGATTGGATTCCATGTAAATAAGTGTCTGTCTGGCTCGGAGGGTGCCGTTAAGAAAGTGTTCTGTGATTTTCCATGGCCAGGGCAATAACATGCACCGGCCAAGAACAGCAGAATGAAATCCTTCCCCTCTCCTCCCTCTCTCCTCTCTCTCTCTCTGTCTCTCTACCGCTGAAGGTCACTGGGCCAGGTCTTGCTGGATCTCTCCTGAGTAAGCCACCTTGTTTTTGTCAGCAGGCCTGGCTGCCAGTGAGCTGTACTTTAGTTAATTCCCCTCGCAGCTCTGTTCCCATTTATTTTCTGGCCACTTGATCACTCCACTCTGGCGTCTTACATAATAGTGCTGTGCTCGCATTGCAAACACACAGCAACCAAAGGCAACATTTAGTTGAAATAACACTGCAGCAGTGTGTAAACCTCCAATTAATCATTCTGAACTGCTGCATTGACGAAAAAAAAACACGTACCTAATGTTTTACAGATTTGACATAGGCTAACATACAGTGCATCAGCCTAAATAAATCTAAATGCACCTATAGTATGTTGCAGTTTGGCAACACACTTTTGCCTAATGACATAATGAATGTTTTCCAGTGACAGTAACAGTTTAGACGCAGAATGAGACAGAAAATCTATTTTGAAAGTTTGATGATAAACAGTCGAAAGTAAAATTCAGAAGTTCAAACCATCTATAGAAAAAAAAAATCACATTATTCTACGAAATAAGAATTACACAATGTAATTTCTTGGTAATGGAAAAAAAAGGAACAGGTGCTCACAATTCAGAGTGAAAATTGGAGATTTTCATTGTGCAGCAGGAACTGGGAAACTGAGGCTCTTCTTGCCAAGTCAACCAGGAGCATTTAATGAAGGGATTGTTGCGGAGTGTCTGCTGGGCTGCGTCGGGCAGACACTGCAAACCAAAGGGTCTAATTAAGGGGTTCCTCTGACGGTCAAACAAAGCAGACAGCAGGGGTCAAGATGCTGGCCCACAAACTGGCTGTGACCCTCACACCTGCCTGGTTGCATTACACTGCAACATGTCTGCGCGCAGTGGACACGCTCACACCGGCACATCATTACCGAAGTGGTGCATTACCACACACACACTGACAGGAATGAGGGGGTGGGGGGGGAGAAAGAGAGAGGCGAGCAATCGTGCCGGGATGTGAGACGATACCCCGACTTGAATACATGCAGCGAGGAAAACGCATTTTTTGAGTCGGATGTTTGTGCAGAGCAGCATCAACTTATGTCTTAAAATCTTTATCAACACAAGAGAAGCTGAGGCACCGCAAGAGTTTAGATTTTCAGAGTAAAAGTAGCATGAATTTCTTCTTTTTCCCCTAAGCCTATTCCTGGAGAGAGGTGTTTTGACTTAGTTAGTGGTCTTACACAGAGAGCCTTCACAATACGTGAAGACTGGCAGGCTGCTTTTGACACACTCGCTCCATATGCGAGTGTGTCAAAAGTTCATGCCCTCCTTCCAGTGTTCACGCTGCAAAAACAAAAAGATCGCCTAGTGTGAGCTCTCTTCCCCGCCACTAACAAGACTGATTGTTACAGAGTGGCTCCACCTGTCTCTTGCTCCAATTAGTCCTGCTGGCCACTGAAGTGCTAAATAACCAGCAGAGAGGGAAGTGATGGGACAGAAATAGGGTCAGAGAAATGGAACAATTCGAGAAAAGCATGAAATGTGTGTGTGTGTCCTTTTTTCTGAGGAGAATGGAGGACGAGCTTCAGTTTAAAAGAGTGCAAAAAAATAGAGGAGGAAGCTTTATGTTTATGAGAAAGTTAAGATGTCCTAGGTTTAGACCTTTCAGACACGAAGCGAGTCACCCAGAGCACTTGGTTCCTCCAAGGTTCACAGGAGGCTGTAATTATGGGAAAAAACGGCCGCGTATTTACCGTATCACATGCTCTTTAACAAGCACTAATTGTGTGTGTGCACTGAGCGCATGTAGGAATGTCGTACCAAGGCGGCAGGAAATGTTTAATGAAGAGAGCAGCTCGGACGCCATGGTTTGTGTCAAATCTGTCAAAAACTATATATACTGGAAAGTGTGAAACTGGGGTGACTGGGACGGACTGAGAGATGAATGAGGGTGTAGCCACAGAACTTACAGGGTGGTCACTAAATGGTCAACGTTGTGACAAGAGTTACGAAAAGATTTTACAAGACAAAATAAAATAGTTAAAATGGCTTTTACTAAGATGTTATTTTTTCATGTATCAAAAAGTTGTTCCATTTCTAGCTGCAAGAGGACACTGTTCGCTCTATTTTACAGCAAACAAGGTTGTCTTGTGATAAGGTCAGAATGATTCTGGTAAAAAAAAAAAAAAAAAAAGATGAGAAAATTAGAAAATGATTTAAAAACACATTATAGAGCAGAGCACAGAGACTCCCTTAAAGTAAGAACATCAAGAAGGGTTTATTTCTCATTCACAGTACTTTCATCTGACTTTTGCCATTTTTCCCTAAACCATAATAATAATAACCAATCAATTTATGTTTTTTCCTAATTTTTATGCACCCAAAGAAATGAGAAACAATCTCACAATATAAGGTTTATAATAACATACAATTACTTCATTATGCCTAAACAGGTGGAAAAACAAACCAACTGACCAATTACAGCAGTAGCAGCCTAATTGTTAACTGCGGAAAAGATGTGAAGATTAAAAAAAGAAAACATCCACGACTGAAACTTTACCCTTCAATGTAGATTAATACTGGTGAACAATTACATGCAACCAATCTAATCTATAAGATCACTTTGAAAATAAGTCAAGCATCCATCCTCCTTGGTTAGAGTGTTTTGGGAGGAAATATGATCATTTATTGCTGTTTCAACACTCAGTATATTACTTCACCAATCTTTAAAGTTTTATTTCTCCAATGGCATGAAAATAAAGTTGTAATGTTTTTTAATCAGCATCATACTCTCAAATGCCATTGTAATTATTTTTATTTGATTAATATCTTCAAAATAGACTATGCCTAAAATTGGCTCCATATACCGACAGCATATCTGCACAAATAAAAAGCCCGAATGTTATTCATCAGGGGCTTTTGCACACTAGATCCTTTTTAACATGCCCTGTCCCTGGCTGAAGTATTGCATGAAGGAATGAACCCAACCCTTGGAACAGCTACTGGACTACATTTACGCACCTCTCTACGGACTAGTTGACACAGACAGGTGGGGTTTAAATGGGAAATTAACTGCCCATAGATGCCCCCAGAAAGAATCTGTTCATTAAAACAGACGCTCCCGGCCATTGTGATTAATGGTGTTTGGATAAATTTAGTTTTACTGCTTTATAATTCAGAGGGAATTAATAGAAGGGGCTGGTCCGCTGCCTCTGGTCAAACTACCTGCACTGTGTTGTTGGAGTGTGATTGAGAGGGAGTGCAGGGTGAGGGGAGGGAGTCTTCTGTGCATATTTTCCATGTGCACCTACACCCCTCCCTTGGTAGTGCTGAAAGCTCTTTTGTGTGTTTATGAGTGGTGTGAAAGCTACAGTGATACAGCCTATACGTAAGGTCTTTGACTGCATGGTCGCGAGCAACACTTCCAGGGCAAATTTATGCTCAGCTTGGCAGCTTCTTAGTCCATCTAAAAGACTCTTAAAAAAAAAAAGAGGTGTAACAAATTGCAGTAAAGCCTTAAAATGATTTCAAATTTTACAAAAACATCAACATTAACCTGTAGATCTTTTCACGATCGCTATGCATAAACCCACTTAGTCCTTATTTTTTAAAACTACATGAAAACCAGGAAATATAAACTTGGTTAACTCTGGACCTGCTTCTCCATCCATCCAAACCTTTCAGCCTTGCTATCAGTCACAAAGGCACATGATGATATAGATTAGCCTCATTTTAAGATGCACTGACAGGCTAAGCACACACTCAGACAGCAAAGATACAATTATCGTAATTGCCCCCTAGCACATGACTGCCACTTATTAAATTAAGTAAATGCCTAAATGAGTAAATGAAATGAGGTGTTAGTTTTCTGGACAGACAAGGACACGCAGTAGTCGTAATGCGTGAATCTCACAGATGCCGGAGCGAATCAAGCATGGTGACCTTTTGCTGGAGTCGATTGTTTTCCATTTGTGACTGCTAATGCCGCCCTGAGCTGGGAGCGCACTGGAGGTACAAATTAGGTGTCACACTGCAATGTTGGAAACCTCAAATACATTTGAACTTACAGCAAGCTTATTCAGGTGAAGACATAGTGCAGTTTAAAACTATGTGATGCTTTTTTTCTCTAGTTTTGTGTTTTTTTAAATATAAACGCTACTAACCATACACACCTAAATACAATTTTATTTTTTGGGTAAAGAAACATTCCCAGAATAAAAGTTTCTGCACTTGCTTGTATGATATATGAGAGGTTGTCATTTTAATTGATTAAATCCCCGAGCAATATTTTCAAGGCGCCACAGAAATGACCTCTTTCAAGGTGAATACCTTGGTTAAACCTTGCACAGCCAGTGCAGAAAATGTACTTGAAGTTCTGTAATTTTCTACACACCGAGAAGGTTACACATAGCAGAGATGTGGTGTTTATGCTGTGTAAATTTCTAGTAGCGCTTGAAAATGACATAGACTGTTACACATCATCCTGACGACGCACAGGATGTAGTTCGCACAAAGAGCCTCAGCACATTTTCAATCTTCATTTTGTATCATCAGATAGTGCCAGAGCATCAGCTGCTGCATGCCGCATCTTCTTCTCAACAATAGGCCTTTTTTCACAGCAACATTTTGACTGTCAGAGTGCGATAAGCGTAGGTTATATTGTTACGATGACTCCCCTCTTTTCATGTGTCCCCGTCAGACTGACAGTGAACCAGCATGCACAGCACCAGTACTGTGAAACTGAGGCAGCTAAATGGAATTCAGCCATCACTAATTATCTCATTTACACTCAGCTTTTCCAACTGTGACGTGTAAAAATGACCTATGTAAAAAAAAAAAAAGGCCTAAACAGTGCTTAAAGTGCTATTTTAAATGCTGCACACAGGCACACAGGTGTTTTCATTTATGCTGGCTGATCAGCCCTCTGCTCAGGTTAATACAGGACAAAGCTATTTAAGAGAATAAGTTCATGTCATGCTGTATGTACCAATAATAATGGAAAAAGCGATGACGTAGGTGACATATAGTACCATGCTACCTCACAGCTGATTGAGTAGAACAGAATGGGGCTGCAACTAGCAATTACTTTCATTATTGATTCATCTGTCGATTCTTTACTAAATTAATCGATTCATTGATAAGGAGTGATGTCTTCATTAATTATTAACTGCTGCAAAACAAGGGTCCCTCAAAGCAGCAAGGAAATTAAACTACAGTGCACAGAGCCAACCTACTGTTAAAAACGTATCGCACAACAAAGGAATAAAATATCTGCAGCCATTTGGAGAGGAGTGAGGAGTACTAGAACAACTGCAGAAAGTGAATTGTTGAAAAATGAAGTGAACATATAAAAATATATGACAGAAATCAAGTTAAATAAAAAATAAAGGAGACAAGATACCTCGCTGACTGGATCAAATCTCAAACTCTTCAACACCATCACAGTTCATCACTCGTGTCATTTTCTCACTCTGTCCACATTTTCCTTTTTCCTCATGACCTTATATCCCTTATCGCTAAGCCGCTCCATCTCTGAATCCATCCAATAATAAACACAAACGGCTTAAATCTAAACTGATGTGTGTTGTCTCTGTCAACAAAAACACACACACCCATCACAACACTCTAACTAAGCCTGTACTTTTTGAGGATTTCCTCCAACCCGGCGTCCAGGAGAGATGGATTTGCAGAAGCCCACAAAGTCCTCCGCATTCAGCTGTTACTCTTCTCATCTTCGAGAGAGAAATATCAGCACAGTTCTTTCTGTCGTCCATGTCCAGCCCACAGTCAGTGAGCCCAGATAGGCAAGAGCAGATGTGGATGTTTGGATGCTCTGCACTGCGACTGATACAAGTGAAGGAAAACACACGCACTGTCATATACCATGAATGCAATTTCTGAGTATTGTACACCCATAAGGCCCCAGCAGATTTTATATTTGATGCACTAATTACTGTTATAAACTGCAGCCTTAGAAATGCTTTAATAGACTTTACAGCGACATTACGGATGATTGCTGCTGTTTTGTTCCTTGAAACATGTCACAGTTACACACACTAGCCTTTCTATACAATAGGCCCTCACAGTCGCTCACAGTTCACAAGTCAGAAATCTGGAGTGAAGTATGAAGCCACGCGAAGGTCAAGTCTGAAGTGTAACCCGAGTGCAAAATCAAATCTCCACCCTGTGCACTTAGTCTACAAGTTCAGAAATTATACACTGACTGCACGAGGAACCCAGTCATACCAGCAATCAATGAACGACAAATTGCATCAGCTATTTTTTGTGCAGAAATCCAACATGTTGCTTTGTCTCACTAACCCTCGAGGGAGAGCCCATGTCAATCCCTCAACTCGAACAAAAGCAGATGAGACGTCCCTCGGTTTTCCTCCAGGAAGGTTTGACTAAGTGTTAAACCATCTGCTCCCCTGGCTGACGGGAAACCCACAGGCCTTGCGGTCTTGGCAGGGAAACCCTGTATCTGGTCGGCTGGCTGACCCCGGAGCTCATTTGTCAATCAGGCGCCTTTTCCCTTAATTAGGAGAAACAGTCTCAGCAGAAACATGTAAGTCAGTGGGAAAAGCGAGTTGGTTTACAATTCTTCGCTTCTCCGTCTGGTACTCCCTCTCATTTATCTCGACCCCAAACAATAAACACGTACTGGAAAAACTGACACCTGTTCTTTTGGCTTCACAGTGAAATGAAATAGCAGCTTTGAAACAAATGTTAGACAAAGAGGACGCTGAACTCTTTGATGCTGTATTACATATTAAAAAAAAAAAAAAAAACTTTGAAACACTTCACAGTCCTGTTCTGCACATGAAAATAAATGTGTCTGAAGCAGAATATTTATTATTTCAGGCACCACAATTTGTTTTTGAGGTACAAGAATGCAGTAAAAAAATCCTTTAATATGAACGTAATTTGAAATATTCATATCCTCAGTGTGGGAATAGCAGAAGACATGTTTGATGTCTCTGATGGACGGTCTGCGAGGGAGTGCCACATGAGCTACACAATAGATTTTCTTAATAGTTCACATCTGCGTGATATTACGGAGCGCTTCAGACGTAATTCATGCGCAGTGGTGTGGAAATTACCAGAAGAATCATGGAGTCCATGCACATGTTTCTCGCAGACAAGTGGCTTCAAGTGAACTATTGGATTAACAAATTCACTGAAAAACACAGACAAAACAAACCCAGGTCCAATAAACTTAATTTGTTAAGATCCTCTAAAATGTGGAACAGATTGGAAGATTGGAAGCTGATTAGAAATAGTAGATTATAAGGATAATTGTGCTAATTAAAAAACAGAACAGCTATTTTTAATTCCTGGCTTTATGCTGCATAAAGGTTATCAGGGCCGTTGACCTATTGATTGAACACCTATTGATTATATTTCATCTAAAAGTGTGTTCAGCCAATTCATACATTTGAAAAAACTGACTTTCCTGCAGTGCTCCCAGAAATGCAAATGACAGGCTAACATCTTTGAAACCGGATTCAGTTTAATGCCAATAATGCCCTCTTAATTACACCATTTCAAAACTTTGCACATATTTTCAGTATTCTGTTGTATATTACCTTTACTTACATAGTTTATTTAGTTGTATAATTTATATTTTATTTTAATACTTAAGTTTATTATTTATTTTAGTTCTATATCTACTTTGAAAAACTGTGTGGTTTTTCTTTCTAAATATTTTTGAGCATTGTTTTAGTGAGCCAGAGACTCAAGAATTTCATTGCCGGCAACCACTCCATGTACTTGCTTTGCACATGACAATAAAATCTTGATTCTTGAATCTTTAAATCTAGTATTTGCACAATATAACTGTGTTGCGAGAAAGTTTATTGTAAGCGTTACTGCTCCCATTCTATCAGCTACAGCTCCTTCAGTGGCATCCAGACCTGCATTATTAGGCGTTATAGTACATGTAAACCTCTCTCCCTGGAGATCCGAGCGCATTATATATGGAGCTATCAGTAGCCTTTCCCCCTGACGTTGTTGTTTGCTCTTCTCCAATGATGGCGCAATGAAAACACAGGAAGCAGCCCGGACAGCAATGGGGCTGCGATCGATGCCTCCGTGTCCCGACTGCGAGCTAGGTGATGTCTTAACGTCTGCCCTCCTCACTTCTCAGCCCCCTCTCACCATCCGACAGGCCGTCAAGTCTCCCTCCACCGCTAATGTATCTGAATGCAGTGTCATCTAGGGCCGCCGCGCAGCAGTCGATAAATACTGGAAATGCTATCCATCTCTGAAACATCACTCCTTCACTTACTGTAAGTGTGCATCACTGTGGGCACCATCCCCACACTGCTGACAGGGAGGAAGACAACACCAGGCGGCCCCCGGCCACGACCGAGCATCATCAGACGCGACCACAGACAGAGTTTTCGCAACTAAAATTGCACCAAGACAGACTGCCTGTCTGAATTGGGCTCTCGTTTGTAAAACACGAGCCGCTTTCATGGTATGATAATATGCACTTTTCTCAAATATTTCTGAAATGGTAACATCTCTTGGCTTCATCGTTGGTTTTTATTACTTCTAAGTGACCGACTAATCCATCAGAGGGATCCGCTGGCAGGGAGAGCTAATTTAAGTCGTCCAAGTTTAAATAAGGGTCCTTCTAGAGTATGTGGACAAACACCAACTTAAAGAGAATTTGAGTCACGCATGATGTCAACAGCAGTACTTCCAAGGGTATTTTATTTGAACAGTACTTAGTAATTAGTTTGGTAAGCTGTGTGTAAATCTTTGAACTCTTAACCATACCACTGACAACAAAGTGTAACTAGAATAAAATATTATATAATATAGATTTATTTTCTCATTCAATAAAAACTGTCTGAGGTCTGTCGTGGATGAGTCTTAATTACCTGATCTGAGATGGAGGTACTGAAGGAAATAAAGCCCCAGGCCTTTCTGACAGAGCCAGACCAATAAATCAGCCAATATATCACTAGATATTAACTTGTTGCAGACATACTGGTACACACATATATGGTTGCCAGTATTGCTATCCAATACTGTTAGTAACAGAATACTGCAGTACTAAAATGCCAAAGGTGTGCTTGAGGTCATAGAAACACTTTGTCCAGTTTGTCCACCAGTAAGCACAGTCAGACACAGATTTTTTTTTTGCTGTAAATTCTTGAATATTGATATCGGCCTTAAAAAATCCAGAATCGGCCGGTCTAGCTATTCTCCCAATCCTAAGGATGTGAGAGAAGCAGTTTAAAGAGCTCATTTAACAATAAGAAATTCATACAGTCAGCCTATAAAAGCTGTCTGCATTTTAACAAGGGCCTCGTATAAAAATAGTGTGTGAAACAACATGATACAGACTTTAAACCAGCAACCTTATGTGTTTTTTTTTTTTTTGCTTTAACTGCGTGTTTTCTGCTTACATATACTATCTCAACTGTGACTACCTTTTCCTATAGTCTCACTTTTGTTGCTCTTGACAAGCAGAAGAGCGTCAGCAACAGCTTTTGGATTCATAGCTTTGCTTACAGACTAAGTAATACGTACGTTGAAAACCTTCGCTGTGAGAAACTTGCATGACTCATAATATTTCTCAGTAACACTGGAGGGAAAGAAGCTCCAATCAGTGATTCACACATCATGATTCACCAGTCCTGGATATACCTGGACAGATTTCAATTAAGGTACCTGATATACAGAAGAAGTAACTGCACCTATCTATCTTTCATCTAATCCTTAAAACTATCCATCAAGTATCTCTTCCTTTAATCTGCGCTCAACGCTGTCAGCCAAGAAGCGTCACTTGTCTCACAACACAAGATGCCCTGCAGTCAGCGCACACTTGTAAAATCCGCTCTGACTCCATGGAAAAGTGTCGATTTTGCTGTAAATAATTGTATTCGGTTGTCTTCTGCTCTCCTGTTGGCTGTGAAAACTGGAAACTTGTTGGCAGAAGCAACTCATTAGACCGTTTCCAACTCTGAGCCTTCTGCTCTCTGAATATTTTTCACAAGGTTATGAGACACCCGTACACTGCTGGAATACACAACAGCAATTACGGCAAGTCTCGGGTTATTGTGATTGTACGGTTTGAGCTAGGCTTGAGCAACGGCGAAGGAAACTATTATGCTCATAAAGGTACACGCAGCGTGGACTTAAGCACGTGGAAACAGAGTGTGAAGGAAATTTAAAAGCCCAGTCAACCATATCCGTGCTGCACAGAGAACATATTATTGCCGGTGTAAGTTTGGTATTTAGTACTCTGTTAAAGTTTAGAGCAAAAATTATAAAACTATACCTAATGCATTTGAATCCTGCATGCACACATAAACAAATTAGTAATGCAGTGCAGTCAGGCCTGCTTAAAGTGTAAGTACTGAAAGTGTTTTTTAGACGCCTGATCAGAACAGCTTCTTTTGCACAACTTTGTGGCACTAAATCAGGCAGCTGGACGACTCAATTCTCATTAGAGCTTTCAGTTTTTCCCTTTCTTTCGCAATAAAACAAGCTCTTGTTAGGCCACATTTGCCAGGTGACTTCTCAGTATTTTTTCATTCTTGCTCGTTATTATGCGTTTCTTATATTTGTCAATTTAAGAGCTTTCTACGCAATCCTTATCTGATCCGACTTCCACTGACAAGAGCAATAAATGAGTGCGTTTTTCCGATAATATTTTGAATTCCCTGCAGCCTCTACAGTCAGTGTAATTAATGGCGCCACAGCTCCTGCAAGAGCGGGACCAGCTGCGTGTTACGTCCTGTCACCAGCCCAGCTCCGTTTGACACCTTCGGCCACGTCCCTCTCTTCCGATGCCAAGAATACTGGGGGGGAACACTGCTGGGTCTGAGGACTCTTTGTGCCCACCCTCGGAGAACAAACGCTATTAAGACTCAACAACATGCCCCCGTGCCCATCCCCAGAGCGCAGGCAGTGCCAGCTTCTGTAACTGGAGAACGCTGAGCAAAACAGCTGCTCCCAGTCTGTCCTGCATCTGCCACAACTGTGATCTCATGGAACAAAGCGAGAATGCAACCACACGTTTCGACGGGCTGTTCAGTCACACTCCAGCCATTGTCCTCTCACTCCGTCTCTACCTCCTTTTTCCAGCGTCTCTCTATCACACGATGAACAGACGCATACCACGGATATTTATCAGCATATCCATCAGTTAATAGTCATTGCTCTGATTTACTATTTTTTTTCTTTGTCCACAAGTTTTCTTTTATAGATTAACATTCTCTCTATTGTGAGAGCTGGAATCCCTAATGCCCACCCCCCCCTTCATGCATTTAGCTGTAAAGCAGTGGTGCACCCCAGTTGGTCACCAAGGCCGCTGCTGAGTTCTTCCAACTGACTGATAGGGACTTTTGCAGACAGGTGCTTCAGGCAAGAAGGCCGCATCGACCAATTAAACTGTGACCGCCTGTTTACTATCATCAGTTTTACTTTTACTGTTACTATGCTTTTATTTTTATTTAATGGGGTAATGCACATTCATAAAGTTAGAGGACCTGCTGTGTACTGATTCTGTTTTTAAAATATTTTAAATAGTTGCTGCCGAGGCCAAGACATGGCAGTCTCTAGAGATGCTGGATCATTCACTTCCTGCAATGCAACGCAAGAAACTATTGAGTTAACAAGTAAACAATAACTAGTTTAAACTCCCCGCCATCAGTTTGCAACTTTCTGTTTAAATTTGAATTTTCTCATCCTAACTTGAGACGATTCAAGTGATGTCACTTTCTCAGGCATGACAACCCTCCTCCACACATGCAGAAGAATAGACATGTAAGTTCTTTTCACCCCCCCAGTACATTTCTGGTTCAGCTACAACATTATTACATACAACTCCAGGGTCTTTAAGTCAACTAATCACCAGTGTTTTTCTTTTTACATCCAATGGCTGAAATCAATTCTACTTGGACAGAGTCCATTTGCTCGGAAAGCGCGCACTAAAAGCTCAACAGTTGCAGCCATATACTGCTCATTAGCAGCGTTTCTGTGTCTTTAGCTGATCCAATGCCAAATCCAGTTTAATTCCATTCATTCCATAAATCACAGTTTATACAGTGTGGGTCTCTGGGAACTTGCAGCCAAATATTTTTAACTCAAACTGGCTCACTCTGATTCTCATTCACAGATCATTCAATGCTCCTTGACACTTTCTCAATGAGGCGCTGACAGCTGCTTTTGACAGCACACCTGAACGCCGCTCCCTCCATGGCTGCATCTTTTTTACTCCACCAAAGAGCGAAAGGTATTTAGGAAACCACCCAATGCTCTGGCACACTTTGTGTACTCTTACACATTTCAAAATTGAAGCTTATTTCACTTTTTCAACACCCACGTGCAGCAAAACAGTCAGCATGTGTGTGAAATGGGGAGGGGGGGGCTCCTGTGCTCATCATATATAAGAGATGATAAGAGGATTAGCGGTCTTTATCCAAAGTTACATGACTGGAAAAATGTTCTTATCTGTTAAAGAATGCAAATTGTAGGGTTTTTTTGTGTCTGTGCATGAATGTGCCTGTGTTCAGTTCACCTTTAAGATGCAATAATGGGTGTAAAGTTTCCCGTTTCCATCACTGGGCGGCTACACACAACCAGGCTACTCACCATTTAGCCAAGTACAGCACCGGTATTGGCATGCTACTCCTGTGTATAAAAAGTACTGTAAATAGTAATGTGTTACAGTGGAGTGTTCATTCCTGCAGTCCTCTTAGACACCTGTTTTACCTCCAGTCCCCTCGGCCAATCAAAATGCACGCAATTTCCAGCAAGCTCAAAGCTGAAGATGCCAATGAAATAACCCCAAAACAACAGCATAAGAGAGTCTACAGCTTCACGAACGGAAAAATAACAAAAACATTTAATCAGTTATAAAAATAGTGTATGAATAATTTTTTGCCAATCAACGAATCAACTAATCATTGCAGCTTTACAAATTACGCTAAACACAAAGTATAACTGAGGTTGATCGGAATGTCATTTTCCTGACATCTGGTCACAAATTTAGTATTTAATACATTAAAAAGTTGTGGACTGACCAACATTGCCATCCAGATGCCAGCTTCAGCTAATGTTTACCTTTATTTACTTGTCTTCTGATGATGGCTGGTTTAAAGAGCACTATTAGCTCTAATCATTCTTGTTTAACGAGACAAACCAGAGGCAAAATACATAGCAGACAATAACTAATAGTGGGGTTAAATCTAAGCTTACTTATAGAGACTCCTGCGAACACTGAACCTTGGCTGGCGACTTTTCCTAATATAGCTGAATTCTCCCTCTAGTGCAGTTCGGCTCATTCCGGATAGATGGATGCAGTGTGTGAGTCAGCAGCAGGGAAATGTCCAGGACACACAGATTTTACTTACACCGAGCTAATAACGCGCTGACTTCTGGGACCGACATTTAAACTGGAAAACAAAATGGGCAATTCTGCCGTTCTCGACCCAACATAACGACGCCACTATGAGCCATTAAATCAGCCACAAATTGGCCTCGGCTTGTATTTACTTCTATAGTTAGATGTGTTGAGGCATGCAGCCACTGTGGCTGTGTGCCGGTAGGTATGGCAGAGTGTCGGTCCACCAGACAGCCTGTCTAGGAAGGATCAATACAGGATTACGGACAAATCCCTCCCTTCAGACCCTGTTTTTAAATGTGCACAATCCTCAAGTGTTAAAAGGTTTTCCCTTATGAAGCAAGGTGATTTCAGAACTTTCCAGCAAGCCAGTCAGACTTCTGCTTCTATCCATCACGTTAAAACAACATTAAACTACCATGCAGGAAAAAGACAAGCAAATGAAATTTTAGAAAGTCAGTGCTTCCTAAGATGCATTTGTTTTGAATGCATGTGTGTATGTGTGTTAAGAGCCGATCCAGCAGCTGCCATCACCAGGTGTGTCCATGCAGGGAGTGGAAAAATAAAACAGAAGAACAGTGGAGAGCTGGCCCACGCTGCTTATTTGACATCACAGTGGAAGAGGTTGACTTTGCAAGCTCCAGTGACTTTAAATAACCAAATCAGATGATTGACAGAATGACTGACAGTCGGCGAGGTGAAGTGGGAGAGCACGCTTTGCACTGCCTGGGGGGAAAAAAACATCCATGAGACTAACCCACAATATGGTCTCATATTTTACAGGATACCGGCCGTATTAGAGGGAAGTGATCCTGAGCAAATAATTCCTGCCTCATTGCCTTGGCGGTTCTTAAATGCTCACAATACAAACAGAGGCATTGTCCTTGGTTTCTGACTTCTGTTCTGAATCACTCTGTTCTGCAGAGATAAAGTGGCTTTTAAAATATGCAGAAAAGAGCAGCTTTTAACGTGGCTCTGGTCACCACATTTTCTTCACAGAAGAATACCGTAAGTGCAAACCTTACATGCAATAACACACAGAGTGTCATCTGTCTCCCAGAGGGAACTGTTAGCACCTTCATGTGAAAACAGAGGAGGGGATAAAAACATGAGGGAACCCACACACACTGCCATACACCTCAATGAAACGCACACGACTACAGAAAATTACAGACAAAACAAAATCTTTTAATTGACATCACAGGCTTCTTGAACACAGAAACCATCTAACTACACTGCCACGAACATGATCGTCCTTACTCAGCTAAATCCAGAGCTTTTCAACTCTGGAAACAACACCGACAAACTATCTACAAGAGGGGAACACACATCTGCCTCATCTGTCAACACATCATAACCGAGCCAATAACAAACTGTGAGCTCAGAGGGAGGTGGCAGAGAGGTCAGCCGACTGCGTATGTGTGTGTCTGAGCAGAAGAAAGGTGGGGGGGGGGAGAAAGAAAGCGAGAGAGTAGAGAGAGACTGTCTATTCGGAGCATGGATCTGCTCTCCAGGTCTACGCTCAGGCTTTCCCCCCCCTTGGGAAACCGAAGCCGCAGCGGGCAACCTGAGACCCATGATGTCATCCTGAGAGAGCACGGGCTACCGGCTAGCGAGTGAGAAAGTGTACAAAACCCAAAGTCAACATCACACAATTACTGGGGTTAATTGTATTTACAGTTGAGCAGCTGTGGTGGATTAAAGGAGGGGGGGGGGGGATTACATGTAAAGTTCGGTGCATGTGTAAGGAGAGGAAAAGAGTCTTCGCTGGGGAGAGAGAAAAGTTTCAACACTTAACTAAAAATTCCTCACTGGCCCTTCCATGTAACATCTCAGTTCTGAGTGATAATGTAGAGCTCGGATCAGTGTGCCATGCAGGACTCAGAGTCAGCAGGGTTTTTTTTATTCCAATATGACTTGTGTTTACGCTGATAAAGTCCAACCCCGGTGCTTTGGAATGAAAACATGCACATCCTTGGATTTCTGTGGTACGTGACCGTCTTTCATAATAACAGCTCGTCATTCTTAAAGCCAACCGTATCAGTTTCTTTTATTTTTACATTTGAAAATTCTCTTTTAACCTTGCTTGTTTTAAAAAAAAAGGGAGACACAAAAAAAAGGGAGACACAAGCCGGGCCACAGAGGAGTGGACTTGGAGGTGGGGGGGAAGTGCTCACCTCAAGGACGTACTGAGTGGAAACTTTTGTAATTTTGTGGGTCTGAGTCGATAAAGAGCCTCATGTTTCGGAGAAGTTTACATTCATGAGATGATTTCTAAAATAAATCAGACAATCACACTGACTCATATGAGTTAAAAAAATAATGATGGTTCTTTTTTCAATACATTCACAGAACTGCCATCCATCTTGTTCCTCATTTAGTCAGTGGGCGATGTATCTGTTATTGTGTCATGTCACAGCTGTATTCGGCATGATTGAGATTTTTTTTTTTCAGGGTGAAAAGTCAATGTAAAATACAGAGAGGGACAAATCTTTTTTCCCTGTCTGTGCTGAGACATAGTGATAAATGGCACTAAATGAGGAAACAATGTGATCTGAGCTAAAGCATTGGCAGTCAGACTACCAGCATTTTGTGTGTCTGTGGGAGAGAGAGAGAGAGAGAGAGAGAGAGAGAGAGAGAGAGACAGAGAGAGAGGGTGGACGGGAGGTCAGCCATGTCATCACATGCTATCTGTGATCGATGGCCATTTCCTCCCACGTTGCAGGTTCTTATAGAGGCCTTCTGTTCCTAGTGAGCTTTTATCTTTGTGCTGGTGTTTGGTGCTGATACCCAGTTTAGACCCACCCAACACAGAAGCATGAACCCTGGATCTTTAAACCCTTTAAGACTCCGTATTTCCAACAGCTCCATGGCTACTACACCACAGGTATCATCATTTTTACAACGTGCAATGGAGCAACTGGCCACTTTGCAGCTCTTTTCATCCAGCTACTTGGGCATTCCTGCTGCTGTTGCCTTAAATATCATTTAATTTCCAATGGTAAAAACAGCAGCCAGAGCAGAGCAATCCTAACAAGACCACCTAAAAAAAGCTTAGTAATTTAACGATGTGAGCCTGTCTTCTCTCTTAACACACAAGTTCATCATTAATGCGAGGATGCTGTTAGAGGGATTCTTTGGGTGCCGACTGCTTTGTAAACGGTTTTGGGCTGACTGAGAACTGGGTCAAGTGTCACTGAATGTCAGGACGATCTTCTGCAGCACGCTTATCATCTTTTAGCGAACGCTAATCAGCAGTTTTGACTTTCTTATGATTAGCTGAGCTTCTTTCTGAAGGCTCTGTGTGAAAGAATGTAAACAGTCATGGCAAGCAATTACAGTCTCATTATGGTTTATGTTTGTTTATGGCAGTCATCTGTGGCTCTTGGCCTTCAAGATGAAGTCATAATTGTTCGTCTGTCCTTTGTGTATCACAGCAGGAAACAGTGCACTTGCATTTGATTGACAACTTACCACTGGAGGCAATTTTACAGTTGCCTCAGTGACAAAGCACATTCACACTCCACTGTGTAGATTATAAATTATGGGCTGTTGTGTCACACATAACCCTATTCTTTGGTCTATGATGAGTGTGTCATGTTTTTCTCTTCACACAGCGCATTAACCCGCACCCTCCCTGGACAGCCCCGTGATCAAAGCCTGCCAAATACTTTGGTGATGATTCCCCTTTTGGGTCCAATGTCAGGATCAGAGACTGCAGCAGGGAGACAGCCTACTCAGTCAAACGAGCCACATAACATTAATTTTCCATGCCAGATCTATTGCGGAGGCACACATGCATCCTTGTGCGTGCACGCAATGACCAAGACAGAGGCAGCTGTCCCGTCTCCCTGTGTCTAATATAGACAGACAGCGGGTGAAGAAACGATTGGACGCAGTGAGACATCCATTCAATTCACGGGGGGGTTGAGAACATCAGGATGATGATGAACCCTTTTTGTACTGTGTCCACAGCATTAACCGTCTGAGGTCGAGAGAAATACGGCCTGCTTGGGTTTCTGCTGCAACATATCAACTGAAACAAAAGATCCAGAACAGTTCAAGAACCGTATCTTCAAAGTCTTCCCAAAAGTCTAATTCATGATTTAAAGACAGGCGGCGGTTGCATTTTCATACACGCCGATAAATTTAATTATAACACGCCTTCTTGTCGAGAGTTAGTTCATGTCTGTAAGCAGAATATTAAGGTGGAGCCAGGAGATGACTAGCTAAGCTTAGCATAAAGACTGGATGCAGGCTCAGTCCAGGCAACAAGGAGAGTCCAGGAAGTCTCTTAACGCGAGATATGATGTGTCAGCAGGTGGATTCTTCAACTGTGAGCAGAGACAGGCAAGCTGGGGGGGGTTGCTTTCTGTTTTTATGCTAAGCTATGATGTTTGTGCAGAGATGTCAAAGAGGGTATACCAAAACATGGAAACATAATTATCAATCAAGTGGTCACAAAAGCATGCCTTCTAAATATGATACAATATCAACAAAGGGTCAAAGGAAAAATTAAAAAAAACTGAAAAATTGCTTCAAAACTTAACCGATAACTCCCCAGATGTCTGCACCAACAGGTTGAGAACCAGCAGAGTCAAGAAAATGAACAGCATTCTTGTATCTCAACTGTTCCTTCCTCTCCCCTTTCCCAGATACAAACACTCAACAGGCTTCACATGTGGTACACTTGACACACACACACACACACACACACAGTGAGTGTGTCATTCCAGACATGTTTACACAGACGAAGTTAGATCTCAGCGTAGAAACCCTGAGGGCTTTGTCTTTGCCAGGGGATCCCCAACCCCCTCCCTCCATCCTCACATCGTTCGATCCCTCCTCGTCCTTCTGAACCCCGCCGAAGGTTCAATCTTAGGGACTAAACTCCTGCTCGGCCCCTCAGGACCGTCTGTCTCCCTTTGCTCTGTTTTGCTTGGTTTAGGCCAATTTACTGCCTGCAGTTATACTGTTACCAGTAGACTGTCAAGCCACCATGAGAATATTCCCACAACACACTCACATAGATGGTTTTCATGGCCCGCAACTTACACCGACACTGAAACCTAATAAAACAACACCAAGGAGGACCTACATGAGTGCTGCCAACAGGCCTTATTGACAAGTGAAGACCATTAGCTTCACTCGGTTGTTGACGTTGGTTTGATGTGATGCCTCATCGTCAGTCAGTCTCGAATGCTTCGGCCAAACCTGACCCGAGAAGCTGCAGTCAGGTCTGGGAACGCAGCCGCCACCGGCCCCGTCCACGAGCGGAGAGCGGCCAAAAAAACTCCGCCCACCTCTCTCTGTCCGAGCCTGTCAGCGAGACTGAGGGCCTCCTGTCTGTGATTGATGACCGGGGTTCTGCATATTTCTGAAGCTGACACGTGTTGGCTCTGCCGGCTGGGAGTCGTCTCTGTTGTATTTAGTTAACTTTATTCGTATTATTTCTCTGACCGGTCCAGCTGCTGAGTGCATGCATGTGTGTGTGCGTGCACGTGGGTGCACATGGGTGCACACAGGGAGGGGTTTTTCCATGCCCTCAGTTGTCCAGGTATGTGTAATGAAATCTTGGGTTCTGTTTTGAAAACCCTCGGAGTCTCAGTCATTTTCACATTTGAGGTTTTTCTCTCAGCTCCCTTGCTCTCCCCTTCCCTCTCACCCAACGTGTACTCCCATGGAACAGTCCACCCAGGGTTACTTACTGCTTAATTTGCAGCACTTTCCAAAAGTAAAATAAACACAGGTTTTAAAAGGTGGGGAACACCCACCATCTTGACCACTTTGTGTCCAGAAGCAGAAAACAGTTCTTAATTGTAGGAGAAATGAGTGTGTGCTCAGATCAAGCATTTTCATCTTAAGCTTAAATCAGGAAACCAATAAAGCCACAAGAGGCTGGCGCCTGAGACAAAAGCGGCTTATCTTCCAATTTCTCGCCAGTGAGAGTCTTGTGCTCAGAGCATTAATTAAACTTGACATTTCCAAAAAAAAAGTACAAGAGAACTTCTGTTGCGTTGCCACGTTACACAGGTGGAGGAGAGGAGGAGCAGCTGTTCACCAACGCAAATGCGAGCACTGTCATAAAAGCACGCACACGCACACACCTCGTAAAACTTTAGGGACTGAGCACAAGCTCCCAAACAGGGGAGCGCCTGTGATAAAGGGCTGCTTTTGACTCGAGATGCAGATTAAATATTGTCGACATACTTCACGCGAACATAATGTTTCTCAAATAAGACAGCTACGTTATCTAAAGTATCACTTGCAGGATAGTCACTCAATTTAACAGCTACTCATTTAGCTTTTTTCCCACTAAACCTAAATGACTGACAATAAATTACTCCTTACCCTCCCTGTGCTGGTCCGACATATGATGGTGTGACTGAGCTGTGTTGACAAGCTGAGGACAGAGCAGCACTCAGTCAGACAGACAGAGATGAGCTAAACAGGGAATGAACGCTCCAGTCTTTGTCTCTCATGTTGCTCTGACACTGGTGCGTGAAAAGGATGGGCGGAAAATGATGTGCATGTATTTACAGTCTAATTTATTACAAACATGGGCTCCATCCAAGCAGCTGTATTAATGAATTCTGAAATAATCCGGTACATAACCTGAAGCATGTATGTAAATTATGTAAAATCACTTAAAGGCTTATTGGCAGGAGCTAACAATCAAATTGGTAGCCAATGGTTGGCACAGAACTCACATGCAGAGTCATTCAAACAGCACAGAAATTGTTCCAGATTATGCATTTTCAATGCTCTGTGAACACATGTGGTTAACTCCATTTGGCTGCGGGAAAGAAAGCGACTGAGCCTTCCTAAAACGTGTACATGTCGTGAAAAAGCGGCCAAAGCAAATAGCAGATTCAACCAGAGGGTTCCATAAACCAAGAGAGCATTTCATCCCCTGAAACTATCGTCTGATCCTTAAATCCTAATCTGTGTATTCTGGCGGGCCCGACGCGCACTCGTACGTGGCCGCTCATGTGCGGGTGCAGCTCCACGTGCGGCGCTACGTAGTGGTAATCAACAGCTGTGTCTGCTCTCAGACACCTGCAATAACAATTCAGGCTGTAGCAGGCCAGCAAGCCGCTACTCTCTCTCTCTCTCTTTTCATTGTAACCTGATCCAGCCCACCTCCTCTACGTGAAGCTCCGAGTGCCACCGAAGAGGCCTGAGACTTGGAAAGACGAGGAGAGAGAGGCCGGTCTCCTCTCAGCCGGACAGGACCGTGGCTAAAGATGAAGGACAAATGAGTGATTGGTGTGGCTAACTCGTTTTCCACCCTGAAGAGTTGATTTGAAAAGCAGAAAAATCCTAAACAGGTCTGCATCAGGTCTTTCAAGGCAGCATGTCGCACGCTTATTTGCAAGGTTGCCGATGACATAGCCGAAATCAATCACAGTATGGTAAAGATATGAAATACTACAGCACTACAGGGTCGAACAAAGGCAGCCGATCGAGCTGCTAAAAGTGTTGTTTTCCCACATGGTCAATTGAGGCCAAACCCAACATGAGATTAACTCATTTATTCAAGGAAGCCCGTGACCTTTCTGCTAGTGAATGCACAGCGCCGCTCCAACCACAAACAAAGCGCAGAATTGAGGTAACTTAATCACAATTGCAAACACTGCTCCCAATGTGTGTCACGTTCAGCTAAACACCAGCACATAAAAAAAAAAAAAAACAGGTTTAACCATCTGCACTTTGATATTTTCAAAGTAACACGAGACACGTAACAGAGCTCCAAAGAGGACAAACTATCTCTGCCCAAACTGTGGGAGACCTGGCCAAATATCAACTGAAAAAAAAAAAAAACATTTTAAAATGTCACTGGGGAAAGTCTGGAAAGTTATGACGACTTGTGCCAAAATGCAGACTGCTTCAACGAAGAACAGCAGCTGTCACAAAACAAAAACTGCCCACGGGGGGATATAACAGACGTATAGACTGCAAATAGGGGTTGACAGCTACTGAAAACTGACATGGAACCTACAATAACATGACTCACCTTTTGTTTGCCGTAGTAATTTCGTTAATCCAGTGTTAAAATCCTTTCCGTGAAGTGTTGACACAAGTTTGTCACCTGTCACCTGTTTTTGCCTGGTTCCCTTATCCTGCAACCGATGCCAAAACCTGACAGGGATTGTAATGTGATTTAGTACTGAGAGAGAGTGTGTGTGTCTAACTTGTTTCCAGATAAAGCAGTGTGCCACCGGGGAGCCAAACATTGCAATAGAAGCTGAAAATACACCCAGTTGAACATGCGATTTCTCAAAAAAAAAAAAAAAACCCTGTGGATCATATCTTAGCAAGAGTGCCAGCTATTCCTGTCATTACCAGGTTATCAGGTTTAAGGTAAGGTATGTTTTTAATATACACAGAGCGCTCCATTCTGTCCTGCTCATTCCAGGATGCGACTGAGTCTTCAATTAAAGGATTAGCGTGCGATTAGAGATGTCACTCCGAGGGTGGGCTCACCTGATATCATCTATGCAAACCCGGCTCCTTGTGTGTCGTCACTGCAGCATCCCGCCCGCTCGTCCTCCCTCCGTCCCCCTCCGGATTAAAATGCAGAGCTCTGATGTCAGCACATTTCCACAGCGGAAGGCCTCACAGGTAGGACTCCAGATGCCCTCTTGCCCTTTTTCCCCCGGATCTACGGAGAAAAGAGAAAGGCACACATGAAACCCATTTCGCAGTCTGTCATCAGGAGCGCGCAGGCCCGAGCAGGCGGGCAGAACACGAACAAGGCAGAAATTGATTTCATCTGTTTCTCTGTCTCCTCTCCCGCAGTCAGAGTGGTACTGGTTGTCACTTGCGATTTAGCGGACGGGCGTGAGGCTCAGTTGCGGGATCGGGGACGAGGCGCGGGGCGAGGTTCGCAGCAGAACAGACGTGCGAGAATCCAGAACAAGGCTTTTGAAGATTAGCCTGCTGAAAGATCAAAACAGTCATGGGAGACGTGTTTTGAGTGCGGTGAGACAGGGAGAGCCCGTTCTTCATGCAGATACGAGGCCTTCATGAACTCGAAAATCTCAGCAAAGCAAGCAAGTATCATGAAACATGCTCCGAGTAACCGTGAGCCAAGATTATATCAGCGAAAATAACATACAGAGTCGCAGCTGGGTACGCCGCTGAACTAACACAGCGAGAATTCTTGAATCTCAGACTTTCCCTTTCAGATGAAACAGGTGACTTGTGCTGCGATTCTGGGTGGTCCTGCTGACCTGTCTTTTCTTAATAAACCACCAAGCTGGAGCGTAATTATGGGCCGACATCCTGCCTGCTACCTACCTTGTCGGGCACGTGCGCGTACGTGAGAGCGAGAAAGACTGCGCGGTATTTGCAATGTGAACGCAGCTCTCGTAACTTGTTCTTCTTGTTCTTCTTGTCCTAGCTCTTATAAGTATTAAATCGATGACCTCCAAAATGCAGTAATAATATTTGCACAACTACTCCTTCTTTTGTTGTCGGCCTATCTTCTTTTTTTCGCCCTTAAAGACACACACACTGACTCACACACAGCTGTCTTTTATTTGCCAGGATCCAGCCACAGATGGTGATACAGTGCAAACTTTAACACAGGGATTCTTGACATTCTTTACGGGTGTGAGTTACTCTCCGACTCAAAACCAATGCTCGGCCTCGGCCCTCTTTGCTCTCCCGCCAGCAGGTCGCTGTCACAGAGGGAGTCCGGGCTAACCTCTCCCACACATACAGGCTACTTATTGTCTTCCCGAGGTACAGTAACTCTATTCTCTCTCCGTTTCAGGGCCCTGCATGGGTTTCGGCTCCCGGCTGCACACCAAGCCACAGCGCTGGAGCTGTGTCAGCATATTTTGCTGTTTATGATGGGTCCTGTAGTGGCAAGTTCGTTGCTTAATGTAAAAGGAATGCTAATTAAACGATGCAGCACGCCTGCTCGCTGCTGAAATCGAGGGGCAAAACTATACTGCAGCATTTCCATGAGACTAACAATGATTCTTTGTGCTTCAGTGAGAAAATGTTGTTATATCTGACAAAAGGGAAAGAGTGAAGTAACATTTCTAGCACACATGTCAAAAGCTGTTACATTAATAAGTCTGATCATTTGTTGGATGTTGTCTGACAAAAATGTTTCAACTTTCATACACCTTCGCAGACTCTCACAAGCCCTGCACTGCTATGGTGGATTACTCAGGTGAAATTAAAGCTTACAAGAGTTTCTAAAATTCACTACACACTATCAGATGTTGATCTCATTAATTTCCGGCACTGCAGTCTGTAGACAGAGCCGGTGTCTCGCCTGATACTTTAGTGGAGAAAACAGGATTCTATTATGGTCAGCGTGGTTTATTTTACACTGCCATCCACATGCTCTGCAGAAAGTCAATTAGCTCGCCACTTTGGAAGCAAATTGCCGCAGAGATGGCACCACGGTCTCAAAACACAAACAAACACACACACAAACACAGGATTGGCCCTGCCAAATACTACATCTACTGCAGCAGAATCAACACTCAGTGTAGCCTGATCAATACGGCTTTTAGCTTTGGATTTCACTTTCTTCACAATATCATCGGTTTGGAACATCAAGTGAAGGCACTCGAAAATACATCTGAGGGTTCACGTTGAACATTTATCAATACATCTCAAACTTTCACTATGGGAATTTATAGGAATCATTATAAAGCTGAAAAACAACAGATTTTTGGCAAACAGATAAGAAGATCGCCTGAGAGCTCGACTCACCATCCAGCACACAGGACATCAGACAGCATCCTGTCACTTTACCCAGCCAGAGCTGCAGCACTTGTCTTTCTCTGGAAGAAAAAAAGAAAGTGGAGTTATTAGTAGGAGCTCATATGTCTGCCATCTATAAGTGAAAGGACTGAGACTAAATTTCAAGCTCAGGTCGTTTCCCCACTTTGACTTTCATCCAATCATGCAAAGTACCCCTTATCCTCTTCTGTTCTTCGATCTTCAATCACCCCCCCTTCCTCGCTCACCCTGTACCCTTTACTCCGTCTTTTCTCTCTCTCTCTCTTTCATAACAGGATGTCGGCTTTCTCTCACATGGTCCCCTGACCTTCCAGGCAGAGAGCGGAGCAGCTCGCAGCTTTAAGTAATTCCCGTTGCCTGCATTTGTCTCTCATCAGCGACCACAGATGAAACAGCGAGCGGGGCCATCTGTAATTAGCTCTGGTCGCTGTATTAATTGCCCCGAGAGCACAAGGAGCCCACAGGTAAGAGGAAGATTGTTCCTAAGTGGAACAAGATCTGCTGCATTTTTGCACTGCTTCCTAGCAGATGGCAACCAGAGCGGAGGCGGAGTAAGAGTTTCGGTGATCACAGTGACAGTTTATCTTAATGTTAAAATTCAAAATGTGGTTAGAGTACAGAGTTCA
This sequence comes from Scortum barcoo, assembly GCA_023238725.1. NCBI lineage: Eukaryota > Metazoa > Chordata > Actinopteri > Centrarchiformes > Terapontidae > Scortum > Scortum barcoo. The sequence continues at coordinate 16,676,029 of CM041545.1, forward strand.
ATTGAAAAACTGTGGGGTTATCTTACTGGAGAGAGACGAAGCTCTCTTGAACAAATGCAAGCACAGGCCTGCATCACGGGCAGCATCTGTGTTTGTTGGCGTGTAGGGAGAACAGCAGCCACTGGAAGAAATCAGCGAACGAACGACAGATGGAAAAGCCATACCTGTGGAAAGGCCCCGATATGAGACGCTTCTCTATCAGTGAGTGTGTGTGAGGGGGTGGAGGAGAAACTAAAGGACATCATGAGAAAAATATATATATATTATAATAATGTCCCGGCAGCTGGGAAAGACATTGAAGTGTATCTGGGATTGAATCTCTGACAATTTGCTTCTTGATATACCGTGGTCCCACCATTCGCTCTGTCTGACAGTCGCCGTGCTCACGTTACACGAGAGACCACTTCGAGCCAGAGTGTGAGGTGATACGCTCAAAACTTTGGTATTACTTTTCTGCAAACCTGAGCGCTTCTCAATATCTGACACATCTTTCAAACTTCCAGGCAAACTTTTTTTTTTCCCCCCCCTCCCAAACACTTAGTCATTACCTGTCTGATCCTCAAATACTGCTCCTATTGAGCTTGTTAATATGCACCAAATATCTCCACTCTGATTGGCTGGACTCATTTCCTGTAATTATGAGGGAGGAAACTGGGGGTGAGGGGTCCCAGCTTGCTAAGTTTAGCCCTGTGGACAAACCCTGACTCAGAGGGCCTGTATCTACCCGGATCATGAGTGTGTGTGTGTTTATGTGCATCAAGAGTGGGAATGACTGAACGTATGTTTCTGTGCGTACAAATAAGCAGCCGTTTCTAAAAAGGAGCCGGTGCCTCCCTGTAAAATCTGTTCATTTGAACATACTTGTGATGTTCCAGGTAAAAAAGAATGAATTCATCTAATCAAGAATTAAACAAATTCTCCAAACTTAACAGATGTATACTAACATTTACTACAAAATATACAATGTCTGTTGTGATTTCTTGTTTGTGGGCAGGGGACCAAATGTACTTAAAAATACTATAATCTTATGATCCAGTAAACAATATACTATATTTTGGGGGTAATTGGTATTACTGTAATCATAATTCCCTTATGTCAGTTATAACGTGAGGTTTCCAGCGGCCATATTTCCAAAAGTGTGATGTCTCCACAGACAATCCACCGCATACAGAAGTCCATTTATCAGATTTTCTGGATTACTATGACTCTACATTACACAACATACAGAGCTATGTAAGGACTCCATCCAACCATAATTTAGCCTAACACGAATATTGGAGTAAGTCTCACCCACTCACACACACACACGCTCACACTGTGTTAGCCATCAGTGCCAGAGAGTCCGACAAGGTCTCACACACTCTTAAGTTTGAGACTGCGGTAGACCACAAAGCACTGCCTCGCCATGCACCGTGGTCTGACATGCCATCACCAGCATGTAAGCCCAACGACGGGCCTGACTCCTGCTCCGGGGGTGGGGGGGGCAGAGCCGGGGCAAGAACTGGGTGGTGGGTTTGCTCGCTCTCTGTGTTTAATATCACCCCAAAACACGCAGACCTGCATAATGTGCAGCAGGTTTTGTGTCCCTCTGGGCCCCCCCAGACGTCAACATCAGGACCTCAGTGATCTCACAGACGCCGGCTCTGGTTCACTGACGCTCAGTCATCGTACGCAGAGAGGTTTTGTGTCAAGCACTCAACAGTCATATATTGCCATTGACCCCACGCCACTGCACACCAACTGGCACCCACACACAGCGGGTGCAAAAAAAGGTGCGTTTCACTTTGCCTTTAGTTTCCTTCCTGCACTAATTTTAACTGTATCTGAGTCCTAAATGACAACTGAGTACAAGTATCATCTTGGTATAACTAAGATAAGTTCACTCTTGGGCCTTGGATGCAGAAGTTGATAAAACAACCTCACTTTAAAAAGGTCAACTTTGGACTTTTCTATCATATAAAATGAGCTTCATCAGATGGAGCTGACCCAGTTTCTGGCCTTCTCAAGTTTAAGTTCTCAGAAGAAAAACAAAGGAAATGTCAACATCTAAGCTTCCATGACAACAGCATGCGGCGATGAAGATGATGTGACATGATAGAGAGCTCCACAGAAAGCTCCTAAATGGATCCAATATTGATGCTTCATAGTAAGTCACAACAAATCACCAATAGCTCAGCAACATATTTTATTTATTTCACCAGGACAGACCTCCACTAATGAATGTCAAATACTCTAAATGCCTATACACTAAAGTTATCTTAAAGCAGATCAGAAGCAATACCCCCCTTCCTCTTCCTCCTCCTCCTCCTGCCCAGGTCAGACGTTCAGGTGAAGCCTGCTGAGCATCCTCATCCTCATCCTCACAGACTCCTCAGGCTCTAAAACCGTCGGGGGTCCCGCCGATGGCCCGCAGCATCCCATCACATCCCATCTGAATGAGACTGAGGACGCCGGACCAACACAAACACAGGACCACTGCTGCTGCGGCGGCTCACACACACACACACACACACACGCACGCATCGGACCACGGAGGTTTTCTCTCCTTTTAAAAGTATCCTCACAGTCTCCTTCGCGCTTCAAAGTCAGCCCGACAAGATCCGCCTCGGTCCGGATCTCCGCTCCGCTCCGGTCTCCTTTAATCGCATGTGCGCTCCTTTTTCTCGCAGCAGAGTTTTCCAAGTGTACCACGCGTTTTTCTTTTTTTTTTTTTCTTCTTTTTTTTCTGGAGGCTGGTTAAATGTGCAGTCGTCGTCCTCTCGCACAGCTCCCACATCCGACGTCTTGCAGAAGTGCAGGTCGGTGCGCACAGAGGGTGTGTGTGTGTGTGTGTGTGTGTGTGTGTGAGAGAGAGCTCCGGTTCATTTCTCCTCCAGTGACACCTCCAGTGATAACTGCAATACTCTCTGCATTGAATATCTTCCTCCTGCTGTCTGTCTTCACTAAACATTGTGACTTTTTCTAAGCACAAGGCAAGTCGCAAAATGCACCAAAAGTGTGTGTTTGCTCGGTGGGTGTTGTCTCTCCTGTCCCTGATGGAGATGTGTACTTTTCCCTTCTTGCTGCAGGTGAAGTGTGTATATGGCAGCTCATGCTGGTGCCTGTCTGTCTGCCCGCCTGTTAAACCTCTCTGAATGATTGCTGTCACAAGAACTGATTTAATAATACATGATGCAACAGTGCTTTTCTGTGTATTGACAAATGCATAAAAAAGTTTGCAGGAGGGAGAGTTGCTTTGTGAATGTTTCAGTCTGTATCAGTCACAGAGAAGATGATAGAATGATGGCAAATAAAAATAAAAACTATGACATACTCTGGTTATGGTATTGAAAATTAACCCCTTTATTTTGAAATGAAAGTATAAGAAGAGCTCGTTCGCGCAGTGACCAATGAGACATCCACTGCATGAGTACATTTTTCTTTTCTATACAAAGAAGTTGTGCAAGACGAAGGAAAACTTAAGTATATATTAACATAGTTTTGTGTTAACTGAACAAATTGCATCAAACATCACAAAACACAATCAGTGTGAACAACTACAAAGTCCAGATGGGTAGAAAGTGGCATAAAACGCTGCTGCAGCAGAGGGCTCGTTGTTTAAAGGAAACAATGAAAAAGGCACATGAATGTATCACCGCAGAATTCAAATCACATGTATGAAGTACAGTTTCATGATTCACAGGAAACATGCACAAGAGCCATGTTGCCACAGAATATGCATAAAAGACAAAACACTCGGTCTGTTGTGGAGCTCTCTGTGTAATGGATTTTATCCTTGCATATATTTTTTATGCATCAACAATGAAACCGGATCTATACAGTGTCTAATTTACACACTGCTGTATACAGTAACTTTTCTGCACTCTCACTTACTGGGAATGGTCACATACCACATTACTTTAAAGCAATTAAAAAAAACAAACAATATTAAATTTCCCACTTTTATTGTGAAGGCTAGATGCCCACAAGTCTTTTTTGTTGCCAGAACGCATGTTGACTGAGCAATAAATATTTTTTCCCCTTAAAGTTAAATAATTAGGATTTCTAAACCTTTCGCTTCCTTACTAGTACTAATAGCATATCTTACTTTTTTTTTTTCCTAATACTGTATGCAACCCCTCGAGGGGCTCAGTAGGTTTTTGCAGTAAACTATCTTATAATGTGTGAAACCAAGAAAAAAAAAGAAAAAAATGCCCCTCAAGAGCTCAACACACACAAGCACAAATGGCACAAAAAAGCTCAGCACAAACCACGTGTGTTTAAAAATCCACTTGCACAGATAATGAGCTGGAGGGGGGGGGCGGACAGTGTACTCGAACATACTGCTGCGTGTTCTCATCTATAAAACTGATAATATTAAAAGCAAAAAGTAAAGCTTACAGCGGAACCTCTGACCCAATGTTATTCTAACAGAATACATAAAACAGATTAAGGAGATCACTTTGAATTCGTAAAATATTCGATTGAAATCTAAACTGCTGTAAACTGACCCCGCCGCCCTATCTCATTCATATTCATGGCGGCAGGTCAGATGTTGACAGTGTGGGCATGCTTCTTGCACAGGGCCTTGTCTTTTTTGGAGAAGAATGGCTGACCTTCCAGATTAGTGGAGCAGACCTGCGGAGAGAGAGGCAAAGACACAACCAGAGCGGTGCTGTTACTCGCACAGTGCTCTCAAAAATTCTCTTATTTTTAGGTCTAGCAGTTGTTGTTGCTCTTGCTGCGAGTGAGACCTACCGCACAGACGAAGCAGGTGTCGTGCCAGGTGAATCCCAGAGCCTCCAGGAACTTGTCCCCCGCCTCGATGGGGAAGTCACAGCCGTGGCAGTTGGTCCCGAACAGGTTGATGTAATCTGAAGCAAGCAGCGCGTCGGCAAAATGTTATTTAGTCTGCACGCATGGTTTTTCTTTACAACACTTACTTTACTCGTGCTGGTTTCACACGCTACCTTGTTCACAGAACGGTTGTCCGTCCTCCATGTGAAACCTGTTGCCCCTGATTGGCTGGTGGCAGGCGGCGCAGACAAAACAGGACACGTGCCAGGTCTGTTTCAGGGCATTCATGACTTCCTGCAGAGAAAAAAAAGAAGAAACATGTGAGGAACAGCTTGTTAAAGTTAATTTTATTATATACATAGTCCTCTGATAATCTATCCAGTAATTTAAGGACAGCTTTTTGCAGTTTAAATTCTGAGGATTATATTGTTATGTGTGTATTCTCTGTGTGGAGTTTGTTCTCCCCGTGCATGTATGCGCACTCTGGCTCCTTCCCAAAGTCCAAAAATATGCAGGTTAGGTTAATTAGTGACTCTAAAATTGCTTATAGGTGTGACTGTGAGCGTGAGTGGTTCATCTTTCTCTATTTGTCGGCCCTGTGACTGACTGGCGACCTATCCTCTCGCCCAATGCCAGCTGGGATTGGCTTATTGTTTTACCCTTTGAATATATTTGGATATTATGGCACTGTTATTAATGGCCATGTAATAATTTCCACTTAAATCATCATAATAATTCACTTTATAATCACTTACACTACTATAGACAGCTTCTGCTTTATGTCTTTACTTGATGAAGAACAGTGAATGATGTCTTCTGCGTTAGCAAAGAGAAGAGAACCAGTCGACTAAGTCGGAGAACAATGTCGCTTCAGCCTTGTAACTCACCCCGAGAATCTTCTGGTTGCACTGGGCGCAGGTGGGAGCGAAGAACTGCTCGTAGCAACGTTCGCAGTACACCTGGCCCTTCTCCTCTACGAATCCACCCACTGCCAGGGAGGAGTGGCAGTGAGCACAATTGAATTCCTCTGGGTGCCACGACTTGCCCATGGCCACCAGGAAAGGGCCCCTGGTGAGAAAATGCGAGGGACAGAGAATTTGAGGAAAATTATTCAAAAATTTAAAAGAAAAAAGCTACTAAGGTAAGTTTTAGACATGGTATATGAAAACTGAACTTTTTTTTCCCCTAAAACTCCTCCTATAAATGCAGTTTTCCTAATGTTGTTTACCTGATGACATTGTTGCACTTGCAGCACATCGGGGTGCGAGTGCCGGCCGGGATGTGCTCAGCCTGCTGCACCAGAGAGTTGAGGTCCTGTGGATGTGGCTGTGGAGTGGGGCGGTGTACATCTTTGGGAGCAGAGTTGGCAACTTTGCCAAACGAAGGAGCTGCTCCACCCTTAGGAAAACCTAAACCAGCAGGGAAAACAATGGGTCAGTGTGCAAACAGAAAAAAAAGCTGCCCTGTGTTTGTGAGCTAGATAAAGCATTCAGCAAAATGCAAATTTATCCCACCGAACACTGTTCTGTCATTTCTTACTCGAACAGAATGTATGTGCACAGTTTCGGCGTGCGTCGTCAGATAATGAACGGGAATGATCTGAGGATCTCTAACCTCCGTGCCTGAAGCGTGAAACAGCTGGGTTGGACAGAGGCCACCCCACCCAGCCCAGACAAGGGATCAATTTTTCCCCACTGAGGGGAAACAACACATTCCCAGAGTCAAGAGGAGACACCTGGAAAAATACCCCCGCCCCTGTCGTTGCAAAACACATGGAGAGGATCCACAGTTTTTTTTCCTCAGTGCAAAGACACAGGACGGAGGTCAGCGCTGTCCGCCCTCGGAGGGAGCGCTCGGGGAGGGAAAAGCACTGGGGACAGAGACGCTACTGAAAGAGAGCACTGTTATCAAAGACTTTGAAGGTCAAAGGACAAGTGCTCCCTAAATTTCCTTGTAGAGAAAACAAACTGAATAAACAGAACTGGCAGGGACGTGAGAAGTCTCATAGGAAGAAAGACAGATAGAGTGTAAGTGTGATGGGGAGAGGTATGTGCTCCAAACCGGGATTCCAAGATGGTTCTCTAAGAGGCTTCATTAGTTGATGATTACTGGATAAAATAATGTTTCCGTTACGCTTAATAATTTGAGGTGCTGCTTTTGAACACCATTAGCCAATTTCCAGTGATATTATCGAACATAATTATGCCTAAAATATCCAAATTTTCTGCACATGGAGGCTGATTCTGAATCATAGTATTTAAATTTAACTTCTTTATTTCAACAAAAAAAAAGATGATTAATTGTATTCCTCCTCAAGAACTTACAGTGGCGTCAACGTGTTTTCTAGGGGCGTCACATGACCTTATCTGTGCAAAAGCTGGTAGTTTGGTGGATGGTGACGGGCTGTCAGTCTAATCCTTTGGCGAGAGCAAAGATTCAGGGCTGAGCCACACTGAGCGGGACAGAAAGTGAAACCCACATTTGTAAGTCTGTCATCGCTGTCTTGCTGTGTAAGGAAGATAAGGAGAAAAGTCAGCACGAGGAGACATCCAAACTGAATCACAGCGGGACCGCAAATCTCTGTTTTGTCTCATCTGTCTCTCGAAATTCAGGGACACGGGGGATGAGAGCAATGCAAATGAGTCACTCTGACAGAATATAGATGTATTTGAATAAAGCCCCTGTTTATACATTATAGCAGCTTTTTATTTATTTATTTCTTGCATGGGCTAAATATTCCACCGATGTCTTGCTTTTGAAGGCGCTGACAGATAAAGAGCCAAATATTTTCATTAATGCAAATAAATTTAAAGGTCATGTAACACATTCCACATGCCCGGCCCGATTCCGCACATGAGATATGCTATGAGATATGCGCTTGTTTACTTGAACTCAAGTGTGTGTTAATCTGCTAAATAACGCGGCCAACAGAGAGCTAACTGTGGCCTCTCCTGCTCTCGCCCTGTGGCACCTTTCAGCAGCAGTTTCTTAAAAAGGCCTCTCGAGGAAGTAAGTTCGGGCGCACAGTGAATCCGTTCACGAGCGCATACTTGTCTTAGCATTACTAATAATGACCCCTGACTGATGCCTTTCAGCAAATATTTGCCCCGACCGGCTCAAGGTCTCGTGGCAGGGATTGCTGTATTTAAAGAGCGGCCTTCACACGAAATAAAATACATAATTCTCAATTTCACAATCTATTTAACTGAGGGGATCTTGGGAAAAGCCAATAATCTGAGCTCATTAACGGAATACCTCTGGTTTTTTATAGAGCTCATAATCTTAAATGGCTTAGTGTCAGGTATTAAACCTGCAATAAACGTTATGGCAGAGCAGCAGCCGTGTAAAGGAATGTGGCTGCCCTCTGTGGGCTAAAAGAAGAAACTGCACATAATAATTTGAGCATTCGTGGCAGAAGCAGAAGGAGAGAGTAGAAGCGGGGAAAGATTTCTGAATGTGTTCCTCTACCTGAAGGACCTCCAGGCCGGACGGAGGGCTTGTTCTGGGCTTGTGGGCTCTTGAATGTGGAGGCGGGGACGACGTTGCCGTTCCTGGGTGCTGCTGCAGATTTGGAGTATGTTTTTGCTGCAGGCGAGGTGTGCACAGTAGGAGTGGTTTTATCCACCATCTCACTGGGAAGCAGATAACCATATTTCATATAATTTATAACTCACTACAACACAGACACATACATTTGTACATACACAGACTGCATCTCTGTACATCTTTAATCAATGTCAACTGATCCCTGTCACTTGTTGCTTTCTATGGATACACACCCACTATAGACACAGCTTTTCCCTCCTGTCTGATACTTTTGTACAGTATTCCTAAGATTTAAACAAATTTAAGTACAAGCTGGGACAAAAAAAAAAAGTGGGACTACGCCACCAGTTGAACTGAACCTCCAATACAGACTAACGCTCACTGTGCTTCTTCCACTAACATGTAAAATCAGTTGCACTCACATGCAAACAATCAAGGTAATTATGGGGCACTTTCAAATTAGGATATGCACCGCTGCCCATATGGTTTCTCAATTACTGACATAAGGATGTAAGGAAACAATTACAGGTGGTGACGCTGTGGTATCTACTGTAAATGCAGCTCACCCTCCAATAAATTTCGGTGAAACCTTTTGGTATAAAACGCAGTCGTTATCGCTTTTATTCTCCCGAAACAGCAAAGACGGTGACACTTTAGGGCAGTGGTGGTTTCTTTTCCCCTGCCAGTACAACACGTTGTATGTTACATAATGGATTTTGGTAGAAAATGAGGAGCAGTAGTCATCCTGGCCCACACCCCTTGTAAAAATTCAACAGCGTTAATTTCAAGCTGGGAACCTTGTGTTGGCAGCGAGGAATTTAATGTTGCACACATTTCTCAATTACTCATTTAACACTAACTGTTTGCAGTAGTTAACAGTTTGGTCCATATAAATTGCTTCTTTACTGATACAATATTTGATTGAATCTTCATTTTTTTTCTGGATCTGCCCCTTCAGAAACATCCTTAGTATCTGTATGCGGATAGATGTGACGGCATTCAGAAGATCCTAACTGACATAAAGACATGACTGCTCACCATGCAGGCACTGTTGCTGACCAGACAGACCGGTTGAGCAAAGGATTTGCACCAACGGGTTAACAATTTGCAACCCTGAGGCAGTTTTTTTTCAGCCACAGCACATTGCACGCTACCAACAACAGAGCCTATTGTGCTGTCAACTACAGATTTATGGTTTTAGGTTTTATTGTGGTGTCTTGTTTTCTGTCTCTGATCCAGTGTGTTACATGTGAATCACGACAAAAAAATGCAATGTAATCACCCGCTGGTTTCATATCTCACGTGCATGTACATTTACCAGCAGCTATAGAAAGATTTCTTTGGTGTCTGGCAAATGGAATACAAATGATGCTGTGTTTATATTTAGCACATTATCTGCATGTTTCTTGCTTTGAATGATGCGTGAAAGTCCAGGTTACTGGCAATGACAATAATTACAACAAAATGGAAAGAAATATACCAAATGGTTCTTATAGTCGTGCACTGAGAACTATTGCTTCTAAAAGAACTGATTAATACTGGATTGTGCTTTGAACAGTGTTTTCTCTCAGCTTAAATAAGTACAGACAACTGATTCTTTCACATCATGGACCTTCACTTTCTGGAAGTTTACTTTTTACTGCCAGGAAAGATGAAAAGAAGGAATGAAAGAATAAGAAATAAGCAACATCAGAAAAGAAAGAAAAGAGTTTATTGAGGAAAGCTGACAAACAAAACTATTTTGGTTAGTGTAGAAAGTAGAGGAAAAGGATACAGATATGCTCAGAAAAAGAAAGTACAAGATTACAGAAAATGTGCAAAGTGGAGTTGAGGCTCAGACACAAACACTAAGCTACAGAAAAGTACACTGCAATATACTGTAGTGATACAACAGACTGTAAAATACCATGCATTTCATTTATATTTTGAAATGTAATCATTGCATATCTTATTGCATAAGATAACATGTACCCTTGTGTAACTTGCAAAAAGATTTTTCATTTACTTTTCACTTGTAGTGTCGTTTTAACTTTAGTATTGGGACATTTAATATGTTATTATATAGTGTGCATGATGAAGGCTTTAAATATGTCAGTAAGTAAAAGGAGGCAATTTAAGATCAATAATGGTCAAAATAAAAATAAATAAAACAACAAATAAAAAGAAAACCATGACGACTACACGTTTAGCACTCGTGCTGAAACGTCGTGATGCCAGTCTCTCAGCTTGTTGTACTTGTGGCCTATAACTTCTGGGTCCAACTTGTTCGCTCTGATTTGCCCCCATAAGACAGGATGGAAAGAGAAAGACAGGGAAAAGTTAGAAGGTTAAGATGGAGCAGAAAAGCAAAAGATAACACAAGAGGAAGCACATGGTGAAATAAGGGATAAGTAGCAATAGCAACAAAAGACAAATTAGCAAATTTGAAGATGAATACAAAACAAGATTCTGTGTCGAATCACGGCAGATGTGTAATATCTGCTCTCTTTTTAGGAAGAGTACACTGAACAAAATCTCAGAAGGAAAGCAGGCATCTCCTTCTGGCAGGCCTGCTATTACCCACAATACCACGTAATTACCCACAGTTTCCAGTGAGTGACACAATGATTGGTTGGGGATCTGGTACGGAGGGCAGACTGTGTTTACTGCAGATTAAATCTACTTAAGACAGAGAACAGCAGTGGTAATCACAGTCTATGCTGCATCTATGGTTGTCTCCACTCAGCCGTCTTCCTCTAAGAACTCTCAATGTGGTTCCTCCAAATTAAGCCTTAAATTAAGCATGACACTGCGGGACCGTAAAATTAGGAAGTCAGGGCTTAAGCCTGAATCACAGGCTCCCAGACACGCTTACATGAGTGCTATGATTGCCAATTCTGAACAGGAAACCTCTATGATCGCGAAATCATTGGAACGGTGACAGCACCAATGATGAAACACGTACATTTACCTCTTGCAAAAGCGCTCACAGACGAGAGAAAGACAGTGCATACCAGTTTTGATTATAAAAAACCACCAACCACTTACTTCTTTCCACCGTTCTCTGGAACTTGCTCTGCAACAGTAAAGAAAAAAAAAACAGATGAGAATGAAGTACTATGTTTAATAAAAAGGTCACAGAGAATACAGAGGGTTAAAAGCGATACTAAACTAAAGTAAAAGTGATTCTGCTCCATCTTGTTCTACTGTAGGTTCGTCTTGTCATGGTCAGTGCAATCCCCACAACTTTCTGGAACCTATCCCCCAATCGTTCACAGCTGCAGAAACCCCCGTGGCGGATAGGATATACATCAAATATACATCAAATCTAATATTCCGCATCGGTCTGCTAACACCATTTGACATAAAGAGTGGAGGAGAAAGACATATCTCTCCTCTTACTTCCTTCTAATAAGTGAGTTACTGTAAATGTCATTTTGTAGCAGTTAAACAGATCCACACACGCACACACACACAACTCCTACGAATGGAGGGAGGCCAGAAGCCGCAGCCTGCTCATGTAACCATCAATGTCACTTACAGTCAAAACAGTAATATAAAAAAAATACATTAAATCATTCGGCGATGAAAGCTCTCGGAGGCCAAAGAAACTATAATATAACTGTAATCTAGGGAGGCAATGACGTTTTGATAAAAGAAATATGATTAGAAAACAGGGACACCATTAAAGTCATATAAAGCTTATAATGAAAATATGTTGCAAAGGGTTACGGCAAAATTGGATAACTTCTAGATAAATCTGTCATGTGTCCCAGCCAACAGTGATTTAATAGATCTAACATGAACTCATGGCAATACCAAATCTGAGCCTTACAATATTTAGATAATTCCTATAATTTTATTCATTCAGTTTCAGCACTTAAACAGTAGTAAGTCTCTGAGAATTGTAAGTCTCCAATAACAACATGTTTAAGGCTCAGACTGCATGTGTTAAGGCCATGTGAGCACACTGAGGTTTGTACACACCGTTTTCAGTGCCGGTGAGCTGGGCCAGGATACGGAAGGAGCGGGACTGGGAGGTGCCGGTCCGGGGGTGCCAGTCCTCCGTGTCCTCAATCAGACGCTTCTTGCTGGCATCGCTGAGCGGGGACGCGTGATTCTCAGGCTCCTCCACCGGTTTCCTGTATGACAGGATCAACAGAGAAAAAGGTGATGTCATTAAAACAGCATCCGTCTTTCAAACGTGTATCGCTGAGGTCATATTAAAAAAACACTGTTGAATATTAACTGTTCAGACTACTGTTCCAAACTGTTCACATCCATAGCAACAAACAACACACACACAGTACACGTATGCTGTACTATGCAATGAGTGCGTTCAATAAAAGGTGCAACTTGTAGATACATGTTTCACAGTATGCCCTAACTACCGTCAGATTTCACAATTACCTCCGAGGTCTAGCTGGAGGAGGAGTTCTGCAGGCGAGCAACGAGAGGGTAGAAAGGGAAAGTCACATACAGTGCTGAGTGTGCCGTACTGTAAAGTTTATATGTGAAAGTAAAGAAACTGTTCTGACCTATACTTACTTAAGACTTCTCTGAGGCTCACTATTAGAAAGGGAAACCACAGAGTAGAAGTCAGCCAGATGATAAAAAAAAAAGACATGAAATTTCATTAAAAAAAATCATCTTCATGTCTAAAGTGAATTGATTAATGACAGTAAAAAAAGTGATGAGCAATTAGTTTTATTAAAATGGCGAGATCAAACGCACCGACTGCAGTGTTTGTGAAAGTGACAGTGATCATGTTGGACCATAAGGTGGCAGTAATGTGCCTTAAAAATAAAAGTTCAGTTTTCCCTCCTAAAATAACTTGACAGTACTCTAGAATGCAATAATATTTATGTTGAGTGTTTACATGCACATGTTAGTTCAAGGGCTCTTACAAACTGCGAGTCAAGTTAATGTCAAAAGTCCAAGTGTGTGCAATTTGTATTCTGTGTGTGAGTGTGCAGGTGAGTGGAGGTGAAGGATGATCAAAGACAGCACAAGTCGGCCTATTTTTAGCCAAGGCAGAGTATGCTCGGCTGTGATTTGTCTGGCCTTGAGTAAACATGCTGATGGAGCCAGACAGATGCAGAGCTGGGTGGCTTCTTCGGCCCGGTGTGCTGACAGGCCCGGCTGCACTGGGTGTAAATACGGCATTAGCGAACACATAGCCTTGTGCCGCTGGGGAAATAAACGAACAGTACGAGCTGACCCCAACAGGGTGTCCCGGCGGTGTCTCGGAGATGGATTATTGACGTGGTTTTGCATGGGTTTGCTCGGCTCTTGAAATGAGCATGTACTGTAAGTGGGTGAGGTTTTGTGAGGGTTAGAGCGAAGAGGTGCAAGCATGCCTTTGGTAATCATAAACCAGAGAGATGTGAAGGCTGTAATCACATTCCGCGTGGTTAGAACGCGACTGCAGCACATGTATTATCATTCACGGCACTAACTTGGTGTCTGTCTCTTCTTCCTCCTGTGGGCAAAGGGGGGGGAGAGTTGAAGCAGAGAAGGAGGATGAATAGACCGGTTTGAGAAATGGACCACAGTACCAAACACACATACTTTAAAGGAAAGGCCCTTCTGAGAGAATGTGCGTGAAGAAAAATCACAGATAACACAAGCGAGGCATGCAGGACAAACACACACATGCTGCAACACATACACTCCACCTCTGTACCTGTATGGTCCAAGGTTTCAGGCAATAGAGAGCAAACTCTTGTGTGTTGTGTCACCTATCTTCACATCTCATTTTCATCACATCTTCTCATCTTCACGGTGTATGACAATAGTTTTGTTCTCTCTCTTGACATTTCTTATAAGTTAGTCTAAACTTTCCTGAATAGACCTTTCTCCTTCACAGATGTATATCAGTGTGAAGCCATTTGCTCACTTAAAGCCAATAAAAAAAAGATCACTGTGACCTATTTCTTTTTCCAGGTGACAGAGAGTACAGATTGAGTGGCAAATCGCTTAGACCTAGCCGAGTGTACTGTAACCCAACCGGTGAGCCAAACCCTGCTGATGAAGCCCAGTGCAGCCAAACTTAGATCTGTCCCTGGTCCCTGGAAGCGCAGAGCTGCCAGGATTCTGGCTAATTAGAAACAAGTGTTGCACCAGCAGCGCCTGTCGGGCAGACTGTGTGTGCTTGGCAGGGCTGTGAACCCCACTGTCAATTATAGATAGGCAGGCGGTAGCATCAGTTAGCATGTTGTCTAGACTCTGTTCCCTTTCCAGCTGCCCTGTGGAAGATTTAAAAAAGATGTGCGGCGTGCCTCGGATTTTCTCCCGTATGCAGCTGTGTGAAAACATACGTGACGGCCTGCTTCAGTGTTAGTTTTTCAAATGAGACACATATTTTGGGGTGAAATAGGGCATGGGATAATATAGAAAGAGCAGAGTGGAATATTTCGTTTTCTGTAATGCATTCCATCGGGTAAACTGCACAGCAAAAAGGACTACTACTACCTGACTAAAATACGTATATTACGAAATAATCCAATGATATTTTAAACCAACATCAGTAGTGAGTGTTAAATGTGTATAAAACAGAATTGAGATTTACTCTGCAGATTAAGAAGAGACAATGCAAGAGAAAGCATATGGTAACCGGGTTTGATGAGGGGTACCTACCCATTGAAGTGCTCTGACAGCCCCTGGCTCTCCAAAAGACCTCGCCTCTGTCCCATAGCCACCTCACATGCATTGGTATTTGAGTAGAGGTTGATAGGTGTGTTATAGACGGAGGGCTGCGGGACATTAGGATGGGAGGAGGAGGCTGTCACTCTGGCTGGAGAGGAGGAGTTAGACGAGGAGGAAGAGGCTGACGGGGAGGTGAAGGTGGAGCGACCAGGGCTGGGCCTGGAGTCTGAGGAAGCGGTGTTTGACTTCAGCGGGAACGGAGGCTGTGCCGGTTGAGAGGGGGCAGCTGGCGTGAAAGCGGACGACTCGGAGGGAATGGAGGCTACTTTGGGGGCAGCCGGGGAGGAAGAGGCCGCGCCGCTGCCTCCCCCAAAAGGCCGGGCTGTCTTGTTGTACGCGGGGCTGGGCTGGCTCGCTGGCTTGGTGTATGCGGAGCTTGGGGCAGGGTGAGTGATTGGGACAGGCTTAATGATTTCCTGAGGTTCGTCCTGGATGGAAGGTGGAGACACACAGCGTGCACGCACGACAAATCCACAATAAACTCATGCAAGCATTCCCAAAAGCACTGCACAACAATCAAAAATCAAAATCAACTGTGCTTTCACAGCGCAGCATGAGTCAACATCATGCCTGTGCCATACAAGTTTAAGAGGTGCTATGAAATGTGGCCTCTCATGCCAAGCCAATCTGTGCTCTGACATAATCTCAGAAGGGCACACTCAGCATGCTCTCTTTTAATAAACTGGTATAATATTTATGAAGGAATGAAATTCAACTCAACATTTTTTTTCTGGTAATATTTTACTTCATACCTTTGGCACTCCATCTTTAGGCACACTGGAGGGTCTGTGAAGAGAGAGAGAGAGAGAATTATTGTGCATTGTTGTGCATTGAAATCAATGGAAAATGTTAGCCTGGAAAGTAGGAAATGTTCAAAATCGTTAACAATAATTACATGCAATTTGTAGTTAAGGTGCTAAAATGTGCAAAACCACCAGTACGTGTGAACACACTGTACTTTTGGGTGTGTGTCCATGTGCAGAATGGTGTTGAGGCGTGGCGTACATCTGATTTACACTTATGATTGAAGCAGCTGCCACACTTTTATCACCTTTGGGAGAGGAAGGGTGGTCTGTCCTCCTGAGATGTCCTGGATAGAAACAGGCAACTCTCCAACAAATCTTTTATCGCCTCCTTTTGTTTCATTCTTAATAACTGCAAGCACTGTCCACCAATATATCAAAATTAAAATAACACACACCTTAGGATGGATTATGCATTAATGCCTATCAGGGGTGCAATATACCCCCTCTTCATGTCACACAAGGAACATATACATCCCTGTCAGGTAACTTTAATCTCTTAAAATTATTCCACAAGTGACGTTTTAAAAGTCAAACGCAGACAGATGCCTTTGTTAACAATGTGTCCTATATTTGGACATGCAGACAATGTGTCCCAAATTCCTCGTAAAGCACAGAATACAAAAAAAAAAAAAAAAAAACAGACAGTGAGTCAGCAAGGCCAGGAGCAACGGTATGTTCGCTGGCATTCTTCCTGTCTCTGCCATATTAGGAAGGCAGTCAACAAACACTCACTTAACTTTCTTTCTGACTGAGCAGAGGCGCAACAAGCGAGCCTGGCACCAGGTTATTAAGGAGCCCCACCCTCCAACCAGATGCTGAGGTCACCCATGCCCATGCTCGCATTTACAGTTTCCACTTAGCAGTTAATATAGAGAGTCGGCCTATTTTCCAATGTACTCGTGTTATTGGACTTGCTTATGGAGACACAGCCCGCTATGCCAGGGAAAACAGTGAAAGGTCTAAAGATCAAACAGCACATTCCATTACGAACGGGACAAAGTCTACAATGAGGCAGTGTGTGTCTGCCATCAGTGACCTCGAGTCGGGCCGTTGGGGCGGATTTACACTCTGTCTTTTTCCCAGAGCAAACTGAACAAACACTTGCGAGGGTGGTCCCGCGAACATCTGCTCGGCTCAGCCCCTCTGCGCCGTCCTGCAGAGCTGGACACACTTTTGTTCTGCTATCACACAGAGCCAAACACTGGGTATATGTTTACTTTTTTGGCGTCCTAGCGTACATGTGCATGGCTCAGTTCGGTGCAACTGGATAGTGTCACGACGTTCACCGGTCTGTCGCGTAACGTAAGGCGTCTTCTTGCCATCATGTCAACTATCTGAGTAGTTCTAGTTAGTTTTCACTCAGGATTTTGAATAATACAACTGCACCGAACTATCTGTGGTGGCAACGTGTGAGGTTAGAAGAGACATTTTCATTTTCATTGGAAAAACAGTAAAAAAACAAACAAACAAACAAAAAAACATATATAATATCATTTATGGTTAAAGTATCAATTATTACTATTCTAGTTGCTTAATAGACGCTCAATGACAAAAGAAGAAACTGCACAGGACATATGATAGGATCTGGGCAAACAATACATGAATACCTACTCAGACTTACCCCGCGTATCATTTACATTAAAGTAGAATTAAGAAAGCACATTATTAAGTTTTTCATATATAAATACGTAGTTGTGATGAATATATTTGTCATTTTTATGTGTCAATGTCCATCTGTGCTTTTCATACACTCTCTTGAACATAGAACAAAACTTTTATAATTGTATTTATCTGCAGTATCAGACTACTGTTGTTGTGTGTCAAAGTACAACAGTTTGTGCTTCTGTATGAGCTCATAATGCGGAGAAATCCTGCCCAATATGATACGCGGCCTCATGGTTCGGCCCAGAGCACGCTTTGGTTGGTTCCTCCTAATCTAATCAGGATGCCTTGTCTGATTAGATTATAGACGCTGCTATCCTCAAGACTTATTTATGGACCAAATTTATGAACTACGTACATTAAAAAAAAACAAACAAAAAAACAAATAAATATGATCAAGGAATAAATAAATAGATTATCTTGACTGCAAAAGTGTACTTGGAGAAAAAAAAAAAGAAGTCGCTGAGTGTGGTTTTCATCAATGTGGACTTGTCTGTGCACCCACTCTGTCACACACACACACACACACACACACACACACACACACACACACAAAGAGCTCCGGAATAAGAGAACGAGGAGTTTCACCGGAGGAATAAGCCTCAGGGCGAAGCAGACTGACGTATTTCCACCCTGCCCGTGTCTCCTTGAGGGCCAAGAGAAACAGTCTGGCATTTGACTGAATGATGGCGAGGCTAATAGACACAGCTTTCTCACCACAAACACGCACGTGTCGAATCTTACAGATTCACATATGCTTTTTTTAACCATGGAGGGAAAGCTGCACAAATAAGAGAAGCCCTTCATTTCCCCCAGCGTTGTTTTCTCTTCACTTTTCGCACGCATTTTTCTGAAGCAGAAAACTTTCCATAGATAAGATCCATCTATAACAATCTTCTGCAATAACTATCTGACTCCAAACACCTGTCACAGTCTTTTGCTTTATTCTTGTATTGTTTACTCTCATGACACTAAAGCCGGCTGGGAGTCAGAGGTTTGCACAGACATTATATGACCGGTGGGAGGATGGAGATAAGCAGAGCTCACATATGCTATTCATGTCACGTGAAGGTTACAGTATTCCAAAACACTGTTGAACAAGTACTGCCCTCTTATATTTATCTTTCGTGATAAATGTTCATTCTCTGTGGGAGACCTGGAAAACACTGCTTTTTTTCCCCCTCACATACACCACTGCATGAGAATTTGAACTGAAGCATGGAGAAGAAGGAAAACAAGGAGGAAAAAAAAAAAACATAGGAAAACAAAACAAAAACTCCAACAGAGGGATGTGGAATTAGCGGGCGTGGAAAATAACTTTTCTTTGAGTATTTCTGTTTTCTGCGCAGCCAGCCGGTTCGCTCGGTGGCAAAACTCACAGCTTGTGTCTGGCACATGGCCTCTCCTGTCACTCCATGTCCAACCCCCGTCATCTCACCCTCATATTTCACCAAAATTTAGCACAAAGGGAACCGTCTCCTTTAAAGTGGAGCTCTTTATGTAGAAAGACTTTGAAACAGAAGATTTTAAGAGGGACAAGAGATTTAAAGCACTACCAGCGATGGCAACGTGCTATTTCCAGAGTTAAAGCTTATTAACATGTAACTGGGCAGCCTGTTGCGGCTGTCAGTTGCCTGGATACTTCACTAACGTGGTTACTGCCCGTGTCTGAAATGTCTGCACACGTGTCAAGTAGGAACCCCGTGCACTTATCAGCAGTCACATGCTTCGCAGTGATGGAGGGCATTCGTACTCTTCATTTCCATGCGCCTTGTCATGCCTTTGCAGCGCTTGGCTGTGTGAGTGATAACTCTCTGCTCATGTGTGCTCATCTTGGCAAGCAAATCGTGGAATAAAAAAAAAAAAAAGAAAAAGTTAACCACGGGACTAGACTAAAGATATTTGAATCTGCATTTAACTGCGTCTAATAGTCCAACCTGCATCAGAACCAGACCGATGAAAAAAAACACAAGTAGGGGAATGAAGGAGGTCAGATCTCTGGACACAGCGACCACAACAGAATAAACTGCAATTCTTGTTAAAATGTCTCCTTCTAATGCAGGTCCAAGCAATCTAATAACAAGCCCCTCATCCTTTCTTACTTTCCTTCCGACCACCACACCACATCTGGCTAAGGCAGCCAGGAGTCAGCGGGGGCTCCGGGCTGCATTGGATTGTCCTTTGCTTCACCCTGCTATAACCGTTCCATAGGACTCACTGGGTGTTCATTGGACATGTATGAGAGTATCTGTAGATTTAACCCACAGCCGCCTAGCTGACTGTTTAGCTATTCAGCAACAGTAAGTGGCCTGTGGGAGGAAAAATGACATCTGTATCATATACTGCAGCTATAGCGCTGTCTGCGTGTGGGACAACCCAAAAGATATATTTAAAACAAGGTCGCAGTTTTGGAAAATCAAATCAAGTTAGAAGAAAGGAGGTTATTTAATCTAAATAAGACTGTAGCCAGAGTAAGAGGGCATCGTGAAAGTGTAATATGTTGGTGTGTGTAATTTCCACTCTTCATCTCGTGAAGGTTTTTTTGACTTTGCGAAAACTTGACACCTCCTGAAAGCTTCACACTGCCTCATTCCTCCACGGACAGCGCGTGTTCTTGGCAGGCAAATTCACACACAAAGTGGAAAATATACAAAAATCTGAAACACTCATTTGCTGTGGGAGCTGACACGAATTCTAAACATCAAAAAATGGTTGGATCGTGGGGGCTCGCGGTGCTGATCCGTATTATCTTTGAGGTTTTGGAACCAGGTGCAGCCAGCCACAACCTCTGAGGAGTGTGGTTTCATTGCGCTGTGCTGCATATTTCAATGACAATAAATAAACATCAATTATCATACTTTCCTAAGGATACTTCCCACGGCTAGCCTGGTGTAACTGGCAGAAACAAGATTTCCGTGATAGTAGAACAAAAAGTACCCATGAAATTTACTGATTGCCGCTGCTCATATCAACCGCAAGAACGTATCAGAGGATGGAAGATCGGAAAACATGATTTGATTTAAAAAAAAAAAAAAAAAAAAAAACAATCAGCATCACACACCAGCAGAAAGGAGCTGAAACTTCTGGCCAAGCAGCTTGTTTTGGTCGTGAAAACTACTGTTTTAATACAAGTTATTGCACGCCGTGTCACACTGTGTTCACATGCTTCGCTGAGACTACAGTCTTGGAAAAGGAAAACCCGGTTTCTTCCCATGTCACAAAACAACTCTTCACTCACTCAGACTCATCCTGACAGTTCTGTTTGGATTTACTGTATGGCGGAGCGACAGGATGAGGAAAGTGCTCTCGAAACTCAAGTCCATTTCCTCCCCGATGAAAACATGCTTCCCCTTACCTAGCAACGGGAAAATAGCTTAAACATATTGGCATCAGTGAGTGTCTTTTGGAATAAACTAAATACAGAGAGACTGCATGATATGCTAAACTTGATTGTTTTTTTTTGTATATTATATTGAAAACATGAGGTGAAACAATGGGTGTCATTTTATAACCACTTGTATTGTATGTACACTAGTTCACTGTACTGTAACTGTAGGTGTTATTTCAGACTTCAGTTTTGTCATTAATTGTTCTTTAATGCCTGATTTTGAGTTTTGCAGCTGAACACATTTGTGCAGATAGAGCATATACAAATGTTCTGTTTAAGAACTTAATATTTTAAATGGCCTAAAAAGGTAAATCAGTGCAGGGCTGTAACGTTCTCAATAAGATGTTGTCATTTTCACACACCTGCATCATGCTGGATTAGATGTACAAGTGTATTAAGGAACAGCCTGCAGAATGTGAACGATGACAAAGTGACATAATGGTGCTAAACTGTGATCGCATTAATCATCTCTTGGCACTCCTGGAATGTTATTATGACGCAGATAGTCTTATCAGCAAAACCATAAATCAAATCTGAGAGCACGAGAGGAGAAAGTGGTGAATGATTGAGAGAACTGTTCAAATTAAACAGTGATGAAAATAGCATAATGGTTAGCATGACTGTCTAATCCTACTGTCTTCAACCTTCTTTGTACCAATTTAATATAAATCATTCTTAAGTCCCAAGTAAAAAGTATCTATTTTGAATATCAAATAGATTTTCACCCATTTTAATTTAAAAAAATAAACATATATAATGTATATGTGCAGTGAAGTGTCTCTTAAATTCTTCTATCACTGAAAAAGGACTTACAATATCAACATTATACAAACCCTTTTCTAACAAAGCAGCCAGAAATGAAGCAAACTACAATCATTTATCATTTGTAACGAGGAAGCTTTGTTGTTTAGTGGGTGATTTTTGTTGCAGTTAACATGTATTAAGCGACCAAAATGTTTGATGTCTCATTGTGCCCTGCATCCATTACCCACAGCAGATTACATGCAGCTGTTGGACGGCGCTATTTTAGGACTATTTTCCCACGATTAAAGCACAGAGGCTCCTTTCCCCTTTCATGTGGTGATGGAATGACAGGACGTGCAAACCAGGCTTTGAGTTTTTCTGTCAACATGTTTTACAGCTTGGACGGAGTGCGTGCTTTGCCTCCATTTGTTTGTGCCTCATACTAAAGCTACTCCTCTTTACGCTTGACTGCAGAAAATATCGTGTTTGGCTAAAGCGCTCGGCTGAGGTTCATCAAAAGGGATTACTCGATTTTTTGATTCATCTTCTTGAGGATAAAATAGCATAAAACAGCTATTCCACGCAGCAAGTTCTGAACTGGGTGAACTGATCTTGGACGTTCAGTGCAGCCTGCAGAAAGTCGAGTTTGAGTTATTTCTTTCTATTACAAAACCAACCCAGAGTGTCCCTCTGAGGGAAGCTTTAGCCATCTTGTAGATTAACTATAAAAGTTGTTTGGACTGAAGCGTGGTTGGACCTCAGTTTAATCCCTGCTTTCTTTTCTTTGAAGCATGTATAAGGGAACAGAGAGGCTTTCATTCAAAGTGCTCCTAACGCTGCACTACTGTGCTTTAATACACTTAAGAGCCCCAGAGTACAGGGGTCTTCCTTTTGTCAAATGGGAGAAGCAGAGGCACAGTTGATGAACTCAGCATGTTTAAAACAAAACGGATCTGAAGACTTTTACAGATGCCGAGCCACACACTGCACAGCCAGGATGCCATGCATTAACTCTCTAATAGCAGATACTTCAGATGGTTCTTTGTTTATTACCGTCACTTTTGGATGAGGTATTATATAGTCTAAAGTTTTGGATATGTCCTTTCTGGTGATCCAAGGAGAGATTTCCACCTTTTGGGCCCACAGTATAACTGAGACATAACGTTCAATCTGATTAGTTAATGTGTTTAATGTGATCTATAATGTGATGCTACACTGTAAACTGTACCATTAAAGGGAATCATAATAATCCATTATCATGCTAATGCAAATGTATTTAAATTATAACGCAAATGACACAATATATAAACCGATTTTATGGTGCAAGAAACATCATTCTTAACTGAGTCTTTTTTAATGTTCCCGGACTCCCTGCAGGACCTCAGGGCCACAGCATGTGCTGCGGCAGAAACACTGCACTGTTTTGAATTAGCACAATGGGAGTTACTGTAACGGCAAAATGAATACCGAGCAAATAAACAAATTAAATATGGTAGTCACGCTTCCTTTTGCAGATTAAAGATAATTTTGTCCGTCCGCGCACTATCCTGTGAAAAGTAGTAAAACACACTGGGAGGTAAAAGTCCATACATTGCACTGTAGGAAAAAACATAGGCTAATTGAGAATATGAGTCTAGTCAGTTTTTACTTATATAGCCCCATATCACAAATCCCAATTTGCCTCAGGGAGGTTTACAATCTGCACCCTCTGTCCTCAGACCCTGTGCGTAAACGTTACCTCTGTAGAGTGAGGCTGAGCTGGTCTGTGCAGGCCTTAATCTTGTTCTGCGCCTCGAGGTGATTCATGCTGTCCGTGGAAATGCCATTAATGGACAGGATGATGTCTCCAATGCTCATCTTGGCTTGGGCCGCCTTGCCTCCATCAGTGAGCTGCAACGACACATAAAAGAATTTAAAAAGAAGCTAATCAGAGACAAATTTCTAACAAACAAAGAAGAGTAATGACTAAGCATTTAGTTACTCTGCCTCTTGTGCTTTATTTAAGTTTGTGCTGTGAAAGCATTTTGGAATTTTAGGGTTTAAATGTGCAGTTTAGTACAATTAATAAGAGAAAGGCATTTCAATTAAAGATTCGTATGCATATTCTGTTTATTTACTTCTTGTAATCACTAAGCACTTTTGCTCTCCCTTCCTTTTCCTGTCTTACGTAACCCCAGTCAGATAGGAGAGGCAACTTATTCCCTTCACAACATCACAACATCCATGGGACAGGATTTTACGCCCACCAAAACAATCTGCCCATTAAAAAAGCCGAAACATTCCCACAATCACAAATCAACTACCAGATGACCACCCTCTCCAGCTCTCAGCTGTTGAGCCTCTCAGAACAGAGTTTAAATTGTAATCTTCGGTCCCTCCTTCAGATTTTAAATGCGGGCCACATCCATTCCCTTTGCTGAGTGTCCAAAGATCATTCCAAGGTGAAACCACCCCAGGCTTTTCTTTGTCCTATATTTCATCTGTCACAGTGGTCCTAAAACAGGTTGTGTGCCCTCGAGCAGGGTTTTCTTTATGACCTTAACGTATCCGGCTCCACCTCTTGTCCTGAGCCAGCCTACCGATCCATAAAATGTTTGTTTGATCACACAAATGAATGCTTTTCTTCACACTCTAAGAATCTGTATGCTGAGTATGTGCTATATATATGTATGTAGTGTAAATTAAACCTGTCATTTTGCAAAGCATTAAGGGTTTTTGTATATTTTCCAAATCAAATAAAAAGTGAGGAAAAGCTTAAAACTTTTGTTACGGGAAATGTAAAAAGCCACCCAATTTTCAGAGGTAAAAATCATTTAATACTCCGCAATGTGGAAGCAAGGGCTTAAAGCTCTACAATTCTCTGTCTACCACAGAGTTGGCAAGCAGAGGGAGTAGGTTTATCAGATCTTCCATCCCTTTCCACCATGCTGAGACTCGCTTTTTAACGCACGGGAAGTAATGCAATAAAAGCATGACAATGGGATGACTCTCTCTCTGCCAGGTGTGGTGATCAACCAGCAATTACACAAGGCCGCGCACAACTCACTCTCTCTCTCACAATGCACTGAAAACCTGCACAGCCACGCTAAGAACTCTGTGTGCTTATTATCTGATGTTGTGATCATATCTTTACATCATCTCCCAGGAGCACGAAAGAACACGACTCTCTTTGCCTGAAGCCTCAAATATTTACACAAAATGGGGACACATGAAGCACACACATGTACGAGGTGTGGCAGCTCAGGTGAGGTCTATGAGGGTGTTAAGAGACTGAAAAGTATAACGAACGAGGTGTGAAGCCTGATGGGGGGTAGATTGATTTTATCTGTCAACTCCACTAACTTAAACATTAGAAAATATTGACATCCTCCAATCACTGCCATCTAAAAAAATCCACAGCCCACACGTTTTAAATGCATGCAAAAGACCTTTCACTTTCCAGTTATCTGCGGTCACACACACTTGAGAGTCGTTATTTATAGGAACCAGCCCTGATTTGGACAGATAAACACAAAAACACAATAGTCCCTCTCCGCACCGCTGAAGAATGCATTCAGGTTAGGCAACATTACAAGACATTTCCCCTTAGTTTTAAAAAGGAGCCAATGAGACATGAAGAATGTGCCATTGTGTTGCCTCCCATAATGAAACGAGAGGGGGGAAGGAGGGAGAGGGAGGGAGAGAAAGAATGAGGAAGTGACAGCTGCAGTGGCGGTGACCGTCGCGTTTTTTGTTTTTTTTTTCCTCTGGAGCCGCATTGTCCGTGTGTCATTATCAAGCAGATTAGTAGCGGGAAGTGCAGAATGCATAGATGGGCCTGATGTATGCATACCAGCGTCCTGAAAAACCCTATAGTGCAGCCACATGCTAAGTGTTGCTCACAAAAGGGGCAGGCGTGCTCACTGCTCGGGCATGAGCGCGGCCTCGACTGACTCACTCGCTCACTCAGCGTCACGGTGGCACAGACACACCTGCTGGCGTTTACTGAGTCGGCCCTGACTCATTTTCTCTCAATAAAATAGTGCATTCCTCTTCGATGCAGAGACAAGTAAAAAGCACGTGAGCACCCTTCAGAGATCGCTGGCATCTGCTGGCTCCTCTGACTGCTCCAGAGGTCAATGGCAGAAAAAAAATGTGGTTGAAGGATTACTGAATGAGCATGTCTCTGGGACATAGATTCTTCTATCTCCCCATGTCTGCCTTTCTGGATGCCTGTGTGGGTTTGTTAGAGAGGAGGAGGGAGAGAGAGCGAGAGTGAAAAAGAGGTCTCTCCTTGTAGGGATGTGATAAAAAGACAATACTATAAAGCTCCATAAATGGTATTTCCTCAAATATGCACTATTTCAAGACATGAAGAGAGGAGTGGACTTGTAACATTCTCAGAAAAAAAAAAGGTTTTATATGCGGCTAAGCAGTGTTTAATGCTTCAGTTGGTGGTGAACAGAGAGTCCTTTCACTCAAACACTCACTTCTCACTTTTCGTCTTTCTCACATGGATACAAAACAAATAGATGTTACAGCGGGAATCCCTGGCATCCGCAGTCCATAAATACAAATTGAGAGAGGCACTCAAGACGGAGAGCAGATAAGTGATGAACTGGAACGTTGGCTGCGCTGCTTCAGCCTTCTCAAGAGAGCGCGATGTTTTAGCAACGTGTTTTTATCAACCACATCGCACCGTGTCATTTGTGCACTTAATCAAAAATGCAAAACATGAGTTACTATTTTAAACTCTACTGGGTCAAATAAAAAAAAGAAAAAAGTAATCCATGGGGGATCAACAGCGTATAAATTTTAAAAAGATGGATTTTAGTAAATCGTGACAGGGCTTTATGTTAGTTTGGACTTTTCCAAATGAATGGTGTCGTCCCAACTGTGTTTACATGAATGGGATTCCGGCCACATAATGGTGTGGCTGCTGTGCCGCTGTGGTCCTCTCCACACTGCCAATTTTACTGCTGTGCAGTTACCGGTAATGACCTGTTGCTTCACACTACACATGTAAGTGCCTCTGCTCCCACAAATGTAACTTAAATTGAGTATATTGCACATTACTTGGCATATCTGTCTGAGGCAAGTATGGCAAATCCTGTAGTACACAGGAAATTCTAACATTACTAGCTAAAAAGAACCTCAATTTTTCTTTCTGAGGACTCCATCTTCGTCTTGTTGTAGAGATATGAAGTGAAAATTCAGAGGGATTTTGCACCAGACCAACAATAAAAAATATATAATACATATATATATATATATATATATATATATATTTTTTTTTTTTTTTTTTTTTTGACGGTCCATTGCTTCCATGTGTCTTCTTCAATCCATCTGTTACACAGCCATAATCTGATACAGACAAAAAAGCAAACAATTAAAAAAAAAAATTTAAAAAAATATCTGGTTCGTCTTAGAGACCGCTCAGATTTAGATGTTTACTCAGTCATCAACGTATCCGTGATGAGGCAATAAATCAACGAGGACAAACAAAAGGTTGTATAAGATTTTTTGATGAAAACAACATGCGGAGATTAATTTAGAGAGAAAGATGCTTTGTTGAGTAGTTTATACGGCTAAATGTACATCCTGCGGTGCCAGTAAATGGAGTAGGCTGCTGCCAAAGCTCCTAATGCGTTGGAATCCATCACTAAACAGATCGATGTTATATTTATAAAACACTGATTTACAGAAATAGTTTTACAACAAGCCTTTCACACAGAGTAATTCTATTTTCAGCACATCCCTTAAACCCAGGCACATTTAAAGCAACGTCACACATTTAAGGTAACACCTCAGCACTATTGGGATATTAATCATTTTCCACGCTGCTGTAACTTCCTGCCTTCAGTGAAATTATGGAGTAAGGAAGAGGGCTGCGGTCATCTCACATTTGAGAAGTCATGTTACAGGAAGCAGCCTTGTGGTGAGGGCTGAAGGCCTGGGAGATGCATGTCATGTCTGTGTAGGGTAGACTAAGATAGACGACCTTATATGGAAAAGACTTGGGCCTAACATTATGTCATCGCAAACACACAAAACGAAAGCACATTGGCGTACTCATGTAATTATAAGGTAAATTCAAAGTGTCCGAAAACACAAGGGATAAGAAATATGTCTCTTAATTTCGAGGATTGTCGCACAGAATTATTTTCCTGTTTCCGGACACGACTTGTGAAGCTTGCGATGAAGAAATACTTCACACAATCTGGAGAATCTCTGGGATGAATCTGTCAGGAGAACATAAGAGAGTACGGCGCACAGATACCAGCTGGGCTTGCACAAGCAGAGGCCATAAAGTACAGTTTAATGTCAAGAGAAGTCCTCTTTTCTTTTTTACGCATACACACCTGCAACACCTTGTACAAGGTGTTTAAACTGTAAAAGAGGAAGAGAGATGAGAAGTGCAGCAGTACAGCAGTCAGGAAGGGACAAAATAGTGAGTACTTTTTTTCCCCTTCTGTCGCAATTAAGGGCACTTGAACAGAGGTTGAACAGTGGTTGTCATGGTTTGACCCCAGTCTCTTACTACATCAATCAGACTGCTGGAAAACACGAGATGCCAGGCAGACCTACGTACGAGCTCTCAGTCAAATCGCCATGACAACGCAAACAAAACAACACAAAGAGGTACCAACCCCGCGCTGAATACTGAAAGCTCTTCAGTGAGGGGTCAGAAACAAACCGGGCTGTCTAGCGCCGCCAAGGCAGTGATATGAAAAGGCTTTTAACCGTGGTGGGGGCTTGAGCCGAGAGCGGTTTCCACCTTACTCCGTGATTCATTCAGCTCTCCTGCAGGGCTTCAATTGGGCCATTTTGGACTCAGCCAAATGGCATAATGATTGTTAAGTTGCGCTTACTGTTTGGATGGCAAAAAGTGCAGGCTGTATAAACTGTTAATGACGGACACAGAAGGATTTTGCCATAAGTTAACCTCTTATTAGCAAAATATACAGTTTCTCTGCTTTCCAAAATGGTTAATCAAAAGGTACGACATCACTTAGAGAGCCACTGGAATAATAACAGATATTCTGCATGACTGCAAACTGATTTTCACTGTCAGTGACAATGTAGATGCTAAATGGACGGCATTTAGATTGCACCTTACCCCAGAGGATGCTTTCTGGGACTCCTGTTATCAAACTTAAGTGTCTTTAGTCCAACTGATCTTAAAACAACGCGATACTATAATCTGAGGCTGTAGTCCAAGATGCAACCACGAAGACAGATTGTGTGCAGTGGACCCTATTGAGTCTTTAGATTTAGTGGATTGCTCCTTTAAATATCTTTCATCAAAAAAAAAAAAAAAGAAAATAGTAGGAGCGATCTAAATCACGATCAAATGACAGCTAGGTTATTCTTTATATCTCTGCCATATAGGATTAGCAAGATTGAGAGCAGATGCCCTCAATATAACTCTAGAGAGACACCAGGGAGATCATGCTGGGATCAAACACATACTGCAGATAACAGTTTTATACTAAACCCATATGTAACCTGAACACATCTTTCAGGCCCTGCGTGGAATCACAGATTATTAAATATGCCTTGTGAAGTGTATATTTTGTAGGGGAAACTGTGAAATGCTTAAATCCATAACTGGTTTCTATTAAATTCCAGTTTCCATGTAAAAATGCTCAAGAGATTTTAATACAAAAGACGGATAAAAATTAAAAAAATACACGCCAACTGTTTGGCAGCTATGCAGCACAGACCACAAGCTATCTGTGTCAATGGCTTCCTGAAGTGCCAGGGGAGTTTTTCACTGTTTGGTTCTTATTTTTTCTGGAGCTGAGCTGAACCAAAAGTTATGGCTCAATGTCACACAGAGCAAGCCAGATTATTCTTTATCCAACCAGCAACACAAGATACAAACTTCTCTCTGGGCTGACTGTAAATCAGTGACAGGAATACAGCATATCTCCTCTAATGGCAGGGACTGTGTTACTCGCTATCAAGTGCTGTAGTCCAAATCGATACTTAACATTAAACCTATTAGAATTACCTATGCAACCAATTCAGTCAATACCCAACAAGTGCTTCCTCTGAACAGGAGTGAAATTATAATCACTTTATTCTACATTAAAAATGTTTAGGTAGCTGGATGTTGCTGGAGTTCATCCTCGCTGCGGCTCTGCAAATCTAACTTAACTGCAGTTTTTGAACTAGTGTGCAGAGAGGAAATGAAATTGCAGTTTTGGCCGTCCTTTCAAGTTTAGCACGCGGTGGATTTAAAGCGCTTCAACGTGTTCATGAAAAAAAAGTAAAGGATGCGTTTACAATCAGATCAAAGAGCAGAGAGAAGGCCGCTTCAAACTGAATTATATTGACAATACCAGCAAAAATAGCGACGGCTGTCTCAGTTTCTCGCTGGGAAAGCACGAAGCATAACTCTTGAAGGTTTTGTGCACTTAAAACTCATAGTTAACTCAAAAGATTTAACTGAATCATGATTTTAAATTTCTTTTCACGTCACTTATCTTCAGCTTCATTTCCAGATAATCAACACAAACATGCTATTATTTACGATTATAAAGATACATTAAAGAAATTAAATTTCGCAGATATAAAATTGTTACTTATATAGCTGTTTCCCAGCTACCCAGTATGGAGATGTCCGGCTTTACTGGAACCTCTTCTCTTAAAACGGATGCATAAAAAATAATGTTGATGTGGGTGGCTAAGATACATTACATCATTGCATTCCTCTTCTTTGAGAGTGATAGTGGCTTCACCATATTAACATGTAACGGTGGCGCCTGAGGAAGAAGAATCCGGAGGCTCGGAAGCTACTGCACACACGGAGCTAAAATTAGTTTGCATAATGTTTACTCAAAGTATCACATGCCACTGAACCAACAATCAAGAGGACACGGAAGACAAGAGGAGGAAGTGAGTGGTCAGTGAGAAAAGAGAGAAAAATGTTGCTGCGCTCACACCCAGCTGACCTACGGGAACCAAACATTTAGCTGGGGGAGATACTTCTGATAAACCTTTCATATATACCATCTTTCTTAAATAATAGTCAGTGAATTTAAGACCAAAACTGTCAATCCACAGACATTTTCCACTGCCTCATTATGCAAGGGTAATTGGATTTCTTCTTTCCTATATGGAAGCCTGTCAAGAAATGCCTAAAAAAGGAGCTGGAGGAACCACAGATGACGAGGAGCGCCAGGGTCCGGGGGAGCAGGAACACAGGAACCTGCCTTATGTCATCCTTATGATATTGGGTGGTCTCACATTTAGCAATCCAGCTGCATTGTTAAGAGTTTAATCTTAAATATGTGACTCAGATGTTGAATAGTTAACACCTGCAGTATACAATACAATAAAAACAACCCTGTAATTAATAATTCATTGAAAAGGTTGGTTTTTAATGCATCTACTATATATGTGGGTGGTATATGCAGATTACTTTTTCATGTTTATTTTGTGAGCATAGCTGTTTATATTGTGACACCCAACTAAAGATCACACAAGACATACGATATATGTTATGTGCTAAAAAAAAAAAAAAAAAAAAAAAAAAAAAGGCTTCACAATAACAGGCTGTGGTTGTCTTGTAAGCCAGGCTCATACACTGTACTGAACTGTATGTAATCTTTGGATCAGTTACATATGGTTAGCATATGTAAAGTCATTACATCATTATTCCATGGTTAGAGCTTTAACGTGATAGCAACAGAGGCATGTTCCTTACTGCAAAGCCAGTCCACTTAGCATTGTGGATCGCTAATGAACCTTAAAATAGGCCTGTGGTCTCGATAATATCCTCGTCACTCATCTAATGAAGGAACACGAGTAATGGTTAAACTGTTGGCAGATGTTTCTATATATGCAACTCCTACTCCTCCCTTTGTAAATGCAGGTACTCCTTTTACTTATATGATCAGACGCAAGAACGCAAATAAATACATATATATATTAAAATAGATAAAGTTTTCAGCCTTACTACAACATAATGAAAACATGTCCAGCATGCATTGTGATGGCTGTGCCTCAGCTGTGTGACATTAGGATTTGGAAGATAAATAGACAATTTTTCCCGGCGCCGGGACAATAACAAGAAATCTGAGCCATTTACGGTGCCATTCACTGGTGATGTGTGGGGACAAAAACATGTGACAGGAATGACACTAACCAATAATGCGGTGGAATGAAAAGCTGTGAAGGTCATGTTGCCTGGCATAGCAGGACTGTGGCGTGCTCCAGACCACTACAGACAAAACGCAGGGCTGCTGGATGTATTCAACACTTTTATAGTCCGTGGAGCAGGAGTGATCAAAACTACCACATTGCATGCACTTGTGATTTTAACAGAGTGCAGGCTTTTTTGTTGATACCTCTCACAACTCACCTGTCTCATTTTATTTTAAGCTCTCATAAAAACATCACATGGCACAGGGGTCGGGTATCCAGGTGCTTTTCATTTTCCCTGTGAGTTTTATACAGTAAAATATGTATTTTGCATCAAATCAAGAGAAACATCTTTGTCACGAAGTCATCCTTCACATCTCTTACAAAAATATGTATTTATTAGAGACTAAATAGGTCAAATCTAATGTGAAATTAGGGTCAGTGCACCCTTGTATTTGCATACCTACGAATTTGACATGAGGCAACACTGAACTGTTGAAAATGATGTGGTGCTTTGAACAGATATAGGCAACAGAGGCAGTTTTACTATTTTTATTTATGTTACATAGGTCAATGGTCTGATATCGAATCAGGTGAGAAGGGTGGAGGTGCTTCATTCATGTATTGTTTTTGAGATATCATGACAAGATGTGTACTGGCAGCTACACGCCCCTGTGACAACATAATGTCCTGCATGCCATTATTATCATGGTGGCAAGGTATAAAAATAGTCAGAGGAGCTATGCTGGCCTTTCATACTCTCAGGAACTATGTCCAAGCACAGACGGGCACATTTCCACTTGAGAAAAGTCACTTCTCTCTGTATATAACTTTCATTATTCTGTAACTGATCCCGCCAGCAACAAATAAACAAAGTCACTGACCTTGGCCGTGACACTGAGATTACATAGATTACATAACAGGAAGCGGCAGAAACCGAATAACACTGCTCATTCTGCAGCAGCCAGAGATGTTGTCAAAGCACAGACTACACTGGTAGAGGACAAGCTCCTGATTTTTAATCCTGTTTGACAAGAGGCAATGTTAGTATAACTGAGACACCTCAGATATTTTGGGTTGAAAACGACTGCTGCTTGACAGACCAATAACCTGCACTGTAGACTTCTTTAATTTGCAACCACCACAGTGTTTGGACCAGAAGGCCTATACGCAACGAACATAAACAGTGTGGCTATGTAAACTGAGGCTGGACCTGTCACATAAACAGGCTTGCTTTTCAAACAGAGAGCCCACCAGGAGCCTTTCTTCCAGTTGAGGGTTCAACAGAACCTGGTCAGTCAGAGCCAAACCCAGTTTGAGTCTATGTGGCCCAAAGTCCTAAATAGTTATTACAGAACCGCTGCGGCTTTCTAGAGTTTCAGTCAGATGGGCCATGTAAGGACAGGTTCTGATGCTTCCACAGCAGACCCAGTATGCAGAGACTTTTTTTTTTTTAATTGGCATATGCTGTGGTTACGGATCAGTTATGTAACATTATCACAACAATAGTCACAGCCTTGATGTGAGGCTGAGTGACAGAGGCCATGAACTGTTTGAGGAGGTGTCTAAATCCAGCAATGAGTGTCGCACAGGAGATGAATGGCACACACACTTTCATCACACACTAGGCAAGCGGCATAGTGAGCGTGAACAGCATTCCTCAGAGGTGACTGTCATGGAGTGAAGGGTACATAAGTGGTGTGTGTGTGTGTGTGTTTGTGTGTGTTCCACTCACCCGTGAGATGGTGAGGGGCAGGCAGAAATCCTTCCCTCCTTGCAACCTGAAGCCCCATGGGGCAGGGCCAGCCAGGGTGACACTGTAGTTGCTGCTCATGATTCACCTAGAGACAGAGGAGCAGATATTTTACACTCGACTGAGCCCACGTTAATAGGGATATAACACACCGAGAGGCGGACTCCACACCGACAAGAACAAATGCCACAGACGTGAGAGAGAATAGAAAGGAGGGGAAGAGAATAACAGGAAAAAGAGGATGTAAACAGACAGCATATCACATACAGTTGGTGCGCAGCCAACAACTGGAGTTTAGAAAAGATGACTATTTTCAAGGTAGAGCACTGCAACTGCAAATTATGCTAAACCCAAACAGAAGCATTCCTCTGATGAGTCTAGATTAAAGGCATGCCATTGCTCGTTTTCCATGACTGGGTGCTATGAAGTAGTTTGATATGTTCAGAGACACTATTAAAAAAAAAAAAAAAAAACATTCATTCTTTCTTTTATGCCGTTCAGTAGCCGGACCTGTTGGGGCTCCTGTCACAGTCTCATGGTTTTCTTTAACTTTATCACATTGGAGTTATCTAAATTCAAGAATAATAGTCTATAAATAGTACTCTTGTGAAGCTGCCTGTTCTCTGCTGACAGCTTTAGACCAGGTCCCAGGTCCTAGACGATGTCATTTACAATGGGGGTAATGGTGACTGTGATAAATCATATACAGTATATCTGCTGAAGTGCTAGGCGATAGATAAGCTGCACTGACAAACAAAGAAGTAAGACATAACATACAGTGTGGTGTGAACTGCAGGATTTATTACGCAACAGGAAGTTAAAGAGCTACTAGATGAGAGAGCATTAACATCCTCCGGTGCACACCTCAGAGAGGATTACCCCACAGTTTGACAAACATAGAATAAAAAGCATTCGCCTATTTCCACTGAACCTTTTTTGGAGTAAATAAGCATTTAATGGTGCACATCCTTTAGGGAATTGGAAATGGGGCTTGCAAGGAGCAACACATTAACACCGACAGTCCTTTGTTTACCTTAAAAAAAAATCTCTGCACTTTGGACCTTTCATCTCAGTGTCCTTTCACTGAACTCACTGCTTGTGGAAAAAAACATGTTCTGAGAACGGCAGCCAGACCGAGACACACTATATTCTTGTAAAAAGAAAAACATACCATGGAGATACAGTATGCCAGCCTATTGCAGACAAAGCTTTACAGACAAATAACAAAACTAAATGTAATTGTATTAAAGGCTAATAAAGCATTTTGTACTTTAAGGCATTTGAAGGCAAAACCGTCAAAAGAACGGACATATTTTTGGTATTCATTTTTGATTAAGAAATGGTCTAGTGAACCTGTATCTGTATCATCCTAACACTCATTCCTAGGGTTTAAGAAATTATGATTAAGAGATTGAAACCTTTATATAAAATGTTAGGTATGCATTCACATCTTGCTAAAACCCCTGCTAATCCCTCGTATGTAACAGAGTGAGCACTGGGCTCTCCCCACGCAACTGCGGTGCTGCAGGGCCCCCGCAGGGACAGAGCAAAGGCGAGACACACCCTGGATGGTTGGAGGCTTGATGGAGCTCAGCCTCAGCTTGCTGCCAACTCAGGCAGGTTTCATTTCTGTAATTTTCTAAATCTCAATGGCTAAACGCACCATCATCTGTATTACCTCACGGGCGGATACGAATACCATGTCCTGATTATACATGGGCGCATTCAAATTAAATGGACAGTTCCAAAAGTGAGACACGGCAATGGCTATTTGGTGAGGTAAAATATTTCATGCGCTATTGAGTTTCACTGGTTTAAGCCCTGCCTGTCATGCATTCCTTTTCCCCCTGCAAAACTGAAGCTGCAAGCTATTTACTGGAAGCGAGACTGAGGTTAAGTGCAGTCACATGTTAAGATTTAGTGCATTATTAAATTTATTAGTTTGGTCAATGAGGAAATTGGTATACCATATTTGGAGAATACACTGGTATGGGTATCCAGCTAACAGGCTGTGGTGAAATCTGCCTGTGCGCCCACGAGCCACTGTGCACAGGTTTAAAAAAAATAGATCATGTGGAAATATATCACCTTTGTCCTGCCCAATAAGAAGGGTGGATGTTGACATGAAAACATAACATCAAAGGCTAACCCACAAGCATTATATGTCACGTACATACATTGTAATTACATGGAAAAAAGGGGGGGAAATGTGGAGGCAAAGCTGAGACTAACTTTGAACAGCTGGGCACATTGTTAGTGGTGATCAGAATTTACTTTAGAGAGCAACTAAGAACCAGAGAAAACTCTGATGAACTAACGGTCAGGCGTTTCTGTTGACCAATTAAAAAAAAAAGATAGCAAAGAAAACTCGGGGTGACTTGAGGGATTTCATTCGTTGATGGAGTTATTTCTGGCTTTGGTGAAGAGGATTTCACTCTTGTAAAGTACATAATCCATTGCTGGAAGAAACTGAATGACTTCTTCAACTAAGCAATTAAATATTTCAATGCCTGTTATAAAAAAAAGTACAATAAAAAAAAAAAAGAAAAATATTCAGACATATATGTACTGGGCAGTGCAGAGGAAACATATTTTTCTGATGAGTATTTCTTGAATAATAATGCCTGTCATCCCAGAGGCATGTCATTTGGAGGCTGTAAGTCATGCTGCCGTCACAGATTCCCTCAGGGACACAGCACCACCTGCTGTAGCCCGTCACCTGGTCAGTTGGACGAGACATCCATCAAATCAAAAAAGGAGGGGGGGGGGGTCGGCCTGCACACCATCTCACCGTCATGCCTGGAGGGGAATGGGCTCTTTAAAGAAGCTACTAGAGGACCTACAAATAAAGGGCGTGGGGCGGTGGGGAGAAGATATTATTAAAAGAAAAATCACGTGTGAAAGTGGTAGGGGAAGGGAACACCTGGAAAGCCGAGCACATGCTGTACTATTTATACAACACACTTTCACAATCAAACTAATGTGCCCAAACACAAATGCACACGCACAAACGTGCAGAACATGCCAGTCTATAATAAGACAGCAACCGAGTGAAGACAGCTGTCTCCCTCCTCAAGGTGACCTAGCTTTGAGGTGAGCCAAGGAGTTAATTTTTAAGGAAAATTACAAGGTGCTACCCAGTATATCATCCATACATTGTCACCAAGAAATGCTCCGTTCTATTTACAGTACATCCTGTATAACAGTGTATCATATAATTGATTTAAAACACAAATGTATAATGTTTAAACACAAAAAAAGCACTATACTAAGTTTATACTTATTTACTGCAGCCCAGTGCAGCTAAACTCCCCACTGATGCTTTGAAAAAGATAGCAGCTGATGTCCTAACCTCAGTATAAACAGGAACTCAATGACATCTTTCACACTGTTGCAAGCGTTGTCTACCATTTAATCTGAGTCTGCACCTCTGAGCTGGCAACGCTGACACACTGGGGTAACACGAGACACAATAGACATACATCCTGTAGGTTTACACAAAGATCAATGAGCCAAAAGTCACGGCTTGAGGTACAGCCCTCAGGGAATACACAGCGCTGAATAGCTCCGTTACAACTATGTCAGTTGTTCACAACAGATTCCCGCAGTATTAGATTTCACAGCCAACAGGGGACGTCTCTGTAAAAGGTACATAAAATGTTGATGTTGAAACTTGGATAACAGTCAAGTCATACTAGCCGAGCATATCAGTGGCTTTTTTTTTCCCTAATATGGCAAGAACAAACACTCGACTCATCTCGTGTCCCTGCTTGTTTTGCAATCCCTAATGATATCATGCATCGACAGGAGCAGACACACCTATTAGTGCTCCCAAACTGTTGAGCTCTGCACAAGCATTTTATCAGCAGCACCCACATCAGATCCTTCTCCGAGCAAGTTCCAGCACAGTTCTGTTTGCTTTCCACTCGGGCCTTATCTTTCAAGTTCCTGTCATAATGGCACTTTATTTTGCTAAATATGTCAGCGCTTTCACACCAAAAAAACACAATTAAAATGCAGTTCTTTCAGCAGGGCCCCAATGGAGACCTGCTGATCCAGTTATCTACTATCTCAGGCATTTATATGGCCTTGCGGTAGACGTTATTTTAACATGCTTGATTTGATTAGTTGGTAGACTGTCCAAGAGTATAGTAAAATTACAGCAAATAAGAACAGCCAACTGGGAACAGGATTTTTATGGGGGTGGAGGGGTGTTTGGGTCAAAAGTGTGGGGTAACTTCCTGGTCTTTTCAAAAATCAAAATACCCTTCAGAGTAAAAAAAGATTTCTTAACAGGGAATCAATCATGGGTCAGCACAGTTCATTGAAAGCACCGTTCATTGCTCTGACCTCGGCGCCCTTTCTCCGCTGCATGTGTCAAACCACTGCCACGTCTAGTCCTGTTCCCTTTAATAATCTTTAAGGTACAGAGAAGAAAATGCCTCAGAGGTTCGGACGTCACGCGCGTTTCACAATACCTCAGGACAGAGTCATTGCAGGAGAGGAGTATTTTCACAATGCACTGTAACTCACTCCTGTGTGTATCATTTGCTGACACCAAAATCCTGTTTTAAATGAAAAAATAACTAATAAAGTGCTTTTTTTATTAGACCACACCCTCTTAAAACATAAAAAAAACAGTCAGACAGTAAAATGTATCATCCAATATCTTTGTCTGGGCTGTGTCAGAGGGACAACTTGTTCCAACTTGACTTTATGGGACACTTCTTTTGTGCTTACACAGGCTGGTTAACCATGTTTGGTCTACAGCAACAGTTAACCCCACACCCTGTGCTCTTGGTAACACCTCACACGCCGCTTTTCAAATGCATACTTTTAATTAAGGTCAGATTAGATAACGCTTTATTGTCCCACGGGGAAATTTCCAAGTCGAGGCATCACGCAACACACTATGTCACAGAGTACAGATCATACAAACATGCTTAAAATCACATGTTGGGTTCATTCAAACAATGAAAGGAAGTAAAGACAATGGTTTCAAAAGGGGACTTGACTCAATATGTGAACGTCTAGATCTTTAAATATGATGTAATTTCAAGAGGATGTAGAATAACATAATGTTTCAGCTTGAGTTAAAGTCATGGGACAAAGTGATAACCACCTGTGCAAACCAGGTCGTCTTTTCTTTTCTTTTCTTTTCTTTCCTCTCTCTCTCTCACGGAAACTGAACTTTTAATTTGTCTTTGGTCGCCTCAGTGGGTGCGACACATAAAGCACATGTCTGACACCATCAGTGCACTCCTCTCACACACTTTTTATCCTACCTATCAGTAAAAACAGCGCGTAAATCCGATCGGAAGACGACAGTGGTTGATATTTTGAAACGTTACAAACTCCATAAGATTCATATTTACATATTTCTTTGTTTTTAATTGCGACATTGTAA
Source organism: Scortum barcoo (assembly GCA_023238725.1). Lineage (NCBI taxonomy): Eukaryota > Metazoa > Chordata > Actinopteri > Centrarchiformes > Terapontidae > Scortum > Scortum barcoo. The sequence continues at coordinate 16,714,929 of CM041545.1, forward strand.
CGGGCTCGTGAAGCTGCACAGTGATAACGGAGACAGGAGAGGTGATCGTGTCAAATGTGAAGTCGGATGTGTGGAGCAGCACTCACCTTGCCTTGTGGAGCCGGTCTGGTGTTCACAGAGAGAGAGAGAGAGAGAGAGAGAGAGAGAGAGAGAGAGAGAGAAGCGTGACTTTAGTCCGTCTGCTCTCAGTTTGCAACTTCACTGGACTGAGCGGAACTGAGACTTCCGCATATAAGCCAGCCCCATGTGTGCGCCGGTAGGAGGGTTTATTGCAGTGTGTGTGTGTGTGTGTGTGTGTGTGTGTGTGTGTGTGTGTGTGTGTGTGTGTGTGTGTGAGAGAGAGCACAGCAGCAGGCATGGACTTGTCACACACCGGCGGGGGCAGCACAGGTGAGTCTCAGTTGAGCAAAGCGCCCCAGACCGGAACAGTTTTTGGAGTTTGGATAAAAATTAAGCGTCAAAATACAACCTAAGTTAGCTTTCCTGAAACGAACAAGACTTAAAATGACTAAACTACTACCTGTCTTAAATTTGGATGAACCCTCCCAGCTGTACACACTTATTATTTCGCTGCAAGCCTCAGTTTGTTCGCCATCTTCGTTTGTTGGTTTGGCATCAGTGTTATCTTCTAAACTGTGTTTGAAAAGTGAAATGTTGTTCAGTAACATTTTTTAATGCCTTTAATATGGCATTAAAGAACACATAAAAATTTTAAAAAGCAGTTGAAACACAGTTAATTTAATTTTAGTCAAATATAAATGGCTCTTTTATGGACAAAGATGGTGACCGGAAGTTACTGTTTGTAGCAGAAATAAAAGCCTTACTTATTAAATGTTCACATCAAACAAAGGAAATTTGTATTAATATTTCATGAAACCTGACTTGTCTGTTGCCTGAACCTGAAGCTGATTCTTGGTAATTTGTCCCTGTCAGTAATTTCAGCAGCTGAATGTACCTCAATCACTATGTACTTATGTAAGCACTTAAATGAGGCCTTTTGGCAAATTATAGCCTTTCTGAAAGCACTCAAAATCATATACTTGTGCCACCTGTTGACTGAAACCCTCCTGACGACTTCTCTTTCAAATAGCTCTATATTTTGAATTTTAAAAAAGTATTTTAAATTGTTGGGTTTTATTACTTTGATGTCGATGTTTTTGCGGCAAAAAATAAAACGTTTGTGGTGGTGTATTTGAATCACAGAAAGTTGTAAAATTTGAGATTGTCAGTGGTTGTAGACGTAAATCTATGGTGTTGAAAATGAAATAATTCAGACGTGTCGCAGGGCGTCAGCTTGCCTTGTTATGTCAGTGAACAATGATGTCATTCTTTCCACTAAGTTCCTCCCGTGGAAAGACGGACGAGTCACATGTCATCATCCTGTACTGCAAAGCAATGCGTGAGTGGACATTGGTTACTTGTGAGGTGTACTGGTGTGTAAATATAGATGGAAAACAGCACGTGAAATACAAAAACCATCATTACATTACATGCATTTCAATACATTGTAGCTCAGTTTGTAGGTAATGGTTTGGTCATTTTTAATTACTATCTAACACTTTTAGTCTCTTTATAGTATTTTATGATTCCTTTGTGATTAGACTATTGGACCAGTACAATAAAGTGCTCTATTTATCTATCTATTGATCACTCCTTTGGGATTATTTTTAAGTTTAAGTATAGGTGATGTTGTATTCTGAACAGATTATAAAGCCCCTTGAGGCAAATTTGTGATTTATAAATAAGAGGTTTCCACATAAATGTCCACAGATTTTAGCCTTTTCCTTTGTTTTAGTTTATTCTCAAGGATGTTTTGCAATGTTAAGTGTGTCATTGTGATTATTTTTTTATTATTAGCTATCCTTTATATAGGGCAGCAATATGGCAGTGAAGCAGGTTTTTAGTGTTTAGTAGTAGTAGTGGCATAGTGTTGGTGTGCCCTCTAGTGGTCAACAAAGAAAGTACATGCTTTGCAGTTAATCCAGATACTGGGGATTTTCAGCAGCTGAACAATTTATAGCCTCAGGGTAGGAAGTATATTGTTTGTCTGCCCTCCTCCGGTTATGGGCAGGCTGACACCTAAACATCTGTCACTCGTTTTGTCTTTGTTTCTTGTCTCTTGTCTGCTTAGAAATGCAATGTAGCCTGAGGTTGAGGTTTTTATAAAGCAAAGTGAAAAGTGTGAGTCCTGACCATTAAAAGTTTTAAGAAAATCAAGAAAACAATGTTATTAGTCAAACACAATAGTCATTTACCAGTGTTGGCTACATTCTTGGCTCTTTTTCTTCCTGTATTTTGCTTTTTAATCTTTTTACGTTGTTGCTGAAATTCACATGTCAAATGTCCAAATCTAATTGATATGATTTTATAAAGTAAGATTAGATTACATTTTCATACAGTTTTCTGTGGACTACCATTGACTTATCCTCTAGCACTGCCACCAGGCCACTATTTTCAGAGGTACACAAAAATATTAAACACTAATGGGCAGATTGACATTGAAATTATTGAGCACATTTATTTTGCAGTCCAGAGGATGCAGATGAGCCATTTAATCAGTTAGGCGATGGACAGAAAGATAATAAACTATTTTGATAATCAAATAATAATTTTAGTCCTTTTTTTTTAACTTTATTTAGCTATTTTTATCAACAGGCAAACAACATACAAACGGAGACACAAAAAGAAATGTATCCCCCCACCCCCCACCCCCAAGGCTCCCAAACAATAACGAAACTAAACAAACAGAAAAATACAAAAACAAATACAAATGTAGTCAGACAGGAACCCCTCATCACATGCCGGGTGGACCGACGTCCCGAGCCATGCCACAAGCAGTTGCAACTATCCAATACAACCAGCGCCGAGATGCATCATTGAAAGGGAAAACCAAATTCTATAAAGGGACTCCAGGTCAGGGTGACGTTTCTGCTGGGCTTTACATATCTTGTATCTCAGTTTCTCTAAAGGTAGAAAAGACATCATCTCTCATGCAAGAGATTTGCTTCCCTGCGTGCAAGCAGGGAAGCAAACGCCAAAGCATTTGTTTGTAAATTTGAGACTTTGCAGCCTGGGGGTGGTATGCCGAAAATAGCTGTGTGATAGTCAGGTGCTATAGTCTGACCACAGATTTTGGAAAATACATAAAATATCTGTCTCTGTCTCCAATAGTCGTTAAGAGAGGTGCATGACCAGAACATGTGTCCTATTGTGGCGGGTACATAGCTGCACCTCGGACAACCAGGATCTGCAGTGGGAAAGAGTTTGGACAATTTATCCCTTGAATAGTGCAGGCGATGGAGCACTTTAAATTGAATTAAACCATGGCGTATACACAATGAATGAGGAATGAATACGTTCTAGACTACATTGCCGCATATCTTCAGAACGCTAAACCCCCAAATCTTTTTCCCATGCCCTTTTGGTTTTATCCCATGATATCGGTTTTAAATCCCTTATCATATTGTAAATTACAGATACACGTTTCTTCTCATAAGGATCCAGTTCTAGAATTGCATCTAAATGATTCTTAGGTGGTATGAAAGGAAATGAGGGAAACTTTTCTCTGATAAAGCTACGTATCTGAAAAAACCTAAAATAATGTGATCTGGGTATATTGTGGTCATTTTCAAGTGTTTCAAATGAGATAAACATGTTATCAGAGTATAAATCGCAGGAGAATATCAACCCATTTCTATGCCAATATTGACATGTATTGTCAAACCCGGATGGAAGAAAGAAATGATTATTTGCTACTGGGAAATACCTGCTATACTGCTTTAAATCAAAATGTCTCCTAAACTGTAACCATATCCTAAGTGAGGCTTTAACAACCAGGTTTGTGAACTGTGTACTACAGTTGTATGGTAATGATGATGTGAGTGTTGGTAAAGGGTTGGATAATAGTTCCATGTGGACCCAGTCTGGACCCTGCTTATTCTCATATGTGTAAATCCAATGAATGAATTTTACTATGTTAGCCGCCCAATAATACCAAAGAAAATTGGGTAATCCCAACCTGCCAGCATCTTTAGGAACCTCCAGGTACATTTTTTTCATCCTAGGATTAGAATTGTTCCATGTAAATGAAGAGATTAGTCTATCCAACTGTTTAAACGTTTTTAAAGGGATAAATATGGGGATCATCTGAAACACATAAAGAAATCTAGGTAGAACTGTCATTTTAGCTATATTAATGCGACCTGCCAATGAAATCGGTAACGTTGACCATTTTCCAAGATCTTGTTTTGTTTGTTCTAATAATGACTTAAAGTTATGTTTCTCCAAATCCTCCATCTTGTGGGTAACTTTAATTCCTAGATATGTAAACATATTGCGTTCTATTTTGAATGGAAACTTATAATCTAGTAATCTCCGTCTGTGTGGTCAAGTGGGAAAAGCAGGCCCTTTGAATAGTTCAATTTATAGCCTGAGAGGTGTCTTAAGTTTTCTAGCATCAACAATAGTTTTGGTATTGATACTGCCGGGTTGGATATGTACAAAAGCAGGTCATCTGCGTATAGCGCCACCTTATGGACTTTACCGCCATGGGTGATACCGGTAATACCCTCTTCTGCTCTAAGGACTATAGCAAGGGGCTCAACCGCCAGATCAAACAGATATATAAATATTTTTGTGAGAATTTTATAGTCACAGTTTAAAAGGCTTATTGGGCGGTATGAGCTGCATAATAAAGGGTCTTTGTCTTTTTTGAGCAGCACTGAAATTATGGCCTGAGCAATGGTTTGTGGAATTTTAGTCCTTTTTTAACAAAAACTGCAAAAATTATTCTGCAAGTCCAGCTATTTAAATAAAGCTATTTAACAGTAAAAGCTTGTTAAAGAAAATGGGTTGTGTTCACTTAAGAATTTACAACAGCTGTTTCACCACTATTGTTTTAGTTATTAGTACTGATTTTTTATTTTAAGTATACAGTTTGTGTTACTAATTTATTACTTAAAAGGAATCCGCATCACTTTTAACATTCTCAATCTTAAATACTTTAATTTTTGCACTGTGAGATTTTGTTGAATAAGCAAACACTGATTTATTTCAGATACGTAAAAGGACAGACTATAAAACAGAACCATTTTTTTACAACAGTTTTTTCAGTTACATGTGTGCCATGTCAGTATATGGTTATAAACAGATGGGAGGCCTAGCAGCAAGGTTAGGTTAGCCTGGGGCTTCTGTTAGAGGTCACCACCTTCTCTCTCTGCCCAGGAAAGTCTATTCACCTCCAGCTGCGTCTTGACAACACTTATTTGCTGATTTACATATAATTATACTGTACCATAATACTATATTTATTCCGCACATATGATAAATAATTGAGTAATACATTTGGAAGGCAATGTTGATAATACAGCTGCTTAATGCATATATAAAACATTATGCATAGACTCCATTGAACTGTTTATATTTATGTATAACACCTTTAATATCAGTTTATTACATGTAAGATGGCTAATTGACCACAATGTAGTGAGGAAGAGACTGTTTTGATTTCGGTTTTGATACAGAGACTATAACAAGACACATTTCTCTGAAGTGGTAAAACAGAATAATAATTTTTTGTGTGTGAAAGAATTCATGTAGGCCTTTACGTTCAAAGATGTGTTAAGATTATTATCTTCATCTTCTTCATCCGCTTGGTCCGGGACCGGGTCGCGGAGGCAGCAGTCTGAGCAGAGATGCCCAGACTTCCCTCACCCCAGACACTTCCTCCAGCTCTTCCGGGGGACCCCGAGGCGTTCCCAGGCCAGCCGAGAGACATAGTTTCTCCAGCGTGTCCTGGGTCTTCCCCGAGGCCTCCTCCCGGTGGGACATGCCTGGAACACCTCCCTAGGGAGGCGTCCAGGGGGCATCCGAAACAGATGCCCAAGCCACCTCAGCTGACTCCTCTCGATGCGAAGGAGCAGCGGCTCTACTCCGAGCTCCTCCCGGAGTGACCGAGCTTCTCACCCTATCTCTAAGGGAGCGCCCAGCCACCCTGCGGAGGAAACTCATTTCGGCCGCTTGTATCCAGCGATCTTGTCCTTTCGGTCATTACCCAAAGTTCATGACCATAGGTGAGGGTGGGAACGTAGATTGACCATGGTAAATCGAGAGCTTCGCCTTTCGACTCAGCTCCTTCTTCACCACGACGGTCCGGTACACCGACCGCATAACTGCGGACGCTGCACCAATCAATCCTTCGCCTGTCAATCTCACGCTCGATCTTTCCCTCACTCGTGAACAAGACCCCGAGATACTTGAACTCCTCCACTTGAGGCAGGACCTCTCCACCCACCTGGAGAGGGCATGCCACCCTTTTCCGGTCGAGAACCATGGCCTCGGATTTGGAGGTGCTGATTCTCATCCCAGCCGCTTCACACTCGGCTGCAAACCGCTCCAGTACATGCTGAAGGTCCTGGCCTGATGAAGCCATCAGGACAACATCATCCGCAAAAAGCAGAGATGAAATCCTGTGGTTCCCAAACCGGACTCCCTCCGGCCCCTGGCTACGCCTAGAAATCCTGTCCATAAAGATTATGAACAGGACCGGTGACAAAGGGCAACCCTGCCGGAGTCCAACATGCACTGGGAACAGGTCTGACTTACTGCCGGCAATGCGAACCAAGCTCCTGCTCCGGTCGTACAGAGACCGAACAGCCCTTAGCAAAGGCTCCCGGACCCCATACTCGCGGAGCACCCCCCACAGAATACCACGAGGGACACGGTCGAATGCCTTCTCCAGATCCACAAAGCACATGTGGACTGGTTGGGCAAACTCCCATAAACCCTCAAGCACCCTGTGGAGGGTATAGAGCTGGTCCAGTGTTCCACGACCAGGACGAAAACCGCATTGTTCCTCCTGAATCCGAGGGTCGACTATCGGCCGAATTCTCCTCTCCAGTACCCTGGCGTAGACCTTCCCGGGGAGGCTGAGAAGTGTGATCCCCTGTAGTTGGAACACACTCTCCGGTCCCCCTTTTTAAAAAGAGGGACCACCACCCCAGTTTGCCACACCAGAGGCACTGTCCCCAACCTCCATGCAATGTTGCAGAAGGCGTGTCAGCCAAGACAGCCCCACAACATCCAGAGATTTGAGGTACTCAGGGCGGATCTCATCCACCCCCGGCGCCTTGCCACTGCGAGGAGCTTACGAACTACCTCAGTGACTTCGGCTTGGGTGATGGACGAGTCCACCTCAGAGAATCCCCAGCCTCCGCTTCCTCATTGGAAGGCAAGTCGGTGGGATTGAGGAGATCCTCGAAGTATTTCTTCCACCGTCCGACAATGTCCCCAGTCGAGGTCAACAGCTCCCCACCTGCACTGTAAACAGTGTTGGCAGAGTACTGCTTCCCCCTTCTGAGGCGCCGGACGGTTTGCCAGAATCTCTTCGAGGCCGACCGATAGTCCTCCTCCATGGCCTCACCGAACTCCTCCCAGACCCGAAGTTTTTGCCTCCAGGACCGTCCGGGCTGCGGCTTGCTTGGCCTGCCGGTACCTGTCAACTGCGTCAGGAGTCCCACAGGCCAACATGGTCCAATAGGACTCCTTCTTCAGCCTGACGGCATCCCTTACTTCCGGTGTCCACCACCGGGTTCGGGGTTGCCGCCACGACAGGCACCAGAGACCTTGCGTCCACAACTTCGAACCGCCGCGTCGACAATGGAGGCAGAGAACATGGTCCACTCGGACTCAATGTCTCCCAGCCTCCCTCGGAATCTGTGAGAAGCTCTTCCGGAGGTGGGAGTTGAAGACCTCCCTGACAGAGGGCTCGGCCAGACGTTCCCAACAGACCCTCACAATACGTTTGGGTCTGCCAGGTCTGTCCAACTTCCTCCTCTGCCAGCGGATCCAACTCACCACCAGGTGGTGATCGGTTGACAACTCAGCCCCTCTCTTTACCCGAGTGTCCAAGACATACGGCCGGAGATCAGATGAAACGACAACAAAGTCGATCATCGACCTCCGGCCTAGGGTGTCCTGGTGCCACGTGCACTGATGGACACCCTTATGCTCGAACATGGTGTTCGTTATGGACAAACTGTGACTAGCACAGAAGTCCAATAACAGAACACCGCTCGGGTTCAGATCGGGGAGGCCGTTCCTCCCGATCACGCCCCTCCAGGTATCACTGTTGTTGCCCACGTGAGCGTTGAAGTCCCCCAGTAGAACAATGGAGTCCCCAGTCGGAGCACTATCAAGTACCCCTCCCAGGGACTCCAAGAAGGCCGGGTACTCTGTACTGCTGTTCGGCCCGTAGGCACAAACAACAGCAAGAGACCTATCCCCAACCCGAAGGCGCAGGGAAGCGACCCTCTCGTTCACCGGAGTGAACTCCAACACATGGCGGCTGAGCTGGGGAGCTATAAGCAAGCCCACACCAGCTCGCCGCCGCTCACCCTGGGCAACTCCAGAGTAGTGGAGGGTCCAGCCCCTCTCAAGGAGCTGGGTTCCAGAGCCCAAGCTATGCGTGGAGGTGAGCCCGACTATCTCTAGCCGGTACCTCTCAACCTCCCGCACGAGCTCAGGCTCCTTCCCCCCCAGCGAGGTGACATTCCATGTCCCTATTGCCAGAGTTTTGGTCCAGGGATTGGGTCGTCCGAGGCCCCCTGCCACGACTGCTACCCAAACCACATTGCACCGGCCCCTCATGGACCTTCCTGCGGGTGGTGAGCCTACTGGAAGGCGGGCCCACGTCGCCATTTCGGGCTGAGCCCGGCCGGGTCCCGTGGGCAAAGACCCGGCCACCAGGCGCTCGCCTGCGAGCCCCAACCCCAGGCCTGGCTCCAGGGTGGGGCCCCGGTAACGCCAATCCGGGCGACGTAACGGTCCTTGATGTTCTTCTGTTCATGATGGGCTTGTGAACCGCTCTTAGTCTGGCCCGTCACCTAGGACCTGTTTGCCATGGGAGACCCTACCAGGGGCGTAATGCCCCCGACAACATAGCTCCTAGGATCATTCGGGCACACAAACCCCTCCACCACAGTAAGGTGGCGGTTCAAGGAGGGGTTAAGATTATTAGTAAGTGTATATTGCTGTCTATAAGAAATTCTGATTATTTGGAAGCCGTCAGATGATTTTGTACAAAAATTTGTTGAGAACAAAATGATTAAACTAAAAGTTTATTTCCCACAACAAATACACACAATCAACCATTCTATTTTAAATTTTACAGTAGCACCAATGGCAACAAATTCAAAATATTCAAAGAAGTCAAATGTGCAAAGTTTTACTGATTGCTGCTGTGCCAATACTGTTCCTGAGAACATGCAACATTATTCAGTTAGAGAAAAGTATAATTATAGATCATAGTTATGACTTGTTAAATCATAGTAATGCATAATTACTAAATGCCTAAACTCATGATACCACACGTCAGCAACTTACAAAACATGAAAAACGCGTATGACATCCACAGTGACTCATAAATGCATTAAAGATCTTGCAGAAAGAAATCACAGTTTTTTTCATTGCTCACTTAAATGAGCAAGGCTGTCAGCTAGCCTTGGTTGTAAAGTAAACAGTTGTATGGAATCAGCATCAGCAATTAACAAGAAACATAAAAAAAATATGACAATCTTTGGTCTCTTACAACAAGTTGATAATCTATCTGTTTGGTCTTTGATGAATTGTAGTTGGTATACAGTTGATTCTTGGCTTCTTTTTTTTTTTTTTTAAAAATGCTTTATAGTTTTTCAACATTTTTCAACTCAGACAGACTGACAGACTGTCAGACAGACTGTTTCATTTTGGCAGTGTTGATAATATTGAAGACTCGCCTTTAACAAAATGTTTATGTATATTTATGTGTGTGTGTTAGGATTGTTAGCTAAAACAGTCATGTATATGATTGCAAAAAAAGGCTTTTAAGCAAATGTATGTAGTTGCACTGCATGGTGAAACAGTCGAAACAGAAGTTTTAGCAGATTTTAAAAAGTGTATCCCCACACTGTTGAACAAACAAACACATTCAACATTTAACTTCCAGGTGGTGGAGAGAAAAGTGGTTGCACAGGCTCTTAAAGTTGAACAGAACCGTCCAGAGGCTGTAAATTGAGCAGCAGCTTTCTCTGTCTGCTCTGTGTGCTTCGTGCTTCGTCACAATGTGCCAGAAGGCCTTTCTTTGACTTCGGTGTGATGATGGCTTCGGGGTGCACACATACGATATTGTCCAGAGAGCCTGGGTGGATGAGGACCTCCTGCATCTTCCTCTGTACTTGCTGTGTCTCTTTCTGTTTATGTTCGCCCTCTCTCTCTTGCTCACCTTCCCGTCTCTTCTCGTCATTCCATCTCTCAGGACTCTCCTCCCTTCTCCTCCCCCAGGACGAGGCCATTTCTGTGTTGAAAGACGATAGGTTGTGGCCGCATCTATTCAGTGAGCCTTGCTCTGGGATGAACAGAATCTTGAACAGAATCAAAATAAAATACAAAAATAATGAAATTGAAAATGGCCTTTTTATGAAGACATGCTTGTAATGACATACCTTTTTAAGAGATTATTTGAATCTCTTATAATAAAAATCTATATAACAAGCACCTACCTTACCTGTTCCTGGCTTTGGCTCCCCTTTCCCTTGGTGTTTTTAGCCAATGAATTGTACTCTTTGTCCTTCAGAGTTCCAAGGGAATAGCTGGACCTCAGACAGTGGCCAATAGGGTCCAGCTCCACATCGCTCCACAGTTGCTATAAGGGATATGCGCATTAAGGTGAGCATTTAATAATGTGACTATGGATGAGAACATATATTTTTTTATTTAATTTAGGTACTTCTATTATTTAACAACATAATTAGTGAGTCAAGACCTTTTAGTTCAACTTGTTATTAAAAACGATTCAGATTTCTCATTATCTTAGTAATCTTACTATTTATTGTTTCCACGGTGTCGACACGTAGCTGACCCAGCAGGAAACATCCATTCAGGGTAAGTGTAATGTTTTGAAACTCTGATATTCTGCTATGTCAAGTGTAGAGCTGCAGCTTCTATGAAGGCTTTTTGATTTTGTTTTTTTATCCAAGGCCTCTCTTGGGCAACAAGAATGGCAACATCTTTTTATATAGTTCCCATGAGACCATTTTGGAAATCTACTTTGCATTACACACAATTACTAGTTAACTTTTACTGATCAAAAGGTAACTGTCAGTGTAACAAAATGGTTCAAGACTAACTTAAACCTACTGCAAAAGCCAAACTCACTGTGTCTGTTGTAGACATGGAGGACACTCTCTGAAACCTGGTTTTGGAGACTGATGATTGTCTGCTCAGCATTGAGTCCCTGAAGGAGGACTCGCTGTGTGACACTGATATACAGTCCCTTCTCGGTGCGTGGGCTAGAAAGTGTAGACAGGGAACCTTCTCTGCAAGGGTGTCCCTGTTGAAAAATAACACTCTCTTAGCAAAACCACTTTATTTTTTCCAGCTTGGATTACTTATTAGTTGGACGACCACACTCGCCTGTATTTAGAGTGAATGATGGCGTAGATAAAAGGGTTGTAGATGGCCGATGCCTTGGCTATAACAGCAGGGACGGCTTTGGAATAAGGATTGAGGATACTTCCATATCTAAAAGGTGTAAAAGGGTTGTAAAGAGTAGAACTGTACATCACGATGCTGGCACCATATCATTGACCTTATTGCATAGCTTGTCATCCTGCCATATACTGTATCATGATAGCAAGAGGTGGAATATGGTTCATGGTTAATGGCTGGGATGAATTACATTGTGCAAGCAAGCATCCTTTATGTTTTATGCCAGGGCCAGAAGTGCCCTTCTCATATTGTATATTTACCCAGCCCAGGCGATGAGGGTGACACATGCATAGGGTGACCAGGAAAGCACAAAGACTATGATGACCACAAAGGCAATCTTGGCCAGCTTCCATTCAGTCTTGATGGACTGCTGCTGGATCAGGGTTGTCTTCCTCACCTGAGACCCCAACTTCTCCACATCTCTGTTAGGACAGAGAGAAGGAATAAATGAAATTTGTATCCAGTTTGTATGCAAGTCTATACAGAGGCTAACTGAACTGAGATAAACAAAATCAAGTGGAAAAATTCAATGTAGGGTTTTCTGAGAGACGGTTTTTATCATGTAACACCTGACTGTAGGATTGAATTTATATTATATATTTTAGTTGTACATCTATCACTCTGTCATTCACTGATGGTAATTGTAGGTGGAAGTGTGTGTGTCACTTGAGTGTAATGGTATTGGGTAAATAATATCACCTTTGCACCTGCTTGTTGTCAGAAAGGGGATGGATGAGTGCTTATTTTGTTTTGACTGTTATTTTCTGTCCACTTGTGCTACAGTATTCCGTCATTCAAAGCATCCTGTCAGATAGAAGTGTTTCTTTTTGTTTCTTTTTTTTTGTCTCTACAGTGAAAACGTAGGAAACAATTACAGATTGTGGTCTTTGTTTGGACGTAGCATGTCAGACAGACCCCCATACATTAGCCCTCTTGGCCTCTACTTGTTAATAGTCACCACAACAGGACTGTCAGATGCAATATATGCAATGAATAATGTGCTTGTATTGCAGTTTTACTACCATTTCAAACCTCTCCTGAAGCACATTCCAGTAGATGTGAAGATGAGACAATATAGTCTGCACTTTGGTGGTGTGATGCAGTTTTGAACAAACTGGACTTGCTTTAGTTTAGTATGTAAAAGTGCTGCATATTCACCTATGATAATTCATTCACCTGCTTGCATGACGGATTGCCAGGAACATGCACAGATAACAGTAGGATATAATGCCCAGAGGGATGAAGAATACAAAGCAGCATAACATCAAAGTGTAACTTTTATTGGCAGGAGTAGATGTCACGTAGTCCCATGTGCATGAGGTCATCAGGCCCTCTGGTATGTAGGAACCTTTAGAGAACAAATGACAGTGGTGAATAAAAAGGAAGTGCAAGAACGAAAAGAGGATACCTGAATAAAAAGAGTCAGGAAGTAAAACAATAGGTTACTTACTCCACCCCAAAAGTGGTGCAAGGCTCCAGGCTAGTGAGTACAACCAGACCAAGGCAATAATGAAGCAAGTGCGTCTCTTTGAGGTCCACTGAATGGCCTGCAGAGGCTTGGTAATGACGATATAGCGGTCTACAGAAATGGCCAGAAGATTTATCATGGAAGCGATTCCAAATAAAGCTCCACAGAAGGCGTACATTTTACAGCCTGTGGAAAGCAAAAGAAGAGAACATTTCTTTAGTAGAGGTTTCTTTGGTTGGACGATGGTGAATAACATGAGACAAGTAAAATGATTGATTATGGTTCCAAATTGTTTTCACACTATTCACGTAGCCAAGGATGTAGGTTTGGTTTCAAAAGTCAGTTTAATTAGGGTTAGGGGCAGTATTATTAAGTATTAGTAAGAATTTATCATGACTAAACTTATTAATAGCAGCCACACAGCAACATAATACAACACTGAAAACTCTATAATGCATGGGAAAAACACTGCCCATAAAGATGAATAAGTATTATATTTCATGCATTGCTCCATACATAAACCACATAGATAGGTACATGAAAAAGGCAGCTTTTGAGTGCATAAGGTGTAATTAAATGTAAAAAAGAAATACCTGTTTCACCAAAAATCCACCCCTTGTAAAGGGAGTTAACAAAGAAGATGGGTGACTGCGTAATTGCCATGAGGAAGTCGCTGACTGCCAGGTTCATGATAAAAAAGTTGGGAGGAGTCCGCAGCTTTTTGTTACTGAAACACATGGTGATTAAAAAGTCTCAGATTATTATGCAAAATATTTTCCCACAATCTATTAGCATAAGCAACAGAGATAGTTGAAGATACAGCACAAACACTCAATGCTAACTATGTTTAATGTATTCATCAATTGTGTAGACTTGTTTCTATAAATTGTGACAATACATGTACAAGTCTATAAATAGTTTTTTTGTTTTGATTCTTTTGGGAAGTTCTACTGGTTGTACCTTTTTTATAATATATATTTTACATTTCTGGCTGTGAATTAAAAGCCAGGAGGAGGTTTCATTACAATGAGAGACTTATTCTTTTGAAAGGTTGTTCTTTAAATAACATTTTTAAATTACCCCAGGGTGATGACATATAGAGGCAGAGGGATTCATACTCAGGCCTACGCAATATCCATCCAATAACTCTCAAATCCACATCCCCATGAACCTAAGTCCACCTCCCTCACCTTAACAGACAGGGGATTGGAAATCAATAACATTGACACATCCAAACACTTCGATTGATCAGAGGTGCAAGATTGCAACTCCTAGCAGGGGAATCACAAGATCACAAGTAATCGCACTAATACATAAAGTGGGGAACCACAAGCACATTTTCAATACCATTGGATTCTCTAATGGACTCCCTTGTAGACTCATTGTGGAAAGTGAAGCCTGTCTCCCTCTGTACAGGGGACAGTTAATTACAGTGATTTTCTTGCTGCGCTAACAGCTTTGATGAAGACGTGACCATTGAGTGGACAACTCATCACAAGAGGTCAGAAATCCAGTTATAAATGACCTTTAAATTCAGACGCAGGAGGACAACAGGGAAACACCATCACCCAGAGGATATCCCAAAAAACTTCAAACAGTGTTTACACTATAGTCAGTTATCGATTTTCAAGCTGCTGTCCTTTTTGAGAGCGTTCAGGCAAAGGCAGCACAGTGATTTCTGTTGTCTTTGTCATCTGTCACAGTTGTCATCTGTGTCTTTCCCACAGATAAACACTAAACCCAGCACTAAGAAACTTCACAGCACAGTTAGGAAGAAAGTTTAACTGACTTAAAACATGACATTTGTGTGCCTTTTTTTTTTTTAGCTTTGTCCCTCATAGAAACTCCTTGTCATTTCGCTCAAATCTCCCTAAAATCAGTGCAGCATGCAGCTGAAACGGACTGACATAAAATCCATTCCTCTTGTGAAATAGGTTTTCATCAGTAAACCCTACTGGCAGTCTTTAGGCAAACAAAATATGCTGCTATTCACACATTCTTACTTGAGATAATCCTACGATACACATTTGCATGTACGTGCAAAGTTGTATCAACAACAAACTAGCGGTCCATGTGGAGCGCAGCAGATGTTGACATGGCTTTTTCTGTGGGCATAGATGGTCATGTTGTAATGCATGGTAATGCTGTGTGCTTGATAACCCTCCAGCCTCTACCTCTAGCATATCATAGCTCGTTGCACACATATACCTCAGATTGCCTTTGGGCAGCAGTCTGTAACAGCCAAAGCTTTTGTTAAGCTGACACAGGAACTCAGAAACAGTGTCAGGCTTTGTGGAGGGCCACCGATGTGTGGTGATTTTCTGTATGCTGGTTTCTTTTGGTGCCTTCTCACCTACATTTAGTTCCCCTTTTGTAAATACAGGCATTACTAAATCAAGTATTTGTAGCAGCCTTTGATGCCTTTTATCTGTGAGGTGTCAGTGTAATCTGTGTCAGTGAGCACACTTTATTTATTCCATTATACGTAGGTACAAAAGGTATAAGGACATAGATGTAGTATTTGAGTATTTAGTCCATTGTTGAAAACAATGATATTATGTGCTCACTTGTTCTAGAGATTTAAATCGTAGACCAGTGTTTAAATAGTGTCATAACAAAATATTTACTTAAACAGTTACATCAGCTCCATTTATCATCGGCAGCCTCCAGGCTCCGCCTCCTACTTGTTTCGTCCACTGACTGTAAAGAGACCAAAAAGAGTACATTGCACTGACAAAGAAGTTGGAGTGTATTTGTGTGTCTACATGCGAGTGGCCGGGTGTGACTGGAGTAGAAATCGAGTGATGTGTCATTTGACATAGCTCCAGCATCACTGGAGGTTGACCCTTAATGCAGAAAACATGTCGGGCCCAGGATTTTATCTAACACTTGCAGCCAGTGGAAAACCAGATACCCAGGAGTAGCTATAGCGTATTCTGCTTGTAGCAGACATACCGGTAAATATACCATATTGAAGTGAGAGTCACTTCAACTGTATTGTTTTCATATCCTTTTTAAGAGGAAAAAGTATGCAGAAACAAAATAAATTTTTAAAAAATCCTTGAGTAATGATAAAGTATTCAATTTAATGGATGAAATTACATAACCTCTCACTTCTCTTAACACGGGATATGTGTTTATATAATTTCTGTGTCAATTTATCATTCATTCATCATTTATCTAATTAAATCCACATTGTACATGCCTGAAATGTTTTTCTAAGATAATGAGACAGGGAACATATATTTTATAGGTTTCATCATGATACGAGTAACTGAAAGTCAAAATATTTTTAGAAATGACAGATTTATTTATAAGCAGATTTTTAAGCAAATTTTTCTTCTGTTCTTGTTGAGAATCATTCGTGGTGTTTAATAGTTGTCTGACATCAGTGTATAGTAGGGAACATCGTAGAGCGTCAGTGCTTCTATTTAAGCTTTATGTGGTAACCCAATGTTGACTGTGTGTGTATATAAGGGAGTAGCTGACTGAATTATTGAATTTATGCATTGACATATTCTGTACAGTTAGAAAATCACTGAGCGGCTTCCTGGTATTGAATGCCCACAGGTTGTTGTGAAGACTTCTCCGCCTGTGCTTGTGACATCTCTGCATCTATCCCTAATGCGAAAACACACTGTTTCCCCCATTCAGCGTGTTCGATCTCTGCAGCATCCAAGCATTGCAGAAGATGCTGCTCAGGGCTGAAAGCGTATCAAATGAAGCGCTGACTTTGAGTTTGTTTCTAAGAATTAGGCCCTGTTACATAACTTTTTAATTAATGGAGCTATATGCAACACTTTACATGTATTAATATCTTTAAAAAAATTTTTTAAAAATATTTTTTATTGGCAGTGTTCGAACAGAGACCGCCCCAGATGAGGTTGCACTCCTGAGTAATTTTCCATTTTTTAACTCTGATACAGCACTAACAGTGTAACACCAGCTAACGTATCATACTACTTCCTCTTTGATACGGATATAATTTAAAGTTACACCATGTCAATACCTGTGTGTATAAACAAGAAGATTGCGGTCACATTTATGTCTAATTTAAATGACCTTATATTGAATGTTAATGGAGGAACTACAATGCCCCATCGATCCAAACACCATTCATAAAACAAGCATTTTAAAAGTTGTTTGTAATCTCGCAGGCAGACTGGACAAAGCATGAATACTGACTTTTTACAAATTGCTGCAGTGAGTGGAGTTCGGTAAGCACACTGAAGATGAAGATGACCAGCACACATCACAACAGCAACTCACAACTCTGCACAGGCAACCCATTTTTTATATAACACCTGTGTAGATCACCCACTGACTTTGCTGGCCCTCTCAGTTAAACAGCGATTTTATTTTACCTACATTATTGAAAGGCAAGCTATCAACGTTCAGACTCGAGTGTGTCACGTCACTGTTTTATCTGATGTTGGCACGCATTTACATACAGTGCATACACAGAAGCGCGAGCAACAGGATGCTGCGGGTGATTTGACTGCCATTAGTGTCATTGTTAACACGCATTTTCTGAATGTTTCACATAAAACCTTTAATAGTCACTACGTACTTACTTTAGTAGATCCATATACTCAGTTAGATACATTATACAGTTGACTATATCTTAATCCAGTCAGATATCTTAAACGTTTGATACTATAATGTGCAGTGGTGGTACTTTACAGATACACAGAAGCGCGAGCAACAGGATGCTGCGGGTGATTTGACTGCCATTAGTGTCATTGTTAACACGCATTTTCTGAATGTTTCACATAAAACCTTTAATAGTCACTACGTACTTACTTTAGTAGATCCATATACTCAGTTAGATACATTATACAGTTGACTATATCTTAATCCAGTCAGATATCTTAAACGTTTGATACTATAATGTGCAGTGGTGGTACTTTAGTACATTTTAGAAACAAATTGAGATTTTACGTACAAAGCAATATTGATCATGAAGATGCATAATATAGTTAAAGATTAAACTACCTAACAGCACTGTATATAAAATATTTAAATATGGCTTTAAATATATAATAAGTATGATTTTCTGAAAGGAAAGTAAAGACAAAAATAACTCCTCTCAATCATGACTTTTCTCCCAGAAGAGGTGTGTGGTGGTGTTTGTATTTACAGACCCTGCCCGTTTAATGTGTGACAAAACAGTCCTCAGGCAAATCCGCCTCTTCGGTCATACTTGTTTTGGAGTTTTAGCAGAACAGTAGAGCTCTGTCCCACCACGCAGTCCTTCCTGTCTTCCAAGAATGTGTTCCTATGACCAGTTCACATGCAGAAATGTGATAATTTAGATTTATTATAGTGTTTGATTAATCAGCAATCATGATGGGAATGTGCAGCATGATGTTATTTTGAAGCAATAAATATTTTCCCTTTGACTGATCTACTGAATATTCACTACTATCATGAACATGGCAAAATAATAAAAGATTTTAGAACAAAATAAAATGGTTATCTGATAACTAAATCCACAATACATTGATAATATAATAATATTTTCATTTAAAAACCTATTTTACAAAACTTGTGCTTCACAAACAAGTTCAGGTTTATTTATCTCATATTGTACAGGATATAATCATAATGAATATGTGTTTGTTTGTTCCTTCAATTTTACAATAAAAATAAATGTAAAATAGAATAAGATTATGTAATGGTTAAGAAGGTAACCATAGTATATAGTACATAGAATTGTAACTTTGAATAATTAGTAAGATAAAATAGTCTGTCAGCAGCACTTGAGCGTCATGCAGCATGCCTCGTGGTTCTTTACTTCCTGTTTATATGTGGTTTTCCTAAATTCATTACATCACAACATTTGTACCATGTGCTTGTCAGGACTTGGGTTTGATTTATGTTGCTGGAGACATGGTCAAATTAAAACTTTGCATAAAATCCAAACTAATAAAACTAATAAAACAATTAAAGAATTGCCATAGCTAAAGTGAAAACAAGTGAAGCCTAGAGATGAACCAATACTGCTTTCATTAATAAATTGGGACTGCTCCTTTTTTCAGAACAGTTTATCAGATAACAATCAAAGGCTGTAATGAGGCCTTGACAAAGGATGCAGTGTAGAATCACTACCAAGGATTTAAAAGAAACAGAACCACAGATACAATTTTTTTTCAGGCTAAAAAGGAGATTGTTCGAAGTAAACCTTTACTGCAGAATATGTGGCTGTGGAAAAGGCTCGTAACTTACAACCAGCTAAATAATGCAGCTTGAACTGACAGTGACAGACAAGGCCATTTTTCGCCCTCAGTCCTTTCATTTACCAGAAAAAGGCGTACATGACCAAGGCATTCCCAGTGACACCCACTGTTCCAATCACCAGGACGAAGAAGGCAACGATGTAGTGAGCGTGGTCCTGGACGTCCACCTGCCGATAGAATCCATGCTGCACGTCCATTTCTGTGACAACAACCACACACACACATCAGCATCAAAGGGCTTCCTTTCATGTGTTTGTGTGTGTCTAAGTGACTTTCACGCAATACCCAATCTTCCTTTCTGTCACTCTGACCCACTAAACTGTCCAGCATTATGCAAGCGTGGTTATCATGATCAGCAAGTAAAATGTCCGTGGGTGCAAATGTAAAAATAAGATGTGACAGCATACAGCTTGCATCTGCAACGTGGCATCTTTATTCAGTTGCCCCTCCTTCGTGTCAACATTTGATTTAGTTCAGTCAGTTGGCTCAAGGCCGTGTGAATTTGTTTGGTCTCAGTTAAGGTTTCTTTGTAATAGTTTTAGAACTATAATATGTTAATGGTTCTTACATTACACTACTATTTTTAAGTAAAAATATAAAGATTTAGATTCTGCCTCACCTATTTTGTTTAGGCTTTAGCCAGTTTAGTGATCTGTTTTGTTCTCGCAGTCTTTTTAAAAGGTTTTGTAGCCCCACTTTTAAGGTGTTTTGCAGCTTTCCAAGTCTTCTTCCTAATGGGAAAAGTAATCATGCTTTCTCAACACTGCATTTTTCTGGACTGAAATACCCCCAAAAGCATTCCAGTTCACCTCATACACGTTGGATTAAAGGTGACTGTGTATTTTTTGTTGTCGTAATGAATTACATGTCTCACCGCTTATAGAATAAGAAGGATTATGACAGTCAGTGCCTTTTAATATCAATTATTAATCCTTGCAAACTGTAGAATTAGTTTGCTAAGTATTAATCATGATAAAAGTTGAAGAGCTGTGAAGCCGCCATGGCCTTTTTGTTTTTTGTTGGAGAGGAGATCCTCACTCAGCATTATTGAACTGATCTTTTTTTTTTTTTTTAGTGAACTGAGTTCCTATGAGGTCATTCTTAGGGCAGCCACAATATGCATTTTCAGAGCATGGAGCCAATGGATGGCAATGTGTATGGACATCCACACACTGTTCCATGTGGCTGTTGCAGTGATTATAAGAGGATTTATATGTTTTTGTTAATTTGATGGAATCAGGAGTTCACATTGAGTCGCTTCACATTGAGTCGCGTAACATTAACAGAATTTATCATCCTATGTAAACCTGTCTGCCTCTGATTGGAGTTAGGTGGAAGTGCAGCACACTGCTCTCAGCCACGCGCATTTCAGAAGATGCTATACAACGTCTAACATGTATCACATCAATAATTTGTCTGCAAACAAGAACATGTTATAAATTGTGTCCGCTGTTGACTCACGGTGCACAATCCCTAAATTAAGATGAGTGTTTGCACTATACTTAATCCACCACTCAATTAAACTAAATTATGTAATATGATGGTGCAGCATTTTCTGTTAAGGTGTAAAAAACTAATACACGAGTGTATGTATGAGTATTACAGCCCAATGGGTGAATTACACTTGAACATGCAGTGTGTCAGGTCCACACAGGGAGCTCTTGCTGTGCTCAGTGAAGGGGTTGTGCGTCACAGGAACCCTCAGTCACCTCTTACTTCCCTTCATTATTCATCAAAGCAATGAAGCAATGTCTCATATGAAAGTCTAAAGACCCATAAATCAAATACACATATGATTTAGTGCGACGGAAGGTGAAATGTTCCGCCTGTACCGCCTTTCATGAGCATAACTGGGATGGGAGGATCGAAGGCATTCATGTTCATTCAGAAATTGCTAATAGTTCGTGTTCATGGAAAGGAAATGGATCAATAAAGATTAATAAGGGAGTAGAGGAGAGCATGCCATCTCTGCTCCTTGAGCGGTTTAAGTAAATTATATACATTTTTGTTAAGTGACTGGATTGAGATATAATCATGTATGTATTTAAAATACATTTGAAACATTTTAAAGCCATTTTAGGAAACTACAGATCTTTTGTCTTTCTAAGCCTTACATAGAGCATAGTTCGAATCAACAAGTGTTAGGGATTTTCCTTTTATAAGTATAGTCCATTTTTAATTGAAGTTATCTGGTAGCTGATAAATAAATATACAAATCATGTCATAAAGAAGGATGTTGTTTTGGTAAGATGAGGAGTAAGGCATAAGGTGTCCAGCCCCCATATGACAACATCTACTGTATGCTTATTGTCAGAAAAATGTAAGTATTGATCTCTTAATATCAACATTACTCATTAACATTATTGCTGTCATTGTGTGATCAGGATAGACTCTGGTGTGTTTAATTAAGAGTTTATAGAAAAGTAAAGAGGATTGTAAATAAGAACTAAAAATGAGTGACTGTTTTGGAAGGAATTTTTCCTTTTTTATAAAACACAAACATGAAAACTGGTACAACATGCAAAACCACAGATTTTACTTCAGATGCATAGTTTAAAACATCCCAAAACTTCCCACAATTGTTAAATTAAAACACATTTTTGAAAACTGTACTTGCTCTCTCAGAGAGTTTGCCTCATACAGATGATTTCTAAATTCACTTACACACTAGTATTCAACAGCAAAACCTGAAGAAAGGGGCTCCAATGAAGTCAAACTAAGCTCTAGAGTGTAAAACTTCATCATCATTTTATTAACGAAGTGTTACTTTACCTTATCCAGAGAGTGAAGCCCTCTCTTCCTCTTCAGGGCACCTCTGTGTCTCTGTTTGTAGTTGACTGGCAAAGAGTATCACAGACACTGACGCTGCACTGCATGTAAAAACTGCTGGTGGGAAAAAAAGAAATCCACTGCAAGTACCGTTGAAATGGATAAGGTTGATGACTGCTTCTTTAATCCCCAAGTTAGATTGAGATTCTCTCATACAGAGCAGCAAACTGTAAGCTGCTGCTACCAGTGCCTGCGAGAATATGAGAACATGCAGAAAGACGGATAGTAAGCGAGCAGCAGCACATTGACCCATCCCCCCTGCTGGCTACCCATCACACACAGCTCTCATATAGTAGCACAGCGCATCGATCAAGCCAGTGTGCGTGCATGCATGAGGAATGTGTGTTTTACTGTTTGTTTTTTGCGGGAATGTGCCAAGAGGCTTAATCTGAACAACTGTAAAATCTGAACTTGTGAATACTTCTAGAAGGGAAACGTGCTTCATTAGAAACATTTTAAAAAACTTGCATGTTGTACTATTGTGCCATCTCCTAATGAGCCAAGGCACGTGGTGTGTTCTGCAAATTCATTTTCAAAAGCATCGATTTTTGTGCACCTAGTGCCCATCACCAGTGGCACAATTATGCACGAGCACCAGATGCCGTAGCTGATTACACGGGAGGTGAGAGAGCGACACAGCGCGGTTGCTTCCCATTCGGCGCTTTGAGAATTACAAAGAGAAGTCTTGTGGTTTTGAAAAGCACTAGACCTTTTACACACTATCTGATCTGTTCACTGCTCACCCCTGTGCAAGAAGACTCTTGACAAAAGCACTCAGATAAAAGCCTCCCAATGTATCATCTAATGCACAACTGAGCAGACCGCTGCGGCACCTCCTCTTGCCCTTAATGTTTCCCTCTTTTCTATGTTGAAACCTTTTGTTCATCTGTCGTGGCACCTTAGTGGGGACATGTGGGTTCAGAAAAAGCACAGAAGATGCTGCGACTTACGAAACCAGTGTAGATTCAGTCCAGATACCATCTAGGAAGAGAAGGATAAGCCTTTATACTTCTGGGTCACTGCACTTGGAAGGGAAACAGACCAATCAACATACACTGGTTTCCAACCAGTTAGCTTCACTACAGTGAATTCTGACATTGTAGCACAGGGAGGTAGGTATTGTTTTTTTTTTCTGTTTTTTCTTTTTTATGTTGAGGTAATATTTCTCCGTAATTTACTAGGTCAAACTATACGGAGTTGTGATGACCAGCTGATTCACTAGGAGGGCATTTAGCATCATGGGTAAAAGACCTAACTGTTTTCTGTGTCTAGCTAAGACAAAGAGAGCTTTGATGAATTCAGAGAGAAATTTGAAATGTGCCTAAGGAAAGTGTTTTAAAGGAGGTGAATTCAGTGTTATGAACATGCATGTTTATTGCAAACCATTACAATAGTCCAACAAAACAAAGCCATTGTAGATTATAATGTTCAGTTTTTGTAGACACTCTCATAGAGGAGTGGATGAGAGTGCTGTTTGCTCACTCCTTTTGCCTGAGCTGCCAGAACAATCAACTGTCCAATTACTGTCAAAACGGTCTGTCACCTCAGTCCTCCCCCCTGAGGTGTGAAAAGGACAAATGCATCCCGCAAAATACTTTCCGATAAAAAGGCTTGTACTGGAGAATAAGTCTGCCCTTATGGGGTTTTAGGCCACCAGCGTGAGATCTCATTATGCACAAGTGTGCATCTGAGAAACATCTAAGAGAAGGGTGTGAATAAAAACAACTGATATGGCAGAAACTCTCTCTGAGCAATGCGAGACGAGGCAAATGTATTTGTTTAATACATTTTAGCAACAAGGCAATTCAAAAACATTGAGACGAACTGCAGAAAGGAACACACAAGAAAAAAGGACTCTAAAATACAGTTAAAATCAGTCATTAGAATAGAAAATAAAAACAAGGTCAAATGGAAGCAAAAATACAGTCCACACATTCACACAGTTAAAGGCAATACAGATGAAAGACCTTAGTTCAGTTAAGTGATGAAAATAGGTTGCACAGTATTTATGTGGCCTGTAGATATTTAAGGCCTGAGAGGAGGAATGCAGCTAAAGAACCATGCATTCACAAGAAGCTAAATTTCCATAAGAAGCTGTATTGGAGGGAATCATTAAACAAAATGACCACTCCACATCCTTTCTTACGCACTCTTGCCTCTTTCATAAAACCAAAGCTGGGAGGGGCTGACTCGATAAGAAAAGCTCCACTGTTTCCGCTGGTCACGTTTTACTGAAAAACATTTCAAGATTTCAAGAATTTATTGTTATTGCACAACAGTTTACATCAAGCAATCGTTGTCAATCAAATTCTTAAATCCCATGCTCCCTAAACAATGCTTAAAAATATTAATAAGAATAGAAACACTCAAACAAAAAAATAGATTAAAGAAATAAAAATATAAAAATAAATAGTACAAGAGTAATAATAGAGTAATAAATATAGACCTATATTTAAATTATACAATTAAAATATACATTTTACAACCAAGTAAATATACAACTAGAAGAGATATACAATAGAATATACAATACAAAAGAAAGTGATGGTGTTATTATGCAGTGAACATAAAATCAGGATTGTGCTCAATAATAAAATAATTAACTAAAAGTGTTTTTCCTACCAAAGACCTGATGTTTGATAAAGCTAATTTTAGTGTGTTAAATGCAGCTGTAGCAAATGATACGTTTGCAAAATCAACTGAGTGCTTTTAGTTTCTTTCAGTTCTTTACACACACACATATATAATTAAAACCAAAGAGGAATGATGATCTAAATGTTTCTCAACCATTCTTAGGTGGAAATGTTTTTATGACAAGGAAAGCACAAGAAAAAATAGATATAATCAGGGACTATGGATTGGCCCCCACTCAACCAATCAGCTGCCATTGTGTCAGTGGTTTTGAATTGTACTTTTAAGTCTCCAGTAGGCCATTATGTCTAATTGTAAATACTGAAAAGCAGCAGCAAATGAGGTAGCAGAACCGGAAATTTCACAATATGCACACACTTTTTTATTGACACATATACTGGATATTTGTAAAGTGTATTAAGGCACTTTTGATATTCTGTACCTAATTTCATATAATTTTATATGAAGTATATTATGACCAACAAACATCACAGGGTTTAAAAAGGGGTTTTCTTCTTTCTGTGTTACAGCCAAAGATTGTCAACACAGTGATGAGCACATTTACCCACTTAGATCAGTTGTCATCACACTTAGGGGGAAGAAAGTCCTCTACAAAACAAAACTGTAGCTTCTTGTAGCCCCGGTCACTTCTTTTAGGCATTAGATGGCATTTTTGTTTAATTCTTTTAAGTTAACAGTTGTCAATGGGGCAGTAGGTTGTCATGGTGAATATATTTCTCTGATTGTCCAGAAGTTTAGGTGGAAAAAAACAAGGATCCTAAATGTTTTTGACTCCCAGTCCCAATTCAGATCCAAATTGTGGTCTAAGATTAGCCGGAGCTAACTTGCCCGTAGAGCTAATGTGGTATACTTCAAGGATTATTTATCTGGAGAATTACCCCATATATTTGCCGTGACTCCACCATGTCTACATCATGCTTCCGATGTCTATGTCTAAGCAAGTGGAGTCCTTTACCCATATTTTTAGGGAATTAAAAAAAAAACGTGCAAGAACTAATCATTAAATAGTGAATGTTAAATGTAAATAAATATTGGGATTTGTATTAATTCAAAAGTGAATTTTATGTTTCAGTGATGAGCTCCACCCTAGCAAAAATACAAATGGGTGGCAAATTAAAGAAAAAAACAACATGTAGTGCGGACACTAAGGCCACCATGAGACCAAGAGCTTTAGTGCTCCTTGCTAATTGTGTGGAACCTTACTGAAGCAATGAACACTATTCCTCTAGAAGATATTTCCTCATTTATATCTACAGACTTAATTTGATCAGGTAATCTCATTATGATCAAGATATCTTTTGCAGGAGAGACATTAGTACAGCAGATAGAAAGAAAATCAAACATAGCCAGACGTAACAAAACATATAGCATCAGAGACAGTCACTGATATAAATAGATGTGAAGATGAAAGTTTATATTTTATCATTTGGTCTTATGGTGATGGTGGTGGAAAGCATTGTTTTGCATGTCTGTCCAGGATCTTCCATAGATGAGAAACTGGTTTAGAGATCTGTTGACTGCAAAGGCCGTAGCATTTTATTCACATCATTTTCATACTAATCAACATGCACATATGCATTTGACGCTTCTCCACTCCTATATTCAGGTTTTTCCTTACTTACCTTCCTCCTTGTTTGCTGTCTGTAGAACTGGGGCATAAAGATATGGCAGCAGATTATTTCTGCCAGTTGCAGTGGACCTGTGCCAAGTGGACACTGACATCGTATCCTGCATGACACTCGGCCCCTAGAACAGAGTCCACTCTCATTTATACAGTCATGTGAAAAAATTAGGACACCCATTAAATAGTCAATGCTTTATTAAAGAATGTTCACATAACAATGTCCAATCTTGTTTTTATTTATTTCTGGAAAAGAAAGTGATTTAATTGTAATTAAACAACATAAATTAACATTTTTTTACTCATCAGACAAAAGATATGAACAACAATGGGAAATTAGGACACCCCCACATATTTTCCCACTTAAAATGGCTATAATCACACACAAGGTGTATCAGATCAGGTGCACATGATCAGAACATCGTTACCCAGCATTTTGAAGGAGGCTTGCCCTATTTAAACCTCAGACATTTAGTTTGGTGTGCCCCTGTCTGTTGAAGTGAGAGTGAGCACCATGGTGAGATCCAAAGAAGCTGTCTGAGGTCCTCAGAAAAAAAGATTGTGGTTGCTTATGAGTCTGGTAAGGGATTTAAAAAGATATCAAAAGAATTTGACATCAGCCATTCCACCATCCGGAAAATTGTTTACATTTCAAAACAACTGCCACCATGCCCAGGTCTGCCCATCCAAGCTAGTTCACCCCCAGAGCAGACTGCAAGATGCTAAAAGAAGTCATCAAAAGTCCTAAAATATCATCATGGGACCTACAGCAGGCTCTCGCTACTGTCGATGTCAAAGTGCATGACTCTACTATCACAATGATCACAGGTTTGACTTTCATGGGAGGTGTGCAAGGAGGAAACCTTTGCTCTCTAAAAAGAACATTAAGGTCCAGACTGAAGTTTGCCAGAGAGAACAAAGACAAAGACCAGGTCTTCTGGAATAATGTTCTTTGGACAGATGAGTCTAAAGTTGAATTATTTGGACACCAGAACAGAAGACATGTTTGGCGTAACAGTTTGGCTACAAGAAGTGTCTCACTGAAGTTATTTCAGCCAAAGGGGGTAACACTAGTTATTTGGGGGTAGGGTGTCCTAATTTTTTCCTCCATTAAAAATACGCATTTTTTTCTTCATATCTTTTGTCTTGATGAGTAAAAATATGTTAATTTATGTTGTTTAGTTACAATTAAATCACGTTTCTTTTCCAGAAGTAAGTAAAAACAAGATTGGACATTGTTATGTGAATATTTTTTAATAAAGCGTTGACTATTTAATGGGGTGTTCTAATTTTTTCACATGACTGTAGATCTTTGCTGCTCCTACATATGACGTGTGAGTGGAGTTGATTAAGCGCTTTTGACATATATTGTATTTGGAACTGGCAAGTATTAACAAACCTTTCTGCTTGTTCTTGTTTGTGAATACAGCAGTTTATTTCTCACCATGAAGTTTACTCATTTTACAGTGAACCGATTTCCCCTCCTAGCTAAATGTGCTGGCTGAATGCTTAGTTAATGGTCAGTGAACTAGAAGAATTATTATAAGTAAGATGTATTTTTACACTTCATTACCGGCATGAAAGTTTCCGTCACAACTGTCATTTTAATGAATCAATGTGCTTATGTTTCCGCATAATGTTGACACAAGTTTTCCCCAACATCAGTCACATTTATGTTTCACCAGATGATGTTCAATAGATGAGAATTTTGTTTCTTTGTGCTTACATGCAGTCTGTATTGGAGCAGGCGCCACACTGGTTGTTTGTTGACATTAGTAGACTCGACTTATTACAGCGTTATGACTCCAAATTAAACAGATTTTGCCATGATTTAGTCGCAATAACCAGATCAGAAGGATACTGAAATAACTACATCATGATGCCGATTTGTAAAAAGCTGATTTTGAATTCAGGCTTTGGTCAGCTCTGTCTGCAGGACGACAAGAAAACAGCTTTTTAAGTACTTGTGTCGTGAATGGAGTTTGGATCAATCCAGGCTGTGCAATGTTAACACTGTAGCTGCTCCATCAACATACAAATAATAAAAACGACAGTGACATTATCATTTATACACACAGATATCTACATATTGTGGAACTTTAAAAGTATATCTGTATAAATGTGAAGTAGTATCATAGAGCTAACCTTAGTTAGTGTTGCAAACTGTCGTGGAGCTAAAGAGAGCCAAGGCACACAGAAACGTCACATAAATAGCATCCCGCGTCCTTTACATATAGAAATTCTTCCACAGGCTGTTACAGGCAACTGAGAGAGTCAGGGAATTTCTCATTATGTTAAGTTATGTCACAATCTGTTCACACATGGACAATAAAAACACTTAAACTGTTAATATGAATTAATATTAATTAAAATGTACATTTTTACATACAGAAACTTTGATTGTGTTGTATATTGTAGTTCTGTTTCTATGTTTTCTACTGTTGCCGTTAATAGAAAAGAGCATGTTATCCATAGATCTACCCAAAATGTAATTTACATTTGTTTCACACTCTCACCTTATTTCATTTATCCTTCTTTGATAATACCTTGTTTTATTTTTGACGTTTCTGCTTAGTTACTTGGTTCCTCACTCAGCAGTACAGTACAGTAATTCCAGTCTGCTGCATAATCAGACTTAATTGCCATTTCTAAGTCCATTTTCTTTGCCCTGGGTTAAGACCTCCTCACCCCGCCTGCCCTCAGTCAACTCAGTGTGCTGGCATGATAGAAATTAATTCCAATATAGTGCCCCACTAGGTGAGAAATGGTAAATGAATGACTGGTCACCTTCACAGTATGCTCTTGTTCATTTTTAATGTTCTTATATTGATTATTTTTCTACATTATGAAAGTATGTCAGCATCAGCAACAGTGAGGAAGTTGATGGCCAGAGGTACGCTCTGAATCCTGTCATTAGGAAAAAAGTATTATCTAATGGCACAGGGGATCAACTACTCATTTATATTGAGGGATCCCGCAGACCTGTCTATATGGATTACCACAGATTTAGTTATAGCTAGCAACTCACAGGAATGAGAGATTATCAACAAAGCTCAGTGACACAGTGAACCGTGTCAGAGGCTGCGACAGAGCTTTACTAAGACATCAAGGAACTATTTGGGTCTTTACTGCATGGCATTTACATGAAACATCATATGGCTCCTGAGAATACTATAATTCCTTGATAAGTGTTTTAAAACAGCCCATGCTGATGACTGACCGATATCTGAGCAACTCTACTGCTACCCAGGACACAAAGTTGATGAGCTTTATTATAGCTGTATATTTTAGAAATCCCATTTTAAGGTGAACAGGAACTAAGTTACAAGAGCCGATGGCATATACAGTATATCAGCATTATCATATATAGTATGTTGGTAACACCAGCAGTAACCAGAAACTCCTGCATTGAGACCATTAAATTGTTTTGGTTTTTTTTTCCCTAAAAGTTTATTTTCCAACTTCCAAAATGCCCCGACTAATGTATTCTTGGTCCAATTCTTTAAAAAAAAACAAGTTCCTCATCAAAAATACTTAAAAGTTTAAAGGATATCTGGCATCAGATGTTTTTTAAGAAATAAATACCACATGTCAATATCAGTATCTGCCTCATAAATTAAGTATTTCTCCAGTTATAATGTATTGTTAGCACTGTATCTTATATTTCTCTGTCATAGACAGTATTAAATCTTGCACTGATGTTTTTTTGTCTGTTCACTGGATCTGTGTGTCATTTTGTGCATATCAACTGTACTTTTAAATTGTGACAGTCAACTTTCTACTTTTCTAAATGCATAAATGTCATTAACAATGACTATATGTAGGTGTGGACATGAGTAACACCTGCACAGTATGACACCATCCAGTACAACAGGCTTGCAGTCAGTACTGCCTCAGGGGAGCTTGTATCCCACAATGATGAAACCTTTGTCAATTCAACTCGAGGGTGGTACAGTGTCCACCTCCTAAAATACCATGCACAATCTGCCATTTATTTTACCCTAGTAAAACTTTTAAAAACAAAATAAACCTGTGGAAAAATGTTCAGAGTGCTGTATCTCTATCAACCTTAGGTAAGACTAACTTTCAGTCTGAAACAATATGTTGAAGACTTCATCAAACCCAGGGGATATGTCTGCTGTAACTGCGAGGTGTTGACGGCACATCAGGCATTGCTCCAGTAATGAATCATGACAACAAACGCTCAGCCTCAACACATTTGCAGTTTGCGTGTTTTTTCTCTCAGAGCTTTGAAAGCGTTCCAACACACCTCGCTGCTTCCTCTCGGTGATGCATTTGCTCCATATCCTCTTCCTCTTCCTGTTCTCTAATCGCTATGGTATTGTTTCATTGTGGATTTGTTTGTACCAAAACGAGGGATGCTGCCACACTTGCTCTCCGGTGTCCTTGCCTGACTGGCAGTGGTCACGTGCTAAATAATATGCAGCATACCTTCCATGTCCCTGTTGATGACCACCACAGCCATCAGTACTTCTTAATAGGGGCTTCTTAATACCATCATCCCACCTCTTTTGAGGGTCAGACTAAATGGGCCTGCACGATGTGAAACCACAAAGCAGTGTGTGGTTTAGAAGCAGCTCCTCCCTGTCATAGGTGACTGTCAGGTATTGCTTCAACAACAGCAGTAAGTCCATACTGTATTACGAAACAGATATATGTCTTAGTTTTTGCTCATCTTCAGTATAGTCTAATAGTAAGTTTTAGTAGATAAGTGTGTGTGTGTGAATAATTTTAAACTTTCACTGCACAGCTGATGTAAAATATCAAATAGTTTTCTATTTAGAATTTTATTTTGAATTTCTGATTTATTTCATTTGAAGTCAAACACTTTACGCTGATGTTTGCTTGCCACCACTAGAGGGCGACATGATACGTTTCCATGTTTGTAAGGGACAAGAAAAATGCTCAGTCAGAACATTTACCCATTCCCACCCCACCACCTGAGCAGCAGAGGAATACTTGCATTTCTGATATTGTGCAAACCTCTCAGGCTGCTCATGATGTCGTTATTCCCCCTCTGGAAAGGATGATAACAACGGACAGTTTATCTAAACAGGGTTTTGATACATAGCCTCTACTATATGCCTCTGGCATGCTGTGTGTGTTTGTAAGGTTTTTTCCTTTAGAAAGGAGTGACTTGAAATAATTAGCCATCAGACTAATGTTTGAGGTAAGTGGACAAGAAAGTGACTGCTGGCACTAGCAGACCATCTCTAAATCATGTGTTCCCACTGGCATGCTTATTGTTTAGCTTCAAGTGGCCTCTAAGTAGGATATTTAAGGTATTATCTTAAAAAAATAAAGTGAAACATGAACTACTTTGAGATTGTATCATCAAGTGGATTTCAAATAGATATAGATAGATGGCATATGAGCTATGTTTTGTATGTATAATATTTAGATAGACAGTTGTCCTTGTTTTGTAGTCCTGCAGTGACATCTGGTTATACAGCTGCTAACTTGTGATATACAGTGTATTAAAGGAGTGATTTCCCCCATAATTTGCATTTTTATTAACTGTTCTTATTTGACTCATATGCATCCTTTATATGTGTTTAATCACTGTGTTTTTCTCTCTTTAATATAACTATAAGGATTATACAGTTAATTTATTAGAACAAAATGTAGGCCATAAATGTTTTTAAGGCCATTGTCATTGGTGGTATATAAATAAATAAATGATGTCAACTCATCTGCATGTGACTTTAATTCACAGCATGTCTTTTCACCAAACCCGGAATCAGAAGACTTGGATGAATGTAATTGTGCATGATGACTGGATGCAGATCAGGGTTTGAAAGATATTCATGGCGCTGCAATGAGAGATGATGCTCTCATATTGCATATAGAGTTTTGTTCTATTTTAAATATTTGAATAATAAATTTAGTAAGTGGATCTCATTGCTCGAGACAACTCGTCCGCATTCCAATACTGTCAGCCACACTGAGCTCCTTTGCGACCTTGAACAAGAGCCCAAAGGTTATGGACCCATGTCAAATTAAGGACATAGTTATGCACACACATGCACGGCCACTTCTGCATTAGAAGCTGTATCCGGCCACACTTGCATGGTTTCATTTCAACCACAAACGAATGTGTGTGTCTCATGTTTTCCTGATTTATATAGTACAGGATCAGAGTTCAGACATATTACAGATATCCTATCTCTTGACGCGTGATTAGAGTCATTCATGTCAGGATGTCAGGATGTCAGGATAAAGATGCGGCATGTGGAGCTTTACTCCCACCTAGTGGAAGGTGAAGCACAGCACCTCCTGCAGATGTACAGTATTGTAGTGGAGGATCAATTGTAGGTGGTTTGAGGTGGGCCTCCCCAGTTGTAAATAGTGTTCTGACACGTGTGTGACCACTCCGGTGTCTGTGACCTCTTACCTCCGAAAGCATAGCTTTACCACCTGGGGGTGGACTGTTCTTAATCTCGCAGCACCTCCGGCAGACTGGCACACAGCTCTCTTACTCCGTCTCCCTGTAAAGAACCTCAAGGTCCACTTTATACACTCATGTATTTGTCTGTGTGTGCACGGTCCTTTTAGAAAAACAGCTCCATTACAAAGGTATTTGACGTGGAGGTCTTTGGGACTGTGTAAGTAATTTTTCTGAGCTCCAAGTGGCTCGTGTTTCTAAGTGTTACTTTTATATCCTTGCTTGATACAGAGTTTGTTTATATTACAAATACCTCAGTCAAAGCACGGTGACATTCAAAGTTGAAGCATATGCACCTCTGTGTAAATTCAGTGTATTATGGTTTCCAGTTGTTTAAATTTCTGTGTAGCCTATCTGGTCAGCTGTCTTGTGTTTCACCTCTGTTGTTTGATCTGTTTAATTCTGAGGATGCACAATTTTCTACACGGTGCAAGTGACGGCTTGTCTTTTACATCAGTGTAAATAGGACTCAACACAGTAAAACTAGGCTTTATCTGTTGCTTATTTTGGGCTTAAGCACATCTGGGGTGTGTTATGACTAAGGCGCTCTCTTCCCCTCAGATCCTTGTACAAACTCTTTCCCTTCCTCTCTCTTTCTCTTGCATTGTGCAAAAGCGTAACAAAAGTTGTCACTAAAGCTATGAAAAGTCTTGAAGTCCCACATGCAAGTCGGGGAGGATTTCGTGTGAACTTTGGATGAGACAGATGGTGACAGACGTCTGATGATATAAAAATACAGCCCAGGTGCGGCATTCAGCGAGCGCTCCTCAGGTGCGTCTGCAGCTCTGAACGCTGAAGTGTGATAGCACTGTTGATAAGCTTCTTCATCTGTAGCATCATTTATTTTCCTCCTCCGCGACACATCGGACCCCCCGCTCTATTCACTCTCACTGTCTCAACAGCTAATAATCCCCAACACCCACCAGAGCAATCATATCCAACCCCTTTGATCACCTTTATCCCTCACTTTAGTACTGTTAAAAAAAAAGTTACAGTCCCGACAATGGGCCAGAATGTGGCTCACTCCCACTGCCTAGCCTACTCTCTTTTTCATTATCTATTCTTTTATTCCCTTGTCCACACGCAGCACAGAACAATACGGCGCAGGCGGACAGGGTGGAGGCTCATGACAGGACTGGTAACATGATGACACACCAAAGGCCAGGTGAGTAAAAATCCCCCTCCGCGGTGGGACATGTGTCACAGTCCAGCCGTGTCTCGAGCCTTTTTTGTGGTCTCGCTTCTCCCTTCTTTTGGCGCTCTCCCCCCCTCCGGCCATAACGATAAAGCACCCATCTGCTGTTGGGACGCAGGGTCTTTCTCTCTCTGAACTGATCCCCCCGCGGCGGTGTCCCCTTTGTCAGATATGCCGATCGCGTTTCACTTTTGACACCTCTCTGTTTTACACTTGTGACAGGTACGAAGCTTCTTCTGTTCTCAGAAGAAATGTATTAGAAATGTGATAGTCATCTCTTTCTAAAGCTTTGCCCTCTGTGCCCTTGTCCCCCTGGTGAAAACAGTATTTTTTTTTTTAAAGAGCAGAAAAACAGTTGTAAAGGAATGCATGAGTGTGTTGATCCTCACTAAGAGTCAGATAATTGACCCTTGGGCTGACCTATAACTCACCACAAAACACTGAACTTGTCATCCAGCAGCTGAATGTTTTTGCAACTTTTTATATTTACTGTACTCTATTACATTTGTTTTACTAATATTGTGCAACCATTTTGATAAATGAGTATATACAAGTATGTTCATATGTATCTGCCTGGCTATCTATCTATCACCTGTCTGTCTATCCATTCAGCTATATATCTATCAATCTGTCACATCCATTTGTGAGGCTGCCATCCATCCATAGTGTTCTCAGCTGTTTCGGTGTGTCAGCGGTGTTGCTGGTGATTCTACGCACAAACTCGCACATGCCAATTGTTAGTAACATGAACCAAGTTAGCATCCTAACCTGCAGTGAGCTCGCCTGTCACAGGTCAGAAAGACAGCTGTAGTGTTTTCAGACTCGGGCTTAAACTGATAAAGTGTCTTGGAATGGGAGGGATGTGTGATATGAGGCCATATTATCTTGTTACAGTCATGATAAAGTTCATATGTTGTCATGTGTCTCAACAGCCCTCCAAAGAGGACTCGTGTGTCACCAGATCCTGGGATCACGGGAGAAAAGTATAAGTAGGATTTTCACAGACTGTTGGTTAAAATGAGTCTTTTTATATTCAAATATGTTTTATGGACTTGACATTTTGCCTTTTCAAAGATCACTTTTCTCTCTTGGAGGCGAGACAAAAATATGCCCAGAGCAATTCAACATCTGACACGTGAACCTTGATCCATGAACCCAGGCGTATGTCCCCAGATACTTCAGCTATCAGATTAGACTCAAAGCAACTAAAAAGAAAAAGAGTTTGAAATTTTCTCTCGGCCCTGAATGACTCAGTGCCTTGTTGTGTTCAAACCATTCTTGTCCTTGGAGTGCAGCACTTTAATGATTACCAACTAAACCTGACCTCCATTTTCTGATAATAATGATAACATATTGGATATGATTATCCCAACATCCTTTTTTTCCCCTAATTATCTGCTCTTTATCAGCAGTTCACACTGCAAAGTGTTGCCAATAATCCCCATAACATCAGACACACATACACAGGAGCTGAATATTTCTCCCTGTAGGTATTAAGGGTTTAGCTTGGAGTCAAATACCACGTTCACTTTCTTTTAAGCACGATACAAAATCCACCAAGGTTATAATAAAATGTTTAATTAGTTCATATCTGATATCACAGTACAGCTGATTTAATCTAGGATTCAAGGATCCACCCCCACAACTAGTAGCTATGACTAATTTATTTGACCTTGGAAGTAAATTAACTCTGCAAGTCAACTTTCTCATAACCTCTACTCACCAAGCCAACTGATTAGATTATCAAGGTATTAAATCCAATTGTCTCTCTGTAAGGCACGCTCCGTTTGTTATTGTAAGCCACTTGTCATGCTCTTTTAATGAAACAAAGTTCAAGGTTGCCATCGCATTTAACTTGCCTGTCTTTTCATTATGAAAACAACTGAGCAGTTTTTTTGCCTTGTTGTTTAAATGAATAACAACATGTGCTAATACTTCTTAAACTCAAGTTAACT
Source organism: Scortum barcoo (assembly GCA_023238725.1). Classification (NCBI taxonomy): domain Eukaryota; kingdom Metazoa; phylum Chordata; class Actinopteri; order Centrarchiformes; family Terapontidae; genus Scortum; species Scortum barcoo. Next base: position 16,750,877 of record CM041545.1, read on the forward strand.
CAAGTCTGTGAAGTGTCAAAGTGGTCATGCAGTGTAATAGTGGTGAAATATGAAACATGTAGAAATGCCACATCCTGTTTAGCATAATAATGAGTCACATTGGATGGAGAGGTTCAACTCCCCTTTGTCCACATCTGTCCTTAATGGATTTAGACTGGCTGGCAGGGCCGAGAGTTTATACATTTTAGCATGGGTGGCCCCAGTTAAAATGTGAACTTCTAACCCTGGTGGTGTGAGAACCATGTTCTACACATGGAGGGGTGCTTTTGTGTGCAGTCAGCTTGCAGTAGTGGGATGTGATTGTGTAAGATCATACAGTTTATATTAAGCTACAACCCAGATCATCTTTGACTGAAATATATGTGTATGTTCAGTGTCTTATATGTATTTTCTTTTTACTTTATAGCTTTTTGTCTCTGATCCTCATCTTATTTAAATGTTCTTTAAATGTATTGGTTACTATTTCCCTTCTCTAATGCACCTTGGAAGTGGGTGAAGTCGTGCCAAAAAACTCCTACTCTGATTTCAGAGACAACTCAGGCATTTGGTGAAAAACACTTGCCATTAAATCTGCAGCTTTGAAGTGGTTGAATGATGTTTGTTTGGTCACACCAGACTAGCATTTTCCCCTGCTATCAATCTTTACTCTAAGCTAAACACATCCGAGACCAATCACTGTACCTGCTGTACGTGGAGATTCATCAGACACTCTGACACTGGAAGAGTAAATTTAGAACTGTTAGAGTGAGATCATCCTATAAAATGAGCTTCTTATACAGGTCTGCTATAGATTTGCATCATCATATGAATACTTAGAACCATTAAATTTACAAAAAAAGAAGAAAATAAACAGAGGAAAATCTCTCCTGTGAATAAACCAGTCAGGTACGCGTCCGTGTAACAACAGATTCATCTCAGAGCAAGATTTCTCTCTCGTATCTATAATTCGAGTGGTTTTCAAGGTGACTCCCCTCTGTGATTTACATCAAAGTAACCCTGTGGTTATGCTGCTCTGATCAACTGCCCAGTGTGCGGAGGGAGACATAATATCCTCTGGGTATTACTGTCAGGGAGCATGATATGTGTGTGTGTATATACCTCAGGATGTGTGAGTGTCTGTGTGAAACTAGATGCATTTGTGTGTGTTAGCATGCGTCAGTGTGCCTGTGTGAGCGTATGCATTTACACACAAGCCCACGTGTATGAGTGTGAATGTGTATGTGTGTCACAGTGTATTTATGTAAGCGGCTGACATAAATACATCAAGGGGAACACACAGCTGTCTAGTGCCATGTTTCTCAGGGGTTAGGACCTGAAATGGACTGTGGGACTGTTTTCTGTTGGGTCACTTCATTTCAAGTTCCTTTCAAGTGAGCCCGATATCCAAGGCGAGACTGCGCCAGACCGTCGTCTCGCACTTTCTGTGGCGAATTTGCAGCGGTAGAGGAAGTACAGACTTAGCGAGTCCCACTGCACGGCCACCGGATGGGTGCAGTGAAAGGGACCTGCTCTGATCTCGACACATACCAGGCTGGATTAGAACAGGGAACCAGAGCAGAAACAGTATCTGACCCTCTCTGCTATCACTCTCTAACCCTGCCGCTCCTTCTCAAAGACATCCTCAACACTTCCTTCTCCAATTAGTGTGACCTTGTTACGCTGGGGACAGGGAAGCTTTGTGAAAGTCAAGACCCAGCCTCATGCACCACACTTTTAGCAGAGCTGTGCGGGGCGAGCTGGCTTGAAGGCTAGAGGTTATAATCAAAATAGCTCAGTTCAAATCTGTAAACTGATACAGATACATAAAACAAATGGACAACAAGCAACGTAACTGTGTCCCTCCCCCCCCCAAGGGAGCTTTTCATCTTCGCTCAGTAGTTGTGATCAGCACTTAGCCAGCCCTGTTTGTTTAGTAACACAGTAGGAGGAGGCCCTGGCGGACACTCTTTGAATGCTAAAAACCGTAAAGCCAGGATGGAGTCTGACACTGTGCCACCTTGGGGAGGAGCGCTAGTATCCCACATGCCCCCTCTTCTTTGAGGGGCGCCCCTGACAGCTGCCGAAAGTCAAGGGTCAAAGTCACGCCAGGTAGATATCTGGATTACAGGCAGTCGAGGAGGAAATGGTGAGACGCCGACAGACACCCTTGCTGTATCTGTGGGCGTAGTGCCGTGTTTTTGTGTGGCCCTTCCTTGCAATACATAATAAACATATACTTTTGCTCTGAAATTCCTTTTTTCAGTCCCATCTTTTGTCACGCAGACAGCTGAATGCAGACGCGCCTGGAGATTTTCAGGATTTTGAACAGTAGCCAAGATCTCCCAAGCGCATCTCAAAGAGGCCATTTATTTATCCCACCTGTCCGGCTCTTTGCACTCTGGGGAAAAATATCCCCCAAATCCTTCACCGGTATTTGTGAATAATGTTAAAAATAAAAAAAATCAGGGAGCAGTACTGTAAATACTTACACATCCATAACTTTAACAGCACTCTCCTCCACTCAAAGGCCCTTGAATTCATTGTTTCCATCATGGCCCAGTGAAGTCACTGGTCCGTGGGAAAGAGTTTACTGGAAGGGTGATAATTTACCCTTGACCAATAAATAAGCTCTCCACACAGCATACAGCTATAGTAGGCTGTTGCGACGTAATAAACCATCATGAAGGGATCAGAGTTGTTTCAGTTTTTCATATCAGACCAAATAGTTGACTGAAAAGCTGAATCATAGCATGAATGGCAGATTGAAGTAGTCACAGTATGGCAGGTGAACACCACAAAATGTACATAATGTCAGTATATATAGTTAAATGGGTCTAAAAGGACATGTGGGTTTTTAAATGGCTCCCCTCCACACATTTAATATGTGTCTGAGAGATTTAACCTTCCTTACTTCCTCACTTCTATTTATAACAGTGTCATAGTCCTGCCTGCACTTTGATAGTACCAAGTGATCTCATTTACACACGCTCGCACACAGCCACATACAGACACACACACACATACCCATGCTAGCAGAGATTTTTGCACACATACAATCGACACGCGAATCATGCCAACAAATACTCATAAAATGTTTCAGCAATGATCGAAACAGATGGAAATACCGCGCTGAGTGCCACAATGGCTGGGCATCTGGCAGCGGGCCATATCTGAATTGTAGCATGTCCTAATGGATCAGCTGAAAGCTATGTGAATCCTCCAGTATCTGCCCTGACTACCTGCTCTCTGTCTCTCCGTCTCTGTGCCAAGGGTGATCCGGGGGCTCTGTGCCCGCTGACAGCTGAGCTCACTCTGGCAGACGAGCGGCACTTCTGCACACATGCAGAATACAGAATGAGAGGCCGCTGTCCTGATCAGCATTAAAGCCAAAACGCGACACGATATGGAGTTTGAGCCACTGTGCACAAGGTGGACACAGTCAAAGGAATACCTTGATCATTTAATGCAGTTCTAGAGCCCTGCAATAAATGAAGACTGTGGTGCTCTTGTGATGGATTTTGGCATACTGTAAGATATTGAAATTTTTCCACCCCTGAATATCATGGCACCTTGTAATATAAAGAAATCCAATAGAACACTCAGGTGAACTGATGAATTATTGCAATATTGAGTCACACCCTTCAGACTCTGTGTCAATTATTAGCTTCACGAATGCTGTATTTATTTCAGGACTATCGGATTATATCGCATTGTGTTGGTGTTTATTTCACCGTGCCCGTGTACTGTTCATCAGACTGTCAATGAATGGCTAAACTCAGCAGCGTTGCCTCAGTGTTGTATTTCTCTGTAATTCGCAGATGTCTCCAGTAGAGGCCAGATGTTGATGTTCATGATAGCAAACTGCTCTTATGACCTGAATAATCTAAGTGATTTGTTTAACACACTGTAAACACTACTACTACTTATCTAATATAGGCCAATAAATTAAAAGTTGTTGCGACATATTAGTTTGTATGACATGTTGAGGCAAATTCTTAAGCAAAATTCTTTTTCTTTTTTGCTTGCAGTAGGTTTACTGCAGTCTGCATGATCTGAAGACACAACTGATGCATTTCATCAGCAAGAAGGAAAGCCTCCTCAACATCAAATACCAATAATATTACATATTAATGATAAATTTACACTGATGCATTAAGGTATGAACAGCATTTTAATATTGTGGCTGACCAAGCATGAGCTCATTTTTTCCCAACTTTATGTGCAGTTGGATAGTTTCATAGCATCACATTTTATAACCTAATCACAAAGCTTCATAAGCGTTAATCTGGAGTAAAAAGAACAATCTTTCCACAACATATGACCAAAAACATCAACAGGATCACCATGCACGTGTTTTCTTTTTCACCACATATACAACATTATATACCTGTTCAGTATAGACAATATATCAGGTTTGCCTTTTCTTCTCCTGTGAGCAACAAAATGCTAGAAATGTTGCATTTGGGTCAGGGTTTAAATATACTTAATAGCCACAATAACAACTGCAGAAGATGGGTATAAATATGATGACACGTTGCGTGTACATGACTGTATTATTCTGATGAAATGATCCCAATATAAACACAGCACTTTTTGGTCATTAAGGGAGGCAGCTGATCTGCAACAATATCTATTCTGTTTGCAAAAAAGATGCTCAGTTAACTTAGTACTGGCTAACGCATGAAAGCAATCAGCACCACCACCCTCCACTGTGTACGCTGACCCAGTCATCAGAATGAGTCACAGCAGACACTTAAAGCTTAGACGATGGCCTCCTGCCATTGTCCATTCATTAAATTGTTTTCTTTTTTTAATATAATACATTTTTTACTTTAAAATACTTTTAATTAAATAATTGAAACCATATATAGTTGCATATAGTTTTTTAAATATATATATTATATTTTCTGCTACAACTTAATGAACAAAGGCATTTGTGAGCCAAATGTTTATAATGTGAATTTTTAAATATATTTCATGCGCAAAATACTTATGAAGTTGTATTCAGTCTGCCCTCAAAATCTCTTGACATCTTAAGAACTTAAAAAGTAAATCAGCCAAACCACAACAATGCTTCAAATGAATATGTCAGTTGTTTGTCTTCGGTTGATTGTTTTTCACTGACTTGTATTTATTGCATCTGAGTCTTCCTGAGAGAGTCGTGCCTTGTGTGTTGAAATCTTTTATTCATCAAAGACGACATTGTAAAGCTGGAACTAAACATGTTAAACAAGCCCGCGGACGGCCTGCTTTTATTGCACATTACATGCAGCAGTGACTCATAGAATCAAGAGGCGGAAAACACATTAACATAACCGTGAACAGGTTGCCAGTTGTTTGTCATATCACTTCAAATTGAAACCTGATGATTTAAACCAAACAAGTCATTATCAGGGAATACTGTACACACAATAAGACAGGAGACCCAGAGACAAAGAAAAACGATTAGCAATGTGGGACATTTGTTTCATATTATTTTTCATATTAAACTGAACCAGCTGCGGTGATCTGGGTTGTTTGATTGAGTATTATAACGTCCACATAAACTCTGTGGGGAGTCATTGTTATTTCCATCTGAGGGGCCTGTCGGTGCTCTGCAGAGGCTCGACATCAAAAACTGAGGTGCTCGTCCCGTCGGTGGTACAAATAATGAAAAAGGGCCCTTCTGCGAGAGTGACAAGTCTCTTTCTCACACCCCATGTGGTGGTGATTCGTTCGGCTTACTCATGTTTCTCCTCCAAGCAAATTAATATTTATTATTGTCACTGGAGTATTCGGCTCAGGGGGATTTCTGGCACCCCCGGACTGTGGAGCACTCCCAAATAAAGGAACTCTGTGAGATGCTTCTATTTTCGGTGACCATTATCTTCACGACTCTGCCCCTATGAGACATCGGAGGGTCACAGAGGAGTCCTTTGGTGACACTGCCGCAGATATCAATAAACAATACAGCCTCTGTCTGTCCTATCTGTGAGCCGGCCGAGTCCTGGCATGAGATGTCATGTGTGGTGACGTGTAAAAATATCTTGAATGTGAAATCTAATGCAGTTATTTGGTCATTAATCAAATGTATTTTGTGCCACAAAACAAATCATCATGATGTTGAGGAATGAGGACTTTTGGAAATGCTTCTTCATTGAGTGCTTCAGTGAGTGTTTCAGGGGGAAAAAAAACTAAATCTTCTGTTGCGGAGTTCTTAAAATGTAACTGATGTAAGTGGGGCTGAAACTATTCAATTGTTATCTAATAATTAATTACCAATCAATCTGTTAGTCAATCTGATATTAAAACACAGCAGACTTAGTAATAAGTTTATAAGGTAGGTGGAATATAGTATAGTAATAATGCTTTCCATATGTATGTATGTTCCAAATAGTAAATATCTATATTTACTATTTAAATGTAACAATGTGTTCTATGATATTTTAAGCAATATTACATCTTTCTATATTGAAATATTTATTCACATATACACTGTATATAGTAGCCATTGTACGATAGTTTGAATAAAAGACATAAATAAGAAACAACAAAACATGTAATAAATGCACACTCACTTCTCTAATTAGATATGTAACTGTAAAGTAAATTCAATTCGACACCAGAGAGTTGAGCACATTTAAATTTCTCAGCATTAAAACTTTCCTGATGAACTTTGAACAGCCTTGAAGAACCACAAAGAGTTCTGACAACACTTGCTCCGCTTTCAAATGACTCAGTCTTGTTATTATAATGGTCCCGTACGCCAGATCGCATCACATTCATGCATCAGAGTTTGTTTATATGAGCACCGTTTTCCTTTCAGTCATTCACTTTACCTGCTTATTCCTGTTCAGGTTAAATGGGAGCCTGGAGGCTATCCCAGCATGCACTGGCAAGGAAACATTTCAGTGTTCAGAATAGTTTTTAATATTCTTGTTTAACCGAATAGGAAAAATATACATATTTTTATTTCAAGCTGTCCACTTTGCTTCTACCTTGTTGTATCTACTTTGTTGTGACTTACCCTGAACTGATGTGGCGCTTCAGGCAGTGACGATTACAACCGTTGATGTGAAGGATCGCTGCAACACCTAAATCACAAACTGCACATACGACCTGTATGTGCAGTTTGTGATTCATCAATTTCTTAGTATCAGATGTAAAAGTTGATTCAAGTCATTATGGAGGACTTACACATGGACTTATTATACATATGTTTTGTTATTAACGCTGCATCTGTAGATATTAATATAAAGACACAAACAAGACACAAATCATATGAATTCAGAGGGGAAACATTAGCAGCTGTCAGGCAATACAATGAGTCCATGTGAAAACGAGACAGAAAGGAATCCATACAATGAGGACTTGGCTCTGTACCACGCAGATACTTTAAGAAAGGGCAGGGCGCACATCAATGCTTGAAAGGGAGCATGTATTGACAAGACGTTCCAGCCTACGAGCAAACAAAGATGATTCTTAATACCACCGAATAACAGATAAGTCAGCGTGGATTTACAGTTGTCAGTGCCGGGATTTCTCCCCCTTTTATCCAACAGCCATCTTTAGCAGCATTTTACATGTCAAATTAAAACCAGAAAGCTTCTTGGAAAAAAAAGCAAGAGTTTGGTTGTTGGAAGGAGGAAGGTCTCGCCTGGCGCGTGAACACAAAATGACTTTAATTCTTAAAGGACTGGGTTACTGGACTCTTACTGTGGAATTCAGTTTTTGCAGGAGATGAAAGGCGGGCGTAGCTTGTAAATCATGATGGGGAGGCTTTCTCAGGTGCCACATCTTAGCTGGTCCTCCTTTTTGTGGTCTGTGTGGTGTATTGCCTCCCCTCCAAGGGCTCACCTTGACAAGAAACTTATTGAATGACCAGATGCTCCAAGGTGTGCATGAGTCACATTTGGATGTCATAAAATTTGGGGTGGAAGAAGCTGCAAATATCTAACACTTACAGGCTGACACGACCTATCAGAGTGCCCACTAGGCTCCCAAACGCTCCTCTCTCCTATTTACAAATATGCCCTAGTAAATAGCAAGTGAAGTGGGGAGTCTTAAATGTGAGATGCGTGCAGCCATCAGACCGAACCCGACACCGTTGCGCAGGGCGCGGAGATCAGGTTAGAAACATGCATCGCAACAGAACATCTCCAAATCGCATTCCGCATACTGAAATCTAATCCGAGGACATCAGGATGTGTGACATAATCCCCAAGACATCTGAAAACTGCGCTGCTCCGAGCGGGGCTCCAGGGGTGGCTCGGAGAGACCTCTTGTTACTCACTGTTTGCTCTCCTCGCATGGGGTTGGGGGGGTATATAAAAGAGGGGCGGACACCAAATGGTCCAAACGTCAGAGCGCACTTAACTATAAATCTCTCCAAAGTGCCCTCTGCGCCCGGCGGTGCGGCGTTTGTGCGCAGACATCTGTCCATCTTCAGCCCAGCGGGAGGAGCGGGTGGAAACTCTCCGGGCTTCGTAGGCGCTGTCCGACCTGCAGAAAATGGAGAATAAACACCGCGTTGTTTACCATGTCAAGATATTATCACATGTCGGCGATTGTGGACATTTAACGCAGTCCTGGATGTAACGGAGCTGTTTGTTTGTTTTTTTTTTCTTATCGAGAAAACAGATACTGTGCACATTTTGCGCCCTCGGAGACGCTGATGTCTTCATCGGAGCCCTTTCAGCCGGAGATGGTGGAACTCTCTCGGATTTCCAACGTGGAAACGTAGCATCCAATTAATCAGCGACTGCAACTGTACCCCCCCCCCTCCCCTCCCACCCTCCCCAGAGAGGCGCAGAGGCACTCCGGTCCGCTCTCTTCAACACCTACCTTTGGACTCCAAAGTGTGGAGAGGCGCATGGTTGGTTTGGTGCGCCTGGTCGGAGTATGAAAAACACACCTGGTGCGGCATTTCGGGTTTCTTTTTTTTTTCCCTGTCAGGTCACAAACCCCAATCTGACACTGGTTTTAAGGGGATTTTTCTTTCGGATTGTTGGCGTTCAGACGATTTACGCAGCTGATTCAGCTCCGGACATTAAATGAGTCGCGTTTTCTGTTTGGATTTTAACACCGACAGCCGAGCAAGTTCCAGGTCTGCATGGGCCATATTTAAGGTAAGTCCAGCATTATGGTTTCTATCATCTGAGGGTGGAAAATAAAATATCCTCATTTCTTCTATTATTATCATAATTTGTGCGCAAAGCGCGCAGAAGCCTCACTTTGGTCACTTTCTTTGCAAACAGAAATCAGACTTAAAAAATGCAACTTGCGCGTTTTTAAAGACAGTTAGGAGTTTTGCATAGCATGTTTAAGCCCAGTATTTATCCATGCATGGCTGTTTAGGTTTACTGCAGACTCAACATGCCATTAGACGGAGTCACGTAAGCTTTGGGGATCGCCATCTGGCCAACTCGCACCATTATTTAGGCTATCGTTGCCAACACGCTTTGGTGCGTGCTTTAACCAACGCGTTGTGTGTGTGTGTGTGTGAGGCGCACCCTGCGTGCCTCATTACAAGTGGCAAGAGCTCGCCTGATACCACAACAACATGAATATATCATCTCAAAACCTGATGGGTCTAAATGTCAATAGAGAATAAATAAGTAGCAACGTTTGTTATTTTAAACCAACACCGCAGCCAACTTTTACGCACAATTTTACGCATTGTTCTATTATTATGCCTAGATTTTATTTCTGTATTTTTGTGGTTATTATTGACATAATCAAGTACATTATGGGCTGTTTTTCCATTATGATTCATTTAGGTTTAGTCTGATATTCATATTTACAACAAAGATAAGAGGGATAAAGTGAAATTCATATTATTACTGTTGTTATTATTGATATTATTTTTTTTCTGATCAGTTTAGTTTTGTCTCCCTATTTCAAATAAAAATATTAAAATATTTGAATAATTTATTTATTTATTTTTTTTTTTGCAGCTTTCTTCATAGGAACTGAGTCTAAGATGAAGTTATGGGATGTTTTGGCCACGTGTTTGTTGCTCCTGAGCTCTGTTGCTACACGGCCCCTCTACCAAAACACTCAGCCAGCCAAGAGGACTTATTTCCCCAGCAGCTACAGTGATTCTGTGTCTCTGTCTGCGGAGGACGAAGAGCCAACGTTTCAGCGCAAAGACCACAACCTGCAGGAGATCTCCATGGAGGATCAATGTAAGGCGCACGGCATGTCTCGACAAAATCTTCTGTGAAGTACAGTGGCGGTCTCTTGAATTGGTCTGCATGGGGGTCACGTTATAAGTCTGTGCACCTTCCATTGAATAACATGCATTTAATCATTTAAGCATAGAAGAAAAAGAAAAAGTGAGAGCTACTGTAGACTTGTGAGAGGGGTAGCAGACAGCACATACAGCTCATTCTGCAGGTTGCATTTTGTAGAAGGGCAGTGCAGACACGAATGTTTCACAGTTGGTTTCCTGGCCAAGTAATTTAGCCTCTCTGGACTAATTACACTTGAGAAACAGCATGTAAGGTGATAGCCAGTGTGCTGAGCCAACACTGGAGAGTCCTACATTGATAAGGCTCTGAGACAAGCAGGTTATCATACGGAAGATCTTAATTTGTGTTTTATTGCCACGGTGGGTTACATCATAGTGAAGTCAAAACAAGCCAACAGCATGAATAAGAGCATGAACAGGTCCGGTCCCAGAGGTCACCCTCCACGTTTCTCCTTCTGTCTTTTGTTTATGTTCACCTCTGCCTCGTGTGACCTTTACCCATCTGCCTAAAGTCAGAGATCATGGCATGTTTTAGGGAAGGCGGCGTGCACCAGGTCGCAGGAATTTCCAGGGAGAGAGGTTGGACAACACCGGAAAGTTTGAAGCATCTAGCGAGAGTTCTGTGTTTATGTTCATTTTAACAGCGACGGTGGGCAGGAATTTATTTTGTTTGGATCGACATGACACTGTATCTTCTTCACACAGAAGTAGACACAGCCAAGAACTAGATAAGGAATGGAACATTTGGACAAATGTTTGTCCTGCCACCTCCCATTCTGTTTGGACCACAGTGACATCACTGATGTGCTTTGTAACCCAAGACCATTAACTATGCACTAATAATGTAAACAACACTGTGGCTGCAAGAGGGGATTGGTCTTTTGGTTTGCACGTATTGTCAAAGAAAAATGAGGTTTTGTCTCAGCAGCTGCACCAGGAGACTGGTATTAAAGTATTCAGACACAAACATGCTTAAAAAAGAAAAACTAGCACTGTATGTTGCTTTTTGTTTGCACTTCTTATCCCACTCGTGTGTTGGTGATTATTTTAAGCAAAAACACGTCCCTCTGGTATTGACCCTGCAAAACGACTGCACAATTTGCACAATGAATCACATCCGCCGCCACCGATTCAGCCCGTCAGCAGGTGTACACCGTAGCCTCCCTGCCTGTCAGCTGAGATACAATAGGAGGCGTCTAAATCAAAGGGCAGGTGTGTCTAAACAGATTGCCGTGGGCTCGCCTGACATACGAGCGGCGGCCCAATCAGCTGTGCAGCGCGGCCGGATCGGGTGGCCCGTTCGCTGCCAGAGGAACAGGTAAGACAAGAGAGATAGGTGACACTGCAACAGAGAGGCCGTGCCCAACCACAACACCACCTGCCAGACATCGCACCCCGCCAGCCTGACTCTCTTGACACACATGCGGCCTGACGACACACATCCACACGCACAGACACGCGCAGGTTATGCAGTCGGAGTCGGACTATTTGATCCATTTCAGAACAAAATGTCTTTGTGATCTTCATACGTAGATCATTGCTGCCAGACCTGCAGGCCTACGAGAGACGTTAATCCGTAACAGAAACAACATGTAACACAGGAGGGTCCAAGACTCCTCAGTCAGTCCTCATCGCCCCTCGCAGCAGATGGCGGAGAGCTGTGCTGGGTGCATGTTTTGAGTTTCGAGCAGACTGCAATCTGCTTCATCTAAATGACTCAGAGCATATGATTTCCTTTTATTTGGCCTTTGATGTCTTGACGTTCTAAAATTACATCCATCAAAGATTTAAACGACTGAAAACAGCGTCACACTGCGTCTCTATTGGTGGTGTAATTGGTCCGTGCCTACCGTCTTAAATACAGGTTTGTGAAAGCAAACTGGTTTATCTCAAGCTGTAAAGCTGAACAACATTTAATATCTCAGGTTCTCAGGAGACTGAAAACTAATGGAGACAGCACACTGGTCATGTTATAAATGCAAACTCATGTCTGCTCACATCCCATTATTACAGATGTAAAACAACAACAATTCTCAAAATGCAATTGACAACACCCTCTGACCTTCAGCCTCCAACTCAGCCTCCAACAGCCATCTTGGTAGGAGTTACAGCAGGGCACCTGCACGTCCATATGAGCAACTCTGGCCTGCTCTCTGCATTCCGGCGCCTGAGACTAATCTATAAATCAGCATGCACCGATTCTCATCTGCACATTTCACAGCATTTATGGACATTGTGCGCATTTGTGTCAGCACATACTTTTGGACACTTTACCATGCATATGCTCGCTGACCTTACGTGTGCACTGTCAACAACGATGCACATCATTCTTTTCTGCACAAATGTCATCGCAGTCTGGATGGTTTGTTTATGAGCGGGTGGCAGTGGATTTATTTAATACCTCCCCTTATGTAGGTATCTGAATTTGTGAATTTAAGGGACATTTAGGGAAGAACAATTAGGGTACAAGTAGAATTAAGATGAATAAGATTAGGTCAATACAAGTCTCATATCTGCCTGTTAAATATGAGACTACGAGACAGTTAGCAGCCTGTTAACTTGGTGTATCACAGAGACTTGAAGCAGTTTTTAGGCAAGCAGAGGAGACTCTAAGAAATAATTGATTCAGATCCAGGGAGGCACTTCAGCACCAAGAATTGTAAATGCTATTTTTACAGCTCTGTTTTTGTACAGAACACACAAACAAGATATATTAAGTGCCATTAGTGATCTTTGGAGGTGGGTATAGGCAGGTTTTGTTAACATGGGAGGGCATCAGGTTAACTGTTTCTCCTGTTTCCAGTCTTTTTGTTAAGCTAAGCTAACTGACTTCTGGCTGTAGCTTCATATTTAACAGACATAAGAGTGGTATTAATCTTCTCATTTAACTCTCAGCAAGAAAGCAAACAAGCGTATTTCGTAATGCAGAAATGTTTTTTTGTATTCCTTCTTTCAATAATTTATCAATTGTCAAGGAAAGTATTATTTAATACCAGCTTTGTAAGTGAATATGTTCCTTCTGTATATTTCAGATGACATCGCAAGTCCCTATCCAGAGCAGTTTGATGATGTGATGGATTTTATCGAGGCTACCATTGGCAGACTCAGGAGATCGTCAGAGCCCAGAGGAGGCTCCAGGGGACAGAGGGAGCAGAGGCAGAGGGAAGCAGCAAACACGGGGGGCACGAGAGGCGAGGGGAGAGGACATGGCAACAGACGGCGGGGTCGCGGGCGAGAGGGAAGTCGAGGCGGTAAAGGAGGGCGTGGCGAGAAGGGGAGGGAGAGGATATCGGTGCAGAGCCGAGGCTGCTTGCTGAAGGAGGTCCACCTCAACGTGACGGACTTGGGGCTAGGCTACCAGACTAAGGAGGAGCTGATCTTCCGGTACTGCAGCGGCCCCTGCGTGGAGGCGGAGACCAACTATGACAAGATACTCAACAACCTCACACACAACAAGAAGCTGGACAAGGACACGCCCTCCCGCACCTGCTGCCGACCAATCGCTTTCGATGATGACTTATCTTTCTTGGACGACAATGTAGTGTATCACACACTGAAGAAGCATTCTGCCAGGAAGTGTGGCTGTGTCTGAGAAAGTCACACGGATGTGACAAAACGACAGACACGATCAGCATCAGTGAACTAAGGATCACCGTATCGAGCTGGTGCTGCAGAGGAAAGGCTCACTGTTGGAAATGAGCGCAAGAGGTCGGAGAGGGAGTGTGTTGTCTCTAATTTTTGTCAGTAGTTGTAAAAGGAGACGCAGGTGAGTGTATAAAGGCCACCTCTGTGATCTGAAAGACGATGGGACATCAGTTAAGAAAAGCAAACTGTACATTTACCTTTCTTAGAATACCCGACCAGCATCTGACGGTTCAATCAGACACGCAGAAACACGAGGTGTGTACCAATTTGCAGAAGATACCATACTGTTACACAGATTTACTCACCGTGCTGTCTGAAAAGGTGACGGTGAAGAAAACTTCTACGCTGGCTTGCTTTTTTTTTTTTTTTTTTAGAAGAATTCTTTTTCCCAGGAACATCAGTTTTTCCGTAGCTGGCTCCTAAGACTCCAGATGAAAGCTGAGATTTGAGGAGTGTATTCAGCTGCAGTCTAAATCACTTCCACTGCATAGTCTGGATGTTGACATTTACATTCAGAGCCAAGAAATGACAAATACCACACCGGAATTCAGCAAAGACTTTTTGGTGCAACGCATCTACATAAAATCCAATCATATATATACTGTATATACATACATATATAGTATATATATATATATCTATATATCTATATATACACGTGTGTGTAAGAGGTATATTTATTAAGATGGAATTAACTTATTGTTATTTATTTCAATCCATTTTATGAAAGAAATTGTCGTTTTTCTTATTTATTTAAATGCTTTTTTTTTGTCCTGGATGGTGCCAAAATGGAGCATTTTCTCAAGCAACATCTAAAAATTGCTTAACACTCACCCACGCATCCTAATAACGCTGATCCGCTTCACTTAGATTCCAGGATTTCTCAATTCATGAGTCCAATAGATCATCATTAGCTATCAAGTCAAGGGAGGGTAGAAAGACACACAGAGGAGGGGACCAATAGAATATTTTTTGATTGAATTGATCGGTTGTTTTGGAGCATTTTGAAGGTTGGCAGGGTAGGTTTTTTTGTTTGTTTTGTTTTGTTTTTTATGGACATTTCACCTCATTTTTCCCATTGTGACCATGCTAAGACAGGGGGGGATTTCAGATGTCGCTCTCTATACTCAGCACCTGGATATAAACTCCTAATCAAACTATTAAATCTTTATACTGTATGTTTACAAGGAGGCAAATGACTTTTTGCTGCTGTTTATTTTCAAGGCATAGATATATTTAATGTCCCTCCAAACAGGAGCCATCACATCTTTTTAATTAAAATCTAAAATCAACATGAGAGTAGTGGACTCTGAGGATCTGTAGGTGCCTTTGAGGATCCCTCCTTTTGAGTCACAGAGTCCAGAAGCTGCTAGAATGCCTGCCTATCAGCAGACGTTATCCAAAACCTCACTCTGGTTGGCCTTGCACCAAGTCTGAGCAAAGGCTTTGCAGCGGTTACTGTCCCAATAGGCTTTAAAGTTCACAGGACTGCGTGTTTCTGTCTCGACTCCGACAGACAGTCTTACTCCCTGAAATGGGATTTGAAAGTGATCCTCTAACATGAGTCTTAACCAAATATCGCCGTTGGCAAAGGCATTTTGGTGAAGGCAATTTAAGGAAGATCCAGCTACTGTAGCGGCTGTCATTGTCAACTGATGTAAATATCTCAAGACCAGACGTTTCGATAAAAGAAAATGCTTTGGAATTACAGAGGGAAGACAATGGGTAGGCTCAACATGCTTTTCCATATGTAATAACTTGTACAGCCAAGTTTATTCCAGAGCTATACAGATGTATACATCCGGGAAACCAGGAGGCTCTTTAAAAGCATGTTGCTGTGCCCATCGAGACCCTTCCAGGGGATCGTTTTAAGTGGAACAAAGAGAGCCCTCGGGTAGGTCTTGATGTTAGCGCGGATTAGGGACCAAGGTATCTGTGCCCACCCAGCAGCAAGCAAGCCAGCTTTACTGTGTAATCCCCCTGCACACAGAACAAATCCACTGCATCAAGCCGAATTTAGGCCAAACACTACACAGAGAGAGGGAAAAAAAAAAGAAAAAACTCGAGCTTTTATCACAGCATACCTCATCAATTGGATCATCTTCCCCTTTAACAACTGATTCGTGCATAAGCCTTTCCAGATGAGAATGTGCAGTTAGGAGACTTCCCAGAAGCCTCGGAGCACCTTGCTACTCCTCTATACCATACGTTAACGTGTGCAAACTATGACCACTAAGCCCCTCTCATCTTCGCGACCGTTTGCTCGACTGTTCCCTCGGCGATTGGTTTTGATGCAAAGGTAAACAAGCAAAAAAAAAAGGTAAAGATGCGAAGGAATCCTCAGTGTTAATATTTGAAGAAAGGATTTGTTTTCACTCCTTATTGTGTTAACACCTCTGTGAAGAAGAAGAAAAAAAAAACTGTCATGTCGTCTCACTTGTTTCGTGTTACAGAACCAAAGCTCTCGGCAAACTTTATTTTTGTACAATATTCATTTTATATCTTTTTACAGAATTAAACTTGTTTCTATCAAATGACCATGTCTCCTGGTGTTCTGCCATGTGCAATAATGCGCCGGTGCCAGATGGTGCTAATTTTGCCTGGGATGTGTTGACACAAGCATCATGTAAAATTGGGGATGAAAATTTGGGTTAAATGCCGAATTGCGGGGATGGTTTTGAGACACGGCCTCTACAGTGTGGCGTCCCCTCCTGTTCTGCATTCCTGAACACAAGCCCAGGGTCGTACAGTAAACAAAAGCTGGCCGTAAAGCGCCGCTGAGCTGTAAATCAGGGCGCTCAAGAATGTTTCCACTGTGCAAAGAAGATATGTAAATGCTGATGAGAATATGGCAGTGGTACAGACATTGAGCCATTAAGCAGAGGCTCAAGGTGTGCACACATTGGTTAGCCGAGGTGCAGAAAGACCTGGTTTCAGGTTTAATTGTCAAATCTTTCGATCCTCTGAATGCTGACCAATGACACAGCATTTTGGTTTATTGGCTTTTTTTTACTGTACGTCCTCAATGGGAACCAGTTGGCTTGTGACAAAGCTGCAGATGGAAATTGGAGTCGGAAATTGTTGAAATTGTCTCATTTTGGTCTTTTCATGCTGACAATAAGAAAAATATAAAATATCACCAGCCTAATCATTTGTGTAACTCAAGTCCAGGTCTTAAGTTCACAAATCTGGATCCTTGTAGTTTATTTTTGTTGAGTTAAATGTGATTTTATCTTAACATGATGCCACGATGGCCGCCAGTAATTGGTGGTTGCATTTAACTTAATGTAAAGATCAAGTCCTCTAAAATCACAAAAACAGGTTTCTTTGGGGGTAGTTCTTAGGTAGAAGACAACGAGGATACTGTATCTGGGGAGTACAAACTTTAATGCTTTGAGTGGTACAGAAGCTAACTAAATACCACCATGGGTACAATGAGTGAAAAAACTGCTTTCCTCTGCAAAATTTGGGTGAACCAAGCCTTTCCACGTGCCAACTGGTTTATCACACGGTTGCAGAGTGAACCAAACGGCAGTCACTCCTCACCTCCCGCTGCTGCCTGAGAACTGAGAAAGAGCTTTGACGTAAGCCTCTCCCCCACAAAGTCAGTCTCCTCTCAACTCTCCACTTTAGCTGCTCTTAAAAACATCACTCATTGTTGCAGCCCTTCCATATTTCTTGTCCTTTTATTTCATTTTATGGCCACGGGAAAGTTTGCCACGGACACCGATTGTCTGCTCATAACTTTTGGTTGGCAGGGAATCTTAAGATTGCTTTACAGTTTCACCCCTTTGTAAGTCACTTTGCAGAAACACCAATGACATGACAGATACGGACATCGTAAAGACATTCCATGTCTTTACAACATAAGGTAGCAGAGCAATGGAGAGGGAAAAAAAACAGCAAATTTATTATCAAAACCTGTCATCGTGGTGGTAAAATTCTGTGATGTGAGTCAAATTTCTCTTCTTACTAACTACTTGTACTTGAAAAACAAGAGCACTCTCATTAGTTTTCTTTTGCTGCAAGCAGAAGTTACATTCCAGAGAGACGTATAAAGAACACACAAATGTGGGTTTCATTAGATCTGTATGTTGTGGTTTTCACTGTCAGCTGGAATATTTTTCGACACTGTACAGGTCATTCAAGGGATCGACAGAGTGGAGAAAACGCTCCGCTCTGTTAAAGGTGGTGCAGTACAGTTATCTGAGGATTTTTATCTGTTTTTGCAGGAGACGGTGAAACAACTGCACTCTGCATTTTTGCAGCCACACACTAGTTTAATCTTAAAAAGTGAGGCATTTAGAAATATTACATAACTGTTCACCTTGAGAGTAATTGAGGACGTTATCTTAACTCCAGGTTGAAACGGCTAGTAGGTGGAGCTATAATTAAGTTTTAATCATCTTTTTTCATCAATATTAGAAATTGCAGCACTTGCAGTAAAAATTCATAATTGTGCATATACTGGCTAAAGATTGGGCGTACTTTCTATCTGCAGGACTGAGACAGTGCCTCACAAGAAAGATATTTGGCAGAAGAATTCCTCTGATCAGCTGGTAAAAACAGATCCATCACTTCACTTCAACTTAGATAAAATACATCAGTTTGACAAGAGAATACAAATTCCTTTTATTTAGGTTTTGAGGTGAAATACAGCGTGTAGAAAAGAAATCCTAAGTAGCAGATAGCTGTGTTACCTTTCGTACATCATATCCAACAAAACTGTGCATCTTTAAAATTGGTAAACCCTTAAAAAATAGAATTGGCTGCAGTCTTTCTGTTGCGTCTTCGTAATTTACTTCTTACAAACTAGCAAACTGTTCTTCATAGCTGATGAGCAGAACCAGACCACGAAATCTGGAGCTGATTTATGAGGCATTAGCAAACTCTGGAGATGTGGGGGGACAGGACAATGGAAATGATGAAAATAAAGTCCATATAATCCAAGCAGACATAGAACGCCAAGTTTTTCCAGTGGTTGATGAATTGCAATGAGAGGGACGTAAACCTGTATAAAACTATATTATGCTTGCACAGTAAAAATGCCTGCACATTTTTGTGTTACCCACACAACACGGAAGCACGCACATAAATACACGTAAAACAACATTACAGGAGGGAGGACAGAATCTTCATAATCTAATTGCTGCTCCTCTGCACCGGTTCTGACAGGAACTCGGCGTTCTGGGATTAGTCCAGAGACCTTGTGGTTACCAGTGTTGTATATCCGACCGCAAGCCCACCCTGTCAGCCATCCTATATGCAACGAGCTGCCATCAAAGCGCCTTAAATCTTGCGTTTCTTCCACTCTGGTTCCTTGTCAGCCTCTTCATCCTCCTCCGATTCCTCCGCAAACACAGGCTCTGGCTGGGTTCTAAAGAGATTCACAAAAAAAAGGGGTAATGATTTAACCTTTTTTTATTTTTTTTTGTCAAGACAACTTGGGAGCAAAGCAACGAACTTCAAATTAAAGATGACAGATGACACAAATGCTTAAAGAAGATTTAATATCAAACCTTTAGCACTTTGGATTAATTATTTTTTTCTATTCAGGCCAACTGAAGCTCAAGGAAGTTCGCTATCAGTCTGATCTAATATAACAAATCTCAGTAGTATATTATATTTAACTACAGATCATTTTCTTGCAGTATATGATTGTTTGATTTGGCTCACAGCTTTGTTCCAGACTTACATAGCTGTCTGAATCTGATAATGATCTAAAGCTGTCCATTACTCTCCTTCCCGCAGTGTGAAGTGTGTACCTTTAAAACTGTACAACTCTTTAAACATTTATGCATCACACCGGTAGAAGGAAACCCAAGTACCCAAGCAGCACTCCCGATACTCATCTTACACTGTCCGCTAATGAGAGCAAAGCCAGAAATGAGAGAAGGTGAGTTAGCGAGGAAAAAGACGAGCTGTGAGATGGACAGACCTGTAAATGATTAAAAAAATGAAGATATGAGGTTTTCTTACTGCGTGTATGCCGGGGCGACCCAGTAAGGGTTTTCTGAGGCCTCCTTGGCGTGACGTAGGATGGCCTCTCGAGGGTTGCTGTCATCCGTTTTATCTAGAGCGATGTTCTTTACGATGAATGAAGACAGAGTTCCACCATGAGCTGCCACTCTCCCTCCACGACCTGTCGGGACACATGATCACTGGATTAGATACAGTCAGATAAGTAAGACTTGTGTACAGTATTATAATGTAAGTGCTGTAATACTGCCTATGATGACACACTATAACACACTGTTGTGCCAACTCACAAGTGTTAACACAGCACAGTTATATAACACTTCAGTTAAAGCTGGTATCTGTCAAATGTAAACATTTCTGTGTGGCACCCCCAGTGGTAGGATAGCAGATATAAATAAATGAAAGGAAAATTCAGATATCATCCAAACCTATGTAAACTTCCTGTCGTCTACCAGACTGGGCTGTTGGTCTACTCTTGGCTTGACTTTGGTGCCAGATGCTGTCAACATCTGTCATCCTATAATCTACTGTGCTCTGTAGACAGACACATCACCTGGCATCAAAGACAAGCAGACAGCAGAAGTACAGTTGCAGTATTTCTACTGTTTTCACCTGTTAGCTAGCCAATCTAGTGGTTAATGTTTTAGAGGAGTTCTGAAATCCAGGATTTTGTTCATCACCAGCGCATCTCTGTAATGTTTTATATAAATACACATATTAATTGTATTTCGTTTCGTAAAACATTATTCAATATTTGTTGGTTATATCATCCCGTACATGATGTGAGTGCTTGTTGAAAGGAATTGAACAAACAGGTTGGCACAGTGACTTTCCTGTCGTCGCCGTGAGGTTGTCAAACCAGCGGAGACGTTGTACCGAAGTACTGAGTGGACAGACGAACTGTTGTTCAGCAAGAAACACTTAACTCTGTGTAAAACCACAAATTGTTGGTTTTATATTTGTTTTTGTGTGCAGTTTAAACAAACCAGACACAGCATGTTGATTGGTGAAATTTGGAGGTGTTGGCTGACGTAC
The DNA here is from genome assembly GCA_023238725.1 of Scortum barcoo. Lineage (NCBI taxonomy): Eukaryota > Metazoa > Chordata > Actinopteri > Centrarchiformes > Terapontidae > Scortum > Scortum barcoo. The sequence continues at coordinate 16,771,746 of CM041545.1, forward strand.
TTTTGAACTTCAGAGAGACCCAGGTTTCTCTCTGATTCCAGTCTTCATGTGAACGCTACCTCTCAGCCAGAAGGCGAATAAGCCTACTTCCCAAAGTGCTGAGCTGTTTCAGAACTTTTCCTGTAACTCTATTATCAGCTGGACTGGTGATCACAAATGTATCCATTACATTTACCATCTCTTTTTTTTAGTGTACTGCATTACATCACCATGTAATCTCTTTTATAAAATGCACTCATTACTCTTTAACATACTGGGAGGTGCACAAGGGTTATCCTCCACTTTCCATAGTTTTCTTTTTATTATTGCCATTTTATACGTTTTTATGACTTTGGGTAGAATTCTGTTTTGTACATTTATTGCTCCAGAAAGCACTGCATGAAAGCTACACTGGTCTTTCCTTTAGTTACAGTACTTCTGAGCCATTGGCTGTATTCAACTGCACTTAATTGAGCTTTTGGGGGGGGGGTGTCCTGCTTTCCAGAGAGGACATTACTACGGTTGTCTTAAAAGATCAAGGATAAGATGCACACATGCATCCGTGCACACACAAACACACATACCTTTCCCATAGTTAAACACACTGGGATTTCCTGCTGTAGCTGGGCGGTGAGGTTGTTTGGGGGATTGAGAGGCACCTCTTTCCTTTGCTTGTAAGCATCGAGCCAACCACCAAACATTACCTTGCACTTATGCAAAGTCATTCTACACAGAGGATAAACAATATAAAAACAGCCTGTCGTCCAAAAACCACTGACCTGCTATCAAGTAGTCAAACTTATTTTCATAAAATGAACCTACAGTTTCATTTGCTGACTATTTTCTTCCATTCTCTCAACCTCGGTGACCCTATTTTTTCATACTTGTTTACAAATCCTTTCCAAAGTTTCATCTCTAATGATTCTTTACTTAAAGTCCTTTAGCTAAGATGTGTTTTTCTACCCATACACTCTTTATTAAGTAAGGTTAATACATAGTTTGTTATGCAACAGTATGACAGTATGAAGAAACACTGATCTATTAAATATATCATGTATCTCGGTAACATCTTCCTTTTAAAGCAGAACATTACTTGCCTTAGTGAACAGCTATGGCTTTTTTTTAAGTAGTAAATTGGCTAAAATGTCATATTTCATAAGATTTTAAATGAGGCTACGTCTTTGTATATTCTACGTCTAAACGTTTGTACAGCATCACACAGTGGGAATATCTGTTATAAGTGCATAGAATTGCAGGAACAAGTGAGTGAAAGTGAAAGGGAAGAAAAAAAACAACAAAACACAGCAGCAGTGAGCCAGCTGGAAAACAGTGAGGCAGGAAATGTTGTCTGGCACCTCGGCTTATTGGAACCAATCTCAAACTCGTGTCCGCGATCATGCATAGGTGTGGCAATTGTGAAAGCGTGTATCACAGTGAAACACCTCGACCGGGCAGGTGCCAGAGAAAGTTCAAAATGCATCATTACGTCCCGGCAGTTAAAAAATATGAGGCAACAGCAGGTTACAATGAATCTTTGAGAGGCCAAGTGGGAGCAGCGCTGTTGTGGCTCTCTACTTCAGCTGGATTGCGTAATACTGAACACATCAACAACTGTGGATTTGTACATCTGCCTCAAACAGAATCAAGCATTCATCCAGTTAAGAACATGACTAATAATAAACTTAAAAACAACTGCAGAAACTACGCTCAGATTCAAATGACGGTGTTTGTTGTGTTTTTGCTGAATTCATTTTGTCTCGAGACACTGACTGCACACTTGTTACGCTTTTATCTACTTTCTTATTCTCTCTTGTTTTTGTTTATTCTGGAGAACCTACTGTTTTGCACTAATAAAAGCAAGAAAAAAAAAATTTAAAAAGCACTTTACCTGGTCCGGACACAGGTGGCTCAGGTTTGTGGGACTTCTTTGGGTCCAGTCTGTCCTTCTCCAGCTGTTTTCGCGTACTCCGCTGCCGGGCCTCTCTGAACATGGGTAAGGCATGAGCTGGAGACACACAGGGTAAACAAGGATAATCAAGTTGCTTAGGTGACTCAAACAGCAAGATCACAAAAAGCAGCCGCACAAATAAGCAGAGAGGACACCTGGCAATATGTTCAGCGTTTGCAGTCCACATATAGTAGCACCTCGATAAATATAGATAGATTTGAAAGCCGAGATTTGCCTGTGTTTTCATACAGCAACACAATCTCACATACTACTACACCCTGCAGAGAATACGCAGTATTTTACGCTAAAAAAATACACGCACCTGTTGACATCTGGCCGCATCTCTCCTCTTGTGTACTCTTTCTGCCATTGTGCACACCAACATATTCATTATATCCCCCATGTTTAGATTCAGACAATCGCTCTGCCACTCTTCACACTTTTGTGAACACTATCACAATAAAAGGCCCGGAGCACTTAAACCCACGAGTGTGTGAGCGTACGTGTGTGCATGAGTAAGTGTGAATGAGTGTCCTCAAAGGTGTGTGAGAAGGAGAAAGGGTGTGTGTGTGTCTGTATGTGTGTGTGTGTAAGCATTAGTGTTTGTGTAAAGGGAGTGTATGCTCTGCTCCTATCCTCTGCTCCTATCCTCGGGGGTTACAAAGAGACACTTTAGTAAAGGGTTAGATAAAGTGATTTTCCATTCACGAGTCCTGTCGCTGTTCAGTGTTAATTCTTCTCCTCCACGCTACATTAAGCAAAAAGGTTACTGTTAACAGATTCCCTCGCTTTTCTCAATGGGCCATCACTTGTTTCCTGTCCCCTCTAATTTTCCAGTGCCAGGGCATCAAGTGCGTCACTCGCCGCTTGTGGCAGTCAAATGCCTGCCTATTTCACACCCTGTTGGCATGGCAATGAAATCACATGATGCATCTGAAAAGGCTGCAGAAGCCCAAACAATAAATGGCGTCTGAAGAGAGTCTCGGCAGCCAATGAGGGACGGCGCGTTGGCAGCTGCTCTATTCCTGTAGGTTCATGACTTTCAGTCTGGGGGCAAAGGAGTGTGAAGCACGCACAAAAGAGATGGCAGCCTCGTGTGTTGATGATATGACAGGATGACAGGTAGGGGGGTAGTTTGTGTGTGTGTTTGCATGTGTGCATAAGCAGGAGATCACGCCAGCAGAGGTGGGAGAGGCTGCTGTCCCTGGCGTGATAGAGGAGGGGGTGAGTGCAGACCACATGGCCGCCGCGTGGCACCGTGCCCTGATCCACTCATCCACACCCTGCTCCATCAGCTAATGGGCCTGTGAGAGCCCACGAACACTCACTCATTCCTCGCAAAACCCCCGCCAGTGTGAGCTAAAGCATGTTTGAATGTTTCTGTGTGTGTGAGAAGCAAGAGAGAGATGGTGTGTAAACTGTCGATAGTTTTGTTCTTCATATCAAAGAGGGAAGATGCTCTGAATACGCTCCACTTGTCACATCATGTCATGAGATGGTAGGCACTGTTTTAGTAACGTCTCTTCCTTGCTGTTAAAACACGCGGTACCTTATCATGTGAAGAGCACCGAGCACAGATGGGTCAGGTCGGTGGATTAAACTGCTTGAGGGCTTTGAGAAAGGCACTTCACTTTAATTGCTTCAGTAATTGTTTACTGATGAGAACGCGATGCGCGACAGGGCGAGAGAGGAAAGTTCACCTGTGGCGAAATTATTATTCTTAGAAAGTATGGATGAAGCAGATTTTGAGTTTGTTTGAATGTGTATGGGTTTACAGGCGCAGACGTGGAAGAACTTACGCGTGATGATGTAATCTTGCGTGAGCGTCTCTGCGTGTTTCTCTTTCCGCTGGCTCTTCACCACACACAGCTTAGCCCCCCTGAAAAAGAGACAGTTGGTTACTAATGATGCTATCTGGAGGTGTCACATAGAAAACAAAAGATCAAGTTTATGGATTTATTTTGGTTTTTTTAAGTTCACCTGAAGAGACTTGAACCAACAATGAATTCATTACACGTGCTATTCTTTGCAGCCACAGCCTGACATTTCTTATGCCTTTCTTACGCCTGCCTTTGACCAATGGTGACCTTAAGAAGAAATATCCTCAAACATTTGGGTCCAATTATTTTTCTTTCCTGCAAACTTTTACATTTGCATTTTAAATATCAGAGAGCACCAGTGGGCTGATGTCATGCTAAATTTTACACCACCATGACAAGGTGAGAAGAACAAATTACAGAAGACTAACAATATGGCTCGTCCACATGTTTTTAATTGTTTTGTTGTCAACAGGGGTTCTATAGCATGACATAAATAATTTCAGGCTGTAACTGTTACAAAATGAGATTAATTGTTGGTGTTAAATTTCCTCAGGGGCACTGCTGATAATAAAAAGAAGATTACATACCACCAGCCTTATTTGTAAAGGTATAAAGTGAACATACCTGTGGCTTTTAACGGGGTCATAGTACACCTTGGCTAGTCCATTCCCTGTTCCCACCATTATCTGGTTGAGTTTTGGGTGCCACAGGCAGCGAACGACACTCTGCAATACACGGAAAGACAGACAAAGATGAAAAGATGCACTTAAATGTTTCTGTCACTGAAGTGGCACATGTGAGGAAAGAAGGTCAGACTTAAAAATATCATCCCGCAGCAGGTTGTGAATAACTTTCTAATGTGGTTCAAGGATGTGTCTGCCCCTCTGCTAAAGGTAACGGTCATATTTTATTGTCTTAAGTACTGTGAGTGTGTGACCCGGGCTGGTTGTGGTGCAGTGGGGATCAGTCCCAGCGTGCTCTGTTGCTCTAGTTGACTATATTTGGTTGTTGGGATGAGGGCTGGATCCCTCAGTCTGTGTGTGTGTGTGACAGATGGCCCAGTGCCAATAGGCAAATGTGACCACATTTATCCAGAGGTGCGTGTGTGTGTGAGAGAGTGAGAGAGAGAGAGAGAGAGAGAGAGAGACACTGAGCAAAAGAGGGGCAGAGAGAAATGTGCACACAGTTGTTGGTCAGTGATGAAGACCCTCTGTTAAGTCTGATATGTGAGCTCCAGTAGAGAGACAGACTCCCTGCAGCAGCGCCTCGTTCCTTCACACACATAATTAGAGCATCACAACCTTCTGGTGTCACTGTTAACACACTGTTAACATACATGTCTGTATATTTGGCGTGGATGTGTATGTCGTACAGATGCACTGAATTTTTGAGAGAGTGGGTGTTGGCATTATGTGGAACACAGGAGGCAATCTGGGGTGGAGGGGTGGAGGAGGGCAGTGGTCTGGGGCAGCGGCATAGGATGGGGGTGGGTAGGACTACGACTGGGACGTGCAGATTCTGTGACGGTGAAAGCTGCTTAGGGCCCAGCTGTTCAGCTTCCCACCAGGATACTGGTGGAAGGAGTCTCAATCACACACACGCATGATTTTATACACACACACGTGTGCACACAAGATGAAAACTATAAATTACAATTTTACATGATCATATGAAAACATCAGAATCATATCAAAAAATTTTCACACAAGCAGGCAACATAATTAAGAATCTGTCACCACAGTGAACCAAAATGATGCATATTTTAGCTTAAATTACACAGAAACCTCATACATACATATCTACACTATCAGGCCAGCAGCTCAGCGGTGTGTGTGGCTCATTGAACAGATGAGAGTTAATCTGCTCAACCAGATCATGAGCCGGCTATAATTGATAGAAAGATCTGGAAAATGCTTTAAACAGGATGTGCTTAACACGAGCCTCACATATTCCACTTATACATTAGCAGTTAGATTTTTTTAATACAATGAATGACTTAATAAGCATAAACGTAAATGTTTTTGTGAAGAAAATGCATGTTCGCTCCACATAAAAATGCTTAATTTATCAAATAATTATGAACCGTGAAAATCAGCTCTGTGTCCTGAGGCAGATGTTCCCATAGAAAACTCAACACTTATAACAGCGTGTATCAACATGTGTGCGAACAACTGAATCTACCCTGTGCAGATGTGCTTCAGTGTAAATGTGTAATAGGGTTATAAATTGCCCCGTCAGGGTTGCTAAAGCAATGCAGACAGCCCTTCAATGCGAGGGAAGGCAGAGATGACATTTAGGAATCCCGTTACACTCCACAGGTATTGTCAGAGCTCAAGGTATTCATTCAATACACTGGCGAGACAACACAGCACAGAATGACCCAGATCAGGCAGTAAACCCAAAATAGAAAGTGACAACACAGCCAGGTAAGTGCAGTCCAGTCAAGCTCAGAAAACAACCTCTTCGGACCCAAACAAATCATTCTGTCAACAGCGAAGCAAGTCAAATAGAAAGAACAGAGCAGCCTAAAAACAGACCAGTTCAGTGGGGCCCACCCTAGCTGGATCCACTGAGGAACCCAGAGCCAAACACAGCTCAGCCCGGTCCAACCGTGAGACTGCTTTCCAGATATTCAGAGCGGCGTGTTTACACTCGAGGAACCCCTGTTTACTCTTCGAGTCCACCAAATTACATCACATCATGAAGGAGGGAACTTTAATCAGTCAGTTCTTCAGTAGCAGCCTTCAATGTCCCGTCAGATTAAAATACCAAAGGCTGATTAGGGATAAATAAGACAACAGCCACTCGCCCCATGCGCACGATCGTTACGAAATAAAGTTATGCAGCACTAATGGGACACAACGGTCACAGCTGTGTTCCTCGTTTAGTTGCTAGTGAGTGGATCCAAATGTGCTCTGCTTCTGACAGACTTATCCGCACCGGCCGAGCGAACGCGGTAAGGAAGAAAGAGAGACCTCTAGACTTAGCACCTCATCTACACACGGAGTGGGCACGCATCCGAGAAGTCTGCAATTAGCATGAACTGCCTTACTGGAACGACCGGCCTCTGCGTCTTGCAAGATTTACTTGGCGAGATGCACAAGAAAGAACAGAGTTAAGGCCTCCCATCTACCTGTCAAGCCTGGCTGCTCTTACTGAGGATGAAAGGCCGACCATTCGTATCAAAGGCCTCCTTGATGAGTGTGGCACAGGGACTGGCCTACTGTTTAAGAGCCATCAAGCATGAGATCGTAGGTGTAGTACGGGAAACGGCAACTGGTGAAGGTGACCCACAAATAGTTCTCCTTCTACAGAACAAATGGCTTAACAAGTTTAACAAGTCATTTTGATTATTTACAACTTTATATTAGTGAGTCAAACTGAAAAACCGACTTCAAAATATAATAGAACTAGCAAGCTTAAGAATATCATATTAAGGATGCCCTGATGCCACTTTTTCTTCTCACAAGTTTCCTATAAAAATACTCTGGATTTTTGGCTAATATGGAGTACCGAACCAAAGCCAGCACTCTTTTTCATTTAAAAACATCTCTACCTCACCGCGTAGATTTTTATAGGAATCATTCGTCTGTGTGTAATCTAATGAGGGCATAATTACGAATAAGTGGGGATAATCATGCACCAACATTCATTTTAGTTGTATTAATAGCAGTTATTTAGTTGCAGCTTCACCGTGTTATTAATGACAGTGACTAAGACACAGTGTGTAATGTTGATCCGTCACATTTGGTTGATACCCAGTCCATTAATAGGGTCACTATCTGCAACAATAACAGTCTGGTGTATCAAATTGGTGCCGTCTTACACTTTGTAAAAATAATTTTACAGAGCCTATTTTTATACCTTTATTACATGGCAAGAGTGGAGTGATGGAGGAAAGTCCTCGCTGGATTTGCCAAGTGCAGCAATCACAAAATACAAAAGTACCAGAAACATACATTCATGCAAGTGGAAACGTGAATATGTGCACAAAGTTACAGAAAGTGCAGTTGGGCTGCAGGTTTATGCTGGTCTCCATTTGAAATCCAGCCAAAAGCTCAGGGCTCCGATAGTCACCTGGTTTTGGCCCTTCTGATGGACTAAGATAAGCTTAAGAGTGTCCGATATATTTACCAAACGGGAATAAAACAGCCTCCGCTCCCAAGCGCACCCCAGAAATCCAGGTCTGGGGTTATGTAGATTGTTTAGTTAGAAATGATTGGTGGCCCTTCCTTTCACTCGGCTGCCTGGTACGCCACTTTATAAAGACTGCACTTAAATTCTCGGGCCATCTGAGGAGCAGACGGCTGATGTAAACATAGTAAATAGTACATTCATCAGGTTCACTGAGTGCACGTCAACTAGAAATAACTGATCTGCTGCAAAACTAAATTTCACTGCATTAAAATTACATTTAAAAAAACAAGTAAAGCTACCAATCTAATTTGGTGTTGGCAAACTACGGTGGGTTGGGAAGATGGGCTAAATCCAGAGGGTGAATTTAATGGAAACTATCAAATATGAACATACAGTAAAATACCATGAAAGGCATCAAATCAAAAGGGTATGGTGGCAAACCCTAACCCCATAAAAAGTCTATATTCTAAACTTCCCTGTATTTACATTTGTCCACTGAATGTGAAAATGTCCCAAAAATGTCAATGCAATTTTGCAATATACCAGTAATTACTTTACTTTAATTACTTTATGATGATAATAACCATTAATGGCCACAGATAGCATCCCAACACATGTATTTTCTCAATGCCTATTCAACACAACATGTTGAAGCACAAAATGTAGGTTTTATACATGCAAGCAATAAAATGAAGTTATATGACTCTCCCAAATGTGTGAACAGCTTCAAAGCATATTTCCATAGACTATGATCAAATTACTTTAATCATTACCATTTAAATTGGCGAGGTTAGTACAATTAACACAAACAAAACCATTGCCAGGGCGATTGGCAGCCTGTACCCGCCTCTGCCTGCATTGTTTTTTGTGGCATCGGGTTGGATTTAGCGGAAAATCTGCTGGATTTCTGTGCAGCACAAAGTGTGAGCAGGAAGAGGTTTTGCCATCCTTCCAGCAAAACTGAAGTGAAGTTTTCAAAGTTTCTCACAATGGTAGATGGTAGAACGAGTGAAAGGCCAATGGAAAAATTACTTCCAAATGTTTACCCTCTTCAGTAAAGTAAAAGAGAAGACATATGTCCACGCGATGATGCAAAGGAGAAAGAGGGTCGTTAAGTTCTAAACAGACTCTTTGACCCAAAGTGTCTGAGGTCTTTATTTGATGCTGCCTATAGCAATATACTCACCGTCAAATGTTACTGATTCTGCTTATAAATGTTATACAGACTCTGCAGGAAGACCTTTAATACGACATATGATGATGACCACTGTTTGGTCTAAATAACAGACGTCGATACATGTGGATTATATTGTTGTCACCCTCTAATTACCACCTGAGAGGAGCTTTTGCAATCTAGAGAGCAAGCACAAGTACAGTAGCAACATCATCTACACAACTGTTTGTCTAGAAAATGTGGTTTTCATTTTGAGGGACACTTGCACAAACAATAGTGTAACGTTAGTGCAAGACGGAGGTTGTTGCTGCTACTCCCGAATGAGGGAAAAGGGAACAGCAAAGCACTGACGGCGAGTGTATTGATGTTAAAATGCTATTCTTAGCGCTTTTAGTCATCAACCTCAGTCAATTCTATTTAAACGCAAACGCCATTCTTTATTCTAACTTCAGACGACGCTACTGACAGGGCTGTGTAGTGCAGGCTTGAAAGCTCACTCTCCTTTTATATAAATCGGCAGCTTAAATGGCTCTAAAATGTCATGTTTAGATAAGGAAATGACAAGAAATAAAACAAGAATGCGCTTTTTTTTATTCAGCTGAAGTTAAAATCTCAGATAAAATGGGTCAACCAAAACACAGACCACCCTCCCCTCCCCTCGGTTAACGCAACTGTGCAGCGGGCTGTGCACTTAGCTCGCAAAACTTGGCACAGCCTCGACGCTAACAGCAGCTGGCTGGCAGCACAGAGGGATGCACAGACACACAAACCCAGCTTTTGTCTCTTTCCCCACCTCTCTCGAACATGTTCACTCAGTGGCCCATGTGAAAGTGTCATGCCTTAACCAGGGAGACCAAGTTAGAAGCCATTAGCCTCTGTCAAACCTCACTGTTATGACTACAGATACACAGTGCTAAATCTGTTGAAAAGGAGAGACAGGAGGAAGAGGAGGAGGAGAAGGAAGTAACAAAAAAAAGCGTTTTTCTACTGAAGACAGCACCCCTGCCCTTCATTTCGGCACCTATGGCTGGCTGCCCTGAACAAATGGATTTCTGAGAAAGCAGGATTAGTATAAAGTGCATAGTATGCTTATGTGTTTGACAGTGTAGTCTGCGCATGCGAATGGAACATGCTGATAATTTAATTTCAAAAGTAACTCAAAGGCAGTACATATAAAAGCGTCAATAGCTGCCCTGCCAAAGCTTTGTGGGAATGTCTTGCACTAAGGAAAGGTCACATTACTCCACTTTCTCCTAGCTTGCATCTAACTGTTTTTTTTTTCCTCCTTTGCCTCCTTCATAACTCTTCCCATCTTCTTCTGTATTTCCCCCCCCCAAATACTGCTACCGTCAATCTTTCATCCAGGGTGTATATGGAATGAAAAATAAAAGAGATACGAGTTGCTTTAGACACACTGATTTAAAGGGAAAATGTCTAGTCGCTGCCAGAGGATTGGGCTATTTGATATTTGATATTTAGGTGATTTTTTTCTGTCATTAGTACTTCATAATAACACATAAAAAGAGCTTGCTTCCTGAACAATTTGTGGTCCGTCTCTCTAAATTCCTCTGTTGTATTACAGAGCTACTGTTAGAAATTGCTAAAATACAGACTGCAATAAATAATAGACTTAAATTCTAATCCATTGGACTAATCCTGTTTTGGGTTAAATAGAAAATTTTAAAAAATAATCCTCATATCAGGCCAGTCAAATCCGTTCATCTGTCATAATGAAGTTTTAGATTACTGCTGTTGCGTTTTCAAGGAGCTACAACCAAATAAAAATATTTTAGGGCTGCAGTTCAAATCAGTTCTTATGCAGTTCTTATGCGGGAGAGGCATGACACACACATTTGTTTCATTATGTTTCATTGCAGATTCATTTTGTTTCCACTGTGCATCATTTTGGGTAATTTTGGTTTGCAACCAACATATCGTATCAACCAGCTGAAAAACATCTTGCAGCACGAGCAGCTGCGGTCGTGGAGATTGAGGCAGAACTTACCGCGTTGGTGACTTCTATTTCATAGACTTTCTCAAAGGAGGCTCGGTCGAAGAAAACCAACTTCCCGTTTCCCTCGTCTTTCTTCACCGAGGTCCCCGTTACAAGAAGCTTGTCATCAGGGCTAAAACAGCAGTCAGTCCTAGTGGGTGGGGGGGGGGAATGACACACATACAATATCATCAGCTCAAAATCCACATATAATCAAGCAGATTGTAATTAAGAAGAGTTATAAATTCTCACATTGAAAAGTAGTTGGTCAGTCCAGTAGCTACATTGACAGGCTTCCTGAAGTTTCGTATATCCCACGTCTTCAGAGTATCATCACCTAGAAAATAAAATGGAGACAACAGGTAAACTGTAAATTATGAGATTTACTCTACAGAAGGTCACCGCAGTGGAGGTGTCTTAGAAGTTAATTACTTTGTTGTAGCATACTGCCTTTCTTAACCATATAACAAGGCTGGAAAAGTTATTCTTCATTTACATTACAGGAATATGTCGAGTGAAGGACTCTTACACAGATTTATACCTGTTTGTCTTTGTGTTAGAAACCTCCTGAGGTTGGTAGGTCACACACCGAAGACTAACTCACATGTTTCTGTTGTCTTCTCTTGTGAGTCTTCCATGTTTTGTTGTTGGTGATCTTTGTTTATTTGTTCACTCGGGAAGAGACAAGCTACTTCTTGTTTTAAAGAAAAAATCCCTTTGGATCAGTGATCAAGCACTGGACCTAAAAACTAGAAGCTTGGCTGCCGATGAATGCAACCTCAATCCGTGCAACTGCTGGCTATGGGGTCTAGACTTTTTTTTTTTTTTTTTTACCTCCACGTGAAGCGAGAGTCAGGCCATCGTAGGAAAAGGAGAGGCAGGAGGTGTCTGATCCAGGAATGTGTGCTTGCCGACAGTGAAACTTTGTGTGGACCTAGAAATAAAAAAGAGAAAATGATGCATTGGCCACAAAGATTTATACAGGAGCTGGTACAGTTTATGGTTTTGTATTGATGAAGAGGTCAAGTAAAGCTAAAATGACTTATTTCATTTCCTGTGCTCTGTCTGTGTATGAAAGTGAAAGTGAGGTACAAAGTCCATGATAGCAGCAACTCTGCTCTTTGCATCTAATAATAGTTATGTGCAAGTGAAAAGTAGAAATACTTGAGCAAATACAGACTCAAGTTCATTTATTTATATACTGTTGAATTACAGAGACATTAAAAAAAACTAGACTAAATGTTATTGATCATTAATTACAGAGTCCTGGCTCTCTCTGCCTTTTCCATAAACACACTGACTTGGTCACAACTGATCATCAATATTAAAGAGTTCTTACAATCTCCCGTTGCTCTACAGTGTGAAAACTGCCAGTGCTCTGCCTCAGGAGCAGATGTTTCACTGAGTAACTGCATAACAGAAAAGACCTTTTCATTCTCAGTGTCTTCAAAACAGCACACGGTTCCCATTTCCTGCACGAACACCATGCTATATACTTAACTATGAAGCCCGCTGCAACTTATGAAATACCGGCAACTTTACACACTGCGCCCACCACACTATTTAGCAAGACAACGGACCACAGAGATTAACTTTGGCAAGCTAAGGTGCTTGTCTGGCAGATTTTTTTCCTCGCTCCTACCTGAAGTGGTATTATAAAATGCCTACTGCAAACAGTTTACCAGCCAATAACGCACACGGGACCCCCTTTTTTCACTGCAGCCCCGGGCTAACATCAGTGTTTGATTCTGTCTCATTATTAGCCATCGTTAAACAGGTGTTATGTCACAGGTGTCTGTCAGCAATGAAAGCTGTAGTTTAAGGCTGAGATCGCAAAGAAGCATTTAAACACAGTCTTATTTTGAAAAGGTAAGGAAGTAAATAAGTAACACACTCATCACCCTAAAACAGTTAATGATGAACTCTGCTAATGTTACATATTAAAGTCTGGTTACCTGTCGCACTACCTGTGAAAGTTGTATCATGATTACTGTGGATTTAAAGGAGCTTTGTCCAGTCTGGGAAATATATCAGATGATAACCCCAATGATGTCATCGGGGTTATCTTGGCTTGGGGTTGTTGGATATCAACAATCTTTAGCAGAACACATGCATTACAAAGTTAGGGGCATATACAAGGCAGGAAAGGTCTGATGAAAGAGTTGCATCATTATTAATAGAGAACTGAAAGAAAATGAATCTGCAACTCAAATTAGAGGTTTCGGACTGTTGGTCAGAAAAAAAGACATTTTAAGTAGACTGCTTGTGTTTTAGGAAAGTATTTATAATTTTCTCACATTTTAAGGATGAAATGATGAATTGATTAATTGATAATATAACCAATGGATAAATCGTGAAAGGAAGTAATCCTTAGTTGAAGCCCTAAATATGAATATATGTCATGCTGGGGCTCATCCAACACGAGCTACAGCAGCTTATAATGGAACAAGAGAGGTGGTCCGCACACTAGAATATATTACAGCCTGTTACAGGCAGGCATGTTTCCACCATCAAGGCCTTGGTCGGGTTAATCGTGTGTATGATTCTGCCCTTGTAACTATTTCCACGGCAAGTTGCTGTATATGAGAATGTGATCTTGCTCAACTTGGCTGTGATGATCAGCATGTATCACTGAAAACCAAGTAGGTGATGTGACATTTCAGTGGAGGGTCATTGTATAGAGGTGAGAACAGGCCGATTACAAAGGTTACGGAGGAATTTATAGTGCAATGAGGGAAAAAAAACAGATAGTGAGTGGTTTTAGGAGAAAAGGGAGTGTTGGTGGCATTTTTTGGAAACAATGACAGTATTACCATACAACCACTTTAAAAAGTCATCCAAAGTATTCCTAATTAATCCCAGCCTCTGCATGTTCCCCGGCAAACAGAAGCATTTTAACTTCTCGTCTAAACAGCTGTTTCCAAGATGGCCAGCCACTCGATGTGTGTACTTTTTCTGTGCTCACTTGGAGCAAGTGGTGTACTACTGTAGTGCAGTTTATGGTGTGTGCGCCAAGGTCTGCAGCTCCGGGCTGGAAATAACCCAGCTCACCCCCCCCTCCCCCACCCCTCACCTAACACACACACATACACACATCTACATAATTCTCTCTATCTTTCTCACACATATACACAAAGACACAGCAAGAAGAAAAGCTCTGTAAAAGTACATGACTCAAAACGTGGACAATGAACAGGAGTGAAAAAGAGTGAGAGAGAGATAACCAGGAAACAAATACACTGATGTTAAAATTCATGTCTAACCTGAACTATATAAAAATGTTCTGACAGCATTAAGAATTTTAGGTCATTTAACAATTAGGTTATTATTATTATTATTATTATTGTTATTGTTATTGTTATCATCAATTTAGCCTGTAAAATGTCCATCCCAATGTTTAAGATCCCATGGTAACATCTTCAAATATCTCGTTTTGTCCAGCCAACAGTCTGAAATCAAAAATACATTGGATGCACAAGGTGCAATTGTAAGTAAAAGTGTCATTTTTGTACAATTTTTGTACATTTTCGCTTGATAAAAATAACGTATCGATTAAGAAAATAGTTGGCGATTCATTTTCTCTCTGTTAAACATTCGACTAATATTTTCAGCACAAACTGCAGGGCCTTGCTGTCTCTTTCTTCTCTCTGCTTCCTCCAACATTTACCTCCCAGTGCCTCGGTTTTACCTGGGCTGGGTACAGCCAGATTACAGAGATCGATCATTAAAAGGCAGCGGTGAAGCAACAGTCTGGGAAGTGGGCTTGCTAACACTCAAACAAACATAACCTTGGTTTATACGGCTACAATTTCATTAATTCTAAACGGAATGCAAATAAATCAGTGAAAAGAGAATTTCAGCAATACGGGCTTTTGACTCGGAAAGGTGGATAAGGAATTTGAAGTGAGCACAGTGTGTGGAAGACAGATAAGAGAGAGAAAAGCAGAGAAACGCTGGCAAAAAAAGAGCAAGAGAGAGTGGAGCGTGAGGTGAATGAGTGATGTGTCCTTATGGTACAAGAAGGAAACGAGGCCATACTTCACTTCCAAAGTAAATGGAGGGAAGTTATTAACTTGGACAAGACAGATAACACTGTTACCTTGAACTGTAGATAACATGGATTCCACTTTTTCAGGCCTTGGCCATGTAGTCTCTCCAGGGATAATTTTCTGCCTCCCATCATCATTTTTATGCATATATTACCTCTGACTCAAATCCATTCTCCTCATTTCTTATCTTAAATTATCTAACTACTCTTTTATTCACTGCACTGAAATTGGCTCGGTTGAGAAATAAAAGTCAAGAGGTCAATTTAATTTGAAAACTACATTTTCTAATTTTACAGCAGGTGTGGAACAGCTCGATCACAGGCTATGTCAAGCCTACTAAACAGCAGCTAAAGCATAAAGTGTGATGCTTACACCCTTACTGTACTGTGAGGGTTCACTGTGACCGCCTGTGCTTTGAGAATTCACTGCTATATTTGATCAGTCTAAGACAAAGACATTCGGGGCCCCATTTTAATCATGCAACCACAGTGACCACTGCGCCATATGGGCATGGACAATAGGAGTGTACCCAAACATACAGACTTTCCATTCATATGACTGCAAGTATGCATGGTAGGCACATAAGGTTGCATTGGGTCAGTGGACTATGAACACGGTATGCTTATGGCTCATTTTCTTGTAATTATCTTGTCTTGAACTGCTGCATGAAGTGCTATGGTACATCATATAAATGTGCCTAGTGGAGAGGATAGTCTATGCAAGTCTCCACAGTTCTTTTGGAAAATAGCAGTGCTGTCTGAGAGGTGCAGGGCGAGAATATATCGCACCAAGCCTTTAGATATTACACAATAAATATACTGCGAGGAGAAGGTGGTGAAATCTGCTTTACAAAATGCATTTTTGTTTAGTTTTTTTTTTCTAAAACATGAACTCGAAACGAATGTTTTTCACTATAGCAACAGGTCTTCTCAGGTCAACTAGAAAGAAAAGTTATGAGCTCTCGTTCGGCTTGTGATGAATCATTCCACAAAGTTTTTCATCTGACGTCTTTCTTTCTAAGATTAACACCATCTGCTGTTCGCACATGCTGTGTTTTAACCGCTTTTATGTTGTATTGTTATGTTATACTGTCTTCAGTGTGCGTTTGTTTGCACTAAAAAGAAATGGTTTCTGCATGTCTGTTTAGGTTAGTATTTAAAAAATATTATCTCCTCCCACCAGACAAACAGGTGGATTGAGGAAACACGACACTTGTCTGACTCTGGAGTACGTTATAAAACAACAACAGTCCAAAATATTGCAGCCTAATAAATTAAGGGCAGATTTATTTTTTAAACTCAATTAATAATCTCTATCAGTCAGTAAAAGTTTAATAGGTAGCTAGTGGTGATGCTAGCTGTTTATTGCAAACATACACGCACTCCAGTTATTTCTAGATCATTTACTGCTGTTGTGAAAGCTTGAGTGTTTATTTACTATCCTGATGCTGGCTGGCATTGGTAGATGCCACAGTGTTTGCTTCCTGCGATAATCTACACAGCCGGTTTATGAAACCGGATTCTCGTACGTTGTTTGAAACTTTTCTCACGCCTTGTGACATCCTCTGTAAACTGTGCCCTTCTCCCTGGCCTAAACAAGCGTCGGGCTAAACTGACACGGTTTTATTCAGCATGCCAGCGTACGTCTGCAGTTAAGCACATATAACATTTCATATAAGACCGTGCGTACATACATTCAGATGCACACTCTCACAGACACAGAGTCTATTATACATCTACAGTCACTCGGCAGCAGGAGTTGATAAATAGCTGCAGCAACACAGCATTGGGTTTCATCCTCGGCAGGCTATGATAACAATCTACCACAGCGCCAACTGTTCCCAACCACACCATCGGAGTATCATTATATAAATACTGCCTTTCCACAATCTCCATACTTTTACAACCGCACACCTGAAAGACTTAATGATGCCCACCGTGCAGTCGGCTGTAACATCTCACTCTGACCTCTGCTGCTTTCTGAGGATCGAGTGGCCAAACCGCAGTCCTGAACAGCTGCTCTGATCTTTCATGGAAATCAACAAGTGGCGATGCAGAAGCCGCGTGTGTGTGTGTGTGTGTTAGAGGATCACGCTGGAGCGAGTGTCCACATAATGTGACAGCATGCTCCGTTAAAGTAACTGTATTCCTCTCTGTCTAAGCTGCAAACTGTGCAAAAAAAGTAGGACTATGTAGGTATTGTTTCCAAGTATTTGTTCAGAGTTCAAACATGGGGGAGGGATAGGAACAATACTAAAACCTTTCGCATTCATGGTATAAAAAAGCACATATTGAAGGTTATTTTGAGGCTGTTTTTCCCCATATGAACAAAGAGTGGATGGACCACCGGGTTGTGTGGCAATGACAGAAATTATGGGCAAGCAACAATGGAGGCTGCAGGACTGAGACCTGGTGTAAATGTTTATGATCTGGGCTGCCTTTAGATAGCTTGGTGGACCAGTTTGGTTGCATTTTAAACACTTCCATGAAGTGTGTGCACTCTGGTTAGTTATTGGAGAGGAGACAGTTTTCTAAACATTTTCATTGGACTTTAAGAAGTTCTTCTGATTGTCTGTTCTAATCTTCCACAGCCCCTCTTTTATGACCTACAGAGTTCCTAGTTTACAGTGATCCTGTGCAGAGTCGCATTACTGTGTTGAGGGTCCCACTGGCCCGTAACTGTAAATTATGTGCTGCCCAGCACTGGTGGTCAATCTGTGTAGGTGACAATAAACTGTGCGTGACTAGATTAAGGGAAGCTGAAATCTTCAGTAATTTTTTATGAAGAACAAGATGGGCTGAAGGCGAGGATCATAAGGGATCAAACATGAAGAAAAGCCTTGCCACCTGTCAAAATTAATCTCTTTAAAACTTCCTGGGAATCTCTGGTCTCTCTCATAAATTAAGGATTGCGTCGAAAACACCAGAAAACGCAAAAAAATAAGAGAAAGTTTGCCGTGTCATCTCATGATAACGCTCCCCAGCTGAGCAGTTCATCAAAACTACCTCTTTCGGAGTCCCACTTTGAAGTCTGGAAATACCCGAAGCCCACCAATGACATCATAACATTCCCCAGGTCTCTGCGGCAGTGTTTTTGAACGGAGGCCTGCGCCCTCAATACACAACCCCTCACTGAGTGCACATTACCTGGCAACCATTTAAACGCAGCCTTGTAACTTTGGCACCGACCCCTCTGGTCAGAGAATGAGCATGCAATCACTCCCTGTGGCAGTCCACTGAAGGAGACCTGCTTGACTCCCATCACGGGATCAATCAACTCATGTCAGGTTCGGGAGCACGATGTGTCACCCTCAATAGCTTCTCTCCGGGCTGAGCTCTAGATCAAGGTCATGTACATGATTGATCGTGATTGATCTGCCCGCATACTCTGGCCATGAGTAATAGTGGCGATACAACGGGAGATAGGTCTCCTTTGAGTGGAGGAGGGAGCAGCAATAAAAAAGCGCAGAGGGGTCGACTCCTTTTTAGGCTTGTGGCTGAATTGGAGTCAGCGGCGCAGGTTGCTGATTAGGCCAGAGGGCACCGGATAAATTCTTGAGCCATTCAGACAGGACAGGCTCCAGTGGTCAGGCAACAGACGTGACTATTGTAAGCTGCTATGGGACGCAGGGTAAATATTTAGTTTGGAGAGCGGGTAATAAATTTGGAGAGTTTCGACCCAATCACTCGCAAGCCCTGCTGCCATGAGGAGCGGGATGATGAGCGAGTGGAGGAGAGGTGGGAGTCTATACAACACTGGTACATGGAAGCACAAAAGCTCTTACAATAGGAAAGTAGTTGTGGGGAAAATAAATCCACCATCTAACTACATTTTTTTGTGTGTGCGTCCTGTGATTACAAGTTGACTGTTGGAGTAATTATCATGTCGCCTACTTCTCATTTGACTAATCTGGATAAGCCCCTCTGTCCAATCAAGCTGTTCCAACTCACTAACTACGGCTTAATTGTCACTGTCACTATTCTCGTATGAAATAACAGAAGCATTCAACCTTGTCCACATATGGGGTTGGACAGATGAAAGGATATGGAGTGGAACAAAAGAATTAGAGTAGAAATGTGCCAAAAAAACAGAAGGCAGAAAAACAACTTCAAAGTCTTACGCAGGACACTGGTTTTATACTGAAGACTGGTCATCTTAGAAAGTATTTAGCAATATCTGTGTGTAGTCCTCCATCAATTTTATTTCCTCTCTTAAAATATGGTTTAGGACTCCCAGGTGAGTAACCGCAAACTTATTCTCACACTGTGGAAAAAGCAACTTGTGAAATTATGTTTGCAAAAGAGCCTTCCATAAGGTAAGACAATACGAAACTGGACTGATGCCTGAAATGTGTCATCTTTGAAAACGCTGAATTATAGATGCTGCAAGTCCCCTAAGCCTTCTCTCCGACACAACCTTTCCTCCTCCTTTTTTTCCCTCTTCCCATCTGTTTCGTGGAGGTGAACTTTGTGTGTGAACCAGTGAGTTAGAAGCAAACCTATTCCACCTCTAATCAACAGGAAACAACAGCAAGTAATTTCCTTTCCTTTCCTTTCCTTTCCTTTCCTTTCCTTTCCTTTCCTTTCCCGTGCACTAACCAGAGATACCTCACAGTAACAGCCATCGAGAAGAAAGACTCATGTGCGGATATGCAGGCACGGGTTAGGGTTAAACCATCAGTGATAAAACATTCAGGAGACTCAGAGGAGCTACTTGATGAAAGACGGAGATGCATTTTCCAGCCATGAATGGAAGTCATTTTTATATACGGTGACAATTTGTCAAATAACTCAAGTGAAAACAGCCAAATGTGAGAGCAGTGTTACTCAGGAGCCAAGATCAACTATTACCTCAACGATGTGAATCTTGAAGAATGGAATGAACACTTTGATCACTTAATTGCCTAATTAACTAATAGTGGAAAATGTACGGCGGGAAATTGCGATTGGGCCTCCCAGTAACTTTCATGTAACTCAACTCAATCATCACACGTCAGTAGATACAGTTACATAATCGGCTATTTTGAGCCACGCTAGCGGCATGTCGATTTTAGCATTTAGCTCAGAGCACCACTGTGTCAAAGTACAGCCTCACGGAGACTCTAACATGGCTGCAGACTTTTGCTGCACGGTTGTAGTTTGGGTGGAAGTAGAGAAACTCTGCCCAAGCTCACTGCCATGTATCCGGTGATAACAGGGTCAATACAGGTCAGGCTGGCTATTTAGTAAAATGCTCAAATACTCCCAGCGTTGGTCAGTGACTTGTTGAACTGTGACCTCTGTGTCCTGTGACCGGATGACCCAAGGCCATAACAAAACAAACGTCCAGTGTTTACAACCAAGTGCACATTGTGGTGGTTGGTATGTGCGTGTTTTAAGACTCACGCTGAGGTTTCTGTCCCAGATCTGGATGGTGCCGTCCTGGCAGCCCGCCGCGATGAGCTTCCCATCACGGCTGTAGGTGCAGCACGTGGGGGTGACCTTTTTCCCCTGGAGGGAGCGCGGTTTGAACACAGACTTGTGCTTCTTCTCCGAGTTCAGGTCCCATGTGCGCACAGTGCTGCGGACAGACAGAGAACATAATTTATCTTCACCCAACTGTCGTGAATTGCTCATAAAACATCCATCCCTCAAAACATAGTTGGTCATCAACACCATCCACCACCGTAATAAATCAGAATCATATTGAGATACAGTGTGCCCCCGCCATTCTCATGAACATGAGGTTAGGTTGCTCTCTGTTGCAGGGTGAGGGGTTAGCCAACAGCAGAACAGTAGATCAGTCTGACAGGCATGTCTGAAGCTTCCATGAAATTCTTGAACACATTGGGCAACCTGGACCACTGAGATGGAGGAATTAAAATGCAGACTTTTATCACGGTACATGTGCAAATAGGAGCTTTTATTCCAAAGTGTCATAAAACTGAAGCCAGCAAGACTCTCTGATGATTACAGGTTTATGTGTGTGTATGATATTTACACTTAAACAATGCAGATGGAAGATGAATTCAGCACAAAATACATCTGGAACATAACTGTTAGCTTTCATAGGATCAACAATTCATCGCAGTTAGCCTTCATTAACTGTTCAAATAAGCAAAAGAGGTGAAGCCCTTGGAGCAGGCAGCATTATTTAGGCCAGTCCATGCAGTTGGCAGTATTTCCACATACTCTGAATTTCAACATAGACTCGACAATGATCTGAGAACACCAAGATGTTTAGGTTAAAACAAGGTGGAACATTTCACCTTTGACCCTGTTGGCGTGACTTGCTGTCCTAACCTCAATCACTTATGTTTTCACTCAGAAAGCAGAAAAAAAAAGTTTAAGAGGCTGCAGTATTAAAAATTGATGCAAAAAAAGAGGAGGGATTTAGATAAATGAGACGACAAAAGAGGACAACCAGCATCGTAAGTGACCTCAAGAGCTTTAAACCTCTGCATTTATTTATTGAACTACCTAACCAACTTCTCACACACTCACACCAACACTCATCCCAGACAGAGCGTGTCCAAATGCGTCTGTGACCCACTGCTCGTTTTAGTGAGCATCTTGACTTTTGGGTCATGAGGTCAGCAGAGGAGTATAAACACACAGGCCAGGCTGCTACTAACAGCCAGGCGAGGATTCCTCCGTGGCCGGCTACAAAGTCACAGGCACACACACACACACTCAACTGTGTTTGGATAAGTCTAACAATGTGATACAGATGCCAGCTGAAGACATATGGTTTGAGTGAGAACTGGCAAGGGTCAAATAAAACTCTGTTTGATGCATAGTTGTGTTTAAATCCGCATAAACCAAAGCTGTTAATAAATCAGAAAATCTCCTGCTGGGAAAAAAAAGATGCAGAAGCCACGTATATAAAGAGGTTGCCCAGAACAACCTGAAGGGCTACTGCTTTGTACAGTGAGTGTTTATATGAGCGGATATACATGTGTATGTGTGAGAGTGAACGAGAAAGAGTGATGGCCACAGACTGGATGACAAATTGGTCCACCTGCTGCCTCGCACAGACATCTCTGTTTTGTTTACAGAAGACTGCAGGCGTCTGTCAAGCCAATAAAGACAACATAACCTTTCGCGTAGCACACAAAACCTGGAATGCTATTTATCGTAAGGGTTCTTTCCAAAACATGGCAGAGCTGGTTGTCAGGTAGGAGGAGGGGGTTGGAGCCCACCAGTGTTGAGCCAACCACGAGCAAAAGGGTGAAGACTGCACACCCTCACCTGTCAGGAGCGAGACACAGAGCAGGGCAGGAAAAGGGAAACGTCTCCAATGTGTTGTAGTCTAGAAGTGTTCATTAAAGCGCAAAAACCTTCCAACCCCTGTTAGTGTAACAAACATCAAAAGTAGTAAAGATAAAAATGAACTGCAGCTTCACCTAATTAAAGTTACACTTTTTATTCCAGAGGGGAACATGTGGGACAGTCTCTTAGTTTCCTGTTATTTTGGAGAATGTAATAGCAATGAAAGAGTACAAGATGTCAAAATATTCACACACAGCATGAAGAAACCACCAAAAACATTCTGCGGCAGTACCCTCGTCCATTCATCTTCCCTGCAACCCTGTTTTCCCTTCAATCAGCAGCCCCCTTTTTCTACCACAAACGCTTCAGAGACACAGGGGTGAATGTAATAAAATGAGACCCATACATCCCCAGTCATGCGTGTACACTTTACGAGGTAGCACAGTCAGTCACACATCAACTGAGGAGTGACAACTCCCCAGGCCCCAGATTTTATCTGTTCATCAGGTTATGGGCCTGGTGGGGGCGATGGTTGCTGGGGATCACTTTCCCAGATGATGAGATAAGGAAGAGAAAGGGATAAGAAAGGCGTACATCTTGCATGAGGTTGTTTAGTGGTCAAAATCCGGTGATGGAGATAGGCTGTGTCGCCCGATGGCCGGTTGACTGACTAACTGGGGCTCTGTTATGAGAAAGGCGGATTAGAGGGGAAAGATGCTCCATCCTGCATCGCAGCTGAAGCAGATAAAGCGGGGAAATAACAGGGGGATTTGGGAGCAGGCAAAACACACAGCGGCACTCAAGTAAGAAAGCAAAAAGAAGAAACACTCTGGTCGGGGCACAGATGTACTGTGGGTACAGTACAGATACTGATTCACTTCATTATTAGTGTTGCGCCAAAGCATAAAATTAACTCAGAAGAGCAGGTGAGACCACACAGTGAAGGGACAAAATGCTTGAGTCAAGATAAAAAGACGTCAAGACAGCTCTTCAGATCTGAATCAAGAAATCTGGTTGATAAGACACCTTCCCACCAGCCCACTTCCCCATAAAGAAGTGGCCTCGTATTTAGTTCAACACAAAAAGAAACAAACACTGTATTCATGCACTGAAGATCTAGAGGGAACTGTCAGTCAAACAATCAGCAGTGGCTGTAAATTGAACAAGAAGGATAAATGCTATGGTAAAGCTATGGTATGTGCGTTCTTGGGCAGGATATGGAACACTTGCATTGTAAGGCAAGAGCTGGACTGTGGATGAACCTGCTATGTTAAACCGTGTGAAGCGCCCCAACATGCTCACACAGACACTTTGTGATGTCTGTCCTCACTCTTCGCCCCTGTTCTGTCACGCAGATGACACTTAATAAGTCAGCAGTCATGGCCTTTCGGCTTAAAAAAAATCCAAAGTCAGCTACTACAGCGCCAAGAGTATTGAAAAATTGATAACCTACTTACTTGACAAGATCAGTATCAGATTAGAAAGAAATACTGACTAGCCAAGATCATAAATCTGCTTTGTGTGCTTTTCTATTTTTGTGGATGTCCTCCAATGATAATATGTCACATGTATCAAATTATGTGTTTTAGCCTGAGCGCGTTATAAAGACAAATAGTTCGTTCCTCAGCAGCGCAAAAAGACCTGCCGTGTTGTCCTCTGGGTCTCCTTGCATACAGCTACACATCCGAGTCCAGCTGCAGCCCCCCGACGGCAGGCCAGCTCGAAGGGAATCCCTGGCATTCAAACCTCCTGGAAACATTCCTCAAATTGTGTGTATTTGTGCGTATACACATGCGCAAGTGTGTCTCACGACTCGACAGAAGTAACATGTGGTACCAATTAGAAAGTCGCCGTTTGTCCTATCCTCCGCTCCACTGGCTGAAATTTCAGTCACAAAAAGAGCATAAAATGAATTTTTGATCGTTCCCCCGAGGCGCTATAAAACTACATAGAGTAAAACCGAGAGTCCATAATGTCATCTCCGTGAAGCCACTAATGTGATGCTTTCCACAATGTTAGTTATAGTTTGTTAACAATTCTACAGTATGCCATTTGGTTCATTAAATTAGAGCAGAACTTATTCAAGAATGTTTAAGCCACTGGTGTTCAGGGTTGTGTTCATTAGAAAAGGCTGCAGCTTTTGGTTTCCTTCGACTTCAGTCCTGCCAAAGAAATACTTCCACCGGGAGTACACCCAGCACATACTGCCTTCACTTTCTGAGAAATAAATCTGCGGTTTTCAAACAGGTGCTCGGCCTTTCAGCGCGGGCTTAGTCAAAGTGGCTCAATGCTTAATACACGCTGAATAATGCTGGAAGACATTTTGCCGTTTCTACAATCGTGCGACTCTCAAAACAGAGCGATGGAGGAATGTGAAATGTTGACACGTTCCGAGCAGAAATGCTTTTCAGCGGCGGACTTGAGTCACACAGTTCTGCCGGAGCCCTCATTCAACCCTCTGTGTGCAGGGACAATCACTAACCACCCTGCTGCTGCATTACTATGCTTCATCAGTGCTTCCCTCTCATCCCCTTCCTCCCAGGGAGAAAAACTCTGGGTAAATGAAATCATTCAAAGAGCTGGGAGGCAGTTCTTTATGAATGAGATTCCACAAAACTGGGGGCACCTTTAATTACGCAGCTGGGCGGTCCAGTGATCATGCTTAATAACCTATTCAAATAAACACAACAAAGACTCTCTAACTAGGCTGACACGGGAAGAAAGACAGAAAAACCTGCGTGTCAGCTGGATGTTTTAAGCAGCTACAGCCGGTGGCGGACACCCGCTGTTGCTATCGGCCAACTGCTGATCCGTTCTCAAGAGACTACACCCGCTGACGACACTCTGGCCTCCAGACTCCGCAGTCGTTCAAAGGATGGCACTGAAGTAGAGGCATACATGTCGAGAAGAAAAGACGGAAGAAACATTGTTTGATGGTTCCCTCTATAATAACTGGAGCATTACTGATGGAGCTAAAGGATGAGTAAGAGGCAACAACCACAACAGAGTGAAATAAGCTGAGACTTCCTTTCAATCAAGGAAAGATGCTTCCAAGCATATAATTCAATCTGTTTGTTTGTTTTTTCCAAAATTCCAACCATGGATCATTTTGCAAGAAAAATAAATGAGCAATTTAGACTTAGAAAGACTCTCTTAAATAGAGCAGTTCAAGGTTTGGGCCTGTCGAGTGTGCTGAGATCGCAGAAGTCCTCGTGAATTCAGCCTTTCCAAGAATCAGGATACACTTGTTGAGTAAAATCAAGAACTCCCTCTAAGCTGGATGGATCAGCAAACACCTGGCTGCCTTTCGTCTAGCTTAATGTACAGCTTTAGGAAGAGAACGTCAAGTTGTCCTCTCAAAGATGTTTAAATTGATCAATGCAAATAAAAAAAAGTTATACACGCTAAAATGCTGAAAGTGAGAAGTTAGAGTACAGAAACAAGAACTAGGGTACCTGTTAAAACCATGGCGCCTATATTCTGTTTGAAGTATGAGAGGGACTTTTGATTGAAGAAGTGGGAAGTTTGAGGGTGTAGCGGTGCGACCAAGAAAGTACGTTTCACCTGTAAATCACCACCTCTCTCCATCTCTCAGGTTGTGGTGGTGACCTGCCCCGCGAACCTCACACGCAGCTGCTCGGCCTGTGAATGGTTCCCTGTGCGCTCCTCTCCGCCGTTCTCCTGCGAGTCGGCCAGGGGCAACACCCAGCGCTAACGTGCCAGGGGAGGATTTCCAGAGCCTCAATAAGAGCTAAATAAACCTGCCTCCACATCTGGGAGAGAAGTAACACTGCTAAACACTGGGCCGCGGCCTGCCCACAAAGCCAGGCCCTTGTTTCCACTTAATGATGATAGCCCTGGGTTTCTGCGCTGCTGCCTGTCACACTCACTTAGACTCATCACTGCGGGTCCCACATATTCACTCACAAACATTCACTCACACCTATGCAGACGGCAAAGGGTTACGGCCGCTTTCAAGGAGGAAGCTCTGCCCCCCGAAGAAGAAAGATTATAAGTATGTGTGTGTGACTTCTTGTTATCTCCAGCAGTGTCGCTCTGGTCCAAATCGTTGCTGCGTTTGGTCTGCATCCAGTATTAAATGTGCCATGTGTCAGTGCACCCTGTGAGGCCAAGATACCCTGTCCAGAGGCAATAATCTGGACTAGAGGACTCCCTGCTGGTGACAGAGGACATGAAGAGCAAAGAAAAGACTTGGAACATTGCCGTGTCTTTGAAATACACAAGTCAGCTGCCCAGTGAGGAAATGTTGGACCAGTGATCATAATATTCAGAGGGTCTGTATATCAACAGTACAATTAAATATGTTATAATGCAACAATATCCAGAAAGAACTTCACCTGACAAGATACTATTGGTTGTTTCTGGATGCCACTGTACTGTAGACCATTTAAAAATGTTTTTCTGCACATTCTGCAAAGTTATATTGAATAATAATAATAATACAAAATGAGACAAATGAATTATTTACAGTTAGAAACCACAAGCAGACAAGGTAAGGTCTACATTTTCATATAATTACTTTTAAGGACAGCACATCTCCTGTTTCATCCAGTGGATACCATTCCCTTAATGACTTTTTAAATATTTATTATTTATTAAACCAACAAATGCTTGCTTGATATACCTGTGCATGTAGTGACTATCTGGTATTTCTATTTTTGAAAATGTAATGGATTATACCATGATTGTTTACAGTATGTTTCATATCGCAGCTACAACAAAGGAAGAAGGAAGGTAGTAAAAAAGTAGTTGCAGGCTTAGAGTTGAAGGCTAGTTGAAGTGTTAAGTTAAAAACTCACCCATCATTGGAGCAGGTCATGAACTCTTCTTTAATCTTGGGATGCCAGCAGCCACAATTCAGCATAGCTGTGTGGCCCTGAAAAGAGCAGAGGGTGAAAATGAACAAACTGCACACATTTAACAGGCACTAAATTGCAGCTTCCAGTCACCTGGAGGAGCAGAACACACCAATGACGCCTAATTCATGAAGACGTATGTTGCAATCTGGCTGCACACAAATTATGTGCAAAGACAGCTGTTCTTGTTCTTGACTGTTAAATCTCGAGCCAAATCTTCTGAGCAAAAGGTCGGCAGTTAATTATTTCAGCTGTGTTATTACGTTTTTGTGACGACACGTTTTCTTTTCAAGGGTTGTGTAGTGCGAACTGCATGCCAACTTTAAGGCCTTTATCCAGAGAGACACTGCGTCTACCACGCAAACTAAAATTCCTGGGAGGCTCCAATTATGTTGCTTAATCTGAATGCACCTGAAAGGGCTCTCTCCCGTGAGGAAAGGCCCAGAAAGAACCTTTAATTTGCTTGTAGCGTAACCTTGACTCTTGGCCTCCCTCGACATCGGCCTTTACAACCGAGCCAGTGAACTCTGAGGCAGTGTGGCAGGCTGTGTCACGGCTTCAAACGGCAAGAGGACTAACTTTCAGACGTTTCCTCTGCTGGGGTAGTCCTGTGGAGAATTACTCATAACAAGTGACTTCAAAGCGGAATAACCTGGAGAGAGGCCTCCTCCGCTGCCAGGTCAGAGAGGAACACTCGTGTGTGCTGCAGAGAGGCTTCAGACGTGACATGCTGCTATTCGACAGGATGCTCAAGAAGCCTTGCATGAGGAGAAGATGTTGACCAAATGACATCGGTATGTGTGCATCAGGAAAAGAGGCCTGCCTGTTCACTGTCAAACGCTTCAAACACACCGCTTTAATAATCGATAAAAGGAAACTGCCAAGATCATGCTGTTTAACAACTAAAAAGGACTAATAGCAAATTGCTATGTTGTTAAGTTTTATGGCAACATACACACCCACTACTTAAAGCTCAAATGAGCTATGAATGATTGCTTCCTTGCTCTGCGCAATGACATCAAGATAAACCGAATCGTCCGTCACAGGAGCTTCACGATTGGGGTGAAGGAGCCGCTAACTTCCTAAACAAATCTGATTCCTCTTCCACAGCTGTTCTGGGAAATAAATTGCCAATGACTAAAGGGAAACAGGCGGATGTCCATACTAACAGTAAACAAAACTAGAGCATGTTAATGACAGACCAAGAATAGAAGCTTCCTGATAACAAGGAGTGACTAAATGGGGATTATGTGGATGTGCCCTGTTTATTTTCAGTGCAATTGCAGTTACCGTAGGCTCAACAGGTTTCTGTGTTTGTTAGGTTCATGTCCTTTGAGGGATGTCAAAAGGATCAGCTGATTGCCAATTTATTAAAAAAGAAAAACTCAACAGATTCATAGAAAATTAGACAACAATTTTGATTAACTGACTGATGATTTATAAAAGTTTAAGTCAAGCATACGTCATCTGGGAAACAAACAGTCTCTGATTTCAGCTTGCTCCACTACTGCTTCTCTCTTTTTGGTTTCTGAAATCTCTCAGCATATAGTGGGATGAGGTAGGAGGCAAGTTACTGTCTGTCAACAAAGGCCGAGCCAAAGCAAGGACTTAATTATCACGAGACACAGCTAATCGTCTGGGACGTTGTCAGCGGGCCAAAATGCATTTTCATTGAACCAAACTCTCCTATCAGCTCCAGATGGGACCGAACGGGACAAGAATGTAGGACATCCAGGGAAAACACTACTTGTAATCAATGGGCCTTCACTTGTTCAAGTAGTTCATATGGGTGGTATAAACCATGTCTAAATGCACTGCAGCTGGCACAGCTGCTTAGTGACCACCAATACAGCTTTCTTAAACACAGTAAAGGCCAAACATGGGCAACTGATTAGGATCATCCTTTGTAGATGCAGGTACAAGCAAAGAGATGAACCATGTGGTGTTCCTCTCCCCCTGAGACTGCCTCTGGCTGGTCACACAGCACAAACCATTATCCTCACATACAAAAACAGACCAGCTCGTGGATTCACCTTGCTACCATTATGAATTGGCAGCATCTACCCTCGGAGCAGAAGAGCAGAGGATCCAGCCAGTGGTTAGAATTAGCAGTTGTGCTGCTGTTGCTATAGAAGTAAAAACATAAATGCCTGTAACATCTTTAGAGCGCCCAGAATCAATATTTTCATACAGTTATAACAGTGTGTGGCATCATCCATCACCTGAACCAGCAGCACCCCTTGCTGCAGCAGGCAGCTGTTTTCAGAGAAAAAGCTCTAAAAACCAACTGATCAGTACATGCTCAGAACCAAACACAACCAGACACAGTTAGCAACTTGCATTTAGCAGCAAAAGAGACCAAAAACAGAGCTAAAACAGAGTGAGGACTGTCCTTAAATCCATCATGTGTGAATGGCAAAGATGCTCTGAAACAGTTGGATGTGTGAATAAGCAAGTCACCATATCAGCTTAAAAGGTTTATGTCAGTGTTACATTCACAACTTCTTTCTGATACTCTCAACTGGCCGATATAAATCATAAAGATTAATTCCAGTTTATTACAACTTATATACATTTACACTCAAGATGATTGTTAAATGTGGTGATGCAGCGAGACAGGTTTCAAACAGTGTTCCAGACTTATTTGGTGGAGAAAAGATGAAATTATTGCCCAAACTGTCTGTCTCTCAGTTTACTCTTATTGGTTAACCCACTTTACTTTCCGAAGTTGTGTGCGCACAGTTTTCTTGTGCAATAAGGGATTATTACTGACATTTCTAGTGCACTCACTTGCACTGCTAAATTCTTGGCTTGTGTACAACCCGATTCATCATCTGACCGCTCGTGTTTATTGACCTGTCAAACCTTGTAGCGGGGTTTGCCAGACCTCAGCAATTACTCCGAGCGGGTACAGTGTTATCATAACCTACTGAGAGGACGGGCAGACTTACGAAAATACGACCCAAGTTGTCATAAAGCTGAACTACGTGTGTGTGAACCACTTTACCTTGGTGTTGGCCATATCCACGATGTACTGGTCTCCCTTCGTACACTCCATGACGTTGAAGCCGTCACGGTCCAACACCTTGGCCTGTGCGTTGCCAGAAACCACCAGGATGACATCACCGGTGACGCTGTACTGCAAGGTCTTGATCTGATGGCTGAGACCACACACACACACACACAGATGACATCTGAGACCAAGAAGATACTTATAATTTGCATTTCTGTGGTGCTGAAAACTTCCGATAGGTGTCTTTGTGACTGTTTGTGAGCCATCTGCGAGCTGCGATCGTACGTGACTTCTACACCAAAACACTGTTATATAAGGCGCTTTTAACGCTTCAAAGGGTTCAGGGACAAAAACAAACAATAGGTAAATGTAGCTATAGGAACAAAACACCACAACATCTGATGTACATCTGATGATTGGTCTCCTTGATCTACAACACGCAACACACACAAAGAACAGGAACGAATGATACCACACACGATACATAATGAAACACATCGAAAGGAAATAAACAACAAAAATCTCTAAATACCCACATGTACCACAACAAGTATAAAAAGATAAGCAAAGTAAAATAAGAGCTTAAGAAGTGTATTTCGTGCTTTTCAGAACGGATATGTGTATAGATATTCTTACTCACAAATACTAAGAGAACAATACAAAGCAGTGCATACAACCGAAGAGAGAGACAACTACCTGGACCAGTCACCCTGAGAGGGATGAGCACTTTGGCTCAACAGCTGGTAGATGGGGCACGAACATTACGTACAAAGACAAAAAAGTTCAATTGTTGAAATGGAAGTGAGGTTGGTGACACTGCCATTTGGTTTCTTTAAAGACTCGCTACATCGCAGAAAGAGCACATTTTCCTAACTTTTAGTCTCTTTAGAGCTCACAAGTTGTTTTTTATAGGTCAGGAAAGAGGCACAGTGGACCTCGACAGCACAGCCTTCTATATGAAGCCTGTTAGTAAACCAAACAGGCTACCGGATCACATTGTAATCACATTAAATGTAGCGTAAATTTCTCTTAATAAGGGGAAGCCAGCTCAGCCCACTGGTTCCCAAAACCAAAAAAGAATGTGATCTTTGATGATGGCCTCGGTGAAACACAGAATAAACATGTGCAGACACACAAACACCCACAGATCTCAACCATCTGCTTCTCAAAGGCTCATTTTGAATGCAAAGAGGGGATGTCACAGAGTTAACGTGAGGCTCAATGAAGCCCAGCAAATGTGTGCGTTTGTGTATGTGTGGACTCCCCCTGGCACACACAAACGCAGGGAGTGCACTGGAAGTTTGCATGAAACTAATTAGGCACATGTTAAGCAACTGTGTTGATGTTCCACGTCGTGTTCTCAGAAGGAGACTCACCACTCGCAGGGCTGCAGGGATCTGAAGGCCTGCAGAGACTGGTCCATCCCGGCAAAATCCCAGAACCGCACATCATAGTCATACCCGCCGGTCACCAAACGGGCTCCAGAGGGGTCCAAGCCAAGAGCCGACACCTGAGGAGACAATGACCTTATTTAAAACTGAAAAACAATCTATGAGCCTGTAAGACTCAGAGGATAACTGTAAAAGGGTTGCTTCTGCTGCATGGAAATATTTGACAGAGTAGTCATACTGCCTCCTCTAAAAGGCAGAAAAAATAAACAGAGGCCAAATATTTAAAGTTATTTCTTGTGTAATGATCAAATTATTCATATCTAAACTGTTTTATAACTGCAATCAGCACTGGATCTGGATACCAGATTGGCTCTATAGAGAAGACACAGAATTTGAAATAAAATGTACCCTATTTCTCACTACTACAAAATACAAAGAAACATCCCTGCTGCTGCTCTGATTGCTAAAGATGCAGTACAAAGTTAGTAAGTCAGCCAAAGTTAACCTTAACCGGTGCAGATCTCCACTATCAGATGTTCTACATAATGTAAATGAAATATGGTGTTGATTAAAAGTCACTTATGATGAATATAGAAGGTCTTCTCTCAAACAAAAAAGTCATTGTATAAATTTCCAGTTGAGCCACATACGCAGCGATTACAATCACAGAGCGCTGAAAGAAGAAGTCCTTACTGTCTTGGTGCCGTGCTGTAGAGTAATCTCATGAGTGTCTGGAATCTTCTTCACTGGATTCTAGGGTGGAAAGTTGAGAGGAACATAAGGAAACGGTAAAAGACTGAAGAAGGCTGAATAAGGTGTGCAGTTACAGTAAAGCGTTTAATTCCAAGATTCAATTACAGATGACATTTTAACTTTGATGGGCTGTATGACTAAAAAGACTGGAATCACAGTCATCAGCTGCAGCTCACTGACAGCAAACAGTACTGACAAAAGGTTGGGATCTGAGCTATTTCTTTCCCTTCAAGTGTGAAAAACCAATAATTTCACTTTTGGGTAATACTGCAATGAAGATGCCGATGTTATTAAGGTTTTACATTAGATTTTGGTACGTGAAAGAATTCTATTCTATTCTATTTTCTTATGCTGCCATCTAGTGGTGAAATCTTAAAAGCATAACTTGATAACAACAAGCAGGTACCTTTTTTTACTGAAGATATCACATTAGGAAACGCACAGGTGTATATAATATAAATAATGAATTCTTTTTAGCTGCTTCAGTTCAGGGTCTTGATATTGTGCAAGCTGGCTTGTGGTCACATCTTACTGGGGCACTTGAGTAAAGCTGAGCCAATGTTAATGTCACTAATAATGTGTGCTTTTCCTACTATGACAAGTCAAAATGTCCGCTGTAAAAAATGCCTAGTTGAGACAGCAGGAAAACAGGTTGGACGTTTCAGACAGAATCAAAAAGAACTCGAGGATATTCAGGTGGTTGATCTATAATTAATGTTTTGCAAGACATGTAATGCCCACTCTTATGGTGGACATTTCAGACATACGTCATCATCTTCATCTTCTGACTCCCCTTCATCGTCATCTTCGTCACTGTGGGCCGCGTCACCCGGTGGACCAGGCGGCCTCATGCGCTCATCATCGTCAGCTTGGGCTCCATACTGAGGAGGCAGCGGAGGCCCAATGAGCTCAGAGTCAGAGTCTGAGTCACTGTCACTACTGCTCTCACTCTCCTGTTTTCTGAAAAGATTGAAAAACAGACATATTATTAACTTCTGAGGCAGTGGCTGCCTGACCAAACTACAGTATTCAATCTGGGGTTACCTGGAAGGAGCTGCTGAAGCTTTGTCTCTCTGAGTGTTGACTGGTGACTTGACTGATTTGGAACTCTCCCCTTCTTCCTCCATATTGCTGTCCTTCTGACGCTCCTCTAAGGAAGCAACAGTGACCGTACGGTTACTTTACTAACACACTGGTGACAGAGCAGCGACTAAACGACTACATGCTGGTTAACCTACCCAGTACACGCTGACTCCTCTCGATGGCTGTTCGACGGGTCTGTTCAAAAATGGCTTCAAAGTCAAATGTGCGAGCCTTCTTACCTGGAGGCAACAAGAATAGCTCACATGAACAATAACCCGTGTTATCAGTTAATCACATAACTAAATAAAATGAGCAAATTAACAAGCATTTGTACTGGAAGGTACGTACCAAACCCAGAGAATCCCATGACAGACGCAATGTCTCCATCACCGCTCACCTTGCCAGAAGCTGCAAGAGAGGCAAGCACATTGTTTATCGTAGCCTGGATTATCTTTATAATCTGTAATAATTTACAAAATGCAGTTCTCTTGGTTGTGTTGTTTTCTCATAAGTAAAGCTGCTTGAGCATTTTAGTGACACCTTGAAAGGTCATTTTTCTGAAGGGGTAAATTAGTCTAAGAGGAAAAATGCAGAGTATTAAGTTGTGAAAGCTGTGAAAGAAACACTTAAATAATTGATAAATGGTCAACACAACTACAACAATGATATCAGAATATAACAATAATGTAAGGTGTCAGGTAAGTGACCTATAGTTAAATGTACATGAAGAAAACACTGTGGATTAAATATGCCTAAATTAACATACATACATTTTTCTATACAGGCGCTCGAAAATCTTACATCTTAACTGTTATTTCATTTCTGTGAGTCAATCTGACATCTGTTTAGTCCCAATTTGCTGACATCTGTTTAGTCTACACAGATTTGCTCAGAATATAATGTTGTTCTTTGAAATGTTAAACTGCTCAGTGGTTCAAATATTCAGATTCTTTACTTAAGTAAAGGTACTAGCTAATACCACGCAATGAAACTCCTCAACAAGTAAAGTCTCCTTAAGACAACAAATTCAGTAAAAGAAAGTCTTCCATTAAGACCCTTACTTCAGTAAAAGTATGTATTATGTGCTAAATTTACTTCAAAGTATCAAAAGTACTGATGCTACAATAAAAATGTACAATATATATCTGAGTTTCTGTATTAATATTACTGCTGCATTAATGTGTAGGTTGCATTTGACTGCTGTAGATGTTTAAGGTTGGGCTCATTTTAACTGCTTTATATACTGGTGAGTGGTTTAATCTACATAAATGCATCACCATCAGCATACGCTTGTAATGTTCTTGTCTTGTGAGAACAACATATTTCTATACGGTTTGAAAGATTATCTAAGGGAGGCATGAAAAACTGTCCGTGGTGGAAGAAGTACTCAGATGTTTTTACTTATATGATAGAGGACTTACAGTATACTGTATTGGAGGTAAAAGTCCTGCATTTAGAATCTAAATCTAAAATCTTACAGTGAAAGTACAAAAGACCTAACATAAAATACACAGCATGTAACAGAAGTAAAAGTACTCATTTTACAGAATTGCCTATATCATAATAAAATTGATTATATTACTGGATTAAAATCACTGATACATTAATAATATAATAAAAAACATCACTTTAATATTGCAACTGGTAAAGATGGAGATGATCTTAATTTACTAGCCAATAATAATAATAATAATAATAATAAATCATCACTGATTTGTTGATTGAAGTTTGTATTAATAATATGAACCTGTAATGTGAGTTATCAGATAAATGTAGTGAAGTAAAAAGTACAATTCTTGCTCTGACATGCAGTGGAGTAGAAGTAGACAGTAGCAAACAACATAAATACTCAAATAAAGTACAACTGCCTCAAAAATGTACCCTAGTACAGTATTTAAGTAAATATATTTAGTTACTTTCCACAACTGAGACAGTTGAAGTTTGGCTAACAATACAGTGTCATTTCATCTTAAATGACAACAATAGATGCTGCTGAGAGCTCAGAGTCTTTATCGTTGAAGAAAGGTTCGTGTTGTGGTGAGCTGCAGTTAATTTTTTGGGTTTGGTGGAAACTGGAGAACACAAGCTAACAAACAAGCTAACCAAAACAACAACAATAACAACGACCAACGAACGTTTCCTGCCGCACGCCGGCTTAAAGTCGCTAGCTCCTAATTGTCAAACACGCACAGCTTGATATACATGAAGAGACATGTAAGTCAAAAGAAAATACGAAACTTGACAGACGTGTAAAATTGTTACCTTCATCCACTTTGTTGGGATCCATGTTTTCAAAAACGCAGATTCCCTTTGACCTCCGGAAGTTCTCGCTTCTGCTTCTTCTTCTGTCGGAATTGTTGCGGCAGCAGGTGCAGAGCGCCCCCAGTGTTTGAAACTGAGCATGGCTACGGAGTCGTTATAGATTAAGATTAAGAGATAAGAAGGTAGAGCTGTCTTTCACTGTGTGTGCAGAGTTTTTAGATCAAGAAGTTGTCAGTTGCTCTATGTTTAATATTAACATGAACTTTTCAGTCTGTAAAACTTATAATATATCAAAAATTTAAACTCATGGTTGTGTGATCCAGCAGGTAGCTCTCTCAGGCAGTACAGACAAGAACTACAACCATCCAAAATGAGAGAAAACAGCTTTGAAATGCTCAAATCCAGATATTTAATAATTGGGAAAGTAAAGTATTTACAAAAATAAATAAAAAAGTAGGAAACTTTACACACAAATGGCACAAAGCTACATTTTCAAGATGACTTCAGTGCAAATATTCTAAAAAAGATATTCTATTAAAAAGTGTGTATGAAAATAAAATTGGTTACATCACATATAATGTATTGTAGGCTTACTTTACCAATAAAAAAAATCATTCAGACAACATATTTAACATCACTACTGATCATATCTAAATACATTTTAATTTTTAATAAATCTAATTTAACATTGGTTCTGATTTACAGTATATTAAAAACTGGCACATTAAATCTTGGCTACGTTTTTTTTCTGGACACATATCAATTAATAAAGTGTCAACATGTTATTGTTTTTCCTTTCCTTGAGACACTCAGGCTTCTTCTGCAGCCACCATCCTCTCGATGGCGGCCCAGTCTATTTTGCTGAGGTTGCTGCCCGTCTCCGAAAGGTTGTCCAGCCACTCCATCCCTGACACACCAGCTCCGGCACCGTCGTCCTGCTCATCCAGCAGCCCAGCCAGAACCTAAGAGGTGTACAACACTGTAAAACTGCATGTGAAAAAACATCATGAGGAAAAACACATGCCATCTAATAGAATTTGGAAGAGCTGAATTATTAATTCCAGCAGAGGAGAATCATTTTTGAGTGATTTTCTATCTACAATGGTTACATTTCTTGCAGATGTAGGCTAATATGTGATGAAAAATGTTATTCTTACCATGTCAGACTCCTCTGGGCCAAGCAGCCTATTCAGTTCTGAAGAAGGCTCCCAAAGGTTCACCTCTTCTCTCTCTTCCATCCTTGTCTGTCCTCCCAAGATCCCTCTCCCCACAGCAGTCCCTCTCTGAGGACTTATGTTTGGCCCCGTCTTTGTCTGGTGTCCGACATGCTGTTCCTCACTCCAACTGGGTATGTGTGGTTTGCTGGGGCTCTTTGTGTAACTGAGCATGCCACGTCTGGTCACCTGAGACAGACGATCTCTTGGAAGCGAGGTAACTAACACAAAAATTACAAGACAAAAATAACGTTGAGCAAATTCAATATTATTGTTTTATAAGCATTTTTAAAGGACGCCAGTGCAGCTCAGTATCATGATGATACCTGGTCTATGTAGTCCCAGTCTCCTGCGATGATCCTCTGAAGGCCGTCCCTCCACCTCAGCAGTACATGGACGAGATTGTCCTGACTTAGGACTTATCTTATCACTGGCAGATACTCTGTAAGTGCTAAGAAAAACAATATTTCCTCCATTACCATATCCAGCTAATTCCAGATGTTCAGAAGGAACATTGGGTATGTACAGAATCTGACAAGTGTGGTGGCAAACCATTTGTGAATTATTAATGATTTATTCAAATTGCTGGATCAGAGTACAATTAATCTTTAATGACACAAGATCCTGTCCAGATTAGTGTTGCAGGAGATACCTGTGAGGCGGTGGAGCAGAGCTGGATCGTGCAGCTGAGGCCACCAGAGAACCTTCAGTCCGTGAAGAAGAGCGTAATGTTGGAGGCGTGGTGAGAAAGTCGCTGGCCAAAGAACAAGCTTCACGGGTTCTCTGGTTGTATTGCTCCAGCAGCATGAATCTATTAAATCAAATGAAACAACAGTCAGACACACACACACAGACACACACTTGTCTACTGTGCACAGGAAACGTAAACAGGTACATACTTTTCTTTTTCCTTTCTGGATCTCCAACTGGTTGCCTGATTCTTATTTGTTGATTTCTGCAGGAACACAGCAGGTGAACATCAGGGTGGAAATAATATTTTAATTTCAAATATTTTATTCCAGTAAAGAGGCTAACATGTCTCACCACTGATCCAGAAGCAGAGAAAGGTTTGCGCTCCCTCTCCCTCAGGCTCTCTCTGTTTTTCTGATAAACAGCCAGTCTTTCCCTTTGCTTCCTCCTCATCCAGATCCTCAGCTCCCTCCTCTCGTCCTCTTGAAGGGCCCGTTTCTCCGACATCGAGCTACTTTGCTGCTGGTCCAACCTGCAAGGAGTCACGTTACCTTTAATCTCAGTAATAATCGTAGGTGTTTAGTCAAGAATTTTAGTAGGTACCATACCTGCTATGGTGTGCAGCCTGTGAACTGGACAAATCCAGGTCAGTCAGGGATAAATACCCTTCCCTCACCAACTCATCTAAGATTTCAGCTGTATCGGATAGCCCAGTCTGACCCAGATTCTCCCACTCAGGGGATCTACAGATGGACAGATGGAGCGCAGAGTGTTGTAAAGTAAAAAAGGAAGGAAAAGATAACAGTGAGGTTAGTACATCTAAAAGAGCAAATGTGAGTTATAACGTGGTTAAAAGATTTCAAATTTAATTTCACTTACACAGGAGATATTCTAGATGCTTCCATCAGCTGATCTTTCATTCCTGTGGGAGCAACACAAACATTAGAACTGATGAAATAGTAACTTTGAACATTATGGCTCTCCCATGAATATAAACATGCACCTGACTATACTATAAGAATAAAGAATCCATCTATAAGAACTCAAATGCTGCAGGAGCTGATTTGAGTCTATTTAAATAATATCTGCACCTCAAACAAAAAAGTATTGCTTCATTTTTTACTTGCATTAGGCATTAGGGAGTACGTGTAAACCCTAGATGCCTCTTATCTTAAGCATACTATTCTTATGTCAATCCATCAACTATAAATGCTGTTGTGTGTAGTAAGACACTTGTTTAGTACCAATAGTAGTACCAATTTTAAGGAAATGTTCAATTAAAATCCACCTTTACTTGGAGTGGTGTAAAGGTAGGAAGGACCAGCTCTGTGACCGTGAGAAGGGGTGAAATAACGAAAAGATGGCTTCCTTTCGTCACTTTGAACCACACACTCTTCTTCCAGATTTTCGTCTTCTTCTTCACAGACATTTAGTTTACTTGAAGTGTTCGGTCGTGGCATCCATGCTGTTAGAGACAGAATATAAAACACAGTCTTAAGGTTGTTTTTTTTTTAAAAAAACAAAACAAAAAAGCTACAATATTATGGTTTTATATATTACTCTGTGAAATGTCTTTTTTTACAGGTTTCAAGGACTTGTCATGTAATTTGAAGTTTGAATAGTTTAAGGTTGTACCTTCCTGTGGGACAGACAGTCTGACAGATTTTTTTACTGCTGTAGTTATCTTCACATCAGGAGCCATGACCGGTGTGAGCTTCTCAATAGTGTTCACCAGCTATGCAAAGACAAATCAAGACAGGTGAGGAACAATATATTACATGTATTTGTCAGCCTTTAAAATACATTTGTAAACTTCATAAAACAA
Organism: Scortum barcoo; assembly: GCA_023238725.1. Taxonomy (NCBI): domain Eukaryota; kingdom Metazoa; phylum Chordata; class Actinopteri; order Centrarchiformes; family Terapontidae; genus Scortum; species Scortum barcoo. The sequence continues at coordinate 16,811,204 of CM041545.1, forward strand.
CTTGTTTATGTACCATCCTGGAGTTGGAAAAGTCCATCTCCAGATAGTCTGCGATGTTCTGTAGAGCAGCCAACTGAGCGTCCAGCTCTGACAGGCGAGAGGAGAACCAGACTGTAGGGGGTGTGGTTGAGGCACTGTGAGGTCCAAGGCTCTGTCTCTTTATGGCTTGACAGATTTCAGAGTCAGATGGATCTACCAGGTCTTCTGGGGGAATTCTGTCTGGACTTCTGCTGGGCTCAATGTATCTGAATGGCGGCGACTCCTCAGCCATATCTAGAACATACAGTACAACAGATATTTGGATCAGATTTTACCAATAATGTCACCATTCAGTATAACAGTATAACTGCATTAGACCTTCAATATAAAGACCTATAAAGACCTGTATGGGTGGTTGGGTTCAGGAGATCCTCTGGTATTGTAACTGGGGGCTGTGGTTCAGCAGCAGAACTAATAACAGAAGTCGCAAGCACATGGAGCTGTGCAGAAGTAGGTGAGGAAGGGCGGATAAGAGGGCTGCGACAGGGTGGCAAATCCTGATGCAAGGCTTTATCCTCCAGATCCAAGACACTAATGAACTGACGACCATTCAGATCCTGAGAGGCAAAGACAGAGAAACAATGAAAAATTAATTAAAATATTTAATCACTTTCTAAAATGCATGCTAAACATAGTAAAAGGTATGGCTGGGTGTGCGCACAACATGGATGCCTTTTTGAGACATTTTTTAGATTATATGACAGAGATTTTTATAAGTTAAGTGGGTGTAATGTAGGATCTATTCAGACACAGCTTTATAGTCTGGGTCCACCTTCTGTGTCTGGCCTCTTACCAGATTCGTCTCTGGTCCCTGTGGGGTCTCCGCTGTGTCTTGAACAAGGCGCTCATTGCAAAGCTGCAGATTTCCTGAACTTTGGGCTGGATAGAGAAAACACACAATGTCTAACTGTATTTTATCTACATGACATCCTTGTACATGCTATTTCAAATCAACTTACATTTAGGGCTACCAGCAGTCACAGAGGCAGACACAGCTTTATCCACAAATGGGGGAGTATAAGCTGAAAGAAAAAGAGTCAACCTGCTCAGAACCTGGGTTTCAGATAACATGCATCATCTAAATTTTAATTAAATGAATGCAAAAAAGAGAAATACACTTTGTTATTAATTTCACATTGATGAAAAAAAAGGTAAACTCATTTACATTTAAATGTTTTTTATTCAGTTACAAATACAAGACAAAGCTGTATAATAACAGTAGTAATGTGCACAATTATTACTATGTGGACCATATGGTATAAATCCTAAACCAAACTAACTCACCTGGGTCTGTGTTGGTGAACGCATCGTGGCACTCTGGGGGCTTTTTACAAGTGGAAGCAAACGCATGGAGCTCAGCTGAAGTGGATATGGCCTTGTCCAACAACCTCTGACCAGTCAGCAAAGAGTCAAAGGACCCTGGAAGTTAAAGTTAATTAGAAAAAGAAAAACAGATCAATAGAATTGACAACACAACATTATAGTGTTCTCAAGTGTCTGGTAAAGAACTACACTATACTGTGTACACTTGTAAAACTAAGGGCCAGTGGATTAAAACAAAGGAGTGATGGATGAATGCAGATTTTTGTCCTGAAGATGTAATAGAGATTTTTGACATAAGACAAATTAATAACATTATAATTGTCATTATAGTTGTTTTTATTATGTAACAGAAAGCAAAGCAAATGTAATTATTAAATTAGGTATGTATTGGACACTAACCAAACTGAAGGGCAACATCCTGAACAGGGGTGATTTCTTCTGCAGCTGCAGGTGTTTGATCTACAGGCTCAGTTGCTGCCTGTAGATATGTAAAGAAATGAAAGTGAAATACCACTTAAAAGGACAAAATACTTCTTATTAGAATTAAATTTGTTCTACCTCTTGTGTAAGGATGATGGACTCATTTGGTCTGAATGTGACCTCTTTTTTTGCCCTCTCCGCTTTCTCCTCTCTCCTCTTCTGCCTGTAACAAGACACAATGAGTATAGAGAGTAAAATCATCTGGTTAAGAAAAAAAGAAAATCAATAATGTGTATACTAATGTGTGATTGCCTCTTGCTGGAGTTAAAGCTTAGAGAAGGGGCAGCTCTTCTGGTGCTTTCAGTAGGTGGGTCTACTCGGAGCAACCGTAGCCGAGCCTCTTCAGCATTCTGCCTCCAGATCACTGAACTTGTCAGCTCCTCCATGGAGAAGAGACGGGTCAGTTGGGCTGAAGGAGCTGCTGGAGGCACGATCTGTGACAGAGACAGATACGTAAACTACAATTCAAGATTTAATGATACCCACTTTATAAATCTATAAATTTTAGAAAGTAAATGTTTCTTACTTTTTTTGGTGCAGGTTCTATATGTAGAAGCTTGATCATGGATGCTTCTTCCCTAGGAGCAACAATGACAGGCACGTGCCTGGAGGAAAATGGTATAGGTAGTTTGGGGAACGTGACATTGCTGTGTGGAACAGGCTCAAAGTGCAGCAGACGAAGGCCCGGCATTGGTGCTGGTGTGTGAGCAGGAGGAAATAATGAGAAGCCTTGTCCCCTGGATCTCTCTGATGTCTGAATGTTGGATTGAGAGTTCCTGGGAGTTGGATCATGTTGAGAATTAAAAGTGAGTTGTCTTTTTGCAGCTGAGGCGAATTGGTCATTGTTTTTCAGCTTGTGCTGATGAGACTCCACATTTGCAGGGTGTGAAGTGTGCTGCATCTGGGGCCCTTGGGCTGGGGGATAGTGTGGGGCACTCTGTTGGGGCAATGGAGGACGATGGAGCTGGAGTAATTTCAGACCAAAGATCTGGGGAGCAGGATCATTTTGTACACCATCATTAGAAGGCGCTAAGACAGGGGCACTGTGAACAGCATTACTGATGTCATTCGTGGTCAGAAGTCCCTGCGAAGGGGGGATTAACCTCCTGCTCTCCCTAAAGTGCATTTCTGGTGACACCGCCTGGACAGAGAGTGGCTGCATTTCCTAAAGAAAAAAGAAACTGTATTCAGTTTGATTTCACTGTGATTTAAGTATTTTATACTTAGAAGGACAATGTGTGATTTCACAAAGCACTTGAGCGATACCTGATAATTTACACCTGAACCATTCATAGTGGAGGACAGATTCCCCGCGGTGTGAACCTGTCCACCAGCTAGAGAGGTTTTCGCTGATCTCTGTATGGCAGGCTGGTCTGTAGACACATATGCAGCAGCCTGAGTGAACTGAGAGTAGTGGGATCCTGAACTTGGCACAAATGTTTGTGTCTGAGGTGGTACAGAAATGTTTGCTTGAACAGGTAAGGCATTTGGTGGAGGGATGAAATTGGTAGCACAAGATGATGGCACATTGGGGTGTGAGGAGTTCATGTTCGACTGGGCCAAAGAAGAGCTCTGCTGGGCAAGTTGCAGGTTAGAAAATGAAGCTCCCAAAACCTCTGTCAGGCTCATGTAGTTGATATGCTGTAATGAAGGCAAAAACACTTCAGATTAGAGTCAAACAAAAGAGTCAGTTGTGTCCAAACCTTTCTTTTTGGTCAGTCCATTACCTGAACCAATCGGAATAAGTCTTCACCCAGACGCTGTCTCATTGGTGAAATCTGAGTGGACAATGGCTGATTAGGGACTGTAGAGTCCACAGTGGGTGCACCAGCCATGGAGCTTTGTGGTTGAAGGCTTGGAGGATCCACAGGTGTGCTGGGGAGCTGCATTTGCGTTGAACCAGAGAGCTCTGCAGGGACCTTTACCTCAGGTTGTTCAGCAGGAAGAGCTTGGGGCTCTGTGTGGAGGGGAGCTTGTAGGCTTTGAGCATGACTGTGGCTTTAACAAAAAAAAAAATCTGACAATTTCACTACACAATATCAACAATGATTTTGTATAATTCAACCTGAGGTGTTGGTTCCAAAATATTCATGCAGAAATAACTCAACAGGGATTATGTTTTATACTTTTTTTTTCATTTTATAATGTGGTGCTGAAGAATCAACTATAGATAACATTACATAACATAATAAGACTTAAACTCTCAAAGCATTATACAATACTGAGCAAACTTCTTGGATTCTCCTAAAAGGAAAATGTTTACACATTCATGTCAGATCATGTAAATAAATTTACATTAAAAACTCACAGAGAAACTGAACTGGACATATCTTCAGTGTTTTCGGAGAAGTCCAGGTCTGCAAGCTTTAAACTCTGCAAAGAATAAATACAACACTTATGTGTCTGTTTTGACAACGCTTGATGATACATAATGAGAATAAGAATCCTGAGTGGTGATATTCACCGTTTCAGGCGTGTGGATGTTTCCAGAGATGTTCCCATTGGAAACAGAGTACGACACTTCCAAGCTCTCACTGTCACTACTTTTACCTACAAATATCAAACACATCAGTCAATATTCTCTGCTGTAAGGGTCTGCATCACAGCAACTCCGATGGTCCGATATAACCTGATACTCATCTTACCATAACCTAACTTCATACCTTCTTTTTCAGGAGTAACGTCCAAGTCATCAAGACATGGTTGTTGGGAACTTGCTTGTCTCTGCTGAGTATCAAAGATGAGTTGATCCTGGTCATTAGAGAGAGGTGTCCTGTGAAATGTCAGCTCCTCTGGTTCATCTGTACAAGTACCACTGGTGGGAAACAAATAATATATAAATACAGTAAACAACGAGGAGCTGTGCTGTTTTGTATGAAACTGTTCATGCTAGGTTCCATTTAACCCAATAATAAAACCTTTTGAATTAAATTATAGGGCACTTACACAGACAGTTCCCCTCGCTGTAGATTGTGATCAAGGCCGGTGATGGGAGTGTTGGCTGATCCAGGGTAGCCTGTATCAACACTGCTCTCTCTCTCCAGCTTAGTATCGCTCTCAGGTTGCAGCACAGGGGCTACAGTCCACTGTGTTTCAGGAACCTGGATGTGAGCGCTGTAGCGGTCCGTCCCGAGCAGAGTGGTGTACCTGTGCTCCAGCATGCTGAGGGAGGTAAGGATGGCAGGTGCTGAGGCTTTGACCCGAATCACTACTCCTTCATCGGCTGTTCCTCCAACCCCCGCTCCCTTCTCTTTCTTCTTTTTGCCATGATGTCCTAGCAGCACTCTCCTATCAGCCCAGCGTACCATCCACTCCAGCAGCCTGCCCAGCTCTGGAAACTCAGCCTCTAATTTAGGGTCCAAGCCCTGCTGCTGCTCAATCACGGCTTCCACAGAAGTCAAGGGGCCAGATATAAAGCTCTCTGATGGCTGAACCATAAGATAGGGACTGCAGATAGGGCTAGTTTCAGGACCAAAGAGGCCTCCCTTCGTTCTTTGGCCTAAAGGCACACTGCTCTGCTGTCGGAGGCCGAACAAACCTTTTTCCTTGCCAGTTCTCAGCCCAGGAAGAGAAGTGACAGAAAGGCTGGTTCTTGATACGGGGACTTCACTCCAGACAGAGGATGTTTGTAGCTCAGGTGTTGCACCTTGCTTCACGGGCTTGTAGCAGCAGCCAGCTCTGAACACTGGAGGATCACTGTGCTTTCTTGCTGCATGGTGTGCGTCTCTGTGCCGCCGATGAATAGTTGTGAGCACATCAAAGGTGAGGGAATGCAACTCTCTGTCCCTCAGCTGCGACGAGAAGCCCTTCAGCAAAGGCAGTTCACCGCCTGTATCCCCTCCATCAGTACTATCCTTCTCGAGCACGTAGCTGAGGAAGAGCTCTAAGAAATTCAGATACTCTTCGTCCTCCAGCTCAAACTCCCAGGTGCCAACCACCGGTAGGGAGGGCCGCTCACTCTCCTTAGCATCATCTGGATGACTCTCCTCCTGGATGACACTTTCAATCTTAACAGCAGTCTTCTTTGCAGGTTTTCTGTCTCTTACCTTTTTTGCTTTTTTGCCCCTGCAACAAGAACGCAGAATAAGCCACAACTTAGACAAGTGATACCTCATTGTAATGGTTGTGCTACTGTTCCACATTCTCTACCTGCTCACAGCTCTGCCATGCGTGTCAGGAGAGACAGCCTGAGATGTGTTATCCGCTGTATCCCCATCGCTGCACACTGGGGGGTACCCGCAGTCCGTTAAGGTGCTGGTGCTCAGAGTTGTACCCAGTGAGAGCTGCCTTAACATGGCCATCCCATGTTTGCTTCCCCTGTCCTCCTCTTCCTCCTCTTTCTCCCACAGACTGAGTTCAGGGGGGCCCAGGTGCCTCCGTAAACGCCCAAGATGCTTTCTCCTCTGTCTGTTTTTGTCTTGAATCACAATCATCATCAACTCGCCCTCTTCCTCTTTTTCCCCCTCTGGAGAACAAACAGAATAATAGGGAGTGACATTCAGAAACACATCACATATATTTAGAAAGTAATGGTGAATAACTAGAATATATCATCCTAAATGGCTGTTTGTGTATTCACTTAGCTTAGCACACAAACCTTTGAGAATTTTAATTTGCATACAGTGATCGTACAGCACAAAGACTGGTGTTATGACCCATCAAAAGGACCATAGAAATTATGTTTGGTCCTGTCATATTGAGCATTTCAGAAAGAAAGAAAATTCCTGAAGTTTTCATGAGATTCTCTATCCATTCTTAAAGTGTCAATAACAAAATGTTGCCATCAAGTAAGCTAAACAAAAGTAAAACAGAGGTGTTCTTACCAAACACATTGCATTGCCTCAGTCTCTGCAGCAATGAGTTATACTTTTCTCTCAGAGGGACCCTGACAGAGTCTTCCTCCTCTGGGAAGGCTCGTACCAGCACATCTGCCACCTGAGAGGAAGAACAGGTGAGGAGCAGACATTTACTTACTCACTTAACTGACAGTTTGGTCAGTTTGTTTTACTCTGATAAACACTGTCTGTGTTAGGAAAGGCAAGAAAAAATCTTATCACCAGAGAGAGAGGAGGAAGTTCAGACACAAGGCTGAGCAGTATGTCCTGGATGACCTCCTCTGCATTGATGAAGCGAGAGAAAGGCAGAAAACGAAGGGCCCAGTGGAGAGCTTCGACACATGTAGATCTCACTTCTGAACTGCCAGGAACCTGAGGAACACAGATATTTATGGGAAATCAATGTCGGAGGATATTTATAGATAAACATGTCACACAATCAAACACAAATGGAGTACCTGTTCATCTTTTCTATGCTGTCTGGCAGCCTGATACTTCCTGCAGGAAATGGAGAGCTGGTCTCTGACATGAAGCATCCAGCATAAACCACACAGCTCCCTGAAACAGTCTTGTGAGGGAAATATAGTTAGAAAGCATTGTCTGAAAGTATAAAAGAACTTACAATATCCACAGTTCAACGAGAATGAGTGGCATCTTACTAATAGTTTGAATAGTGTCAGAGTCCAGATGGCCGTCTTTATTAGGCCCACGTCTGAAGAATCCACTTCGGGTGACAAACTTCATCAGGCCCTCTGGGAAAGCCTTTTCTTCCTCAGTAGCTGATGGATAGAAGTACTTCTTCTTGATCTGAAATCAACATCAGGTATTTGCACTATTAGGTTGGAGTGGAACACCATAACAAAGTTTAATTGCCGGCTTTTAAACACTGTCAGTAAGTTATGATAATCTTTGCACTAGACAAAGTGATATTAGCAGTATAGGAAATTACTACAGAGAGCTGGAAGGTGACAGGTAGTCTACTTTACAAGATACACCCGACAATAATTTTGAAGGCTGCTGTCAAGTGCCTTTTAGAACAACCTCTTATATTTGCAATATATGAAATTGTCAACAAAAAATAAATTTCATCCTGTTGAAATATCAGCTTTATATTCAACACTTTAATCCACTTATTAAAACCAGATAATAAACCCTGCAGCCCTAGAAAGTACCTTGTGTAGTACATGTCTGGCACGGCGCAGGTGGCCAATGTACCACTGAGCAGCAGGATGGCAACAACGTGCAGATCTCAGAAGTAACAGTAATCTTTGGAGAACTCCAGACACTTTGTGACGTGATGCCACCTCTGCAAATTGCCCAATGGTCCCCACTGGGTCCTAAACACGAGACACACACAATATTTTAATTATAGAATTTATATCTAAACATACTGTATGTGAAACTTCATTTTTGATATTATGTACCTGTGTGTTCGGGGAAGGCTGTGGGCAATAAAGAGGTGGGGAAGGCAGATACAGTCCATTTGGCACCAAGGTAGGCAAGCAAGAGCACAGGTCTTTGGCTGTGTCCAGCAAAGAAGACAAGGGTGAAGATATGACATTTACTCCAGCCATGACTGAAGCCTTCAGAATCTCCTGGATGGACACTTGAAGCAAGTCCCAGTCTTCTCCTTCCAAGGGGTCTAGTAAAAGGAATTGTAAAAGCACAGAAAGCATAGACTGAAACCAATAGGTTTGTTGTGGGTTGTCTTCATCTTAAAGTTGTCAGGTCATGCCTCACCAACCTGTAAAGCTCTTGTCACCATCTTTATCTCCTTCCTCTTGGGACTCAGACTTGTTGCCAAGAAGACACTCCAACTCAAACTGGAAAATGCTTTGTGGTTCTAAATCTGTTGAGAGGTGGAGCTCTCGTCTCCTGAGCCTGTCAGAAAAGATGTTACTGAGATGCTCACAAAAAAACACGGTAAAATTTAATTGAGCAATGTCAGAAAAACAACACATTATTTCCTTAATAACATTTTCACACTGACCAAGTGAAGTCATAGTGGTCAGTGCAGTAATTTGTATAGGCCAGGCTCAGAGAGGCCGCTGTCTTCCAGTCTCCAAGATGGTAAGCCAACCACACACTCTCAGGAAGCAGACCCCCAAGCAGGAGCAGGTCCTGGGCGTAGTCCACTGTCCATACCTCTGACAAATGCTGTTGTCGCACCGCTCTGGCCGCCTCCTCCTGGCAGAGCGGCACTAAGCGGCCAACACTGGGGGCTGAGATAGGACATGTTACCAGATAGCAAAATAAATCGTTTTAACTGAGAAATAATAATGGAAACACACCGTGAGGTAGATGTAGGGGAGGCAGGATGGCCACACGATGAGGGGGCAGAATGTAGAGGGGCTGGTTGGTGAAATAAGAGGCCATGAATCTCCCCAGGGTCTGAATCACGGCACAAGCTGCATCGCTGTGAAGATCCAACGGCAGCCACGGGCAAGGAAGAGTGTCTGCTGCAGGACATTAATAAAGCTACATAACTAATTACTAACATTTTACTGTCAGAGAAAGGAATATTGGTTATTTTATATAATCAGATCAATACTCTGCAGCCCTACAGCTTAATCTTCTAGACAGATCTGAATATTGCATTTTAATAAAGCATGGACAAAGGGTTGAGATGTTTTGTTATATGTATGTCTCTCTCTCTCTCTCTCTCTCTAGATAGATAGATAGATAGATAGATAGATCTATATTTGTAATTTTTTTTTCTTCTGGTTTAATTTCTTTAATATAATGTGAGATTGTATATATTATGTTGATTCATGTTAATTGTCCCTGTTATAAAGTAACAACAAATAAAATAAAAAGTAAAAAGACAAACAAAAAGGCCAGTATGATTTCTCTCAGCACCCCATGATGTATAAGTATGTAGGTGCTATTTGTAAGTTTATTTCCATAAACTGACTCACATCTGAAAACCATCTCAACTGAGATATTTTTGACAATGGCTGACCTGTTATGGAGGTCACATCCTTCTGGTGTCCAGCCCTGTGCAGGATGAGACGGGCCATATGGTCCCCCAACTCCTGTGCTTCTCTCAGACAGTACTGAGATAGCAGACTGTACAAGAGTGCCAGACAAAGCCGTGTCTCCTTGAAGACACTTCGATCACACCCTGACAGAAAGACATATGATTACCATTTCAGATTGTCTGTGACCACGAGGTGTACTTAAATGGAAGAGATGCAGCAGAGGTTCTTACTTTTGTTACTCTCCTCACAAATTTGTGACCACCATGTATCAGCACTTTTTGGATATGAGCCGCACAGGAATAGATGTTCACCTATGGGAAGATGAGTGAAATACTAAAGAATAAATATCCTGACATATTCAGACATAGCTGGTAAGCTTTTCTTCAGTGACAGTCAAAATTTTATATTAGGTTTGTTTTGATTTAAACCACCCAATTTATTTTCTGTAGCTTGTACAACAAGCATAGTTAGATAAAGAGTTGTCTTCCTACAGACCTGGGTAACTCAGCAGTGCAGGACCCTCCTCTAGCCTTTCCCCTGTAGCCTGCAGAGCTGTTTGGATCTGGGACATGATGACAGACAGCTGTTGCTGTTCCTCCTTCCAGCCATCACAACCTTTAAACCTTTTCAGTTCTTCTGTGTACTGCTGGGTGATCTCATAGACCCACTGCCAGACTCCCAACAATCTGGCCAAAAAAACAGAAAATCTTGCTGGACTTTGAGACAGTCTTAAAACCAACATATGACATGCAGTGACTAAGACTGGCATCCACAACAATAAATAAACGAGACATAAAATGCCAGAGAGATAGTTTGCACCTGCTGGATGGTCGCCTAGGAAGAGGTTGTCCCTCATGTACAAAACTGTATTTCTCTTCCTTTTCATCCTGTAACTGAGGCACATGGTGTACATCTGAAGTCCAGAGCTGCGGTGGCTGGGATTCCTTCCCTGCAGAGGACCAGACGGTTCTTTGCCGCAGGTTGTAGGCGTGGTCAAGGGAATCAGAGACCAGCCGCAAGATAAGAAGGACTGTGGACAGACTATGAGATGATAGCTGACAGTGACCGGTCTGGTGGGACGCAGGGTGAGGTTTCATCTGGAGGCGTATCAACCGTTTACTGAACTCTACCACCAGCCCCAGGCAGCGAGGCCCATCTGAGTGAGCGCTGTCCCAGGGAAGAAAAGAGAGAAGGGCTTGGAGAAGGTGAAGGAGGCGAGAAGAATCTGTGATATCCTTTTTCTCTGCGTGGACCCCAGATCTCGGGTCCAAATGAAGTAAAGCAGCAAATCGCACGACACACAAGAGGGTATGCTTCAGCAGACGGGTTCTGTTTTCCACTGCATTTCCCAGAGACATTCCAAGAGCCCAGGCTCTTAACAGCTTACTCTGAATTTTCCCAAGTTCATGATGAAGAGGAGGGGTCTTCCCCTCTGTTTCAAAATAATTCTTTTCAGAGTCTTGCCAAATAACAAGTCCAGTGCCAGCCTGTGTGTCCTGGGCGTGAAGTGTGTCAAACATTGAGGCGAACTCCAGATGGCCGCCATCCTCCACATGAGAACCAGCAGGAGGTCCGTCTAAATCAGAGTCATCCTCAAATAAAGTCTAAGAAATGGACACAAACAAGCAGTAGGTTAAAGACAGCTAACATAAATTAATCAAGCAATCAATGACACATAATTTGGGTAATCTTGTGCAGTACTAATTTACTTATTTTCACTGTTAGGGTATGTTTTTAGACAAAGGAATATAAACTAAGAACATGACAATTTTGGAACAAATATGTGATAAGATTGGTTGAGAAATCTGCCATCATTTGCTTCTTACCCTGTAGCCATAGACAGTGTTTAACTTACAGCACTTAACTTACAGCAACTCTATACATTTCTAGCTTATAATACTTGACTAACCTGTACTTTTTCAAGAAGCTCCTTGGTACCACCCAGTGTCCCCTGGTCCTGCAGGAAAAGTGGCAAAGTGGAACCATCTGTGGCTGCCGAAATGACAGAGTCTGTTGTTTTGGGCCCATGTGTGACAATGGGGTTGAACGTCTCAAGGCTGCTGTGAAGATTCAGGCAAGATACAGACTCCAGCCATGCCCTCACATGAATCTGAAAAAAAGTAATGTGAGGAAACCATACAGTCAAGAATAGTCCTGCAGAAAGTATATACAAAAGCTGGTGCTGAGTAAGATCCCAATTCCCACTTGACCACCTGTGATTTATCCAGCATCCGGCTGGCCTTCTCAAGGTCCTTGCTTGTGTTATTTAGAAGTGTTTTCAGCAACAGGGCAGCAGAAGGCTTCTCCAGCACCCTCATGACTGTGGCCATGTAGCCGTCAGAGACAATGAGATACAGCAGCCGTGGATGCCAGGTCACAGAATACCGCTGCCTCAGGACATCCCGCACAGACAAGCTAGAGCTAGACAGAGACGCCTCGCCTTGTCCAGCAGATGTTGGCGGCCTGCAGAGGGAGAGGATAGTTGGTGGAAAAACAGAAAACCTTTTATCCCAGACATTATATATCAGTGCTTAAATGAGTAGTCGATAAATCCATCAATAAAAAATAAATCACCAAATAAGAGCTATTAAAATAATTGAATAATTGTGTAGTCATTTTTGTTTCAGCTTCTAAGAGTGTGTGGATGTAGTGTGTTTCAGTCTTTTATGTCCTTGTGAACTCAACATTATAGGGTTGTGGACTGGTGGCTGGACAAAACAAGACAACATTTTGGCTTTGAGAAATATTATCAAGCATTTTTCAGTGTTTTCTGACATTTTAAAAGCAGAATCCAGAAAGTAGCCAGCCGATTAATAATCCTTTGCTGCATAGAAAGGAGAGAGGCAGTGACTTCACTCTCATGCTAAAAAGTGAAGGTGAGGCAATCAATAGAAAAAGTGACGACAGTTGAAAAAGGAGAAATAGTTGATGGGCAAAATCTAAAAATGTATACCGGTAAGTGACGAGAGGGTGCAGGGGTAGGAAGTGCGCAGGCCCAAAGTCAACACTGCAACCAGAGCTTGTTAGAGTGAGAATCTCCCCAAGGCGAGAAACCATAAGGAGAGAGCCTCTCTTTAGTACACAGGCCAGGAAAAGACCACCCGGCGACCAGCTCACACTGCCCACCCAATAAGACCTGAAACAGATGATAGTAAAGTACATGTTTAAAGAAATACCATTGTAATGGCAGGTGGTATGCAGGTGATGCAACACACCATTTGGCGGCAACATCTAGGCAGCCTTGACACAAATAACCAGACATTGTTTTCTTTGCTGGTGATGCTGGGAAGAGAGGTTTTATATTTAAACAGTCTAGAAACGACATGCTGACCTCAGGCACATTGTCAACACTACAATGTTTATTTAAAGTAGTGAAGATTCAGTCCTTTGTAAGCAATAATTAGACAATATGACTAAACACGTCAACTCAGGTTAAGACTCTCATTGGCTCACTGCTGCACAACACCTGTCGCCACATTTATTTATGCAAACTGTACCTTATGTATTTAGAGGGGATCTCCATTTTCTTACTTCCGCATCCTCCGAGGCCACTTGATATGGAGACAAAATTCTGTGTGCTCACAAATAGGACCTGCGTTGCCTGCATTCAACAACAGGAAAACATATCTTAATCCACATTTCTACAGATGGCTAAATCTGGAAATAAAAAAGGACATGAAACATATGTAAAAAAAGAGAGAGCAGATGCTCACCTTAGGCTTTCTCTGGTTCAGGACGATGGCTAACAGTCGGCCATCTGGGGAGAAGGCTGGCACCAAGGCCCCTCTGGACTTCACTGGTTGGCACGGTGGGGTGAGACGAGACATGGGGTATGACTTTGTGGACCACTGTATGCTGTATCCCACAGAGCTACAAAGAGAAATATGTAGTTTTACTTGCTGTAATACCCAGTGAGAGTCTTGTCTGTTACATAAACATGCTCACTCACCCCACTCTTACATGGCCCTCTTCCCATTGAATTTTCAAGCAGGTGATGATTAGCTTCTTCCCAGAGGTGAAAACAAAGGCTGATAAGCAGACATCACCCATAACCTATGAGAGTTTGGAGAGAGATAATAAGATAACAATAATAATAGTTGTATAATTTAATTTTATTTAATTAGATATGAGGCCTATAGAAATAAAAAAGGGGAGTGTGTGTCTGTAAAACTTTGACACTGACTGAAATATAAGACAATAAGTGTTTTATTAAATATACAGACCTCTGTCTTGACAAAGATGGTATGCAGAGATGCTTCTTTGTCTTGTGAGCAGGGCAAAATGGAGTCTTCAAGGGGCTGTATATGAGCCCACTGTCCCTTAACTGTGCCATCTCGTACGCCCATCAAATCTCTGACATCCATACACTCCCACAGGAACACTTGACCCGTTACGGCTACCAGGAGCACACGCATCCCATCTCCTGAAACCTGGAGCGAAAGTCGTGTGACAGTCCCTGTGAAAACATACACCCATGAATCCAAGGACAGAAGATTTATTGGTTAAATTTTATGAAAAACAGATATTAGGATACTCTATGTTCAGCTCAAGATAAAAAAGAAAGAATAAATGCCTCCAGTCAAATTCGGAGACATGAAAAATCAGCACCAAGGAGCATTCAGCTGTCCTGGGATCATGTGATGGCCCAACACCTTATTCTATGTTGCCTTTTCCTTTAATTTATCACCCATCTGTACCTGTACTGTGCATACCTTGAATGGTGGTAACCACATGAACTACTTCTGGGACTGCTGCAGCCGTCTTCAACAAATCTTTGTCCCTGTTCCACAGAAACAGCTCTCCAGATGCCAAAAGTCCACAAAGCCACATGCCTGAAAAACAAGAGACAGGTAATGTATTCTCAGAGCAGAAAGTTGGTGCGTGTTTTGCTTTGAGTTTATATGCTACACTCACCATTGTGAGATGAAGCCATCGTCACCACACTGTTGAGCAAAGGATGGAGTTTGGGAGTCCTCTTCTTGGTGCGACCAGACACCATGTTGATCTCACTGATCCGTTTGTCATCCAGCAGGAACACGGACTCCTTCTCCTGAACAGTGACACAAAACAGATTCACAGACATCACCATCTTCTTCTGACAAAAGATTTATACGTCTTAACACTTTCCTGTCCTCACCTTCCCGAGCCAACAAAATCGGGGCCATGGTTTCTTCCGTTTGATGCTGGATGACAAAACAACCTCCAGCTTTAGCTCCATGTTTGGAGGACAGCATCGGTTCTTCCTCTTGACTCAAGCAGGGTTCACCGAGATTACAGCATCACACTAAACAAACAAGTAAATCTGCAGGTTAGCTGAGAGGCAGTAAGTTAGTTTGGCAGCATTAGCTACACAGCTGGGTTTAATTATCACTATTAAATATGCGAGTGCACCGTTATCTGTTTACAGAGATAAATGACATGCACTGACACGTTAAAGTAACGTGTTTTGGGTTAATTTCACCGCCTGTTTGAACCACACTAACATCACTAAGGTTAACCATACTGTTGACTAGCGTTAGCCACCTAGCTCATTTAGCATACAGCGCGGAGCATTAGCCCCGAAAAAAAGCCAAACCCGAGCACTTCAAAAATAATGGTTACTGTGAAATGTTGTGCTCGCATGTTTTAGTCGTGTAAATGTGAAGATAGGTGAGGTTATACCGTCGTTAATCATTAAAATATTTAGAAACTCCCTCCGCTTCAGTAGCTACAGCTGTTTCCCATGATCCTCCGGGGGGAAGCTTCAGCGCGTTGCCGTAGAAACAGCAGCCGGAAGAAGCGACCATAGAAAAGACTGTTTTGTTCACTTTAATTTGGAAATTTGAGGGTTTTTTAGCCTCTGAAGCTCTGTAAAACATCAACATCAACATCAAACAACTTTAACCTTCTTTAACATGCTCCCACAGGAATATTTGTCCTGTTTTGGCTGCCAGTAGCACACACATCCCATCTCCTGAAATTTAAAGTGACCCTGTGAAAACATACATCCACACACTGAAGAGTTTTATTTTTAATCCATTTTAATGCAATAATTGGAATTATGATACTCTATGTGAGGTTCAAGTTAAAAACAAAGAAATTGTAGAAAATACCATTACAAATTCCAACCTATTTTTACATCCAGGATAAAATATGAAAGCAAATAGGGTCAAGAATGAAACCCCTTGTACATCTTCTTAGTAAATATGTATTACTCCTACAGAGGAGCTAATAAATGTGTAGGTACAGGCAGTGACTGTCCACACTTGATGGTCAAAATAATCCAAACATATAAAATGTTAAATCTGCAGCTGCATGATCCCAAAATGAACAGATTTTGCTGTGATTTTGTTGCAATAAATGGATAAAAAGGATGCTGAAATAACTACATAATGATGCAGACTCTTATAACACTCAATAATGTCAATAATATTAGGCAATGTGTAGCACACTGCACATTTACACAAGCCTTGTAATACTGCTGCACAAGCATACTTTAGCCAGCAGATGGCAACGCTCCAACAGAAATTACATACTTATTAAGTATGTACACATGGGGTTGTGCTGGGTTTTTTTTTTTTTTGAGTACACATGAAAGCCAGCTCTGATTATAACAGAAGAGATCGCTGTGGCAGATAAACTGTGGCATAAGAGGCTTTTTGTACTTTGTCTCTGTGCTATTGCAGATATCTCTCCACAAGGTCAATTTTCTCTGAGGAAAATGCAGGCCTATTAACTATCTGAGTGTTTTTGTGCAGTAAGTGGTCCTCTTCACTATTAACATGCTTTGGGTTGTGTGAACTCTTAAGCATTAAGGTCTCTTATTGGCTTGTTACAGAGAGTTATTAGGTTTGCCCCGCGGCCCCTGCTGGTATTTAATTACCCTTGCACTCTCTCCTTTTCATCATGATGGAGATGACGGCAGCCTATTGCCAATAGGTGAAAGAGGGGACTTCACCAGACCTTAATTGGTTCATTTGCCTCCGCCTGCCAGGCGCAGATGGAGCTCTTTATTACTGTCACTGCCAGATTCATTCTGGTCTGATGGGAACGGTCTTAAGAGGGAGAGCTTGACATCACATAAGGACATGATGACATGGCCTAAACAGAATGATAATCAGGATGAGAGTAGGTCAAGAAACAAACAACTGAAGCCCCGCAAAGACTGTGTGCATTTATACAGTAATATAAACATACACAATCTCTTGTTACCAATTTGTTATGTTGTTTCAGTAGAGCAAGACTACCATAATATTAATGGCATACTTATGAGTTTATTGTTTGGAAAAACATTGTTTGGAAAAACTGCACCCCTTAGACTATTCTTCAATAAGGCTTTGTTGTACACCAGTAACTGTGTGTTTGAGTTTGTTTGTCTGTGTTGAAATTGCAAATATTTGCATCTGTTCATGTGTACACATTCCTCTTGTGTTGATATTTGCACCAGCCTATTGTTGAGATATTTCCGGCCCTCTGCATGTGCATGTGAGTATCTTTAGTCTTGACTTTTGACTTAAGCCATTGTAAAAGGTCCTTTCACAGACAAATATGGCATAATGGAAGAGTATATGGAAAGAACACATAATGCAAAAACTTATGAAAAAACATCCAAGTGGCTATGTATTTGTAAAAACATTACCTTGAGTCCTCTGATGCTTTTATTTGCCTCTGAAATTAAAGCCCTCCTGGTTTGAATTTGCACCTACGAAGAGACAAAAAGAATAAGATTAGTGTAAAATATCATCAGCTAATTGCATCACTGAATGGAAGTAAACAGTATTTCCATGCAAATCTTAAAAACAAAAACTTTAAGGAAAAGACAGAAACATTAGGGAGTAATGTTGGTGTATTCTGTATCAATCTATAATTGCTATTTATTTGAACGTTGCCTGCTCTCTCCACCAGGCAGCACATAAGGTAGTGGTTGATTTAGGATTTCTGCATGATCCTCTTATAAACTGAACAATCAGTGCATGTAGATCCTAGAGATTTTTGTCATGTGTTTGACCACATAAGACCGGTGTGAAGTCTGCACGGCACTCCTCGAACTCGCGCTGATAGTGGAGGCCTTTTACTTTTGATAAACCGTTTTTAACCATTGTAACAACACACAATTAAGTGGAGAACGATAAGCTATCTACGTCTCCAGTGTTCGATATAGGGGCATTAGTTGGCATGGTAACATCAATCATCTGCAGCACTCATTCATACTGAAAAATGACACTCAGGCAGCTGTAAAGCAACAATTCAGTAGTCTTTCTCACAGCAACAGTGGGTCAGAGTGTGTCTGCTGCATGTCTCTTGGTGTGCTGGTCTGTTTCCATCCTCATTTGTTTGTTGGGAAGATTTATTAGCGTGCAGTTTGCTGAGTTGCAGCGCTGTGTGTTAAATATTGACAGACGGATGTTCAAAGTCTAATTCAGCATGTGAAAATTTAAAAATGCTGAAAAAGACGAATGTATGTTGGCATCCTCAAACTTAGTAGATTATTAAGCTTGTGGGGTCACTGATGCTAAAACTGAAGGTGACTTTAGCTATAAGTTCAGAGAAAAAGCACAAAATTTTGGGAAATGCTCTTGTTTGCTTTCCTGTCAAGAGTTATATGAAAAGAGGTACTACAGCTGTTTCCTCTCTTTATCCTGAGCAATAAGCTAACAGCTATTGCCTTCTATTTAAAGGCGAAATATGAGAGTGGTATTGATCTTCTCATCTAACTTTCAACAAGAAAGCAAATTAGTGCATCTCCCAAATTGTCAAACGGTTGCTGCAGAGGCGGGTGCAGCTGTGTTAGCTCGTCAGACGTGGTGGAATAGGGGTCAAGTGGGCTTTTTCACATCAGACATGTTGACTTGTCATAGAAGGAGAAGCACAGGTGTTACCAATAACATTTACACCAAACTGTTTTCAGCAACGGGCCATAATAAACCTGCCCTGAGACATTTCTAGCCTGAGCGACAGGATCGCGGTAAAAATTGCTGTCAAGCCACATTAGTCATCAAATACTAGTTAACATTGGAGGTATTGTCCTGAACAAATATTATGTTTTGTCTGTGATGCTTTAGGGCGCGTGAGTTAAACCCATACTTGCGACAGATGTTTGGTTTCTGGATCAACAGGCTTCAGTAGAAAAAAAAACAAAGGTGACAGTGGGTCATCCATCATCTTTGTTGACTGAATCAAATAGGTGCTGATTAAATACTTTAGTCATTTAGGAGGCTACAGTCTGTGGTGTTGCTATGTTGGACTGCATTATGTTTTTAGCTGTGTAGCCTACCTATTAATGTGTCTCCCAAACAGTCGTGGAAAATAATCAATTAACACAAATTCGAGTAAAGTATTTAAGTACACTTTTAGATACATGTGCTACTTCATGCTACCTTTGCGAGATAATATTGCACTTCCCCCTCCTGTTTTTAATTTAGCTTAGCGTAGAGAGATACTAAACACATTCATATTTTACATGCAAAAAATATGATGTTATATGTTGAATGAATCAGCAGTATAAAGGAGTTGACCCTTGACCATCTACATCAAAATAATGCCTATGTAATCATGGAGAGTTACTAAACACATTCAGATTTTACATGCAAAATATATGATGAGCTGTTGAACTAATAAGCAGTATAAAGCAGTTCACCTTTAACCAGCTACTCAAAATAATGCTCATGTTAATGCTCAATCCTAGTCGGGAGATACTTTAACTTTTAACACACTCTACTAAGTGTATTTTTCTGACAGTACTTTTGAACAGAGAATATTCACTCTTCCGTTTTTTAGAGTGTGGTTTTGCTATTTTTACACAAATTGATTGTAATATTTATTATATATTATGATAATATTATATTCTATCCTTGCTCTCAGTTCATCCTCTCCTCAGGTGATGCAGCTCTGCTCCTGCGCACCTGATCCCAATCCTTTCTACACTTCTGATTGGCTGATCCGCAGACCTCCCCCCTCCCCACCTCCCCACACACACACATACACACACACACACACACACACATCTCCTGCGCCCCTCGATCGATCAGGACCGACCAAAAAAAGAGCGTTTGTTTTGCACCCACGCATCGGACGTCCTTCTCCTTTAAATGTTTCGAAACAGCAATGTGCTTACTTTGACGGGGTTTGGCGTCAGGGGGGGAGGATGGAGGGAGGGGGGGCAGCGGCCGCCCTCTCCTTCACACGATTGGCCGAGCCGTGGGAATATTCAAATGCGGCCTTGATTGATTGGCCCAGAGCCGGTTTCAACAGTGCGGAGGACTCGTTTCCATCCCGACGTCGCTCCCTCTCCGTGGCGCACAGGACGCACAGGACGCACACACACACTCGCAGCCGAGAGGAGACTCGCTGCACTGGAAGCAAAAAAAAAAAAGAATCGGGCGAAATTTGGCTTTCCAACGGAGAAATGATCGTGTCGGGGGAGCGCAGCTGACGGAGCCGGCCTCATCCATGGATGTACCTCCGGAGGTTTCCAGTGCGCAACGCGAAATCAGCGGCGAGGCTGCCTTTGCGGAGGAAATACGCCTTCCGAGCAGGAGACCGACCAATCAGCCGTGGCGAACCAAAGATAAACAAGCCTTATGATCAGACAAAACTCTGTAAGACATCGATCGCGTTTTCCTAATTTCCTCCCATCCTCATGTTTTAGGAGAGACTGCGTGGATGTGTTTTCCTTCCTCAGCGCAGGAAGTGTTTGGTTTGTGCGAGCTGGATGTTTTTTTTTTTTTTGTAACTACATGACAATAACAGAGTATTCAGAGGGTCGTAAAGGTGCTTGAAAAAGAAATAGCTGATTTGATTTCTGAAGGATCATGCTTTGATTTTTTTTATTTTTTTTATTTTTTTATTTTATTTTATAAGGTCGTGAAGTGGTGAAAGATGCCCGGTGCGCACTGATGGATAGGAGCGTCTCGCCCTCACTATACATCAGTGTCCTGCTATTGGCTAATGTGAATTTATACGGGCCGAGTCCAGCTGTGAGGGGTTTGTAATTTACAGTCAAGCCCATAGATCCGTTCATTTAACGGGGCCGGCTGCTCCTCGGGATGTATTTAACAGGGGGACGATGGGAGACAGGCAGGTCTTGAAGGGGTTTGGTTGTGACATGAGTTTCAAGAGGAGAAACATTTTGCATAACAAACATCTGTCTCTAAATTCTATCTTCCTCCTCTCCAAACTGCTCATCTTTTTTTTTTTCCTCCTCCATCCTCCAGTGACATCTTTGTTTTTGCGCGCACCGAGAGGCGCTTCATATGTCAGCGGCCACGGGAAGTGCTTTGAAGTGTATTATCGGTCATCCGGGGCCGCCTCTGAAGGGTTTCCATTTCTATTGTCTGGGAGCCGGAGGTGGGATCATCGCACCTCACTGCACCGGTGGCAGCCGAGGTTGAAGGTTAGCCGGCAGCAGAGGGGCCTATAGATTATTGGCCAGGTGTGAAATTCTACCCTGCATGCTTTTTCTTTTTTTTCTTTTTTTTTTGTTCCTGCTTGTGCCAGATCCTTTATTACCCAGAGAGATGGGATGTCACAGCTTTTTTTTCCACCAGAGGCAGAGAAGAAAAGCCTGCAATTTGGTGTTTTATTGTCCTCTTCTCTGTGTGTGTCTCTCTCTCTTTTTTTTTTTTTTCCCCCTGGTTGTTTTCTGACCAAGACAGGAAAAATGCATCAACCATCCCCCTCCTTTTTTGGGGGGGTTTATTTTTTACTTTAGGGCATCAGGAATAGGGTTATCTCTGTCTTATGATTTCCTATAAACACAATCAAATCACTGCCCTTTGATTTACCACAGTGCCACTGCAAAAATAAAAAACATCTCATCTGCCTTTCATCATAAAGTGTGCTGGTTGGCTCTGCTCACCCTGAAATCTACTAGTTTGAGTACTTTTGCTTATCCAGTGAGTGTTTAAGTGCTTCACGGTGTTGGTGCCGTGTAATCTAAGCTTGTGTCTCAGCAGCTGTGTTCTTCAATCACAGGCCGTAAACCAGCCTTAATGACACATTCATATATGGGTTGTTTGTTTGAAATGGGCTCTGCCTGGGCCCGGACTTGTGTGAGAGGCTCGTAAATTGCGTGGCATTATGAGCAGCCGGTGTGCAGGTATCCCATGGGAGTGGTGGTGGTGGTGGTGGTGATGGGTGGGTAGAAGGGGTAGGGTGGGTAGAAGGAGTAGGGTGGGAGAGGAGGGGGGTTCCCTCTGATCTCGCATCACACCCCAGCAGTAATTCCAACTCTGTGAAGAGAAGGGATTTGTCATTTGGCTGCCTGCTTCCCTTTTGCTTTCTCATGGGGCGAAGCTGAGCTCTGATTTATTGTGAAGTTTCCCCAGGCTCGCTCAATCTCCATGCCTACCGAATTACTGAATGAATGGAGGAAACGGCTCACCACGAGAGTGACCTTTTCCTGGGCGGCTATTACCCGGGCCAGCACGAGGCCTGATTAAGGTCATGTCTTCCTCCACCGTCGTCATCCAGGGCTTCACATTTAAGGCTAGTTACGTGCGCGGCCAGCTCTCTGCTGGGGATTTGGTTTCCGATTGGGAGACTGGAGCGATGAGATGATGCAAATCGAAAAATACAACTCCCTTCTAGTCGTATAGGAGTAATGTTAATGGCTCGGTTGCTTAGCAATATCTCTCGTGTACCCTTTATAATCACCTTTTTTTATCTGCTAAGAGATGTCATGTGTAATTACAGGCAGCCTGCTATCTTTTGAAATCTGTCTAATTGGTCTTTTCATACAGGATGAAGGGGTAGTGAGACGGGGGGTTAAGGGTGGAAGGTTAAGGACTGGGCCTCCGAGGTCGTCGGGTAAGGGGGGGAGGGGATCGGACCGCCGGGGTTATTCAGAGCTCCAGTAATCTTTATTTTGTCTACATGATGGTGCTCAGTCATTACTTCAAATTAATGATGAAGACTGCCACATTGCGACTGACGCATCATCATTTGGCCTAAATAGCAAGGCAGTGAGATGATGACATTTTTAGTTGGTCCACAGATCAAAGACCTCCTTTTTTCTTTTTTTTCCTAGAACATTTTGATGTTTCTGTGATGCATGGTAGAGAGCGGATCATTAGGTTATCTCCCACATTAGAGCCACGCGTTTTCTCTACAGTTTCTAATGAGTCTTATGTTTGCTCAAACATTTTAATGACTTGAAGGAATCAGTGACCCTTAACAGTGTAACAGGAGAGTAAACAGCCAGCAGACAGGGCGTAGGGAAAAGAGGGGGGTTGTGTCTTTCTGTGGTTTTTCCACAACAGTCGACAAGAACGTGAGATAAAAAAAAAAAAATAGTTTCACCCGTGCCAGAGTCGACTGACAGATGTCAAAATTCAGTTTAAATCGTGGTTTGATTCCCCAAAAAGAAACTTATCTTTACACAAAACCTTCAGCTCGCTCTGTCACCATCTGTTATCTGAGAAGTCAAGGTTTTCTAACGGCTGGGCAGCATACCCATGGCTCTTTGACGGTGTGGCTCGGTGTGCACACTGGGATCAGGATAAGATAAGGCTCTGTTTACCCTCTAATGCTACCTTGGCATTGGCCAGACTTTACCCCATGCTGTGCAGTTTCTTTTTACCTTGGCACCATCTGTGGGCAAGGGCAGATTTAGGTCAGTCCAAGGCTCTCCACTTCCTCCTATGGCTGCTCTCAGAGATAGGACTTAATTGTGCAGCTTTGGATTAACGGCTAAATTCGTTCTCAGCATCTGGACGTAAGGTCAGACTATTTTTGCTCAAACAATTCCAAACACTGGAGTATAATCTCTTGTCTCTTGTGTTCACACGATTCACACAAATACGATGTTGTGGGGCTGAACTATGCAGTCTTTCTCTTCACTAGCCATTTCCACTTGTTATTATTGAACAATGTGCTCAAATGCATGTTGGGAAGAGACAAATCTGCACAAACAAAAACATATTCTCCAACATATTGTAAAACACTCTAGTTTATTCCATTTTTTTCCACGTATATCCATATTTCATGCACAGTACACCAAGACTAGCTCATAGTAGAGGCCTACATTAACTCCAAAGTAAATGATTGTTTGTCAAAAGTGTAAGCCTCCTGGAAAAATGCCTCACGCTGGCAGTAGCTGTGGCTGCTGCTGCTGAAGCTAATGGTACAAGTTCCAATCCCGAGGAGTCGGACCCGTCATTCATTTCAGACCATTTGTTGCTGCGATGTTGGAGTTGAATTCTGCTGAAAATATTACTTGAGAATGTTCCTAATGAAGGTGAAGCACATATTTTCACTGTTGGAGACGCAGTCGCACGCTTCGTTCATGACTGGGGGGTTTCTTTGAACATAGCTGAAAAATATTTGTCATATCTGCCATGCTTTGTTGTTTGTGTTTCTCGCTCAGCGGAGCTTTTTCATGGTTGATATTTTGTTTACTTTGATTTTTCAGATGATTCTTGCTTGACGCAACATAGACGGCAAATCAGCAAGGATGCGCATGCAAAAGCAAGTAGTGTGCAACTAAATGCTGATCGATTTCATATATATTAAAAAAAGGTTTCAATTGAGAACTTCAGTAAACAACATGTTTTCCTTACAGTGGAAGAGCCTTATAGGGAGCTAGAGGAAGGAAATTTCCATTTAAATAAGATGAAATACTATAATAATGGGATGGATGTTTACAGTGACAGACCACATTGGACATTGCGTATACAAACAAATTTATGTATGCATTACTCTCTGCCCAATTATGTGTCTTTGCAGCAGTGTGGAAATGTATGAGATAATCTGTGGATGTTTGTCTGCTGTTTTACAATTGGGAACCTGTAATTTCTAATGTTTTCAGACTTTTATGCCCTTAGCTTTATCATAGCACAACAGTTTTGCATGACTGTCATTTCGTTGTTTTTTTTGGCCCAGACACCCAGCCATTAACGCTGCTTGATTTTACACCCAACTGAATGCTCTGGACATCTGTCTGAATATTGCCCAGCGATTGTATTTACATAAATTTTGTGCCTGCGCATGAATTGTATAGGAAACGCTTTTTAACACTGTTGTTATACCTTTTACAGGAGCTAATCTCAATGGAAATGAGGCTTATTGTTATCAGCCGCAGGCCTTGAGTGTTCTTGCAGCGTAGGGCAGATTGGCTCCGGGTTGTTTGGTTATCCTGTATGTGAACCGTTTGTGTCCTCTTTTTCTTTTTCTACAGAGAAGGAGAAGAGAGAAATCTGGGTCTCTCTTATATGCTGCTCTGATACCAATTATGCAAACTATTATAGAATTTAACCAGGCCAGCTCTTATCGGCTAATCCAGAAGTAATAGATTCTATTAAAAATGTATGAGGGGGTTGGGGAGGGGGATCTCTGTGTGTGTCTGTGTGTGTGCATGCGTGTGTGGAGGGGTGTATAGAGATGAATCCAGCAGCTGCAGCAGCACTGCTGTCTAATTCTGTCTGTATGACAGACTACTTGTCTGCTCTCCATTACTTAGACAGGTTCCTGCAGTGCTTACCTTGAAGACAGTATAAAAGCCATATCTGCCATTAAATTAGTGGATCCACAATAAGTGGATTGTTATTCATGGACCATGCCACGTTCATTCAAACAGAGGCACTCCTTTTTCCCTTCCATAATGACCAATTGCTCTTTGTTAATCATTTATTTCTTCCTAAATTAACCTTCTTTTCTTTTTTTTTTTGCTTTTGTGCTCCTTCTCTTTTGCTTGTCTGCAGTTTCTGAGTGGAAAGGAAGGAAAAACATTAGCATAGCACTCACATGCTAATCCACCCAGAGAGTGAAAAGGTTGCTCGTCTTAAACCTTTTTCATTATCATCTAATTATTAACTGAGGATTCTGAGAACTGCTAACAGGAGCTGAGATGGCTCGGGTAGGGAGGTGTGTGTGTGTGTGTGTGTGAATGTGGCAGGGTGATGAGGTGCGTGCAATGCGTAGCTTTTTTTTTTCTTTTTTTCTGTGCGTTTCATGTTTGTTGAGAGGGAGGCTCTCTTGGCAATTTGCTTCTATCTTCGCTCTGACCCTTGATGCCGCAGGAAGTCATAAAAGACTCCAGAAGGTCAGACAGATGCTGTTGTCTGACTCCCCTGTATAATTTAGGGCTTTTTCCTTCTTTGATGGATATTCTTGTGCTGCCACTTTATGCAGACAAACAGGTAAAAAGCAATGGTACCTTTTAGTGTTTTTTAAACATAGTAGTGTATTTTGAGGGCATGCATATTCAGCCTCATTATTCTCAAGAAATGTGACCCACCAAGCTTAGATTTTTAGGAAGTCAATGTAAGCCAGACCTCCAATTATTGCATAAGCATTAGCAGTGCTAGTTTGATGATTATACACCAGTAATGATCTAAAAAAAATAGGCTATGTTTGTTTGTTTTTCGTCAAACAGATCAGTAAATTCCAGTGAACATTTAAGGCATTAGCTATCTGCATGCAGCCTTTATAAAGCCTCTCCATCACCGCCCTCGTGCCTCCTCAGTTGACCTTATCTTCTCACAGAGCCCCTTGTCCTGATCCCAGGACATGTTAGAAAACGAGGCATTTTGCGACCTGTCAGTGATGAGGGAAGAGGCTTGAAAAATTTATTTGCCAAGACACCCTTATCAGGAAACCGTGGGGGACGGTTAGATGGACTGCAAAGCGCAAGGTCTTTATCTCCCCAGCAGGCCCTCAGCGAGCCACATCACGCTGCTTATCAGCTGCATGGATGTCGCCCGAGAGTGGCAAGGATTAGACGTCCTTGCAGCTTAAACTTTGTGCTCTTTTTGCGTGTTATGCATGTTAGAGGAGGCCTTGGATACGTGAACTTGTGAAGCACGGCAAATGCCAAAGCGTGGGTTTTGGAGGACATGTGAGAAGCGAGACATCTGGTTTATAATCTCGACCATAACACCTCAAACAAAGGCAGATTAGACACTGATTTAAGAAAACTGGCTTGGAAGGGAGCGACACTGACCATTATGTTAATGAAAAAGATCCATGACCTTATTTGTGAAGGCTGAGTTGAACTGCTCCGCCCACTGCCATTTTTAAGATTCCTGATAATTACTTTGTGATGGAGCTAATTTCTGTATTATTATATTTATAATACATCTTGATATGACATCGTAAGAAAGTGCAAGACAAAACTTTTTTGTTGAGCAAAACATTGTGCGGAGGGTAGGAGAACTGATTTTGCTTGAGAACTTAGCCCAGATAATATCATGCATTCTGAGATCCCTTTCATCTCATATCTCTCCCTCTCCTTTTTTCGGGTAATTCCACTGAAGAGCGAGGAGGCAATTTTAAGCTTAAGTTTTCATAAAATCTCTTTAAATTTAAAATTTAGATAGCAGGATGAAAGAAACCATCATTTCTTGCACTGTATGCATCATTTCCAGCTCCCTTTTCTGCTTTCAGTGAAACTTTTTTTTTTTCTTTAAGCTACTGCCGGCCTCTCTTTGAATTATAATGCCTTCCTTGATGTACTTTATTCCAGCTGCAAATTATGGGAGTAATGGAAGGTATTCCAATTCATGCCTCATTTTCAGCTAGTGAAGGGATTTCCCTGGAGATACCTTTTCTCTCCTGTGTTCCCTTTGCGTTTTTGGCACCTCCCTCTTGACAAATGTGTGGTAATGGAAGGGTTGTTGTGAAATTGCCATTATTTTCAAAATGGAACCGGACTATACTGAGGCTTTTAGCTCCTCATATGCGTGTGCTCACATGAGACAGGTTGCACTGAGCAGTTTGAAGTGGGCTTGTCACCAAGGGACAGATGTTGAGCGGAGGAAGGGAGCGGGTACACAAGAAAAGGAAGAGTGAGGGAATTTTTTTTTCTTTTTTTTGTTTGTTGGCACCTGAGTAAAATGAAAGCCACTCTGTCTCTTCTTCCTTTTGAGGCGAAGGTAATCATGCTTCTGCAGCTCGTCACTGAATGCTCTGTTCTGTGGTTGACTCGCTTTGGCTGCCCTCTAGACCCTGGGGGAGAAATGAAAGCAAAAATCCAAAAGAACCTGAAAACCGAACACAAATCTGACAGCTGCGTGCTGCAGGCTTATATTTGCCTTGTTGGGAACTATTGCATTGTAAAGACAGCGCTGGGTTTCTCTAACTATTAAAACCCTTTAATTAATTCATTTTTTTTGCATAGATTGCAGTTGTCTATCCACAAGGTACCTGACTCACATACAGTAAAAGGCATTTTACAGTAGCCCTGGGTTTTTTAAGATTTGCTGTGCTTGCATTCAGATTTGGTGACTCTTTCAGATAATCAAAGAGAATGTCAAATGCGATTACCACTGAAATATTCCCCCTGTGTCTGGCTTTATCTTCAGAATGATTGCTTCAATCAGCACAGCTGTGGAGAGGCGCCTTCTTTTTCAGACGCAGCCTCTCATTTCCTCTGACAATACTTAACTCTGCAAACAGCTCAGCCTATTTTGGGGAGTGAGTTGCTTTTGGCTTTCTCTGCTGATCAATACAGCCATAAATTTATCGGAGAACAAAACCAGGTCTCGGGGATAGTTACAGATTGAAACACAGCCTGAGGCTACAGGAGGCCTTGCAAATGATCTGTGTGATTGCAACAGACAGAACAAGGTTGATAACAGGAAAGAGCTATCATAACAACTAGCAAGAGGGAGGAGATGGAGTCGTCATTAAGTGATATTACTTTTTTTGAATGTACAATCTCGGTGGTTCAAAGAGGGGCTCCTGAATTTTAATATGGTAAAAGGACCCAAGCGGTTGCAGAGTTTTAGATATGTAAGCTTCTAAAGTAACATGGAAAATATGTTTTTGAAAGAGGAGAACCTCCTGTGGAGTTTTAGTGTCCTCTACCAGCAAGCTTGCAGTTTTCTTCCAACATCAAACTGATGTTTGATGCAAGAGTTTGAATGCATTACGTATAATTTGATGTTTTTCCAAACTTGAGAGTTGGCACGTACTTTCTTTGCAGTGGTCCTCCAAACTATGTGGCCTAACTAGGCAATCAAGAAAACTTTAAAAATCAAAACACATGCCAGCAGTTAATCTGTAGCGAGGGTAAAGTTTTTTTTGGGCCACTCCAGAAATAAAATATCTCAACAAGTTTTGGTCTGATTGCCATGAAATTTGGTGCAGATTTTTGGTCCCAGAGTATGAAACCCACTGACTTTACTGATCCTCTGACTTTACCACTGGCGCTACCATGAAGATGAATTTTTTGTTTTTTTCTTAAGTGTCCTGATAGTTAATTGCTGGACTGGTACAAAATTTTGGTTCTAACATTCATACTGAATGGATTGTTTGTGATCTAATACCTGCAAAACTAATGACATTTCCCTCAACTTCAATGAACACAGTTAATGTATACCTTTTAAATATCAGCATGTTAGCATTATCAGAGCATCTTAGCATTTAGCTCAAAGCAGCACAGCCTCACAGAGCTCCTAGCATGGCTGTAGACTCTTGATCTTCTTTCATCATCATTTCATTTGGTGTTATCTGTAGTGAAAACAGTTTTTTCCCTTTATTCTAGCAGGGTTACCCAGGCTGTGTGCAGCCCTAGTGAACTATCATGCTGGCCTGTATCCAGAGACGGCAGAATCTGTCGTCGCAGCGTCTGGCCTGCACACCCAAAAGCCTCGATGCCCCGCCGCCGCCATTACTGCTGTCAGTACCACCACTGCAGCCGTGCACCCGCAAAGGTGAGTTATTAAATCAGACATGTTAAGACATTTTGACACAGAGGACAGACAGCAAGCACTGAACAGACACTTTGAAATAAAAGCGCTGGTGATTGTTAAGACCTCAGTCATGTTCCTGAGTTTCTTTAATCAATCATGTTCAGGTTGACCTTGTCGCCTCATAAAGATCATGCGTGGTTTCAGTAGTGTGTCGAGATCTCCGCTGCTCTGAAGCTTCTGGAATAAAATAATAGGCCTCCTGATGAAGATGGTGCCTGTTAATTGGGCCACTAATCAGCATGGTCCTGAAAGCGTACAGGTCAAAGTGGACTCTGAAATTAGAGTTAATCAGCTCACCCAAACGAGGCTAAACTAATGATGTTCACATTTTGTTCAGAAAGGGCTCCGTGTCAGTGTTGTTTGACCTTCATCCTGACTGATTATGCTGCATTCACTGAAAGGTTGAGTGGGTGTTTTTACAACTAACCCGGACTTGCATTTTTGATTAGATTTCTTTCAATTAATTGATTGAATGCAACGCATTTGCAGTCAGTTCTCGGGCCTGATGCCGTCGTCTTTATGCAGGTTTCTCTACATCTATATTATTTGTGCCAAGATCCCAATAGCATAGTCTTTTTTTTTTTTTTCTTCCTGGACAGTCAGGAGTCATGTAATGAGATCTTAGTACCACAAATGAAGTTATTCTGCTGTGGTTTCCTTTTCACTATTGCTTTAAAAATTTGCTGATGCCTCATATTTCTTTGCTGGCTCTGGTCTGAAGCTATATTGAAGATCTATAACTACTTGCAGTTTAATGGTTCAGCCCGGTGTGTGCTGCAGTCTTATGAATTTACTTAGCCGAGAAACATCTTAAATGATTTCGTCCTTGAAAGATGTTTTGCTTGCTTTTTGGGGTAGGTGGTGTGCTGTGTCGTTATTGTTTCGAGCCTGCGCTGTCATATTTAATGTGTTTTATGTGGATGCATAGAAGGATAGCTACCGCACTGCAGAAGGTAAAAGGGATCGTTGCAAATTAAATGAAACAGTATGGCTCAGACTGTGGTCTTATGGACAGTAAGAGCATGCAAATATTGAGCGGTAACATTGTTTACATTCAGATTCACCGTAATTTGATTACGGTCAGCATAGCCGATATAACAAATGTGCACCTTGTGTCTGCAGGGTGGGGCGGCGTTTGGGATTATCTTATCTGGCTGATCATGTTGACAGTTCATTTGTATATGTCTGTGTGTTCTCATAAAGGACATCTTTGTTCCTTCATTGTGTGTTGCACTGCTACACAAAGTCTAATCTTCTATAGAGTATATATCGCACAGTCAATATATGTTTGCAGAGTAAAGCCCTTTGATGATCAGATTTCAGTGAGAGGTTAATCCATCACCTGCGCACACACAGACACACACACACACAGGTGTTTGCACTTATCCTGGGTAATTAGACCTGTTCTCAGGTTGGGTGGAACCGAACTCCACAAACTTCAAAGAACCATAAAAGTTTTCTTGATCTAACAGGTGCAACGAGACAAACTAAGGAGAGCCAGGGAGATGTCAGTCAGCGCAGCATATATATACCCACACAAATCCAAGGCAAGGTCTAATTAGCCAAAATAACACCTGTGTGGTGGTGTTAATGGTAACTGACAAAAAGTGTGCATTTGTTATTATAACTCCCTTTATAAAATTGTTGGCAAACAATGTGCATACGACTGTTCTCATATTTGAAATTGCAAGACGCTCCGTCAACCTAACCTCCCATCTTTCCCCTCCAGGTTAAATTCCTCTTTGTCTTTTTCCTTATTAAATATTAATTGGGAATCAATGGAGCACTTGTCTGCTAAACGCTGGAACAGAAGGGCCTAGTTTGCCTCGGGCAGGACCAGGGGTGCATTTCTCATCCTGTTTACCTGCAGCGTCCCCCCCCCACCCCTTAAGTTTTATGTACTGCGACTGTGCACAGTGCAGCACCCTCCAGCTCTAGCCTGACATTTCAAGCACAACCACGGGAAATAGACTGCTGATAGGAGCTCAGTCTGTGTGGCCCAGGTCTCTTCATTAAATGAGTCGTTGTTGGATTGAGTTAAATAGCGGCAGTCTTTAGTTGCTGCTGCGCTTTTGAAAGCCATTTCCATTTTTAGCTATCAATAAATGGATAGGCTCAGGACATGAAAGCTCTCAGTCACACAGCCCCATGTGAAAGATTTCTGAGAAACGAGTGTGAGGAATTATGTGATGAGAGTGAATGAGAGCCGTTCTCCTCTCTGCTATCTCAGCTTGAAAGCCGGGGCTGGAAATGCTTTTTCCCACGCTGCCGGCCTGTGCTCGGGCCGGCTTTGAGACGGGGGAAACTTTGCCCAAGCTGGGCCAAGCGGCACAGAAACAAATGAGGAGTGACACTGGCGGTGTAAGGAGTATTCGGAGTATTCGCCAGAGCCTCTTCGAGCACACATAACTAAGTGTTCAACCCTGAGGTGACTCTGTTCTGTGAGCACCCTTCATGTAGGGATTGCTGACATAGAAAGAGGGAGGCATGTGAAAAGGGGTTGAATGAGTGTCTGTATTTTTATTTTTGTGTGTTTGCAGGAAAAGTTGGCAAATGCAGTTAGTGTGAGTGAGATTTAAGAGCATATGTCAGGTGTCTACTTTTTCCATGTTACCCATCTCTGTCTAATGGCTCTTGCTAAACACATGGAGGCATTAACTGGCAACCTTATTTTAAATAAATAATATTAATGTAGTAAATATTAATGTAGTAAATATTAATGTCTCTTAAGACAAAAAAAAGCTACTGATACTGCATCTTACTTACTACTTATTGAACCTGTATTGGACATTTTTGATTTACGTTGAGTCTAATGTGACAAAGCATTAAACTCCTGAGATTTTTGGCTTCTTTCAGCGCATTGTTTTAGTCACATCAACTGAGCAGGCAGTCGAAAACAACCAAGTGCCTGACACCAAACAACACACACAAAAAATTAACATTAAACATTATGAGCTGCTGATATATGTCTAACATTTAGCTATCTAACATTAAAGGCCCAGATATTTCTTTTCATGAGTTGATATACAGACCCAACCAGAGCTAAAGAAGGGTGAATATTAAATGTATTATATTGAATTAATCAGAAACACAACTCTAGATGAGCGCTACTGTTACTGCGTCTCTGCTGGATGTGGAAATAAGCAACTTTGGCAACTCTATAGTGAATGTGTCAGGAAACACGGGCTAGTTCTGGAAGAGTTTCAGTTTTTCTTTCTTGATATATGTTCATGTCATGACCATTAGTTTTAATCATTTCAGACATACTTTGTCTTTGAGAAATCATTTTCTATCAGTCAGTTTGGCAGACAGCTTTAAACACTACAGTACCCATGATCCTCGGCCGCTGTTGCTACAAAAAATTCAGAATGCTTTGTATAATTGGGAACAAAATGCAGTGTTATATGAATTTATCCTAAATGTAAAGTCAAATTGTGGGAGTGTATTTTCTCAAAAACATAAAACATAAGCGTCCACTCAATACGTGAATTTTAGGAGCACAAGCATGTTCCTTGCCGAAGTGCATTTTGGGAGTCGTAGTTCACTTCCCACCTCACATTTTTACGTACCCCATCTCCTTTAGGTGCCCCCTAGTGGCCAAAAATCAATCACCCCAGCTTTAAACTGTATTGACTGAAGGTTTGAAATGTGATTGAAAGCTGGAAATCTACTGTTATCCATCACTGCTGAATATAATTTGCATAATAATTGATTTAAATGATGCAAAATTAAATAAACAACAGAATTTTGTACTCAATCTGCGGCCTGAATTGAGAGGGAGAGTGCAGCAGCTGCTAGTTTTGGTCTCATTGCTCTGTCTAACCGGCAGATAGTCAATTGCAGAAGCTCGTCTCAAGGAGATAAATTAAGTCAGGGCCAATTAATTACATGGTTCTAATGACTGGGCTTTTTGGGCCAACTTGGTGCAAAGAGGAGGTTGTCATGGTAACACAGACATAGGTTTTAAATGCCTTGTGAATGCACTGAGCTCAGCCCCTGCTTATTAAGGTGGGCCTGAGCATTTTAAATATCAGGATTATTGGTATGGTAAACAAGTATTTATGCCTGCTGAGAAGCACTGTTCTGTTATTAACTGCCAGCTCTCAGTGTTCATGTTCCTGCCGAGGATTTGTCGCTCGTAAACATGTCATTTCGCAAAATCGTCCACGATAAGTCTTTAGCATCACATGAAAGGCCTGTGGGATTTTTTCTTTTTTTTTTGCCTGGCAGTTCAGCCAACATGTATTGATATTAACAAGGACTAATTTATTAATTTTTAGCTCTATCTCGTGGGAATAAATGTAGTGGTCATTCTAATCATTCCCTTATGTCAGCCCTCCGGGTATGTAATTGTTGGAAGCCGTGGTTTTGGAAACGCAACGAGCTCGTCCAAATGCCGTTTTCAGCCCTGCCTCTGGGGCTTGTTTTGCCCATAAATTAGTGATTAACTCAAACTGCTCCGAAACAATGAGGTCTCCGCTCTAATCTGGGGGGGAAATGGCTTCAAGTGTGACCACGGGAAAAAGATTAGCCAGTTTAAAGTGGCAGAAAGCATCGAGTGGGATTGTATGGGGGTGGATTCAGGGTTGTGAAAGATCATATATAAACCACGGTACGGCAAATGCCCGATGTTCTATCCAAGCAGAATGTTTTTAATGCTAATATTTATAAAAACATCTTCTTCTTTAAGTCAAAACACCCATGCGCATACACACATGACAAATTAGGCCTAGTGGGAGTTTATAATTGCCCCCCCCACCCCCGACTGTTTCTCTTCCATGCACGTCCCCTGCATGGAAAGAGGAAATCAGGATTAGGTATTTCCTGTGAAAGTGTGCCAGTTTCGCTCAGCGTGGTGCCACAACAGTTGAGCAGCATGTTTAATGCGTGGAGCCCCTTCCAGCCGAGAGAACATGCAAGCCCGACTAGTGGGACCATTAAATCTATCAATCTAGAGCCGTAGATGCATCACACATCAGTGTTATTAGGCTGATTTTGGAGGAAAAGAAAAACACAAACAGGCTTTCAAATCCTGCGTACCCTACTTCAATCAGGCCTGTCTGAAAAAAGGGACTGGAGGGAAAAAATGTCAAGGGTCAAAGAATTAAAATTGGTAAGCGCTGCGTGATGCCCTCAGCCAAGGTTGCCTGGGAAAAAAAGTGGCTGATGTTATTTTCCACGCTGTTTTTTTTTTTTTTTTTGTCTGCCTCTGCGACTGTGCTTTCTGTCAGGGCTGAGGAGTGAAACAGCGTGCAGTCTGCAGGTTCAGGGTGATTAAGTGCTTAAGGTCACATCGCTAATTATCTCTCTGCCATTCCTTACCTGACAACACACAGCTGCCATTTCCCTGTTGTCATGTGAACAGCCTCATATTTGTTTTCACTCCTCGTCTTCGTTTCACCGCTGAGTTTCGTCGCGCGACTGCGGTGCCTCTGAATATAGAGAGACAGACAGGTGGCCATGTCACAAAGAAATGTACAGTCGGCCATCTAAATGAGAAACAGTTGTTTTTATTAACTCACAAAAGATGACTTGTTCGCATCTTTTTATTTGTATTTGCAGCAGAATGAAGTACATACATGTCTATGAGCTGCGAGCAGGTCGGCCAAAGGGTAATGTTCCCTCCTTTCATTATTTCATTTTAATGGTCCTGAAGAGCTAAAACTCATTGAAAATAGCAAAGATTGGAGATAAATTAAGAAAAAAAACACAGCTCTGTGTATCTTCTTCTTTTCTTATCTTATCTTGTTAATCATCTCACCACCCCTCAGATTTATTTTGTGTGACCTTGGGGGGGGGTACAACCCTCAGGCAGGGAGGAAGCAGTAATGTGATTTTCTTTTTTTCCCGTCTATAGTGTATGCAGAATCTCTCGTGGCCTATGTGCTGATTATGTGTTAAAATTAAGTCTAAGCCTGCACTGATGATGACTTGAAGAACAACGTGAATAATCTCGCGTCCTGAGGGCAACATGGGCTGATTAAAGGAACTGTGCGATTCTTGAGCTAAAACTATACACTTTCTTTTTGTAGCATTTTCATCTGCTAGGTGAAAATATTTACTAGTTTACTGTCTTGTACTTGTTTGTGCTGCAGTTCAAATGCCTTGGATTTAAAAGGGCCAAATAGCTGCTTGAATGTAATTGTTCTAGCCTAATTATAAGAAAGAAGGTTGGGGTTTTTTGGGGGGGGGTTGGGAAGGGGGAGCAGTTTTTCTTGTTTGTTTGCTTGTGTTCAGGAGTAAGGCCAAAATCAGCTGGAAGCGGCTGATGTAGATGTGTTTTTTTTAAACCACACCAGCTGTTTAAAATGGCAAAATGCACAACAGAAGGTTTCTAATTCAGACTTGTCCAGGATTTTTTTTGGGTGGGGCAGGGGGTGGGGGGGGTAGGGTGCAAATGACCTCTTCTGATACCTGCAGAGAAGCCAAAGAGGCGACGCTTTATGCGTGTCGTCAATTATCACTTTTAACAGTACGCATGGGCCCACATGTTGAGATTTTGTCGAGAGCCTTTTTGGCACCTTTGAGGGGAAACTTCAGCTCTCGTAGTGCCAGATTGTAATTAATGAACCACACATTTTAGGTACTGTTTGACTTCTGCAGGAAGGCCTGGTGAAATGAGTGAATATGGGGAGGAATGACTGCTACCACATGCTTTGGGAAAGCCACTGCTGACTGGTAAACATGACGTGCTGTGCTCAGTTTACTGCCCTTTAACACAGCTGATTGGTATTAAAAGACCTCGTGATTGGAAGAGTTGCCTCGGGCTGTAATTAAGAGAAGTTTTAACGCTGGCCGTGGCGTTTCTGATCTCTGTTGCAACTTCACATTACCCGGCAGTTGGGCTTCTGTCAGGATCAGCTAAAATGATCCCCATTTTCTATGCGTATGTCACGCAGTAGTGGTCCTCAGATGATAAATATGTGAATGCAGAGTGGGGAAGGCCTATTTGCTAATGAGGTTTCCATAGTGCCGCATTAAGGCAGCCACAGTGGGAAGTGCAGCTGTGTTGTGTCTCCATGGCTCTGACAGGGCTGTAATCTCTGGACTAACAATATCAGACACCCTGTGAAGACGTGTTAGCATCCAAAGTGTTTGAAGTGTTTGTGGAACAGCGAGCCGATCGCAGCATGCAGGGCCTGACACTGACATTTTACTGAACGGCGACTAAAGCGCTTGTTTTGCTAAATTATCTGTCTTTGGTAATTGTGCGGTGTTATCCGAGGCAGAAAATAGACACAGTTTTGTGCCACAGTGCGTGTCGATGCAAGGATCTGTCATATTTTAAATTAAATGTGCCATCGCTTCATCATCATCTAAGCCCCTTTCAGGTGGATATGAACCTTTTATACTTACCATTTATGATCATGAATATTCAGTTTTTAGCCACAGGCCGCAAATCGTTATTGCGGCTGTTTTTTTTTCCTGCTCTTTGTACGCAATTGGGATTATGGGAAACCATACACAACATCTTGATGTTGTGTACAGTTTAAACACCCCTCTAACATCCCAGATGTCATGGTGTTCTATGGCGGCACTACACTGCGTCACATAATAAGCCGTGTTTTGCTTTGTTGTATTTCTCTGTAGAATTCATTCATGCTCCCGGCGCCATGGTGCCGCTCATTCTCCGCTGGGAGATTGCTGGATGGATTGAACGCCGCACCTCACCTCTTTCCTCCATTTTAAACACCCAATTTATATCTTTCATGAGATGGATCTTGTAGATTGAATCATTTTCACAGTCGGGAGGCTCACTGTAGGCCCGAAATGAAATGAACTCCCAAATCAATTTCAAATAGGAACAACAAGTGAGCTCTCCCCTGCATGGCTGGAATTGGTTTTGTTATTGAAAATGAAATGAAGTGTTTTGTTTTTATTTTCCGCCCTTTTATTGCAGATTATAGCTTTGTTCTTTTACCCGCTATGATTTCCACCGTCTTAAAGCCCGATCTGGGTTAATTTCAGCGCCTTTTCTTTTCATGTCAGGAATTGCATAAAAGTGTCACTCTGAAAGGTGGCTGTAATTTCTACCAGGTGATTTATTGTTTTTAAATGGGGCGGCTTTTTCCACCTTTCCTTTGTCACTACGAGTTAAGCAGCCATGAAATTGCTTGAATAATAGTGTTTAAATCCAATCTTAGTTTGTCCCGTCAGCTCTCTCGCACGCAATTCAATCGGCGGTGCTCTCGGTGATTGCTCTTTTTTTTTTTCTATCCGCTTCAACTTTGCCTCCGCGGTCTCGGCTCCAAGCTTTTACAGTGGAATCAGTTCAGGTTCACACAACCATAAAGTGGAACAGGATTTGATGGGGAGGAACTGGTGATGCTCGAGTGATTGCAGAGTTATTGAGAAACGACCGAAAATGAGGTGTGGATCAGCTAGGAAAAAACTTTAGCATTAAATATTCATCAGCAATCTTAGAAATGATGAATTATGCTAATTTGTGTTCCAATCAGTGATGTTTTTGTTATAAATGAAGCTGCGAAAAATGTTCATCTTGAGCACATTTTCAAAAATGTTCACAGTTGCTACAGTCAGTTTCCGCTCAGCTGCTCCTGCTGTGGTTTAACAGCTAAATGTCATCAATTGAATCACATTGGAGCTATTTCTGCAAAATTAGGTCCTCTCCCCTCTCCTGTTGATTTTGATTTCCCAGGGTAAACTAATTTTGGGCCAAACTAAGTGTGAATTAATTTCATTAAGCACTGATCAAACAGTGCCGGGGGGGGGCTGCCTCCTCGAAATCAGTTTATATGACATGTTGATGTCCGACATTATTACCTAAAAACAGGTTTGAAATTGAAAGGAAGACAAACAGAAAACAAAAGATGTGAGATTTTCTCTGGGCTGCTCTTGGGCTAATCCTTTGTTTCTGTCTGCTTTCTTCACAGGCGAGCCAGCCTCCATGATTTCTCGGTACCCTTCACCCGCAGAGTTGGACGCTTTTGCTCAGAAGACCGCCAACAGCCCGCTGTCCATCAAAATCTTTGCATCTGATGTCCGGGTGCCGCAACATAAACAGCTTAACAAAACAGTCAACGGCTTAGACACCACGGGCCAACGCTGTAGCCCCTATTCCCCGTACTCAGGAGGCTACCAGGGCTTGCTGGCCATCGTCAAAGCCTCTGTGGTAGTCAAAGGTGTGGTGAAAAACTCTGAGGGCCGGAGGACTAAACATGCAAACACCCAGACTTCTGTGGCACCATATAATAATCCTCTGAATAATGTCTACACAGTCAGAAACGGGCATAAGGCCTATCATATAAGCTCATGTAAGCCCCCTGATGTTCCCATTGAGACACTTTGTTCTAGCACAGGGATGGCCTCCGGAGATCGGAGCCTGGCCCCCCAGTCTGAGCTGGCAGAGGTTCAAAGCCTGATGAGGCAGATGAGCAGAGTTCCTCACAGCCAGGCTCTGCAGCTGGGGGGAGAGGCTCGAGCCAGCCCTTCTCTGCAGGCCGTGGCCGCCGTGGCACACTCGGACTCAGACTTCGTCCTGGGAGTGCCGCCCCAGAGCAGTCTGGCGTTCACTGCGGCGGTGATACCTACACAGAGTGCAGACATAGCCAAAGCTGGGTACTTGGAGAAAGGAGACTACAGAGTGTGGCAGCATAAACATCAAATTCAGCAGCAGCAGCAGCCGTCCTATCAGCAGGGACCGGTGAGAATGTACGGTGTGAGTAATAGGGCTCAAGGGCACAGAGCGGCAGAGGCTGGGGCTCGCCAGCCTCCTGAAACCTGCCTCCCTTTGGCGTGCTCCTCACGGCTGTCGTACAGGCCGCATCCCGCCAGCGTGGGGGCTGCACAGGAACGAGTCAGCGGCTCCTCTCTGAACTGCACCGCCATGCAGGGGGAGTTCTCCGTCGGACAGTACTACGCCCCGCCCTGGGACGGCGTCCTGGCCACCCCTAACAGCGACTGTTATACTTCTCAGGTGCTGGCAACGGGTACATGCGCAGCCAGGCCTCGAGACGTGGGGCTCTCGCATCCTCACCTCCACCCGAGCGGCCATCAACCCCACCACCCGCAGCGACACCAGCCCCAGCTCCGCCCTCCTCTTCCCCCTCACACCCAGGCCTACAGCGCAGACCAAAACCTCTGTTGTGGGCTGCCGAGTTCAAGCCTGTGCCATGCTGCAGTACTTAGCAGCAGCCTGCAGTCTCTGGAGTGCCTCATCAGTGAGATCCACCCCCCCTGCATCAAAGAGCGCATGCTGGGCCGTGGGTACGAAGCCATGGGGATGCCTCAGCTACTGGAGCATTACCAGCAAACCCAAATCCAGCTCCCCATATTCAGATAAGACGCAGCGCTACCACACCACGGGGCGCAGGAGTGACAAACTTTTTATAGACAATGGAAGTGTGTCAGTGTAGACATCTATGAGAATAAGACATGCCTTTTTTTTTAGTTTGTGCATGTACTGTATTTGTAGAAGGCTTTGTGTCATAAGCCTGAGATGGTAAATAATAATCATAACTTAAGATACAGGTTTATCTTATGGACTTTTCACGTTTTATTTTTATATCTTAAATGGCCATCAAACATGCCTGCTGTTCCTCATTGAATACTGATGCTGAGCACCTAATCAGAATGAACCATTTTATTTGAACACGAACTGTGTGTGTGTTTTGCAGGTGATTCCTGTGTAGGCCTTTACACAAGTGAGGACTTACTGAACTGAAATAATCATTGGTACCCGTCAAAAACATTTACTTGAATCTGGGCAGGATCGCCGGTGACAGTTTTTGTGAATATGTTGTATATTTTTACATGAAATGGCTTCTTATTTCAGAGGGAACATTCCTTGATCATTAACAGGACTTTGAGTTGTCTGCCGCTTTGTTGTGGACTTTTCTTTTTGTCCACCTGTGTTAACAGTCGTACGCAGTCTCCCCCCCCCGGCCTCTGCAGTGTGATGCAAATTTTCCTGGCTGCCGCATGGGGAAAAATTTTGATCTTCTGCATACGCAGACATCACAATTACGTAATTTAACATGTTAATTGATTTTAATGTAGTCGAGCTCAGCACAATGTATTAGGACTGTCGCATATCCAACTCAACACTGTGGCAATTCAGGCCAAGCAAGATGTGCCGTTTCGGTTGTATTTTTGTTAACATTTTTGAAAGTTTTGAGAGGTTGTATCGACATTTTTTTTTTTTTTTAAATGAAATGTCTTTCCCTGGAAGGTTGTGTCAACTGTTACACAACGCCTGGGTATAATGGAGTGCCACGTTGGTCACCAGGCCACCTGAATCATTTACAATATCTTCTTTGTAGGGCTATATTATCTCTGATGGTGTGAGATGTATGACTGAGTAGTTCTTTGCGTGTCTGCACTGGTTCTGTAATACTATTTATTTATGTCAACCTGTTGAGTTATATGGCAAACTGTCTCTATAATTATAAAGTGCAATTATTATATATGAACATGTGAGCGCTCTCCATGAAGTATGTTGTGGAAATAACTACGATTTGTAATGTATGACCCTAATCCCTCACCCTTTTTTTGCCTCTTCTTATTAAGGATTGTCGAGTAAATGAAATTTTCTAAACCCAGCAAATAGTTTGTGTTATTACATATCATTAGTTATTATCTGCCAGACATGCAGCTGAGTGGATGGCTTTATTATACTCATGAATGATAAAGTAGTTGGGGAGAGATGAGACATTTTTCTGGTTTTATTGCAACGGGATTTAAGGCTTAACCACAAGGCACCCTCCCTCCCTTCCAGTCATAGATCTCATTTTATTAAGATCTATCTTTTCACTGGAGGTTTATTATATGATGCAAGTCAATCTTTAGCTGAAATATATTGGACTGGTTCCCCTATAAATGATGCAAGTTGAAAGTGCTAATTTTGTTATCATGGTGAATTGTGTTTGGATTGATGGCCAACGCCTGAGGCAGAAGCCACAGAATACTTCCAAATATGTATATGTAAATAAAAATATACAGGCCTTCCCCTTATATTACAATTGTGCATGAAAAATACATGCTTTCTTGATATAAGACGGATCCACAAGAATATTACTGCTGCCATTACCCAGCTATTGAAATCTTAGATGGTGGTGTGCCTGTCTGCACCTCTTATTTTGTTTCATCTGTCCTCCTTAATTGGATGCTATAGCAGTCCTTAATTGGATGCTATAGCAGTAATGTGGTTTAGGTCACCATAGACATAAAATGCACGCCTGTTTTAAGTAGTCTATTACAAAACAAATAACTGAGATGGCGTGAATAATGGCATTGGATGCACTGCTGGGAATAAAAGTGCAAAATTCAATTGATTACCTCGTTGCAGATAAATATTTCTGAGTTAAAGGTCAGTGGATTTGTCATTGAGGCATTGTTGTAAATGATTTCCTGTCTTTAGCCTATTGTGTGCTCCGGCTTCGCCTGGAGCTTTTCCATCCTATCTATCAGTCAGGACAGGCCAGGCCGCTGTGCTGATAAACCTACAGGATTACAGACGTGCTCAGAGACGATTAGCTCAAGCTCGGCTCCTCTGGGAGAGGAACCAGAGCCACTCCAGCCTCTGGGACACACTTCAGATAAGTGAGACTGGGCAGAGGAAGAGGTTGGTTGATCTGGGGGATTAGGGGACATGAAGAAGAGAAGGGATTTTCCTCCAATTTACTGCTGATGTTTGAACAAATTATTGTTCAGAATCAGCTGTTTTTCTTTCCAGCAATCAGCCTCAAGACTGTTTTTTGCTGAGGTTAAATCAAATAGTGGTCCACAACAAGAGCTTTTGAAAATGCACAGACCTGCTACTGCAAAAATTACAAACAAAAATCAAACCTTTTTTTAGTCATTTAAGATCTCAGGTGGCAAAGACTGGAAATG
Organism: Scortum barcoo; assembly: GCA_023238725.1. NCBI lineage: Eukaryota > Metazoa > Chordata > Actinopteri > Centrarchiformes > Terapontidae > Scortum > Scortum barcoo. The sequence continues at coordinate 16,853,384 of CM041545.1, forward strand.
TATCTACATTACATACAGTGAATGTAATATTTAATATGTAATATGTAAATATTTCTTGCAGTAGCTGTACTGCTGTACTACAGATGTGTTTAGAAGGGACAAATATTGAGCAAATATCGCCACCTAGAGTAAAACTCATGAACTGTGTGTAAGTTTTATCGGGTTTAGTCATTGAACCGAGTTGTCACACTTTTATTTTTTATTTTTATGTCCTGATAAGAACAAATTTCATCATAGCCGATAGTCCAGAAACAAACAGCCTATCTAAGTATTTTTACAGACAAATTATTCATATACAGTAAGCGCACATGATGTGCCGTCTCCTGAAATGACAAAACATTGTTTGAAATTGTGTTGGTGGAAAAGAAGTTAGGGAAGTTGAGCCCACAGAACAATGCAAACAAAAACAAACACGGGTGGACCACACCTTCTTACTCTATACAGACATGCCACACAGATAAAGCCCTCAGAAACAAACTGGTTGTTAATGTTTGCTTTGGAGGTGCCTATATATTAAATCTAACCTTTGAAAATATTGTGCATTTCTTCGGTGACACCAAGGCACTGAGTGGACTCCAATAAGCTGTTCAAATTTAAATTTGCTGCTGAGACTGCTGCAGGTTAACAGCAGAAGTTAACGCCAGGGCTCAGGAGGCAGAGGACGTCTGAATGTGAGGCATCGACACATTCAGATGTGGTTTCCTATAATGTTTACATTTTTGTATTATTCTCCTAATGGAACAGGTGAGAGCCACCTGCTAATGTCAGAAATACAGCAGCAACCCACATAACGACGTCATTCTGCATAAGAGTGAGAACTGCAAAAATCCCTCAATTACTTGAAATTATGTGCAAGAACAAGAACGTTCTCCCATCATGTTTGTATAAATTTAAGGCATCTGAATAATTTCAAGACCAAATATACAGTGTTAATATTTAGTAAGGCACAATCAAAGTAATAAATACCACACTGAAAGGAAAAAATAAAACAATCCTCTTAAAAAGACCTTTAAAACCTGAACTTGTCTGATGGTTGAGAGGTATGATGGACAGCGTCAAGCTGTAGGACACTCCTTCACATCCAGTACAGTCATGTCCTGCAGACATCAAACAGTGTAATCCAGCTCTGCGTTCAGATTTGTGTACATCTCGTAGATGGCGTCTACCGTGCTTGTGTAATTAACCAGGAACTGACGCACATTTGCCAGACAGTCCTCCTCTTTCACTTCCTCTCCTTTTGACAGAGCCTTGAGGAAGTTTGATCTGTAGGGAGCTGCAATTAATGCTGCCTGCAATGGACAAGATAAAAAAAGGAAAGTTAAATATAAATACAAGATGTGGACACCTGCAAATAATATGGTGTTTCTAGTATATAAAATAAAACAAACTGCTTATTTTAACTCCACAAACAGCAGTTTCAAAAGGGAGAATAAATGACTATCTTCCTCACATGGAAAATCTTTTGAACAATCCAGCCGTGGTATTTCTTCAGCGCCTGTTCGTAGGCTTTAGTGACATTAACTCGAATTAAGTTGGGGTTATTCTCGTCTCTTTCTCCATCTGCCAAACTCTGCAGCAGGATCTGTATGAAACGGAGACCCCTGCAGAAGAGACCCGGTATTACCAAAAAAAAAAAATAATAAAAACATTCAGACAGTCTGTGAAAGTTCAACATACAGCTATGAGATAACGTCAAGTTCAGGGAGTGCTCACCTTTTCAGCCACATCAGAGCTAGTGTTGCTCCGACTTTGGGCCACTGTGACCCGTGGGCCTCTCGCTCGGCCTCCAGAATGTGCTGCAGGGTCACATACTTTGCGGGATCCTGCATATACACTGCTTTAATTTTCTGAAAAGACACGTTTGGGTTTTAGTTTGCATGTAAGAGCTGCAACATTAACCTCCAAATCATGTCTGAATTCCCAACAGAGGTCTGAAAACACAGTGTGCAGAGTGCATTTACTCAATGATGTTTTATCATCATTATTATTATTATTATTATTATTATTATTATTATACATTAAGCTACACAGCAGTATGTAAAGTGATTAGAATTACCCCTAAACTTTACCAGCTGCAACATTAAAGTGCAAAATCACACATTAATGCATCAATAATTATAATCCAATAATATAATACATATGATTGTGCATAAAAATACTTTCACTTTTTGTGTTTTAAGCATATTTGATACCAATACTATCATTTTCATTTTAACCCTAACATTTTAAATGCAGCACTTTTACTTGTAATGGAGTATTTCTACACTGTGGTACTGCAACCTTTACTTAAAAAACTGTATTTCTTCCAGCTTTAAAGTCTAAACCTCCTGTTTGCAGCGTTATTAAAGGTTGAGATGCACCAAATCCAGGAAAATGTCCCTTTTATTTAAGTAAAAGTGCATCAGCAGCTCTTCATCTCACCGTTATGTTGCCATTAATGTCCGACTTGATGACCCCGAAGACACTTTGGACCCCAGGCAGTCTGAAAGACAAGGCGAGACATCCGAGAGAGAAGCAATGAAATATGAATGGCTTCATCACACGTGTCTGAGAGCGAGAAAGAGAGAGAGAGAAGTGTGTGTGCATGTGTGTGTGTGTGTGTGTGTGTTTGTGTAGTAGGTGGGGGTGCATACAAATCGGCTCTCACGTCCAAACAGAAAATGGGAGGATGGGGGGGCAAAGGCGGTGAATGCACGGTGTCAGAGAGCGCACAATGAGGTCTATGTGCGTAAACAAAGAGTCTCTCTATGTGGAGGCCGGTTCGGATCCCGCACCGGGACCCCGCAGGGGGAGGAAGGAAGGAAGGGAAGAGAGGGGGGGGTGAAAATGCACCGAGTCCCGGTCAGTCCTGAGACCAGATCGGGTGGATCAACATGTCATGAGGAACAAGTCAGCACCGTGACAGCCTCTCATACACACTCACTGTGACTGACTGTGTGTGTGTGTGTGTGTGTCGAGTTCAGGTGGAGGTGATATCTACTCACCGAAAAACGAAGGCAGGTGAGAGACAGCCTCCAGGAATAACTTTGTATCCACGGACTTGTCGGGGGGCAGCTCCTTGAACTGGTTGTCCAGCAGAAGAGACATGTTTGGCTGTTTGAAGCGCTCAGATCAGGCAGCGAGCAGCTCTCAGATCGGAGAGAGAGAGAGAGAGAGAGGAGGAAAAATAAAATAAAACCCAGGAACTCCTCTCTTGTCAGATGTGTGGGGAGGCGCACAGCAGCCCCCTGCCGTCCAGCTTCTTCAGTCCTCCTCCAACAGGTGGGGGTGGGTTACACATGGGCGGGTTCAGTCATAATAAAAATAATAATAATAATAATAAAAAGTCCACAGTGATCGTTGAGGTATGATTGATACTTTATTATACCGAAGGCAGGGATTGTTTTCAACCACAGAGGCAGTGGGAGGCTTTGAGTTAGTTACAGGGCGGCAACCAGGAGTGGAAAGAGACTGAACACACACTTTTATTACTGCGATGATTGAGTTAGTGTATTTTTAGTGATGATGATCATAATAATTAAAAAAAAAAAAAAAAAAAAAAAGTAGGCAGTTGTTTTAAAATCTGTTCTTTTACTTTCGTTTTGAGGCATTAACTAATGGTAGTGTGTGTTCAGTGGGTTTGTATGTTAGTCATGGCTCAAAAATATGGAAGCTCCAAAGAGGCAACGCTAAAATAAAATTAAAAGTAATTTACTCTTTTTTTTTTGTTGTAGTACTAATTTTGGCCACAAGTTGCTGTTTTTCTCCTGTTTTTTCTTGTTTATTAAACCACAGAGACACAGATGAAAAAAAATCAGTCTTAGTTTTAAGTTTTTTTTTAAAGTGTTTCTTGTTGTAATTTTATTTCATTTTTTTCAACACTACCACTTATGTTTTCTTCCAGGCTACTTTTAAATAAAACTGACTTGATCTGACATAAACTACGGAAGTGCCTTTTTGTAAAATATTAATTTTAAACTTATTTTGCCTTTATACTACAGCTAAAAGACAGGCCTGCCACTGTAAGAAGAACTGAGATTTGTTAGCATGCACATTACTCTGTAAACTACCAGGAATGACATACAGATGCAGTCTCGACATATAAAAATCAATGTTATTAAAAAAAAAAAAAAAGTATTAGAGGATGAGTAAGTTATTATTTCATTATTAAGATGTGCTACCCCGTGGTAGGAGAAGCACTGACATGACAGTAATGTTATATAATTAGCGAACACACAATATAATATGAACTTTGTGTACATTAATGTAGTATTACAACAAGAAAAAAAAGAAGGGGCAGCTTTTTTTCTCACCTGCCTCTTAGTGCTTCCATATATCCAGGATAGTTTGTTTGAAATAAAGATTTAAAAATGGCAGAAATAACACATACTTCCTCTTACAGATTAAACTCTTATGGAACAAAATGCACCATCAACCAATTCATTACACTGAAGGGTTTTTCTTAAACAGCCTTACGTAGTCTGATACGACCAACTGTAGCTCGTCTTGGATAACGGTAGCAAACTTTATAAATAAATTGATGTAGTTCATTACTGAGTTTAGGCTGCTTGTGCTAGTTACACTAAATTTGAGTCTTTAATACTATATTACAGTGGTTAGGGTTTTGCATTAAGAACATTGCGTCAGTGCAAAATGGAAACTGAAAGTAATCTATACATACAAATGAAGATAAAAACAAAATGTTAACCAAATTGAAAAAAAAAAAATAGAAAAGAACAGGTAAAAATATAAAATAATCAACAAATGCACAATACTAGATTGTGAGATGTAGTTTAAAGTCCATAAAAAGTTGAGTAAAGATCACTTTAGGACTTGAAATTTACAAAAGATATTAACGTTTAATTAATAATTATTAATCACTAAAGTGGAAAATATTGCTCAAAGGAAACATCCCATACTTGTATAGTTGCTTTGAGTCTTTCATTTTACCAGATATAACTGAGTAAATGTTATTTCTAAGTGTCTTCAAGAGATATTTTGTACTTTTTGTTGGAATACATTCCAACACAAAGTATTATTACATCTACTCGAGAAATATTACCTTACTTTAATTGTGCAGGGTATTCTGGCTCTTTCCACCCCTGGTTGAAACTTATCTGGCTCACAACAATGAGTGACACATTAGACCCAAAAGGTAACTTTTGAGGGCACATTTACTTTTTTTTTTTTATCAGTGATTGTAAACCATAGCTGTACGTATTTGACCACAGGTAGCATCGAAAAAACACACTGGAGTTACAGCACCACACCAGAGAAACAGAGATCACAGGCTGCCTATGAACTTACTGCCAGCTGAGACGTCCCAAACCTCAGAACAAAAGTTAGTCTGTGAGGAGCATCATGTTAAACAAAAGCTTATGAAAATAAACATTGATATTTTCTTAGAGGTATGACATACAGTTTATAAATAGAATAGCATTTGGATTATTTTGATAAAGAATTACATGGATACATACATCTTATATATTTGCATAATGCGATTCTAAATGGATTTTTTCACACTTTCCATTGAGGCCATTTTTGAGACATTTTGAGACAACTGCGCCCACACACACACACACACACTTGCACACATATCCAAGCACCCACACCCCCCCACACACACACATCAGAAGTATGGCTGTAACATTATAACTCCAAAAACTATTGATACTTTACCTATTAACACATCTTCAACCAGAGCCGAGGGAGTGAACAGTGAAAACTTGCTGGAGCTGCTGGATGGACTGAGAGTTCGCACACTCTTGCTGGCCTTACACAGTGCTCGAAGCACTGAAGCTATTTTTTAATAATCACAGTTTGCTAACTAAACAAACATCTGAACTCTAAGCAAGTGGCATCACAATGATTTGAGATTAAAATACTGTCGTTGCATTTTAAAAAAAGAAAACATTTGTAATGGCTAAAGGACAATAAACTGGTGTGGATTAAGGTTCATTTGTTTGTTGTCCTCGACGTCAGGTGTCTTGCAGACTTTTGTAGCGGCTCTGCCCGACACCCGACCTCAAGGGCCACGACTCATGACCTCTGTGGAAAAAAAGTACAATGTCGAAGGCTCAACTTCTCATTGTTCTTATTGTTTTACATATATGTACACACACACAACATTGCACTTTTGGAGATTGTGTGGATTAAACTGTGATCTCTCTGTGAGGTAAAGAACAGTAACAGATTCTGCCCTACATATTTCAAGATGTTTGTTTTCTCCGCATTACCATGTCACAAAATAATAAATACATTTTCTGATTAATCCATAATTTTGCTTGGTGCATCTTTTTTTAAAATATTTTTTTTCACCATAAGGAATGTATGTGAGTGCTTACACAGATTAAAATGGGAAAACAAACGAACAAACAAACAAAAAAAAGGTGAACACTGATTAAGTGGAAATTAGCATCATTGATAAACTGTATTTTGGGCATATGAGGAGTGTCTTTGGGTTTTTAGTTAGTTGTTGTTTTCTTTGGTTGTCACAGTGACAAGTTGCTTGGCAGCTTTGGCAATGTCATAGGCGCACTGGATGACCTGCTGCGTGACCAGCTGGATGTCTGACGGGCAGGGGTTGTGCTCTGTGGCCTTCTGGCACTCTCCATGGAGCCGGCTGGCGCTCGACGTGAGCAGATACAGAGACCCTCGCACGGTCTCTGAGGACGGCCTCTGTGAGGGAGAGGAGGGATGATGGAGACTCGATAAGGGACTGACATGACAACTTCCATAAATAAACCCTCATTGTGGTCAGTATGCCGTGTTCGTAAGAGAGAGAGCAAGTAAACATAAAACAAAGTAATTCAATAAATGGTACAAATCAATCTAATGCAAAAGTAATTCAATGAACAAAGCCTACCCGATCTAAACCTCAGGCTGTTTTCAAACAAACAACCCATCCTTCAATTACTCCAGGGAGGGGCATCAAGTTGTTGAAGGGGAATCATCTTACCTTGGGAAACAGGGCGGCCATCTCCGTCACAGCCATGCAGATCTTTTCTGAACAAGGCAGGAAGCTGTGGGAAATGGAGACAAAAGGTTGCGTGGGTCATCAACCATTCCTGTGCTATATATGAAAACATCAATGCAAACCATGCTACCACAGACATCCCTCATTATGAAACAAAAAAAAATTAACCATGAATGAATTCTGCTGTTTTGATCAATCACACTTTTTAAATTTTTTTAATCTGGCACAACTGGTAATGAAAAAAAAAAATCTACAAATACTACTGATGTTTACAATAAAAACACCAACAGCAGTCCTTCTAAGTAGACCATTAAAATGTCTTTCTGTCTGCCTATCTACTGTATTATGTCACTAAACATATCCATGGCAGTGGTGCAACTTTCCAGAGGAACTCTGAGATAACACGCTTGAGTGAAATGTATCACAAGACTGTAAAAGGTGAGCAAATACAACACAGGGTTAAGTATGCAGTTGTAAAGTAAACAGCTTCAATCAACATCATAAATTGAACAATCGCAACAGAAGAACCCAATAATCAAGCTGTGAAAGCCTGTATTAGACCAGTAATACCTTGGAAAGAAGAACTGTCTATCATTTCATATTAAAACTAGAATATTTGTGCCCGTTAAGAGAGCGAGAACTAGGATGTGGTTTGGTTAGGACTTGCTAGCCACAGCTGTTACTGAAAACGCTGACAGTGAGTAAACTACACAAAATAAGATGTATTTCCTGTGTTGAGATGTGAGTCTGTGTTCTCATGTGGTGTGCTGTTGTTTTTTGACATTGGCAACCCCCCCCCCCTTACTACAGCCGTATGACCCCAAATTAAACAGGTTTTGTGTTTGATTGCAATAAACTGATCAAAAGCATGCCAAAGAAACCACATCATGATGCTGATTTGTAAAAAATCTGAATTCATGCTTTGGTAGGTCTGTCTGTACAAGATGATTGGCAAATAACCTTTAGAATGCTCATTTTCTGAATGTAGTTTGGACTCAAAATAATGTTATCTACATCAGGTATGAATACAAAAGTGACGTTATTGTTTATACGCGTTGATATCTACATATAGAAGAAAATGGAGTGAGGTAAAATGGCTCACATCGTGATAAAAATCAGAATATGAATGTTAACATTTAACTGTTAAAAAAAAAAGAAATTAATGCACAAATGAATACAGGAAACCTCATTGGCAAGTCACAAGGGAACATGTGGTGCACAAGGACAGAGGTCAGTCAGAAATCAATGAGAAAACCAGAGTGCTGCTAGTTTCCGATATTATAGCCATCGCCCTGAAACTCAGGTGTAAATCGATCACTGTTTATTTGGCGAGAATGACTGAAAACCAGCAGGGTCCTGGGCCCTGAGGACAACAACTGAAAACCAGTGACCTAGAAGCAGCTGAGACAGAGGATGAAACAGCATTTGCCCTTTTCAAAAAGGACAGACAGAATGACAGGAATAACAGTCGTGGTTGAAATACACGGCCTGACAGAGCTCAAGCCGTGCTTTCAGAAATATCAACCAGCTTTTAATATATCTAATGATTTAGAAATTTAATATGATTTCATTATAATATCATCCATCAATGATCTATTAATTATTAACTACCTCTCATGTTTGGTCTCCTGGGCAGCTCTCAGAAGCTCCTGTATGTTTTTAGTGATCTGTTCGGTCTTACAGATGACGTCCTCTGTGCATGGCAGGGTGGCATCTTCCTCCCCTTCCTCTCCCGGCTCCACTGCATCAGAGGCTGGAGGAGGGCTCCTACAAATTAACACAAAAAAAAAATCTTCATTCTGGCTTACTGCTACATGCAATGCAACTCATAAAGACACAGGTTTATATACTTAATCTTAATTAAGTGATGTTCATAACAAGTGTGGCTCCAATTTAAATAGGGATTTTGTAAATTAAGTGAAATACCATTCCCCCTGTGTTACAACAAATGTTGTGATTTGAAATGACAATTATGCAGAAGAATTGAAGGCTGAGCATCACAACTGAGTACATGTAAGGTGTCATCTAAACCAAATCTTTATGAAAAAAACCCCACAAAAAATGGTTGTAAAATAGTAAAATATAGAAGAGTAGAAGACGTAAACATAACTATTAGTTTACTTTTTTTTTTACCAGAGAACTGGATTGCTTCATTTATAGCTACTCACATGACCAGCAACAGCATCATTTACGGACAACATGTGCATAAATGGCCAATCAGAGGAAGATGACGTGTGTGAGGTTTGTGGCTCTTGCTCATTTGTTTTTTGCAACTGGTAGCCTAGATCAGACAGGTGCATGTCCTAATATGTTAACTTTGTGTTGCACAGCTGAACTGTTGCAATCAAGGACTCTTTCTAAAAAACTAATATTAGTCTAGCTTACTCCCCTCTCTTCATATGACCTTAAACTTTGTAAGCCTCTGTTACAGTGATGTCATCATCTCTAGCGCCAATACTGCATGCATCTCATAATATAATATCAATTAAATCCCTGTATAAAAAAATCTTATTAATATATTAACTTGGGAAAGCAATTGGCTAGTTTAACAAAAAAATCTGAGGATATTTTGTGTATATTTAGTGGTGAAAATACACAAATACTTTTTAAACTCCACAGAGAAAACACTGTTTAAATAAAGATTTTGTTTTAAACTTGAGTTTAACAGTCAATGACCTTTTTGCGCAGGTGGGTGCAAAGTTAACTCAAACTTTCTTACCCAGTCTCCTCCAGTTCAGAGTGGTTGGGCGTAGTGTCGTAATTATTCTCCAGCATGATACTCTGTCCTTCCAGACTACAGCCCTAAAGAGACAGTGAACGACCGTCATTAAAATGCAGAGTGAGCTTCGTCTGATTAGCACAAACACATTACCTGAGCGACTGTGGGCACAAACAGATGAGAATCATGCATTTCTAAAATCAAGCCCAAATTCACGTTATCAGACATTTGGTTTTGAAGCAGATGAAGAGAAAAGACAGGAAATATACAATCAAGTCATTGCACACACTGCAGTGGATGCGATTAGTAGATGCGAAGACATCCTGACATAAACTGTGGGTGCCCTTATCAGCGACTAACGAGCACATTGTGATGAGCCATTCTGTCTATCGTTTTGTGGATATTGGACTCTGCTGCGTCATCATTCGAGCAGCTTCCTCTGGTGCAACATTTCATCGTGACCTCTGATGTTGACTTGAGCCAAAGCAGCTCTGGTTAAGATTCTCTGTGGATAAAAAGCTGGAGTTGTTCAGATAACTGTACTGAAGCCGAGGCACTGTGGTGCATGCAGGCAGGCAGGCCATACTGATAAAAAAAAGCAGTTTAAAACACACAGGTCAGGAGAGAGAAGACTGTGGGGTCAAGCAGGAGGGGACAGTTTTCACCGTCCCCTAGGGGCTGCCTCTGAACCGAGGGGAACTTCAGTACTTAACCCTTCGAGATCTCTCATCCCACGACCAGGACAGGGAAGAGGGGAAGGTAGGTAGGGAGGAAGCAGCCGTCCCCAAAGGACCCCTCCCAATCTAGAAAGGGGTCAAACCAGGTTGAGCATACTCTATTGAGATGCAATGAATGAATGATTGAATGAATGAATGAAAAACCAACACCAGCCCCAAGCCAGGCATCATTATTTTGTCTTGTGAAGACGCTCCAGCAGGAACATTTCGGTGCTTACATTGGTTGGGAAGGGCTGTAAAACGACTCCGTCCTCATGCCGAGCCGTCTCCACTCGGTGGGGGTACTGCCTTGGAGAAGAGCCCGTCTCGTACATTGACATGGCGCGACCTCCGCGGGGTGGGTGTCGACCAAAGGGCCCCTGCAGATGTTGCTGTCCGCTGGGGGCCTGCCATCGCAGCGTTGTGTTTTCAGTCTGCAGGGAGTTCAGCTGCAGAGAACAAAACATCTTTCAACTCTAGCCGGGGACAATCTCCTTACAAAAGCTCGGCCAGCCATCAATAATAGAGTAAAACACAGCTAGGCCCTCCAGGAGACGAGTCTCTATATGGAGTTTGTTTTCACCTTTTGTTTTCGGTTTCTCTTCAAAGTTTTTCCTCACAACAAAAGGTTTGTTTCTTTGGCAAACGAAATGCTGACACTGTGTGTTGATAGCAACTACTGTAGCATGAGCCCCTGAGAAACTGCTGCATAAATGGTTGCACTTAGAAACTGAAAAGAGCAACAGGAAAAATGAGTGTTGAGCTTTCTATCAAACACTTACTTCCCATATTATAACATAAGTTTTCATAGTATATGTTCGAGCATAGAGAGGCTAGTACTACCAGGGTGACACAAAAGTAACGTTGCCTACAGTTTGCCCTTTTCTTCAATTAATGTCTGGCTGTGACAATAATTGTGAAGATTATAGAGGTGCTTTAGCTTATATGTTAGGAAATAACTTGAGGCTTCCACTGTGTCTGCAATGGAGGCTTTGTTGTATGCAAGACGGGCGAGAGAGATAAGGGACTAGAATGGCCGCCTTTGTTAGAAAAAAAAAAAAAAAGCAGTATGGTTAAGGAGTAAATAAACCAGCAGGAGGAGGCAGTGCATAGTGTTAACACTGTCTCCCAGCCAACTGAAGAGAGAAAGACTGGGCTGTGGAGAACTTTGAGGCATATGAGCAAACCAAATGAAATCCTGCCATCTCCCAAAACGGGTGCGTAGGCGGCAAACCTTCTTGTCTTTTTTTTTTTTTTTATACACAATATTGCAAATTTGGTCTATCCCTAAGATGATGCATGATGATACTGCGGACAGGCAAATAAAACAGGAAGCAATCAGATCACTGGAGGAGTGATCCTGTAGTTGGACTGTGACTTCATTCACACTTAATCACTTCATGCATCCTGTGACTGTGTAGATGCATCTGAGAAACATTCAAACTTGATTCTTCTAACCTGATTGCCAAGTGTTGAAATGGTGAAAATACATCTGACTCTCCAAAAGAAGGTACATTTGGTAGGAACAGAATAGAAGTAGTAAGAAAAGTGCAAACAGACCACACCAGGGTCTGTGTCTTTTGCTGAAATACCAGGATGTCGTTTCAAAAAACAGACGCTGGCTGTCGACTTCTTTTAAGTGTCACCGTGGTACTGGAGTGGTGGCAGAAATGTTACCGGAGGAGTATTTCCTCAAAACCTCACCAAATAAAGCTGAAAAAACATGCATGTCTAAGCAGTACTCAGCCAAAGCGGCACTGTCTACTTTTTTGGAAGTACTAAGAAATAAGGAACTAAGTGATGCAATACGCCTGCATCTATAAATATATAGTATATATAGTTGCGTGTCACTAATGCTTGCTTCATTACTTCTGAAGGTGTCAGTAATCTAATTTAATGAAATCTTTGTGTTGTTGGAGCTCACTGTTGATAACTTTTGTGATTCACCCTCATTAAAAGTCACTGCAACATTACAGTGGTCTGCAGTGGAGTGTTTTCTGGATCTGTAGATTTTTACAATGGATCATAATATCCTCTGTGGTTACCATTTGATGATTAGCACGTAGTTCTTTTGACATTTAACTTGTGACTCTGAATCCTCACTACAACATCTGATCCTGTTGTGCTGTTTCACTCCGCAGCATAGCAGAGGAAGTCTGGTGATTGTTAATTATTACCACAGGAATTCCTGGCTATCCAGAAACATTGCAGCCACTTTCTGTTATAGCAGTGGGGAAGAATTTCAACTGAAATTATAACAAGTACTGAGTTATGGCCACGGGTGAAATCAAATTACTAAATGTCTCTGGTAACACATGGAAGGATCGAGTCTTACCCACATGGGTTAAAATTTTAACACTAACTGTGTTGTAGAGAGGAGACGCTGCCGAGACTGTTTAATACACTTTAACAGCTAGCAAGTATGAGAGAGGACATAAATACCATAAATCTAGCACAAAGTGACCTTTAATCATGGATCATGAAATATGAATGTGCACTACCATCTAATTAAAGTGATGGAAATCAAACTATGAGGGCATACTGAGTTCAACTGCACACACAAAGAGGTGTCATTAACATGCAGTGCAGTTCATCAACAACATGTGAATTCACTGACCTTGCTTTGCATCAACCGCAGCTCTTCACTGAGGTGACAGTTGACTTTGAGAAGCTGCTGTATTTTGGCTTCTGATGCAGTGAGGGCGCTCTTCACCTCCATGAATTCCTGCACTGTGATTGGTCCATCGGAGAGGTCAGATGACTCCGAACTCTGTGTCAGAACATTTTACACAGGTCATTTGAGCAGGAAAAGAAAAAAAGTAATCAAGACATGTTTAAATATCTCCATAGGACATTAACCTTGGTCCGTCTGTCGTTGCAGCTGTCCCCACAGGTGGCCTCTTGCACTGGATCTTCATCTGACGCCACACTGTCATAATCTGGCTGGTCATTGTCCTGGCTCTCGCTGTTATGGCGGCTGTCTATTCCCTGAAGGATGAGCTCCACATTCTCTGAAGGCAGACCACCGGATCAAAGTATAAGAGATCAAACAAGCCCTTATGGCTACGAGCAGTATAAATCAAATAGCTGAGGAACACAATTTTATTTTCATTTAGTGAATCCAGATATCAGGACTTGATCTTCTTTATTACCCCTGACAATCTTCCTCGAGTATACATGAGAGGGAAAACAGGCTTTGATGTGGCTTGCTGTAATTTACAGAATTAAGAAGTTTTCGTTATCAAAGTCACAATCTGCAATCTGTGTTTGGGTGCATTTCTGCTCAAACATTAGTGTATGTGGTCCATATTCCACATTGTGGCATTTAAAGCTGAGCCCGGATGGACCACATCGATATTCAAATTAAATACAGACTTTTTGCATCTTATTTGCAACAACCTATTTAGGCTTTCTTCACTGATTATTCTGTTTTTTCCCTCTTCTCTGCAGGCTTATACCAACTGGCGATTCTTGATGGATTGTACATCGACAATAGATGGGATGATGGACATGATGTTTTTTCTTACACCAACATTAAGATTATTTGGCTAACATATCATCAGAACTAATATGACATTAAAAAATAAGCAGAATCTGCCCCTTACTGTTTATTTAGAGAGATTTCTGGTGGAGCAGCATGCCCGCCCGCTGAGGTCCATTAATCAGCATGAGTGGATTTTAAATCCTTCATTACTAAACCAGTTTGATGTCCCTTTTTCATGGATTTGAAACCCCATATCTCTGCTCTCCACATTCCTGCTCATCAAAAGTCTGCTCTAAGCTCAATAAGAGTAGTTAACATTATGGACATGACTTGGACTGTGATACTTATAAGATAAGATAATAATGTTAAATGAAACATGAAGCTGTGATATTGTCGCACCAAGCACAGACAGACGAATTTTAAAAGGGAGCTGCTTGAATGCTTGAATGGAGGAGAAATTGATTTTTTAATGTGTAAATATTTTTAAATGAAATGTTCACACACTTTCACCCCCCACCCCATAACCTAGCGGTCTTAAGTAACAACGATTGTGCAATATAAAAATAGAAACAATCGCCAAATACTACATCTTTGTATACACTAATAAGCACATTTACTGCAATATTATCTTTAATAAAGCCTAAAACACAAAGAAATTCATGGTCTGTTAAAAATAAAAAGTGAGAGACGTACTGTACCTTTAGGACTGTCGCAGGAATTTCCCCACTGCCGCCGTTTAGCATCAGTTAGGATGTCGATGACCAGGGTGGCAAATTCATGAGCACTAAACCTTGCCAATTTTTGACGACCCTGAGAAAACAAATCAAACAGAAAAGAAGAAAATAAGGCAGCACTGTTAAATCAAGTACTCAAACAACAAACTGAAGTTAAATACATGGGGTGGGGCAACAATGGTGTAATAGCTTGCCTGGTTTCTGGTGGACGAGTACTCTGGATTGACCGGCAGAAAAGGCACAACTGTGGTGTCTGTTACAAGTGTGCTGTGGTTCTGAGTGGCCAACCACACTGATAAACACAAGATACACATAAGGATATCGGACAGAAATTAAGATATAGGAGTAAAATGTATTTATAATACAGAGGTAAATGTAAAACACATGATATGTAGGATATGTTTCACCTGCATCTGTTTCTCTTCTGTCAACTTCATCGTAAACGTCCATGGCAAGTTCCTCAAACTGATGGTTACTTAGCTGGATCAGAATAAAGCAGAATTTCTGGTTCACATGTAAAACAACACAACAGCAGCTGACTAACAGAATACAGTTTAAAAATCACATATAAAGAAAATGTCTCACCGATTGGAGCTTCTTCTTTGCAGCTTTTGCAAACTCTGACAAATCCAGGCTGCTTTGGGAGGAAAAATTAAAATTGATCAAATTTCCTCCTGACAGAATTCAACACGAAGAGACACACACAATGGCCAAACTAACAAGCATACTTACTTATTTCTTATCCGTCAATATAATGCAGCATAGGAAAATAAGATTAGTTAACGTGAGATAGCTATTTTGTGAAACAGAGCAACAGAAAGACTTGACTAGTAGCAAGAAGTATGTTAATATCACTTTATATTCATTTCTGTGTATTATAACATCTCAACTTTTGTAACTAATATGAATGACATGAAACAAAATCCCTACTGAGGCTTAAAACATGGCTATTACCTGTCTGCCATCTGTGGAATGATGAAGTGTTGCCCATTTCTGTGATCTACAACACAACAAGGACATGATATAGAGAGACATAATCTCATGATATAAAGAGAGAGAAAGAAAAAAGGACACATCAGCTCTAAAATGCCACGCAGCATCTTTGCCTGACGTGCCAACTTACCTGGTCTTCTACCACAAAGGTAAAATGTTAACCGGTCAGTGAGTTCATACTGTATCTCCACTAGCCTCTCTGCCAGCTCCTGATGTCCAGCTTGTCTGTACAGATTAGGAATAAAAATGTCATGTGTCAGAGTCTACGTCAAATAATCGTGTCTAGAAACTTCACAAAACAAAAAAAGTCATCAAGAGTGCAAAGCAGGTTTAGGAAGTTGGTTTAAAAGAAAGAGCGCAGGACTGAAGTAGAAGGTGTGTGGGTGTTTGCTGGCCGTGGTGAGCCACTGTTACGCCAGAAACGCCACAAAATATAGTTTTCAACGTGACAAATCACCGTGAGTGCCATTGTTTTATTTATTTTTTAATCTATTTTTTAAATTTCTCGATCTTTGTTCCAACTTTTGCTGAACTAGTCTGAGTCAGCTAGCACACGGCGCTACAAAGTTTTTCCTTCCACTCTCGTCTCAGTTAGTCATGCTCTTATTGAATTAGTCAGACCGACATAATGCCAGTGTGTCTGTGTCCAATGTTCATTGTAGTGCGAGGCATGCTGAATATTTTAACCATTACAACTGAAGACTGTTTTTCCAGTCTACCAGTTTCTGGTAGAAGACACCATGTCTCAAACTGGAAAAACAGTCAGAATATAATTTCTTCATTCACACCGCAGCATATAAATAGTTCCTATTCGAGACACAGTAGATCTGTGTACATGCTTAAAAATGTCTAAAGGATGTGCATCATTTCCTACAGCACACTCACGAGGCGCTGCTGTTAAGGCGACTGTTGCAGCTGCACAACAGGTTATTCTCAAAAACTGTGACAGCGGTAAAAACTGTTGGCAGTTTGCTACGTTAGCTCCCGTATGCAGACCCCACTGTGAGATTACACTACAGAGCTCAACAGAAATAATGTGTTACAGAGGTATCACACTGACTATGAATTCACTGCAGTTCCATATTGTGGCATCTCTAAAATCATGACGTGTTAGTAAAGATAGTGTTTGTTGAGACTCTCCACTGCTCATATCAAAAACAAAAACACCCTTTAGTAGATCAAATAAAAAGATAAATCAGTGTTAAATAAAAAAACATAGGCCCTGTATTACCTTGCATAATCAATGGGGGTCTTTCCACTGGAGTCTAATGCCCCGGGATCAGCTCCATAAACTGCCAACAGCTCTGCTTGTAACATCTGTCCTGCTTTTGCTGCTATGTGTAGCGGAGTGTTTCCTTTCTCCTGTTGTCCCGGCAAAAAAGAAAACACAGAGCAATAGCATTTTGTCAATTTAAACCACCAAAAATGTGTTTTTAAGTTGCTTCGATGTGCTTATTTCATTCCACTTACTGGATGGAAGAAGTTGGCCTGTGCTCCCAAAGATAAGAGTCTTAGGCAGGTCTCCAGATTTCCAGTCCGAACACTGGAATGGAGTTGCTGAAAGGCGATCGACAAGCAGTGTGTTTTAATTTGGTGATGAAGTGCATACACGCGTTGCTGGCCTCACTAAATACACATGCCCAGAACTGGGTGACACGATGCATAACCCCGCTAGAAACTGGAATCATTGCACTAATATGTCCATTTAAGTTAATGGGTAAAGACATTAAAAAAAGAATGCAATTCCCTCTTTATAAATCAAAGACTTTGCTGCTAGTCAACCATAAAAGGTTACTGAATTGCCAAACATTAATATACATATAATCCATCTTATCATTAAATCATTTGTGAGGTATAAAGGAGAATTCACAGCAAAAAAAAAAAAAGTTGCTGTTGAAAACACTGAGATTAGACAGCCTCTACTATTTGACAGTCTCAGTACTAGCGGGATCAGTACAAGACAATGTGAGCTGCAGTGTGTCACAGCAGCACTGAATGCATAATATCAATCTATAAACAGGCCGAACTATTTCTGAAATGCATAGGATGTCTTGTGGTGTTAACGAGACAAGCATTTGGCTCCAATTCCTGTCAACACCATCAGTTTCACTCCATGTAGCTTATTTGCACGGGGCAACACTGGGTAATTCTACATCTAAAAAAGGTTATGAAGAATGTACGAGAGAAATTAACACAAAAGCAACATATAGCAGAATTTCTCACCTTGCTGAGGTCTTTTGCGGTTACACTGTCATCTTCCCGACAAGGCATCCGATGAACGTACACCAACATCTGGTATTTGGCCTTGATGAAGTCTGTCTTGCTGGGGCTGGAGACAACAAAGTACATTCACATCTAAAAACAGGAACACTGAAACTGGGGATGTGCTGATGTCTAAAACTGAAATCAGACCCAGGATTCTGGGCTTCTTGCTGTTCCTTAGATTGGTAGCTTTTTTTTGCCACAAGCTCCCTATCTCTGAACATACAGATCTCTGAACTCCATCTACTCTTGCAATTATGGTTGCAAATTTCAAGAAGGCATTCACATCAAAACTCATCAAAACTCTGATTATATCTATCCCACAGTCATATGACCGACATTATCTCTGTTGATCTCTGCACAGATGTAGTATGCTGTACAAAATTACAGGGGAAGCCAACAAAGCCTAACTTTGTTTTAATGTTAATAAACAACCAGACAGCTTCACTCCTTGCCCTAATATCAATACAAAACTACTTCCTTGTTTTGTGAATGAAGAAGTTGCAGCAGCTGCAGGGTCTGTGTTCAATAGCCCCAAACACTCCACCACGACAGTTCATGAACTATGATAAAACACAGCTTTTTTTTTTGTTTACACTTTGAACAATCCTACAGGAACTAAATTTAATCCTAGTTCCTCTAATTTGAAATGCACATTTAATTCCTTAGTTCCTCATAAGCCTTTTGGTCCCCTGGAAAAGTTCCTCTGGTGGAAACACCCAATAAAGATAGCATTCATCTCAAAACCTTTTATTTGGGATAGCTGCCTCTTGTTTGGTGCAATGCGTACTCCCCGTCTGTTTCTGTCTGTCTGGTGATTGAATGCGTTTGCTTACAGCGTGAGGGTCGCACTCAGCGTGGCTGTGTTTATATGTGGCGGACTGTTTATCTTTGGCTCCACCAGCCAGACACCAGACTGACACAGTGCTTATACCTGGCAGCAGACGTGGCCGACTGCATCACATCCCTCATTTTGTTTTGCCTTTTGAGTTACAGTGCACAGCCCACATTGGAAAACAAGCGTTCATAATAAAGAAAAAGCTGCAAAAACCCTTTAGATTTCAATTTCTTGACAAATCTATCCTATATTGCAAACATGATCAGGATATTGTGATGCGCATTCAACTAGACTTTCATTTTGTTGTGTAGTTTCCCATCTGCATGGTCATGTCACTTCATTTCTTAAAGTTACTCGAGTGGCTGTGAGTCATCTTTGTAGCACAGAGGGACAATTATGGATGTTCACTGACCTTAACTATGAAAATCAATTTTGCCAATACAGCTTTATACCCAAGTGCAAACAAGCATGCCAAAATCAGCACTGACACATGAAAATCCTAAAAAGCACTTACTGAATTCTGTCCTGGGGGTTGGCTTTGCGCTTCCCGCTCACTGAAGAGGAAGGGTCCAGGAGGCTGTGCTCCCATATGGAATTGGCTCCATTGCCATACAGTGTCTGGACCATCTGAGACATAAAACCACAGTTTACCTCAATCCTTCGCATTACATACAAAGCTTTCCTCTGCTGTATCAGTATGTACCATCTGGTACAGGACTTTCAGTTCAGTTAAAATGGTCTATTTATGTTTACTATTTGCACAGCAGTAAAGACATTTGAGAGCACAAGTTTTACCCAGCAAGTAAGTCGGCCGTAACTTTTAGTCAAGCTCAGTGGACAAAAGTTTGTCAAACTGTACGTCAATACATTTCAACTGAAGTCGGGTATGTAACCTTGTCAATTAGACAATACATAAACTGACAGCATTCAGACAGCCTCTCACTGCAGAGTCAGGCCATGTTAAAATTAATAACTAATGTTATAACAAAGTTTATACCTGCAGATATACTCAGTTGTGGAGAATACATGATTTAAGCATACGGTGGAATGAATATGTGTGCATTTCATTTCACTGACAACATGACGCATTGTAAAACAGGTCATCTGCTAACTGGAAGGTTTATTTTTGTTAGATTAAATCCTGATGAGCGGGCTAACACCTATCATGAAAGCCATCAACATGTGAGCGAATGAGGTGAATGGCACATATTGTAAAGCACTCCGAGTGGGTGGAAGAATAGAGAAGCACTAAATAAGCTAATCATATTTTAGTATCTATAGTGTAGTTTTAGTTTAGTTCACATGATGTAAAAATGCATCAAAAGGACACAAACCTCTAACTAAATTATAGCATAAACATAGTTCCCTTCTTGCCTTTGCTTGTTAATCCTTACTGACAATAGGCCAGCACCTGATTGTTACAGTAAGACCAATAAGACTCTATATTTATCAAAATAAATGACAGTTCTATTGTAAAGTTTTATGTTTTTTTTTGTTTCCCCAGATGCATTCAAAAACAAACAAGACCATGACCCCCCCAAACCTGAGGTACACACTGAACCATGGATTTTGTGCACCATTACACACTCATTGGTTGTATATGTGGTGTATCTGCCCCCTGTTCTCCTCACCTGTAACTGGGAGGATGGCCATGAGGAGTGAGTCAGATGTCGGACCTGGGAGCTGTGTCGCCCCAGACCTCGGTGGATGCTGCAGCACTCATCACAGATCAACACACCCCTGTTCACAGAGGCCCAGCGTGGCTCTGCAACAACATGCACATGTTAGCTAACCCCACACAGCCTGACTCCAGATGACTGATAACCTTACATTAGCATTTTTATGTGAATTAATTAAAGCTAAAGGGAGGGTATTCGCCGCAAATGGCACCTCCAGGTTAGTTTCCTCCCTCGACACATCCTGAATCACAACCACAAATGCAACCAAGTCTTCTGAGAGATAATATTACACCTTTTTTTTAATCATTTAAGCTAAATTGTTAAATAGTGAGCTAGCTAATTTGGCTTAATTCATGAAGTGATGAAGCTAGCCCAAACGCCTCCCTGCTATAAACCAGTATGTAGGACAATTCAAGCCAAGAGTTTCAGACAAGTTAAGACACAGAAAAACATTAAGACACGACTTATTTGAACTCTCCACAATATTTTACACCAATTTCAGTTAGCCACCCTGCTAGCTGCTAACCGCTCACGGGCCGTTTGTCACGTTAATTGTTGTGGTAAAAGCTAGTTAGCTCGGCGGCTAAGCGGCTAGCTCGTTTTGACATCCTACCCGGAGCACTGCAATCAGCGCAGACCTCTCTGCTTCGGACTCGCTTTGACATCCCTCGATAGAAATCCACGGGAGAGGCGAATAATGTGAGGGATGTGCCGCAACACAGCCGGACACGGAGGAGAAAAGATGGTGTGCCTTGGCTGCTCCTTGTTTTTTTTTTTTAATGAGGATTTTAGACCCCGCTCGTCTGCCCTCCCTACTGTTGAACAAAGCGGTGTCCCATTCCGACTCTCACACCGCCTCCTCCGCGCCTCCTCAGCTGCTTCCTTCCTTTCTTCCTCGTTTCCTTTAAAGTCCACCCCCTTTACCACTTCATTTCCTCCAGCACGCAGCTAATAAGTAATAATGTGTATAATAAATATATATGATGCAAAATGTACTTGAGTTTGGATTTGGTAACATGAGGTGTTGAACTTTTTGCACATGTAAATAACATGTACAATAACAATGTCATGTTGCTTATATTGTCTTTATCTTATTCTGTTTCATTTCTTATATATATATATATTTGATACTACTGTCTCCTTTTTAATATTGCTTCTGCCCTGATATTGTTGTGCTTACTATGTTTATATTTTTGCCAGTGTATCAAGACTAACTTACTTGGCAATAAACCTTATTCTGATTATTCTATGACCTTATATATCCTCCCATTCACAGCCTGTGTAAAATACAAAATGAACTTGAGCTTAAGGTCAACATAAGGTGTTCAACTTCCTGCACATTCATGGTAAACATTTTTGCACATTCCTGCACAATCTGTACAGTCATGCTGCTTACATTTATAGTCTTTATCTTTTTTTAATTTTATTTCTTATATATTCTTTTGATACTACGGTATCCATTTTAATATTGCTTCTACCTTTATATTGCTCTGCTTACTATGTTTATATTTTGCCAGTGTATCAAGACTAATTTTTTGTAAAAATGAAAACTTACTTAGCAGTAAACTTTATTCTGATTATTCTGTTCCACTGTATGTCCTCCAGCCTTGCAGCCTGTGTAATAATGCAAAATGTACTGAGTTTGGATATGGTAAGTTAACTCTGTTAACTTGCACATCAATAAAGCAGATATTGTCTTTATCTAATTTGATATTTTTTATATTACTGTCTACTGTATAATACTGTCTATTATATATTTAATTTATACTTGTCTACATGTTAACAGCTAATAACAGCTTGTGTAATAATGTGAGTTTGGACATGATATGTTCAACATGAAGTGCTGTTTGTATTATTTAAACGTAATGCTTTTTTCATGCTTTCATCCTGCACAATCAATACAGTTTAAATAACAGTCATATTGCACATATTGTCATTTTCTTATTTCATATTTTTTACTACTACTATACTAGTGTCTATTTTGTAATATAATATATATTATAAAGAATAAAGTATAAGTAAGTATATAATAGAGGTTTCACTTCATGTCAAACATTACTTCAAGGTACTTAAAATATAATAAATTAATTGCACCATCATGTTTAGCAGAGCTCATTGCATCATATACTGCCAGTTAATCACAAGATCTTGGCTTCCTATCTAGCAGCCATCAAGAAAGATGAATAAGAGGTTTCTCATTGCAGTTAAAGAGGCAAAGTGTATCTAGCCCGACACCAATCTGAAAAGCTTTTACTCACACTAGACTTATCATTTCTCTGGAGAATTTACATTGTGTGTTCATTCATGTTGGTGTTTACATGTAATGAGGAAATGAACTCATCTGGTGTCAGCAGCCTATGAATGTGACTTCCCCGTATTCTATTTTCAGGCCGTGGCTAGTTTTAGAATCACAAATGCTCATTACAGCTTATCTGGTAGTTTTAGGAACTACTGTAGCACTGACGACCCAGTGTGACCCTGAAAAACAGGCCCTAATGAAAACAATAATTTATGTGCCAGTGTTGGCAATGGTTAATCCCAAGTGTTTTTAATTGTTTTATTTCTGCTCCATTTGTGATTGTTGATTTTTTTTGAGAGTTTGTCGCATTTTAGCAGCATCTCTTAAGTTAAGGTTTGTGGTTTTAATATACTGTAAACGAATGTAATTAGGCTGCGAGAAAGACCTGCAGTGATTTAACATTTTATGATATGATGCTGTAAATTTGTCTGTCTCAGTGTTGCACATTAATGACCAGGGCTGACAATTCAATGACATTATTGGACATTAATATGATTTATCAATGTGATGAAGTACTCTGATTGATGTGATTTTTAATTTGTGCAGTTTGCCAAAAACAAACATTCCTGTCTTCTTATTACACAGCAACAATCATTCATCTAATATGGAAAAAAAGACATTTATATTTATGTTTATATATGTGTGACACACATGTACACATAAACAGACAAATATGTATGTATATATATTTTTCTACTTTAATATAAAATCACATGTTTGATCATATAGAAATGTAGAAATATTGCTCACCCCTAGAGCAGAGAGTGGACAAATTAACACTCTTATTGCAATTCAAAGCAACACCACCACAAACAGTGGCCACAAATACTACAAACTTAACACCGCCTCTGCCTCAGTAAAACCCAACCAGCATGTGTCTCTATAACTTTGTTCATTGGCTTGACCATAATAATATGCAGTTTTGCTGAAGCAGGCTGTATTGAGGTTTACCATGTAAACACATGGTTACTACACTACATAGAAATAAGAGAACATACTGACAGAATCCAATGTAGTTTACCAGTTAAATGTAATGTTAAATTGAGCATCATGTTGTGATTTGGCTGTGGTTGTGTGCGTGATACTCCCTTCACTTTCTTTATTTTTGATCATTATTTTAATGAGGCCTTGATTAATTTTAACCTGGGGCTCATTAACTTTAATTATCATGTGTGCCCCAGCTGTGAGGGGGAGGGGGACATAATAATCAGATAATATGACTGAGAAACTTTTTGCATGATTTTATATATCCAAACACACCATGTGCACGCTGTTATGCAGAAGCATGTGTGCGCCTCCATCTGTGTGTGTGTGTGTGTGTGTGTGTATGTGAGCAGCCTGCCTTAATGTATAGGCTACTGTGGCTTTAAAGGGGTGTTGGTTGGCTGAGAGGTAACAGATCCAACACATCGCGCGTCTCGGAGCATCTCTACCTCTCCTCTCTCTTGTTTTTTTTTCTCTCCCACCACTGTTGTCCTCGTCGCTCTCAAGACAGTCTCGAGAGGAAAAAAAAAGAAAAAAAAGAAAAAAGAAATACACCCATCCCTCCCCAAATCACCAGCCGTGCGCGTCAGCCGCTGCACCCTGCACCCGGAGCAATGGGAGGTACGGCCGCTGTTATTATCATCATTATTATCATTATTATTATCATTTCTCCTGTCGTGAGCCCATCACCGTTTTGTGTCCGAGCCAGCATCCGATGAGCACGTTTCATTCATCATGTTTTCTCCCGTGACAGAGGCCGAGACGCGCCAGAAGCTGCTGCGCAACGTGAAGAAGGAGGTCGGTTGCTTTTTATTATTATTGTTATTATTATTATTGTTATTCCTTTCCTGTGCCTCATCACAGTTTATGTTTACTGAGCAGGCTTATACAGTGTGTGTGTGTGTGTGTGTGTTTGTGTGGACAATCAATCATCGGCCATGACTACGCCACAGGCCATTTTTTTCATAAAATTAAAAGAAGAAATCCATTTACCATTTAGGAGTGTGTGCAGTTTGGCTGGCAGTAATTGAAATTGAACGCAGGTGTGTGTGTCTTGCTGTCAAGACTGGCGTAAGACGATGGTGATGACGATGATGGTGATGATGGTGATGACGATAATGATACAGATGATGATGGTGATGATGATGGCTTTATTGGTGGGCGGGTGGGGGGAAGCTACACATCTGAGAAGGCATGTAGAGATTCATTTATTTCTATCCATGCAATGCCTGTTCCCCCCCATATCCTTGAATAGTCTCTCTATCTCCCTCTCCTCTCTCTCTCTCTCTCTCTGAAGATTTCATGATCAAACTAACATTGCTCCAGCACACCATCTTATCATCCAAAACTTATAGCTGTGACCTTGGCGTGTGTTTCACTGGCACCCATTAAAAATGCAACAACAACAACAAAAAAACACCACCAACAACAAAAAAACTAATTCAACCTAAGCTGGGTGATTTATTACAGAATTATGTGCCATTTAGGATATTAATCTCCACAGGAATGAGAGATAGCGCGCCACAGTCTCTACCAAACTGCTCAGTGACTCCATGACTCCCCAGGGAGAGAAAGCAGGATGTTTTATTCATCAGCGAGAAAGCTGGGTACCTCCAGCCTTATCGTGTCCGTGCTCCCCCTCACCTGTGACTCATTGCCTCCCAAGCACTGGCTCTGGTGCTAGATGCTGCAGCAAGGAGGGGCAGATTTGTGATATATAGATTTAAAATACAGCGTATACGTAAAATAAAAGGATTTTTTAGTGTTTAAATGTTCAGTTCAGGTGGATATATTTATTAAAAAGCAGACTTTTCATGTTGCACAGACTTTTATGTGGTTTACAGACACCTCATCTTCAATTTTGTGATTCTGGATCCCATTAAACAGGACTTTTACAGTGCACTGTTCTCTCGCTCTTATCTCAGCACAGACTGTCGCATTAAATCCAATCATTGTTACAGTTAAATGTTGAATTGCTTATCAGCACACATAAGTACTTAAAAGAATGTGACATTTTCCCAAAATGTTAAGGCGTGCAAGTAAATTTGCTAAAGTAAGTAAAAGCATTGTTCCAACAAACAAAACAAGAGAAGAATTTTATTCACCGATTCTGATGATAAAAGGGATGACAAGAAGCCAGTTTTTTAAAAAACGTGGACATTTTATAAAGTGAAAGGAAGGGCAACTCAGTCTGCTTATTCTAAATGAACATAATGGGGCAATCCACCAATTTTATACATCAAGATCAGTTTTCCGGTCATGGCGATTGCTCCCCAGTTCCTTGGAAAAGATTTTTATAATGTCTTCTGTGTCTCTGGAGGAGCTTTGTTAAGTCCTGGAAAACAACCCAGATGTGTCATCCAGTTTGGCTTGGTGACAAATTTATAAAAGCCAGCAGGCATTATAAACATGTTATTAAGATGTGTTTATTTACCTGTCAGGGAGGAGCTTAAACAGATACACTACAGAGTTGCATTATGGGAAGTGTAGGATGCAGTATTTGGGGAGTTTGACCAATAAGGAGGAAAAAAAAGTTGAGATAATCTGGCCTCAGCTGCTTTGAATGTGACCATTTATTGAAATCTGTTTGTCACAAGTTGTCCAACTTTATGGAAGTGCAACAATAAATAGTTGGACTAACCCTTAAATTATATAAATAGAAAATAATTATACTTATCTGGTAGAAACCTGCGCAGTGTGTTTAAGTCGTGACATACCCCAGAGATCAGTCCTATGTGTCAAAAAACAAATTCCTCCAGAACATCTAGAAAAAGTAAAAAGAAAACACACAACTGGTAAGTCAGACAGATACGTTTACACAGTAAATAAATAAATTGGTGTTTGTGTTTTCCTTGTGGGTGTGCTGTGGGGCTACACTGCTTCTTCGCTGTTGTTTTGACTCCCTGTCACCTTATGTAACTGTGTGACGGATTAGGTTTTCTCTCACCGTGTACCTTTGTCTCGCAGGTGAAACAAATTATGGAGGAGGCAGTAACAAGGAAATTTGTGCACGCAGACAGCAGCCACATCATATCCTTCTGTGGTAATTTTTTTTTTTTTTGCTTAACCTGTTTGATTGCATTGCACACTGAGCGCACTTTCTTGAACAGGGTGTTCCAGAAATTCAAGGCTCAATGCCCTCTCCATCAGCGTGAATATTTAAGGTTAACTTAAGAATCATATCAAGTATCATAAGCTACAGAAGAGAAGGATATAAAGAGAGAGAAACTAAAATAAATAATAGAAAGAGTAATTTTGTGGCATAATTTTGCTTTGCGTATTCCTTTTTTTTTTTGATAAAATAGTTTGGCCTTGTTGTATCTCATCTTTTTATCACACTGGACATTCTGTATTAAACAGTATAAGTCACAGTATTGGTTACAACCACATTTACATGTACAGTGCAGAATGATGGTTGACATCAGCTGGTGTCAAGCCGTCACCTCCTACGACTTCATCACCACAGTGCAAAATGGTCCTTTACAGTCTGTTCGAGCACTGTAAATCCTAATGATTTATTTTCCTAATGCTATTAGTCATGTCTATTTATATTCAACAAGGTGGATGGAGGGATGTGTATTAAAGTAAACTAACACCCTTCAAAGGTGTTGATACTAGCCAAGAGTGAGGCGTGTGTGATTCACATCCCTCATATCCTAGCAACGGTAGACCATGTCAGGCAGATTTCAGTCTGTTTCTACTTGTGCCACCTGCGCTTGCCTTTCACCTGTTAAAAATATTAAAGCTCGAGGCTTTCACAAAGAGGAAATTATATTGTGTGATATATGAGAGAAACAAAAACTCAGGGGCAAATTGAAAGATTCCACCTCAAGGAAAACGAAAGGATGAATAGAACTGAACTGTCTGTGTGTTTGTGTGTGTGTGTAGCTGTAGTGGAGGGCCTGCGTGCTTCATGGGCTGAAGCGTCGTATCATGCGGGCCTGCTGTGCAGTAACAAGGTCGCCGCACTCTTTATGAAGGCAGCAAAAAGCTTTTCGCCTGCTGAGGAACTCTGCCGCAAGGTCCAGGAGCTGGAGCAGCTTATTGAAAACAGGTGAAATGCTAGCTTCCACCTGCAAGAGTGACAGTGACATAAAATCATTATATGCCTTCTTTCTCCTCTAGTCTCTTCCCCTTTGTGTTCTACTTTTATGTTCGATAATGCTCCCCAAATGCTTCGTTTTATCCTGTATGTCTGTTGCTATTCTAACAACGGATCCAGGCATCTAATCTGTTAGGTCCCCTCTCTGTTTTTCAGCAAGCAGAACAATTCCTCACTGAGTAATGACCGCAGTCGGCAGTCCAAGTTGGCAAACCTCCCTCCCCAGGCACTGAAACACCTGTGGATCCGGACGGCGCTGATGGAGAAGCTCCTGGACAAGATCGTCATGTACTTGGTGGAGAACAGCAGGTACGGTTATACATTATTCATCGCAATAATAAACTATTGGGAATAGAGGATGATCTCCCCCTCTGAATAACATCATCATCACAGTGGTCCTCAACTTGTTTTCACAGTTTTCATTGTTCAGCATTACTTATTGTGTGGTTATATTTACATATCTCATTGACAGCTGTGATATAATATAATATGCAAACAGGAAGTATCTTAAATCTTAAAATATTCAGAAATGTCAAAATATTGTGTCCTGCAGTGCCTTCTATGAGAAAGAAGCCATGCTGATGGATGCTGTCGATGGACCAATTCTTGCATCTCTTTTGGGTATTTATAAACTGCATTAACCTACCACAAGAGAATAGTTGAACCCTTTTTTTGCCTTACTGTGTTAATTTTCAGTTTATAGGATCAGTTTGTCAGAAAAAAATCTGAATATTTATGAATCTTTATACTAATTACCTGTGTTTTTATAGTTGGCCCTTGTGCTCTGGAGTACACCAAAGTTAAGACCGCGGACCATTTCTGGACGGACCCATCTGCCGACGAGCTCGTACAGCGGCATCGCATCCACAGTGGCCACTGTCGGCAGGATTCGCCCTCCAGAAGGCCCGCCCTGGTTAGACAGTGAATGATGTGATTCATTTTAATCTGATAATCAGCTATAAACTCCCACATGTAACAACAGATGTGTATTACTCCTGATGTCTTCTTAACCTGCATCAGATCCAGAAGAGACAATCCAGCGGGAGCATGGACGATCGCCCTCTCATGTGGGTGAGGGACTACGTCGAATCGCTCCACCAAAACTCCAGAGCCACGCTTCTGTTCGGAAAGAACAATGTCCTGGTGCAGCCTGTACGTGCTATTCTTTTTCAGTATATCTTTTCTTTTTAATATGACGATAAGAAAATCCTAGTACATAACTTAAGAGAAAGACTATAAAGAGACGTACTTTCTGGGGACTTTGGTGCATCTGTTAATCAATTTATATTGAACTTCAAAATACATGTTGTAATTGAAGAGATTTTACTTGTGCATGCAGAGAGATGACATGGAAGCCATCCCAGGCTACCTCTCTCTACATCAAACTGCAGACCTCATGACACTGAAATGGACGCCCAATCAGCTAATGAATGGCAACGTGGGGGAGCTGGATTCTGAGAAAAGGTTAGATGTAATAAGAATAAACTCCTGTTTTTACACAGTTGACTCAATGACTAATATTATTTTACCTCTCCTTCAGTGTTTATTGGGATTATGCCATGACAATCCGTTTGGAGGAGATCGTGTATCTCCACTGTCATCAGCAAGGTGCGGTAATCCCCTCATAATTTTTTTAAGTACCAAAAGAAGGAGTTTTTAAGAGTTATTTACCTTGTTATTTTTTGTGCTAATTATTCCAGTGAACAGCGGCGGGACAGTAGTTTTGGTGAGCCAGGACGGGATCCAGAGACCTCCTCTACATTTCCCCAAAGGAGGCCACCTCCTCCAGTTCCTCACCTGCCTGGAGACCGGCCTGCTACCTCACGGACAGCTGGACCCGCCACTCTGGAATCAGAGAGGAAAGGTCAGCGAGAACAGCAGATGATGAAATAATTCTTTAGCCTCTTATTTTCAATAATTGATGCAGTAATGCTACATTTACTCCACAGCTATGCTCTGCCTTAACAGTTCCTCTACTTCATATACTATTAAGAGACAGCACAGATAAGTTCAGTGCCTTTTCCATTTACAGGGAAAGGTTTTCCCCAAATTGCGGAAGAGGAGTCCGCACGGCTCGTGTGATTCAGTATCAGATAAGGAAGATGATGAAGCAACCGATTATGTGTTTCGGATCCTCTTTCCTGGCAATCAGATGGAGTTCAGTAAGTGTCTTTAATCTTCCTGCTCTGCCTCCCAGAGCTAATCTAATAAAGCATCGTCAAAGATTACATCTACGATTACAGTGCTCTCTTAATACTGATTTACAGATTAGACAATTTCAGTGGAGATAAATCGGTTTCCCCTAGGCATATATTCAGTGTGCATCTTTCTAATTAATTTCTTCTAACTGCTATATTTCATATCTTTGTCCTGCCCGTTTAGTGTCTGTGTGTCCATTTCACATTATAGTCCAATCAACAATAAGGAGACTTTTCATGGACATGCAGTCATTTGTCTGCCACATCTCCATCTCTCCATCCTCCCACTTGGTTTCTTTTAAGTCATGTTTTTTTTTTCTTTTAAGCATTTTTCTTATTTGGAGATGTGCACTTTTATGTCCATCTGGTTTTCAGTCGATGAATGTTCATGATGATAGTAGCATCAGTAATGATAAAGGATATTATTTCTGCGCAGTGGCCCTGGAGCTGATGGACCAGGGCGTGAACATGTGGCAGCCGACTCCCAGAAAGTCCTCTTGTTCCTCCTGCTCACAGAACGGCTCCTCTGATGGCTCTCTGCCTAATGGCTGTAATCAGGAAAGGTAAGCATTTCCAAGGGCCAGACTCAGATCGACATTCAGATGAATCCACTTGACTAAATTAACCATTTTCCTCTCCTTCCAGGGCTCCCTTAAAGCTCCTGTGTGACACCATGAAGTACCAGATAATCTCCCGTGCTTTTTATGGATGTGAGTACAAACTACTGCGGGTTAACTTTGATTAATTGGGAAATCATTTCATTCCAATTAATTTGTTCCTGGTGAAACAACAAATAGAAACTTCCCTCCCTCTGCAGGGCTCGCATACTGCCGTCATCTGTCCACAGTTCGCACCCACCTTTCTGCTCTGGTCAACACCACTATAGTTGACCCTGATGTGCCCGCTGACGCCCGGGGAGGCCTCACTGTGGAGGTCTGGGGCAGGTTCCTCAAGGACAGCTCTGTAAGCCTCACACAGAAACATCAGCCTGTAACATATATGTTGATTTTAATTCATCACAGTATCAAAATGGCTCTTTAAAGTAGTGTGTGGTTTCAACATCATACTTAATCTTCCTCAGGCCTATGAGGAAAAAGAAATACACAGGCTTGTGTATTTTGGTGGCGTGGCTCCTTCTCTGCGTAAAGAGGTCTGGCCCTTCCTGCTGGGACATTATCAGTTCACCATGACTGAGAAATGCCGCCAAGAGGTATTTCTACATGCTGCTGTCAAACAGTGTAATTCAAAGAGGGTAAGGTGCACATATTCACTGCGGGGCATGTTACAGTCTTTGCTTACACAGGGTTTCTGTTTCAGATCGATGAGCAGATGTGGACCATGTACGAGCAGACCATGAAGGAGTGGCAGGGGTGTGAGGCCATCGTCCGTCAGAGGGAGAGAGAGAAACATGCTGAGGCCCTCGCCAGATGTTCGTCCGGAGCCAGCGTAGAAAGAGGACCAGTGCAGCGGGACTCCACCATCAGTACAGATGCAAGTCTGACCTTTTGGCATTAAAATGTGTTGCGTTACGTAACCACTTTCACAACAGACCAAACATGAAAGGGAACTATTTATTGTGTTACAGGGAAACTACTAAGCAAGCCAACTGACATTTGTGCTTTTTTCTTCTCTCTTGTGTGGCGCTTTTTCCGACTCCAGTCGTCTCTAAGTAGCAGCTCAGATCAACACAATGCCCACTCACAAAGTGATTCCAGCAGCAGTGCACAGGTAGTTTCTCATGAGCACGAACAGCAAAACAACTCTGATTCCTAGTAAAAACTCACAACAAGAGTTAGACCACTTATTACAACTCTTATATGCTTTATTACAATGTCCATCAGTTTCCAAAGCATACTATATCTGTTTCGATTGATTTCCTACCTTTCATTACAATCAACCCTCTGGAAAAGGAAGTTGTCACAGTAAATGTTTTGTCACAGTTGAGAGAGAAATATTCATTAAAGGCAGACACAGACAATGTAGAAAAACGAATGCAAGTTTATTTCTTTCTTACATTTACAAGACCAAGAGTCTACAGCTATGCCAGTGGTTCTTGGACACTATACGGCAATGAGTTTTAAGCTATGTGATAATAATAGTTGTGAGTGAAATGTTTGACCAGATAACGGTTGAGATGGAAAGTCAGAGGCGCACCAAAGTGATGACTATGCATCCCAAGAGGGACATGCATGTGTGTCGCAAGTCTTGTGGCAATCCATGTAATAAAGAATCATAAATGTTAACCTCATGATGGTGCTAAAAGAAAACTCAGGGGATTACCAAGATCATTAAGATAGATCTAGTCTAGGAACCGTAGTTTTTCATCAAGTAGCTGTTGAGATATTTCTCAGGATAGGTAAACATTTTGACCTGCAGGTGGCATTGAAGTGGATTATATCTGATTCATATTTAAAATCTAATAAAAAAGAGATTTTTATACAATAATTAAATAAATGGAAGCCAAAGGCCGTCTGAAAGGTTGGAAATCAATCCAGGAATTCAGTAGTATGCAATGGAACATTTTCATCAGTAATATAAAGTATATCTGTATTTAATGGGCTGACACATGCAAAACCAGTGGTGTAATCCTTCAACATTTGTCCATTGCATTGCTACAGGAAACTATTGCACATTTACCACTTTCCTTTGGTTGCCAGATATTTGGATCAGCTGAAGCCGTGGATCAGATTGAGACTGAGCCCAGGGCCGAGGATGGAAACGCACAGCACAGCAGTCCACTGAAGGACATCACAAGTGCTACTGCAGACGCCCCACAACTTCCCTCTTCTCCAGGTCCATCAAATCAGCATCCAGGTTCAGAAAACAGCCCCCCTGCAACTGATTCAGCTCTTGGATCTACAACCGCTCAGCTGTCAGTGCAAGTATCAGAAGTCTCAGATGAGAAAACCACAACTGGATCACAGCCAGGAGGGGAGGACATAATGGAACCAGTAGCCAAGAACAAGGATTCAGAGACAAAGATGGAGACGTTGTCAGAAAGTGAGGTGGGTCAGGATGATGGAATCAGCAAGTCACAAAAGACTGAATCTGAATCTGAAGAAAAACCTGAAGTAGAGAAAAAAGACGTAACGACAAATGAGCGATCTGAAGACTTAAAAGCAGTAGACACAAATATGAATTTAAGATGCGTTCCAGAGAACACTAATGTTCTTAAGCTAGAAAAAGAGATTCACAATGAATACTTCCAAGCACCCCCACTCGGGCAGACCTTGACTTTTCAAGCACACAAGAGCAAGGATCCGGAAGTGGAACCATCATGTCCGCCTACAGCTGAAAAAGACACTGATCCACCAAGTGAAGAGAAGCCAGAGACTTCTGAAAACCCTGAAACAACTTCTGAACAATTCCAATTGCAAATGACAAAGGGTGGCATCACAGAGTCAGAAAGAAAAGATGCTGAAGCAACAGTTGGTGACTCGGCTGAAATTAAAAAAGCTGCAGAACTTCCGTTTGAGAAACCTGGTTCAAATTCTCCTGTCAGACAAGTGCTGAACGCTCTTCAGTCAGCGTCAAGAGGCAGCCTTTCATTATCGTCCAGGCAGTCTCCAGACACGGCGGATTCAGATGACTCTCCCTCTGCCCTGGAAATGGAGGACATTCCTGCAGGGATAACATGTGTGACCTCTGAGACCATCAAGGCCAGGCCTTTGGTGGGCCTCGCTGCACCCCCTGTCTCCTTTGCACAGAGAGAGAAAATGGCATCGGTGGAACTCGCCCTAGATCACCATCTGGACACAGCCTGTAACACCAGTCCTGAGGGCACCGATCTGGGCCTCTCTGAAGAGGAGCCCGAAATGGAAAACGTGCTTGCCGAACCAGATTCTGCAGAGGTGGGAGGCGACACCAAACACGATGAATCCTCAGATGAACAAACCTACTCCGTGAGCATTACACATGACACAAAAACATGTTTTTCCTTTGATCATAAGCACGTACTAACAGAAATCACTATTATTTTTGCAGAAAGAAACACTGGACATGTACTTGATCAATTTACATCGCATCGACAAAGATGTCAGACGCTGTGACAGAACATATTGGTACTTCACTCCCGAGAACCTGGACAAGCTACGCAACATTATGTGCAGGTAAATGTGCCCCCATGCTATACATTTCTGAAGTTTGTCTCAACACAAAACAAAAAAATCTGAAAAAAATCTGGTTGTCTTTGTAGTTACGTGTGGCAGCATCTGGACACAGGATACGTCCAGGGGATGTGCGACCTGCTGGCTCCCCTACTGGTTATTCTAGATGACGGTCAGTGAATCTTTACAGCGAAGTATAGACTTTGCCTTAAATGCACATAAATAAATGGCTAAATTTAAATGTGTGTGTGTGCTCTCCAGAGGTCATGGCGTTTAGCTGCTTCACTGAACTGATGAAGAGGATGAACCAGAACTTTCCTCATGGGGGTGCCATGGACTCTCACTTTGCCAACATGCGCTCTCTCATACAGGTATGCACATAATATATATGCAGTGGTGCGCGTTTGTAATGCGGACATACGTGCAAAAGCCATAGTGCAATGATGACACTTTTTATACTAACAGATCCTGGACTCTGAGCTGTTTGAACTGATGCAGCAGAATGGAGACTACACTCACTTTTACTTCTGTTATCGCTGGTTCCTGCTCGACTTCAAAAGAGGTGACGAGAAAGGCATTGTGATATTTGCATGAATTGCCCATTCATAGCATAGCACAGCATTTTACTGAATATAATCTGATTTCTCTCTTTTTTTTTCATACAGAAATGGTGTATGATGATGTGTTCTCCGTGTGGGAAACAATCTGGGCGGCCAAGCACACGTCGTCTGAGCACTTTGTGCTCTTCATTTCTCTGGCACTTGTGGAGATGTACAGAGACATCATCCTAGAAAACAACATGGACTTCACAGATATCATCAAGTTCTTCAATGGTAAGACGAGATAAGAGCAATACAAATGCTACTAAATTGACAAGCACAAGACCTTACAAACACTCCTATAACAAGAAATGTAAACATAGTGTTGACTTTTCTTTACTCGGTATTAAGTAAAAAAGTTAAGACTATTATTCTAAACTACCACTGAATTTACTACTGAATTTACTCTCTCAGAAATGGCAGAGCGACACAACGTCCCGCAGGTCCTGATGATGGCCCGAGACTTGGTCCACAAAGTGCAGACGCTCATAGAAAACAAGTGATGCAGGACGCCGCTGTTCTGCTGCTGCTCCCACATTTTTTTGTTTTGTGCTAAATAGTTTCAAGATACTGACACGACCACGTAATAGTAATGCATTCAGGACGGAAAAGGAATAAATGTTAAGGAAAGGCAGTGATTGGTGAGTACTGAAAAGATAACAGGTCATTAAAACTGCTCATTATTCCAAGGTAGTTGTGTAACAACTTCTTTCCAGTCACTCCTCTCTATATTCAGGAGATGCCAGTAAATTTCTTTTTCAAGTGTTATTGTTCACCTAGTGAATGTACCCTTGTTGAAACTGCTTCAGGATGTTATTTATTTTGCCTTAAATTGAACTATTTTTTCAGGGATACAGCAACCAAATTCTTCACTGTATTATTATTCTACAAGGTTCATTTTGCTCAGTTGTACCTACCATTCATCTTGTGGTGCACTTGAATATATTTTCAGTATTACTATAATTATTTTTGCTGAAGTTGTAGCCACCATGATCAAACGTGATGCACTTGAATTTTGTTTTTAGTAATAATATCCAGCAGCATTAGATGATTTGGTTCTGTAAACATTAGAGGTACCGGCGCTGACCAAGCAGGGGCTGGTCCGCGTTAAGTTGTGTCCAGGTAGCATGTGCGGTTAGCTTCTCAACAACCATTGTGAGGAACCACTTTGCTGGCTTCCTTGAGGCTTCGACCTGCGTTTGGCTCTGTTGCACACAAGCTTGCAGGATATCCTGACCGAACCTGTGAACTCTGTGCAGCGCCGCATGATTGCACATAGTTTGCATACACAGCGTCCGCCTTTTCCTCTGGTACTCATACAGTGTACTTCCCCCTGTCTCTGACCTCCTCTATGCATTAATGAAAGTGTGATTCAGCCCCCCCCCCTCCCCCCTTGCATAGCTTTTAAATTACTCTCTGGAAATCGACTTATTAAATGGTTAATGCAGACACTTCTGTTTTATCTTAAATAACACAGTGCTGCTGAGGATGAGGAATTCTGGTTTTCACGGCATGTGCTGTGATGATAGCTGCTGTGGTGGATAATTTTGAGCTTGTGGTGCATGTAAGGGGGTGTGCAGTGAATGCAGCATGATATGTGCCCAAACTTACAGCAACAAGTCTTACAATACTTGTTGATATTTCCCGTGTAACTGCATTTCTCTTCATTATTACCTCAAGATTCCCCACGTTTATACCTCTCGTAAAGGAAAATTTGGCTCATCCAACTTCTTCTCTCCTAAATTACGTTTGGTTTCCTGTTAGACCAGTGTGCACACAGGAAGTAACCCCATTATTTATTCATGTGAAAAAAGTGTCAACCTGTTCTCGGCCTGCTGAATTTTATCTGGTGCCCTCCAGTTCCTCAGAAGGCTGTTTTTCTCCCCCAGATTTACAACTGCACACCTCTTAGCTTGAGTGAACACATCAGCTCCTCACTCAAGCGCTGCGAGTACTACAGTGCTGCTCACACTGTCATGACTTCAGCTGCTTGTAAATTTCATCACCAGGTTTTCACAGTCTAGCAAGCACCAGGAGGTCAGCTTATTACATTTAAAGGGTCGGCTCAGTGGTAGCTCGTCAGTGGTATGTAGCCATGCACAAGCAGATCATTTCAGTTTTGCGTGTGTAAATTTTGAGATATACACCACTGGATCTCCTGCAGCTA
The DNA here is from genome assembly GCA_023238725.1 of Scortum barcoo. Lineage (NCBI taxonomy): Eukaryota > Metazoa > Chordata > Actinopteri > Centrarchiformes > Terapontidae > Scortum > Scortum barcoo. Next base: position 16,890,219 of record CM041545.1, read on the forward strand.
ACCCAGTATAGTGAAGGTGAATGGGATTTTATTTGTTCAGCTTAAAATAAACATTTAATGGCAACGCATTAGGCTGTTATCCGAAAAATATAAAACTATCTACATGACTAGAAGCCAGCATGTGAGAAGATATGATTTATTGGTGCCATTCACAGTTGTGACACAGGCAAAACACACCCATGTTTGGTCCACTGTGGCTTAAATTCCAGTGTTTTGATATCACCGCTAATGTGTCTCTACATGATCTTCTAAAAGATGCCTGAGTATTGCTGTTTGTGTATTGCTGTGTTTGTTGTCAGAAGATTTACTGTATACAATGTGTTCAAAAGAAATTGACTTATTGCATAACTAAGCTAGTACATATTTATTAAATGCAATATCACGTCTGTATATGGACTTTATCTGATTATAATGAACAGAAAGGTAAAAAAAAATAATTATGCCATTGGAAATAAATATATTTTTATTTTTTTCTGTGTCTTCTCAAATTGTCACCTGGTATAATTAATTTATTGCGTATTAAAAATATTATATTTTGCATCCTATGTGCCTTATGTGTCTTGCCTTCAAACCATTCATGTAAAATTCTATATAAGAATAAAGAGATTTTACATACACACAAGTTGAAGACCAGAGATAAAAGACCAGATAGTTTCTGTAGCTCGTACAAACGAGGCAGGTTTGTCATCTTTTCCTGCACCTGGCCCTTTAGGGATGGGCTCAGTTTCTCTTGAGTCAAAACACCCACATGTACTTATTTGTTTCTCCTCTCCATACACGAAGAGCTCCCTTGTTCATGTGGTTTCAGAGGAATTCCAGTTCAACCAGACTATACAGTATCTGAGATCAAGCTGGAATAGGTCACATTTCAGGATATAATGCATGCTTACAGAGCTTCAGTGTGGGATATTTAACAGCTTACTTCTCAACAATAAAATCTTTGGTTATTTTAGAATATATAGAGCTTTTTAGAGGACATTTTGACATACTGCATGAGTGATGTCACAGCTGTAAGTGATAAAATTAATGATATCTGCTTCAGATACCTGTTGTGCACGCTGGTTTACTCTGAGATTTGAATAAGCTATTTTTCAAGATACTAATATCACCTGTGCTTTTCTACAGTCCAACTGATATGCAAACCACATAGAAATTATTGCCTGATATTGGACCAACTTGTCTCAAGGTAGAGAATAATCTTTGTTTTGCACCTGGAAATGGCTTTTCAAATGTAAGAGGTTCATTCATGTGGTAGAAATCATCAGGCAATGAATTGTCTTTAAAATGTAGTTTTAAAGAATAGAGCCAGAGACATTTAGCATTAGTTCCACATCACATACCAGTAAGGTATCTGCTTAAACCTTCAGTGAACATAATAATCCTCTATTAAAAACATGTTTTAGGACAAGGAATGAAACAGTCACAGTAAAAGTTTGCATTTTATTGGTAAAGAAAAAAAACAACATTAGAGATGCATACAAATTATAGTCCACCTACAGGCCACCTCGGTCAGAGGTTCACACATTAAAAAAGGCGAGGCTCACAGTCAACGTGTCACTACTCTAAAAGGCTCACTAATTTGACATGTTTTTAATCAGAGGATATTGATTAGCTTCACATGTTCTTAGATTGGCAAACAATTCTTCATACTTAAAGCTACAAAAATGTAATACACAAAAAAGGACAATTTGTCAAGAATTTAAGAAGCAGAATGACCTATAGCCCGATGGCTGCAGGATTGTGTCATTTGTTTGTTTTATTATGTGTGTGTGTGTGTTTGTACTGGTTACTAGCAAGGTTTGACAAAACAGCCCAGGATTTCTTTATGAAAGAAACCTCCAATATGTGATACAATGATCAAATACATTTACCTGGATCACAAAAAAACAAAAACAACAATCCCACTTCCAGATAACACATATGGGTGTTTAAGGAACAACGCAAAACAAATCTTTAAGGCTGTGGGGAGGAGCAGGGTGTTCAGGCGATCCTGATCATGGAATGTATCTAGCAAGAAGTAACAATGTTTCCTACGAGGAGGCCTGGGTTAAAAAAAAAAAAAAATAAAAGTAGAATTACAAAACCTTTTCCTCAATTCTTCCACAATTAAATGATGGACCTCTCTACCGGTAATGACGGGGAGGTGGGCTATGGTGCTGTGGAGGGTGCCTCCTTGGGGGTGGACTACGGCGCGACATAGCATGGCGTGGAGGTGACTGGTAGCGTGGAGGGGGAGATCCTCTGTAGGGAGGTGAATAGCGACCTCTGGATCTGGAGCGGGAACGCGACCGACCCCAGTTGGGGGTGCCACTCTCCTCGTAGACACGGATGTAAGCAGTTTCACCCTGAAAAAAGGAAAATAAATGCATATGATGATGATTTCTTTAACCATATAAAATGGTACAATTAAATCGCAGCACAGGAACTCACCTGATGTGAGCGAAACTCGGTCCGATCCAGTCTGCGCAACGCGCGCAACGTCGTACTCCATGTCATCTCTACGGAGAAATTCGACCACGCCTTCGCCGTCACGCTGCACGTCGGCGAAACAAACGTCTCCTGCTTCACGCATATGATCCTTCAGATCCTGCCAGCTCCCAGTTGGTGGTAACCCTGAAGTGAGAAAACGACAAACATGATGGGGACAAAATGTACTTTCTTGCTTTAAATTACTAAGTACTTTAAACCTAAAATCCCTGTATCATACTGTAAAGCCTTTGTGGTAAAAGACAACTAAATTAATTGGTCTATGGTATCTTTATGAAGATAGAAGTCAGTGCTACTGAAATTTATAACTTAAATGTAAATAGATGGAGAAGTTAGAAGAGCTTGTTTTTTCTCACTGAAATTTCTATCTGAATGTTTTCTTTGAAAAGGTAACTAAATTAATCAGCACACAGAGGAGTCTCCTGAATCATGTCTTACATTACAGCATTCCTGCAAAATTACAGTTATCTCAGTTAGGAATATGAAACGACACTAAAGCATACTGTACCACTGAGCTTCATGAATGCAATATTCCATAATAGTGCCTCACAAAGATAATCAATTTTGACCTTGTTTTGTAATTACTATACAGGAAACTTAGCTGCAAGCTATGTGTATTTCTAATTGCAATACTCTATGGGACTTATAGTTCACTTAACTCGATTCCTCTAATGCAGTTATTAATTGTTAGCACTGATGATTTAACTTTAATGCCAATCCCAGTGTGGAAATGCTCAAATGGACATCTACCTTAATTCTCTATGGGAAAAAATACTATGAACTGTACTTTTATAACTCTCTGGACAGGCAAAAGTCTGTCACTTTCAGACCAGAACCTCAGTGAGTTTTCCTTCCAGAACTTTACTCTAGTATGACCGGTTAAGACTTAAAAAGGGGTTGGTCTCAGATAAGCAGTCCAATTCTAACATCTTAGATAAACATGCTTGTATAAACATAAGATAAATGTAGCACACAATAAATATCAATGACATACAATGACAAAATTACACCTACCGGTCACTATAGTCGGTGTTTGGGATTATGCGGCCAATGCGGCCGGTTTCAGTTTACTGTTACTTGTTTTTCATGACTTAAGGAGCTGACTTGACCTCATCCACTTAGTCCCCTTGACCTCCAGTCCGCCATGAGAGAGAGAGAGAAACAAATCTGCCTACGACTCATGACGTCCTCTACTAGTCTCCTTGTCCTCCAAGTCCGCCATGAGAGAGAGAAACATATCTGCCTACGACTCATGACGTCCTCTACTAGTCCCCTTGTCCTCCAATCCGCCATGAGAGAGAAAGAGAGAGATATCTGCCTACGACTCTTACGTCCACCATCCTACCAATCCCCTTGACCTCCAGGGTGACGTGAAAAGAGAAAAATACTAACTCGTTATGAGTCATGGCGTCCACCTACCAGTCACTAAGACCCGGAATTCAGATCTTCGAGTTGGGGGTCCAAATCTTCCCCTAGGTCTAGGTCCTCCTCCTCCTCCACCACCACCACCACCACCTCCTCCTCCCATACCACCAAATTTAGCACCAGAGGACCGAGGATACTCCACACGCAGCTTGGAGTCTCCATATCCATATCCATTCCTTCCATAGACGGCATCGTCTGCATCCCTAAGAGAAGAGAGCAAAGAACTCCTTACCAAAGTACGCCTGTTTCATTAGCGGACATAGACCTGGAAATGTTGTCTCCATCCGTCCCCTGTTGTCAGTCACCGGAGACGATATTACACCACAAAACTTAAGGTATCCAACAAGGAGCAGTGTGATTCGACTTGCGAAAGACCATCCCTAAAACTCACCGTGGATCTTCAAATCGGACGAAGGCAAATGGGATAGTGCCTCTATTGTTCTTCAGTTCAATGTCACGGATTTTTCCATATTTGTAGAAGAGATCCTCAATGTCTCTCTCCTGGACGTCCACAGGAAGATTCCCCACATAGATCCGGCCGTCCGACATGGCGGTTGGGTAAGTGGCGCTGCTGACACAGAATGGGGGGGCACCTGCAGACTTTAAGATCACTTCTTGCTTTGATAAATAGCTGCAGAAGAGGGTGTCCTTATCCTAATCCTAGCTCCAATCCACAACTTAGTCCATCCGCCTCCAATTCCTTAATTTAGACAAAAATAAAACTCTAAACCAGGGGTGCAGCCGTGATAGTAGTAAATGATGAGTTCAAAAAAATGGAAAAGGCCCTTGGATCCAAGCCTGAAAGCTTAAAAACACAAGTAATGAATGTCCAACAATCTTAATATATAGTTATTGTATAACACTGAAAGAAAATATTAATATCATGTAGAGAAATAGTTAAAAAAAAACACATGCTGCCTTAGGTAGACACTGATATATAATCACTGGGTAACAAATTACAAGGAAAATCCAAAATCTTCTTGGTTCTTGTTCAGTTGGGTCAACATCTGGTGACGAAGGCTATTACAAATGATTCACGTCATTTTCTTACTCATTAACTAGTCTGCGACCCTGTGTGCCCTCTGAACACATCTGCCTCTGTTGTGGTACTACTCTGCTCACTTATTCAGGTTTTTCCCTTTAATTTTGCCCCCATGTGTTTTTACTTAAACATCTATCAACATTTCAGTGACGTAAATAAAACCAGTTCGAGTTGTATTTTGTTTCTATATACTGTAGGCCTCTTTTACAAGACAGGGGTGAAAAAAATATTTGATTTTACAACTAGCCATACTTGAAAACAATGTTTCGGATAACTTTTACTCAATGAAATGGCAAATTGGTGGTAATTAAACATAAATGTGTCATCTACAATCAACAAGGTAGCGATGAGTTTAGAGTTGCAGTGTAACATAAACCGGCAACAAAGCAGGAAAAGGAGCATTACATTGTTTCTAACGCTCACCAAAATAGCATGTATGCGGGAATAACACCTTTCTAACACCGATTTCTATCTTTTATTTTTACTATAACTGCAGGAGACTGCAAGACAGGATTTTATTATATATATATATATATATATATATATATATATATATATATATATATATGAAATATATATATGAAAATAATACCTTTTATTTAAATAACTTGCATTATATAAGCAATACGATGAAAGTTATGATCATTCTATGTCTAAATTAATGTGAAACCCTTGGTGCATGTGATTCTTATTTTTACTGTAAAGCACTTGGAGCTGCATTTCTTGTGTGAAAGGTACAAATGAATACAAATAAAGATTATTATTATAAAACCGTGATTCTTCCTTAGCCTACAATCGTACCACCAAAGTCTCTAATCGTTGCATCCCTATTAGATAATATACAATGCAATAAAATACAGCTTTACATATGACAACAGATCTTAAATGAACACACCTCTGATAATAGTCACTATAGATAAACATTACACATTTTAAGTAATGCGAGCTGTTATATTATCATTTGCAGGTGTTTCTGTACACATTTATATAATAATATAGTGAGATTACAGGTTAATAACGTTAATAATCGTGGTTTGTAACCAAAATTGACAGATATATGTCCTTTACACGCCGTTAAAAACAACAATTGCCTGGTCTCTAATTCGCCTCTGAGGCCTCGACACTCGTATAATGAAAAAATCGGACAGCTGGTGAACCTGTCAGCTTCCTGCCAGATTAACACTTGAATTAATAACATTATTATTCATATCAATAATTACATCGAATAATATCTTGAGTCACTCCTGGTAAGCGAGACATTTTATTATTATGATTAAGGCAGCAGATGATACCGAGCGTTCACCTTTCACCTAGCCAGATTAGCTCGTTTTGCTAATTTCTCCATAGATTTATACAGTAGATGCTAAGGCTATAATAGCTCCTAAGCTAACATCAGCTAGCGTCGGTTTTATACGATGATTTTCACCTTCTGCAACATCTTTATAAGCAACAGAAAAAACAAGACGGTCCAATTTAGTATTCGTAGCTTGAAAAGGACCTACAGCATAATATATGCAGGGTGTAAATTACTATAATGTATCAGCGTCTTTGTTGATACTTTAAGGTCAGCTAGTCGAGCTAACTTGCATTTCCTTCGGCTAAAATAAACCAAAAATTCTCCTACTCGACATAAATTAGCGAGTGCATGTTAAATTGGTGCAAAATATAACACACGAATTATCAAAATACGATTACCTTTTAAAGGCAGCGTCTAAGGGCGCAGATTTAATGTTTCCACTAGGCACGCTACGCTGCTTCCGTGTTAGTTAGCAGCATTAGCAAGCGGCTAACGCTTCTTCTTCTGCTCCGGTTTTTCGGCAGACAGCAGTGAGGATTAGCGCGTTGCTGCCACCCGCCGGAAAGCAAAGGAACATGTGGCTGAATTTGGTACATAACAACATATGATAACACATGGGCAGTGTTGAACTACATGTGATTAACCTTTAGGACTCTTTGGCTATTTTGACTGTTTTTTATTTTACCTTAAAAATGTTTACCACGCCGTTGTTTGTTTGTTTTTCTTTTCAGCAAAACATAAGTCGGTAATCACATCGGTAATTTCCCAGCTTGGGATTAATAAAGTATATCTATCTATCTATAACCTATATGATGTGACAGTTATTTTTTCCACTTTTACATACTTTACTGGATCACCTTACATCAGTCGATCATGCCAGTGTGACTGAGGAGCTGGATTGGTTAAACTAGTAGTTTAACTACATTTTGCAGTTGTACAACCAGGCTCACAGACAGTTTCACTCTCACAGACCATAATCCTTTTAATTGCACCTTATTAATATTTTCACCATGTTGCCTCAACAATATTACATTTCTATTGATGTTCTATTATATATTTTTATTCATTTTAGTTTTATATTTTATCTTTATATTTTATCTTCTATGCTACTTTCTATTCCTACTTTCTTGAACTACATTTTTACTTGTGGGCCTTTATTTTTATATATTCTGAGCATTGTGAAAGGGAGCCTATAGCTCAGGAATATCATTGCCAATGACTGCTCCATGTAATTGTTGTGCACATGACAAATAAAATCTTGAATCTTGAATGTAGAGGTTGCTGGTAGCTCAATTTCTTTCATATTTGCAGTGATTCAAGTAGTTAAATTAATTTAATTCTCTACAACATTGAATACAACCTAAGCCTGACATTCCTGCACCTTCCCGTGAATAATGGGTGTTTTATTTCTTTGGTTTATGTCTGGTATTTTTATATTAAAACTCATTGTAGTCATTGTACAGAATGACCATTTTCATAATAATGTATATTACAGTATATTACTGAATTATAATCATTAATATTTTCATGTATGTCACATACATCACTTTAATGTTGAAATTGATAAGGTGATGCTATTTTATTTGTTGACATTTTGTATTAATAATATGAATCTGTAAAGGAACTAATGACTAAAATAAATGTAATTTTATAAAAAGCACAAAATTTCCCTCTGTAATGTGGTGGAGCAGAGGTATAAAGTAGTGTAATGTGGAATTGCTCAAGTACCTCAAAATTAGTACTTGAGTAAATCTACTTAGTTACTTTGCACCACTGCTCCTAACTTAGCTGTATCTGAAAACATTTGTACTTTCCTCCCTCCCTTGAGCATTTTCCTCTGCAGTATATCTGGTGTGACATCGGTCATCTTGGCAGTCATGACTCCATTAAATCACCGGATGCCTCTTCCTCACAAATCAAAGAATCTCGATGTTCTATTCCCATTGTTTGGGTCCCATTGTTTCCCATGTTTTTATCCCCCCCAAGACCCCTCAGTCCTTCACTTTGTTTCCATGTTGGCTCCATCCAGTCCTGGTTGGTTCTCGCTGTAAGTCTCAGGGATGACGTCTCTGGGTAGGTTGTTACACAACCAATTACATAATACTTTCTTTAAACTAGTGCCATTCTGTGACCATTAGATGTTCTTTGATGAGGAAACAAATGGGGATCTGCACTTTAAGAAATACATGATTGATTATTCCATACCATGGGCATCTACATAGCCAATATAGAGTAGGTAATCCAATGCAGTTAGCCATTTAATAAATACCTGTGTGAAAGATGTAATGCTCATTTTCTGTCTGAGGTGGTGTGGTATTATTGTATTTTATTGAAAGGGCATTGTAGGAGAGACAAAACAACATAAAGGTATTATTAAAGGATAGACAAGGTACTTTACTGAGCTGACATCAGGTGGATCCTGTGAAGCCAAACTTTGTTTACTTCAGTTTTAATCCTTGCAGAGATCCCAGAGTTTCCAAGCACACCAGATATGTCAGACTGAATATTGGGGTGCAGGTCCTCAGGTTGTGCGTTGACAAAGCAGATGACTGCTCAGGGCACGAGGCCGTTAGGCGGCCCCTGAGGGGTGAAAAACTTTATCCCACTGCAGTGTCTCAAAATGTGGCAACCGCAGTGACCACAACCCTACCTCCCCCTTTAAGAAGAGGAATTATCTGTCTGGAAGTGCAAGAAAGAGAACAAGGATAAAGAAAGCACAAAAGTGGTAAGTGAAGCAGATAATGAAGATTAACTGAGGTATAACAGTAACTGAATGCTTTTATTTAGTTGAGCCTTGACCAATGAGGGAGGCATTTTGGCTTTATTTTCAGTGGAGAAAAATTTACAGAAGTGTTTTGATGTGAGGACATTGTGGCATTTGCACTAGCCAAGGCCCCAAAGCAGCATTTGCAAAATCAGTGCTTTATGTGTTTATGAGCACTGGCCCTGTATCACGCATTACTTACATTGTGACAATGCTAAACTTTAGTTATTTAATTATGCTCTTATTGTTCTTTATATTTACATTTTGAAAATGACACGGTTTAAATGTTTTTGTTCATATCTATATTTTGCAAATTTTACTAATATGAACAATTGAAATAAAACAAGTTTAAAGATTAAAGTTTTTTGCTGGTGTCAGATTGTTAATTACATATTATATATACAGAAGTTTTATCTGTTGCCTCCAGAATAGCCACAGGAAATGTGCTTACAATTAAACACCCAACAAGGAATTAAATATTTTAATTTGATTGAATGGTGCAGCCAAAATAACATGGATTCTTCTTACTCATAAATGAAAATGTGCAATGTTAATAAATGTGCTATAAATAGACTTCCATCCTTCTTTGCTCTCGCTTGCTTCTCAGACGGTGTGGATGAAGACAACAATAATGATAATAAACTTTATTTATAGGACACTTTTTATTCAAGCCATGCACATTTAAAAAAAGACAGGTGATGTTAACACAGATGCCAGTAAATAAAAAAAACTATTTAAACCAACCAAACTGTGTGTTCAGATGTTAAACTAACATTTAAACCAAACAATGTGTCTGTAAAAGCAGCTGTTAACACGGAAAGGATCAAAAAATGAAACTATGATGACAGCGTGGTTTGGAAGTGGCACGCACCCCATGTTTTCGCGCGTGATGCAGCGTGATGTAACACGCGAGGCCCCGCCCCCTCCCGGATAACCTTAAATAACCGCCGATCGCTCCTTCGCAACAGCTTAGCAACGGCGCGAAGAGGAGAGCGGGAGCAGACCCGACCTGTGGGCTGCTGAGTTCAGAGATCAGAGAAGATAAAATATATATATAAAAAAATGTCTTATACAAAGTTCGTCGCGGCTCTCTTGAGGACAAACTCCGGCAAACTGCGCGCCTCACATGCGAGATGCCGCTCCACGGTGGCGTCCACTAACGCCCGGGAGGAGAAGCAGCTGCACGGCTGCGGGGTGGTGGAGATGGAGCCGGTGGAGGTCCTGCGCCAGGACGCCAAAAGGTTCAACATCGACTTCGACAACACCCAGGAGGCCTACAGGAGCAAAGGGAACATGGAGTTGCTGCGGAGCCTGCTGGTCTTCAAGCTCTGCACGTTTGACTTCCTTGTTGAAAAGAACAAAGAGGTGAGCTGCCTGCAACTCACCACTCAATATGCATGCGTGCGTAATAAGCAAATGAATGGGCATGCAAGATTTAGTCCTGTTATTACCATTTATTTACTATAATATTGGTATTTAATAAGAAGCTACTGAGGTTGAGCAACTTCTTGTCTTTGTGTTGCTCTCAGCTGATGGACCTGAGCAAGAAGGTGTTTGGTCAGTGGATGTTTGAGAAGATGATGAAGATGACCTTCTACGGGCAGTTTGTGGCGGGGGAAGACCACATCGCCATCAAGCCCCTGATTCAGAAGAACCAGGCTTTCGGGGTGGGGGCCGTCCTGGACTACAGCGTGGAGGAGGACTTGACCCAAGAGGAGGCCGAGAAGAAGGAAATGGAGTGAGTCGAGCAAGGGTTTGGTTGAGAATGCACAGTGTTTGTTTAATGCCCAATGGTGCTTTTTCAGCGAGCACAGTTAATCTGTGTCTCAACCGTGATGTGTGCCATATGTGCACCGGCCCCGGGGGCCACCGGGTTACGTAACACGTCAAACTCAAAAGTCTGGTTGAGTCAGATTTGCCCAACCCAGTATCACGTGCTCCACCAAAGGTATCCACTCCAGATGTAGCCGTGCCCTCTTAAAGACAAGGAGATACTGCTTTAAACAAACAAAAACAACTAGGAGAAACTGGAGGAGACCGCTTTGACAGAGACCCCCTCCACCCCCCACACCTTTTAAAATGAAAGCATGCAGGGAAATATTTTCCATTCACATTTAGTGGGCACACTGCGGAGACGTCCTTGGCCGAGTGACGGTGCAGTTTATATTACAGGGTACATTAACTATGATACAGCTGTATAGAATGGTGAACACACTGATGAAATGTGTGAAATCAGCTTAAATGTCTTGTCATACCACTTTAGTTTTATACTCTGTAAACTTTAACAACAAAAGACGTATGCAGTATATTTTGCACTCTGCAAGTTATCTCTTGACTGCTTATTTACATATTTATATACACTGTGCAAAACATGGCTCCTGATATGCTGCTTGTGAAATGATCACGAGTTGTGCAATCCACAGTATGATTCATCCACATAAACAGATTGTAATATGGAAACCTACAGTGTGTTTATTGTCATCTCCGGTGGCAAAATAGTGCTTGTCCTCTATTGGTCAGCCAGGACAGACCCCCCTCCTCTGATTGGTTGAGCCCGTGACTAGGCTGGGGAAGTGCCTCATGGAGAGGCTGGCAGCCTTTTAGAGTAATGTCCGGGATGCCTTCCTGACATGCACATGAATGGGAGAGTTGCACAATGTTCCTCAGAGAAAACACGCCCAGTTTTAAACTGAATTATAATCAAAACTCAGCACAAATACACACACACATGCTGACCAAAGACACATTTTGCTTTCGGATTGGATTGTGTTTATCAAGAAAAGCAGAGCACTTTCCTTGAAGAAGAAAGCGCAGTGAACATGATATTTCTGTCTGTTCCCTGAAGCGTCTTTCATGTCACGACTTGCCTCAAAAAGGGGGTTGTAAGCAAACGCCTCGGCAAAACTGATTCAAATGATATATGAGATACAAACATTTGCCTCTCCTCAGTATACAACCTCTTATTTTTCGCTTTTCAAAGTAGTCCTCTTAACCAGTCTTTTGCTGTGTTCACTGCTGGCATGCTGCCTAGTTAATTAACAGATCTGAATGTGCTACAATCCCCCTTTTCATTTGTTTCCTTTCCTTTCCTCTCGCTGTTCTGTCCTGATCGCAGTCTATCCTTCTTTTTCAGTTCCTGCGTTTCTGAAGCAGAGAAAGAAAGTCCAGGTTTGTGCACCACTTTAAAATGACTTCACATTTCTTAGTCTATCCTTCTTTTTCAGTTCCTGCGTTTCTGAAGCAGAGAAAGAAAGTCCAGGTTTGTGCACCTCTTTAAAATGACTTCACATTTCTTATACACAGTGCAGTCAGACGAATTTGCTGCATTGGATTATCAGCTGCTCCCTGCTTTGCTGACTAAAGAGTGAGTGAGCAGGCTGGTTTGCTTTGACATTCAGTCCCCTCAGCCTGGTTTGAATGCAGCACATGTCTCAGGGTTGGTATGTAAAGTCATGTGGCGCAGTCTGGTTAGTGCTGGTTTTATCTGGATTTAGTGGGGAGTGAAATGTCCCGTCCAGTATATAGTGAAAGAGGCCTGGGTCATGTTACAGGGTTGATGTTTGAACTCAAGTATGCCATTCATCTGTTAGTACACTCCCTTCTCTTATTTTAAACTCTGAGATGAAATTCAAGTGGATTTGTCACTAATTCAGTAAAACATGTCCTTTCACTTTTTCCAAAAGGAGTGTTAATAATAGTGATAATAATAGTGCATTAAATGTGATTAGATATAGATTCAGATTAGATGATTAAATTTATGTTTTTGGCCAACTAAAAGGATGGTTGTTACATTATCAAAGTCTGAAAAAGTGAAATGACACATTTATTTAGGCACAGAAAAATAAATGTACAGCACCAAAAGCTTGAAGAATTAAAATAATTTGTTGTGTAATAGTTATACAACAAAGAGAAACTACTTTAAGTAACTAACCTGGAAATGTTAATATTGTGAAAATAATGTACACTGTTTTTAGTGTAATTTCTGAATATTATGGCTGAAACGTCTCATTTATAAAAATGTGATTGAGACATTTAACTCCCATTTAGCCTTCAACTACTAATACAACAGCAAAAAAATGAGCGGAAAAAACTTTTAGTTTGTGGTGGAAACTGTTTTTAACACTAACGTTAGTTTCTCTTTCACTCCAGCTGATCACCGTGAGAAGAAGTACAAGGCCCATCGTCAGTTCGGGGACAGGCGAGGAGGCGTGACCGGCGCTCGCACCTATTTCTATGCAGATGAGTCAAAATGCGACAACCAAATGGAAACATTCATAAACTGCATCAAAGCCTCCGGTAAGTAGTACGATTTCTGAGGAAGCAATTAGAGTTTTATTTATTATTATAATGGTCATACAAACACAAGTAGTAAAGAGATTAATATATAAAGCAATATAAGTGACAGATTACACCAGAAATTAAATTTCGTATCACTTTCAGGTGGAGCCTCTGCAGATGGATTTTCTGCCATAAAAATGACTGCTCTCGGACGCCCACAGTTCCTTGTAGGTTTAACTTCATGTCCTCAATATTATCTGAAATTTCATTTGACAGAATTTTGATAATATTTGATTATATTGATCGGCTACTGTGGTGGCACAGTTACAGGACAGTGGGAGATTAAAACATGAGCCATTTATCTGTCTCTTTATAGTTTTGAGTCAATGCCAGTTGATTGTTATGATCATAAATTCACTTTACTGTGTACAAACCCTGAGCGAATGCTTCTGTGTTTGAACAGCTCCAGTTTTCCGAGGTCTTGGTCAAATGGAGGCGGTTCTTTAACTTCCTCGCAGTTCAGCAGGGACAATCTGAAATGACGGTTCTGGACCAGAAACTGGATATGGAACAACTAAAGGTCCGGGCCCCCCTGGAAAAGTCTAACGCAGGCTCATCCATAACTCTCCTTGTAGTTTTTTTCTAAGATGTTCGTTAGTTGTGTTGTAACTTTAAATGATAAGAATAATAAAAACAATAAGATTCACTGAAATATTTCTTTGCAGGAAAATTTGACTAAGCTGGGTGTTGGAACCAAGGAGAACATTGAGAAGTGGTTTACTAGCGAGAAGCTGGGCTTGCCAGGGTAAGAGTTAGTGCAGCGATATAATCAAATACTTTAATACTTTTATACTGTACACACCGATGCAACAGAGCCTCTTTCCTTGAGTGCCTGAATCCAGTCCCTCTTAAGCTTCTTTTGAGTTTTATACATAAATTACAGACAAGTTACAAATCTCACCACTCTAATTAATCTGCAACCGACATGTTATCAAGGCTCCAAGTTAACAGCATGTTTTACTAGAATTTCACCTGTTTTAATATGCATTTTCTCACCACTTATTTTCAGAACAATAGATCTGCTGGACTGGAACAGTTTGATTAACGACACAACTCAAATCTCCAAACTGCTCATGGTGCCAAACCTTGAGGTGAGTCGATGTGAATATTTAGAGGTGGGAAGGGGGCGAAAAGGGAGGATTTGTGGTAATTCTATAAGTCGTACTTATTATGTACTTATACTTACTTTATACTAATTTATACTGGTTGTCTTACCTGCACACTGTGATCTGTGCAATAAACTCAGAAGTATTACAGCACTTTAGAGCTGTTTTAAAGGGAGGAGGGATGCAACATCATACAGACCTCTGCATTTTAATGTAAATGGACAGTGATGTTAACAATAAATTAGTAAAACACATTCAGGTCAGACAGTAGTTTTTGTTTCCCATCAGACCTCTGACTTGTAGTGTGGAAACAAGTTGATACATGTCTTGTTTGCTCAAGAAACTGATCTTCTTCCCACAAGAAGAAATTGATCTTCTTTCCAGCAGAATATTTTCTTTTCTTTCTGCAAGAAATCATCTCTTCTGACGACTTAAAACATACTGTCATTTGAGACTTGCAGCGCTTTGTGCCTTTCTGTAATATTCACTTGAGTTATGGTGTTAATATACTTTTCAAACTGATAAACGCACTAATCACACCTCACCCGACCCTGCGCCTGCCTGTCACAGACTGATACTGTTTTTTCTGGATCACACACACAAAAAAAGAAACATGGCTTTTAAAGCAAGTGCCAGACGATTCAGTGTTTGTGTGTTGGTTGTGCAGACAGGCCAGCTGGAACCTCTGCTGAACAAGTTTACAGCCGAGGAGGAGCGTCAGATGAAGAGGATGCTCCAGAGAGTGGACGTCCTCGCCAAGGTAAGGATGTCAAAACACGTAAATGTTGTAAATTTAGTAGATGATTTTCAGGAGCAATACAGAAAGCTAAACCCAATTTACTGCGACTGTTGACCTGGTTCAAAGAAATCAAAGTGTGAACTGTGTTTGCTGAAGTGATTCAACACTGTTTGTCTTGCGCAACAACTATGACTTTTACTGATAGAGCCATATAAGCCTTAAATCTTGATTGTTTGTGCACCCCAGCAAGCCATGGAAAGTGGGGTAAGGCTGATGGTGGACGCCGAGCAGACATACTTCCAACCGGCCATCAGTCGACTGACCCTTGAAATGCAGAGGAAATTCAACAGGGAGAAGCCGCTCATTTTCAACACTTACCAGTGTTACCTCAAGGTGAGACCGCAGCTCTCCTCTGACAGCTAGTCTTCAGAATTTATACTCATCACTCATATCGACAAATCCATCCTATTTTGTCCTGTTTTTTTTAACACTGTTACATTTTGTAACACTACGTTTTATTGTTTTCATGTTTTGTTAGCACTTGATAGTTATCAGAATTATTCAGGAAGATTTAAAACACTTTCCATCTAGATATTTTTTCTGTACACGTGCAGACGTCCTGCCCCGTGAGGGCGGTTTGAATTTATTCGTGTCGTTTTGTGTTTTAGGAAGCTTACGACAATGTCACTGTGGACGTTGAGCTGTCAAGACGGGAGGGCTGGTACTTCGGTGCCAAGCTGGTGCGTGGAGCCTACATGTACCAAGAGAGAGACAGGGCCAAGGAGATCGGCTACGAGGACCCGATAAACCCGGACTACGAGGCCACTAACAGGATGTACCACAAGTAAGCGTCCGATCATCATCAGGGCTCTTTGCGGTTCAGCTAGAGTGCGTCTTGAATCCTAACCGCCTGCCTCCTTTTTTGTCCAGGTGTTTGGAGTATTTGCTGGAGGAGATCGAACACACCAGGAAACCAAATATTATGGTTGCGACTCACAACGAGGACACAGTGAAATTTACCCTGGAAAAGTGAGTTTTGTCTCAGGCTTGCAGGAAAAAATGCAGAGACTCTAGACCATTGGCATGCACTAAGAACAGAAAGTTTTTAGACCTTCATGTATGTCACATGAAGGTAACATTACATAATATAACATACATAACATTCATAAAGGATTCATTTTGACAGTTTTAACTAATGCCTTGGACGTTGTTCTAAATTAAACATATTCTTTGTCAACTCTCTAAAGCAGTTAAAGGATTTACAAAACTATATTGCCACACTCACGCTCTTCTTATGTAACAGCGCTTTACCGTGTGTGTGTTCTTTTTTTTCCCCTGTTGTTTTCAGGATGTATGAAATGGGCCTTTCACCCAATGAGAATAAGGTTTACTTTGGACAGCTGCTGGGAATGTGTGACCAGATCAGTTTCCCGCTAGGTATGTTGCACTCAGCTCGGATGCTAAAAGTAAACAGTAACTTATGGAATCACGCAGGCTTACATCACACAGTCATGGGGCCGCGCAGTTTCCACTGAAAAGAAGCCCACACATGCATCAGCTCTTCAACGCTCAGACAGCCACTGATGTAAAAGTGAGTCTATCCAGTCTATAGATATCTTTGGAGCGAGCGACTCCGGTTCTCGATGTCCTTAACTGTCTGTTATCAAATGTTACGTCAGTTTGGTTCAGCAGAAATGCACGCTATCTCTCTCAACAGAGACACTGATACCATAAAAGTTTCACCATTAATTACACATAGTGCTGTTTGTAATATAAACAAAACAAAACAAAAAAAAATCTCTTTAAATCCAATGAATGGTGCTGCTTAATGCTGCAGCCGCTTTAATCTTTCTTCTTTAGTGAGACATAAGGGCTGGTTTGACCTTGTTATATTACTTGATATGCAATATCAAAACCCCATTTTTACAGATAACAGTGATATCTTAATACAATATTTATTCGACATAAATGCAATTCCAAATTAAAAAAAGATAAAGTTTTTTACAGCACCATTTATATATCTAGTGTTATAACTTTAGGAGGCACTGTGTTATGAATATATTAAAAAAACACAATTAATGTGTCTATATTTCTGCTGCATCTGTATTTTCTCTGTTGGACATCTCAAAGTCATGACAGGGAGTGCACACACGGTGGAGGCAGAGGACACGGATTTGAAACCTGTCTCCTCTCTCCATGTTGTAAACAGGTCAAGCAGGTTTCCCGGTCTACAAGTACGTTCCATACGGCCCGGTCAACGAGGTCATTCCCTACCTGTCCCGTCGCGCTCAGGAGAACCGCGGCTTCATGAAGGGATCCCAGAGAGAGCGCAGCCTGCTGTTGAAGGAGCTGAAGCGCAGGGTGTTGGGTGGCCAGATTTTCTACACGCCGGTCTACTGAGTTACAGGGCTGCGACGTATGAACTGCGGTGTAAGCATTCCACCTTATAGAGGAAGAGTAATGTCCTTCGGTTGTTAGACAGCACACTATGGAGGGACTTCACTGACATATTTAACACATAATATTGTTTGTGATGGAGATGGATTTTTCTTTAACAGTTCATGTAATAGAGAAACACTGCCGTAATTACACACTGTGGAGATACATGTGCTGCTCCATAAAGAAGTGAGGATTGATATTTGTCTCTAAATCAGAGTTTACTGAACTAAAAAAATTAGCCTTGTTTTTCAGTATAGAGTTATTCAGCAGAGGCTAAGAAGAGTATATTCTGTATGTATGGTTACCAAAGGTGACTTATTTGTATATAAATGCTGTCCTATGCTTTTCTTGAAAGACACTCTTGTATGTTTTGTTTAAGTTTATCTCCTGTTGCTGTATCTCAGAAGTGCCTTCTGATTGCTTTCACAGGATTTACTAGAAGCAACTGTACACTCCTCGAAGGGGATTGTAATTTATGTCTGCGTGGTTATTGCTGATACTATGTGTCATTATATTAATCTACTTGAACATATAGTTCATTATGCTGCAGAGACTGATTACATTAACGTGCTTAGTTGGTTTTAAGTTACAAGCTCAAAGTGTACACTAGAAATGCACCATGAAGAACCGGATGATCCTCTTGTCGATCTTTCATGAACCCTGACCTTACAACCCTTATAACCATTACAAAAGGCAAAGACACAGTTTGTAATAGTAACCTGTCAGCGTTTGTGCACTGTGAATGTGCCAGGTGCTTACTTTGAGGTGCCCCTTTGCCGTAGCTAACCTTCACTGTGCTGCTGGCAAAACAAACTCTTTTATTGTGCTCCGAGGCAATACTTTCAGTGTGCCAGATAGACCTGATTTAGTTTTTCCCTGAAGTTCAGAACATCTTCTGCTCATCAGAGAACAACAGTAATGTAAACAGGAACTGTCGTGTTCCAAGAACGTGCCGTGGTAACTGCGGGGATCTTTTCAAGGAAAACTGCACCCAAGTTCTCTCAGAACATCTGCAGTGTTGCACAAGCTGGGATGGGAGGAGAAACTGAATATGAGCTCAGTTTATTATTATACAGAAGATTTCAAAAAGACTGGTTGTTTCAGTGTCTCTTGTTTCAATGATGCCCACAGCTTTTAAATGATTTGTAAGTATTGTATTTGTAAGTCCTCTGAAAGGTTGTGGTTGATTGAATGAAAGTCATGGAAAATGTATTGAAATTGAAATGTTGTTATTGTAGGACTGGAAATAAATATCGGAAAATGTTCATAAACCTTTTGTAAAAGTCATGAAATTAAACTAAGTTTATCCTTCTTGTAAAGCTGTAAAGTTTGGAAACAGAACAGCTTGTCATTTACATTACAGTTGTGTTGTCATGATAATTTGATACTAAGTCATAAAAACGTAAAGTAATTTAAGTTAATTTTTGTTCCAGTTGCAGTATCATCATTTTAACACACCACCACCAATGCACAAGCTGCTGTTATTGGTGCTTGAAATAACCAGTTTCAATGGTTTAAGCTCCTGTTTTGAAAGTGGATGGTGATTTTAGAAAATAATTTTAATGTCTCTCACCTGGAATAAAGCAAGGTGTATTATGTAGCTTAACACTGGCACATGTTGAGTATTTTAGCAGGAATTTAGCTTTACTTGAGCATTTCCGCTCATGTTTTTCAATCATTTGTGTCAGGTTGTCCTCATCACTACTGTATCAGTATAAACCACATTTTATACATCTGTAAAATAAATGTAATTACAAATATAAATTAAATAAAGTTAACAGAATTGTGTTAACTGTTGTTGGAAGTGCACACTGAGCTTGAAGATGTGGAGTTTGTTCCATTACGGATTTTTATTTTGCTGCCTTGAAGTTACATAAACTCCCTCACTGTTGCACCCTAAACTGGACCGATGTGTCCCTGATCTTATCTCACAGAGTCAGGGATCTGCTTGTCCTTGACATCAGCGACATCAACAACTATGCCTCACACAAGCCAGTGGCCCCCCTTTGCTAAATCAACGTCGCAATCTACTAAATCAGGGCTGATTCGCAACTAAGTCAACAGCAGCTGAGGCAGCACCTGCGTCCAGGTGTCTGGAGACTAAAGCAAAAACAACACAAAACACAGCGGGATGGGGTCTGTGCAGGCATGAGAGCCGTATGTTTTGGTCACACCTCTAACCATTAAGTTATAAATATCAATTGTCCTCATGCTGGACAGTGGGAGGGAATTTCTTTAAATTATTATTTTATTTTATCCCATTTCTATCTTTATTTAACCAGCAGTAAAAGGCTTATTGAATGACAGGCAGCAGCACAAATAACACACTTGCAGGCATAAAACAAACATTTAACAATTTAAAATGAAAAACAGAGAACAAATATTTGTTGACATTCAAACAATCTACCACCATGGTATCTTACTGGGTGAAAGAACAATGTAAGAACAAAAATCTGATTAGAATCTGTGATAAAAACAATGAGTCATGTCTTACGACCAGCAAGTTCTTATAAATAACAAAAACAAATGTTCATCAGTATATGAACCATATCTGCTGTCTGTGATCTGCTGCTGGGTTTGACACGTAAGCTGTCAAATGTAGCCAGATAGAAGTAGTACTTACATGGGGAGTCCATAGCAGGAGGTTAATCTGCAGTTACACCTATAGATGCATTTTTCATTGCTTCTATTTAGCTCACATATTTAAGCAAATCTTACTTTTTTGACACAGTAGGTTCAGTTTAACACATCCGACATAGCCATTCTAAATAAAAGCAGCTAAATTACTCCATGCTTAAATGTACTTTCAGTACAATTAAAGGGGTGTGCCATTCGACAGTAGCCTTCTTCACAAGCCAATGCAGTCCCGGTGGGAGGAGAATTTGCGCCTGACTTCTTTTAATCCTTGAGACATGACTTCAGGAGGTGTGTACAGCGTGCTGAGAGGCAGGAGGTTTTCTCTCACCTTGCAGATTTTCAGCCCTGCACTACTCATGCTGTCATCTGCAGGTAAACAAAGCTCTTTACTTGAATTTCCTCCACACATACTTCCATGTGTCGGATTCCTCTTTAATTTTTATTCTGCTCTACTTTGATAAATAGAATAATTGGCTTACATAACTGTTATTTCAAGCTAAGACATGTTCCATATTGTTCATGTCACATTTCTTGTATTACAACTACTCCATGAGACATATATACATATACATATACATTATACTGTTCTCATCAAGTGTAACTAATGGACTAGACTGATGGCTACCACCGTGAAAGATAATAAGCCAGGATGTTTGTCGACTCACTTCAAAGGAATGGAAATTACCCTCTCTTCCTTCCGTCAATTAAAAAGTTCTTGGCTATCTAGGAAACATTTCTTGCTTGCCTAGATGAGGCCAGGGGGAAGGATGAGTGACTCACCAGGCTAATTTCCCATAGCTCTAGTTTGAGATGTAACGCATGCCACTCTTAAGCACTCTATACAACTAGTGGCCTTTCATTACTGTCCTATTTATTTATCTTATATTATTTTTTGTACATGTTTGAAATGACCTGTTACTTGACTGCCTTTGTTGATTCACCTCATTGCTTTATGATTTAGAAATTAAATATCTTTTTAAAAAGACAGGAAGTCAGACCTGATATGCAGAGGGACACACCTTTTCACGTGACACCACCAACCTGAATGGGTCTGAAATTATTCTTTTATCGGTGGGGAGCATCTGTCCAGTGTGAACAGTACAGGCATGTTTTAAAATACTGATATTTTTGTGATCTCTGTGCTGTTACAAAATGATCTTGCCTTAACTTTGTTTTAATGGTAGTGGCTCTCCTCTGCTTTCTTTTCTGCTTTGTTGCAAAGACAGTTTAAGTACCGTCAACATATTTGTAGTGTAAACATGAGGGCTCTGTCCTTTATTTGACAGACAGTATGATGCAGCACTTTTCCTGCTGTATTATCTCTGCTTTGTGTTCCCTGTCTTATTCTCCAGATCATTATAAAGATATTATTTTAACCTCTTCCTGTTAGCATGATAAATACCAGGTAACCTTTAATTAAAAACAGATCAGACGTGTGAACCCAGACCTTTTACGTGCATACATAATAATTACTCTACTGTACTGGTGAGATAAGTGGGTAATTAGTTGGGCTCTGTGTAGTAATTGCCACAGGGCATTACAACTGTTTGTGAGCTTCATGTAGCTGCTCATTAATTGTGCGAGAACACAATAGTTCCTCAGCAAAATTCAGCAAGGTGTGTTTCGAAAAGGCGAGAGCCTTATTGCTCTTTCATCCTGCAATGCTTTCCTCCATCCATGTATGCTCTCTAATTTCAATTTCAGGTTCTTGTTTGATTTTTGAAGGATGTCTGGCATCAGAGGAAACAGGTGCACACTTGTGATACGAAGGATAATTCTCTGGGTTTTACTGACCAACATCATTCTGGTGATGTACTGCTTGAAGAGCCCCACCCCGGTAAAGACAAGGTAAGAATTTAAAGGGAAAGCGTCGTTTATTACTCACAGTGAGTTTATCTGTTTGCTTATCAATGTGCTTTTTTGTAGTACCTCCCAAGAGGATACATGTCCTGCAAAATTATTAAAGAGAAATATGACCATGCCTACCCGAAGCACAAAATCCCAGTCAGCAGAGTGCTCCCCCACAGTGAACATAATGTTCATGAAGACCCATAAGACTGCCAGTAGCACCATACTCAACATCCTCTTCAGATTTGGAGAGAAGCACAAGCTTAAATTCGCCTTCCCCGATGGACGCAACGACTTCTTCTACCCATCGCCTTTCCTGTGCTCCCAGGTGAAGGACTACAGGCCCGGAGACTGTTTCAACATCGTCTGTAACCACATGCGCTTCGACCATCAAGAAGTGGCCAAGCTCCTCCCTCCGGACGCTGCGTACATCACCATCTTACGGGACCCAGTGGAGCTCTTTGAGTCGTCTTTCCACTATTATCACCGAGCGGTTCCCCTCACATGGGGCATCAACGGAGAGAACAAATTGGCAGAGTTTCTAAACCGTCCTCAGACCTTCTACAGCCCAAACGCTTTCAACTCATTCTATCTTAAAAATCTGCTCTTTTTCGACTTTGGTTTTGATAACAACCTGGAAGCTGACGATCCACGTGTAATGAGGAACATTCATAACTTATCAAAACATTTTCATCTGGTTCTCATTGCAGAATACTTTGAGGAGTCTCTCATTTTGCTCAAGGAGACTTTCTGTTGGACCATGGAGGACATCATGTATTTTAAATTCAATGCTCGCAAGAGCTCATCTGTATCTCGACTGACCCCTGAGTTAAGAGCCAAAGCTTTGCAATGGAATGGGGCTGACTGGAGACTCTATCAGCACTTTAATGCTACTTTCTGGGCCAGAGTAGATGCATTCGGGAGAGAGAGAATGAAACAAGAAGTTAAAGAGCTGAGAAGAAGAAATGCTGAGATGAAGGCCATCTGCATCGAGGACGGATGTGCAGTTGAAGCCCAAAAGATTCAGGACAGACATTTCTTGCCTTGGCAGCCAGTAGGAGAGTCTTCCATCCTGGGGTACAACATGAAGAAAAATATTGATCCAAAATTCATGACATTGTGTAAAAAAATGCTCACACCTGAAATACAATATTTATCAGACCTGGGAGTGAGCCTGTGGCTTACTAAACTGTGGGGTTGGTTAAAAGATTCTGTTCTTACAGTTTGACTTGGATTAAAAGACCAACAACAAAAATTTTGCTATTTTATAGCAACGTGTACATGATGCTGACTTGAAACAAATGTTTGCTGCTTTTTCCTGAATGATGAATCCGTTATGTTCATTATCACCTAGAAGCTGAATTCCAGTTCAGCTACATGGGATGCATTACATTCAGAAAACCAGAGGCTTACAGATGTGTCACAGGTCTCTCAGATACCTCAACATGTGCTGGCTATTTATTGCTTCTCGCAGTTTGTTGTGTCTTTCAACATTATGCACTTGAAAATGTGTGTTTACATTTTTTTTAATAACGGATTCAGGCTTTAAATGTGATTTGTAACACTCCTCTAATACTGGTGTATCAATACTGGTGTATCAAAGTTAGTGAGATATTGCAGCTGAACCTCACCTACCTGGTACATTTTGAGTCAGTGTTTCAGCAAGAACAAATGTTTCTGGCCTGAGTTAAATATATCTTTAAAGGGAGACAAAATAATATAGTTGCCGTGGACCCCGGTGCTAACTTTTAACACTGACTGCTATGTTATTTAAAATACAGTTCTTTCTTTGTGGGACAGGAAGTGTTAGTGTGCCTCCTAGAGGCCTGAAGCTCACTTACAGTAGTGTCCTTGTCCGACCCTCTCATAATGGTTTACTTAACATGTCTTCATCATTGACAGTGATAATAGTTTGACAGGGCATTAACAGCCTTACCTACTTTTTGTTAACTAAACTATTTTTTGTTGATTTAGCTAAAATAAGTAGTGTGGACTTTTCACATGGTAGCTGCCTATCAATAAGTATACTGGCACAAAGGGACTGCAGTTGCATAAGTAGTCTGTAGACTTAGGTGATACACCCATCATTCCTCAAAGCTGTCCCTAAAACTGTTAGTCTTGGATCTTCAACATCAGGGCATACAGGTTAACCCGAGTAAGAGCTTTGTTGTTGTATGTAAAGTGGAATTGAGTTTGACTATTTAATTACATTTTTCATCACAGTATTTGAGGCAAATATATAAGATGTGTTCAGAATCCATATAGAAACAAAATACTTTTTTTTTTACACAGATATGTGAAGCTAAGACTGCAGGCAAATGGTAGGCAATCAAGTGCATGAGAATAATCATTTCTTTTTTAAAGGAAATCTTGTGCACCATTGATAACATATACTTCAAAAGTTTCAAAAGCTTTTGTAAATATGATGCTCTTTGTAAATCTCCTTTGAAATATGCCATGTTAAGGACTGATTGTAATTATTATTATTATTGTATTATTACATCTCACTTATGGATGTCTTCATTTTATTTGTTGAGTCATTAAGTGCCTTTTCATTCCTGTGACTTTTATATATGTATGTACATTCTCTTTTAAAATAAATGCAATGTTACTCTATTTTTCCCCCATGAAATGTTACTTCTTAATTTTCTTGGCAGAAATAATACTAGACAGTCAAAAGGATGAAAAACAAACACAAATTTGTAGCTGAAAAGCCCAGGTGTTGTAATGTGGTAATGAGGAACAGACTTCGTTCTGCCCAATTTTACTTTCTACTTCTGAGCTTTTATCTTGTGTATACCAGTACCATTTACCAAGGCATAAGTATCCATCTTTTGCATCCAGTCGTTCAGATTCTCTGTTGTAAGAGGGCGACTATTTACAATCGCTGTTGCCTCATACTAAAAGGTCTTTAAAGAAGCATCATTGAGTTGAGCAGATGAGAGTGCAAGTGTAGCGTTGAGAACATTCCTCACAGTCCTTATTTGTCTCTCCCACACTCCGCCTGCATGGCTTGCATGAGGTGCATTAAAGACAAAATAACATTGTTTTTCTGTAAGGTAGGTTGTCAGTTTTTCAGTGTCAACTTCCTTTAGAGCTGCAGTGAGTTCGTTTTTGGCACCTACAAAATTAGTCCCTTGGTCACACTTAATTTCCCTGACTGAGCCAGGTAGTGCAATAAAGCATCGTAGTCCATTAATAAAAGCATCAGTCGACAGATCATCCAACATTTCCACATGAATGGGAAGGGAGTAGAAACATGTAAAGAGCAGGCCATATATTTTGTGTTCCTTCCTTCCTTGTTTAATGATAAACGGGCCAAAGATGTCCATGCCGCAGTAGGTGAAAGGTGGAGAGGGTTCCACCCGTTCTGTAGGGAGATCACTCATTTTCTTTTCTTCCACAGATCTCCTTAAACACACACTGGCGAATATAGGATGCAACTGTTTGGCTCAGTTTGGGGATCCAATAGCCACTGGATCAGACTTGATTTATAGTAAAGCCTTTGCCTTGATGATTGACCTTTTCATGGTAGTGTGCAATTATGAGTCTTGTGACATGATGTTCTCTGGGAATGACTGTCGGGTGTCTGAATGAGTCAGGAAGAGATCAACTGTGCAGTCGTCCTCCCAGCTTGAGTAGACCATCTCTGTCCAAAAATGCATCAAGGTGGTAAAGTTTGTTATTCCTTGGTAATGGCTTACCTCTGCTTAGTATCTTTGTTTCTTCTTGATATGCTTGTCTTTGCAGATCTTTGATGATCACGAGTTCTGCATCTTGTCATTCATTAACAGTAGAGTGTGCATTTGTTGTTCAATAGACGCCGTCTGAGACGTGCCACAGCACCAACTGCATGAGACCAGGAAGAGAACTTTGCCAGACGGTCAGTAAGGTTCATTTGTTCTGCAGTTTGTGTGTGTAAAGTTTGCACCTTCCTCACCTCGGGATCTCCAACTGGAAGCTCTGTAATCTCTTTTGCTGGAAGTTGTATTTCCCTTTCCCACAGGAATTTAGGGCCCGTGAACCAGTTCAATGAGAGGCGCTCATCTACTGTTGTTCCCTTAGATGCCTTGTCTGCAGGGTTTTCACATGTAGAAATGTAAAACCACTGCTGGGGTGTCGTGTTACTGCGAATCTTTGCACCTTGTTAGCAACGAATGTGTGAAAATGCCTTGCTTCATTACTTATGTACCCTATGACGACCTTAGAGTCTGTCCAAATGAGCTCTTCTACATTGCTGTACGGTAGCTCAGTACAGTACAGTAGCTCTTATCAGAGCATGTGATTCACTATGACTGAGACTGTTGCTGCTGTGAGTTCTAACCTTGGGATTGTGGTGACCTTTGTAGGAGACACGCGGGCTTTCCCCATGACAAAGGTACAGTGAACCTCTCTGTCCTTGTTGGTCATTCTGAGGTAAGAACATTGTCCATATCCAGTGGTGCTCGCATCTGCGAAATGGTGCAGTTCGCCCTTGACCACCTCTCCAGAGTTGGCAGGCACATAACCCCTTGATATCTGCAAGTCCCATCCAGTTCCTTGACGACACATTTCTTGCAAGATTCTTTTACCATTGAGGAGGTAGGGGGCAATAAATCCCAGAGGTGCCTAACCGTATGCCATCTTCCACTGTTTTCACACTAGCTGGAGTGCCAGGCTGTTCTCTTTGGCTAAATGTTTCAGTGCAAAGTTTGCGCACCCTGGCAAAGAGACGGCACCGAAGAGGTGTACTGTCATCCTGTACACTTGAGGTTGTGTGTTTATGTCTCCAGTCTTCCACCATAGGAAACGGAGGTAGTTGTGATCATTCCTTTGAACTTGAAACTGATGAAACATTTTTTCTGTCACACAGTAGAGCTATTTGATGTTGTCGGAAATGTACGAGGATACCTGTCAGATTGTTAATCATGTCTGGGCCAGCCAGGAGATGCTCATTGAGACTGGTCCCCTTATGCTTGGCTGAGCAGTCAAAAACCACACGCAGCCTTTCAGGTTTCTTTGGGCGATAGATGTCATGGTGTGGTATGTACCATGTCTCACCAGGAAGTCCGTCATCTTTAGCTTCATCTGCTTCACCTCTTTCGATGATGTCATTCATGTACTTAATGTAGTCCTCTTTGTATTTCTCATTTCGGGTGAATTTCCTTTTGAGCTGGTTGAGTCGGACCTCAGCGAGCTGTCTGTTATTAAGCATTTGTGGCCTTTCCTTGAATGGCAGGGGCATTTCATAATGTCCTTGTTCAGTTTTCTTTATGCCTTCTTGAAGTTTGTCAAGAAAGATAAGATCTTCTTGTGACACCGTGTTGTCATTTCCACTGACTTCTCTGAAATCACCTTCCAGTGGGCGTATTGCATCCATGGGAGGTAGTGGGGGAATTTCCTTCACATTAACGCGATCACAGAAACTGCTCGTCATACCTGTCTCAAGGCGAGGCTCTGAACAACCAACTATGCTCCACCCTAAATCTGACTGAACAGCAGTCTTTCAAGGAGATCAGACACCCTTTCACTATTTACAACTGTGTTTTTCCCCATCATGGTGGTAAGTTTTAGTTTCACTTGAGAAACACTGGTTTGCAGTTCACGACTCACATCCTGGTCGACCTTGCTTCAAACAGCCAAAACACAAATTATTGACTTTAACATATGCCCTTCTACCTTCCAGAGACATTTTCATGATATTCGGGCACTTGTGGAGCTGATGTGTGTCCTCACACAGGATGCATGGAGATCCCGTGTACACTTTGGTTGTTAAGTTGTTTGTGAATTTGTACAGTTGCTTTCATGTTAAATACACTTGCCTTGTTCCTTTTAATGTCCTTTAGATTTCTTTTGTCATTGGTTGCTTCCAGAGAACAAAGTGCATGGATGGAAGTTACTGGGTTACATGCAACTTCTGCTTCCAATGTTAGGAATGCAGCAAAATCACTGAAGCTGGGAAAATCTTTATCCTCCATCAAGGTCTTTGTGACATTGCGATTCCACCTGGCAGCTGTCCATTCAGGCAGTTTTTGTAACTTTGATTTTCATCACAGTCGTTCAGTATTTCCAGTCCCTTTACATGAGGCATAGCACGCATGCATGCATTTACAAAGTCTGCAAAGTTTCTTAGTCCTTCAGCATCTTTTGACTGTATTTTTCGGCCAGCTGGATAGTTTATCTCTAAATCCCTTCTGTATAACAAATGTCTGCCATAGCATTGATTGAGTTTTTCCCAGGCATCTTGGTAAGCTTCGTCATCATTTCTGTAGAAAGTTCCTTCAAGGCATTTACGAGCTGGACCACTCACATATCTTTTTAGATACAGTTTATCTACCATAGAAATGCTCTTTTGGTCATTTAGTGACATGAAGGTGGACTTCCATTCAATAAAGTGAATTGGTTCACCACTGAATACCATTGGCTCTGGTGTAGGAAGTCTGTTCAGCACTATACTGTCTTGCATGACCTTTGCAAGCTGAGTGACACTGGGGGGCTCTGACAACATGGGTGAGTTAGGTGGAGACAATGCAGGAGGCGGTGGTGAATAATTTAGGCTCACTTGTTCACTCTTTACGTCCTTCTCTGCATGCAGAGGTTCCAGCTCAGACTTGAAGACTGAATTTCTATTTCTTTTTTGTGTTGCTCTTCTAGAGCTTTTATCCTTTCCTTTTGTTTTCTTTCCTTTTGTGCTATCTTATATTCAGCCTCTTTTGCTGTTAATTCTGCAGCTGCATCAGCCCGTTTTGATGCGAGGTATGATGAGGAGGAATGGTGATGCTTGAGTTTGCAGCAGTAAAACCATATATGGAAAGTGCATAATCACAATCCAAAAGCTCACGTAGACGACCTCTTTCACGTTCTGCATCAAAGTCTCCATCAATGCCAGTTAATCTTTCAAAGATGATTTTCATGATATCACGAGTCACTGTTTCACATGCATCAATTTCTCTCCGTAGATCAGCTGATGGTGCCACATAGCTTCTCATTTCAGTGTAAAGTCTCATGACATCACCCCTTCCTTTCTCCAGATTGTCTGCATGTGATGACAACTGTGCTTCAGTTATGTCAGACTTTAATCTTTCTCTTGTCTCTCGTGCTTGAATTTTCCACTGTTCATATAAACTCAAGTTTTCTTTCTCTTTTACTTGCTTCTTGACTTTTATTCTCACTTGAAGCAGATGTTTTAATTCTTCAATTTCCCTTCGTAGATCAGTCATTTGTTCATTAATGTCTTTTAAACTTACAGATGAAGCCTGTGAGTCTTCCATTTTCAATGTAGACTTTACGTTCCTTTCGGATTCCCGACCGACTTCCGCCACCTGCTGGCCGTTGTTGCTAAGCAAGCTCTTACTGTAGCATCCAGTCAAAAGAAGTCAGCCAGAACTGCTGGTTTAGTGACCTTTTAATGCCTTCCTTGAGGTCATAAACCAACAGCTGTGTACAAAATACACAACAACAAAATGCATTACGCTAATTCAAACAGTAGCCGTGATAATTGAATCAAAATGATAATAATGTGCAACACGCTCAACGAAAAATATACTGTAAGCACAACATACCTTGTTCCCACTTTCAACTGAAGCTATATACCTTATGTTGTTCACTTTTAACCTTAGTTTACCGTTTCTCCTTTTCCTTGTTGTTACTGTTGTTCACAGAGCCAGCCTTCTTGATGATTTTATCAAGTCTGTTAGTGTCGCTGGCTCTGATGCTGCTGTCCCAACACACTTTACTTTGGGATCCTTTACAAAGAATATATAAACTCTCTATTTTAAGGAGAAAAAATGCACAAACAAAATTTTAATTGGTACCCTCACCTCTGAACTCTTCTCTTTACCATTAAAAAGGAAAAACAAAAATTAGAATTAGAATATTTAACATTGGTAGAAACTATGCTATGTTCTGTGATTTAACAGAGAAACCATTTGTTCTTTGCTTGTAATGATATTAAAATTGGAGGTGTAATTAAGGATACATTATTATATTACTTAAGAACTCTTCCTTTTACCTTTAAAGGGGAAAAAATCTATTAAAAGAATTAAAAGATTATCCTAAATCCTTGAAAGATAGTGACATTTCTGAGCTGGTTGGATTGTTCAAATCACTGTCCGGTTAGAACTCCAAAGAACGAGTCGCTGGTACTTTAGCAGGGTTTATCGAGCCGACTGAACTTTACAGTTTGTCCCTTATGCACACTTGATGTCATTGGGTGTGGTTCTAAAACAGAAATAAAATAATATATCAGCTCTTAACTAATCATACAAACATACAGGTGCAATTGCAGCATAAAAGCACAAATACGCAGGTTTCCTACATAAACACAAAGCTGCATCAGTAGCACAAATGAACTGCTCATGCGAACAGGGCATGGCATCAATTAAGTGAGAGAACAGGTATATTTACTAAATAAACTGTATTACTAACTGTAAACATCACCTACTTGACTTCACGCACAAACATCCAAGTGGGGTTACAAACAAACTGCAAATGAGGGATTAAAGTGCATCACTAAATTTAGGACTACAAGAAAACTCCTCTTGTCGTCTCCCTTTTCTCTCCCCTCTGGCCTGACAAGCTGTTCACCGGTAGTCTAGGCTCCGTCCCTTAAAGGGCCAAAATGTCAGTCCTTTAGGCAGCCTTTTCTACAATCCTAATGTATCATCAAAATGCCAAAGAAACTCAATCTACTGGGGTGGCAGTAGCTTGGTCTGTGGGGACTTGGCTTGGGAACCAGAGGCTCACCAGTTCAAGTCCCCCGGACCAGTCTTCATGGAGTGTGGACTGGTGGCTGGAGAGGTGCCAGTTCACCTCCCGAGCACTGCTGATGTTCCTTTGAGCAAGGCACCGAACCCCAAACCTGCTCAGGGTGCACTCATGATGCAGCCCCCTCACTCTGGCATCTCTCCACCAGTTGCATGTGCATGTGTGTGAATTTGTGTATGTAAAATGTATAACAACAAACAGAGTGAAAATGTAAATTTCCCTATTGTGGGACAAATAATAAAAGGTTTCTTCTTCTTCTAAAACATTTACTGATTTTTATTTTTGTAATACGTTTCTGAGACAATTACTTAACACTGATATAAACATTTGTATTTTCTGTGATTCTGATACTGAAACTACAGCACATTTATTCTTCCCTGTAGTAGTATCATAGTTGCCAGATTTTGTCAATTCAATAAAGGTTATTGAAAAAAAAAGACCCCGCACGGACACCGTACCTCAGCGAGCAGTAATAATCTCAGCGGGATTTTATTTTGTCAGCGATAAACTGTGCGAGGTTTTTCAAAGCAAACATCACAGAGGAGGACAACAGTGATTCACTAATGGTTTGTGCTTTTTGTCGTTTTTATTTCATGGACACAGGGACTGAAAACTAACCTGCATTGGCGTGATAACAAGCATGTAGCTAATTGTCCAAATTTACCAACGTGACACATTAATATTTATGAATATTAATGTCTGCTACACCGAGTTATGAAGAAAAGTGTTTGTTTGAGCTTCAAACTGTCTGTTTACATGCCCAATATATTTCTAAAAGGCTTTGTTCATTCACAGGAAGCCACACCAAGTTTTTTTTTTTTTTTTTATTTTTTATGAAGAGGTGCCTCCTTTGGTAAATAAGTAGAGGGCAGTAAAAGAACAATAGCAATACCTCTTGTCCTTATCTATGATGTTTCTGATGTTTTTCTTATGGCAGATATTTGTATGCTTGTGCCTCCTATGTAATCATTTTTAGCTCCAGGCCAAATGTATAATTACATGTTAGACTTTTACTCAAATGCAGAAGTATTCCTATGTATGTAGTATTTTGTGCAAAAGTAAAGAAACAAATTGGGCCATTGTTACATTATACTGGGGCTCCAACTACTGATTAATCTGTTTCTCATTTTCTCCAATAATTGATGAGTTGTTTGGTCCCTAAAATGTCAAGAAATGCTGAAAAATGTTGAACACTGTTCCTAAAGCCCAAGGTGATGTCCTGAAATGTCTTGTTTCATCCACAATGCAAAGACATTCAGTTTACTGTCGTAGAGAACTAAAGAAACCAGAAAATATTCACATTTGAGAATCAGAGATCAGAGATTTTGGACATTTTTCCAAAATCAATCAAAAGATTATTATATTATCAATATAGCTACTTATTTATGAATAGTTAACAACTAATCGATGAGTTGACTAATCATTGCAGCTCTAAATTATCTACACAATAAACCAACTTGCCTTGACACAAAAGTCTCAAATGTCAAAACAGATTAATAACTTTTGAGTCTTTTTTGATTTTTTAGTGTTGAAAGGTCAGATGACGAATAAACTAGTGCATTGACAGATAATTAATCTTAAATAAGTTTTGAAATCAAATCTTTTATTTTCTTTGGGTTTTTATTGTTGGTCTGACAAAGGAAACAATTTGAAGATGTTATTTGGGGTAATGGAAAATTGTAACTGGCATTTTTGACTCTTTACGTTTTATAAGCTAAATAATTATTCCATTAATCAGAAAAATAATCAGCTGCTCATTTCTTGTGCGAGAACACAACAGTTCCTCAGCAAAATTCAGCAAGGTGTGTTTCGAAAAGGCGAGAGCCTGATGGCCCTTTTCCACTAGTACCTACTCGGCTCACCTCGCCTTTGCCTCGACTCAGTTTCGGTCGCTTTTCCATTACAACATAGAGTACCACCTCAGCATGGGTGGGGTCGCATGTGGCAACGCCGGCCGAAACTCCAGCGACGTCATTTGTTATACGCGATACAAACACGAAACGACTTACGGAGCAATGGAGGCCACCAGACAAACAAATGTCTGCACCTCCTTGTTGCTCCGCTGGGTTGATTTCTGTGCAGCCATCTCTGATCGTGTTCGTTGTTGTAATTATTGCGTTTTAAAAATGGCGGGGTTGACTCTTATGAACGAGTCGCTCTCCTGACTCATCTAGTGACGTCAGGCCCTGGCCAATCAGTGGTCTGCCGCCTGCCGAGTAGGTACACTACGAAAGTACCTGGTACCAGGTACTAACACGTAATGGAAACGCGCGTGCAAACCGAGCTGACCTGAGCCGAGAGTAGGTACTAGTGGAAAAGGGCCATTATTGCTCTTTCATCCTGCAATGCTTTCCTCCATCCATGTATGCTCTCTAATTTCAATTTCAGGTTCCTTGTTTGATTTTTGAAGGATGTCTGGCATCAGAGGAAACAGGTGCACACTTGTGATACGAAGGATAATTCTCTGGGTTTTACTGACCAACATCATTCTGGTGATGTACTGCTTGAAGAGCCCCACCCCGGTAAAGACAAGGTAAGAATTTAAAGGGAAAGCGTCGTTTATTACTCACAGTGAGTTTATCTGTTTGCTTATCAATGTGCTTTTTTGTAGTACCTCCCAAGAGGATACATGTCCTGCAAAATTATTAAAGAGAAATGTGACCACACCTACCCGAAGCACAAAATCCCAGTCAGCAGAGTGCTCCCCCACAGTGAACATAATGTTCATGAAGACCCATAAGACTGCCAGTAGCACCATACTCAACATCCTCTTCAGATTTGGAGAGAAGCACAAGCTTAAATTCGCCTTCCCCGATGGACGCAACGACTTCTTCTACCCATCGCCTTTCCTGTGCTCCCAGGTGAAGGACTACAGGCCCGGAGACTGTTTCAACATCATCTGTAACCACATGCGCTTCGACCATCAAGAAGTGGCCAAGCTCCTCCCTCCGGACGCTGCGTACATCACCATCTTACGGGACCCAGTGGAGCTCTTTGAGTCGTCTTTCCACTATTATCACCGAGCGGTTCCCCTCACATGGGGCATCGACGGAGAGAACAAATTGGCAGAGTTTCTAAACCGTCCTCAGACCTTCTACAGCCCAAACGCTTTCAACTCATTCTATCTTAAAAATCTGCTCTTTTTCGACTTTGGTTTTGATAACAACCTGGAAGCTGACGATCCACGTGTAATGAGGAACATTCATAACTTATCAAAACATTTTCATCTGGTTCTCATTGCAGAATACTTTGAGGAGTCTCTCATTTTACTCAAGGAGACTTTCTGTTGGACCATGGAGGACATCATGTATTTTAAATTCAATGCTCGCAAGAGCTCATCTGTATCTCGACTGACCCCTGAGTTAAGAGCCAAAGCTTTGCAATGGAATGGGGCTGACTGGAGACTCTATCAGCACTTTAATGCTACTTTCTGGGCCAGAGTAGATGCATTCGGGAGAGAGAGAATGAAACAAGAAGTTAAAGAGCTGAGGAGAAGAAATGCTGAGATGAAGGCCATCTGCATCGAGGACGGACGTGCAGTTGAAGCCCAAAAGATTCAGGACAGACATTTCCTGCCTTGGCAGCCAGTAGGAGAGTCTTCCATCCTGGGGTACAACATGAAGAAAAATATTGATCCAAAATTCATGACACTGTGTGAAAAAATGCTCACACCTGAAATACAATATTTATCAGACCTGGGAGTGAGCCTGTGGCTTACTAAACTGTGGGGTTGGTTAAAAGATTCTGTTTTTACAGTTTGACTTGGATTAAAAGACCAACAACAAAAATTTTGCTATTTTATAGCAACATGTGTGCATGATGCTGACTTGAAACAAATGTTTGCTGCTTTTTCCTGAATGATGAATCCGTTATGTTCATTATCACCTAGAAGCTGAATTCCAGTTCAGCTAAATGGGATGCATTACATTCAGAAAACCAGAGGCTTACAGATGTGTCACAGGTCTCTCAGGTACCTCAACATGTGCTGGCTATTTATTGGTTCTCGCAGTTTGTTGTGTCTTTCAACATTATGCACTTGAAAATGTGTGTTTACATTTTTTTTAATAACAGATTCAGGCTTTAAATGTGATTTGTAACACTCCTCTACTACTGGTGTATCAATACTGGTGTATCAAAGTTAGTGAGATTTTGCAGCTGAACCTCACCTACCTGGTACATTTTGAGTCAGTGTTTCAGCGAGAACAAATTTCTGGCCTAAGTTAAATATATCTTTAAAGGGAGACAAAATAATATAGTTGCCGTGTACCCCGGTGCTAACTTTTTGTTAATTCCAACCACAACTAACACTGACTGCTATGTTATTTAAAATACAGTTCTTTCTCCGTGGCGCAGGAAGTGTTAGTGTGCCTCCTAGAGGCCTGAAGCTCACTTACAGTAGTGTCCTTGTCCGACCCTCTCATATTGGTTTACTTAACATGTCTTCATCATTGACAGTGATAACAGTTTGACAGGGCATTAACAGCCTTACCTACTTTTTGTTAACTAAACTATTTTTTGTTGATTTAGCTAAAATAAGTAGTGTGGACTTTTCACATGGTAGCTGCCTATCAATAAGTTTACTGGCACAAAGGGACTGCAGTTGCATAAGTAGTATGTAGACTTAGGTGATACACCCATCATTCCTCAAAGTTGTCCCTAAAACTGTTAGTCTTGGATACATACAGGTTAACCCGAGTAAGAGCTTTGTTGTTGTATGTAAAGTGGAATTGAGTTTGACTATTTAATTACATTTTTCATCACAGTCCATATAGTCCATATAGAAACAAATTACTCTTATTGCTCTGTTTTACACAGATATGTGAAGCTAAGACTGCAGGCAAATGGTAGGCAATCAAGTGCATGAGAATAATCATTTCTTTTTTAAAGGAAATCTTGTGCACCATTGATAACATATACTTCAAAAGTTTCAAAAGCTTTTGTAAATATGATGCTCTTTGTAAATCTCCTTTGAAATATGCCATGTTAAGGACTGATTGTAATTATTATTATATTATTACATCTCACTTACTCATCTTCATTTTTTTTGTTGAGTCATTAAATGCCTTTTCATTCCTGTGACTTTTATATATGTATGTACATTCTCTTTTAAAATAAATGCAAATTTTTCCCCCATTAAATGTTACTTCTTAATTTTCTTGGCAGTAATACTAGACAGTCAAAAGGATGAAAATAAACAAATTTGTAGCTGGCAACAATCAGTTTTTAGTAGTAACTGCATCATGTAAAAACCCTTCACTGTCCTTTAACCAAGTAACTCATTTAATTTGTATAATTGGCCACTGACACACTTGGCATAACATGTCAATGGTGTATGCCTATACAACTGGTAGTGATGTTGAATAAGAAATTGACAGTCATTGCATTAACTAGCTTTCAGATGTTTGCAAATTGCAAATATTTTTTAAACTTTTACACATCAAGGGTAAACAAATGCCTACAGATCTTTAATTAATAAGAAGACATATTGTCATAATATATTTCATACAGCTGTTAGCTTCTTACTATAGTCTATTTAATATTTAACTCAAGCTTCATACTTTCTATATTTTTGCACTGATATATCAGGACAAATCCCTTGTATGTGCAAAACCAGCCAATAAACCTGACTCTGAACTAACTTCACAGCCATGCTTTGACAACAATCACTATGACACATGCATGAAAACTGGGTATGATAAATCAAAACATTGCAAGACCCATACCACATTAACACATTTAATTTAACCATTTACAATCAGAGGGGACAAGGAAGGCATTACAAAGAAACAACAGAAAGGTTCGTGGGGAGGTGAGAGGAACCATTATCCATCTCCTTCTCAGTGGTCTGAACCATTGGCTATATATGAAGATTTATCTTTAACCTCTACATATAGTCTATGGTCTGAACAGTCAGTCAGCTCCCACAGGTCCTCTGGTAGCTGCTGCCAATTGGATATGACTCTCTGATCACACTGTCCATGATGTTGACTGATGCTTGTTTCAGGCGGTGGATGAGTCCAGGGAGGAGAATGGATGAAGGAAGTGTGACAACAGTTTGCACTTCAGCCTCGGTCACCCCACGTCCTATTCCTCATCTTTGTTCTCGTAGTTGTGTTGGATGTGCTTCCATAGTTTCTAAAAAATTAACCACAGTTTGGGAGGAGTTAGATGTTTCGTATAAACAGAGACCAAGTCAGCAAATTGAGCTATAAAAAGGGCAGTTCAAAAGGAATGCTAGCTTAGCTTAGCGTATTTTAGCTGGCGCCACTGCGCCCTCTGCCTACAAGGTCAGGATAAAAGCGACGTTCAAACAGCAGCTGTAACGCACTCACCCCGCGATTCATTTGTTCGAAAATCGCGTCGCCACCTTGGTCGAATAGTCGTTCGAAGAAGACCGCTCCAACCATGATGGATATAGCGAAAGTGGACGTCCTCCTGAAGAGCAGGTTGTACACGGACTTCACCAGCGCCATGTTGGTAGCAGAGTGCGCAGAAGCGGATGTTGACGTGATGACATCACCACTGGAGCCGACGGATATTGCGCTGCTTCCTGTTTTTGAGGTTTGGTCCTGTTAACGTGTTAACTAAACTAAACAGTTAAACTAACTGACACTGCAACAACAGATGCCTTTATTTTGTATAGATATCATTTTTTATACCTGTATAAATGTAGAATATATAAACTCTCTATTTTAAGGAGAAACAATGCACAAACCAAACAAAATTTTAATTGGTACCCTCACCTCTGAACTCTTCTCTTTACCATTAAAAAGGAAAAAAAAGATTAGAACCAGATACATCACTCTCCTTAAATCTCAAAAAGCCATGATGTGTTTCTGAGACAAATATTTAACCTTGATAGAAACTATACTATGTTCTGTGATGCTTGTAGTAATATTGAAATTGGAGGTGTAATTAAGGATACATTATTATATTACTTAAGAACTCTAATAGAGGATTAAAGAAGGGGAATTGTATACAATAGCTATATTATTATGATTAAATATATGATCCTGAAGGATAATAATTTATCTTATCTTATCCTCGTGATATGTACCATCATGATGTCGTAATTGCCAGATTTTGTCAATTCAATAAAGGTTATTGAAAAAAAACATACTGACCCCGCACGGACACCGTACCTCAGCGAGCAGTAATACTCTCAGCGGGATTTTATTTTGTCAGCGATAAACTGTGCGAGGTTTTTCAAAGCAAACATCACAGAGGAGGACAACAGTGATTCACTAATGGTTTGTGCTTTTTTGTCGTTTTTATTTCATGGACACAGGGACTGAAAACTAACCTGCATTGGCGTGATAACAAGCATGTAGCTAATTGTCCAAATTTACCAACGTGAAGCATTAATATTTATGAATATTAATGTCTGCTACACCGAGTTATGAAGAAAAGTGTTTGTTTGAGCTTCAAACTGTCTGTTTACATGCCCAATATATTTCTAAAAAGCTTTGTTTATTCACACTTCTATTTGATATTGTCTGCAGAGCGGAACAGGAAGTCACATCAAAATAAAAGTTTTTATTTATTTTTATAAAGAGGTGCCTCCTTTAATAAATCAGTAGAGGGCAGCAAAAGAACAATAGTAATACCTCTTGTCCTTATTTATGATGTTTCTGATGTTTTTCTTATGGCAGATATTTGTCTGCTTGTGCCTCCTATGTAATCATTTTTAGCTCCAGGCCAAATGTATAATTACATGTTAGACTTTTACTCAAATGCAAAAGTATTTTGTGCAAAAAAAGAAACAAATTGGGCCATTGTTACATTATATTTGGGCTCCAAAGTTCTGTTGCTCATTTTCTCCAATAATTGATGAGTTGTTTGGTCCCTAAAATGTCAAGAAATGCTGAAAAATGTTGAACACTGTTCCTAAAGCCCAAGGTGATGTCCTGAAATGTCTTGTTTCATCCACAATGCAAAGACATTCAGTTTACTGTCGTAGAGAACTAAAGAAACCAGAAAATATTCACATTTGAGAATCAGAGATCAGAGATTTTGGACATTTTTCCAAAATCAATCAAAAGATTATTATATTATCAATATAGCTACTTATTTATGTTGACAGAGTTGTGATGTAAAACTAGTTTTGTTTCTGTTCACTGTCTTGCAGCAATTTAAAAGGTGACATCTCTCTGGTTGGAGCACATCACCTGCACCATGGGGAAGAGATACTACTGTGACTACTGTGACCGGTCCTTTCAGGACAACATGCACAACAGGAAGAAGCATCTGAATGGTGTTCAGCATCACAGAGCTAAAAAGGCCTGGTTCGACCATTTTAGAGGTACGACTTTCAGTTGGTCCTTAGACTTCTGAAATGTGGTCGCAGCAAAAATAAAATGACATGCTGCATTTTGATGACACTGATGTTTTAGTGTGAATGTTTTACAGACTCTTCAGCTATTCTGTGTGATGAACAAACAAAGAAGCCCTGCAGGAAGTTTCTCCAAAAAGGTAATTGAATAGTTTAACCTTACATTGATGGTATAACCAGAAAATTAAATTCAACACCTTATTATAATATATTTTTTTTCCTCTGTGTATTTTTTCTTCCTTAGGAAGTTGTGATTTTGGCCCTAACTGCAGGTTTTCTCACATGTCAGAACAGGATCTGTTTAACTTAAAAAGACAAGTGGAAGGTGAGTTGTAACCAAATGGTACTGCTGTCTGCTCTATGTGATAGAGAACATTTAAAATGAAGACATTACAGCAACATGCCACACATTTAATTTACAAATATGAATATTAGAAACTTATTTTTTTCTTTAATAATGAGATGAACAATAACATTGCAGTCTCAAACATAATGTTGTGGATGGTGGGTTAACAACGAATGTATGAAAGCTGAGGACATCGAGTACCTTGGGTTAGCAGTTGCTCATGCATTCTCTTAAAAATCTGGATTGTCATGGAAATTGATATTACATAGCAGTAGTACAAATTATTTAGAACATATTATCCAGATGACAGTGTGAATATATTGATACAAGTGATATTTTATTTCTTTCAGATGAGAGACAGCTCAGAGAGGACTCTGAAGACAGACTGATGCCTGGGAGGAGTATCGAAGAATGGCTCTCGAGAAGGGAAAAGAAACGATCTGCCCTCAGCACAAAAGGGTATGCATGTTCATTTTCGCTTCAATACATGGTCAGCATGGCTAATGGTAATTTTTGATCATTTAGAAATCAACTGCTCAATCATTTATCTCTGCAGAGATCTAAAAAATAAGGAAGACAGTGAAGAGTGCCAGGAAGAAAGTGACATACCTCAACAGCTCCTCTCCATTCCTGACCTTCCACCCTCTCTTCTACCTCCTCCTCCGGGCGGATGGAAAGTCAACATGAACACAGAATGGGGTTAAAAAATATTCACTTTGTGGGTCTGATAAATATGTGACATTGTTAGAGGGAGGAATGGTCCAGAATACGTGCAGAATCCGCACTGTATATGTCTGTACAGTGTATATTATTATATTTTACTTAAAGTTTGTTGTGTAGCAGTTGAATTTAACAGTAAAAATGAGCTGATTAAAAATGAGTAAAATGTTGTATTTACATAAAACACACAGTTTTTAAACACAGTAAGAGATGAATGATTTCCATACTGACAAAGCAAAATAACCTACAAAATCGACATTTTGGCATATTGTGTTGTTGATTCCACCAATCTAAGGCCTTTATAGTGTGATAATGTTATTCCTCTTAACTGGGAATATGCTGAAATGTATATACTTTGAAATGTTTCTGCATATGTTTTATACCTAATACAGTTTTTACAGCAAAATCCTAATTAAATTGTGCTTCTAAAGCTTGTTTGGATCCCTCTCATGAGTAATTTGCCCTTTCAAATGCCACCTTGATAAATCTGACATAAATAGTAACAGGTGTATGCCCCAGATTAAAAACAATGGCTCCTTCTCCTTATCCCAGATCTAATCCTCTCACATCCGTTGTACATTCCACTTTAAAGCTGCAAGGAAATGGTCTTTTTTTTTTTTTTCTTTGCAAGCTGTGTGGTGTGCTGTTACTAATGCGTGCTTAACATGCCTGGTGCTGCTCCGTCAGGGTCATCACACCAACATGTCCTGACTGTTCTCTGCTCGCGGTCTGAAACTATTGAATGAGGAATGAATTCAGAATTTCACTCCTTTCACTTCCCTGAAAAGCATTCTCACCAAGATTCGCTCTTCCCTATTTTATCTTTTCCTCTCTGTCATTAATTTTGGTTTCAACTATGCTGTGTAAAAGAGCTAATTCTCCTTTTTTAAGATATGTCATATTCAGATTTAATTTGTAGTCAATGACATATTTAAACATGAAAACAAACAGCAGGCTTGTTTTAGTACCTTAGTTTTTATTGGACTACATGCATCTAGACACCACTTACATTAGTGTATGATGGATGCAGTAACCTCTACATGTGAAATAAAACAGCGCTGGATATTCTTAATCTAGACATTAGAAATACCAATACCAATGTCACACAGCAGGATGGTACAACAAATAATAACCGTAAAGTTATCAAGAACAGGGGAGAGAGAAAGATCATACACAAATACTTATTGGTACTCGGATCAGTGAAGAGCCATTTCAATTTGAAATACATTT
The DNA here is from genome assembly GCA_023238725.1 of Scortum barcoo. Lineage (NCBI taxonomy): Eukaryota > Metazoa > Chordata > Actinopteri > Centrarchiformes > Terapontidae > Scortum > Scortum barcoo. The sequence continues at coordinate 16,931,714 of CM041545.1, forward strand.
GGCTTCAGGTTCATTTTTGTCAAAAGTGAAGATTTTCTAAAATTGATTTCCCATCTTTCTAAAAGTCTGTTTAAAATTACTTTAAATGAAGGCATGAGAGTGCAGTTTCCACTCCAAATGACAAAGGCACAAAACAGAAGACATCTACAGTCCAAACAAACGTATAACAACAATTAAGACGGTCCGTCAACAGAGTGTACATAAATCTTTTCATTAAAACACTGTAACATACAGAATAAGGACACAATATCAGTTTATATGTCTTAAGACAACATTTGACACAATAGCTATATTTTACATTCACACAAAACCCATACCTTACATGATTTGCTCACCAAGAGGTAATGCGATGTCACATACGTAGTTCATACATAATCAGCTACAATATACGAGATAAAATATCAGTTTTATTGCCAGAATGATTCTCATTGTTTCATACACTTCCTCTTGTGATATAACTTTGATAAACTTTAAGATAAAAAGAGCAAGAAAAAATATATAGCATTTTGTAAAACTTGTCAAATCTGACAAATATTTGTTAAAGAAAACATTCTTAATGAATCTTAACAAATCAGAAAAGTTAATGTAAGTGCATGGCCTTAATACACACAAGAACTTGTATCTGAATGTCCAGTCAACCTGGAAATTATGCATCAGAAACCTGATATTTTTTTGTATTTTTTGTGTTGTTTGTTTTCTACAAAACATTATGATTACATTCATAATAAAGTCACAGAGATTTAATGTATCACTTTTCCAAGTAAGAAAATATAACCATGTTATACTTTAAACAATATGTTGTTTTGGTGGTCCATGTAAAAGCCAGAAAACAACATTTTTCATGATATGTTAAATTATTATTCACAGCATACTGCAAGGTATTTATTTTGATATCATCTGCACGTCCATAAACATTCGACATTTACAGGAAAATGTCAAATACTGAGATTTTTTTTTTTTTGCAATGATCACTTTACAAATTGCATAATTATTTGAATACACACATCAGAATTCAAAATTTGATCTCACACACATAGAACACACATTTATTTCTAGTTTAATGTACATGCAAGTGTGTTGTGTGAATTGAATATCCGACATTCTCATTTGCTATAAATATGACACCTAGTTTTGTCTAAACTCGAACATGTCATGGTTTAATTTATTCACAGCTGGTAGCTCAGCTCATACAGGTCAGCAACTACACTGTCTTTCAACTGTGAATCATTATGACTCATTTTGGTGCCTGTTGCAGATGCACAGATTTGAAATGTGCAGCGACATTGTGCACGTATCGCTGGCAGACTGTGAGTATGACGCCAATGTGATGGTCAAGAGATCAATATTTGCCTTGAAGTTGGGTCTTTTTGCATAAATACAGCATTGTCCAATTAGAGAGATTTCTTTCTGCCTTGTATTTGGACTGTTCTGTTCACTTCAGCTTCATTCTTAAACCTTCAGTTTTCAGCTGGGAAAACGGCTGTTTGATTTATAAATCAATCCCGAGATGCTCACCCAAGAAGGCTCACTCTGAGCTTTAAAACAAACCCATTCATTTTCAGAAAACTGTGACATCTTTATAAATGAACTTTGGGATTTCTGCAGAAGCAGGAGTCCACAGCATGCCACAGTGGGTCACAGCCGGTGTCCACATGTCATTCAGTCCCTCACGTTTCCATCTAGTGCTGTCCAGCGTGTCCCTGTGCTTGTTCACCAACTGTCATGTCTCCTCGTATTTGTTAAGTTGTCATGTCTGTCATGTTTGTGTTTCCTGTTCTGGCCTGTCTTTTATTTTGAAATCCCTAACTCTCCTCTCATTTCAGGTCCCTTAACTTCCTCTCCATTGTGTGTTTCCCGCCATTGTGATTGTCTGCCCCGCCCTGATTGTTTCCACCTGTTGCCCATTACCTCATGTGTATATATTGTCTGCATGTTTCCCCTGTCTCGTTGCCTGATCGTAGTTCCTGTTTCCATGAGTCCAAGGCTCAGTGTTTCATGTTTTCTATGATTGAGCCTGCAACTATGTCAAGACCAAAAGAACCAAGCCTGTTTGGATTGTAAGACTTTCTTTATTAAAACCTTTAAACTGACACCTGTCTCCTGTCCTGCATTTGGGTCCACCTGCCTGGTCCGAGATCTTAACACCAACTTATTTCAATTGTTGGGTTCTTTGTGGTTATCATTGTCCTGGTTGTTAATTTGGGAAAACTTTCCTTGCCTTTAAATTTCAGTTTAAGCTGAGCTGTGACTCATTTGATAACACGATGCCTTAGAAAATATTCAAAAGTTTATGTTTGCAGCATTGGTAGAAGTAAAAGCAGTGCACCTGGTGGATTTGCGCGATCCCATGATACCCTTTGCATGTTGTCCTAAAGCTGCATGTAGTGCCACAATAATTGAACAAGATCTGAGAGTCTACAGCCATGCTGGCAGCCGTCTCTGTGGCTGTACTGGAGCAAAATGCTAACACTAGTATGGCAACATGCGCACAATGACAACACTAACATGCTGATGTTTAGCAGGTGTCCTGTTTACCGTGTTCACAATGGTGGTTTAGCGTGTTGGCATGCGAATATTTTGCAAAAGTAGCACTAAGCACAAGTAACAGCAGCGGTTGCTCTGAAAGTTCTTGGTTTTACAGGTATTTGGTCATAAATCAAAGCGTTAGACTCAATAAAAAAAGGATCTAATGATGGTGCTAGATGAAAAGTCAGGGGATCACCAAATGTATTACAGTTCATCCTGAGGGGTGCATGAATGTCTGCATCGTAATACATTACAATCCAGGAAATAGTCTTTGAGACTTGTCACTCAAAACCACAAATGTCAACGTCATGGTGATGCTATAAGAAGAAAAATCAAGGGATCTTCAAGGTCATTAGAATACATCCTCTGGGAACCATAAATGTCTGTACCAAATTGTGTGCCAATCCATCCAGTAAATGTTCAGATACTTCACAAAATAAGTGAAAAGAATCATCTGCTGGTGGCATTACATAAAAAAAGTCAAGATTGCCAAAATGCCTGTATATAATTTCATTACAACCCACCCAATAATTGAGAGATTTCAGTTTGGACCAGAGTGGTGGAACAACAAACCAGCAGACTGACATTACTATCCTCACAGCCATGCATATAATAACGTTGTCAAAACTTTAAATATTCCATTCAACAGATTTGTACAGCTTGTAGCTCAATAACTCAAGTCTTTATAGGGTCCAATATTACAGGGTTTATAGTCCAATCCTTGCTTGCTTGCTTGTTAGGAATGGGAATTAGTGGAATTAGTGGGGATAGTCCTTTTGTTTAGGTTTAGATCACGATTTAGAGCCTTACAAGAGACACATTATGCAGCCCCCAGTCATTTATCCTTGTGTATTAGTAAGTGATTTAAAACTACTTAATATGTAGCCCATCAAAACTTTTGTATTGCTTAATTAGTATCATCAGTACTATCATTATTGGGCAGATTCCATTTTTTTATTATATATTAGATACAGCACATCTCGTACTACAGCATATACTACACACTGAAATATTGAAGTCTTTACTGCCGTCTGCTTTCCTATCTAATTTCATAGAAAACATCATAAATTTGAAACAATGGGAAAGACTGTTTAAGGATACTAATCAGCCCTTGAAATGTCTTTCCTTCCTTTCTGTGTTTATTACCATGGTTTGCTATGATTGGTGGCATGACATCACTTCATCTGTTATGGTGGGAAGCTGTGATAACGTCATCGTGGGTGTTGAAAATGTCTAACAAAACCAAAAACAGTCAGGTATTTTGGTAGATGTTTGCTTTTTCATTGTCAGTCCTTAAAATCTTTTCACATCCAGCTGGAAACAGGCGTTTACTTCATCCCTCTGCGGAGCATTTGATTTGCCGCAATGAGCATAACGCTGATGATAAATGCTATGGCGAAGGCACAAATCAGGCTTTTACGCACACACGTGTGTTTTTCCTGTTGCGTTGGGCTTGCTGTGGAGAGATTTAGCACAGATTATTAGTACACGTGAGTGGCTTTAGGAGTGTCTGAACAATGCATTAGATAAAATCTGCATGCGACGTACTGTCAATGTCCACGTGGGACTCTGGACTGTTCAGGTGGCTCTCCTCGGTCATGATGATGTTCTCAATGTCTTTCATGGTGAGGTGGTCGCGGAATGTATCGTAAAGCAGTCTCTTAAGCTCGTCCACAGTCAGTTTCTGCATGTCGCACTGGGAATACAGACAGCACAGAGAAAGATCTAATTAGCAGAGGAAGAACCTCTGCCTCAACGCTGCTCAGGGACGCAAATAAGCTGCGGGTCAGCAATAAACAGCCAAAGCATGGGGTCACTCCTGGCTATGAGTTTTAGCAGCTAGGAGAGTATTCAGTGGGGTATTGCTTCAAAACAACATACATTTTCATTGAAGTTAGTGAACTAATTTATTTGATTATGCAACTGAATGCAAAAAATGAGCATACGGCATTTGACATACGTACGGTAATCATCAAAAGGTTGTAGTGTGTCACACTGTGACACAGTGGAATATAATGCATGATGTCCCAATAATGATAGAGGTAGATGTTTAAAACCACTCATCATTTTTGCGTTGTACTTTTAATTGAACCAGGTGACTGTTAATTATAAAACAACAGCAAAGTGAGAAGGAAAACTTACTCAGAATTGATAAAAGACTGATAAATGAAATTGTATAGACTTGATTAGCCTTGAGTGATGATATTGAGGACAACATTTACCTTCCAAAACACAGAATCAAAGTCTGCTCCGTGGAACTTATCAGGCATTCCAGCAGAAGAGAGTTTAGGTCCAAGCAATGTGACAAATTCCTCAAAGCCGACTTGACCGTCACCTGGTGACACGAACAGGAGTACAAACGTGGACATGGATATGTATAGCTCGGGAGTTGGATTATATGCAAGTATATGCAGTTTTGAACTCTCAGACCCAGAGAGAGAGAAAGCGAGAGAGAGTGAGAGCGAGAGAGCGTACCATCTATATCAAGTCTTTGGATGATAACCTCCAGCTCCACCTCATTGGGCATGTAGCCCAGAGAGCGCATGGCCATCCCCAGCTCCTGCTTTGAGATGAAACCATTCCCATCTCTGTCAAATACTTTGAAAGCCTCACGTATCTCTGTTGGGAGAGGGAGGGCAGAAATGGTGTTAAGAGTGGAAGCAGGCATAGCACAACAAGCATGTTCGTGTAGATTTATTACTTACAATTTCACACTGCTGGCTCAGTGGAACATGCTGATTTGTAATAGATGTGTACACAGTGTTTGAATCACAAGTTTAAAGTGGTTTAATGCAGTTTGAAATAATGTGTCTTTGTTGTACAAAGACTTTCAGGCAGTTACACTGAGTCATAGCTCAAAAAAAATATAATCCCTGTTTCTTAGATGCTTATGTTTTGAGAAAAGGGAGGCATGCCTGAATATTCTGTGTTTGAAGAATGTAAATCGCAGGAATGAGGGCAGTTTAAAACTTTTTCCTTGTTAGAAATTCTGCAGAGGCACACAGAGACTGACTATAAAGTACAAAAAAGGCATAAAAGGATAAGACTGGTGATATTTTATGTTTTTCTCACGGTCAATAATTCCCGTAAAAACACCCAAACCAACAATGAACTGAGTGTTAAAGACTTATCTGTCAAATCCTGATACACTGAAGCTTATTCCCCTGTAACATAGAACTCAATTTTTGTCCAAAAACTATTAAAACCAAATCAATTAGTCATGTTCCTTCATTACAATGAAGATGGTGGTTTATTTTGAGTAAATCCCAGATACATGCCTCTGCCCTGAATGCCCACCACTGCACCAAATCTGCTGCTGAAAATAGTCCCTAACAAATGCACATGTACTCCTGTTTAAATAATATTTGCCATTTTTGGAGATTGAGGTCTTTTGTATGAACTGATGGGCTCAGAGTTGAGAACACTATAATCCACTTTAATCCACTTTAAATTGGACTCCAGTATAAGGACATATTAAGTGTTTATTAAGGTACAGCAGTTATAATTTCAACATCTTATAAAGACTTTTGTATTATTATTTTATTATTTTAGCTCATTTAAGCTTAATTTACAACCTTATTGCACATTATGTCAAAAGTTATTACACACCAGTCTTCATTGTGTGGTTTGATTGCTTCAGCACAATGAACAGACACAGAGAGATATTTCATTTGAATGTTTCAGCACGCAGTGACAGAGACCTTTTCAGAGCCATGGAGAAAGATAATAAAGACATGGTAGTTGTAGTAGTAGAATATCTCACCACCATGGATGGAGACCGACTGTAGAATGACTATGTACGTATGGATGACAAATTAAAGGAACAGATGGATGACAAATTAAAGGAAAAAACCTGAATTCTTGACCCCCACAGTGAGGGGATTCAGTGATTGTGTTAGCATCCTGTTTGTGGGCATTTTGTTGGCATGGCTTGCGTCCGCTTGTCCCCTTAAAGGGAAGGGTCACTGCAAATCAATACAAAGTTATTTTGAGCGATCACCTTCCTATGACGACGCATTTCTATGCTGAAGGGAGTGGTCCTCTTCCAGGATGACAATGTCCCCTTCGACAGAGCATGAGGTGTCACTTAATGGTTTGATGAGTATGAAAATGATGTAAATCATATGTTCACAGTGCCCACATCCCAACCCACCTGAACAGCTATTGGAGATTTTGTAGTATTTAGAGTGTAAGAAAGCGCTCTCTAAAACCATCATCAAAACACCAAATAAAGGAACATCTTTTGGAAGAGTGTCAGGAACAATCCCTGTGTTAACACATCCCTGAATCACAAACATCCACTGACCTCATCAATATAACATGTCTGTAAAATTATATATTTAAACATTATAGTATGTTTTAATGTTTTCTATTACACAGTTTTTAACATGTAATTATCTCCACTGACAAATATTATTATTATATTAAATATCTATTTTATTTATAGTTTTCTACCTTTTGTGCTGCTGTCTGTTCTTTGTATTCTGTGTACGTACTGAGAGTGTATTCCTTGTATGTGTACACATACCTGGTCAATAGAGATGATTTTGATTTTGATTTTGATTCCTCCAGGAGAGTTTAGTACCAGGTTTCTGTGGAGACCCCATGTTTCAATGAGATTACCTATTAAATAAATGTTAAATAAAAAATGTGCCTGCCCCCCCTGTGTAAATTGTGATTCATTATCTTCTGTTTCAGGTTTATTCTAGTGTATTGGTGCGAAGTTACCTGGATGATTATGTTATAAAAAGGGCTCACTGTTGAGATGTATACTAACAGACATCTACAGAGCCAACACTTGTTACCGTGGCCGTTGTACAATTGGCTGTGACAGAAGGCAGTGAGCAGGTTCATATGTCTATAATTAACTACAACTTTTGGTAAATAATCCATAAACATTGCCATTTGGCTCCTGTCCTCACCCTGCATCACAAGATTCTGTTTGAAGTGGTAAAAAGAGCAGTTGCACATCAAAGGCTCAGAAGCTCTGTGCTTCTTTTTGATGTAGATCCACAAATATACAAGAGTCTCCGCCGCTCGCTCTGTGGTCATGTTCGATAAAACAACACAGGCAATTAAAAAAAAGCTGAACCTGTAGTGTGTGAACATACACAGGAACAAGGCTAGCCTGAAGTCGAAGAAGCAGGAAAGAAAAGAATAATGGTTAGAAAAAGTAAATGAACACTGGTCAAAAATCATCCTGTCCCAATGCAAACATAGGCTAAAACTTAATTTGTACTTAAAAGCATAAAAAATAAAAGCATGTGATTATACTAAGTGCTTCTCAGATGGAAAAAACTAATTTGCATGCAAGTACGTGATTGAGGAAGCACCATGTGTAATTTGCATTCAAGCCTACAAGCGAACAAGCGCTGACCATCCATCTCCTGTATGTGAATGACTGAGACACTGCAGTTTATGAGTGGCGGCCCACTGTGGTGTCCTATAGCCTTGTGGGAAAATAGATGAAACTGTAACAAGGGGCAGCTCTTTGGCGCATTCATTGAGGTCCTGCTGAACAAGTGACACTGTCTGTACCAAACCTTGACATATCAGACACAACATATTTGTCTAAATTACAGCCAGCGGTGCTGCTTGAGTTTTGTTATCTTCCTTCAGCACCACCTTAGATTCAATGTCACGACCCCTGGTGCCAGTGACAAATAATGAATTCACAGAGCCAGCTGAGCAGTGGCTGGACTACTGATCACACCATGAGGGGTGAATATTTAAAAAATGTACAGATGCAACCACCGGGAACACAACTGTGTCTTCACCTCCCTAAAAAGGTAGAATTCATTATAATCTCTCATTTAATATATCATCTGGTTTTAAAAGACATTATGATATTAATCAATCTTCTTGACATTTAAAATTATTATTATGTGTCTTTCTTCTTTTGTTCTAAGACACTGTGTTGACGCTACATATACAAGAATGATGCTCCGTTTTTTCTCTTCTTTTAGATTTCTTTCCCCATCACAACTGTGAAGCTTACATTATGGGAAAACTAGATTTAACTCTGATACAGGGCATACTTTAAAAGTTGATGTTTGCAGAGATTTTACATATGCAATATAGACATTTTCATCTCCTGTGGGCCCATAGATAAATTAATTCATTCTGGGATGAAGAAGGCAGACTGCATAATCTGAACACCATATGGTGCAATACAGTAAATAAGTACATCCTTGAAAATGCATCTCTGACACTGTCTCAACAAGAAATGATCATTATAAGCACAGTGAGTGTTTAGAGGATGATTACAAAGGAATACTGCACACCTCTGCAAACATGCAGGCTAAAACATTTAGACTATAGACGTATATCACCTGATACTATAGACCATTGTTGGTAAAAGTGAGCTTTTAGACACTGCTGACACTGAAAGGACTCAGATTTTGTTCTACTGTGAGTACTTGATCAAAGAATTACAGCAACCTTGCACTGCTTTGAGGGGTGAAACAACTATGGATATTTATCGAAATCCAAGGCCGAGCCACGAAAAACCTTGTACTGTATGTAATCAGGGAATTCTTTTAAAGATTAATTCAGCATTTGCCCTGCAGAAGCAAGTAATCAAGGTCTGTATGACTGAACGTTTTAGTGTTAGTGCCTCTGAAATACCAGCTCGTTTAACACCATTAAGCAAATCATTAATGCTGGTGCGAGAGAAGTTATCGCTCCAGTCGGCGACTGTAAAACTGTTGTGAGAAGTTGTCATTGACTAAAACATTGTGACACGTTGGTCATAAAAGATGACCGTAGTCTTTGAGGTAATGGCACTGACGGTAACACTGAGTCAAACACACTACGTCATCAGCGTTCAGAGTCAAGTCAAGGGCAAAAACATGGTAACGGGTGTGTCCACAATGGCAAATATGCCGTGATTGTATTTTACAAAGATAGCGAGTGTGACACATAAGAGCATTTGCTGTTAATTGGTTGAGGGGGGATCCTATGAAGCTTGCAACATACTTTTTTTTTATCACTGTTGACTTTAAATATAATAAAATCCCTTTTCTGTGCAAAGTTTGTTGGCTAAAGCTCTCAGGACAAAGTAAATCCTCAGTCCAGCTACAGTATATAACTGAATATCTCAACACTTGTCAGATGCAGAGCCCATGAAGGCGGCATTGTTTGTTGAACACCATATTATGGATGGTCCAAACAAATGTGCTTCGAGTCGTGAGTGTGTTTGCAACCTTTGTCTAAATCAGTGACTAATCTCTTTTCATTTCTGATAATGTGCACCCTTTCCATCCTGGTGACAGGTGCTGCATCATCCTGAAAGGCGGTCTGGGGACAGCAGAAGACATATCTGTTTTTATCCTGTATTACAAATGTTGGAGGACTGGGTCACTTGAGGCAAAGTGAGGGGGAACAAATTACATAGAATGATATCACATTTAACCACCTTTTGAGATTACTAAAGCAACAGTGATATGGCCAATTCATCCCATTTTGCCATGCGAGAACAAAATGAAATATTGACTGACAATTTAATGGCAGGTTAAACCAGCAGCTGCCAACAGAATCGTGACGCTGATAGTTTCCTGGAGAGCAAACAAGCTTGTTGATGTTTATTTATTCTTCCACTTAAAGCAGTTTGTTTTAGCTTATTTCCCCTCTGCTGTATTATCACCTTTGTCTCTCATTCAACGTCTCGGTAAAACCGATGTTCTCTTCATCCTTCTTAGTGCAAAACTCTTGGCCTGATTTCAAACTTCCCCTGTGAGGACTAAGCCCGTGACAGCTTCAGAGATATACTTTTTGGAGCTTGTATACAGTTTGTTATAAGCTTGAATTTATTTGTCCTGAGCATCAAAGCATCGAAAGAGACACTTTTGCCAACCCTGAGATCTAAACCCAGGACTTAAAAGTCTGCTGACCTTCCAAGTGAGCTAAAACAGAACATGAGGACCAGCAGATCCCACTGACCTTTCTGACCGAACCAACAGAGTGATTCATGCTGGTTGTTGGTGCGGCTAAAAACATCTATGAAAATGGTTCATGGCGGAGGATGATGCCAAGAAGCCCGCTGCTGCACATTGGCAGAGTGTCAGTACCAGTGGCAGATGCAGAAAGGCTGCTGAAGCTCTTTCCCCCCTAAATAATTGGGGAAATCCCAAATAATGGCTTTGAGCCACAAGAAGAGTGTGGGTGTTTGGAGGAAGATGACATGGTCGTGCATTACCTCATTATCGTAAACATATCCCATACCATTTCTGTGTAACAAGAAGCTAACACGAAAGTAAAAAATCTGTTTCAAAAGAGAAAAATGTTTTAATCTATTTCTTTTAATCTCAGCTTTATGCAAATCTGTGGCTAAACTGAATTGAAATATGTGCTCAGTGGTGGGTGTTGCGGCAAGAATCTCCCAAAAATCCTTTTCATCAAGTCATAAAGTAACATTTTTTTAATGCATTTCGCTGCATTACTGTGAGAAACTTGGTGCCACATTTTATGCCTCTTTTATGAGTTCTCCAGCTTGTTTGAAGACTGCAGGCTGAATATTCCAAATATAATAATGGGAAACACTAATAAGTCACATTGTTGCTAAGATTTCTAATCACAGAGAGCTGGCCTGGCTCTGTGTATTTGTTGGTGGTGCCACAATCTCAACTGAGGTGCATATTGCACTTAGGTGAAGTGAAGTATTTCTTTCATTATGTTTGTCTGGGACATGACTCTTGTTTTTCTTGACTTTCCCATTTTAAATGACAAAACTGCATACAAATCACATATTACACATATTTATCAAACTTTTAGAAGTGTTTTCAAAAGAGCTTCCCCGGCTTTCTCCCTTATCAGCCACTGCCAAACCCCAACTTTCTGTGAATTTGTTGGAAAATGTGAGGCGAAATGTAACTAAAATTAGCCATGTAATCTTTTATACTGATACCACAGGAAGCTAAACCACTGTCTGCACATTTCCCGAGTGATATCCTTTATAGCCACGGAGCCATCCTTTTCTTCTGAGCATCATATGTTAGTGGCCCTCTTGAGGGAGCCCACAACCTCATATAACTGCTAATGAGGAAAATAATGGAGATGGAGATGGAGATGACAGGGCAGAAAGTACCTTAATAGAACTTGTCTGCATTGTTCTTATACAATGGAGAGGATAGTGGAAAATGATGGGGATTCAGTGCAAACAGGTGTTCCTTTTTGAACAAACAAAACAACGTTATCCTTGACGAAAAGGCATGCATCATGCACCCGCTGAGAGAGGCCGACTGTGGTTGAAGAGTTCACTGCAAAAACCCCTCTTCACCTTCAGTAACAATCATGACATTGCACAGGCTACTGTAATAGAGTTAATACAGCAGGAGGTACATGAAGAGGTCTCTTTGCTCCACAGAGAATAACAACAGGCAGTCCTCAGTCTCAAGCGTTACTGTAAGTGCAGGAGTTGCAACGCTGTGTGCATCAAGTCTCACCTTAAAACAGTCACTGCATTAACAAAGCTCACATCATATGTAAAATTCAGTTTCGTGTCCATCATTTGGTAGATACACCAGTAACACTCAAAAAGTGAATATCAATTTTAAAGGGAAAAAGGAGGCTCAGGTCTTTCTACTAATTGCTCGCGGCTAGTCAGGATCAAACAGGATCTTTTGTGTCAGTCCAAGATGCTGCCAGTTGCTCGAGATGAAAGGGATGTAAATAAAGGCACCGGATACTCGTCTTCTTTCAGAGAAAATAAACCATCTTAAATGAGGTGTGTTTTTCCAGCAGCCTCAGATTTCAAGTCCAGAGGTGACAAAATATTACAAAGAGCGGCACTCGCACTAATTGACAATCTCTACTTTAAAATATCGCAGGGTTTGCTGTGTTGCCTCAAATCTTGAAAACAGTTTTCTCATCATCATCATCAAAAGGCCGCTTATTGAGGTAGTTACAGAAAAATTGGTTAGAGGATAAAAATATTCAGTGGGAGATGAATCAGACACTTTTCATTAAATAAGAGCCCCTCCCAGGTGATTACATCAGTAATGGTATGATGACACCCATGACATCTTCCTGTCTGATAATGAAAGGAGGCACCATGTGACTCATATTAACCAGAGGCTACAAAAATAAAGATGGAAAGAGCTCCATTAAAAGCCCCCGCAGCAGAAAAAAATGGGCCTATACATGATACAAACACTATTAAAGTAATGTAAATTCACACATAAGTGATAATACAAATGGCTGTGAAAGCACCACTAAAAGGTGCTAAGAACACTTACATCTTGACGCAAAATACAACCGATGTGTCTGGCTGACTATAAATCCCAAAATATGTCAGCAAAAATCTGACACTGATAACAATCTAATGGGGTTTTATGACTTTGGTATTAGGAAACTCCTTACAGTAGCTTCAAGTTTATGGCTTAACTTGCTTGGATGCTGTGGAAGTTGCTACACTGTCCTATGCACCAACAGATTGCTGTTTGAATACTGAATATCTCATTCACATGCAGCTCGATTGTCCACGCTTAAGCAAAATAATCACAAAATTGATTTTTTTTTTTTTTGCAGTACAATTCATTACACTCTGTTCATAAGATCCCTTTAAATCTTCAAAATGTACCTTTTTCAAACACTGTTTTCTCTCCCCAGCGTGTGAACTGAATCGGTTAAAAATAAAATACGAAGAAACCACCATGCCACAAGACATGATGATGTCCATGTGGAGAGCCTTATAATAACATGTACGCATATTAAAACACATAAATCATCGCAGGTCCCACACATTTACACTTCACCTCTCTCTCCTGCTGCAAGATTAAGAGAGTCTTCACATACATTCACACAAATAACACACACACACACACAGTCACAGGAGATATCGAAGACGTGCCGCACGAGCCCTGCAGCTAAAACAACTCCTGCTGTCAAAAAGTACTTCAAATACTCCCACTACCTGCAGCTCTTGGCAGGCAGAGTTGAAACTACGTGACCTGATCTTTTTGAGAAAGCCGTTATCAAGAATTAGAGCTTGACTTTGTGAGTGGTTCCTGCTGTTTTTCGTGAACGAATCAAATGATTTATGACTCTAATACAATGCACTCTAATGTTCAACTGTAACATTTGAATGCTTTTATGAAGCTGCTTTTTCCTGGCCAGATCTATCAAGATTTCCATGATGAAATAACAAACAAGCTGATTAATGCACTATTTTTAGCAGTGAGGCTTTCTGTTGAGAATATGTCCGGATCTACTACAATGAAATAGAGGCATCTCTATATCGATGCAGTCTTTGTGAGATTAGCTCAAGACAATCCCATTAGACATTGATATGCGAGCCTTTTACTCTTCGTTTAATCTTTGTGGGTTATCTGACCTGCAGCCTTTCTCATCTCTCAGATATGCTGAAGGACGGTAGGAGCATATTTTCTGTCCAGTTAAGTTCAGTAAATGTTTGCTTTGCGTCTAAGTGTTTCCCCAAGTCAGCGCGGCGATGTGATGTGAAATATGGCTGTTGCCGAGAGAAGAGGCGAGAGTAAAGACACAAGATAATTAATATCTTGTAATAGTGTTAAATGATGTTGTTTGGAACTGTGAATCTCTCTGGACAGCTACAGCAGTAATGACCAGACATTTGTCTTTGACCACGATGGAGGCCACATTTAACCTACAGCAGAGATGATGCAGCATGAAGTGTCTTATCTGTATTTTTTTCTTTTTTTTTTTAAACCTTAAAAATAAAATAAAATATCCAAGAAGAAAATACATATTTACATTTACTATTTGTATTTGTATGGACATATTACACAACATTTCTTAACAGCAGAATATGAGGAGCATCTCCAGCCACTGTGAATCAGGCCTAACAAATGTTGCTCTGTGTGTATATTTACAGGTATTGATCCCTGACAGTTGTGATACAGTAACATGCCCATACAGCATACATATACTTCTGTTTACAATGTCTCTGCAAAAAAAAAAAAAAAAAAAAAAAATTTGTAAGCACAAAAGAAGACAGCTTTGCATACAAAGTGGAAGACGGTCTACACTCCACTATAATGCCTGATGTCTGGGGGATTCTCCTGCTGGCTGTGATCTATAAATACTGTTCACATCCTGTGTCAGCAATGCACCGAGGACTGATACAAGCTTGAAGAGACCTCCAAGAGTACGACTGGGGAAGTCATGACTGCTGAGCCAGAAAACGAGAACGTTATCAGTTTCAACACGTGTGCAGTGAAAATCTGTCTGCCAGTTATGACGTTTGTTTTAGTGAATTACTGTAAAATCCTTTTTTAAAATGAGACATCTGATGTGACAAATACATTATCTTGTCATAAAATGGTTCTGTGTGAGAGTCTTAAAAATACTTATCTTTCATCTGATGATGTTCATTTACAAGGACTCTGAGGCTTGTCACTCAAATTTAACTAATTTAAAGTGTCAACACATTCAATACTTATTAGAATCTTAGAATCTGATTTTCAGATCAGTCTGTTACATCATATACTGCAAGTGCATACATGTAACCACACGAGACATCACTTTGCATACATTTCCATGTGTAATTATCTAAGATGATGGAAAAATGTCAATATATGTTAGTCAAAGTATCATAGATGTATTCAGTTATCCCAATCGTTCATGCATAATGTGCTGAACTTGGCTCTGGATCTTGGTTTTAATATTATGCTCATTAAATGGGGGAGACACTTGGCACTGCATGATGTCCACGTAGACATTTACAAAAAAAAAAAAAACTGTGCTCAGTGAGTGTCGGTGTTCACACGGGGTAAATACACACATAAATGTTTAATGGATGTGTTGAACACAGATAATGTCGTGATTACTGTTATGTCACTGACATGAATATCCTGAATAACTTAAGAAGAATAAGTGTAGATGTAATTTGTGATGTGAAAAATGGGATTTTCTTTCCACTGAGAGATAGCTGTAAGGGACCTAACAACACAATGCCCAGGGTTAATAATTTAAAAAGATTAATTACAGCTCAAACTAATCAGGTTTTGGATGAAAGACTTTAAAATCTCAAATATATATAAGCATATTCAACACTTTAGAAGTAGAAGGAGTACAATTGCTTGCACAGTGGTAATGGTCTGAATACATATCAGGGTTTATGACAACTGCATGACACAAGGGCAAAGGAAAGGGCAGGAAGCCTTGCCACTGACCCTGCCCACCTAGGCAACCATCTGTTCGAAAAACATTCCCTGGAAACTGCAGATCCATTAAGAGCTGTGAGTACTTAATCAGTCTCCCTGAAGCTCACCCAGTATAAACAATCGTCTCTCCATCCAGTGCAAGTGAATCCTCACTGCTGCTGCGATTACTAATGCACTAATAGTTTCTGTTTCTCTAAATATTGTCACCAGTTTCTTTCTGATTAAAGATCACAAAAGGTTTTGTCATGGCTGGATTGCAAAGATTTACAGATAATCTTTCCAGCGTCTTGAAGGCACCACAGTAGCAATTATCTGATTTTATTGGTTAATCGTAATAATTAAATCGACTGACGCATTTAAAATGAAAGTTATTTGTTATAACTGCATTTGAATGATGCTACTTGCAAAAGTATTTGTTACAAAGTAAGAAAATCCTCATTAAATGGGCCAGTAAATAGTTCAGTGTCATTAATCTCCTTTTAAATGACGAATGGCATCTTCCTATTGTTTTCCACCCCACAATTCATTTGTCTTCCCCTTTAACATTTTAAATGATATGTTCATTTAAAAAAAATCAACCAAAACGCGCATCATAAGAGCATCAAGTCATCTACTAAGGCTCTGATATTTTCTAGAGCAAAGGTTTTTGACTTTACTTTTCAATAAATTGACTGTGAGTTGTCTCACTTGATCTTATAACCGTCCCATCAAAGTTTTACTAAAACAGCGTCTGGTGGCCATTTGGAAAAAGACTTTTTAGGCATTGGCTTCAGCACTGAACCGAGGTGAATGCTGGTTAATGAAATATCAAAGCACCTGATGATATCATTAAAGGAAACTCAAGAATATAACACCTGAGCTCTAATGGGGTGGCAGGAGAGGAGTTTTTCTTAGCGAAAATCTCTTACCATCCCTAGACTGTTCATTATTCAATTGTAATGCCATTCTTTACAATTTCGCCATAAGCTGCTGAAATCAAACTCTTTCATCTGTTTATCTGCTGCAGTACTCTTCATGTACTGGCCGTGTTGTGACGTGCACTGTCTCTTTGCAAGGGGCGCAAAGTCCTTTTGTCCTTGTGTGTTGTGTTTGTCAGTGGGCACTCTAATACGGCATGTCAGCACGTCTCTGCAACAATGTCACCACAACAAACTCCTGTTGATGTACTTGCATAAGTCACATGCTGATTTTTCAGTGTGAACATTTCTCTGTCTTTACTTGAGAAAATGACATCTTTATAAGTATCATTTATTTATGGGGAAAATGTTTAGAAGAAGTATAAATGTTGGGTAATGTTTCTTACATCATATTATTACTCTAAGACATAGTACAGGTGATACAGAAAGATTTAGGTATAAATAAATATGAAGAAAACAGTGATTATCAACAGGGTACGATGCCTGGAGAATAATAAACCTATATAATTTTTTACATTGTTATCTGGACTGCAGTCATCTGGATTTAATGTCTGAAAATTATTCATCTGGGTTTTGTTGGCTATGATATATAACGTACAGTATATAGCACGGGCTGTGAATGGCATGTTAATGAAGGTATTCTGCCCCTGCTTTTCATTCTGAATGCTAAAAAAAACAAGCATTTTATAGAGACCCCATAAAGTCAAAATAAAGACAAACCATTCGCTGTATTTCTAGCATTAGTTGCAAAGCCTAACACATTGCAGTTCGGCGACATGTGTGTAATCTGTTTCTCAGATGATCTCAAACATGTCATACTACACTGGGTGCATACATACACACCTTGGGAAAAAGCTATTATCATAAATATGATTAGGGAGAGTAATTACGTGAGTTGAGCAATCAGGGAACTTCTGCCCCACAGTAATTACAGATTTTGTGGATGAAACAATATTTATAGGCTGATTTTCAGGGCCTGTGTGAAAAAGGGAGCTTTTTTTTTTTCATTCAGCAACACTGCAGCAGCACCGTCCACAGACCAACAACAGCAGCTCCCACATGGTGTGTTAAGATGGAGAGGTAGTTGTGTAAAGATGTATTCGGCCAGTAAGTGGGAGGTTGCTGATTCAAACCTTCAGTCGGGGGGCTAAGGTTAATCTCAAATTCTCTCACCTCTCTGGACAGCTAGCAGCAAGCAAACTCTTCCACACACTTTATCTGCCGCTGGAGCTGCTCAGCGATAAAAAGGTAGAGCACTGTTTACCCTGGGCGCCGCGGAGGTGCGAGGCCATGTACATGCAGCAGTGCATTATGCGCTCAATGAATCCCCCCTGGGTAAATACATTCACGGCTGAATGATCTGTCTCGCTATGTTCTGAATATTTAATGGCTCTCAATTAGCAAACTACAGTTCGAAAAGACTTCTCCATTACCTTAAAAGCACGCATGCCGTCACTGATTGCACAGCTCGCGACGACGCAACGCTCTCGCCGTTTCCCTGTTGTTCTCAATTCTCGCTTTTCCATAGCCAACCTTTTAATTAAATTTATGTCGTCACTGCAGATAGTGGATTTTCAATGTCAAACGAGTGGCTCAAAGCAAGGGCAGGCTGTCACTTGTGGGCCCGGACAACCTACAGAGAGAAGAAGGGGAAGTGGAATTCCCTTGGCATGAAAGACTTTGTGATATCAAATCTGATCTGAGTTATCTCTTTATTGTAGTCTGCCTGGCTTTGCTCCAAATCACTGCCAGCTGTGCTTTCCCATTGTGGAGACCATTTACCAAAACAAAACCTCCATTGTTAACAGCCATGCACTATAGTTACTACAGCGAGTGCAGGCATAAATGCCCCAATGAATCTTTTAGATGGTGTAAGTACAACATTATGCCATTGATGGTGGTTTTCTATTAATTAAAGATGAAATGCCATACATCAAGGAAACCTTGAAAGAGACGAGAGAATGCCATTTAAGACTCAAAATGAATCAGTCTGACGTCTCATTAATGGGTTTTTACCTGCCATAGATTTTCTAGAAATGGTGCTGTAATCTGCATTTTGATCATTTTAAATCTGCCATTCATCACATGCTCTTCTCTCCATTTCTGGGCTCCTCTTTTTGTGTGCATATTTTAAAACCCTGTCTTCCTCGGCCTCTTCTTCTTGGCTCAAACACAAAATGACTTAAAGTAAGGGGAAATCAATTTACTCTCACAGGTGCCACGGAGGCAAGCGGGAGATGTGGCACTGTTTGATGACCCTGTGCCCTAAAATCATGGAGGACTGCTGGACTTTCACTGTAAGCATTAGAGGATGGTGCTGACATTGTGAACTGATGTGCAAAGACAAAAAAAAAAAGATGGCTCATTTTGTCAGGAAGATGCAAAAAGGAGAGAAAACAGAGATAAACACAGAGCATGCACCTTGACTTTGCATCCCAGATTTTGTGGAGAATTTAAGCCATCATGTAAAATATCTGCATGCATCTAAACTTCAGTCTGCAGGCACATTGTGGGGATCAGGGAAAGAGGCGCACACCGGCTGGAGCTCTCCAGGGTGCTGAACTACTTCCCCCACCCTCCCAGCTTTTTTTTTTTTTTTTTTTTTTTTTTTGATGCATCACACAATAAGATCACAACAAACCCAACACTCACCCTCCACCTCGTCCTCAGGCAGGTTAACAGGGGTCCGGTAGGAGAGGACATCTGGAATAGTGCAAAGTCCCTTGTACATGAACCTGGTGGTCACAGCACGCACTGGCATTTCTGCGAGGGAAAACCAACAACTGTGTGGCGATCTTCATATAGTCTAGCTCTCCGGAGTTTTCGAGACAGACCCTTCGCCACCGTCCTTGATATCTTTGCACAGAAATCTCAAGCAAAAAAAAAAAAAAAAAAATAAAAATTCAAAACAAAAGGAGGGGAAAGCTCCCTGCGCAAAGTTCAACGCCTCTTTGTCAGTATCAGCTGCGCCTTTGGACCAAGGCTGCAGCTCCTAAAATCGCCTTTTGGTTTCAACGCAAGAGACGAAGCAAAGAGACTAGAAGCTCCTAAAAAAATGCAAAACTTTTACTCTCACATCGTACACAATTCACAACGCCTCGACTGATCATTAGGATATGTTGAGGTGTTAAAATCCTGCAGACGGAGACGCTACTTTGCACCTTTCTTCTAAGCAGCAATACAGCTCCTGCATTTCAGCATTTCTAAAAATAATGATAATGATAATGAAAATAAGGAATCAGTGAAATATTGCACTAAATCGACCTTTTCGGTATTGATTTGCTTAATTCCTACAGCGCGTCTTCTTCTTTCAAACTGTCTATCCCCGACACAGTCTGCCTCACTTTTCTTCCTCGTGTCGGCATCTTCTTTAAATATAAAATAAAATAAAAATCATGATAGAAGATTTAAAAAAAAATTTAAAAAGCAGCACGGACGAGCTGATCTTATCCAGTAATCGAGGAACAAATAAAATCTTGTAACATTTCTTTTCTTTTTTTTCTTTTTTTTTCCCCTGGAGAGCAGCTTCAAGGGAATCCTGGGTGATCCCCCTCCTCTTCTCATCTGATACAGACACGCTGGATGAGGCAGCGATCCTTCCTCTCTCTCTCTCTCTCTCTCTCTCTCTCTCTCTCTCAGCTGTCTGCTCCAGTCTCATTTGGGCACACACACACACACACACACACACACACACTGCCTCTGTC
Organism: Scortum barcoo; assembly: GCA_023238725.1. NCBI lineage: Eukaryota > Metazoa > Chordata > Actinopteri > Centrarchiformes > Terapontidae > Scortum > Scortum barcoo. The sequence goes on from CM041545.1 coordinate 16,952,003, forward strand.
TGCTGGTCGTGTCCAAACTGCCCGCCTCTAATGTGATTATCCTCTTTTTTTCTGCAGCTCTTAACAATCTGTGTGTTAAATGTTAATACTTTTGGGAAAACATGAAGGCTTGCATGTTTCATTGATCAAAAGAGGTGAGCAACAAGTGAGGCTCTTACTTTTTTTTTTTTTTGCATTTTAGCTCCAAGTTTGATTTGTATTCCAGGTCAGAAATATGCAGGGTGAAATGTAAGAACTGCTTGTGAAAAATTAGATTAGGCCCCGGGCTAGTTGGCAGCAGGCACATTTCAGGCATCCAATAAACAGCTTATAACCAAACGTGATTTCAGAGAAATGTCATGTTGAGAGGCATGTTTGTCAAAGAGAACCAACATCAAATACGAGGTGACCAAATCAATTAACATTAAGCTCAAGGAATCGCTCATAATTTTGGGAAATACGCGTATTTGCTCTCTTGCTGAGAGCTAGATGACAAAATTGATACCACTCTCTTGTTTTTGTGGTAAATATGAAGCTGCCAGTTAGCCTAGTTCCTAAAAAATGGGGGGAAACAGCTAACATGGATCGTTCCAGAGGTGACTAAATATCCATACCAGCATCTTTAAAACTCTAACTGTCTCTGGTTTCTTGACAACCTCATGGTAACGTCAAATCTCCAGGAAGTCACTGCTCCCTGCCAGGAAATAGTCCATTTCATAAACTTCTACAAAACTCCAACTAGACATTTTTATACTTTTGTTTTTGTGCAGATTAAAAAAGGAGACATAACGTATTAATTAGTGAGCTTTATAGGTGCAGGTCAGTGGATTTTTGTTACCCTTAGACAAAGCTAAGTGGCTGTAGCTTCATATTCATCTCACATCTTCTAATCAAACTCTAATCAAGACGGTGAGTAAGTGTGTTTCCCAAAATGTCTAAGTACTCCTTTGAGCTTATCGATGTAAACAGTGACTTTCACTATCAACAGAAAGTCAACAGCAGCAACAACTCAAAGAAAAGTACTGTCACTAATTAATGCAGGTTGAGCAAATATGAATATGTGATGACAGTTTTTTTTCCAGGACTCTTGCGAAGGCCATGGATTTACAGGAGATGTAACCCGTCTTCTGTCTTTTAAAAAATCTGACAATGGATTACAGGGGAAATCTGAATTTGCTCAAGAAGAAAATCCAGTTCCTGATAATGAGCAAACCCACAGAGAGAGTTACAGACAGCGCACTTTATTTATATATTTAAACTCGACACAAAGCAAGAAGGCGCGCATGCCCCTCACTTCTTTGCTCAGATTCAGCCGCATGAATCGCTGAAATGTGAATGTTTGGCGTGATGCATCCAAATAAAAAGAAGACAGCAAACCCTCGGAAAACACAAACAAACGCTACCCCTCGCAGATGCCTGGATCTTGCATGATGATGCCCTGCAGCCTTTCCACCCTGGTTCACATGAGATAACTGTGGTGTGTGCCGAGAGAGCTCATGTGGTTCCACCGGTTGGTTCTTCAAGGGTTTACAGGGCTGACAGGTCTATTCCCCTCTAAATGTGGAGGGATTGTCTCTCTCTGCTGCACCTGAGCCTCCCGCTGGCTCTGCACTCAGACAAGCAAACTTCTTAAAGCCGGAATAACAGGCTTTGTTCTCTCTCACATCCGCCACTACATGGTTGGATATGTGATGGCTCAGATTCTGAGACTTTAATCATTTTCACACAGTCTTTAAAATTGTGCAGCCGCACGGTGAACGGCATCGGCATCCGGTAATTTTATACCCGAGGCAGTAATATTTGCTGCTCTACAAAGACAAGTTGATGGAAATCGTTTTTGTAAATCTCCTAATGCAGCTTGTCGTATGGAAAGCTGTAATACTATTAAATAGCCAACATAGACGCTGTATTTATGAGTATCTAATACCATGAATATCTGATACCAGGAACATTTCACCTTAAGGAGTCATAGGCTATTTATGCTGCTTTAAATATGTTTGATTTTGCCTTTTACCATACCAATGTTTAGTGTCTTTTGTTTTAACACAATGCAACATATATGTCACAAATAAACATGTTGCAAACCTTTTTCTGAGCAACTCTCAACTCAAAACAACAACATAAACATGAGCATAAAGTAAAATGAAATACAAATACATGGGCAGATCATCTGACATATTCAACAGTTCATAAAATGTTGTGTAAAAATTTAGATGTAGCTTATCCGTTCAAACTCCTCAAAGCCAAACCTGTCAATATTTTTATGGATTAGGAGTGTGAGAGGCACCTGTAGATTGTAAGTGATGGCGGTACAGTTGCAACTGACAGTAGAAGGCAAATTCATGCCTCCCAGGGTGAAAAGGGAGCCACACTGGTCATTCAGTGGGAAGAAGATGATCCCAGCCTGAGGGTTGCCACTGGTGGAGAGCACCTCCATCCTGACATCCATCCTATCATCATCAAATTAAGCCTCCAGGGAGGGCTGAGGGTTGTCTACAGAGGCAACAGACCTGAAAGCAGAGAGGTAGGAGACATCAAAACCCACAGCTGCTGACATCCAGAGAGTCGAGGTGGAAATACTGGCCGCTGGATGGAGGAAAACTCCTCTACATTCAAGATCTGGTTCCTTAAGTCAGTCCAGACGGCCTAGATAATCATAACAGAAGGGATGAGGGCGTGGCGCAGGTGGCTCAGTCAGTAGAGCACGTGTGTATGAGGCTGTGGGCCTAACTGCAGCAGACCCTGGTTCAATTCCCACCTGTCTTCATGTCTTCCCCCTCTCTCTCCTACCTTTCCTGCCACTCTTCAGCTGTCCTATGTGCAATAAAGGCTAGAAAAGCCCCAAAATAGAAAGGATGAGGACCACCTACCACCACAGGAGTAAGGTATAGCTTTAGAGGTAAGTTCTGAGCAATGGCATCACATTTAATCTAATTTTTTTTCTGCCACAACTGGATAAGATTTGTAGAAACCCAAAGATTACAGACAACCTTGAATGTCTGTTTCCTGAGGCTGATTTCACAAAATATTTAGGGTGGTCTGTAGTGTTAGGCCAGTCTTAATTTTAAATTTGTCTCTTAAATTTGTCTCCTACTAATATCCAAGAGTTTCCATGGCATCCTGACCAGTGGCACCAAATAACACAAAAAAGATCAAAACATAGTGCATAATTTATGGTTTTCTTACAATGTTGTTGAGCAAGTAATGAGAAGCAAAAAAAAAGTTTTTAGAGACTATGATGCTGGAGATGTACAGCAGTGAGGACATCAGTCATTTGCATTTATTTGTTTTTGTATTGTTACACCCTTAACTGAATTATTCCAGGAAAACATCTGGTAACTTTCTTCAAGTCATATATTTACTGTTGGATTGAAGGAAGGAATGGTTTGACACCGTTGGTCCGCCGAGCTTTTACTTTGAAGTAAGTCCTAATTTACCCAGAATTCATAGTAATGTAGTCAAGATAATCGAGAAGTAGAGAGCTCTGGCAAAAATTAATTTCCACATCTAGCTAAAGTCTGACAATAGTTTAAGTGACATCTCTTGTTTTATGCATGGTTGTAAAATATAAAATAGGAAATACAACCACGTTCTCATTCTTCTGAGGTATAATTACTTGATATTCATTCACGGTTGCATGGCTGTATTACTTTGTCCACTTCTTGTTAATGTACGGTGATGTCTAACGAGCAACTTGTAATAAGACTTATGTTTATCTTAAAGAAACTCAGGTAATTTTAGAAATGAACAACCTGGAACAGCATTTTCCCTGCATGGCAAATTCAATTTGTAAAGCTAACAGTGCAGAAAGAAATTCCAAAAATCTCATCAATGGCACCTACATCAAAACAGCTTACCGTCAGAAATTCATTTGAGATTATTGATTGCTTTTGTAATTGACTAAAGAACCTTTGGTTTCAGAAACTATGAGGTCGACAGCTTGATGTGATCAGAATCGTAACAGCTCCTCTAAGAAAAGTGTCAGGTGCCTACATGTCTTTTATTTTTTCTGGGTTTGTTAGGGGATTTGCATGAAAAGTCATTCATACAATCACTGCAATACATGTGCAACTGAGCTACAAAAATCAGAGGAGAATTAAGTCGAGTCACTTTTATTTAAATAGCTCAAAATCTCACATATGAATAAGGAAATAACTCATAGGAGGAACCTCAGGAAGGGAGGGATCCCTCTTCCAGGAAAAACACACATGCAGATGTCACGAATTGTTTCTCAGTGCCGCAAATGATATATTTTCTAATTAAAAATAAGAAAAAAAATCTGCCACAAAGCTTAAGATGACAATTTGAAGATGCATGTTTGTTTTTTTGTGGACAGTGCAGATACCTCACATTGACTATCTATGTGAACTACATATTTTATAACTCTGTTTATGCAGGGAATGAGTCAGTTGTGGTCAAATCTCTGGTGAAATACCTCACTGAATATTTGTTTGAGATGAATATTTCTCATATATAACTCAATGCATTATAATAAACAATGGGGAATTATACTCACAAGTATCCTCTAGCAGAAGATGTATTCATAGTGTATGGGGTGGAGATGAGCTCGGATAGACGCATAAGAAAAGGCAGATAGTGACAGAGAGGATGTGTGTTTTTCTTGTTTCACCACCATAAAGCAGGCTCTTAAGATGTCAGTATAGATGACACATCTCTTAATCTCAACTAATGGCATTTTTTTCTCTGGATGGACTCCATTAAATTCTTCCCGAGGTCACTATCTTACATGTATCTTCTCAGAAATGAAATCATCCGTCTGTCCTTCAAAAGCACGTTTATTATTTTTACGTTTTCAGATGAGGCACGTGTTGAGAAATGACCTACCGCATGAATTTCAGCAATTTCAGTTATATTGTTGAACCCTTCTGTCGTTCTCACCATCTTGCTCTGCGAGCTGCAGGTGTAATTGGCAATTAGACACTGGCGTACAACATGGGCTGTAATGCACAGTGATTCATGAATATTTCATAATAAAATGCATTATCGCAATTCACATTCACCAGAAGCACCTGCTCTGGCTCAGTCAACCTCCCTGACACTAATTTGTCCTTGGTCCGGTCAGGCTGTGCTACCCTCCAGTTTATATGTGAACCAAGGGTCTAATGCAGCGGCCTGTTTGAGGAAGGTTATGATGTCATCATGCTGTAAAACCCCTTCAATTAGAAAATGATGAATATGTTCTCGAATGTATTAGTCACTGCTTTTAATATGTATTTCACCCGGTAGTGCTGGAAGACATCAGGCCTGGACTGCAACAAGCTGAGCTCAGAAAGTAAACTCATTGCTTTTTTTGCGAGAACAGACAACCAGACATTTGGGTATTGTGCGCAGCCTGTTTGCAGTGCTACTGTATCACTCTCTGTTCACGTCTGTGACAACAGATTATGATGAATTCCTTAAATTACCTGTTGCTGTGGCAGATGGCATGCTTTGTCATTAACAGCAATTGTGAAAATTCACTGGCATCCTGATGAAATATTCATCATGAATCTTCATGATCAATAGCGATGTAATTCATTTCTTCTCACACCGTGTGAGACCCAAATGAGGGCCAGAGAAGCACCCAAAAGTGCTCATTGAATTTTTACATCATCACATATTCAAGTGATGTATTAAAATATAATGAGGACATCAATTCCTGTGCCCCTCTGAATACCTTTGACTGCCTGGGGAGATTGTCAGGAGGCTGACTAAGGGTGACGTAGAAATCTGATTGGTCACTACTTTGGCAAAACCTAGATCCCGAGTTGTGATTGGCTGCCATGTTAGAGGCAGAAAACATGCCTTCCAGCTGCAATGCAAAAAGAGGATTCAAACTAGGCATCCACTGGCAAACAACAAAAGGTCTGACCAAACAGAGTAACAGTCAAACTGATACAGAGACATGGTCATTTAAAAAGAAATTGATGGCAGAATTTTACTCAGTTATCATAAAACATTACTTTAACACTTCAAAGAAAATCTAGACATTTATCTTCAACAGTGGTAGTTAATACACAGTAGAAATCATGTGCAAAAAAACCCAACATTTCTTGAAATGATAATATGTGAAACACTTTCAGCTACGTGGCCACTTAAGGGCAGTGACAAACAAGCTCTATAAGCAACACTGACATATTATTCTACCTTAGAAGGTGATATGTTAAACCTGTTAGCAAACATTTACTTATTTACACCCACATTTAGAGAGAAATGTTGTCATGTATTTGGAGTGGTGTTTCTGGCCACCTGCAAATGTAAGTCCAACATTCACTCTCTCTGTTTTTTGTCTCTACCAACTTCTGAGGAAAATATCAGGCTCTTTTGAGATGCTAAAAGCTCCAAGATGTTCACCAGCTAGTTGCTAACTAAAGTTGTAGGTCAGAAAACCAAAATGAGTTAAAAGACAGTGAAACACTCTACTGTAGAGCTGAACTGCAGAATCAGGTGAAAATTATCTGTGGGACTATCAATACATACACATCGTCATTTGATCTATTGTTATTTCTAAAACATTGATTATAGCAGCTTTAAGTATAAGGAATTTATACATTTTTTTCCACATGCACAGTGTCTGGTTCACTCTTTTCAACATATTAAATGGCAGTCTGATATCGTGAAATCTTTATTCTTTGCCTCTTCACCAGCAACAATGGCTTGTCTAAATAATGAAAGAAGCACATGCTGTTCAGTACGCTGACAGAACTAGATTCTATTTTTCTTAAGACATGCTAAAAATGCAAACTGGATCATTTCAGTGTCACGGATGTTTTTGTTGGATGTTTCTACATGTCGATATTCCAGATGTCAGTCATACTTGGTGGATTGCATTCAGACGTTGTTGTGTGTCTTTGTGTGTATCCATCTGGTCTGTCCAATCAACGTGTTTCATTAGATCAATTTGGCGGCAAATAGAAACAAATAAGTGACGTGGTTAAAGGGACCACCACCGCACACACCGGCTGACAAAGCTGCCATCGTGTTGTCTGGAGGACAGAGTGTCGATGCCATCTCCACCCCGCTATCCTTACCCCGTCCATTTAATCCCACAATCAGAAAAACACGACCACTGCCCCCCTCCCCAGCAGACACAAAAACATACTGACAGGTGGAAAACAGCTCTGAGGGTACCTTTGTGTTCATTAGCGAGGCAACTGGTGGAAGAAAGGCCTCGCGGGAAAGATCTGGAAAGAATACCTGAGAAAAGAAAAGCTGTTATATTCTGTTCTCTGTTATATTATATTTCATAGTTATTTTCACATTTCCCCCGAGTACATTATTATCATCTCTTCAGTATTAAATAAAACTTGTCATCAAGTTTCACATTGCTTGGATATTGTCCCCACTTTGAATTGGAAGCAGTGAATAACTACTTATTTTGCATTTGATGTGACAGAAATGTGATAGAAAGTCACTGACTGCCATACACCCCTAATAAAACAGTTTCCCTTTCTTTTTAATTCCAATATCCAGTTAGAGTTTCTCCTCCATATCCCTGGGGCAGATACAGGGCTTAACCAATGCGGATTAAAGATTGTAGCTCATTTTACAGATGACAGGAGACAGATTTCTGTGTGCCAAAACTCCCAGTCTCTTTTCCACTTTTAAAGTGTAACAACCAGATTGAAACATTACGTTGGTGTGAAAACTCACTCTTCTTTTATTGCAGATCACTGCCACACAACGGCAAATCACTGCAGAGATTATTCCACCAATACACATTTTACCACCAGGACAAGTTATTAGGGCTTTGAGTGGCTGCGTTTGGAGTCCATCTTCATGACCCGCTGCATCTGGCAATGAAACATTAACGACAGTTAATAACCTTTACCAAGAATGAGCACTTAAGTGCACATTCATCACACACTCTGAATACACATACGAGGCTCTATGGCTTTCACTTAACATAAATAAATAAATACTTGAATCCCGCTGCTAGATTTATTGTACCACAGTCTAATCCCAGGATAAAATGCCAGGATACACCTCGAAGCTGGAAAAAGTTTTACTCAAACTATTGTAAAAATATGATCCCTTTGCCGTTATATGTCATGGATAATAAAAATAATCTATGCATATGTAGATAAATACCGTCAGTATAATCCACTGTGCCTTGCAATAATCATATTAAGTTGTTTACCCATTTGTTTGCATGTACTATGTGTATGTGCGTATAGTTTGAAGCTCATTGGTCGTGACTGTCTGTGCAGACATGCAGCTAACTTTTGCTGTCTTTTCAGTCATGGAAGCCTTCGGGCAGGCCATTAACCATAGATAGTGACATGGTGGTCGGGTAGCTCACTGTTCACCATACACCAGGGGGGTGACCATCAATCAGGGCGAGAGGCACAGCAGACTGACAGATGCTTGATGGGTGATGACACTAAATATGCTGTCATTTGGCCAGAGACTGAAGACAGACTCAGTCAGTGAGCCTCGTTAACTGACAGAGGCAGCTTCCACCACCGCTCCCATTTCCTGATAAAATGATCGTATGGCAGGAAGATATATGCATGTATTCTGCTTTTCACAGACTGTTTCTCCAGAAAATCTCTCAGCAGTCTTGTAAAGATTGATTTAACTCCCAGGAATAAAATATTATGAAGCTTTTGAATTGTCTTGGGAGGTTGGAATCCACCAAATGGGATCCATAGCTGTTGTGAGATGCAGAGAACCGTTAATTTTAATACATGCCGCTGTAAGCAAGGTCAAGGATAATGGATCTCTTTATGTATTTCACGCCTTTGTCCACCTTGACACAAGCCTTCTCATACCTGCCCAAAACGGTGACCTTCGGGCTAAACTGTTAGCCCTTGGGGATCTTGTCCCACACTAAAGTCAATTATGTTGCCATAATGCATTATGTTAGGTAGCATTCCCCAGACAATCAGTCATTGTCTGCTCAAGCTGGTTGCACTGGCTCATTCTCCTCATCTCCCATTCCATTACGCTGCAGCCCAGGTGGGGATCTGTGCAAGGACCATTCCTGTTTCCGACAAGGTCACCCCGCACTGAGAATGGGCAGTCCCCTGTATATTTACAATTGCATGCCTCAGGATCAATTATGGAAACTTTTAATCTTTGCAGAGGGATCTCCTTCGCTGACAAGCTGTTCGGTGGGGTGACGAATTTGAATATATTTCATCATATAGTGTGAAGAGAGATTTTACTCTCAAAAATTACATTATGAATGAAATATCTGCCGTTCAACAAGAGCTGCTGTCTCACACTTTCTGTAATAATATCACATGTAATGGGAGAAAGACAGAAAGGGAGCATTTACAAAAGGAGCATTGCTAGTCTAGTCACAACAGCGCTTTGAAAAGCCAGATCAATACCATTTCTGTGACCAATTTTACAGTTCTCTGGGTCGGTTGCCTCTGGAGTAATAAAGCTGTTTTCTCCACACATCCTTCAGTCTTTGCCATTCAGTCACTGGTAGTGATATTAAGGCAATACGTCTGATAATCCCTGTGGGCATGTCAACGTTTTGGTGGCTTTAAGAAGGCAGAAAAAAATCAACAAAAATCACAGGTAAAGTTTTGACACACAGATTCTGGCTTTGACTGATGCTGTGGCTGAGCCTTTGTTTTCCACCGTTGGAAAAACATCAATTAATATACCGTCTGTAGGATTTAGAAGAGAGGGGACTTAGCTTGAAAAAATTAGTACAACTTCCAGCTCCCGTCCACTCTCTCCAGCTCGCCTCCAAAGCTGATTGGTTGTTTTTGACAAGTTGAATTCTTGTCAAATAGCCCTAAAGGCAGCAGGTGGAGCCAGAGAAGCCCGATTTCTCATGTACTACTATTAGGACATAGTGACAGTTTTAGTCGTTCTTAAGTAAGTAACCTACTTCTGCTTTAAAATATTTCAGTTTCAGCTGCAGGTTAATCAGAATCTTAATGTAGTTTTCCAGTAAGTAAAGCCTTAGCTTGACCATCCTTTGATTCCACTTCATCCACACCAAAAAATCCACATAGCCACTCTGTAGTAGTTTACTTCAACAGAAGAAAATAATTAGTACAAAAATACTGTCCTTTTACAAAGAGTTAAAAAATCTGTTTGGCTCCAATACCAGCTAACCCAACTTTCCAGCAGACTTTTCCTCCATCAGAGTCTCACGAGTCTTAACTTTAAGCTGTGAAGTTAAAGTTAAGCAACAGTAATGTTCAACCGTTACCCACTGTTACCACTGTAATATAACATAAATTAAATACATTTTTATTGGATGTACATTTTAAGTGCAAGGAAAACAATGTAAATACGTCTAAATATTCCTTCCAATTCCTTCTAAAAAACTGAACCATACTACTGTTGTAATATGAACTCAAATCATTAGGCTAAGCTATTATCAGGCTACATGCCAACTACTCAGCCATCCAATAAACTGGTGGTCAGGTACCATTTTAATTCTTTAATCTTGATAAATCAGCAGCGTTTCAAAAAGAAAGTTTTTGAGCAGATGGTTAGTTTGTAGGTCAGCAGTGATCCTTCCTGCCCTCACTTCATGCAGTTCTTGTGCGTAGTCAGCTGACAGCCATTCGTGGACAAGATGCAAGAGCTTGCCCTTGGAAAACAGAGAAGGTGAGCTGGACTGATGTGACAGTGCCTACTATTGTAATGTTGAATCAGGATGGTTTGTAAACGTGTGTGACCACCAGTGGTGCTGTGGAGCAGTAATTTATGAGCAGGGCAGGTTTTACCAGGACAGGTACAATACGAGGATGCACGAGCATGGGGGTGGTGGTGTAATGTGGTCGGGTGGTGGGGGTAATGTGTTGTTAAGAGGGTAGCAGTGCACCAATAAAAGAGAATAAGAAAACCATGAGCCGATGTAAACAATGCAGTAGGGTTTAAAAAAAAGGCATTTGCAAATATTTAATAAGGTTTGAAAATGCATTAAATATGTTTGTGAGGCCTTAAGGATACACGCAATGCGTTTTGTTGGGAAACACTCAATGTCAACAAAACTGTCTCTGTTTACATTAAAAACTCCACAGGGCACCTTTAAGTCTGTCGCTTCTTCATTTTCAGAGAGCGAACATCCTCTGGCTGGATTTTATAATGAAGCAGCAGATGCTCTCATCTCTTTTGAAGGGTGGCTAGAACCCGGGAAGCCGAGCTAACTGCCTTCCTCCTGTCAGGATGTCCAATAAAAGAGAGACAATTGCAGGGGTGTCTTTCACTCGCTAAAATGTCGCTCTAGGATGATGAATTTGATTATGAAACGAACAAATGTTTACCCAAAGACTCCCATTATGCACTGACAGATTTATCCTGAGGATCAACCATGAAGTCTGTTACACGTTTAAGAAAAGGCAGAGTCAGTAAGCTGGGGACTGATTTAAGCGCCGCCCTCCTCCAACCTCCTGTTTCAGTATATACCCTCAATCCCCTTCTCCACAACACAAGATGGACTAAAAGTAATTTTTTAGCATGTGATTTTGTGGCATACGAATCAGCACTACTACACATTTTAGTAAATAGAAAACTGAAAGCTATAATTGATTTTTTTTATTTTCACTGATGTAAGGACTTTGGGAAACTTCCTTCCTGCATCTCTTTCCCACCAGCAGGATGATGCGATGATGTAATTTTTCTGACATTGGCAGTTTTGCAACTTTTTCTCATTCCTCTTTTTTGTTTTTTCCATCCCTGAGACCAAAACATATTAGCTAATGTTGTGTTTCTCAAGAAATGAAAGCTAAGATTAAATGTGTGGTCAGCAGACTGACCTCCCCTGCATGATTTCATATCAAATTATCTCCTACCATATACATAAACAAAATAAAAACAAAACATACTCATTTATGCTCCGTATAAAGACTCTTATTTCAGTATATAGTCAGTATATCAAGGGTCTACAGCTTTCTTTAAAGGATAATAAAACCTTTGTTGCAAGAATTATGTGTATGGGTTGGCCGGTGGTCCCATCACAAAATCAGTCTGTTTCCTTTGCTAGTGTGTAACCTGAACCAAGTCAGAAAGCACAACACAGGCAGAGGTTTGAAAAAAGGTTAAATGAACTGGGTGGATCATCACAGCCTTAATGTTATAGGCAAGAAGGCAGAAAAGACCAACAACAACAAAAAAAACATCTAAAGGATCCTAAGGCAGCAGACAAAAACACAAAAGGCAGGCAAGCATCAAAACTGAGGCAGCCATGCAGGCACGGTACTAAACAAGGCTGGAACATTAAAAGGGCCAAAGGGAAGGTTTGGTATTTATATGAGGGCAGCTGATAAAGGGGAATGACGAGCAGGCGTGCAGATGGGTGTGGCATTCAGGTGAGCAACAACACACTGCTGACAACTGCTAGGGAAGAAGGGAACAGGAAAAACAACAGAAAGGATCAAGTACTCAAGAATTTATTGTCATATGCATAATTTACATCAAGCAATCATTGCAATATAATTCTTAGACCTCAAGCTCCCTAGAAACAGCAATCAAGAATCCACTCGAGCAAAAAAAAAAAAGATACAAAAACTAAAAATAAATAGTAGTATTAGAGTAGTGAAATAAAGTATAGACCTAAAATGTAAATCATACAACTGATATATATTATACAAGTAGTAAATATTTAACTAAACAGAGATATATACAAGTGAGTAGTAGATGGTTAGAGGAAGAAAACTGCAGAAAAACTATGTTGACTGTAGCAGTGGGTAAATCAAACAGAAAGGTTTGTTATACAATCAAACAAATGCCTTGAAATTGCAAAACAAGAAGACTCTTGATGACATCCACACCATGGATGTGATAAAATACAGTAAATATATATATATATATATATATATATATATATATATATATATATATATATATATAATTATCTGAGCCATAATTTTTTGTGCTTTTTTGTTTTGTGCCTCTATCACACCTTGGTTACTTCTCGTCTGTTTTTGTTTGTGTCCATGGCCTTGCAAACTCCCTATCGGCAAACCGCCTTCCCGGGTGAGCTCCCAGACAAACAGAAAGTGACCCACCTCACCAGGACCTGCTAGCTCATCGCCTGCAGGGAGAAGAAGAGCTGGTCGAGCGCGCCGAGGCTCCTGAAACTGCGAACGGTGAACATCACCTCTCCAGGGAGTGAGGAGATGTGCAGGAAGTCCAGTGTTCCCAGGTAGCTGTACTGTAGTTGAGCTCATTTCTCCACACAATGTGCTGAGCTGGAACAAAGCTGCTTGGAAAGGGTACGGAAGTCAGGGTTAAAGGATTACTGTTAGCAGAGCTGCATGGGTGCGAGGACACGGATGAGTTGTGAAGTCTGTTGTAAAACATTTTGTTCCCTCCGAAATGTGTGCAAAATATCAGACAAATTTCCAGAAGACACTTGTTGTTTCTCTAATTTTATGTTACACATTAACTGCATACAGTAGACTCTTTATAGTATACTGTTTTTGCAGCAAATATGTAGAAATTAGGAAATAATACAATTATTTCTCTATCAAACAGCAATGTCAGAATTAATGAAACCTATTTTATACTCACATTACATATTAATGAGGGTTATTTTTTTTATTTTTAGGTGTTTGTGGAGCTGTTTCACCACAAACCAAGCTTTCCAGGTCTCCATTTTCTTTGTGCATGGTGTCAGAATTGCAAACATCAGCAGCACACTCACAAATCAAGCGTTTTTAGCATGCAAAATTAGTGTGCAGTTTGGATTTAGGACACAGCCACCATGACTCAGCTGTAGTCAGAAAAGCACAAGTTGTATTAATAACATTAAAGATGACTCTGTACTATTCGAATGTCCCAGTAAGCCCTGACAGTGTGACAGTGAGCCAGCATTAACAACACCAGGGCCGGAAACTGAAGCAGCTAAAGGGAATTAAACCAACATTTATCGTGTATATATACATACACACTTGTGTTTTTCTTGCTGCTCAAAAAAATGCCTTCAGAGAAAAGTTATTGGTCTGTACTTTTCTGTATAGCCTTTTAAAGGCTCGTCACATCCATACAGGTGGTTTCAATTATTTTGGCTAATTAGACATCTTGCAGTGTGTGTGTGTGTGTGTGTGTGTGTGTGTGTGTGTGCATGAACAAATTATAAGTGTTTAATCAATTACACTTGGAAAAAGTAAACATGCATACACAGCTAATTTTTATTGATGTGTTGTTGAAGGACACCACAAAGCACGCATGAAATGAAGGAGCTGCTCACATCTGCAAAGTAGCTGGCAGTGAGAAAACAACATTAAAAATGTCAGTTAAAAATAAAAAGTTTGGAGACACGTTTTGTTTTTTTTTGGCTTTACAAGGTTGCAGTTTGACATCCATCAGTGGAAGTAGTGCATCATTTCCTTATAGTGCAAAGCAGTCTGTATATCTGTACTGCAAAGATATGAAACTACAATTGATATGTATGGGATTGTTACAGAGCTCATATCATAATTTAAGACACCTGTGTAATTGAACCAGAGGTAGACAGTGGCTTACGTGCTTAAACTTGAATTTCCATTTGGCTGTAAGCTGGAGAAAAAAAAATCATATTTTTTAACATCAAACAGCCTTGTGTTGGCATCAAGTTAAAACACTTCTGACTCAGCATATTAACTCTCCTCGGCCGCCTGCTTTGAGCAGCCAAAAGAACCAAAGACAGCTGTAGGATATGTTCAATTAACTGGCTTTTAATGTTCATGTTTAATGTTCGTCTTTGAATTATTGCCTTTAAATGATTATCTGAAAATGATCGTCTTCTCAGAAATGACTCATAAAACATTAAATTGCCTTTTACATTGCAGAGATCCCTCTGGCTATTAGCACCACAGCTTGCTTAGCTTGTTTGGCCAGACAAGGACATTCCCCATTTTTAATTTTGCCCCTTATCATAGTCAGGAATCACGTCCTCTTGATGCAGATCTCGTCAAAGACAAAAGAGCAAAAGTGCTCTGTGGAGGACGCAGACTTATTTTACCCGTCTGGTATAAAAGATCTTATGAAGGACACCAGGCTGTTAAACTGCATTTACAGAATGAAGAGAAGATGATGATAGAATGATAGAATTATAAATAATTATAAAATGTTGTAATATCATCAACAACCCTCTTGGTTTTGTCTCAACACAAACAAACAGCCAAACCTTTAAATAATATATTAGAGATTGTGGTCTTTGGACTGTGAGGATTTCACGGTTGCATGCCCGAGCCCTCCTCCTGTTTTATTCCCTCCCGAATCTCTGACTGCTGTTAACAAAAACACCTGTGCCTCCTCTGTCCTCGGGCATGTTTTTGATAGATTCTCTTAAAATATGTCTGAGGAAGAGAAACTCTGAGACGAGAGGGAGAAAGCTGTGTCATGACTTTGGCGTCAGAGATGACCTTTCGAATGTACTGTTTCCATTAATTTCCTTAACTAGCCGTGTAATTGTGCACTTCGGGTTTCTTTTTATCATGCCTTTCTAAAGCCGTCTCTCTGTTTCAGCGTCCCCTGTCTTTGTTAAAAAGCTTTAATTGGAAAATGACACATTGTTTAGATTCAAACAGAGGATCTGCCACAAAGGCACCATTGTGCGTTACCGTTTGATTAACCTCTCCTTTCTCTTTTAGCTGAGCTTGTTCTCCTTCAACTGTAGCTGTTTTCAATCTCGTCCCAATCTTCCCTACTCTCTTGCCCTTCAAGTAAGACCAATTCATGTTTCCATCCCCTTACTCTGCTATCATCTCTCTCTTCATCAGCAATTTCTGCCCCCTCTATCTGGTCCTCGAAATCTCTCGGTTTCTTTTTCTCCAGCAAGCTATGGCCCTTTCCTTTCCCGAAGCTTGACCAAGCCAGCTGAGAACTAGTTAGAAGTAGAGTCCAAAATGCCAAACAGACTCTTAAAGGAGTAGTTTGACATTTTGGAAATTGTGCTCACTTGCTTCCTCGTAGAGAGTTAGATGAGTTTGTGCACTTAACTTAACAACTTATGCAGTCTTAGACAATGTGCTGCCCCTAAATACTGAACAGGGGAAAAGAGCTAGCCTGAGTCAGTCTGTGCAAAGACAAATACGCTTATCTGCACCATGAAAGTTCATAAAAGTTTGTTTTGTTTGTTTTGTCTGTTCATAAACTAAAACCATAATGCCAAGACATAATCTGGATTAAACCAACAATATACAATGTGTTTATTAACAAAATTTATAGGTGGATTTATAGATAGATTAGACCAGCCTTGAAAAAATTACGATTTTAATCATTTTTCCTAAAACAAAATGACAATAGAAGAAAAAATACCTGCACATCTTGCATTAGTTATGCACATTTGAGAAGTACTGCTTATTCCAAATGGGAGACGCTTCACTTCTCACAAACTCAGATCAGTGTTTAACCTCTTTTTTCGCTTTCAAGCTCTCACTGATGAAATGGCCTGGTGGTTTCGTATCTGGCTACCTGAAAAGGAGAGACATTTGGATTTATGACAGTCCTGTACACTGCAGCAGGTGCTTATTGAATATGAGTATTACATACATGTTGCAGTTTAGAGGAATGTTGTCACTCAAAACTTAAAGTAAACTTTTTGTCTTCACAAATTAATTTGCTATATATCAGCAAGTTTGACTTTGAACAAGGCAGTGTTAACTGTTTCTAGTTTTAAAGCCAAGCAAAAGCTGCTTGCTCCACCTTCATATTTAACATACAGATATGATGTGTTAGTGATTTTCTGTCTAACTAAAAAGAAACTAAAAAATGCATTTCCTGAAATGTAAAACTATTGTTTTAATGCTGCTGATTGATTGTATTAGAAACAGCACAGAAGAAGCTAGTAGATCACTTGAAACCTGAAACTTGTGTCAGACTGAAATATTATTATATTATAATAATATTATTAACACTTCCTCTTGCATCTTTGAGAATAAATGGGATTTAAGAGATGGGCACAGACTGCTTCTAGGCGAGACGAGAGCATGTTTAAAGTTAGACGGCCCACAGCCAGAGGTGAAGAGACTATTTATGAGATGCAAGGAAACCTCTGTGAACATAAGTTTGTGTCCTTTTTGAGCAATTTTGCGGTGGCTGTGTCTTTAGGAAAAGAGAATTCCTGTGAGAGGTTATTTCATATGAGAAGATCTTCCCTGGAGAATTTATTCTGATATGGGAACAAATGCATTTTTATGAGCCTCTGGATTGCAGATATTCCAGACAGACAGTTTCCATGCAGACATGACTGAGTGATCCTGAGTATTATCAATTTTCTTTTCGTGTGTTTCAGTCCTCGTGGAATAGCAGAGAAATTGATGATGTTTTTATGAAAAAACAAAAAACAAACAAAAAAAAACATAGTCATAACCATACATACATAAATACCGTACATAGTCAGGACCAACAGTATATTTACTGGGCCATCAAATTCCTTGCAATATTCAGCATGTCTAAGACTCTTCTCTATGGTCCAGCTCCTCAGCAGGACTGACCCACAAAGTGCGGTGTTGACCTACATTCGTGGCTCCGCCGTGTAAGCACTCAATTGTGTATTTGGAGAATTAGGTCACAAAAATACTTCTGTCTTGCCCAGGAAAGATCAGAGGATGATCCATCTGAGCAAAATAGGAAGTTACATAATTTTGACTCTGATCCCAGGGCAACAGAAGTAAAAGGCAATATCATATTTGCTGCATTAAACATTTAAGCTACCATTAAAACGGCAAGCAAGCCACTGAGGACATTTGCAGAACCATTAGATTTACAAAAATGTGCAAATTGGGGAATGATTGATAAGAAAAAGATGATTATTTTTTACAAATCCTGACCTAATAAAACATGAAAGTTTTCTTTCAAGTCTGCTGCAAAAACCCCTGGCTATAATACAAAAAAAAGACAATATTAAGGATCACACTATTTGAATGTATATTTGCATGATAAGCAATTGATTATGAAGATTTGGGAGGTAATATTGCTTAATATTTTTTAAAAATTAGGAGGTTAACACATCAATAATCTGCAAGGTTATTTCCCGTGTGTGATGTCCTCTAGTCAGAATCCTATTGGACCGATTCCTGTATTCCATGTATCTAAGTCATCCTCTAATAGACACCCAATTTCATGGAAATTAAAAGGATTGCTGCCTTTTGAAATGTAAATTGGGTATGCAGATTTAGGATGAATCAAAATCTGCCTCCCTAGTTGACACAGAGTGAAATAAGCTTTTCATGACCCATTACGTCTGCGCCAGTTGTCGACTCCATACTCATTAAGGATCGGACACAACTCCAGGACAATTTTATCGGAGGAAGCGGCATCATAATCACTGCTTACCAAAACAAGTCACAGCCTTCAAAATGCTAGTCTTTGGTCACAGTTGACAGCTACTGTCTGAAAGAGAATCATTTTCAGTCATCTCCACGTTGAAGGTAGCTATAAAACTTGACATTATCTCCAAATAAGAAATTCTGCACTTAATCAGACTTTTGGTACGCTTGGGTACCTCATGTACACAAGTCTCTCTCCACAAAATATACTCCATATTGTCAGAAATTGTCAAGCTCCTTCGTATCAACCAAAGATTCTTAAGAACAACAAATAAAATCTACTTCTCTGATGCTGCGCTTCCATCTCAGCGTGTTTTCTCTCCATAATGAGTCGCCGGGTGTCTCAGTCGAAAACCAACTCGGGAAACATCACCACTTCCCTTAACTTGTGCAGATAAACAACAGCTTCATTTCAGAGATAATTTGATTATATGGTGACAGGTGTACATACCAAAGACAAAGTCCTTATCAAGTGAACAATTTTTGTTTCTTTGAGATCTGGTTTCAAGATTGATTGACTGAACTCCTTTATATTTTTATAGATTCATAATAATACGCTGTCATTAGTTTCATTGGGTGTAGTGTACATCCTGCAGTAGTAACAGTGATTGCCATCTGCGTGACACTTGATATTCCACTCATGCCCGTCCGCTTCCTTCCAGTGAGCGGACAGTCAGCTCGCAGCAAAGTGATTTCCAAACTAGACAATTCCACGCGCTCGTCTGCATTAATCTATCAGTGGGGAGATCTTTTAAAGATCCACATCTGTCTGTCTCAGCTTGACTGGAAGAGCAAAGCTCTGAGTTTTCCAACCGCATCCTCATGTAGTGTTTTTGAAAAATAAACCAAAAACACTCTCATGAATTATTCACATTTACAGGAGATTTTGGACTAAAAGTTGTAATGTGAATTTGATGTTTAAATGTTTAAAAGGGAAACATTTCAAGATTGATCACCTGCCTTAATGACCTTGGCCTTGAGTTAGGGAGTCCAAGAGGTCTGGAAAAGACCCAGGGACGCTCTCTGTGGATTCACACGCCATAGCGATAAATTAATCATCCTTCATCTTTATGTCAAAACAGTAGTTGGGATGTCAAAAAAGCTCTGCGCAGCACTCAGGGTATTCAGAAAATGGGTCAGGTAACATATCTCCCTTTACTAATGAAGTCCCTGTGCACTGGGCCTTACACCTGCACAGTTTCAATTACCACGGTGAAACAGGATGGGAAATCCTGACAGCGCTGGTCGAGCCTGTAGACACGCGGGAGAGGCAGATGCAGCAGTGCAATGTTACTCCACATTACGGACAGGAGAGAAATGTATCGGCTTTGAATGAGCTGAGTGCCCAGGCCGAGCACTTATTTATATGAAGATTACTTTAGGAAGTTTCTATTTAATTTATTGCAAGACAATTTATGCATTTATGTATTTATGCATGGTTGTCTGTGTTCTAGCCAAGAGTTTATTTGCTTATTTGCTTATAAATGTCTTTGTTACAGTCAGGCCCACTTTGGATTGAAATTCTGCTCTCGTATGTTTTGCGTCTTTTACATTCATTGTCAGTAGACACACATTCCTCTGCTGTACTTTATTGGTTTAACTACTTAATAAATTGTGGGGTTTTTTCTCTTCTTCTGTCCCATGTTTCTCTGCCAAGCGTTGATGCAACAGGAGTTTTTTCACTTCTGTTCATTTAGCCTCATGCTCTTGGGAGACAAGATCAAAGCAGTTTTCGCTGAAGCTCACGTGTTGACGTCACCGGCGAATGTCTTCCACAGAGGAGTGGCGTTGACAAGACGCCAGTTTGATCACTTTTAATGGTGTGACATGTGTACTGAACAATATCCAGAGATTCATTTGTGCCTGTGAAGCTCTTGTTAAGGTATCAGGTGTTTAATTTCTACAGCATAGCTTCAGAGTTTTCTGCATGTGTAATAAGCCGTCCCTGAAATGCAGAGTTTGCTCAGCGAATTCAATATTATTGAGTTCAGTGTTTATTCAGCTCCTCCCTGATGTTTCATCTGCTTATTGTCCCCGCTCTCCTGTGGGTCTGTTATCTCTGGAACATGCCTCCGGACGAGGACTGTTCCTGATAGGACACCAGCCATCAGTACCCACAGGGGGGGATCAGATGCTTTGCCAGAATCCGTGGTCAGTGAAGATTATCTGGTTGTGTTTGAGCTTTATAGACTCAGTCAGAGAACTCTCTGGATCGACTCAAAGACTGATCCGTCCACTCAAAAGAAGCAACTTTGATTGATGCTGAGATATCTCTCTGAGAGGCAGGTTTACAGTGTGACAAGGTGGATGTGCAGAATTGTGGGGATAATAATCTTTTTTTTTTTTGATACAGCTTACACTGTCACTCCAATGAGAGATTTACCCAAATATTGCTTTTGCAAACTTTTTCAATGCATATCAATAAGTGTGCACATTAACATACACTTGGTCTCTCAGGACTGTGCTCGTTGCTGCAGGGTCTAAGGTTGCAGCATCAATCATACATCAAGAGCTAGTAGGATTTTATAATCAATAAATATGCATTAAGTAAATATTCTATCATCAGGGGAATCCAGAATAGAACCCATTTTGGTCCAGCAGTTGATAATAACTGTGTTTTTATTTCAAGGGGAACTGTCTGAAGAAAGAGATTACGGCGCCCCGGTGGCTCTCTGGGCCGAAGTACAAACCATGAAACCGTAACGTGGGTTTGAATCCAGGCCCAGGTTTGCTCCATCAGTTTTGGTTTTCATCCTCTTTTTCCCCTCAGCGTTTCCTGTCTGTCTCCACTTTTAGTTGTCAGATACAAGCAGAAAACAAAAAAAGTAAAGAGGTAATAGCGAAGTAAAAGTCAAGAACTATACAGCAAGAAAAAAACAAACAAATGTGGAAGTGAGATTAATTTAATGTGATAATGAGATAAATTACATTTAAAAATGTACTTAATCTTCCCTGTCTTTGTAGAATAACTAAAGATGCTGTTATAACACCCACCTCCTCCTTGCCACCGTGTGCCAGTGCTGCTTTTTTTTTTTCTAATCATGCCAGATCTCATTGCGCTGTCATTGAATTAAGTGCCAATTTCAGGCCATGAGAATGTTATGTGGGTGAGAAACCTCTCCTAATCCAAGCATGCAATTCTATGAATAACAATGGTGAAACTCCATCCTGGATAAGCCATTACATCTTTCTCCCTGTCTCTAATTTTTCTTTTATTTTGCTTTTTGGTTGTCAGGCCTTTTCTCCGTCAGCCTCCCATCTGCTCCCATACTTTCAATTTCTCCCCGTATCTCCATATTTATCATATCTTTAACTTAAAAATGTAAATCCCTAAACTATTCACTCAGTCACATACCTTATCCGCCTCTCAGGAAATGCAAACAATGTTTAGTTTCTATTATGCAACCTGCAGGTGATTACATTCCCCTCATACTGCCCTGCCAATTAAGACAAAGCATTGTTCTGTCGAAGTCGGAAGATTTATGTGCAGACAGCAGCTGTCCGATTTAGATATATCAGGGCAATTAAAACACTTCTCATGAGCAGCCTGGTCACAATTGCCGTATTAATCTCCTCCATGCATATGAGTTCAGACGTCACACAGAGAGGTCTGTTTACAAGAGTGGCTGTTCTTGAAGACTGTGTGTTGCAATCATGTAGATTACAAAAGGAATCCAGCTACACATGTGCATTGTGTTTTTGGAGACGGACACCAAGATGCTGCTCGAGGTCAATGTCTTCATTTCTTAAAGTGATATGAAACAAAGAGTCTGCCCACCCCCTTTTGCCCCCCTGAAAGAAGCTTCTCATCTGTCTGTTTTGTCTGTCTGTTTTGAAGCAATATAAAACCAGAGTGTGGTGCAGCTCATTTCGAGCCCTCCGATAACTATCTTCACTGCAAAGTCAAGGGCTTTAGACTCATGCATGATAAGACCATCGAAGATAAAGCAATCTAAAATGAAATAATAAAATGCTGCTATCTACATGGGAAATTGTCAGAAAATGCCCTAATAAATTCTCTTTTTATAAATTTTCAGTGAGCGTAAAGCAAATGATTATGTGACATCATTTGAATGTGACATGAATGTGACAAAATGATTGTCACATTCAAAAAAAAAAAAAGAAAGAAAAGAAAATGTGAGGGGAGACAAAAGATAAAGGCGCCTGACGACGAGGCTAGCGGAGGTCAGAGGTTGTCCTCGTCCAGCATCTTGTTGACCCCGTTGAGTGTAAAGCAAATGACATCTGTCTTGATTAGATTCATTTGTTTTGACAGAAAGTTCAAAACTGCCTCATTTTTTTCTGAATAGATGGATTCATCAAATACAGTTAAATTAGTTGTTGAAAAATTAGTGAGTAACTATAAAGCATCAGCTGAGGGTTAGAAAAACAAGGATAAACTGGAGAAAGTCTGGCAGGGTGGACAAAACCAGCCAGTGTTTCTTTATCTTTCCTCTGCTCACAATTTAATCAGAATTCTGCCTGTCAAAATTTTTCCTTTTCTGCCACGTTACCCTCCAAACAGGCGAAGCGGTCACTGCCGCTCCGCTCAGTCCATCTGTCATGTTTATTGGTGGGGTTGATTTGCTGCCTCCACAGCCTATTTACACATTTGATTGTTATGGAATTCCCTGCACTCTTACTGTTTTACATTCGTCATGTGGACACGAGAGTACCCAATTCTGTCATTGTGGTTGGGATAGTTAAAATCACTGAAGTCAGAATGCAAATTATTTTTCAACCTGCACAGTGTTTCTGTTCGTCTACATAGTTTTATATGGTTGTCTGGTCATTGTGCAGATTCCCACATTTGCAAAAAGATTTCAACCGTTACTTTGCACATAAATCACACTTTTCAGGTATTATATTGTGAGTGTGTTTATGTGGCTCCACATAGAGTTTATGGACTACTCTCCGCTGCATGGGATCCCATCAAGTTCCTATTACTAGAAAAATGACATGTTGTGATGAGGGTCAAAGGTATCAGCAGCACATCAACACATGTTCCTTTGACATTTCTAACAGTATTAAACAATAGATGTGCAAAAACAACCAATGCTAGCATTAGAAATGGATAAAGCAATAAAAGGCATTCGGAAATAAACTGATCTTATCACTGTAAAAGAAATGACACAAATAAAATGTGTTTTATTTTTCTAATTACAACACACACATTTCTGTGTGACATATTGAACAAAACCATTTGACATATTTAGTTTGCATATGACTTTTATTCAAGTAATTGTTCTAACATTTTACTAAATACAAGCTCACAAATATATCAGCTAATCTTTTCCCGTTCACAAATTGGGGAGAGCAGAACTTGACCTTGTTCTTGGCATCAGCTGTTGATCATTTAGGTAATTAACCAACAGGAAGGAGGTTAAGAGGGAGAAAATTTCTGCATTAGTTGAATGAAACATCTTTTATCGCTGGGTCTCAACCTAAATCCCTTAAAACCTTTGCGAGTGTATAATTCTTGTTGACACAGACCACAAAGATGTTATTATTCACCATATTGTACATTTAAATGCAGAACATGAGCATTGAAACGGCCAATCCTTTGTTGGTGCAATATAGCAGGTGTGTGTGCTTATTGTTAGAAATTATATCCTTCAAACTTATTTCATGATACTTGGGGGAAATACCATCCTAAAACTACATAAGTTTGGGCCACAAAGCATTTCTAATTCTGATGGCAAAGAAGTTTCTCATTTTTCTCCCTCAGCTATGTTTCTGTGGATTTATCTCTCTCTGAAAGAATTCCTCACTGAGAAAAAAAAAGACAAATTATTCATGACTTGCATTAATTATGCCACAAAGAGACCTGTCTTATTCAGTGGGGGGTGTTAATCCAGATTGAAACCTGACGTATAAAACAACCTGCTGTGATTCAGCCTGCACACACACACACACACACAAATAGAGGTTTCTCCAGCTTCTCACTTGAAGGGCCATTCTCTCAGCTTTTCTCTGAAAAAACTAAAAACAGAAACAGAACGAGACAGTTTGGAGAACATGCCTGTCACCACGGAGGAAATCCTTCTCTGTCACCCGTTTGACTGAGCAGTAAACACGGTAGAACAACATGTCTACTCAATAATCCGCCAGCCGTGATTTCCCTTTATTCGCCTCCCTTTGATGTTACGGAGTATCAGACGGATCAAACTTTTGAGCTGTTGCATACAGATAATAGACATAAGGTTTATGGGATACGCCGTGCATCTACGTGATCTTTTGCAGCCAAATATCACAGAAATCATGCTTAAACAAACTTTGCCAACATATCACAAAATATCACAACCTGGAGCGTTATGTGTGTGAAGTCTCTAAAAATAGATGACCTGATATAATAAAGCATTTTTTTTGCAGAACAGGAGTTTATTATTTTTTTCCCTGTTTTTTTTTTCTCATGATTTGTTAACATGCAGTTGTATATTTCTGTTGTCCACTTGCACAGGCATTTTTTTTATTTTACCTGATTAGACCTGGGTTTTTTTTTCCCATATCTTTGTCATACAACTTATGTAGATGTAATTGATCCTATAATTGATGCTACAATGCAATTTTATTTTAGGATTCCAGACAACAGTACAATAGGATGATACAAAATAATACCATTCTGCATAGTATGGCACAATATTACATAACTTAGCAATATAATCTAGAGTATGATATAATAAAACTTTAACAGCAACACCTATACGGCTAAAAGCTTCTAAAAGTGCAAAATTAAATGTCTTATTATCATTCTTATAAGCATTGCCCCCCTCATGTAAATCTAATTACAGCTCCTCCCAACTTGAACCAGAGCAGAGGTCTAATCATCCTGAATTATTGAAGACACCTGAGTGGGTGCGAAGGACTTCAATGTGTGCAGGTGAAATCATGAACTGATTTCTAAATAGGCGACTCCTTTAGATTAGAGGCACAGATTGAAACTGTTATACAGCAGTGCTTCTTTTCTATCCAAGCACACTTTGGTAAAGATAAGAGACAAAATATTTTATAATTCAGTGAATGTTTATAAATGTAAATTCTTGATATTATTATATGTAGGTAAATCTATTTAAGCTTTGTAACTGGTTGGTTTGTGTAAAAAACTAATGGTGTTGCACAGAAACATATTTTCTGTGGAAAACTTCTACTTTTCAGTTTTTTTTTTTTTTTGAGAGGCTCTTTTGCAGAGTGCTACAGTGATAAGAGTCGCTCTCTTGATCAGCCGAATGTTCCCTCTGCCCGGATCTGATTGGCTGGCTGAAATGCCACACTGTATTAAGGAGGGCTGTGATTTGGAGATCACTGCACATTTCTCCTTGAAGCCTCTTCTTGAAACTAATTTGGAGAAGCTTCAAAGCGCCAGAGCGCCGCGTACATATGGCTTTTGGATTTTTAGATGTCATGTGTCAAGTGCTGCTGCCCGACTCACTGTGATTGATTACCCCACTGCTACTCTATTATGGATCTACTGCCGGCGTCACAGACTGTGACTGAATGATAATGACCCTGATAAACAATTAAAATCTGTATTTGCAGCACAACAGACCACAGTCAGACAGCAATGACAGCAAAGGTGAGTGTGGATCCATCAGCACATGTGATACCCCCCAAAGAGACACATTTGACCCTATTTTTCATGTTTTTTGCATCCAACAGCCTGTATGTTCATGCTCAGCCAACCACAGTTGAGCCCAGTAGATGTTCCAGATTTACTTTTACAATGTGTAACCTTCAGTTTAACTCAGACACCCACCAACAGAGCTCATGTTGTGAAGCCCAACAATGGCACACACCCCTGCCAAGAAGACTCATGGGAACTGATCATCTCTGTGGCAACACACACTTCCTGTCAGCCGTGATTGACTGTCACCCTGCAGGAGAATCACTTAGAACCACCATTAAATCCCCATTCATCCTGGGCCGCAGTTCAGAGAGGTGGTGGGTGAAATAGCAGACACAAGCCAGTATAATAAACAGCTCCTCGCCTCACACGGGTCTCAACCGTTGCTCCAAGAACTGGGCTACAGCCATCACAGTCGACTGACCTTGACTGCAATGCAGCAGGTAAACATTACAGCTGATCGCAGCACAGCGTGACACAGGCCGGTCTTTTCTGAGCACTAAGCGGGGACCTGGGGAGAGACGGAGCCTCAGATAAAGTAATAGAGCCGCACGAGAGAGCCCATCCTTCCTGCTGAAACACTGCACGTCAAGCCTCTCACACAGTGCGGGAAAGTGAATAGAAGAGACAACAGGTCACAAACAAACACGCGCTGATGCAGGAAGGGATTTGTGTGTGTGTGTGTGTGTGTGTGTGTATGTTTGTGTGGTGGGGGTTGTTCCTAAACTTTCAAATGAGAGTCCCTCAGGTGAATCACTTCGCTGGCCAAACTTAGTCCAAGAATTTCTTCAAGGTGAGCATTTGTTCTGTACGGCGCCTTCATTAACTGGGCACAGATCCAAGGTTGCTCTTTTATTTTTTTAGGCACCAGGTAACAACAAGAGTACAGGACCTATTTTTCCGTCTTTTACGAAGCTGAATTTCTACAGGTGTTACATTTATAGTGTCTAAACTCATTCACAAGTCAGTGCATTACCCTTCTTTTCAGATTTATTTTTTGCTTGATTTAAATATTAACCATTGTCCCTTCAAACGACAAAGCTCGTCTCTCTGCGGACCACTTCCTGTCCCTCGTGCAACAACAACAACAAAAAGAGCAACAGGAAGACGCGAGGCTGAAACCGGCTGAAAGTCCCCTGACAGCCAGAAGTCTTTTGAAGCTCCTCCTGACTGCCTTCATGGAGCTGCACAACCTGGAATTATCCAGGATAGAGGCAGATACTTTGGGTCTCATCCGTTTAAGGCGAGTCAAGCTTCATCATCAGCAATATCGTCAGCACATTGTTTTTTTTAAATAGTATATAATATAATGTTGTAGGATTTACTTGACAATATCTATCAATTATAAAAAAAAAAATAATCCAATGACTCAGCATTGTTTTGTACAGAAATCTCCTCATTGTTATTGAAGATAAGACAAATTATGCCTTATATCCCAAATCTCATATTAAATAAGACATAGTGTATATGTACTGACAGGTATGGCTGAGACACTGTGTGTGTTTACCGACGCAGCACTAACCTTGGCTCATAGCAATGCATTTTTATGTAAGCTTACATGAATGTGTTTACTTTTTAAGGTCAAATACAAAGAACTGTGTACCCGAACCAGGAGGGATAGATGTTTTTTTTAAGAAAAGCTATGTAAAACAGGATACCACACAGATGCAGTCTTCACCTTCAGCAATGTTATAACATGCCTTTTTTTTTGCATGTGTTGCAGTAGCTTCGTTGATTATTGATTAATGGAAAAAAAAATAATGAGTGGAAGATTTTTTTCCACTTTATACCTACAACTATATGTATGGCATCTTTACGCTGTAAGGAAATACTTTGAAGATGTTTAGAAAATAGCAATCTGTCAACTAAACTAACTCTGCTTTTATCATAAGGGGATCCAACCTGCATGAGAAAAGTCACCGACAACATTATATTTCACCTGCTGGGGGCTAGCAGCATGTGTCATGGAAAACGTGGATTTGATTGAAGTTATATCACACACAACAAACATTTGTCACCTCGGTATAACAGCTAACAGCAGTTCTCAGACCTGATCCCAGGACCTCAGAGCCCCCGTCTGACGGTGCCAGCTCTAGATTCAGTGGTGCCCAGGGTGAGGTCTGAATAATGCAGGAAGGAGTCAACACTGACATTTTTTTACTAATCTAACCGTGACCCAGAGCTGTTTTTATATTCCAGTCTTGTCAATTTAAGTGTCAAGTCAAATCTTACAAAACAAAATTGAGGACAAACACTTTATACATGTGATAACAAGTATGAAAAATTGTGAATGAGGCTCAAAGAAACCTGCCTACCTGCTGTACATTAACCCACAGCAAACATGGTTTTGCAGCTTTACTGTTTATATTATGTTATATTTATTTGTAACAGTGATCACAAGGCACTAAAGAACAATTTCAACTAATGTGGGTCCTTGTTGTTGTGTTAATTCTGTGACCCTCTATTTTAAAAGGAGACCTATCAAAATGTGTTATTTTTGTTTGTACAGCTGTAATGTGACTCAAATTCCTAATAAGTTGTCTTTAGCCAGGTTTGCATCATATCAGTCTGTCCACAACTCCTGAAATACATAGCGTCTCTTAATCTCTAGTTAAGAGAAAAGTTAGTCTCTTAAGCTGACTCTTAATCTTCTTAGTGAAATGACCATATTATAACTTCAGCATACTGAACATATTGTAAGTAATTGTTGCACTGGACATGTTGGTTGAGTGTTGATGCCAATTTTTCTAAGCTCTTTTAGTGAACTGGTTTGAGAAATCAAAAAATCTTGTGTTTCATTTTCACCTTGTTTTCAAAATATTTAAGCAACACAAAAAAACAAACAACAAGAACAACTTTGGTCTCATTTAAAATTGGTAATCAAGTCAGGAACAAGCGACAGAACCTGGCCCAGATGAGTCAAATATAATTCTGTAATTCATAATCACAGGTTCCTGTGCTCCATCCAATCATCACATATTCATCTGCAGTATACAGTCTATCACCTCTGTGACGCCCCACATCTACTCAATATTCTCTCTCTTAAGGTTCGAACAGCTGTCCTTGCTTTTGATATCAAAATATATGCATATCACGTACCGTATATACTGAGCGAAATACTGAAACTCTTTTTTTATAGCCACACCACTACTTCAAATGAAAAATTTCTTATCATCATTTTATGCATATTTCCCTGTGATTCTGTGTAACATATTTTGCATCATTGGAATAATGACTTCTTTTTATATTTCGGCTCAATGGACTTACTTAAAGTTCGTGATTTGAATTTCTAATAATGAACCCAGCAAAGGGTTGAAAGGGTCAAAGCACCACTTAGTCCTAAATTAATGTCTCATCAAACCAGCTAGTATGTTGGCATTCAGAGCTTCAACTTTAGTTATAGACTTTGATTACATGTAAGGTCAGAGCAATGGGCCTGAATCCTTGAGATCTGAAACTGCAGGGATCATAATTGAACCATATGGATACTACTATTTCCACATAAGACCTTTGCATATGATTATCACTTCGAAATTGCTGTAAACAATCGACATTATAAGGCATGAACATTCATTTCACTTGATGCGTGTGATATTTAGATAATACTGTCAAATAAGACATTTCTGTGCATTACGCTCTCTTAAAGCTGAACATAACTTTCACACACTGGCCGTGAGGTGCCTGCTTAACAACAAGGCCAACATGCCCTTCTCCAATAAACATTTTAGAAGAGAGATAGCGGGCAATAAGGTGATCCATCTTAAGGGCACGCTGTAAGCACGGACGACCAGCACACTTATCTTTGCTGAAGGGTTACCCAGGAGGCGCAGGCAAAGTGGAAATTTTATACAGTTAGCAGCAGAATAAACCCTCTCTCTGGTTTACTGTAACTTCAGGGAAACAGCATAACAAAGAGATAAATACAACTGAAACCTCAGTGGCTATAAGTAGGCAGGGTGGCTTTGTTAGTTTTGGGATTTCTCCACAATGATGAGTGATATTCTGCATTTAAGACTCTGGATATTGCTGTCTTTTTTGCATATTTTCCAAAAACCAAAACACACAAGAACAAAAGTATGAAGAATGGATTCAGCAGTAAATACAGATAAATAACCCCCTAACTGTTACAAAAAAAGCTCAGTATATTTCGTGTTGTTCCTGGAAGCTAACCTTCATCTTGTTATTTATTAGATTTGAATAAGTTTACAGTACACTCCACCAACCCTAGGCATGCATTAACCAAGATAGGCCGAAACATGTATAGAAAAGAAAATAATAATGCTGAAAACAAATAAAACTGAATGCAAATGCAAAAGTGGGACACTTGACATTTGGTGACACCGTGGTGGCATTTCTGCCTTTTGCAGATGATGTTCTCCTTTTGGCTTCATCGGATCGTGACCTTCAATGTTCAGCCGAGACGTCTGAGGCTAGATGTGATGCAGAAAGTGGCGGATTGCGGATTCAATCTAGGTGAGGAGGGAGCAGCTGCCACAAGCCGAGCAGTTTAGGTGAGGTATTGTTCACAGAGGATTGTGAGATTGATCATCAGTTAAGGGTATCGGCTGGCAGGCTTTGTATGGGCATGTTGCAGTGAAGTGAGAGTCGAGCTATAAAGTAAATCTCTCAATTTATTAGTCAGTTCTCATTCAAATCCTCACCTGTGTTCACATGCTTTGAATAGAGACAGGGAGAATGAGATTGCAAATACCGGTGACTATAATGAGGTTTCTCGGCTGGGTGGCTGGTCTCCCTCGATGTTTAAGGGAGCTCAGTGGTTCTAGAAAGCCACGGCACTGAATCAGGACTCCTTTGCATTTTAAGGAACCAGCTGAGGTGGTTCAGGCATCTCATTAAAAATGCCATGCTCTGTTTGGGGGGCGTCTTCAGGCATGACCAACTTGGATGACACCCCAGAACAGACCCAGGACACACTTGAGGGATTACATCTCTTATCTGACCTGGGAGAGACAAGGGATCCCCCAGAGGAGCTGGAGCAAGCTGTTGAGGAAAATACCTTTTGTGTCACTCTCTTTAACTTCATTTGAAACTAAATAGTTTGAAATCATTTTTATCTTAATCAGATCTTTATGATCATGATATATTTACTTTCATAAGTCTGAAACTTCCAAGACCAACTTTTAAACCTTTCTACAAACTTACTGTCTTGCACTGTAACTTAGTTTCGTCTTTGGCTGTCTCTGAACTGCTTGTACTCTGAAATTGATTTCTTTCTGTCTAGAGATCAGAGTATGCCCTGTCAACACCTCTGCAATCCCTTTCTCCTTTTCTATATTGACAAAACCAAGGGCAAAAAGCAAAAAAAAAAAAAGGCACATTTTTCTGTCCTTTTATGGGCTGTCATTCAAAAGCAAACAAAAAAAGGCTGTGAAATTCAAGATTTACTGCACCAGAATGAGCGCATTAAGAGTAGGACAGTAGAAGTGATGTCATTCTTACTCACAGTTGGACACAAATTCTTGGGTTGTGAAATGCAACGCTCAAATAGGACATTTTCTTCTTATTCACCCACACAGACAGAAAGTATTTTTCAGCTTCTATCCATCTCATGAGATACAGTAATTATTTCTCACTCAATTCTCAGCTCCCCGCTCGCACTTTCTGGATGTTTTGATTTTAAAACTGGGTCACCTCTAAAGTTTTGAAAGTAATTAACAGCATCCAAACAAAAACTGGCAACTGTATCTTATTTCAGATGCATTTACATTAATCTGTAGCATGCCTTAATAATTGCAAGGTGGCCATTCATGAATTTGTGATGTACTCATTTGGATTCATTTCAAAATAAGTTTCTCTAAAGTTTTAATGAACACAGACGATTGAGTAAAACTTTTCAGCATTTACTAACTAATACATGTATAAATGGTTTAATAGATTCTTCAGTGTAGTTGTTTAAGTGCTTATTAACGTGTACATTATTTCAGAGTAAACATATTTAACATTATTATACTTGTGATTTACTATGTTATCCTTCAATCTCTGTATATACACCAGCATCCGCTTATTGATATGTGCATATATAATAGGCACTTATATCTGCTTACAACTGCATTATGCCATGTTATGAACCATTACCAAATAATTAAATGTCTATATAATCTTTATGAATGAGATGGGACTGAAAGCTTTTGCCAAAGATTCTCTCTGTAATGAGTTTTTGTATATGAAAGGAAAAGGTTTCATCATTCTTAAATAATGTGAGCTGTCAGATCAAACAATCTTGCCGCGTTATTGTGAAATATAAAGGCATCACTCGCTTACAAGAGAATAGAAAGAAAACATTGCAGCAAGTCTTTCTTGGGTTGCGAATGAAATGACTCTGCTGAATTTGGTTTTCTATTATTTGCATGAGGAAATGATCAAAAGCTATCACGCAAACTTCATAAGTAACCAAATTAAATGAATGCCAATAAAAAAAAGTCATTTTTAATGTTCACACAAAGGCATGTCCACTTGATTTCTATCATTAGCAGCTCAGAAGAGGGGGAATATTACATTTCCATTACACTGCTAATTATTTTATTTTATTTTTCACAAACATCTTTCCGAGTAAGCCGAACAAACAACAGATTCTATAAAAAATTCAGCTTTACCTGGTTTATTTTGAATGTTTTGTTTGAGCGCAGGCAGCCTGCCAATTTCGTATGAATCTCACAACCCATCCGACGTGTTTGTGTGTGTTTGTGTGTCATTGAGAAAGAGATTTGTGTGAATGTGGGGGGAAGGCGGCGTGTGTTGCACATGTGTCTATCGTGCGTCTGCTCGGCGAAAGGAAGAGGCAGACAAGTGAAAAGAGAGATGGAGAAAGAGCGAGACATGTCGCAGCACCCTCAGGACGTCTCCTCTTTCTGAGCAGCTGTTGTCTGAGAGCTGGAGGCAGCACTGCGGCGCCCTGTCAACTCCTTCTCCCACAGAAGCCCCCGTGCATGCAAAACAGGCTCAGGCTGCCCTCTCTCCTTGGCCGTGCTTTTCCGCCCCTTTTTGTCTCCGTATATAACAAACACCTCCTTATTTTCTCCCCCTCTCTCTCCGAGGCAGAGTCCTTATTCAAATCAATTTCAAGCCATCAAACGTAGTGCACTCGGTAATAGTTGCAACGCACACAAGCACAGCACGCGGCAAGTGAGACAATTTTATGGGAAAGAACATTTCAAGGGCAGAGACTGATAAAGAAAAGAAAATGTATTGTTGATTTTTTTTTTCAGGCCAGATTGATTGTGTAATACTAGATGTATAAATCCCCCTGCACATGGAGAAAAAATCAACATGTTCTGTGTGCCTCTGATGTCGGAGGCCAATGGATTATGAAAAATTAAGCTATT
This sequence comes from Scortum barcoo, assembly GCA_023238725.1. Taxonomy (NCBI): domain Eukaryota; kingdom Metazoa; phylum Chordata; class Actinopteri; order Centrarchiformes; family Terapontidae; genus Scortum; species Scortum barcoo. The sequence goes on from CM041545.1 coordinate 16,985,179, forward strand.
TTAAACCGTTTTTAAGCGTCACTACTTTTCATTTCTCATATTTTAAATGGCATAGTGTTAAGGAAACAGACCCAAACTAAATCTACTAAATATATGTGATGGTCAATTATTTAACATTAGCAGGGACTATAAAGAATATAATCTCTGACCTTGTGCTTTCTCCTGTTTTTCAACCATATTCAAAGATATGATTTACTGTATAGTTATTTGTGGTTGAGCCAATGAAAAACTATTAATCATGGTTTTATTGTGGAAGGCGAGGCCGGATTATCAGTCTAGAAAAGTGGGCAACCGGCCCGAAAGCACTACAGTCGAAATTGGTTGAAAGTAAATTGATACCCTGTGTAGCAGTGGTGGAAAGTAACTAACTAAGTACATTTACTCAAGTACCTCAAATTGAAGGTACATGTACTTTACCTGAGTATTTCCCTTTGAAGCAGTTTTATACTTCTACTTCTCTACATCTCAAAGCCAAATGTACTTTTTACTCCACTACATTTGTCTTATAGCTTTAGTTACTCATCAGATTACAATTATTCATACCCTTCCTGTCCAGTGAAAGCCACGTATCACCCAATTTAATTTGTCTGATAAAAGTTTAGGATCAGTTGTTCCTTTGTGTTGAGAAAACTCTCCTTCACCTCAACATAAATAAACTATTTAAACGCTTTTAGGTTAGCTAGAAAATACATCTTCAAAAAGCTGAAAACAAGCCGTTTCAGAGATATGTGGCTCTCACAGCACAGCAACACTACAAACATATGGGGATCTCATAGACCATGATGCACTGCTGTAGAGTAAACTACCCATCAGAATATAAAGTAGTTAAAATGACCTCAACCATAAACATCTACAAATGCTACATCATCTGTCAAATGCAACATTCACATTAATATTAATTCAACAACATCAGACATAATCTTGAAACACTGCCACGAAACAATGAGTATTATTACATATTTTTACTATTGATAGTTTAAGTACATTTTGCTGATAGTGCTAAGTAAGATTTTGAATGCAGGGCTTTTACTTGTAGTGGATTATTTTCACAGTGCGATATTCATACTTTTACTTCAGTGCAGAATGAATCTGAATGCTTCCACTGCTGTGTCTGAATTTGCACAATCAGCTAAGTCCTGCAGTATCTGAAATCCTTGGTGTGTGCATACAGCATTGTACAGGAATATTATACACACACATATATCTGACATTAAGAGACATGTAGCTTAATCATTTTTGTAAGAGCAACCTGCAGAACAGCTTCTAAAAGGAGCACAAAAAGTTTCAAGGAGTGTCAGTTAACGTGTAAAAGATCAGGGCGATGGAAATTAAAAGGGTTATAGTAACAGAATAACACACAGAGACACACCATGTATGTATTTTACGCCTGCTCAGAAAAAACAAACAGACATTAGGGATCACTGACAGTCCTCTGCAGGCAGGAACTGGTGTTAGATTGCATAGTCGACTAAATGCTACCACCATGTGGAATATATTGGTACTGCATTGTTTTAATCTCTCCTGTTTAGCATGTAACTTCTTTCACTTTTGTTATATACAGTCACGCTGCATGTATGAACAAGTTTCTTTCAAAGCTTGAACCAACATTACTGTCCTCAAACATTTATGGAAACCTTTCAGACACCAGACAGTGTTTTGGACACATTTTCAAGTTCTGCACAAGCAGAAATACAAAATTAAACAAGATCAGAAATATAATACACCTTGTACACTAGTTAGATGTTTTTTGATAAAATCTTTGTACATACAGACTGAGGCCTTCAACATCATATAGGTGACCAAAGTTGATTTTTTTTTTGTTGTTCTTCTTCTGAAAGCAAAAATATTGGAAAAACATCATTTAAGTTCCTCATGCAGAACATTTGGATAATAGAATCTCTGTATGTGTCTGTGTACAGATTTTTGGGTCTTAGTTTAACAGTGACGCACACAGGGGATGATACGTGTTGCTAACTGCTGAATCCTCTGTGGTTCACAAACGAACTCGCTGAACTTCAGACCACATCCTAATAAACAAGTGTCACAACAGCAACACATACACGACACAAACTCGTAGTTTCAACTTTCTGACTCAGGCTCTAATACCTCAATAATTACTCAGGTTTCTTTCACTGTTGCAAATGCTGTTTTAAAGTCTGACAGTACAGTGACAACCTCATTATATTCTGAATTCACACCACCACAGACACTTCAGCCTCCAGTTCAACATGCAGGAAGTTACATTATGTGAGTTTGGCAGTAAAGCTCACAACATTTGATCCACTTCTGCAGCAGCAAAACAGCATGTGGCAGGACAGCCTCACCTCATGGCACATTTAGTAGCTTTTTAAGAGGTTTTGATTACATCAAGGTCAAAAATAAACATTGAACCGCAACTTTTAAAAACAACATGGCTAAGCAAGTGCTTAAACAAATTATGAAAAGTTTAGCAAGAGGTTAAATGGACCTCGAGGTGAGGTTGTTTTCATCTTCTCATGTTCTCCTACCTTATAAATATGTGTGCCATGTTTTTGTGGCTGCTTACATGCAGTCGACATATTGCAGATATTATATTTTTTTAGCGGTTCAGGTGAGTCTGATAACTTTGGAAGCTTTGAAATGTCCTGAATTTAAAATGAAGTGGTGTGTGGGTTAAAAAAAAAAAGCAAAATATTTCAAATATCTGTGCAGTTTCAAACAACATCTCTCATCTTTCAGTCACTTAAATCTGCGTTATGATAGTTGCAGTGGAATATATTGTCTGAAAGCTTCAGTTACTTTTCAGATGACAAATCTCCATTTCTTAAATAATCAATTAAGCCCCCTTGGATAATCTGAAAAATGCATTGTCACAAAGCTGAGAAAGGTTCTTTTTTTCTAAGCTCAACACAACAAACATGTGATGATCTTACACACCATGATAGATCAAAACACACAACAATATTTACAGTAGGTAAAAGCAGCTCAACCTTAAACATACACAGCAGTAAAATGAAACATAATGCAGCAGTAGCATTAATCCATATCAGATATGAAAATAAAACAAGGACCGTGTTACCGCAGAATGAGTACTGCATTTAAAATTTTAAGCAAACTGGACTTTTACTTTTAGGTTACTTCTAGGTGTCCTCTGCACATCTGACACCTGCTCTGTGCTCCTCCTCTGTGTGGACACAGCCTCTGCATAAATAAACACAAAAAATAAAAGTCTGTATTGATCACTGAGACTGCAGCCTGTTGTTCTCAAATGTGTGTCGTCATCAGGTCGGTAGTTGCGGAAGTAGCGCGCGCTGGTGAGCGAAGGGGGGATGATACCTGCTGCCTCGCGACCTCAACGGGGATGAGAGGTGTGTGAGTGTGTGTGTGTGTGTGTGTGTGTGTGTATCACTCAGGTGGGCATGGGCGATCCTGCGACGTGATCCCGCAACAACCGCAACAGTTTCGGTTCATTTCCGACCTCTGCAGAGTCCCGTTAAAACTCCCCCGGACAGGAGGAGGAGGAGGAGGAGGAGGGTGCTTTTTTATGATTATTTTTATTATTATTACTGGAGACATGGGTGCTCTGCAGTCCTTACCTGGTCTGGTCAACCACAATACGTTGATCTGGCGGAAAAGACTGGCTGTGAGTAGTCATCCTTATTGTTGGCTGCTGTTTTTTTCTTCTTATTTCAGCAGCTCACTGCACCGGAAATCTCATTTGATCTTAAAGGGGAAATCCGAGCATCTCAACTCAAGATCTGACATTGTTTACATTTAAGTATATATTTACACGCGTCCAGCAGCGTCTCTCTGCCCCCTGTTTGGTGCAGCAGTGCTGAATAATTTAACTTGCATGTTGATGCGGAGTGTAACTTCACCCAGTGTACAGATGGAGCTGCTCTTAATAATAGATCAGACAGTGTGTTGAAAGCTTTGACAAAACAAAAGCCGATACCTGCCCATTGGTGTCTTTAATTCGCCTGCTGTTCATTGCGAAAGAGGCGACGTGGAGGTGTTTTACATAAAATAAGAATATTCAAATGCGCTGTCTCGAAAGTCTCCAGTAAAAGGAAGCCACAATCAGGTCCCCCACAGACGACTTGCATGTATAGTTTTGTGTCTGCTTTGCATCCAGCTGCATTTTGAGTTGTTTGAATAACTCTGCTCATTTCTCTTCTCAGTTTCATTCGAGCAGATTGGAGTCCTGCACAAAAGGTTCAAGCAGCTGAGCCACAATGAAGAAACTCTGCGGTGAGTTGATTGTTATGAGTCGCTGCGATGTGGACTTGTCAGCGCCACTTGCAGGTCTTCTGTTTTGTTATTTAAGCAAATGAGTTTTCTCAGCAGGTCGGCTTCCCTCGAACCTGCCCGACAGGCTTTATGTTGGCATGTAAAGCTTGCATCTTGTGACCACGATTGTGTGATATGTGACACTGTGTGCCGTGCCCTAAATAAATCCTTTTGTCCACGCTCAGGAGGGATCACTTCAACGAAATCCCAGACCTAGTGTGCAACCCCATCCGTTCGCAGATCATCGAGGCCTTCTTTGACAGACGGTACGGTGATGGTAGCTCCAAAGTTGCCCGAACTTCTGCATTCTTTTCAAAATTCATCATGTGGAACCGCACGCTCTGCATGTTCATCCTCTCTTTCTGTATTTCTTTAGAAACTTTCGTCAGAATGGCGAAGGTACGGTTGAGGAGATCGGCTTCGAGGAGTTCCTGGTGGTCATGTCCCATTTCAGGCCCCCATCCCTGCACATGACGGAGGAGCAGCGCGAGAGCCTCAGGAAGGAGAAACTGAGATGTGTGTGTCTTTGGACCGAATCACATGGTCAACATTATCTGTGGCTGACGTGAAGCTCTTGAACTGACAGCTGTGCTTTTGTCCGCAGTTTTATTCAACATGCATGACACAGACAACGACGGGACGATAACCCTTGAGGAGTACAGACATGTAAGCCTCTGCTCGCCTTCTGTGGATAAAGAAAGGCAGCTTTAAACCTTTTACATGAACTTATGTTGTCACATAACCACTGAAGATTGCAACAGACAGCTTGGAGAAATCGAGGTGAACCACTATGAGTTTATCAGGCAGACTCTCCTCTTCTCTGCAGCTGTTTTTATCAGCATCACTTGATTATTTGCAGCTAAATTTTGAAGATTGAAGTTGCAGATTCTTTATGGTAGAGGGAAGTTATCTCTGTGTTTTATCTGCCCATCCACAGTTGGTTATTGGGCGTCTCCACCTCACCGCTGAAGAGTCTTAACCGCAACACGCTTAGCTAATGAGGGAAGGGAGGAGGCCTTTTTTAATTTCCTCTTTGAGATGAGGCCTTTTGAGTCCAGCAGTCGCCGCAAGAATGCGGTTTTATTTCAGCCGCTGTTCACTTCTGTCCAGGTGGTGGAGGAGCTGTTATCTCTCAGCGGGGCCCTGCAGAAGGAGACGGCCAAAAGCATTGCTGATGCAGCCATGTTGGAGGTGGCCAGTATCTCAATGGGTCACATGGTAAGCTGTAATAACTCGAGATACCGTGAAGTTGGGTTCCCTGTTTGTCCAGACCAAGTCAGTCAGTAATGTCACTTTTCAACACACAGGAACCTGATGATGAATTCTATGAGGGCATCACATTTGAGCATTTCCTCAAGGTCAGTACTCAGAATACACACTATTATACGCATGTTAGTTAATTATCACACATTTACAGTGCATTTAAACGTGTCTATACTTGTTTAGATTTTTTTACAGACTCATAAACTTTATTATTTTCAAACTTTCTTTTTTTTAGTTGCTGAATGGCTTTGAAATTGAATCCAAAATGAACATTCGCTTTTTGAATATGGACACCACAACCCTATGTAAGTGAGACTGGCACTGTAAACGATGCAGTGACCTTCAGGAAAACTCCCAACGTAATGGTTTCACTATAACAGTAACTATTTGCTGTTTCCCTACACCAGTTTGTCGCTTGCATTGAATATATGCCTTACTAATGTTTGAATAACTATGCAAATTCAAAGAAAATATGCATACGTGGCTGTATTAGGAGTAGTTAATTTGATTGTGAGCAATAATATGAGATAATCAGTCCGACAAAAATCTGTTAATAGTTCGGATAAGCAATAATCTAATATCCATCTTTGGAGTAGCAGACAATATGACTCTATGCATGCAGATAAGAACATGTAAAAATGTTAATGCCATAAACGAATATCTCTCAATAATCAGGGACATGAACGTTTGTCTATAAATGTATCTATGTGTGTCCAATAACGGGAATGCAATAATGTGAAAATGCCTTTTATTCATGTTACAAATATGGCACTCGGTGCATGCTCTGCACGTTAGATTTGCACAATAAAAGACCCCAAGAAACACCTCTGACTTCAGTTCACGAGGAAGGAAATGGGAGTGCTGTCATGCAAGATTAAATGCTGAAAGGCGGTATCTACGCCATATTTATGGAGAGCAGATGATATATGTCATTATATAGAGTTATTTCTGTTTCTGTGTCTATTAACATCTTCATTCTGCGTCACCTCAGCGAAACCATTATAACCTTTAAAAAACGTAAGTCAGTTTACAGTTACGATGAAACATGGAAACAAAACACTGCACATATCTCACCAGGATTTCTTACAAACATCCACGCTTTTGTGACTGAGTGACTGACTCATGGAAATAACCTTTGTTAATTTTGTGCTTTGTGGTTTATATAATATTTTATTCTTAGTTTGACGGAGAATATGGAAACTGATCGTCAATGATCTGATCGTCATTATTATAACACAATATTTGAACAAAGCTTCACCAGCCCCATCATGTCAGAAGTTTTAACAACTTTATATCAGAAACTTGAATTACAAGCTGAGGCTGCATGTTTCAATAGTTCTTATAAAGCCCTATTATGCCGGCCTTTCGATGTGACTTTTGCTGTAAATACACACAGTCATTAGCAGCAACATCAAGAACAGTGATTTTATATAAACCTTCTCTAATAGCCCCAAAATCCTTTACAGCAAAGTGGAGAAACAAGGAGAACTGAATTATAAATGGGAAGTCAAAAGCATCCTGTTGGTGGAGTGGTTACAGTTTATAGTAAATGCAATAACCACAACATCCCCAGTTTGATTCTGGACGGAGATCTGTTTTTTTTGTGTAGGAATAAAATCTTTGTGTTGTGTGTTGAATGTATACTCATTTTTTTTTTTTATGTTCACTGTGAATGCAAAGTGAGAAGTAAAATGTCAAAAGATCAGCACTTTGATGCATCTTCACCTCATACTTCAGTCAGTGTATTCACTCATGTGTGTATACTGCCCTCCACAGGTCACAAAATGTAAAGCATGTTGATTAATAATGAACCTCCATTCTTCAGATAATGAAACATGTATGATGCTGTGCTTTTCAACATGGTACATGTCAAGTCATTTGTTTGCAGGAGCTCATCAACTTGTCATGTTGAAAGTCTGTGACATTGTATAATTAAGGCTTTTACTTTGTAAAGCTGTCCATATTTCTTAATAAAATCTGTAACCTGTGTTCACTGCTGGAGAGTCAAATTGTTTACTGATCTGTTTTTCAGTCAACTTTCTTTGGTCCTGTATTGTCATGTTGCTGATCCATCAAAACAGCTGGTTAATGAGGATTTCAAAAAGCTCTAAAACTATTTGAATGTCTGGCATTTTGTCAACAATATCATATTTTTTATTTTAGTGATTTACTGATATTGGTATCTTTTGTTCAAACCAGACAACTGAAAAAAACTATTGGGGTTGACAAAGTTGGTCTGTCGGCTCTCCACTTTGGACCAGACTGAAATATTTCAACAACAGTGACTGTCTTGTTTTTAATCTCATGTTTAAATGTGAATAAGATAATGGTGTGTGCTGTTTTGCAATATTTTTTCTTCTTTTCAGACAGCACCCCATGAGAGAACAATATTGAACTTGAGTGGGTTTTTTTTTCCTCCTGACTTTTTAAATAGTTGTGTAGAGGTCAAAACATTCTCTAAGTGATTAGATGCAGATTGTTGCAGATTGCAGATGCAGATTGTTGACAGGTGGATCGGTGGTTACAGCAGCTACTGCAAGTCGAGGGTTAATTACACTTCCCGTTGGGGTTTGCATGTCCGTCCCTCGTTTCCCTCCAGCAGTCAGGTGGATCAGAGCGTGTTTTTCCAGTCAGGACTCGTGACTGGTCCAAGGTGTCTGCATTCTCACAAATACTGTATCAGCTGGGATAAACTTCATCGCTCTCAGACATCTTTTAAAGCACCAAGTGGGTAGTGAAAATGATTGAATAATGCAGAGTGAAGAATGACTGTTGCCCTGAGGTACCCTGTGTTTGTGCTTTAAATAAAGCAGAGTTATAAGAGGGAACTTGATTCATGACCTAGAGTGAATCCCCCACCTACTTCCAGTTTCCTGAGAGCTTGTGATCTGAGGAAAGTTCAGTAAAGCATTACTTCATTTGCACAAAAATATTTATTATTAGTGGCATATATATGTATATATAGATGACACATTTGCATGCAGTGTCTGTTATTCATTCATTTAAAAAGGGTTCGACTTCTCTGAGTCCTGTGTTTTTCCCACCCCGCCCTTCATACGCTTGTATCTCCATCTTTCTGAGGATGCAAGTGCACAAAACACACATAGTTATCTGACCCACACCCACCCACACCTTGTGACTGGCCAGACAGCCCGCCAGTTTCATGAAATCTTTCCTATCTGATGCAGCCTTGTGTTGAACACATGCGTCATTCTGAGCTGATATCACACAGTCAGCGTCTCAGCAGCTTCCTGATTTTCTTTTAACCCCTCTTGATGGACTGATTCTTCGAGCGCGAATGATTCTGCCTTTTGAAAAAAAAATGTTATACTTGTCAAAGACAAAAAAATCTTGGTCAGCACCGTTGGTGTTACTCAAATTGAGTCCAGCAAAAAAGAAGACACATGTAATGCATGAAAATCTGTTTACTTTTTTACTTTTTACTTTTTTCCAGACATTGACATAGTAGATAGTAGAGCAACCACACAAAGAAACTCACAAAGAAGCTGCAAAGTACCATAAGAAAATAATATAAGAAAATAAGTTTACATCAGCAAAGTTGAATCTTATATAACATATTAGACAAATTAAATATACATACACTTGCATGGACATAGCTTAACACTCTTGAGTTTTTTAGAAAATAAATATTAAATACCATAAATAGGCTTCATTACACTGATGTACCAGCCTTCATACTCATCTTTTTAAGTCTTTATCAACCCAACGAGCATAAGTGTTGTTGGAAACTGACTGTCCAAGGCCGGCCTTTGGTCATCCTCAGAAGAAGAATGTGTTTCTTTTTGTCCTCCCTCTGCACACTTTGCTTCTTAGAGTCCTCAGTTCTCGGGAAACATTTGACAGGAGCTCTTTGTAGGTCTTCAGCACCACACAGCCGTAGACCTTCTGCTGGAAGACGTTCTGAGGTGGAGGTAGTGTCGTTGACCCCCCTGCCGGATCTGGCAGCGGCAGGTTCGGGAAGAGACTCTGATAAAAGCTGTTTACGGATGAGGCCAGGTTCCTGCTGCTAGCGCTGACAGTGACGAGCTGGGTCAGCAGCGGGCTGGTGGGCGACTGTAAGTCTGTCTGCTGCTCGTACACCCGTTTGAAGTGTGGGAGGAAGGCTTGGAGGTGCGTGTAGATGCTCGCTATCCTCGCTGAGGGCTCCAGGCCGGAGATGTTGGGGTCGGGGACGTCATTAACGGACACCTTGCAGAAGAGCTCTGACATTTCGCCCTGAGAGGTTTTCTGCAAAAAGAAAAAGGAAGAATGAAAAACACTAATCACGCCACACATTTTAAATAGTAACATGAACTGTCAGCATATTGTGTTTAAAGGTGGAGCACTGAACAAGCAAGATGAGGATTTAACACAGCAAAAATACGATACAGCAGTTTTGAGTCGGTACTCACATATATTTTTATTAGGTCGGCAGATTCCTTCTGTACAAGTCTGGTGAGCTTCAAAGTCTGCTGCAGAGAATTCCCACACTGCTGGTGTCTGCTCGCTGCCACAGTGCTTGAATCAAGAGCCATAACCAGCAGGAGAGAGAGTAACGCTGCAGAGAAAGGAACTGGTCAGTTAAGGTTATCCTACATCCCATCGGTGAGGGGAACTTTGTGTTAAAGCCACAAGTGGAAGGCAGGAGGGACAAAAATAGAGTCACCACTGTGCAGACATTCAGCATGTGAGACAAAGAAAACCAGAATCTACATTATCAGTTCATTTTTATAAAATCGTGTACTGTTATAGTATATTTAGATGCCAACAAAGAGTCAGTCTCTTAAATACTGGTCAGATTCTTTAAACTACAAACTACTACTTCAGTGCTGCTGAAAAAAAAAAAACTAGACTGTTCAAAAACCTGTAAGTATCAGTAAAACCGAATCTGAAACTGGCAGCTGTAGGCAGCTTACAAAGCACTAAAAATGAGCACAAAAGCATGCACAGTGGCAAGAAAAAAAGATGCTGCTGTGTTTAATTGTTTCCCTACATTTGAATAGAAAAGTAGATGTAACAAAACTTACTTGCTGCTGGTCTCAGAAACTGTTGAAAATGCATACTCTTTACATGACCATTCATTCTCCACTCAGTATCACAGGCAAATTGCGCGGACTCGTCATAATCACACTCCTTTAAAACTTTTTTAAAAGACAGAAACCACACATTTGTCATGGGAGGAAATGACGCTCACTTTGTGAGGCAACCAAATTTCCCAGAATTTCCTCCTTTTCTTTCAGATGTGCATTTTTTTTCTGTCCTCTGCATTAATCAAGTGGGCAACGTCCCTACATGCCTGTTCACAGAGCAGGCATGTCAGGACACTGACTAGTTATTATTACATGTATGACCATAAAGTGTTTAAAGTATTTTTAATAGCACTTCCTTTTTGTTTTATACTGCACGGAAAAATACACACACCCTGATATATTTAAACCGCCTGAGGAGCATTCACCTGCTGAATTTAGACCGCAGTGTCAGACATACATGAAAATAACTGAAGAACTGAGGTCACCCTTTGACACACTTCACTGTTGTGCTTTTTTACTGCCCTCTAGAGAGCTTGGGCCACAATGTGTGAACTTAGTGGGTGTAAACAAAAGTAAAAGTGAGCTCACCGCAGTGCACAAGGTTGCACACAGCTGGTGCTTCTTGTACACTCTCTTCATAGTTCGAGAAAATGTACCTTGAGTAACATGTTTAAGTTGCCTAAAGTGAAGTGAAAGCGCAACATACCGTTACGATCTCATACCACAAAAAGGGGGTTTGTGTGGCTCTTGCGATGGTTTTGCTGCCTTAAATATGACAGCAACAAAACCACACTCACACATTTGTTGGTCCCCAGATGCTACACAAGTTAATTCACTCAAGTTTACCTTAATATAAGCGGCAAAGGCAAAAGTGACTCTTGCAAGTAAAAATAAGAAATATGTGGCAGACAGAGATAGTTTGACAGGGGTGTTTTCAGGTAAAATTATCATGGAAACACTTCTATTCAACACTTTTTTCTGCATTTTGTCATTATAACTCCGACAACTGCTCCTCAGACCACGTGCGTCTTTTTGCGATGTTTTCATGGGGGCACTTGTGCAGGAAGCTGGCATGGTCACAGGAAATGCATTTCTCAATCAGAAACTTTTACAAGTGCGTAAAGGGGAGGGTCTCAGTTAAAGTAGGCAATATGTCAGTGTCATCACACCACAAAGTTTCAGCCTCTGACAGGCTGCGCTCACGTATCAGAGGATGATTTCATCGTGACATGTGATGACTGTGTTGCATCCTCCGGTCATCTGTTTACGTGGTATTCGGGGAGGATAATGTAAAATATGAAAATAACACAAACTGGGTTTTTCACATCTTGTCTAATCTCATCATCGTCGTCATCACCACCACCACCGACGACAACTTCTGCTTGGAGACGCCCTGTGATGTGTTCAGCCGTCTGTCTGCATCACCGGGGGTTAACAGGAGATCAGACTGCAGGACAGGAGCTGTGATCTGTGTGGGAGCAACAGGTTCACACTGCACCGAAACTGAAATAGCGCACCGAGAGCTGACTTGATCTCCACCTTTTCTCAACGGTGATCACGTCTCAGTTTCAAGCATCCAACACTAGATAACCACATTTCTGTCAAACCACTGACTACTTGAGAAAAAAGCCAGGGGGAACTCGACATACCACAATCCTGTCAGCACTACTTCAGGTAAAGGCTAACCACTCTTCTGCCACCCTCGGGGCTTTCCAGTTACCCCAGGGGACAACAGAGGGGTTGCGGTAGGGAGGGCAACTGCTGCAGATGGTGCTGCAGAAGCCGACAGTTCAAGGAAACTACACTCAGATTCCTGCCAGTGTATACAGTACAGGCGTGCCAAAAAAGGCCTCCATTCAACACCTAAATCAAGCAGGTTTACCCTGAAATGTAAAGAAGCCTAGAAAACAGTGAGCGGTCTGCAGTGCAACTTCCCTCTCACCTCCTGTTCCCTTTTCATGGTTCTGGCTTACACAAGTTATCTTTGACCTGCATGTATGTTTGTAGATTTACAGTAAATCATAACAAACTGCGTTTGACACCATGTAGGTCACGGCGGTCACATCATACCAGTGAAAAGCAAAAGTGAGAAGTCTTAGACCACATAAGAGAGCATTGCAAGGAAATTTATAGAAAAACAATAAGAAATGCACTGTCATTAAATGCAGGATGTTGATTGAGACTCCTTTGTTTTTTTTCAACAGAATCTCTTTTATTTTGAACTGCACAGGAAATGGTGAATAAGGTTGTTTAGGAAAGTCCCTTTTATTCTAACTAAATACATCTTTCTAGTAACTTAAAATTCACATAAATTGTAAGGTTCATAACTGTTCTGAAGCTCTCAGGCAAACCTTATTCAAACACCCCAATAGCACTTTTTTTTTTTTTTTTTTTTTTTTAAATGGAACCATTTGTCTGCAAGGCTTCAGTTTATATGTGACCAGACAAAAGGCCTTACTGCATATGAGAAACGTTTTCATCAAATTTCAGAAAGTTTGTGAAAATGCAAAAGGCTGAAAAATCTAGAGGAGCCATTCAACTTCAGAACACACTCTAGTCAAACAGAACAAATTCAGAATTTAGGTTTTCTACGTGTAAAACAAGAGCATTTAAGTTCTATTGCCATCAGAAAACTGAACGTCGCTATATTCCTCCATTTAAAAATACTTTGTTAACTCAGGGGATGTCTTCCACCTTTCAGCCCTGTGAGGAATATGACCGAACATTAATACAAGTTGTGGCTCTGAAATGAAAAGAAAAAATAAAAACAGGCGAAGAAATACCTGCCAAAGAAAACAGGGTTGCATTCAAGACCACCACATTAAACAATGTTTCAAAAACTGACCCGTGATAAAATAGTATTTATTTTTTCATACATATACTTCATTTTTAGAGGGTTTCACTGCATGGGGTACTCTAAATATGTCATGAGTGTTTGAAAAACTTAGTAGTGTTTTGACTCAGAGGCGTTTCCAAAATGCTTCACGTTTACATTTTGTAAAAATCAACCGTCTCTCCAAGACAAAAAACTACAAGGCTAAAGGTGGTATTAGAAATTAAGCACCAAACAATTATCTTTCCATTCATCATAAATGGAAACATTGTGCAACCTGTTCAATGACCATAATGAACATGGCAAAAAATATGTAAATCTGATCATTAGACACCAATTACTCAAATGCAATCTGGACCCACATGTTGTGTTTGCTTTTGTAGAATCGCTGATCGATAAAAGATCATCGCACTGATATAATAAGAAATCTGTGGTTCCATTCACCAGCATGTATACAATCTGAGAGTCTAGTGATTTGACTTAGCAATATATTGAGCTATTGTATGACCATATCTCTATATTATAAAACAAAAACGAAGCAAACAAAAATCTTTATCATTAAGCTCTGTTATCAGTAATAGACCAGTGTCTCTGTATGTTCTAGCTATATTCTCATGTGCAAATATTCATATCAAAAGTTATACAGCACAATTCTCACCATTTTCCTTTACAAGAACTTTGATTAGTGAACATTAAATGATTCACAAGTTTAGATGAAATCCAAAACAAACAAAAAAAAAATGGTGCCGGCCTCAGTAAATAAAATATAGATATAACAAACACGGAACTAAAATCTGCTTCAGGCACAACTTAAATAAAGGCATTTGTGAAATTATCATATCAAATATGGCGCTTATGCCCAGTATCTATAGGCTTAAAACAAAAAACAAAAAAAAATGCTTTTATTTACAAACAGCTAAAATCTCTGACAGATTCATGCTTCACTTCACAACCTGAATTTGTCCTTAAAGTGCATGCAATAATAAGCGGTTTTACCAAGTGGGATCTTCAATTGTGATAAGATAAAACGGGCTGATCAAGCTAATGCCAATTGATCCTACGTATCAAATGAAAGAAAATGTAAGAACTGTCACCTAGAAAAGTGAGGGACCACAGTATACTGTATCCATAAGCACAAAATGGAAGTATGACCCGAAAAATAAATAAATGAATAAACTCTGACTTTATCCAGTGACCCCATACAGTAATTTTCACATTCAGAGCATAAAATAAAGTCAAATAAATAGAACAAAAGAAAACGGATAAAAAAGACAAAGCAGCTTAACACCACGGGGAGAGTCCGCAGCTCACATTCCACAATGTCCCTCCATGTAACACACACAAAGCATCATACGAACATGATGGGTTTCTACTTAAACATATCAAAGTGCCAATTTTACTAAAATTTCCTGATTTATTCAATTCATACCAAAAGGAGGAAATGGCATGGAGGAAAGAGTCTGTTATCTTTTAACACGTACGTTTTTGAGTTACACTGACTAGGTTTGACTTTTATTGACATGATGTTGTAGGTTCTTTTGTTTTACTTTCCCCCTTCAAGTTTCACAAAATAAGTTCTCATTGCACGTTAACACCTCGATTAAAAGATGCAATATCTAAGAGAGAAAGAAAGCAAGAGAGAGAGAGAGAGAGAGAGAGAGAGAGTTATCCAGCTCTGTCACTGTGGCTGTGACAAACGGTCAAGTGGATGTGAAAAGGGCACGGATATGTTGTCCTCAAAAGATAAATCCACTTTCATCTGTTGTCTTCTTTGGGGAAGTCCAGAGATCCCAGGCTTCCAAAGCCGAGGCTTCTACTTTCTATGTCAAAAGCGTTAATTTCTCTGTCCTGACGTTCCAACAAGTGCTTGATCCTTTCGGTACGCTCCTTCTGAAGTGCAGCCAGCTCCTCTTCAATCTGCAATCAGAAAACATGGTAGTGATTTCATTATATGGACACTCAAGTTAAACTTCTAGCGCTTCTAGTGATGGGGCTTCATCAGTCAGTCAATCAGCGTAAGCATCCAACAAAACAAGCAATCTGAAGATGTTTCCTTGAGTTTTAGGTGACATGCATTTCAACATTTTCAGACATTTTATTGCCCAGACAATTATTTATGAAAATACTTGGCACACTAAGAGCTAATAATACTACTCATTCGTAGTCTTTGCCATTTCATAGTGAAGTTTTCATTAAAGAAAGGTATTGTCAAAAAACTACTTAGCAAATTGTCATATTTACTCAGTACTGTACTATACAATATGTTTGCTCATGCTCCATTAAGAATGAACCCTTTGCATTGCATCTCTCCTGTATGATCACCAAATTTCCTTTTTGTTTGGCAAAAGGAAAATATATATACTTGTAATGTAATAACAAATCTTTATGCTTATTTTGTCACCTATATCCAGTGTGCAATCCCAGTTCTTGGCAAAGGGAAGGGTAACAACTTAAATACTTTTTACAAATTGGGTTTTAATGAGGTCAGAAGAAAACAAAATAAAAGAAAAACAAGACCATGAGTCTGCAAGGCTTCATCATCTTAGTTTAGTGTGTTAACAGGCTAAATGTTGATCCCATAAATATCCTGCAGCAGACATGAATATGTGAACCAAATTACACAGCAATGCAAAAGACATTTCATCCAAAACCACAAATGTCAACCTCGTTTTTCCTCTAAATGAAAAATCAGCATGTCATTAAAGTCACTAGAATTCATTCTCTGAAGACCATGAATGTCTCTACTAATTTGCAAATCCATTGATTAATAAAGCTTTCTGTCCAGTCCAGTTCCCTGTACACTGAAGTCTCTTTTCCTAACTCCACTGTTGAATCGAGAAAGGCTACAGAGCTCCACAGTCACCAACCACTTCTTTCCACCTGCAGCGATGACCCCCCCAATTTTAAAATTACTAACTCTTAAGGGTTGGTTGAAGCCCCACTGCCGTCCTGACTCTCTAGGAGCGCTTGTCCAGGCCTGTGGTACCTGAACCCCTCAACATCTTTGGTTGTAATGACCGTTCCAGCCTTTAGGGGCCACTAGTGGGGCACTAAATTGTAAAAATCTATCTATCTATAAGGCATCTCTCTGGAGATTATCTGTCTTCTTACCAATCATGAAGTTATTTTATATATACTGTGGTGTCATGCTGCATTTATTTTAAGTATCTTAAAACGGTTTTGATCTTAAACCTACCTTCTGTTCAAGGTGTGCTCTCCGTATGGAGACCTTCTGCTCAAGTTTCTGCTGCTCTCGCTCGTGTTGGGTCTCCATCTGTGACTTGGTTTTTCTCTGGTAGGCATCCAGGAGCTCCATCTCTTGCTTCAGCTGCTGCTTCAGAGCTTGGCACTCGGTTTCCTGCTCCGCTTCTAATCGCATCTAAAGACCCGGTGAGACGGTGGCACATACAAACACATTAACAACAGGCGCAGGTTGGGCCACATTTATCAAAGGACAGGCCAACAATTTCTGCAAAAACATCCACAAGACAACTGTAAGACAACACTCTAGAAATTCAAATGATGAAGTTGGAAAAAGTTGATGCACATACAGTTATTGTTAGACTGATGTGAGGATGTGTGAATGTGTTGTACAAATAAATAATCAACATACAAATGATGAATGAGGCCCACTTTTGCTATTCATGACAAGATGCTTCAGGCTCTTCGTACCGCTTGTGAAGCCATCATCTCGTTGATGCTCTGCTCGTACTGCTCCGCCAGTACAGCCAGCTTGCGTGTCTGCTCCTCTTTCAGGCCCTTCAGGATGGTTTTATGGTCACCTTTGGGAGAGACCTCCAGCTGATGGTTCCTAAGAGCTTTGTACTGCTTGTTCTGCACTTTGCAAGTGTCCTGGAACTGTTTCTTGATCTGCATCTCCAGCGTCTAGAGAGGGTGGAGAAACAAAAGTTAGTGTCCTGTTTTTTCATGTCACATTCAGATGGTAAAAAAACCCCAAAATTACTTGGTGCATTTTGATTCAGATTCAGCTCAATAATAATAATTGAAACGATAAACATTAGTTATATCGCTTTTTAACTTGACTGACTGATACTGATACTGGTTTGGCACCTGACAACTAAACATCTCAACCCACCAATTCTAAGTGGTGTAAACAATTTCTTCATTAATTTATGTATTTATTTGCAACATTTCTGTTTGCTTACAGAAAGCAAGCTTTTATTTCATCCCATTGTAGATTTAAAAAAAAAACACTGTCAGTAGATTTAAGAAGGAGATGAGATTTAAATTTGTGAAGCACATTAGCTAAAATGTTTTGGAAGGAGTAAAATTATTATATTTATATCATATTTATATCATATAATAATTATTATATAATTATTATTATTATTATATCTTTTTTCCTATAGGTTTCTAATGGGCAATTTAGAATACCTATAGAGCTTTCATATCAAACCCATTATGTAACCCCCTTCTCCTGAGACATGTCCCGTCCCTTTAAGAAACTTTAAAAACGTGATACCAGCTCACTAAATATCCACAAAAGTGGCAAAGAGAAAGCTCCAGGCACCTTGAGGTTTCGGGGCTGCTGCCGCTGCTCCAGACTGTGTTTCCTGTGTAGTTCTCTCTGCCGCCGGCCGTTATACTCCTCCTGGTTTTCGAGCTCCGTCTGGTGCTGCAGCCGCATGAGTTCAATACGTAGCTTCTGCAGCATCTGCAGCTGCCTGCGCTCCATGTCCTGGGTGGACTCGTCCTGCCGGATCATCAGGGCATGCTCCATCTCCTTCTGGATCCTCTTCTTGTTCAGCTCCTGGGATGAGACATTTGATGTATTTTAATGACAAGACACACAAAACATAGAGTCTTAGTCATCACTTTTATTCATGTGAGCACTGCATTGCAAGAAAGCAAAACACCGGTTTGGTGTCTCTCAATATTCTCTATCAGCTTCTTTCTTTTTAAGTTCACAAGCTTCTTTTTACAGATAGATTTAATAAAAGTAGATCACATACAACTTTAATCCATGGTTCCATCATTTATCCATGCATTTCTCATCTGTTCCCTCTAAATATAAAAATTTTGGCATGTGAGTGAGTGTCTCTGCTCTTCTCACCTGTAGGTAAGTGTTATATTTCATAAAGGTGTGTTCATTTTTATGGATATTAGAGGTGGCCCACTTCTACTGCAAAACATGAAGTTAAACCACATAATTCAGCATTCTAGTTGTCAGTGGGCAGACCCTTTGAGAAATCACACATGTTTGAAGGGTACTGAACTTTAATTTGTTATGGTCAAAACGTTTTAAGAGGAAATGTGGAAAAATCGCAAATCTTTGTTTCTTCCAGGTTTCTAATGTGAAGATTTGTTATTTTTCTCTTCCATATCATAAAAATGCCAAGTAAGAACCCCTATATTTTGGAAAATTTATCAATGTAGCAGTTTGAAGAAATCGGATAGTGCATAATAATTCATTGATTTACCAGCAGATGATTCACAATTAAAACAAATATCAAGTCATCTGTATAAAGTAACTCAATCTTCTGAGCAGTCTGGTTTGATTTGGTCACATTGATCATTTTACAAAACAGAAAAAGAATCATATTACCTCTCTCAGTTGTTCCTGCTCAAACTCGTGCCTCCTAACCAGACTCCGGCGTTTGAGGGCCCTGCAGCTCCGGTCGTAGACCAGCCGTTGCTGGGCCAGAAGATGAGCTTCCTCCTCGGCCTGAGAGCGCTGCATTGTTTCTTTGTGCCTGGACAGACGCTCCTGCTTCTCCTCCTTGGGTGTACAAGGGTCTTCGCTCATCTCCTGTAACACACCCACAAAATAAAAAACACAAAAATGACAGAGAAGAATGAAAGGAGTGAGCATTTCTTCACATATTAAACAGATACAATGTTTAAGATCACAGACTGTTGATCATTGTTCTGTATTCGTTTGTGATATTTACTTCTTTGATCTTGTCTTTGCAAAGCCTGTACTCCTTTTTCTGATTTTCTAAGAAAGCAGTCAGCTCTTTCTTTTGCTGAGCAACAATCTGTTGCTGGATCCTCCTCTCTTCAGCTGCAACTGACTTCATCTGTGAAGAGACATTAAAATATTCAAATCATCACCCCTTATTGATCTCCTAACTGTCACAAATGCCTGTGCAGAGGCAAGTTTGGCTTGAAGTGAGTTCAGTCACAGTAGTTTCCACCTCATTCATAAATAACACCTGCTGTTAAAGCTGTACCTCTTTGTCTGTTTGAGCAGCGTGGCGTTTGGCCAGTCTTTCCAGCTCAATGTAAGTGTTGTTCGCTTGCGTCTCTAATTCCTTCTGCAGCCGGAGCCTATGCTCATCCATCTCGGCCTTTAGCCTGTTCTCCAGGGCGATCAGCTGCTTCTGGTGCTGCCGCCGCATGCGCTTATACCCAGACATCTGCTCCCGCAGCTCAAAGTCCTGCTCATGCTCCTGGATCTACCTGATGACCTAGACGGAGGAACACAGGAAGCAGGAAGTAAAAGAAATGGAGCAGGCAGAGAGAAACAACTGCTACGGTGGAGGAGGGAAAAAAAAAAAAGAGAGAAGACAGCTGGTAAGTCAGAGGCTACGGTCTAAAAACAGACCACATAAAGTAGAGTGCAGACAGCAGTTCTGCAAACTGAAAAAGTAATCAGTTTGCAGATTACTACACATCCACAATAACCCAAGAACTTAACAAGGGTTGGTAAGTATCAGTGCCTTTCACCATCAGTGTCACACAAAAGAGTCACACAATATTCATTCATGTTCCTCATCAGAGTCAGATCTTGGTGATATAAAGCAACAGGAATTAAGCAACTAATCACTTCAGCGCCGTCTCTGATGAACAGGTATAACATTCATACGGTGTCATGATGTGAGGATGAGGACCAACGTGAGGCATGACCGTTTGAGATGAGAGAAGACGTGAAAATGCATCCTCTGACAAAGACCAAATCGACAAAGACATCGAGAAAAGACTTATACATATAAATGCAACACACACACACACACATAAAAGCAGAGGCAGAGAGGGAAGCTGAGGATAGAAAAAAAATGACATCCATTAACAGGATCTGGTTGCCATGACTACAGATGTACAGCTGAGAACACAGACACCTCTTCCCTCCCCTCCTCACCCCCCGCCGCCAGCACGCACACACACACACACACACACACACACACATGCACACACACACGCACGCACGCACACACACACTAACGCATTTCTATGCAAACGGCGGAGAGAGGGAGCCGCGTACCAAAGATGCTGATTTGACGGTGGCAATGTGTTCACGGGTCTTGCAGTCGAGAGACCGGCTCTTGTGAGAAGTAGGCCGCAGCTCTGGCCTGGTGTCCCTGTGCACAGCCTCATCCCTCACGCAAGCATGGTCCTGCAGGGGGGGGGAGGAAAAGGAGGAGATAGTGGGGCTGGGTGCTTCCCAGGCCCTCCGCGCTCCGCTCGCCTCCGCTAGAGCTGCTCTTATTGCCGAATCTCCCTGAATGCAGCACACATCCAGCCTCAAACGCATCCTCCCCCCCCCCTGCGCGCTCCCACCCGGCTACTGTCTGCAAGTTCTTCCTAAGAGAGAAAAGGGCATTGCCAAAACAACTGCAGGCACCACCGAGAAAGGCAGCTGCTGGATGTAGGAGATGTAGTCGTTCTTCTTTTTTTTTTTTTTTTTTTTTTTTCCTGGCGTCCCCCTCTTCTTCCCAAAGAGGAGGAACCAAATGGCTCCGGTGGATGAGGGTGAATTATGCAATGCCTACCATTGATAATCGGAGGGAGATTGCACGGGGATGCATTTGGCCGCCGCTCTCCTTTGCCGTCTCAAAAGGCAAGAAACGTTTGGGAGGAAGCCCACTTTTGCCGTCTTCCAGTGATCGCGTTTGGCAGCATGTCCGAAAACGAGCGGATCAGATGAGGCGCATCCGAGCATGGTTCCCCCGCGAAGATGTCGCCCGAAGATGCGTTTGTATTCCACTCCGGTGTCTGTCCTACATTTACGGCGCACTTGGTCATGGTAGGTGGTTCTGGTGCCTTCTATTCATCTCTTTCCTCCTGTCCCTCTTCTACACTCCCCCTTCCTTTAAAGGGACACCGCAATACTACAGGCGCATCTCACCCCCCACCCACCCCCTATCACAAGATTATCACTGAGATCACTGAAGAAATAGATTATTATTATTATTATTATTATTATTCACCAAATCCTACAGTGTCATCATATTCAAAACATTTATTAGCTTTATGATACCTTTTCCATGTTTTTTTTATTTTCTAAAAATGCCTCTTCTTTTTATTAAAAAAGAAATAAAGGAATAATACCATATCCGCACAACTCTGAGATAAAATAAAATACTCATCCGTAAACTGTGAGTTACCTATTTTTTATTATTTCTGTTGTTGCTTAATGTGGCCACCGGGGGGCGACAGAGACAAACATTTACACGCCATCTCTGTTTCTCCGTCGTGCTCAAAACGTCGCAGTCTATGAAATAATTCGCCCTGAATGCATCACTGATACAGCTGCTGTTCCTGCTAGCATCATAAATACTATTAGGGAACGCAAAGTACACCTTAGCAACCACGCAGTACTCCCGGCAACCATTTTTCATTTGCCACGGTAACAGCTAACATCTGTATCAATCACCTAGAAACCACCTGAAACATCATAGCAACCACTTAACAACCACCCAGTGCAACTCTAGCATCCTTTTTGGAGTCACATAGCAACCACCTAGCATTACCACACAGGATTGCCATGGAAACCAGCATATATCCCCACCAATCACCTAAAAACCCCTTGGAATACCTTAGCAACCACTCAACAACCACCTACAATAACCCTAGCAACCAGCCCTATCAGACATTTGAAACACCATGGCAACCACCTAGTCACAACCTAATGCCAGGATACTGTAGAAATGCATCCAAACACACATCTCATATATCTCATCTAGCAACCACCTTGTAGTCATGTCATGGAAACCAGCAGGTGTCCCCACAAATCACAGAGAAACCACGTGGAATACCATAGCAACCACTTAACAACCACCTAGACACGACCCATGCCAGTATACTGTAGCACCGTATCCAAACACACAGATCACACAAAGCAACCAACTACTACCAATCACCGATGTCACCACCTCAGTAAAGTCTTAATCAGGGTCATTTTACTTTTTATTTGGAAATATTTGCTTACTAGTTTGTGCTGCTGCGACTTTACTGAGCAGAAAGTGGACTTCATCAGTGTTCCTTCAGGATGTTTGTTTTGCTCTATGATATTTAATCATTAAAATCGCTTTAATTTAACCATTAAATGAATCATAATTTATATTAGAGATCTTATCAAAGAACAAAGGGTTTATAAACTCATGAAAACAGACTGTAATGCTGTGAATTTTACTGATCCACTGTACATCTGCTCGCGTTGAGGCCTGAGAGGTCCAGTGATTTAATTTATAGTGTGCATGGTTTTCTTCCTGTTGATAGCTGTGAAGCTGATGACGGATGGAGGAAGGATGACCGGCTGTTTGAACACGAGTACACGAGCATCAGTGATGGGGCGGCTGCTGGATGGGTTGACCAAAGTTAACCTTATCATGTGGGATGATTGCAAAACATTTCGAGCTCCACTTTATTTAAACTGACTCCTTAAATAACTCAGATGAGGAATACTCTGTTTGGGTCAGCAAGGACAAAGGGAAGGAGTAAAAAGAAAGAAAGAAAATATTTTGTTTTGCAAAAACTTTAGTTGATATTTCCGGAAAGAATCAATCCATGTGTCGACATACAGCACAAATACAGCAACTTAGTTACATCAACATGTAAAACCAAATTCAAACACTAGATGTCACTGTTCACTTTTGAGTTGGCTTCATGAGATCAGTTTAACACCTGACTGTTACTCTTAAAGCTTTTAAGCCTCCATTGCTTTTGCAGAGATGACACTCTTGTTAAATTAATGTGTAATTTCCCAGTTCCATCCAGCTTGAATGTCGATTGAAATTACAAAATTTTTGTTTGTTTATTGCAAAACTTTTCAGTAATGATTCGGGTCTAATAGACTTTCAACAGCTAATCAAGACAATGTAGATATGTTGCTTTTGATGAAGGTCTACATAAAGAACAAAAAACCTCAAATACTACAGAAAAAAACTTTGTCTCAATCAGGAAATAAAGCAGAGTCTGTACACCAAACAGGACTTTAGTGCCCTCTTGTGGACCTTTTGACAAACATTACCATGAGAAATGAAGCAATAGATGAATAATCAACACAGATTGAACCAATTCCTCTTAATCCCCTAATCTGCTAACAAAGGCATCAGTAATGAAAGAAAGAAGAAAAATGCATTCTTTTTTATTATGTGGCAGAAGCTGTTTTTATACAATTTAGGAAGATTATAATGATATCCGGATATCTTCAATAAGCTGCAGTACATCAATGTACAACCTTCAATACAAACACACACACAATGAACATTCACTACAGCTTTTACAGAGTTTCTCTTTCTCAAAAGCAAAACAAAGTATAACCAAATGAATTATTTTTCTATTATATTTCCCCCCTTAAACAGAAATACCATTTGATGTTCAAACCATTCTGTCATACTGTAACTAAGCTGTTTAGATGCTCTGTTCAGATATAAATAGTCAACTAATATCAAGGAGAATTAATCCTGTCGTGCATTTCACTGTCCATTCTTAGCCAGCATTGTCTATAATATTCACAGCCCCTTAGGTCAAGCAAGGTCACAACTACAGCTGCTAACGTGCAAGTGTTGACAAGCAAAAATAATTCCTTAATTTCAGAGTCAGTTCTGTGTTAATTTGATGCATTGTCTCCATTGTCTTTTGATTTTGAAACCAAAAGTAGTCGTGACTGTACTGGAGACAATGCATTGCAGTATTAGACAGCATCTCACAACAGTAAAACAAGTTTGTTGTTACAGTAAATCACATTTAGTACGCTGCAGTTTGTCTCTTTTGTGGCAGTGCTACAAAGGTCGCTCCACGCAACCCGGGCTACATCTGGTCGTCGCCTACTGGTTTCACTTTTCACCTCCGTCCTGCGTCTGTCTGATCTGAACGGGGATGACGATCTCTCTGGTGGGGTCGCTGATGGATGTCCCGGGGGCAGGGGCCTCTACGGACAGGACTCCGTCACCAGACAGCGAAGAACTGATGTGCTGCAAGTCCACCCCCTGTGGTAGCCTTAAAGAAGTGAAGAGGAAGATTATCACCACCAAATCAAGAAAAGCACCGTCATCTCTAACAGGCTTAAATAACCGTTTATCATTTAACATAAGCCTTATTTTTGCAGCAGCATCATCTCTCATACACTCTAAACGTTTTAACATTTGTTTGCATCACTAAGACTGTTAATACAACACACAGCAATTATGTTAAATTAATTATGTGAATTTCCTTTTTCTAAATTCCTCATATTCTTAGAGACAACTTACTTGTATTTCCGAGTGAAGCACCTTGAAACTAGCCCATGCTCATCTTGCCTTTCTTCATGATTTCCTTGTAATGGAAAAAACAGAAATAATAAGAAAAAACTGTGTCAAGAAAAACATGTTAATAATAAGGTACAAATTTGACCTACATATACTGCTTTTTCAAATATTACAAATAGCTTGTGGAAATCAAAGAGGTGCAGTATACCTGATATTTGCAAATAACCGTCCTTGGTTGTGATTGTAATTTCCTCCGGCGAGAAGTGGTTGACGTCCAGGTTAATCTTCCAGCTGTCCTGCCCCGTTCGGATCTCTGACACTCCGCTTGTCAGCTGCCTCAGACCCTTCTGGTTCAATGCTGTGGGGTGCTGACCGACAAATGGAGGCAGAAAGGGAGTTTGCGTGTACCCGGGCCAGGAGAAAGACTTCAGTCTCCTCTTCGCCCAGTCCAACCAGTCCAGATCACTGGGGTCCAGGAAAGGAGGGAGGCCAAAGTCCTGCGCGAAGATGCGGCTCGGTTGCGTCCAGTTTGGGAAAGGATCCCAGCTCACATCCCGGCGGAAAATGGGACGGGATAATATTTTATTTTGTTCGCCCATATCCTATTAAATAAAGCTCAGACTGAAGGAAAAAGGACGGTAAAACTGCGAAAAGCCTGTAGCTCCACCTGGATAAACAAGTCTAGATTGATGGTCTGGACGCTAAACAATAGAGCAGCTGTATTTCTACCCTCAACAGAAAGTGAGCTGGAGGCAAAGGCTGCTTTGGCATCTGTAATGCTCCGCTCACACACTTTATATACCCAGCTGATTCATTTTAACACTTGCCCACCATTAAGTGTGATCTAAGGGGTGAGAATGACTTGGTATGTCATGAGCTGGGGTGTTACTCCTCTGTTGCCCTGGGACAAGGAGAGGATAATGCTAATTATTTGTATTTATATCTCTGGAGTGTCTGTGGCAAGTTGCTGGTGAATGACTCTGAAAGCAGCGAGCAGACAGTTCATTCAGCAGTGGCCTCTGCAGTCTTGTCACATACTGGTGCCCTTTGTCCATAGAAATCACAGCCTTGTGTTATGTGAGGGAACAGCACGTACATTCAGAGTCGCACAGTAAACAACAGAGTTACTTCCAGTTTCTAAAGACAAGATTTAAGAGGAAGAAACTGAAAGAAATGCTCTGATGTGATGAGCATGCAGGGTGATTTACAGCATTAAATGCATGTTTACATCCAGGACAAAATGATGGTCTGAAAGGTTGACGCAGTCGAGTGGTGGTGAGGAATTTTGCATCCAGAGCCATGTCTTCATGGGTTGTCATGTTGGACAAATAATGAAACCAGCTATAGAGAAATAAATCAAGCCACTCGGCATCAGAGAGGAAAAGTATTTATTAATGAGGCAATATCTGTAGCCTTTCCATCTGTTCTCATCCAAAGTGTCAATCAAAGCTAATAATCAGAAAAATATTGAGCAATACATGGTAGAAATATAATGTCACCAAGTAAGAATAGCTGAAGTAAGTGACCACATAAATGCTTTGAAGGTTCACACTGAAAACAGATTTTTTTTAGTGTTTATAGCCAAATCTGGTTTGTACATTAGACAGTTTGCCCTTATGGTGATGCTACCTAACTTAAATATCTGTGAATGTGCAGTGTACAGTATGTGCAGCTGGAAGTAAAGAAGCCGTTAAATGTTGAAAAAATATAGTCATCAAATGAAATTTAAATACTATAAATATTAAAAAAATATATACTTTTTAGCAAAATTTGGTTAACAGACATCATAATGTCGTGGCTGGTCTGTGCTATTAGCTGGACGAACAACAAACTGAGACTGCTCAATAAATCTTATTTTTATAAATCTCCACTACTATTAAATCCTCATGTTTCTATCACATACTTGTTGTATTTTTTGCTAGCTTGCTACATTTCCTGGCAGAAATGGAATTTTTACTGTATGTTTATGATTTGCAATAATTATTATTATTATTTTTATATTATTCCTTTCTTTTGAACGCAATGAAAGAAATCATGGAGTTTGATTATTGAACGTATAATCATGAGCAATAGTTTAAAGCTATGTGATGTTAGTTAGCAAGATAATGCACACAGCACTCTGTAATTCAGGATGTAGTACATTTGTGCTTCTGTTGACTTACGCGTAACTATTGTTGATGGAAATGTATAGAAAATGTTACTCAAGTAAAAATACTTCAATATAATCAGGAAAATGTACCGAATGTAGTAAAAGTAATTCACACAGAAAAATGTTTCATGTCACTGTTATACCACTATATACAGAATATTTTGAATTTGAAAAATGTTATTGTCCAAGAAATTTGAAAATGCTGCTTTAACAATATTCGTCAACATTTGATGACAATACACAAAAATACATGTGAAACAACAGTAACAACAGGAGTGTTGAGACAGTAGCAGGTAGCACAGCTTTCACCTTTTAAAGGTGTTTTATCAGATATTATAACTCTTAGGCCTTAGGTCATCTTTACATAGATCATTAAGTGTGATGTTTGAAATGGATGAAAATGCAAACCTTCAAAGTGTTTTCATTTTACAACAATTTAAAAAGTTTCAGAAGGATGCTGTGCTGTGAAGTGCAACACAGGTTCAAATTTCAGCCTGTAGAAGTCAGTGCAACACAACTTTTCTGCCATGAAAGATGTTAAACTGTGCAAGTCTGCGCTCAACCTTATGATATATTTTAGTATGTATCATGGCTGCGGTTTACAAAGTTTACAGCCAAAATAAGATATCTTTTTTGTATTATTCTGTGTTTTCTGTAGCTTAACTAATCATGTATGCATTTTGAAGTTTTTCATTTTCCAGTAGATGCAGATATGAAGATGCAAGACAATAGCTGGGTTTAGAAAGCCTCAGTTTCCACAGCTGTTTCTGACCTTGCAGCTTTCCTGAAATAGAAAAATAAAAACAGTTAATAGAGAAATTTTACCCTTTTCTTTCCTACGATAAACTACATTACACAACCTCTGCTATGTCACAGATTAATAATACATGATCTGGAGACAATTTACTTCACCTTTTTTGTTTTCTGGACTTGAGTATGAGCGTTGTTATAATTGCAATCAGTGCGACAGCTCCAATCACTGAACCGGCCACAATCCCTGCGATATCTGAAAATGACAAAGATGTTTTTAAAGCAGACACTCCCTACAGAAAGCAATATGTTTTATAATTATTATTATTATTATTGTTTGTTTGCTTCAACAAGATACAGACAAGGGTCAAATAAAAAAAAAAAACCCTGAAGAAAAGAGTGGAGAAACATCAAATGCAGATGCTCACTGAATAGTTTAACGAGTATGAAAATGGCCTTTACAGTCACCAGATCTCAACCCAAATTCACATCTATAGTAGATTTTGGACGAAGAAGACCAAATTATATTCTATAAAATCTTATCTTCAAATCTATTTAGTTTTTAGACTTTGTTTCTATCTGCTGTTTCCAGGCCTCTCTTACAAAAGAGATTTTACTTGATTAAGTAATAAAATATAATATTTTATATAAAATAAAAGAAATATATAGAGTTGAGGAAAGGTTGTGTATATAAATGAGGAGAATGGTGGAGGAATGGTGTTGAGAAGTTGAGAAGAAGCACTGAAGCTGTTCTGGTGGCTTAATTCCACCCTAAGACACTTCATGTTGGTTTTCCATTTAATTTTAGCCTAAGTCAACATTATGGTACCAATTAGATTGTCCATGTACTGGGTTGTTTGCAGCATTGTCCACTAATTGGAAAGTTGGTAGTCCAACCTCCAGCTCCTTGTCTCAGAGTAGTTTTGGACAAGCTACTGAACGCTAAATAGCTCCCAAAGGATGAGCCAACAGAGTGTGTGTGTGCAGGTGAATAGTTATATATATGATTAGACCCTGATGAGCAGGTTGGCATCTTGCACAGAAACCACCACCTACAGGGTATAATTGTGTGTGTGAGTGGACTGTAATGTAAAGTGCTATATAGGTGCAGTCCGTGGAATGGCTGCTCTATTATGTCATTATGTGGGAAACTCATTGGAAAAAAGGAACAGCCAATAGAGGTGGTGCTTGTTTAGTTGTATTCACTGTCATTCATTTTGGAGACACTTCTCTTTCTAGGGAACCCGGAAAGGAGACTGAATTATCAGTGTAAGATATTACCTCACCCTGTACTTGTTATTTATTACCAATACTGTGGTTAAGACAAAAGTTACCACTAATACTCAGTGGTCTTTTCAGTAATTTCCTTTGATATATATATTTACACACGTGGACAAAATTGTTGGTACCCTTCCGTTAAAGAAAGAAAAACCCACAAAGGTCACTAAAGTTTCATTAGGTTTGTTTTTTTAAATGATTCTGTTGAATCACAATTCAAAAGCAATGTCTGATTTTCATTAGTTATTAATTTTCAGTACATTTTTATTTATTATTACTTTTGTCACTTTCAAGTTATTTGACCATTGTGGGTTTTTCTTTCTTTACCAACAATTTTGTCCCGTGTGTATGTAAGAAGATCATGAGAGAGATTTGATTTTTTTGCATTTCAAGACACACAGAGTTGATTCGATGTATCAAATGATGCACACACACACACACACACAAACACACATTTTCCACTGCTGATTTATGAAGGTCAAAATCAAATGACAAGGCTGATTTCATCATTTATTCATACTGGGAGGCACGCCACAGCTTGTGTCTTCTCCGGACCAGCGGCCGTTCGCCTGGCACACGCGCTCTGCTGATCCTTTGAGGGTGTAGCCATCATCGCAGGAAAGCCGCACCTTTGCTCCTTCTAAATACGTGGTCCCCTCCTTCTTCCCATTTTTGGGCGGTGAAAGCCTTCCACAGGATATCACTGCACAGCATAACAGTGACAAACGCAAACGCTGTAAAATTGAGCAAGTGCTGTACATGATAATCACTGGGATTGTTCTAGGAGTTTTTCATCTTTTATTTGTACATACTGACCCGGCTTTAGATCCTGCACGAGAGAAATGTGACTCTGGAAAGACGCTCTGGTAGCATTTCCCAGCCTTGGACTACGACCTACCAGGATATCATACCTGCAGGGAAATGAGATGCTGAAATTAACAAAATGCAGCAGTGGAAATAGCTGAATCAGAAGTGAAGATATGTTATTACTTTTAATCCCTGTTTGGATCAGTCTTTCCACAGTGTTGTTTAATAAAAATATGATAATATTCAAGCATCATCATAAGCACTGATTCCTCATACCTGCAGAACTGAGAGCCCTCTCCAGAGCATATCTCAGATGCCTGATTGGCTAATGGATCATCTGGATTCTCAGGGGCAGAAAACACTGGAATAAAAGTGAGGTCATGTCTTGGACCGTTGTAATATGACTCCAAAAGGTACTCAGAATCATATGTGAACAAGGCAGACTTGTTGTGGACAGCCCCTGTAAGAAGAAAAGACGCACACTTACTACTGAAACTGCTTAAATGTGAGTGGAACAAAATAATTCTGCTGCATCTGTGCATGAAATGACCAAAGAATAAATGTAAACCATGGAGAGTAGTGTGACAAAGAAATAGTGTGGTGAAAGTACCTGAAACTTAACTTAAGTCTCCCAAAATAATATCCAAGATAATTTCTACTGTAAGGAATACATTTATGATCGCTGCCTTTTAAACTTGACCAAAGTCCTGACCCCACTCTCATAGTCCATAAATGTTAACCTTAACTATAAGTGGTTCATTTATATGAAATTAATCATTAGCTACTCTGCCATCTTACACAATGAAATACTGAACATGCTGTTTTTCATTATGTGGGATATTTCATGTTTTCATTACATAAGCCAAACACCTTAACATCTTAGCAACTGTAGTTTACGTTCCAATGCCTATGTAAGTTTAGTTGGACATATACAGATGTATGTGTGTCTGTGTTTGTACATAAATATATATAAAGTAGGTGCATAACAGACATAAACATCATGTGAATTTTGACAGCCATAATCTGCATTATGAGAAATTTCTTACAGCTCGCCCCGAAGCTGAACAGCTCCTCTGGATTGGTGTGATTCCTCACAAGTTCACCGTTGCTGAACATGAGGTCGTCTCCGGCGTCACCATTCGTGTTTCCCAGCAGTCCGAGAGTCAGGTTTTTGAATTCCCCTGGCAGGAGCACCGTGGTCGTCATGGTGTCCTCTCTCAGTCGCACTTCCACCCCGGCTCCACTGGGGAACATCACGGTCACATTCGTGGAGGCAGGAGAAAAAACAAACACACCTAGAAGAGAGAGATTTGATTTGATTAAAGCCAGGTTGTTATAACTTCAACAACAAGTTTTTTCTCAACTATGAGCATGAACACACAATTTCAGTCAAAAGCTGAAAAAAATTGGGCCATTGCACACTTCTGCAGGGGTAGAAAATCCTTTACCTAAAGTCATGACCTCCCTTCAGTTTCTGTTCGCCTGTTGTTACTGATCTTATCTTTGTTTGTTTGATCACAGTAACCGTTTACTGACAAAGCAAGCGGAGAAAAAACAGCACGCCGCTTCACTCACAGGTGAGTGAGTGTGTCGCACTAAAAGCCTTGTTGAGAACCTAACTGTGCACCACTTCTGGTAAAGTCACCACCAACATAACAAAATAGTCTACTACAAGTGAAAGAAGTCTCTTTATGCTACACAAGATATGTTTATATAACATTATATTCAATTCTGAATTATTCTTAATTGACGCATTTACTGGATGTTTAAGTAGCATTTTAGTGCTGTAGTTGGTCAAAATGGAGGTCATTTTAACAAGTTTATTTACTATTTACTCTTTAAAAAAAAGTAAAAAGTAAAAAAAAGTTAACCATAAAGAAAATTACAGTGACACTAACGTGAGGACTGTGTCCAAATTCATACTTACCATCAAATACAATAAACAAATGGAATGTGTGTCATAAAATTTCATCGGGGTGATAAATCAGTGACTTCATGATAAGCACTAAAGTAAATCTCACCGTACAGGTCCATCCAGCTCTGCTCAGCAAAGGAGAGGGTTTTTTGATTCTGCAGGACTTCAAGGCCGTTGTGACCGCTGGCCAGTCGCACCTCGATAACATCAGAGTGCGACTCTTTCATGGCTACAGCCGACAACTTTGTTGCTTTTATCGTGGTTCCTAATGATGATAGAATAACACCAATGATGTGGGGAAAAGAAAGTGTTGTAACAGTTCATGTCCAGTGTCTATTATAGAAACATTCTTCATCATTCCCTAGTAATAGCATTTAGTCACCATTATTGACAAGGACAGCCACTTTTAAAAGCTCAGTGCCTTCAGCAGCTCACCGTTCACCGGCTCTGTTCTGCCTTGGATTGTCAGATGTTTCTCTTCTGAGGACACCAAAGTGTATTCTCCTTTGCCGTTGAAGGAGTAGCTGACGCCATCAAATGTTATGAAGTGTGGATCTCCAAACACCACAGCTGGCATTGCAAACATTAAAAAATGAGCCTTGACCCCTGAACAATAATCATACAAAAAAAGAAAAAAAATAGAAACCATATTATAATTGTTAATGATTCCCTCACCTGAACTTGGTGACTGATAACGCCGGCAGTCACTGGAGGGCCGGTGTTTGAAATAGTAGCTGCAGTTGTCAGACCAGAGGCAGCAATAGTAGAAGCTGAGGACGTCGTAGACCCAGTGGGACTGTCCAGGGACTCGAGGTGGCTTCCTGAATGGAGGTGAGCCCCAGTCGTGCGCTCGGTCCGGAGTGCTGCCTCCAATTGAGTCCGCTGTCAGGACCTGAGCACCGGTGCTGTCGTAGCAACACTGTTGTCCCGCTGCATACATAGGACTGTCGAGAGATGTGTCAATTAGAACAGTGAACTCTGCCACAACAAAAAAAAAGTTCCCATTTAAATATTTGCATTATCAGAAGTCTAGTATTAACGTTACGGAACCTCAGCAAAAATACTGACATAAATAAGAATAGTCCAGGAAAACCAGCTTTATAAAATGCTGGTCTTATTTATTTATTTTTGGTTGGTTATTTGTTTTGCTCATGGAAAGTGAGTTTGCACATCACTTAATTTTAATCTATCCTAATTCTGTCCTTTTGCCAAGTATTCAGCCACACTGACATTCATCGGCTACAAATTAACACCAGTACCAGTCAGTCAATAAAGTTACAAAATAAAGTTGTACTATACTGCCATAAACTGCTAAACATGCTTTGAATATGATGTTGTTGCCCAACCATGAGGGTAAAGACTCACCTGGCCTGTATCGCCCTCACACAGTGAACACTCCCTGGGTGGTAGGTGCACACGCTCCCTTTCTCTATATCACAGCCATAGTCAGTCTGAGGAGAGAGATACAGAGATGTGTTCATTTATTGATTGCAGTTCAGGAGCCAGTTGCACCACTTTTCAAACAAAACACAAAAACTGTGAGTTGTGACTGACTGAAACAAATGATAAAGAGGAAGAAGGAGAGAGGGAGTTAATGTCACAGATAGTCGACATGTCTGGCCTCACACTCGATCAAAATGCTGTTTGATAATATTTGAAACTGAGAATATTTCTAATCACATTTCACCAAAGATAACACAATACAGCATCCTTAGCTTACAAAATAAAGCTAATAAGGTCAGACCAAGTGATTAAATAGTATCATTAGGTCAGTATATTTGGATATGTCCCAATTATTGTAAACTGCATGCATACTAATAACTATAAAACACATATTTATTACCAGTCAGGTCAAGTACCTGTATGCATATATGTTTACAAAGGTGCAAGCCACCTAAAACTTTTTAAGAAAACCCCAAAAGACAACTTTACTCACAAATCTAGTGATGGTTTATTAATAACTGGTGCAAAAGTCACACTCAGTTTAGCAGCAGACATGCAGTTTAAACATTGTCAGTAATGGCTTTGCCAAACCTTAACTGTAAATTTTTAAAACATAAGAAGCACATGCTGAAATGTGTTCAGCTTGCAGAGAATGTGTATACCTTCAAATACTATAATAAAGAGGTTTCTTGACTTTGAACTGATAAGCAGTGAGCAGTAGTGAAAGGCTATGGCCACTGACAACGACCATAAACACATAAAGAGATTACCTAGCACATACTCTGATGATCTGTCCAGGTCTTCATGTATGTGAGGCAATGTGATGCATCTCACAACAATTTTATCCCAGTTTTTAATGATTAAACCTGCACTGTGAGGCCATTTCAAGTACAGTGTGTGTCAAATTTATATTTTCGACACTTACGTGAAACCTCCCTGTGTCTGCTCTCGCTTGAGCCAGAGTGCAGGGGCAGTCTATGATCTCTCTGAGGAAGTTTGGCAGCTCATTTTCGAGCTTATCCCACGCTAAACATTTGTCAAGAGCCCATGCTTCTGAGTTCTGCCTGAACTTCTCCTCCAGGTGCCAGGCCAGAGCGTGATCCTCCGTCCATGCAGCTTGTACGTTCCTAAACGCAACACATGACAATTACAGCTGTTGACTGCTCTTATATTGATGAATTGTGAGAATTAGCTTGTCAGATTGTCTTTTTTTTTTTGCAAAGTGTTTGTACATACCACATGCCATCAGGGTAGGTGCTGGGGCTGACACGCAAAGATCCGAGCTCCCAACTCGAAAAGCCGTTCTCTGCCGGTTTGGGCAAGAAGCTAAAGGTGCCATTGTTGGGATGATCCTTGGAAAGTGAGTACAGATAGGCCCACTCACCCTGCCAGTTGTCTGAATATGATTTTCCTACAGAGAAACATTTTAAAGAATGTAGGATTTTTACCCATTTAATAGTCATGTGACCTACAAAGTGTATATGCAGTGAACCCACCTGTCTCTCTGTATCCCCAGAGCTCTATATTGACCCTCTCCGCTCTCACCAAAGAGGTATTCCATGTCATCTCAAGAGTGCCTCCAACATTAGGCGTGCCGTAGTACTGCCATTTTGTTGAGTTGACTAGAGTCACCTTAAACCGAGCGTCTAACTTTCCTGTATGCACTGTAACAACACATTTGATTCAAATATATTACATATTCATGTCATTTTAACACCAAATTTAAAAAACTATGTTATAAATTGCACATATGTGTGTCTTATATGTGGTGTGTTGTACCTGAGAGCCACGCTCCGACTCTGTTGAATGTGGTGCCGTTATCTGAGGAGACTTGCAATGGGATCCATCCTGTCTCATACAACAGTGGGGAGATACAGTGGCCTCTGCTGTTCTCATCCACGTACCCCACAGTGTCGGTATTATTGTTGAACCTGCCATTATAAAAGAAAGATCAACAAGTTTCTTTACTGTTCTTCAGCTTTATATTGTTACTGTATGAGCATGATCTTTCTCATAATCTTTTTGGACGTCTGCTTTGTTTAAAAGGCCTGAGAGTGAGATGTGGTTGAAAGCGCTGGAGAAAGCTCGAGTTGTCTATCAAGTCACTGTATTTCTTTTATGATTAATCGGTCAATCGGAGCAGTAACAGAGCAGGTTTAGAGCGCTGAAGGGTGAAAGTCTTACCTGCATACAACTTTGGAGCTCTTATTGAAAGTCGTGTCGAGAATAGTAAAATCTATCCCGCCGAAATTGGACCCGGAGTATGGAAAGATTTCCACGCAGTAGTCTTTATAGTCCGCGCAGCAGTTCTCCAGAGACGTGCACGTTGGGTGGCATGAACATGAGTCTAATTTTTCCCCACAGTTTCCTTCACATGTCTGTCCTGTCAAAAATAAGGAGAAAGAGGTATTGAGTTGGGAGCATACTACTAGTTTTCATTTAAAAAAATATAAAAATATAGATACATTCAAGGGTCATTTCGGTATCAGTGAATTAAATTTATTTTTAAACTTAAATGATATATTTTCACATAAATTCTAATTCTTAAAGTTCTGTATGTAACATTCAGAAAATTTTAACAAAGACAGCTATAGTCAGCATCCTGTTGCTTTAATTAATGATTTAATCACAATACAAAAATCAAAAGGATGCTGAAATAACTACATCATGATACTGATTTGTAAAAAGTGTACAAGCAAACAATTTTTAAATTCTTATTTTCTCAATGGAGTTTGGATCATGTCTGTGCTAACATTGTAGTTGCCATCAGCATTCAAAATAATGTCAACTAAATTCTGTATTAATATGAAATAATATCATGCAGCTAACATTAGGTAGTTAAAGCCAAAAGCTGGAGAAGGTCTCATTATTTCAGTTATGTTACAATCTGTTCACACCTTGGAAACAAGAAGCAATTTAAAGAACAATTAAAAGAAGCTTAAAAAACACTTAATACTTGTGAATTGTTAGATACGGTCCCTTTAAATTAAATTTTGTTATTCTGTATTTAAAATGTGAATGGTTGATTGAATTTTAAAATGGATTTTCAAATAATAAAAAGAGACTTTCATATTTTACTTTTTGCACTTGCCTTTTTGTAATAGTATGTCTTTTTTAAAATAGTCCACCTCACAAATTAGTCGTCACACAATTATTTATTCAAAAGGCGTATTTTTCAAAATGTTGGAAATGAAACATAGCACATAAAATTTTTAACAATTTAGACATTTGCATACTTACCTAAAGTCGTGCAGACACATGAAACCAGGAGGACAAATATGACAGAAGTGAATCTTTCCATGACAGAGAGAGAAACTGCTTCCAAAGTTTCTTCTACTTCCTGGGCTGCCTCTACAATTTCAGTGTGGATATACTCAGCTGTCTCTAAACCTTGTCCCTTATTTAGCTCGCATTTCAAACATTTGTTTAATCATCAACCAGAGGCTAATATGATAGTAACTGTGTTTATCCTCACTTGGCTACCTTTGACCATCCTTCACCTCACTCATCAGTTTGTACCATTTATTATCTGCTTAATAGATTTAATTTCTAACTTATTATAATATTAAGATAAAGATAAAACTTCTAAATAAAAAATGGCTTTGCCTCTGGAGAATATTTGTCTTATCAAATAATGTCATTAATACGAGATATGACATAACCCACTGTGCGCTTTATTTCTTATTAAGCTTCTGTATGATAGCTGTGTTTTCTAACCAAAATGGGCCTATGTAACATGCATGTTACATTAGCATGTTAAAAAGTTAACTTTGAACACGCTGAACTGAAGGTTGGCGGCTGAGAAGAGAGCAGGCACACACGCAGTAATAATGAAGATGCAATCTTAACATTTATTTTATCCTGAATTAGAGGTCTTCTTCATATTACAAAGATGACGGGGTGTGCTCAATCAGTGATTAATATTAAGAATAATAAAAACTGCATTTGAGTTATAATTACCCAACCCTGAGTCTTTCGATATGTTCACATTAACATTAAAACTGATGAAAGCTTTGTATTTTTTTTTCATGTTGGTATTTGTGTTTCCCAGCAGATTAAACAGTCCAATGCTGCTTAAAACTGAGACACCACTGAGAGAGAGAATATTTTGTGTTTTGCAAAGCTTTAGACTAAATGTATTAATTTTATGTGCCATGTCTTTATTGATTTCCTGGCCACCAAATCAGCATCAAAATGTGTATGAGTGAGTATGAGTGACAGATGTGTGACACATTAAAGAAAAAAAAACAACATGAAGTGTCTTAGTGTGAGTCTGTCTGGGACCTGTAGTGCCAGCTGTGGGCCAGTAGGGGGAGCTGCTACCTCTGGAATCACAAAGATCATCAAGCATCCAGCATAACTTTGCATAACATAAGTTATCCAGCATAACATAAAATAGATGCCTTACACATGCAGTGTTCATTGTGGTTTAACATGTTTTAATAACGACAGTAGGTGAGGTATTATAAACTTTGTTACATTCATGGCTGCACACAGATGTAATATTTTCCTCTATTGTTATCATCTAGACAGGATTTCATATGCGTTTAATACAAAAAAAAATTAAGGCTAATTACTAAGGGTAGTTGATGTCCATAAATCTGAGATATTAGGAACAGGCTGAGCCACTGATCTGGTGAGACTCTGTTGTGACCTTGGTGTCTGCTCTCTACAGCTAAGATATTGGCAGTGCTTGCGTAATAATTGCGTACACATAATTGGATAACGTTGTCATGAATATGCAAAAAATAAAAATCAGCTGAAACACAATTGGCAACAACCATGAAGCAGGATTACAGAAGAAGCATGGCTGTTACTGAGAGCGACATCGTCCCGGATCACCGGGCATCATCTGGACTTGGTTCTTGTAGATTCCTAAAGAAGAAAGTAAAGAGCTTGTCTATATAATTGTTTATATAAATGTTCATTTGAATTGCAAACTGTACACTCACCACCATCAAATGGCCATTCTTCGCCCTGTAGACCATTGACTCCTGACCGCTCTTGAAGTCCACAAACCCCTCTCTGCCGGGCTGGATGTCAAAACGCACACTGCACATGATGATGAAAGTTTCTCATTGATTTAGGCTCATTTGGATTTTTAGCTTTCAGAGTGATATTATTACACCAGTCCCTGTTTCTGTACCTGCCCTGGACCACTTTGATGGAGTTCTGCTTGTTGGCAATAAGACTCAGCTTGGTCAGGGCCTCAAACAGGTAGTCGCACTGCAGAACCAGATCACCCTAAAAGAGCATCAGTCCTTCAGTTGTTAGATGTCGGGGAATTTTATTATCCCTAAGCACTGAATGATTAATTAATTTGATGATTCATTAAAATACATGAACAACAAAATCTCTTTTTTTACTTGGGGTCATCTCTCTGATGCTGGCTATCTAATAAAGGCTTAACATAAGCATTAAAAAGGAAAGAAAATCAATGTCAGACAAACAGATAAAAGTCTCTCAAACCACACTGGGAATTGTTCTGCATGCTGTCTCTAAACTGCTGAATGATACATGAGTGGTTTTGAGTGGGAGGCATATACATGAACTACAGACTGTGTAGACTGTGTACCTTTTTCTTGATTTCGTCACACGTAACATGAAGGATCAGGAAGTTGTCACTCAGGTTGCTGACCGACACGCCTACAGAAAAAGAGTCATTTTCAAAGCTCTCACTACACTTAATGATGCTTATTAAGTCTTATTGTCTCACTCGTTACCTTTCAGAGAGCTGTAATCAATCCGCTGCTTGATCTTGGCCTCCTCGACCAGGTAGGCGGCCTCCTGGGTAAAGATGAGCTGCCGCAGACGAGGCCTGAACCCGTTCCTGTCGTACTTCACCACTGGCACACTGTACTGTGGGAGGGACATGCACAAGGTCAGACTGGATTAAAAAAAAGGACAAATCTGCATGTAGATTCCAGAGTTTATTTACCTTGATGTTCTCATGCCAGATCATCTGAAGTACTTTGATGTTGATGTCATCTGAACCTTAATGAAATGTCAGAAACAATTGAGAATCCATGAGAGAGGCCTTCACACACAAATTGAAAACAAAATTTCTAAATAAATTATCTCAGATCCAAAAATACCACCAGGAAATGTGGAACATGCATCCATCCAATCTAACATAGAGTCCTGCTGGCATCTGCAGTCGCCACAGGCAATTGTAACGTCTGTTATCACATTGTAAGTATACTGTACTCGTGTATACATGATCATAAAAGTAATCATGCTAAAAGCCATATTTCTGTAAGAACACTCAATAAAAGGAGATCAGCTCTGCAGTCTCACTTATTCTGGTGTCCATGAAGGGTCTGCACACACTGAAGGGGTAGTTTTCTTTCTTTCCTTTGAACATGGTGCTCGTCTGTAACTTTAACTGAAGCTGGAAACAAGGAAACAAAGTGAACGTAAGTTAAAATTTATTTCCTGGAGTAAATCTGTCTGGGACCCACAAATAGCTTCCAAAATAAAATTTGAGTGTAATATGGAAATGAGTGCAGGTACTTTTTAACCCTGTGTGTAGACGAGGTTGTTCTGTACCTGTGCTTTCCTCTGTGGAGTGACTCCTCGGACGTACTTTCGTACCATGTGGCGAATGTAGATCTTCTTCAACAGCTGGGAAACCTTAAAAAAAAAATGTACGTGTCCTCATGCATGCAGCCTTAAAAGGTGAAACAGTGGGTGTATAAAACAACGTATCACCCACCTCCTGCATTATGGGTGGAGGGGTGAGCCAAGAGTCTTTCTCCAGGACTGTTTTGGGAAGGTTTTCCCTCAGCCGTGTGAGGTAGTTCTGCCTCACATACGCCAGGTACTCACTGTTGTCCATGCAGGCTGGCTGATTTCTAGTAATGAAGCCTTTGATGAACCTAGAACAAATCAAAAGACAAGTCACCTCATGACACAGACTTCCTCGCATGGCCATCATTTCCACCTCATTGAACCTTTAAATTGGCTTTGCTGTGCAAACTTACTTCTTGATGACCTTGACAGCCCATGCCCTCTTTTCGCGCTCCTTTCTGGCCATGAGACCTCTCCAGCAGTTTTCAATCT
This sequence comes from Scortum barcoo, assembly GCA_023238725.1. NCBI lineage: Eukaryota > Metazoa > Chordata > Actinopteri > Centrarchiformes > Terapontidae > Scortum > Scortum barcoo. The sequence goes on from CM041545.1 coordinate 17,025,410, forward strand.
TAGTGGCTATTATATGAGTCAAATAAACACACAGTAATATTTTAAATCAAGTCACATGTAGTCGGGGAAAAGCTTGTAGTTTGTGCACATCATTGTTCAGAAATCTGTGGGCTTTTTAACACTCACCAGCCTCTCTCTGCTTCATGTAGTTTCCTTTTACTCTGTAGCCTTTGTACTTGGCCTGAATCCTCGTTGCTACAACAGCAACAGTTACAGTTTCACCCTTCCTTTATTTTATTTTTAGGAGTGGTATGATACTTAACATAGCATCACAACTAAATTTACACAACAACATGTATCTTACCTAGCTTATGTTTGCAGACCTGAAAGGCGTCTTCTGTTGCAAACAGAGTTCTCGGGTGCCGGATGAAAATTTTTGTCCTTGAAAGCAAAAGACAAACAATGAGGAGTATTTCCCCCATCACGTACAGACTATGGCACCCATCTGTCAACATTTACCCACCTGCCCATTTTGTACTCATCGGGTTTGTATCCCAGGTGTTTGATCAGCCTCCGCACGCCTTCTGCTGCCGTGCCTTTCCAGTTGGGCCAGGTGTCTGGACACAAAGGCTTATACCTGAGCGCAGAAGAGGGCCAAAGCTTTATGCTGACCAGGGGAGAAAAACTGAACCTGCCAAATGTCCTCCGCAAGAAAAAGGGTGCCTGTAAAATTATAAAACTGGAGCGGTGAAAGCGTGATTACCTCTGGAGAAAGATGTCGTATTTCCGTCTGTAAGCAAACCCAGCACGCCTGACTCTCAGGTGCTCCATCAGCCCCAGGTACTTCACCTGATGTCTCACCAACACATCGTCAAAGCGCCCTGCGGGGAACACCAAAGGTCATCTGAAGAGTTCAGGGGTCAAAACTGTGTTGCCTATCTTATATGTGCTGGCTGACATACAGTAAAACATATTAGCTTGGCTAAGGCTCTGAGGTCTTTTCAGAAGTGGAGGATTTTTTTCAGACACAAGGCCTCACCTGGCTGCTTGGCTTCATTGGGTTTAATGCAGCGGACGTACCAGGGCTCTTTGGATGTTAAGATCTCAGTCAAACCCACCAGGCTGCTCTTAAACTGAGTCACCACCTGAAGAGTTACAAGAAAACGGCAGGTAAACAAGTGTAGATGCTTTGTAGTTTTCTAAATAATTAAATCAAGGGGTCATTGAGCATCTTTCTTACAGTTTCAGGCCTCTTCTTGCTGTCTGGCTCAGTAGAAGGAAAACAGTGCTTAATAATAGCATTCTTGGACTGTCTCATGACCTTAAGGATAATAGGAAAACTGTGTAAGTACCCAACATGTATCATAAATTATACACATTTTATTGTTTTTTGGTAGCAAAAAGTCACACAGTAGTAGTGACATGTACTGTAATTGTGCAATACAGTGAATCAAATACATCTCAACCAACCTAATACAGCTATCACCTGCCTTCATACTATAGAAATTAAATGAAATTACCTCTTTTCCATTGCGATACAAGAGATCATTGTTTTTGTCTAAGAATCCTGAAAATTTAAAGAACAAAGGGAAACTTTAGAATACTTAAAATGTTAAGTTGCATTCATAAGCAATATGGCACACCATTAGTATTAAAACTCTGTTTAGTATTAAAATTATATTTGATTATAAAATCTATAAAAATGCTATTTATGCGTGAAAAATCTGTCAAAATCAGTCAGTACTGAACTGTAAAATTGCTATTAGACAGTAATGTTAGTTAACCAGAGGTCCTGCTGAGGAAAGGATGTGCATGTAGAAGCTCAGTCATGTGAAGCTGCTGGTCTCATTTTATTTTATCCAGAGGGGAGCTCAGTTGTCCTTGTCACAAATCTTGTAGCAAGACAAATTGTCATTCCAAACCGCTGACATCAGCTATAATATTAGCAACCTTTATCAGGATGCTGTATAAACGGTATCACTGAGTTAGTTTGCTGACTCCTCTCGACTCTCTACTCTCATCTTTATTGTACATTTGAGGATTTGGCTGCAGTTACATAAGCTCATTTGATGGTGTTTAGTAAATCAAGACTTTATTTTAAAAGTCTTTTCATCTCTTACCAACAACACAGTACGTGACCTCTCCAGCGTAGTGCAAGAGGCGGAAGTCTCCTCTTTCCAGCGTTTTCCTCGTCTTTTGGTCTGCAAGTTTATGCCTACAAGAAGAAGAAAACTAGTACAGGTTATCATTGTGTTTATGGTTATGTGATTTGCTGGTCTGGCTGCTGGGTCATGATTCTTGACCATGCATAGAAAATGTGCCCTTAATGGAAAGCAAAAGTATCGAACTCACGTGACAAAATGAGGGTGACCACCAATCTTTTCCTCCATCTTCTCCAGGAAGGTGAGATCTGTGGCTTCTCCGGGGCGCAAACATTCCTCATCCTACATGAGAGGACTTAGCATCAGTAATTCAGCAGTGTTTTTGTTTTGTGGGTGAGTATATTGTTTGTCTTTCTGTAGGAAAATATTTCATTAAATCTTTACCAATAAAGAGATGATTCCTCTGTGCTTCTCCTCCACAAGATCACAGATGATCTTGTTGTTGAAATATGGCACTGGTTCCCACTGTGGATAGAGAAGAATAGGTTGTTTTTTTTCTTATATCTAATTAGATTTTTGCAGATTTGTAGCACTGTGAGCCACATATGTCAAGAAAATATGAAGAATAAGAGCATTATTACTTCAATCCCTTCCATCTCGTACTCCTCCTGCTCAGATTTGAGGGTCAGCTCGATGAAAAGCTGCTGCAGCTTCTCGTTGCAGTAGTTGATGCAAAACTGCTCAAAGCTGAAATAAATCAAAGTCACTGTCAGCGTCAGATTCCTCATTTTACACATTTCCTGTTGTAGAATCAGCTCATCTGTCCACAATCTCACCTGTTCACGTTGAAAACCTCGAAACCATAGATGTCCAACAGACCAATTACTGTTTTCCTGGAGGAATCCTGCAGATCATTTACACAGATATGATTTATGATTTTTGCTTTTTAGCCATACATGGAAAATGTACTATGCATGGTCTTGTGTAGCCAAACCTCTTTGGAGAAATTCTAGTTCATGTTGGTGTTATTTTAATACAGTAAAATTACATTTTGAGAAAATAAAGAGCCCAAAGGACAATTTGCCAGACGTGGCATTTCCAAAATTATTATTATTTTTTTTAAGACTCATAACCAATCAAATGCACGCCTAAGGCTTGCTAAAATCTTGTTACTCCAATTTTCTCTACATTCTTAATGAGATAGGTCTGGCTTGGCAAGATTAGAAATAGAGTAGGGTTTTTTTTTCTTACCCTGTTAGCTAAAGATTCATTGATCTTGTTGACCAGCCAGTTGAAAGTGCGGCCATAGATGGCTTTGGCAAGGGCATCTCTGGCATACAATGCATGGTCCACAGAGAAGGGGCTGAACACCTTTAATATCAGAATAATGATAACGATGATTAAAAATGAATCCTCCGAACAAATGAACACATTGTAGATTTTAATTCACCTCCTCTGTTTTGGCTTCAATCTTCCGGTGGGTTAAGCCCTGTTGTAGCACCTGAGTAGGAATCCCCAGCAACTTCACAAACAAGGCAAAGCAAACAAAGAAATGTAATTTCTTCCTGGGCTTTGTTGCAAAGTTGCATGAAGAGAAATGAATGTTGTTAGGGACTCACCTTTGACACCCAGTTCATCTCCTGGTTATTGTTAAGAGAAGCGTATCCTCGTATGTCTGCTTCAAACTTTACATTTCCCAAATGGAGCACACTGGCAATTATTCCAAACAGGTGCTGGATTAAATAGAGAGGGACATACTTCATGGACAACCAGCAAAACGTATCATGTATAGATTTAAATAAATCTTTATCCAGTTTTGGTGTGTAAAGAATCACTGTACTACCTCACCTCAATTTCACTCTCACTGAACTTGATAACAGAGAGGGCTTTCCGCACCATCTTCCAGTCACTTTTATCATTGATAGAGCTAACTTTGGCACAATCACCCTGCAGGAGACAAAGAATAAAACATCTGAGTCGAGAGATTTTTTTGCACCACTTGAATTAAGTGTTGTTTGTTCCACCGACCTGCACCAGGTATGAGTAGTGCTGGCAGTTTCTCTCCAGGCCGAGCCAGCGGAGCAGCAGCTCTTCCTCTCCTCCCTCCACCAGCTGATAGAAGATGTGGAAGTTTCTCTCTCCGTGGTTCTGGTGGACCACACGGGACTTCTCCAGCAGGTAACTCAGGATGTGACCACCAACTGCGCCGCCCTGAGGGAGAAAAGTCATCAACCAGTGCTTTGTGTGAACCTTGAGGTCATTACATTACTGTGTGTTTTAACCCACCTGGTGGTCAAACTGGATGTCCATGTATTTCCCAAAGCGGCTTGAGTTGTCATTCTTCAGGGTTTTGGCATTTCCGAAAGCCTGGAACATGTAAATCAAAACATGATAAACGTCTGATTTTAAAGTCATGTTTTTCTAAATAAACATCCATTTGACTGACCTCAAGCACCGGATTGGAAAGAAGCAGCCTGTCTCTGACGTTGTTCAGGAGTTTGGTACTTGGACAGCTGACAGCGTAGAATTGCAGGATTTTCTTGGAGGCCTCGGTCTTGCCGGCCCCGCTCTCCCCTGAGATCAGGATGAAGTGGTTGTTGAACTCGGACTGCATGGTGCGGAAGACGTTGTCTGCCAGCGCGTAACTGAAAGTACAGTAAGAGGTCAGAGTCAGCCTCCTTTAAAAATTCAGACTTTCTTGCTATAATAAAACTCACATCTACTTCTTTATGCCTTAAATGGGTAGCTAGCTGTCACTTTGACATCCTGTCTTTTTTTTTTTCTAATACACATGCTAATGTCTGCATATTCACAATGACAATGCTAACATGCTAAACTTTTGCATGTAAAATGTTTATTATGTTCACATCTTAATTTACCATTTACCAAATGATTTATCTAGTATAGAAAAGTTCCCCCATAACCCACCCTGTACATAAATCTTACATATGAGGTGGCAGCTCAAAGAAGTTTACACCCATGTAGGTATCCATCTGCTTCTTGCTGTAGATATCTAAATCTTTATACGGGTTGACCGACACCAAGAGAGTCCCAATGTAGGTCTGCAGAGAAAGACAAGGACAGGAAGTCATGTTCTGCAACTCTGGCACATCTGGTAACACAGGAGATTAAACAAACATTACAAACATTTCATGAGATTAAAATAAGACTTCCAGCAGTGTGGTGTCCATGCATCACCCTGCTGATAAGTAATTTTGTTCCTCTTATCAAAAGCAATAAGTTTGGTTAATCACTTGTCTCGACCTCATGGACAGCGGTAACCTTTAGATTGCTCACTCTGCAAATGAAGAGAACAGGAGCTGCTGTTTCAGCAGCACAAGGCTTCAGATTCAGCAGGAGACAACGCAGCATCAGGACGCTGTTGGGTTGAAGGTCGAGGGCGTGATGTTTAATTAGAGTGAGAGAAAGAGCCGGGTTATCCAACATTACACCGCACAGGAAGACTCACGTAAATGAGATTCTCGTGGAAGCGCTTCCTCAGGTTGTCCAGGAAGGCACTCTCACTCGTGTAGGCGTCCAGGAGAACAAAATCCTGGATGCCCACGCGATCCCGGGCTGTCAAGGAGGCCTCCATGTTCCTGAGGATCTGGTTACACCGCTCCTCCAGGCTCTGTGCCCGAGAACGAACACATCAGTGACAGGACAAGGAAATTAAGCATCACAGCAGAACTAAATAACCTCACTCACTCCTCCGCCTATATGTTCCATCCTTTTACTGTGAGTTTTGTTTCCTCAGAAGTTATCTGTTTTTGTCGAGGTTGCCACCCTTTAGAAACACATACATACACGTTCTAACTATCGTTGACAGACCAGAATATATATCTTCCAGTGGGCGACTCATTTCCTGCCTGTTTGTCCTTATATCTGTGACTTCCAGTCCGGCCTTGACTGCATCCTCCATGCTAATGACAAATCTAAATTCAGCCTCCACTATCTAATCTGCTTATGTGGTCTCCAAAGAGCCATCAGTCTCGTTCATGGCAAGTACAGGACAAACACGAGAAAGACCAATACTAGAAGCTTCATAAATTCCATGTTTGTCTGTTTAATTAAACAATAGCTGAATCCAGGCTTTGATTAAGACAAAGTAATTACATTCGTTATATTATGTATAAACACAGGATATGCTCTGCTACTTAAAAATACACAGCTGAAGAAGTGTCAGGTACAATAATCAGCAAAGGCAATGCACTTTAATTACGGCACTATGAAAGAGCTGCCTGGTATTACGCTTCAGTAGTTTGGCTGTCATCACTGCCAAGTTGACCTGTCACCAAGTCAGAGTAAGTGACACTCACAGATCATTCTCCGGCGAAACAAGCTGCTGCTCTACTGACCGAGCAGACATTTACAACAGAATGTCATAATAAATCAAGCCCCGAAAGCCACATGCGAGCATTCAAATTTGCAGTGTTTTGCAGGAAAAAAAAAGAACAAAAAGTTACCTACCCTGATCCCTGATGTGTGTGTGTGCTGTCTCTGTACCTTTTCTGAACTGAACAATCTGGTTGTATTAAAGGGAAGAGACGGCAGTATGACAGGAAACACTGATCTCGACTTCCTTCAGTAGGAAAGCATCAATAATGTCGCGAGTGAGCAGCAAAGGAAGCAAATCTCATTCTAAATATGTATCTGTGTGTGTGTGTGTTTTGATAGATAAGCTAGTGTAGATGTTGCCTGACCACATGTTGCATAAACATGCTTAGTTTTTTCCCAATTTACCAAATAAAACTTGTCATCAATTCAGGATTTCAAATCTAAATCACAGAGTTGGATGGTGGAGGGTTGTAACGTGTTGTAGTATGTCGGGTAATTCATCAAGAAAAACAAGAACTTGCTGATCAATGCTAATCAATTAAAAAAACTCAACCAAACGTCCTCAAGCACATCATCAATTAGGCTTCATGACTAGAGGCCATGCAAAAAAAAGACTCTTTATATTCCTCAACACATTATTTTATGTGAAAACTTCATTTGAAAACTTAAAAATCTTAAAATAACTCTGTTTACTGCACATATATCAAGTTCAAATTCTATTTTATTTTTCAAATAAAATAGAAATTTTATTTTTATATATGATGTTTTGTTTTTTTAGGGCAGTGTTTGACAGCATAAAAGACAAAAAGGCAAATAAAACTAACTGAAAATTAGATAATAATTTAATAAAGTGCATATTAAACAGCCAATTTTTCCCCTCTGATCCAAATACGTTGCATATTTGTCTGTTTGACAGAGGAAACCTTTCAAAAAGTCCAAAACTGGTGGCAGTACTACAATATGACTGTAACATATGACTGTAACATGTACATTGATTTCTGCAGTGCATTCAACACCATCCAGCCCAGGCTGCTGGGGGACAAGCTGCAGCTAGCTGGGGTGGACCATCACCTCACTACATGGATTTTGGACTACCTCACACACAGACCACAGTTTGTGAGGGTGCAGGGCTTTGAGTCGGATCGGCTTCTCTGCAGCACCGGTGCTCCGCAGGGAACGGTTCTGGCTCCTTTCCTGTTCACCCTCTACACTGCAGACTTTTCGTACAACACACCATCATGTCATCTCCAGAAGTTCTCTGACTGATGACTCTGCTGTTGTTGGCCTCATCACAGATGGGGACGACAGAGAGTACAGAGGACTTATTCAGGACTTTGCGGACTGGTGCCTGCGGAACAACCTCCAGATCAACGCTGGTAAAACCAAGGAGCTGGTGGTGGATTTCCGCAGGCGTAGACACTCTCCGCCTGCACCGGTGAGCATCCAGGAGAACGGACATCGACACTGTGAAGTCCTACAAGTACCTGGGTGTTCACCTAAATGACAGTCTGGACTGGTCGGACAACACTAATGCCCTTGTCAAGAAGGGCAACAGCAGACTGTTCCTGCTCAGGAGGCTGAGGTCTTTTGGAGTGCAGGGACCACTCCTCAGGACCTTTTATGACTCTGTGGTGGCATCAGCCATCTTTTATGGGATAGTCTGCTGGGCCAGCAGCATCACGGACAGGGACAGGAGGAGAATGGACAGACTGGTGAGGAGGGCCAGCTCTGTCCTGGGATGCCCCCTGGACTCAGTGGAGGTGGTGGGAAACGGGAGGATGATGGCTAAGCTGTCATCCCTGTTAAACAACACGTCCCACCCTCTACAGGACACTCTGACAGCTCTGGGCAGCTCCTTCAGTGAGCGGCTGCTCCATCCACGCTGCGTGAAGGAGAGGTACCGCAGGTCCTTCCTGCCTGCTGCTGTCAGACTGTACAACAAACAAAATGCCCGCTAGTCTGCAGACAATAAACAAATAACTTACTAATAACTGGACTCTTGTTCTCAATACACTACCACTTCACCTCACTATTCATTGCACTGTTTAACTGTTTCACTGTCATCACTTTTTCTACCTGAGATATTATATATTCTTATATGTATTCTCAGGCAGATCCTGCCTCTGTACTGTGTACAGGTACAATTATAATTAAAGTTATAATTATTTATTTTTTCAGATTTTATGCTAAATATCTTTTCTTATTTTTTATCTTACCTTATGTCTTGCATTTCCTCTATTTATTTTCCATTGTGTTTCACTGCTGTTACACTGTGAATTTCCCCGCTGTGGGGACTAATCTGAATCTGAATCTGAATCTGAATTAAATAATGGATTAAGATGATACCTGAAAATAACTAGAAACAGCTAGAAACTATCGAAGGCACTGTCGATGGCACTCTGTGGGCACTGAGCACAGGACAGAGATTTTCTGCCATTCAACAAAATATTACCTCTCCTGAATGCATGGCTGATTGTAAAACAGCAAGATAAGACTTTTCATGACAACTTTGTCATCTGGTGTAAACCGACAGTGCTGATGACATTTAAGATTTCAAGGATATTAGCATATATGACCAAAACACAGTAGGGTGTGTAAGGTAACACGCAAAAGGTCCAACATAAACAATTACAGTAAACATCAAATTTTGATGTCAGGCTACAGCGGAACTGGAAAGTCTATCTGACCTGGAGACCATCACCTGAGAGGGCGCTCCATTGTCCCTGTCTATCCAGTATGGTGCAGGATCCTGTTACGCAGTCACAAAGTGGAGGTTAGGCTCCTGAAAGAGATAGCACTCCTCGTGGGCCATTGACTGACACCACACATCACCCAGGGCAACACACATTTAGGGGGCTGCAGGTGTCTAGAGAAACCTGACCATCACTGGCCTCCATCACAGCAGGCGAGTACAGTACCTCCTCTTTTGCTTCTGTTTCACACAAGCATGCAGTAACACACTGTGAACGGATTACCTTGTTTGGCTAAATGTTCACTGACTGGCAAGGATTTGACTAAAAACATGGCACTTCTGGAAAACATAGTTGGCTTTCATTTAAAGCATAGTTATTCTCTTATTTTGTACACCTGGGTTAGTTACCTCAGCTGAACACAACATTCACGCATGATTGTTTTAAGTCATTGTTTTAATATCTATCAGCAAACAAGTGCCTATTTCACATTGGCTTGGATTTGAGACTCTGCTTTTAGTTCTTTTTTTTTATCTCCACCATTTCCTGAAGAAAATGTCTCTTTAGCTGCTAAATGCTTCACCACTTCGTTAACTTTGTCTGTGTGCCATGTGGTGCTGTGCAGGTTCCTCAGCAGCTTTTTCACTAAAAACAACTAGAAAACGTGGTGCTGAGTGTGGCTGTGTGAGTCAGGGCTGAAAACCAAAGCAGCGAGCAGCTGTGAGCTAAAAGGAGTTAAAACACTCTGCAGAGCTGAGAAGATCTCTGTGGATTCATCTCCACAAATGACCCCTTTCACATTAAACACAGTCATCTCATTAAGAATAAATGTGCAGTGCTGCTTTAAAGTTTACATGCAGAGTTTGAACATATCTGACTGGAGCCCCCCCACAATGGCATTCATCGAGACAGGAACTACTTCTCACCTGTATTGTCTTCTACAAATAAAGAAGTAGCATCATAATACTTTAAAAGATAAAAAAAAATCCACAAATAGCAGCTTTAACACAACCGCAGCCAAGTTACACAAGCCATGTTCATGTAATTACCTCCTTTACTTCCAAAGCCATGTGTGTCATGGTTGAACCAGTCGTGTCTGATGGACCTGATAAATCCAAATTACTTTGAACTTCAGTCCTCGGGCACGCAACTCAGACAGACACGGCCTGCGATGGCTGGTTTTAGTAGCCGATGAGGTCTCCCATAGTGGAGCAGGTCAGCACAGATATTTCACCAAGAATCTACCGTCACCACTGTCTCCTCTGTCAGTCAGGTTTGCATCGGCCCTTGATTCAAATACTGGCTCAGAGCAGGCCCAGTACCTGGATCAGAGAGGCCAAGGAGGAAGAGGAGGATGAGGAGTGTGGCTCTGCTGCTTCCTGCTGGGCTGGTGTCCCTGCATTGTAGGTAATGAGGCAGTAATGAGCTACCTGGCCCTGGGAGCACCGGGCTGGTTAAACATTCATGGAGCTCCGGCAGCAAACGTTCATTCAGCGCTCCACCTGAGTGTTTGAACAGCTACACTATGTGTTTATGGAAGAGTGTGTATATATATGTGTGTGTGTGTATGTGTGCAGGTATGTAATACAAGGATGTAGTAACTCTATCCCCCCCGGAGACCCGTCCTCACCCTCCTCACCACAAAATTACAGCACAGGTATTCGATTACTGATCTTTGATTAGGCAGGTGCATTTCAAACTAATTACTAACTGCTCATCAGAGCCACGAGGATCAGACCAGTTTGGGATTAAACTATTGCAGATTCTGTGACACCGGCTGTGAAAATCACACATTAATTTAAGATCTATAGTAATGTACTGCTATAATTGTTATGCTTTCTGTCAGTGGCATCTTCAACATGGAGGAGACTTTAATTATAAGCTCAAATAAAAAAAAAAATCATATGTATTCCAGTGATTTTGCTTTAACATGTAACAGATTTTACCCAGTTATAATATGTTTTATACCAAGAACAAATCAATATAACTGCCTCAAAACAATTTTTTAAAGCATTTTCTGACTTCATTTAAAGCTGCTCAAGATAAGCCAAAGCAAATTTATTCATATAGCACATTTCTGCAGCAAGATAATTCAAACTGCTTCACCAAAGACTCCAAAGGGAATTGAGAAAAAGTGCAAAAACATTTTTATTGCAAAGAGACTACATTGCCAGGAGGAGAGAGGACAGCAGCTCTGGAGACAGACTTTCAGTCAGCGGCAGAAGGAAGCAACTCAAATTCAGCCAGAGCAATCCCTGCGCCATTTTGTATGATTTTGCAGAAAAATCTGACCCACTGGCAGGCAGGAAGAATAACTATTAGAAACTAATATCCAACCTTCTCACTGTTGGTGTTGTTTGCCTTTGTAGGTCATATAGAGGCATTGGTATTATATTTTGACATAATCAGATAAAAACTCCATAGAGCTGCTTTAAAAAGTTGTATTAGTAATGAAACAGGAAATGTGGAAAGACAGAAGAGATGACGATGAAGCTCCCTGAATAATTTTCTAATAAATTATGTTATTTTTAAAATGAACACCATCATAAACTCTCCGGTCTTTTTGTTGTGGTTCAGTCGGTTCAGTTGTGACAGGCCTGCTGGCTGCGTAACATCGTCCACTCATTCTGTCTGTTTAAATTTTAACATTGTGCTTCCTGCAAGCATCAACAAAGGCATCTTACGTTACTGCCCAAAGATCGGCCAAAACACGCGGTGACATAAGACAGCACCGTGGAAAAAAATCGTCATTATCATAAGGTAATCCATTATGCATGTTCTGAGGGATTTCTAGAGTCTTTAAAGAAGAAGACTGCTCACAGAGTAAACCTACAATAAAACACACACATGCCAACAAAGATGACCTGTGGTGGCCACGTCTTGGCACCCAATGAAATGATTTGTCCATTCATGCTATATATTATAGCTTGATGCAAACTTGACAGATCAGCACAACCCTGCTGTCCCTTAACAATCCGATCCTATGTGTAGTATTGTAAATTACTATATTACTATATACAACTTCCTCTGCTTGAAGACAAATTTAAACCTTTGTTTATTTTTGCTATCGATGCATGAAAAAGTGAATATATTCTTATCTGAATGTTTTGCTTTAAATGAATATTGTTTAGAAGTTATCACATGTTTTAGAGGATTGCAAGCATCTTAACTCAAAACTAACTCCAAACAAACAAGCACCAAGAGCTCTGATAATAAGGGATGGATATTATTTGTTCTTTCAATTTGATATGTAGGTTATGGCTCTGATACAAAAAAGCTTTTATACCTTTTATAAATATATGTCAGTTGTTATTTTATATACCTTTTTTTGTGAACATAAAAACACCTTTTTCACTGAATAATATTAAAATGCATTCATGTGATCCTGCATTAACTACCTATTGCTAAATTACTGCATCTCATTTAGATGTGTATAATGTGACAAAATGCAGTATATGTAAAGTAATTGAATATTTTTTTTAAAATAAGAAAGAGTGTCAAGAAGATTAAGAATCAGTCAGTTTGCAGTTCCCTCTGTGTTCAGTGTTAGTGAGATGTTGACAGGAGACACCCAGCCTGAATGATAAAGCTTGGTTCTTTTTGCATTAACGCCATGCTCCCTCCCCACTTGACATTTTATTTTTAACTCTCACACACAAACACACACACACAAAAATGTCACCGTCTGACAAGAGGTGAATAATATGGCCTAATGCAATCTTGTCTCAAAAGACTGAAGGACAAGTTGGACGTGTCCTTGATCCACCACTTGCCCAAATAAATATTCACAGGCCCAATTAGTCCCAAACAAGTAAACTTTCAAACTAATCCTTTATTCATGTGAACAAACAGATTGCTGTCGCCGGCGCAGGACTCCAAAGGCCAAAACGAGTTGTGAAGCTATTAGTTTCAGAAGTGGAGCATTTGGAGAACAAATCGCACAGTAATTAAAGTACAGCATCACAGGAAACAGCAATGCAAACGGTACTTTAGCAGAGGAGATGTCTGTTAGCAGGATGCCATTCATGCAAGAGGTCACTCACAAAATAAGAAATCAACAGCATTTTGGCATTCAGATTCAAATCCTACCTTTAAGTCCATGTTGTAGTTCTTTGTGCCGCTCAGGAAAGCTCTGCTGAGGTCCTGTATGGTTTCGCGTGAGTCTGGCCAAGTGGCTGATGTGACCAGAGGACGTGGCGACAGAGGGATGTGTTGTATATTCTACCTGTATTTATGACCGTCCCATAATGCAGCAGCCTCAGCATGTCCTCTCAGTGTCCTACTTTTCTACAGCTTTTATTTTCAGGTTGGCCTTATTGCAGGGCTGCAGAAGACTGAAGTCTGGTGTGCCTGTGAACAGTCACAGACACAGCTCTGATTTGAGAAAATGTCCTCCTGTGGCAGTAAATACATTTCAACTGGAAAATCTGTTAAAGTTTTATAGATATTATATTATATTTATATTTATTATATATTTCTGTGGTATATGCTGTAGAAAAGTACTTTCCTTAAGTACAGCTTTGAGGTACTTGCACTCCTCCTGAGTATACCTATTCCACATTCCACACATATTAGTCTACATTAATCTGACCTCAGAAGTTACTCATAACTTTTTAGAGACATAAAAAAAAACTAAATATATGATTACAAAATAAAAGTATAATATAAAAGAAAGTTTTAAATATAAAATTAAATATGTGAAGCCAATGGTTCCCAACATTTTGGCTTTAATCTCTTCTTGCAGCCCATTGTCATGTTGTCATGTAAGAAATTTCACCTCAGAACCCTAAAGATTGTTTTTTTAAATTGCTGCTAGAGGCTCAAATGATTGTTTAAATATGCAAAGAATAAAGAAAAATCCAAACTACACAAATTCATTTTGTACCCCATTGATCATCTCACACTCCCTCAGATGTATCTTGTGACCTTAGGTAGGATTTGACCCCAGGTTGGGAGTCATTGGATGAAACCAAACTTCAGAAAGTCATTAAACTACCTCAAACAGCTACAACAGTAAGATGATACCTCCAGTATTTTTGCTGATAATACTTTTTTTCACAACTTTTATTGTAATGATAATTTCTGAATTTACATTTTACTTTTATTCAACAGATCTCAGTACTATCTCTGTACCTTGTTGACTGTACCAGTGTTTCTGTATGGAACTCATTTACCAGAAATTTTTAAAAGTATGTTGTTATATTCTAGACTGAGATACTGCAGGCACTAATATTGTGATACCATACTAATGTAATATAAAGTAAAAGTATAAACCAACAGCCTGTGCAGACAAAACACTGTATTGGCAAATTCATGCAACACAAATCTCTGACAGACGTGACAAATGTGCTGTAATAAATTTGCAACAGAGGATATATTTGGTAATTATATATAATTATATATTGAGTTAACTATAACTATGAATAACTTGTTTGAACAAAGGTACCGCCTCCAGCCAGACAGGTAACCAATTATAGTTTAGAAAAATGGGCTGATTGGCCATGCCAGGTGCAAACCCTGAGACACACACCCATCCCTCATGAGGCTCCTGGGAGGAGATAAAATAAGCTTTGGAAAGTACAGTTGCCAAATTGATTGTTGTGACAAACTGACATGAATTCAAGAAGTACAAGCACAGACAGCAACAACCTTCACAGAGACGGGCCTCAGGCTATTTGAACCAACAATACCAGAAGGGTGTGAGCACAGCCTGCTGTCAGCTGCAAGGTATGACAGTTAATGACCTACTGAACCAGAGTACCTCGTGTCACCCTCCTTGTAGAAAAGTATATATCAAGTACTTTGAGGTTCCTTGTATTTGACTGCTAATGGTTTTTAGGGCATTAATGGAATCACAACCTATTAAAGCTTTGATTGGTTTGACCTCCTCGATCCAGCTTAGAGCGAGCGGAATAGCTAAAAGTAATACAATGTTAGGTCTTCACTATCTTGTTTTTTTTATTTATTTATTATGTATTTGACATTACATTTAATTCTGGAATGATAAACACTATAATTATCCTCAATTGTCCAATGTCATAGATGCATTGCTTTAAAATATTCTGAATAGTTTCCTGTGATGCATTTACTGACTTGCCTGTACTTTTTTTCTCTTGACATAGTTTTATATACTCTGACCTGGATGGCTCTCGTTACATTCCCTTTGTTTACATGTTAATGCTAGCTGCTTTCTTCCTATTTCCAAAAGCATTTCATCCATTTTGATCTGTAAAGCTGGTATTGGGGTGGTCTTTATGGCCCCACATCACAGTCTCAAGACTTGGATTGTGGTGTCGTCATGTCAGATTTCTCTTTGTTGTTGCTTGTTGTTACTTCTTAACCATGAGCTCTCAGTCCATTCACTCCTAACATAGTACTGTTTCCTTTTTACTGTAGCTCCTCCTCCCTCTTCTTCCAAGTAATTGTTCCCTGATTGGGTGTCTCTGTGTAACTAGAATTGAACTGCACCAACAGGTTTGACCAAAACACCGGTGTGTTTCAGGAACATCACAGCTCTCCGAACATAACACCAAAATGGACAACTGGAGCACAACAGCAAGTGTTTCTTACAAACGGTGGAGAAATCCTGAACAGAGGTACACAAACAAAATTACTTTACTTTTGCATTTTCTCATATCTTTGTGATGTTAAAAGGAAAAACGTGGCCTGAGGTGTTTATATACCAAAGTGCTGCCACAGGGCTACAGTAAACATGTCTGTAGTAAGTATGTGTATATCCTTCCGTTTTTAATAACAACCTGGATTTCTCTGTTTGGTGTGCTTATGTTTAGGGATGAGGAAACTTTTGCGGGTCAGCACAATGAGGACCAGGGCACAGACCTCGAGATCTGCACTATAGCTTCAGCAAGATTTGACTCAGTGGGAAGAACGTCAGCATCTCCAGCCGGATCTAATAAAACTGAAGGTTTGCATATCATTTTTTACAGTAGTTTATTTACCTTTTCATCATGTCTGCTTGGTATGTTTGGGAATTTGAAAACTACACATCATCAGGTGGCTTTTCAATATAAATATGTATAATTATTGAGAATTGAAAATCCGAATCCGTCCTGACTGTGCTTGCCTTTTGTGAGGAAAAGTTGGGTGACAATTTGCCTATAAGTTTATAGCAGACACATACTTTTATTTTAATCCATCATTCTTGTTTTAATTCTGGAGCGAATGTGCATATTTTCCTTTACAGTGAATGTGCAGTGACCTCTTGTCCCCTTCATCAGAAACCTTTACAGTAGATGAGGCAGTGGAGGCCATCGGCTTTGGACAGTTCCAGTGGAAAATCTCTTTCCTTACAGGACTGTCATGGGTAAGGATCCAGGAGCATGCAGAAATGTCTTCACTTTGATTTCTAGATACTGTCTGCCTCTCACGTAGTACTTTGCTTTCTGTGAGAGCAGATAGGAGATGCCATGGAGATGATGATCCTCAGCATCTTGGGCCCTCAGCTGCACTGTGAGTGGAGGCTGCCCAGCTATAAGGTGGCTCTTATAACATCGGTAAAGTCCCCTTACGTCTTCTCAGGAAAGTTAAAATCTACAGCTTGTTGATTTTTAAAAAATGTTTCATGTTTGTTATTATTTTTTGCCTCAGGTGGTGTTTATCGGGATGGGGATCGGTTCACCTATATGGGGGAATATTTCCGACAGATACGGCAGAAAAATTGTGAGTCTTTTTTTTTTTTTCCATGTACAAGTTATTGAATTTTTTGTAATTTTTTTTTAATGTGTACCTCATACATTTGTGACTACATCTCTGTGGTAAACAGGGTCTGACGGTCTGTATGTGCTGGGCTCTGTACTATGGAGTATTGAGTGCCTCCGCCCCAGTGTACGGCTGGCTCTTGGTTCTGCGAGGCCTTGTAGGCTTTGGCATTGGGGGAGCCCCTCAGTCGTAAGTTCACTGCTTTCTCATCCCATGACAAGATGAAGCCTGCACTGAACAAACCAACACATTTTCGAAGCCATTAAACAATTATCTGGTCTCATTTTAGGGTGACGCTGTACTCAGAATTCCTCCCAGCGAAGGCAAGAGGAATCTGCATCATGCTGATTCTGGTACTGTGGTGGTTTTGCTACTAATGCATGACTTTTACATGTTGAGACTTTGATGTGGTTAATTATACTGCTCATACTGATTGAAGTGTTTGTGTACATCAGGCCTTCTGGGCTATTGGTGCTGTGTTCGAGGTCCTCTTGGCGTTGTGGATAATGCCCACTCTCGGCTGGAGGTGGCTGCTTGGCCTGTCAGCGATACCAATGGCAATCTTTGTTTGCTTGTGCTTTGTAAGTATGTTGGTGATTAAGAGACATCCTTAAGCTGGAACCAGCTGAAGTCAAACACTCAACTGAACTTTCTGCGTCACACAGTGGCTACCTGAAAGTCCTCGTTTTGACCTGCTGGCAGGAAAAACAGAGAAGGCCATGGCAACATTAGCACGCATCGCCAAAGAGAATGGTAAGAACATGCCTCAAGGGAAGATCACTGCCTATAAACAGGTGAGGTTACAGATATATGGATCTATGTGTTTGTACAGGAAAGAGATTTGTGCCAATATGATGCTTAATTGTTAATATTAATGAAAACACCCTTATTTTTGTCATTTCAATTTTGTAGAATTGCCGTGGACAGATCCAAGATCTCTTTGCTCCTCAATACTTGAGGACTACTCTTCTTCTGTGGTTCATATGGTTAGCTTGATAATACATTTTCTACTTCCCACTTTCCTCATGAACAAAATTTCAAAAACCTAATCAAATTGACAAATGGCAAAGCCTGGGTCAAGTAGTATTATGGAAGTTGTGCTCAGTATTTAGAGCACCTGGGCAAAATAACATAATAATTTAATGCTTTATTTCACCTGTACTTGTACTTGTATTTCACTTGTAGACCACTGTGATGTTATTTTGTCCAAAGGTTTGCAAATGCCTTCTCCTATTACGGGATTGTCCTGTTGACAACTGAGCTGTTCCAATCTGGAGATTCATGTGGGGGTGAGTAAAAACTACTCCATGTGAATCAGCTTTTAACATTTATCATACTGCATCTTAAACACATACCAACACAAAACTGTCTTCCTCATAGCGATTCAGGGGGCCAAGGTTGAACCAAGCTGTAGTCTGGAATGCAAATATTTGACATCGGCTGACTACAAAGACCTTTTATGGACGACTTTAGCTGAATTCCCAGGTAAAATGCTCCTTATTAACTCTTCCTCAGAGCCATGGTGTGTAACTGAAACTGTAAGGTGAAGTTGTCACTTCATAAGAACAGTGGCTTGCCTCGTCTGACATATTGCAAGAGGTGTTACACCTGTATTTGAAAAAGCTTCCTTTCAGCATACCAAAGTGCTGAACCATGCAGGTACAAGTACAGAGATGATTATCAAGACTCCTACCCACCATTCATCTTTTTTGTTGGATTAGTATGAGCCTAGTCAAAGACCTGAAATGACCCCAATTTTATCTATATAAATCTTTTCAATACCTGAAGTCACACCAGGGTGGAAAAGGCACTGAAAAACATTCCCAGGACAGCTGTGTCAGTTAGAAAAACTGAGATCACTTCTGCCCCACAGTCTAGCTCAACCCCCAGGAGAGACAAACAACTTCCTCTACATAATAAACTTCATCCTGGAGAACAAACACCACCTTAAGTCCATGTGTATGGAAATCTGTGGTGGTGTTCCCAAGCCCAGAACCTGCTTTTAAATCTGCTCGGTCAACATTTACCATGCTGTTTATCCCAACATGTCACAAAAGAGTGTTCGCATTGCTAAACAATCAGGAGAACTGGTCTTTAGAATAATCACAATTCTTCAATCTGTTTGGCTTCAAAGGCTGTACATCTCCCTCTACTCTAATGCTGTGTTCAATGCCATTAGATCACTTGTGTTTAATCGCATTTAAACACAACCCTTGAATGTTTGATGACCTGTTTGTTAGGATAGGTGCCAGGATTTTTCTCAGATGGAAGCCAACTACAGCCGTTCAGCTAAGTCAGTCCTTCGGCTAACTACAGCAGTATGGATCCAAAATTATGCCAAAATAACAGCGTAATAACGTACATACATACATATTATGTAACTTTAAAATTGCATAAACTCACCTGCATTTAAAATGTAGACAAAGTAATATCATATAGCTCTGTGTACCCACAGATAGCAACAATAAGTTTCCCCTCAAGTTCTGATTCAACATGAGGACATCAATGACATGTCAAGAAAATCTCAGCACTGATTTGGCTTTTGCAAGACAGTGTCACAAACTTTTTTCGTGCAGGTTGAACATTTCGGAAACTTGGATATAAAATTTGCATACAATTTTGTATATTATTCAAGTGGGATCATTTGCATCACCCAGCATGTCTATTGGTGTCTTTACACTGACTCTGAATGTAATTGTGCTGTGTAACAAAACTGTTTCATGTTTGGCATGTTCAAGCATAGTAGAGACAACAGGGAGAAAAGAAAGCAATATTATTGTAGAATTACTTGATGGCAAAACAAAGGCAGTACTCCCTGTTCTATTTGAATATAAGAACCTACCAGATGACGGATCAGAGACCCACCCACCACGCCTGCTAGGTGGGGTCATGCTTACGTAATGGTATTCACAACACACCTTGACCTCAGCTGGGTCATGGTTTGAGAAATATGCGTGGGTGGAGCTCACAAGTCAGATGATGTCGACATGAACAAGAACCAGGTCCTTCAGAATGGAAGCTCCTCTTTTATTAAGACATGCAACAACAGCATCCATGTGAGGGAGAGATTAAATGATCCCAGCCAAGCATTACCCTCACAGTGTCTCTCCTCTCTGCAGTGCATACATTTGTTAAAACTCACTACTTCCCAACAGAAGTACAGGAGTCAGGCTCCTCTGGCTCCACCTGATGCCTCTAAGGCCATTTAACATGAATCAAACACCTTGACTCGAAAACAACTAATCAGTATCTGCTCCTGCACAGACTCTGCTCCCCTGTGCATACTCCAACACGGAGTGGACGTAATGGCGGATAAACAACAATCAAATCACCAAGCAATAAGAAAAGAAGAGTTAACACAATAAGTAAATATAGGACTTTCTTGGAAAAAAAAAAAAGTCTTTTTAGCCTAAGGAGTGACACACACACAAATATGCGTTTCAAGGGAGTGGCATAGGCTAGATTTAATTTGTTTTTAACACTGTTGACTGTTGGATTTATAATATATACTTTCTGTTTGTTTCAGGTCTTTTAGTTATCCTTCTGGCTGTTGACCGTATAGGCAGGAAGAAGAGCTTGGCGCTGTGTTTCTTCATGTTTTCTTTGTGCATTCTTCCCTTATATGCTTGTATTGGAAGGTAAGTTTGTCTGTCTGTTATTTTATCATATTGGAACAAGTGCAATATATTAACACATGAGCGATGATCTAAATGTATTTCGTGCTCTCTGTCTGTTCTTGCAGGTTAGCTCTTACGATCTTCATCTTTATTGCCAGAGCCTTCATCTCTGGAGGTTACCAAGTTGTCTTTGTTTACACACCAGAAGTAGGTCCAATATTTTACCACTTTAACACTAAAAAAAAAAGTTTTTAGATCATTTGACAAAATGCTTTCTCCTCTCTCTCATTAGGTGTTCCCAACAGAAAACAGAGCCCTAGCAATGGGGACCTCCAGTGCCATGGCCAAAGTGGGTGCCCTTTTCACCCCCTTTGTGGCACAGGTATGCAGAGACCATCTCTGTTTATACTTTCCACAGAAACTATTTAAAAACTTGGCATTTCTTTCATTTTAATTTCTTGGCACAAAAAATCCACAGGGTGACTTTAAGTTTGTAAGGTAGTGAGACTCTTCTAGAGATAAGAATATGTTGTATTATGTGTATAGGATGAATGCACCAGCTTTGTTGCTAGTTATCTGCTATATCATGAAGAAGTTGAATAAAAGCTTGCATAACAACACTCTGACTCAACCTGTATTCTGGAAATGGATGCTGAAGACATTTTTGCAATTAGCTGTGATAATTCTTTATTGCATTGCTGTATGTTTCCATGTCTGGCTCCTCAGTTTTGTTTTGTTTTTGTGTGTGTTTTGGCTCCAGGTGTTGCTCAGAACATCTGTGTATTTGACCCTGTCAGTGTACTGTGGCTGTGCTCTGCTGGCTGGGATTGCATCCTTGATACTGCCCATTGAGACTCAAGGCAGGGGAATGCAGGAGTCCAGTACAGCCCAGGAGGCTGGGGAGCAGAGGACCACAACAACTAGCCAATCAAACAGGGCGACACACTCCTCTGAGTGATGATGGGTGAAGAAGAAGAACAGGGGACATCTCATTACAGGCAGGGAGTGATAATTGAGGGAAGACCTACTTCCTATGTCTAATGAGAGCAGAGGCACACACACAGATGTAGCAGAGGGATATTTTGTAAAATGATTCACTGTGCAATATATTTGTAATATAAATCTTGGACAAATATGACTTCTTGTATTTATATATGAGGCCATGTGCCTTTTGCTTATTAAAGTTGCTCAATATGTTTTTGGCTTTTTCTTTTCATTGAATCTCAGTATTGTAATTATTGATTATGTGATTAATTGATGAGTGGATAGACAGAAAATCAATCAGCAACGATTATTAAGACAGACTTTCATATAAATATTCATTTTAGCTGTGTTTTTAGTCATTATAGTATTTTATATTTAATATTTAATTTTACTTTGACTGGTTCCACTTTTGGACAAAATAAGACATTTGGTGACATCAACAAGGACCGACAAGGCAAAGCAAATGAAATAATTAATCAATTAAACAACAATAATAATGAGCAGATTAAGCAGATTGAGCAGAATATTATTTCTCAACATCTGATGAGTGGATGAGAGGCCTGTTGCATTCTTGTTTCTAAAGAGTGAAGGATAAGTTGGATCTCAAAATGTCCTCAATGCACCACTTGTCCAAATAAATATTCAGAGGCCCAATTAGCCCCAAACAACTAAACTTTCAAACTCATAATCCTTATTCATGTGAGCAAACAGATTGCTGTCATTGGAACAGGATTCTGAAAGGAGTTGTGAGGCTATTAGTTTCAGAGGTGGAGCATTCAATGAGCAAATCGCACAGTAATTACAGTACATCAAAAAACTGTTTTGATGATTTGTGCATGCAAATGCAAATATATTAGTAAATTAGATATATGTTAGCAAGATGAGTCATTCACATGTAAAAACAAAAAAATCAGCTCAGAGGACAACAATATTTTGGCGATCAGCTTCAAATCTTACCTCAGAGTCCATGTCGTAGTTACTTTAGCCACTCACAAAAGCTCTGCTGATGTCCTGTATGGTTTTTCATCTGGCCAAGCAGCTGATGTGACCAGACAGGACAGGGATTTGTTGTGTATTTTACCTGTATTTATAACATAATGCAGTAGTCTTAGCATGTCCTCCTGTCTCTTGATTCATGTTTTAGTCTGTACAGCGATGGCTCCTGAATTGTCCAAATCGATACAGAGTGCCGGGCAACAGCTGTAAATGTAAGTATAACATAAATCATTGCATTTTAGGATGTTCTCTGTGTTTGTTTGGGTGATCATTTAATTAAGCTTAAGCTCATCTTAAGTCCCACATGAGGAAAACATACGCTGAGAACCTTGATTAAGAGGAGAAATGAATATAGTTTGATTTACCTCAACTAGTTAGATTTTTGTTTGTAGTTTACAGGTAGATTTCTCAGGAGGGAGCTGTAATCAGTTTCAGTCTTCTCCTCATAGAAATCAGTAACAAAATACTTTTTGTCCACCCACGCAACATCCCGGTTGGACAGACGAGGCTCGCTGATGTGTTGCTGGTACTCCAGGACCTCTTGGTCTGTTAACCTGGGGAAAGCCCTCTGGAAGATCTTAGTGTGTCTTATCCAGGATCCGTGCTGCTCAAACATGTCCTCCATGACCGACTCAGGGAGAAAATGAGAGAAGAGCTCCTCATCACCAGGTGTCTGGCAGGGAGCAGGTTCAACTGCAGACTTGGCCTTCAGAATCAGAATCAGGTTTATCACCAAATACGTTTACACGTACAAAGAAATGACATATTGGTGCACTACAAAACATAGTAAATAGTAAGTACTAGAAGCATAAACATGAAATATTTACAATGTGACTCTTATCTAAATAAAAGAACAGCACAGTTTTGTGCAAAATATTGACCTTGTATGTTGTAAGGGCGGCCTCGATGATATGATGAGGAGTTCAGGCTCTTTTCTCACCAGCTGCTTCCTCACCTGGATGGAGGTGCCAAACCTTTTCATGAGGCTGCTTTGGAGCAGCACAGCAGTTTTCCATGTGTTGCATTGAGGATGAGGGAGGTTCCCATCAACAGAGACACCTGGGACTGGGATGCTGGGCATCTTGCTTCAAGCCGCTGCATGTCTTTCATTAAAAGGTGTTCCTAAAACACACACCAAAAAGACTACATATGAATTAAAATCCAAATGTACTTTTCATTTCTTTGACAAATTCTCATCTTAATGTCAGCTGTGGGGATGTGCTTAATATTCAATTTCTTCCATGTGGTAGACGAGTCATACAGTGCAGGCAAAACACTGTGAACAAATAAGTGACTAAGAATACATTTCAATGATTAAACAAACTTAAAATTACTTTAATGACAAAACTTAGAAGCAAGCTATATTTATACACAGATTTGTATGCCATTTGTCAAATCTTTTAAATCATCAATCATCTTTTTGGGTATGTGGACTCTGGTCATATACCTTCCACCTCCAGGCAGAGAAAAACTCCTCTATTGGATTTAGGAATGGGGAGTAGGGAGGGAGATATTCCACCTGCATACTTTCATGTGCTGCAAACCACTGTCTGACCAGAGAATTACTGACAAAGATTAAAAAAAAAAAAACACTGACAAAAATTTCATCATGTTCTTGATTTTTACTCTGACATCTAAAGAGACGAAGCTAAAATAGGCAAAGTGATGGTTTATCATTATTACTGATATCCTTACTTCTTATTATTTTAAATAATTCAGCCCTCTTGAGAGAGTATTCAAATAAATATGGCAGACCCATAATGCTCCAGTCAAAAACCCACAAATAAAACTTGTGTCCATTCAGTCCTGTTTCCTGGTGTAACTCTCCCCCTTTCTCCTTTCTCCTCACTGAAACCTGAAGTGACTGATCATAATATTCTAATTTGTTATTTGCCTATATTTGCACTCCTTATCTACTTCTCATTGTAACTGCTGCACAGCATTTCTCTCTGGATGAATAAAGTCATATCTTGCCCCTCATCTTATTTTCGTATGTCTGGGGTGTTAAAATGGAAGATACTCTGAGAAACACTTGCTCTGATGTGTTTACTTACCAAACTCTTGCCACAGAGCTGCAATGGATATGGCCATAGACAAATGAGGTTTATGATAAAGGGTGATCTATTTCGCTTGAAATTTAAGCTTTTGTGTTTAACAATGCCTGGTTTTTTACATTTGGTGTGCTGACATTTAGAGGTGAGGGAAATTTCGTGGGTCAGAGCAACGAGGAACAGATAGCACTAGAGCTTCAGGAAGATTCAGCTCAGGGAAAGGACAGTCTGCATGCAGAACTGAAGGTTAGTCGATCACTATTTGTAGTAGTTTATGCACATTTTAATCCCCTCTGTCTGCTATGTTTGGAAATGTAAATAATACATGCCATGAAGGTGGCTTTTCAGTGTCAGTTTCTTATTTTTGTGACAATTTAACTGTAAACCAAGGAAGAAACGTCATAGCAGTAGAGATCATTGAAATTCCATCAGTGGTGGAAAATATATTTAGATAATTCACCTAAATAAAAGTAGCAATGCCATCATGTAAAACCACAGTGTAAAAGTCCTGGATTTGTACAAAAGTACAAAAGTATTAGCAATGAAATGTACTTGAAGTATCAAAAGTAAAGGTATTAATTATGTGGTACAGTAGCCCCTGTGCAGTTTTATTGTATTATTGGAGCATTGTTGTTGAGACTATTCTATGTGCATCATATAATTTTAGGCAGTATAATCTATAACAATGTGTCCAATTTAATAAATATTTCAACTAACGTTTTGCATGTAAAACATTAATTCTAAAAATAAAATAAAAAAACAGTAAAAAAAAGTCTAAAAAGCAGTGGAGTAGAAGTACAAATACTAAATAATAAAATGAACATTCTTAATTAAAGCACAAATATGTCTAAATGTATTTAAGTACAGTGCTAAATGCAGTGCTCCTTGCCTAGCTATAAGGTGGCTCTCATAACATCGGTAAAGTCCCTTTAGGTCTTTTCACAAAAATGTGTGAATATACAGATTATTGATTTTGAAATGTGTGAAAATATTAATTTTTGTGATCTTTCTTCATTCTTTTTTTTTTTTTGCCTCAGGCATTGTTTGTCGGGATGCGGATCGGTTCACCTGTACTGGGGAATATATTAGACAACTATGGAAGAAAAGTAGTAGTTGTCATCCCCTTTGTGGCACAGGTATGCAAAAAGTGACTGTCTCTGTTGCCTCCTAGTTTCCCAAGAAACACTTGAAAACTCCAAAAAGGAAAGGGAAAAACACCTGCAAACACCTGCATAGCTTTTTCTTCCTGGTACATTGCGGTCACCTGTAGAACAGTGAAATAGTGTGAAATGATTGGCAGGACCATGCATCGTGCAGCTAACAAAATGGGGGCCTTGTTTCATAGCTAAAAGGGAAAAAAGTCCACAAAGCACCTTTAATTTTGAAATGTAGTCACACTTTTTGCACCTTAACTGGGGCTTGAGTGCGCTGTATATATGGTCTATATATGAAAATATGAGTGCAGCAATTTTACTGCCAGTTATCTGGTCTTTATGCTATATATCATGAAGAATTTGAATAATAGTTTGCATAACAACAGTCTGACTCAACCTGTATTCTGGAAATTGGTTGCTCTATATTGTAGGTGTAAATGACTCCTCAGGTTAGGCTGTATGTTTCCGCGCCTGACTCCTCAGTTTTTTTGTGTTTTGGTTCCAGGTGATGCCCACATCATCCGTGTATTTGACCCTGTCGCTGTACTGCGGCTGTTCTCTGCCGGTCGGGGTTGCGTCCTTGATACTGCCCATTGAGATACAGGGCAGGGGTCTGCAGGAGTCCAGTTTGGACCAGGAGGCTGAAGAGCAGAAGACCACCACAACCAGCCAATCAAACAGGGCGACACACTCCTCCGATCAACCAGTGAAGTGAAAACAACAGAAGAAAGAAAGGATGTCAACTCCCAGGCTGCTGCAGACGCCATGTTTGACTGTTTAACTCTGGACTGAATCCTCTGAGCAATGATGGGTGAAGAACAACAGGGGACATCTCATTACAGGCAGAGAGTGATAATTGAGGGAAGGCCTACTTCCCATGTCTAATGAGAGCAGAGGCACACTTGGACTGGTTTGTTTACCTTCCATCTATGCCGTGAGAAGCAACAGAGAGACAAATTTAAAAAACGATGATCCACTATGCAGGCCCCCCGACTGAGACACTGATTTCATAAATTGTGGATAAAAATGACTTAAGGTGTTCATTTATACATGAGCTGACTGTCAAGTCTGCATTTTTGTCTCTGGGAATCTCAGTTTTGTATTATTATTATTAGTAGTAGTAGTAGTATGTATTGAAAAATAATTAGCAACTATGATCCCTACATAGTTAAAATGAGCTGTCTTCTTTTTATTCTTTCTTGTCATCATTATAAAAGATGTAATATTGTTACTTCAATATAATTTTGGACGTTTAAATAGACTAAATAAGACATTTGTTTACATCACCAAAGGATTCAAGTGGGCTGTGGCTGGGTTTTTATCTTTTTTTTCTTGCGTTTGGCTACATAAATTACAAATTAACAAACTAAATAATCTCTCTGCTTTTCAATAATAATATATATTACGCCCATCACATCCATCGATAACACAAAATTAATCCATCAACATTTTTTCGTATTTGGGACTTCCTAGTCTGGCCAGTCACCTTGACAACATTGGCCCAATGACAGCGCGCACGCGAACTAGGCCAGCCAATCACAGGCGTCCGCCGAGGCTCGCGCGTCGTTTCTGCCCCGCTCGCGGACCCGCACCGTGTTTTTGTTTGTCCGTTACCGGCGATGAAAGCTCGGGCTCCGCTGCCGGCTCCGCGCACACCGGAGCTCTCTGTGGCGACCCCCCGCCCGTGAGGAGGAGGAGGAGGAGGAGGACTCCGGCGGCAGCAGGCAGAGGACGGGACTCGCGGAGGAGCGGGAGCCGGGGAGCGCGGAGTCAGGTGCCGCCGGTGAGAGTCTAACTGACGGACTGACTGAGCGTTTTCTCCCCGGCGACAGAGGCGAAACTCAGCGGCGCATCTTCTTCCCACCTCCTCCCTCCTCCTCCCCCCTCCCTCAGAGGCTGCAGCCCGCCGACCATGGCCCTGGTGACTCTGCAGCGTTCCCCCACCCCCAGTGCAGCATCCTCGGCCAGCACGACCAACAGCAGCGCGGGGGAGGTAGGTGGTGATGGGGGAGAGAAAAAGCTGGGGCTCGGTCTTTGTGTGTGTGTGTGTTTGTTTATTTGTGTTTGTGTGTGTGTGTGTGTGAGGAAACGCCAAGAAACACACACTGCACCTTCACGGGCTGACCTTACTTCCGTCATTGCTGTGCTGGCTGTTAACTTGATAATATTGCTGCATTGTTAGCAGCAGTTGTTTGTGTGTGTGTGTGTGCAGCGGAGGATTTGTAAACAAAATCCTGCAAAAGGGGGGTGGTGGGATGGAGGGATTGGGGAGGTGGGAGGGGGGCTGCTGGGTTTAGCTGTCAGAACAAAGTGCTCATTTTGCTGCTGCACAAGCATTTGCACTCAGGTTGTTCTCCCTCTTTGTCTTTATTGGGCTTTTATTTTGCAGTAATGCAGCCTCAGTGTCTGGGAGGAGACTTTTAAAGGGGAATTACATCATTTCAGGAAAATAAATATATATATATATATATATACATAAATAATCAGTGTAAGCCTCAGGATAGTTCAGCCTAGTGTTCCTGGACTCTGAGAAAAACACACCAGCGATGAGGTAAACCAGGAACATGATGCTGCAAGAAAAGCCAGAGTTTAAACCCTGTTTTTACCTCTTAAGCTCCACACATAAATTTCATCATCCTGTCAATGGTGAGGTAATATTTTACATCACAAAAAGTGGGAGCGTCTGTGTTGTTTTGTAGCTTTATGAACCTGCGGTCAGGTTCAGGTCCCTGCGAGGAAAAGCAGCTTTGACTTTGTGGAGTTGGAGCCTGTGAGGGAGACGTTTAAAAATCCCATTGGCAGAGCCGAACCTCAGCGGCAAACAGAGTCGATGTTCAAAAATGGAGCAGCGGTGGATTTTGACACCCCGGTGAAATCACAACATCGGGGTTAATGCTCCACTTTCCAGTTTTAGGAGAGTGGATTAGGTAGGTCGGCCGAGGCGAGGCGCAAAAATAAGCAGAGGCATTTTTCCTCCATCCTCCGGTGATAACTTTCTCTGTTCTCTGTTCCGCTCAGTCAGCAGGGAGGAGAGGTGGACATGTGAGATATTTGGATGTGTTTTCGCTGAACTTGTCTGAAAGAGCCTTAATGATTTGGCTCCATCACAGCAGATGAAAGCACTGACGGAAAAGGACCAGCAGTTGGCGCCGTCACACTTTACTCCAATGTCAGCATCCTTTGTCGCTGCTGTACCAGCTCACATCTTAAAGACTGATATATGCATGAATATATGAAGATCCATTTTTGTCCCTGAATTTATCTGTGATGCTCACACTCATAATAAACAACGGCCCAAACGACTTAAATGTTTATCCAGACGGGAACAACTCTCTTGTTTCTGTTGCTTTTTGGTCTCAAACATTAGCTGTTTTTCAGCCCCGTTTCATCCACCACACAAGTCGAACAGCCTTTTTAATACTCTCTGCCTTTGTGTTTTTGTCTTTCAGGACTTTGGAAGCGACGATGACCGGAAAAATAATCAGAGGTAAAGAGCTTTCTGTTTGAAAAGACACAGATGTTTTGTATTTTCTGACCGTGGATGGCATGTTTGTGGTCAGTGGGCCTTGTGACCCCGGATGAGCCCACTCTGTTGTAGCAACAAGGGGAAATACCAGCAGACAGTGAGGACTCGAGCTGTAATTTCCAGCCTCTGATTGTATTTGAGGCAGTAGAAACACTACAACTCTGTAACTTTTTAATAGATCTAAATAAGAGCCTCTTAACCACACTGTTAAGTCTCTTAGTAAACAGTTTTGGCTCTATCATTTAAAGCTAGAACCCTCAATGTTTTAATAATTAAGAAAACACTTTGTGGGACTGTTTTTAAAATGTGTAACGTAAAAGAACATTTTATTGTGTTGCAGCGATGGAGGTAAAAAGTACACATGGAAACCTTTGAATAGTTAATAAAAAGGTCATGAAACACAGTACTTTTCACTCAGTTTCTGGATTAGATTATCAGTTTGTAGCCTGCTGCTGATATACACAGACTGGTTATTTAAAAATTAAATACTCCTGTACTATCTGCCGTGAATTCTACTTTTACAAAGCTTATAATTTTCCAGTTTTTGTTGACAGTGTCAGAAAGGTAATAATTCAACTTGGTGTTGGACTGGAGTACATTACACATGATATATATGTATAAGGATTTTAGGTTTTAGTTTGATTAAATTTATTTGTATCAGGGGTCGTATACAAAATACATTAATCTGAAAAAGAAAGAGAAGAGATGCTTTGTACCACATTTAGCTATTAGCTCATTTTTATCTGTAGTCCCAGGGGGAGTTTTAATATTGTGCTCTCTCATGTATGTAAATGGGGTGAGCAAAATATTGAAACCATCCAGAAAATCAGTGCCTCACAATAATGTGTGTGTGTGTGTGTGTGTGTAATGCTTCTGTAAAACACTCCTCAGATGACGCTACTTGTCTGTAGTGGATTAGGCTGCCTTGATTATTACATACCATTTTGGCGGCTGATGAGCTGCTTTTCCTCGGTCATGGCGATTCAAACCGTATATAACTGTTTCTCACTGTTGCCAAGCAGAAAAAAAACAGCTTAAAGCACGGCTGATTTAACGTGACAGGTTTTTGAAAATGTTTCCTGCACTCGGTTACATAACAGAGAGTACGCGTTCCTGCTTGGCCACAAAGCTTTCCTCTAATCAAAGCGACGTCACAAAAGTCATTATCTGTGTCAGCAAAGCTTTTGGCACAGACCGTCTTTGTGCTTACTGTGTGTGTGCGTGTGTGTGCATATGGGTCATTCACAGTTGAAACAGTCGTGTCATGCCTCGTCGGGAGCATCTCAATGAGTAATATGTTTCTGCGGCTCAGTTATTCACCCACGTGGAGTCTTAATTTAGGATTCTGCATGTCAGATGAGAGTTTGACGCCAAGTAACATTTCCACCTCCCCCCAGCGCCTGCATGAATGATGGCTTTGTGTCAGAGTGTTGCATAGGGAGAGCTGATTGCCGATGTGAAGAGGAGATGGTAGCATTGTGGGGGGGCTGAGAGGACAGGGCAGCATAGGCGAGGACACTTCAGGGCCGAGATGGAAAAGAAAGCTGAGGGCAGGAAAAGAGGAAGGACTTGGTGAGAGGAGAGAAACTGAAGTATGCTGATCGGAGAGGCTGTGACCACGGCCGGGAAAACGCAGGTGCAGAAGACGGATGGAGGGATGTTGATGAGAGGAGAAGCTCTTTTCTAATAAACAGTCCGCTACTGACTGCTCACAGGATGCATCTGGTTGTGAAACCTTCGCATAAAGCCATGTTCACCGTGCTGCCTCACTTTGTGGAGAAAGCCGCCCTGACTCAGAGGGAGATCTGTCGCATGTAAGTTCAATAAGGAAAAAGTAAGAAATTTAATCGATAGGAGACACTTATTAGATTAACTCTACACATTGAGGCAGGATGGGGTGTCAAGACTTGGTTGTTAAAATGTTTAATAAATTCTCTTGATGTTATAGTGTAATTAGATTACTTTAAAAGCATAAAAAAAAACATCAAACAGACTGATTCAGGTTTATCAGCGAAGGAGTTTGAAATCCACAAACGTTTCTCAAGAGTTTTTTGGAGGAGAGTTATTATTTATTTATTTATTATTATAACAGGCCTTGTGCTGTATTTACTGTGTCATCTCGTGCGTAAATCTGAAAAGAAACGATAATGCCACGTAGCAGTGGAGCTGAAACAAAAGGTCTTGTGACGGTCCCACTCAGCCATACCAGGCTTTTGTGCGTTCGTGTTGGTTGAGCAGGGAATGAGAGTGCGTTAAAACAAAGCCTCGCTCTGTTCTGTGTGAGAAAAGACGCTAAAGCTCTCATCCTGCTCGCTGCAGCCTTCATGATAAAAGTCAGGACCCAGAAGTGCTGCGCCCAACGCAGGTTGGACAGAAGGGGACGTTTTTAAAGGCCGAGGACATGCGGACAGCTGTGACTCGAGTCTGTTAATCATGCTGTAAAAACACGGGGCTGTAAAAGTCACTGCATCAGGACTCTGCTGACTTTGAGTCTCCAATGAGCCTCTTGTCCTGCTCAATGAACCAGTGAGGACTTAATAAGTACGCAGCCTACACCTGGATGCTCACTGTAACTACAGCATCCTGACTGCAGCCATTTCATGTCCCTGCCTAAATTCTTAAAGTGTGATTTCTAGTCACATTTTTATTATTTGCAGCATCACATAGGTCCTGAATTCCTCTGTTAAAATAAAAAATAAATATAATAATAAAATAGGGCAGGTCAGTCGATCAAGAGAATATAATATACATAATATAATACCATGCCATAATAGAATATAATATAATGCCAAACATTAATTGGTTGTAGGCCTCTCAGTTCTGAAGATTTGCAGCTTTTCTGTCATATGTGATAGTAATGAATATCTTTGGGTTTAGGACTGACAGTCAAACAAAAATAGCACTTTGAAGACTTCACTTTCGGCTCTGGGAAATTGTAAACAGCATTTTTCACTATTTTCTTGTGATTTATATAGAGACCAAACAATAAATCAGGTGGCAAGAAAATAATTGGGAGACTTTTTTTTTTTATTAAGCAGCAAAATAAACTCAAGTGGGGAAAGAAGAGCCTAAATAATCCCACCATGTCAACCCAAATTCTTTGTAGATCTTTCATAGACATTATTATGATTTTGTGAAATATTACAAAGGTGTACAATGTACGGCTTCTGGTTTCAGGATACTCAAAGGAATAATGAGTAGGATTTTCCTAAAAAGAATAATCAATCAGCATCTGTGATGAGTTAAATAGAAAAATAGTTCATACTCCATAAGCAGTTAAGTCATCCAGACACATTTTAATAGTTGGGACTGTAGTTTTCTGTTATATATGTAAGGATATTTTTTGCAGATAAGTGAATACAAAGGAAAGAGGTTTGTTGTTGATTCAGATGAGCTGAGTATGATTAATAAATGATCTTGCTCTTTAGAAATATTGTCAGATGTACGTGAGAATATGTGAAAAAAAACAATGCAGCTTAAAGTTGCTTCTGAAAACAAGCATCTGTCACATATGGAAGAAACGCCCACGCAGCTTTTGTGTAGTTTTATTTTGAAACGGGCGCGTCGGTGTAGCGTTTTGAATTGAAGAGCGTCCAGCCTTGGTCGAGCTTGTGTTTTATGTCTTCTCTTCTTTTTTTTTTTCTTGTTCTTCTCTTCCTTTCGGTATAAAGCAAAAAAAAAAAAACAAGATGGGTTGTGGAGATACAGAGGGGGTGAGCAGTGTGAGGCATGTATGGACGAGTGATAGAGTAATAGGTCACTCCCCCGTCTTTCTTCAGTCCATCCTCTTACAAAACATCCTCCTTTAAAGAGAAGGAGGGGAGACAATGGAGTAGTCACTGACTCACCAGAGTGACGCATGAGGAATAATGGTTAAACTGGTAAACAACAACCTGGTGTGAACATGTTGGGTAGAATGCAGTTACAGTACTACACCGTCCTGAATTTATCGCCCACATCTGCTTTTTTTTCCAGCCTCAGTGAGAGCTTCTTCATGGTCAAAGGAGCCGCCCTCTTCCTCCAGCAGGGCGGCAGCGCACAAGGACCAAAGACCCCGACACACCACAAACATGCAGGTATAGAAGGAGCTTTGTTTCTTGTTCTTTAGCCCGTACTCTCTGCACAAATGAACTCCAGACAAAAGGGAAATTGTGTTTGCTGAGGTGGCTATTCTCTCTGTGGGTTTGTCTGTGTTTACACTAAACTGTGCTGGGAAGCTTTACAGAGCCAGGTCTGACCTGAGTCGACCCGCAGCCGAACACCAGGGATGCTCACAAATCATTGCAAACAAGATCAAGTCTCAAGAGTTGACTTAATATTGCAGAGAAATATGCAGACAGTATCTGTTATTTACCTGAAGGTTGGGCACTCGATGAATAGATAATAATAAGGGTGTATAGAAAGCTATAAGAAGAGAGCAAGTATTACAATCTTTTAGTAAATAGGGGGAGGAAGCTATTGCAATGACAGCTCGGGGAATTTATTTTAATATCTGCAGCTGGTCTTGAAACAAGAATGTGAGATGATCAGAGGGAAACAAAAGAATATACAAATCTATATTTTGAATTTAACTGTACTTAAGGAAGGTCCAAGAAGCTCAACTTTATACTTAAGTCGTTTCACTACATTTCACAGGAAATTATTATGCTTTTATTTTCTCTCCAATTGCCCAGTTAATCACTTTAGAAATTAATATGTTTGTGCACACAACATGCAGAGTATATAATAGCTTATAATAATATGTCAGAGTATTCAGTTTTACAAGTACAGCTGAAATGATAAAATGATTAATAAATTAGGTCACTGACAGAAAATGATTTAGCAACTATTTTGATAACTCAGTTAATAATTTTCATTCATTGTTAAATCATTTTGAGGTTTGGACTGTTGGTTGGACAAAACTCTGTGAAACTGTCAGTTTGGGTAATCGTGACGCCATTTCTCGCTATTTTCAGATATTTACAAACCAAGAAATCACTTTGTTAATGGAGAAAATATTTAGCAGATTAATATGAAGCAGCAGATTACTCCACCACCGGCTCCAGCAGATTTAGTCGAGTGTTATCACATCTGCTGCTGCTGCTGCTTGGGCTGATGTTTGTCTGCACATCAAAGTGACGTTCAGTTGTGGTATAATCTTGCAGTCTAAATATAAAAATGCTCTGTGAGTGTTTCTAACGTCCTTTAGTGGGCTTCTTTTGTAGATGCTCGCTGTTTCACACGTTTCTAAATCCGACGTCCTCGTTGAGTCTGAGCACAGATTCAGTTTGCACGAGACTCAGGTGTTGCTCGCTAATAGCTAAAGCCTCGCTTTGGCAAAATCCTGGTACCTGCAACCATAGACACCAAAACAGGTTGAGTCACTGAAGGAACTACAAGTCATGTTTTCATGTTGTTTTGACTCTCGCTGTTGTGTTTAAACTGTATGTTGTTATTATATGTTATTTATAGTGCCCGGTGGGGGACAAAAAAAAAGTCTTAACTAACTCTAGCTTAGCACAGCTGGAAAGTTGCAGATTTGTCTTCATTGACAGAAATCTGCAAACATTTTTTCCTCCCCCTGAAGAAGAAAACCAACAATGAATGAACAATAGAGGAAGCTGAATGATCAGTTGGGAGTTGACCTTTAGTTTTTTCTGATAGAAATTCCAGAAAGAGTTTCAGTAGTGAAGTCTGTCACTGATTAAAGCGTGCATTATGTTCTCCTTCTGAACTTGGTCAAATGTTTCAGCTTGTTAAAGGATGTTTTTGGTTACTGGCAATGCCTGTTAAAACTAAAAACAGCAGAAAATCTTTCTCTCTGTCAGGATCTTTGTGAGTGGAACAAAATGTCGATATCCAGTTCAGACATCCAGACTGTGACGATCACTTCAAAGCCAGTTAAACTGCAGCGCGCTCCTTCAGTTTCCTAATCACTCTTAATGTGTGTTTCGCTTTCAGGTGATTTACCTCAACACCTGCAGGTCATGTTTAAGATCCTCCGGTCTGAAGATCGCATTAAGCTGGTCAGTATAATACCTAAACAACCACTTCTTTAAGCATTTGGACAGGTTTCATGTATTGTCTGTGTTGGTGTAAAGTAATTCACTTTATTCAATATAGAAATATATAAAATCACAGACCTGGTTATCTTTCTCATTTTCAAGTTAAAAACATTTTTTTGTCATTTACTGAGAATTTGTCTGCTCGATCTCTGATTTGTGTTTTATCATGTAGTCACACAGGCTTTCACACAATAATTGCATGAAAACAGCAGTTAATTCTGGATATTTTTTTTCCAAACACAGTTCCTTGCATCCTCTCCTTTTTCGTCCCACAGGCTGTACGGTTAGAGAGCGGATGGTCAGACCGGGTGCGCTACATGGTCGTCGTCTACACCAACGGCCATCAAGACACGGAGGAAAACATCGTCCTGGGAATGGATTTTACAGACAAGGACAGGTGATGAATCTCTCTCTGCAGCTTGACATTTATCGCATTTTAATGTGATGATTCGATTTGTTGAAATGTTATTCTTAAATCTTTGTGATCTACAGTAAAGATTGCTCTATTGGGATGGTGCTGCCACTGTGGAGCGACACCAACATACACTTAGATGGAGATGGGTAAGTTTCAGTTTGCACTTCAAACAATGCGACATGCCATATATGAGGCACAAAACAGCTAATGGATCTTTTTCTTTTATAAGATGCACCTCTAAGAGTGAGGCAAGAGTTTCTCATGTTTCTGCTCATATTCAGGCCGGCCTCCAGCTCTGTGTTTTGGTCATCCTTTGCCGCCTTTTTTAGGTTTTACTGCCTGCTAGTGGCAGAGTAGCGAATTGCGTGCATTTTTTCTCTGTGCGTGAGAGCGGTTCTTGCTGACCTGTTAACATTGTCTCTGTCTCTGTATGCCGGAGGAATGTTCCACTAGTCGGTGTCCTGAATAGTCCCGTGTCCAGTCTGTGTTTACATCCCCCAGATCACTCATCTCCACCCGGGCACTAACTGATCTTGCCTCTCCTCTCCTCTCTTCTCCCCCTCTTCCTCACCAGAGGCTTCAGCGTGAACACAGCAGGGCGGTCACATGTCTTCAAGCCTGTGTCTGTGCAGGCCATGTGGTGAGTGAATCCTTCGTGTTTACCTGGAGATCGCTGTTGTGTGTTTGTTGTGGTGTGTGGACAGGAGGAACATTCATCGTCTACGCTGGATAGATGATGTCTTAGACTCTTGTACCAGACCTCAAAGCATAATTGTTCAAGTTAAATTGAGTTTTCAGATTTTAGTACACCCATATACCCATGTTTATGCCACAGTTATTGGGAACATAAATCATAATTTGTGGGTGTTTTTTAGTTAAATATGTTAATGGATACCTCTTTCAGTCTGTGTGGAGATAAGTAAAGTTAGCTCAATGATGGGATCAAGTAGCAGCTCCATAAAAAGGCAATAAAGACTGGACAACACTGATGATTTGGACTTGATATGTTTTTTTTTTTTTACAATCATACATACAATGTACCACTGATGTATTTCTCAGTCCAGTCATATCCATATAAATGAGACGTCAAGTGTTGGATTATGGTTTTGGATCTGCTATTTCTGGGGTTAGAGGAGAATATGATTTCTTTGTTGCTGAAATGTGCGACTGGAATAATGAATTATGTAAATGACAACATGTAAAGGTGTTAGACTAGCTATCCATCACTGGAGGAAATGTCCCTGCCTTTGTGTGGGCACTCTTTATTTCAGACATCCACCAAATCTTCAGCACGCAGACATTGAAAAAAGACTTCCATGAGCTTTCCCCTAAAACTCAGATGTCCCTTTATCACACATTTACTGTAAGATTTATTTATTTAAACTTACATCTTCATGGTTTGGTAAAATAACAAACAACTATTGATTTTTTATTATAATTTTCCAGTGTAATCATCACAGTTACTCTGCTGGTCTAGTGTATTTGTTTACTGTTGTCACTACTGCCACCTGCTGGTCACTTATTACAATTACCAATACTCATGTTTTTTCTTGAGACCAGTCTTATTTGCCCTGCTCCTGTCACCACACATCCATCTTGTTGACAGTGATTTTTGATGGTTAAACTTTTGTGCCCTCTGCAGGTCTGCCCTGCAGGTCCTCCACAAAGCATGCGAGGTGTCCCGCCGCTTCAATTACTTTCAAGGGGGCATTGCTCTCACGTGGATGGCCTTCTACGAGAGCTGCATCACCTCAGAGCAAAGCTGCATCAATGAGTGGAATGCTATGACCGACCTGGAGACCACCCGGCCGGACTCGCCTACCATGTTCGTCGACCGGTGAGTCACTACAGGCTGTTTAATGTAGTGTATTATAACATTTGAGGCATTCACTTCACTCACCAGCGTCACATGGCCAAACAGACCACTTGCTGCTGATTTCTAACACGCCTGGTGTGTTTACCTCCTCAGTCGGGGAATAGATTTCAATGCTTTGGACACCAGCTGTCGTCTTTTTTGTTACCGTCTTTTGTCTTCAGCTGTGGAAACATGTTTCACTGTTGTGCTTATTTTCATTCAGACAGCAGCTCTGACGTATTGACTCCTTATGTGCAGGCCAACTGAAAGAGAGAGAACTGAGTGTCTCATTAAAGCCAAACTACGCAACATCATGATGTTTCAGGACCTGGAGAACATCACCTCCAAGGAGGTATGTGCAAAATCAGCACCTCAGCGATGTGTGGGATTGGTCTAGATTTTTTTTTATAAAACTAAAAAAAAATTAATGTGGGAAATGCACTGCAAACTTTTAGTGCTTCTCTGTGTGTCGCTGTTGTTGTACAAATGTAAAGAGTTTCATGATCTGTCCTCGTCTTTAGATCCGTAATGAGCTGGAGCAGCATATGAGCTGCAACCTCAAAGAGTATAAAGAGTTCATAGACAATGAGATGCTTCTGATCCTGGGCCAGATGGACAAGGCCACGCTCATCTTTGACCATGTGTACTTGGTGAGAACGTTTCTTTTTAAAAAACCCTTTATACAGTGCCAACTTTATGTGTTTTTATGTCATACTTCTATAATAGTTTCCTCTCTTTTCCTCCACACTTTTCCTCCACCTGCATACTGTCACACTGAATGGTTTATATTGACCTCAGTAAAATACACTTAACCTCACAGTCATTTTTAGTGGTTATTCTGAATGAGTTTTTGTCTTCTTGCCTCTTTAGGGCTCTGAGTGGAACGCCTCCAACCTGGAAGAACTACGTGAATGCGGGTGAGTGGCCTAACACAATTTTTTTTTTTCTTATAGAGGATTAAATAAAGGCTATACATGTATATTTTTACCTGAAAGTTTCTCTTATCTGTAAACAAGGTAGATTTATCTCCCCTGTTAGATTACCTTTAGTTGTGTTTGGAATTTCATCTTTCATTTAATGAAGTCTTTTTTTTTTTTACAATATGACACATGAAACTCTGTGCTCTGTGTTGAAAAAGCAGAGTGCACCATGTGAAGTATCCTGTGCTGAAAAGTTATACGTGCAGTGTGTCAATGACACTGTTACTCCACATGTGAATGTTTTCCCTGTTTCCATTACATCAGGCAAGAAGGCAGTCAAGGATCTGCATACGATGATAGCATTCAATAAATTTAATAAAGCAAAATTTCAATCTCACATCTCAGGCTTTGGCAGGCGAAGAATAAAATTATATCACATTAAATTGTTCCAAACACAGGCGCATGTCTCTGCATGGCTTTCACTCAGTAATTTAATCAGCGCAGCAGTGTTGGTAGATATTCCATCTGAGTCTTCACGTGAAACAGATTTATTTCCACATGTGTTGAGTAACAGTTAATCTAATAAGCAGCGGAAGAAAGACTAACAAGTTGCTGTTTTGGTTGCAGAGTCGGTTACATCCTGAATGTAACCAGAGAGATTGATAACTTCTTTCCGGGGCTGTTCTCTTATCACAACGTCCGAGTGTACGACGAGGAGGCCACCGACCTGCTGGCCCACTGGAACGAAACCTACAATTTTATTGTCAAAGCCAAGTAAGACCCTATATGTTAAAAAATAAAATAAGATTTTAGGTGATTTGGACGGAAAGGGAAGGAGGGTATAATCAGAAATGTGATGAAGAAATGATGAAGATTATAGACTTTAACAACCAGCCGTTATCCAAGAAGTGTGGAAACAACAGAACTGTGCTCCCACAGCATCTTTGGTATTAATAGATGGAGTTTTTAGTCATCATTTCTAAGTCACAGTTTGACTGTCTCACGTCAGGCATCCTCTCTGAGTACCGCGGCCGTGATCCACAGGACACTTCTTTCTCCCACAGCTGTGAGTTTTGCCAGTAACGGAGAGAGAGCTGAAATGGTGCAGTCAGACTAGTTGCTATGCAACTGTCTAAGCATGTTAACCTGAAGTGAAAAAGGATGTTTGTAAAAATAAAAACAGAAAAGCTTAAGTTGGAACATACTGTGTTCTAATAGCAGCACAGTGGCCTTAAAAACACCAAATCAAAAAAAAAAAACATATTTATACATCGTCACCATGTTTTTTTTCCTGTCCAATAGGAAGAACAATTCCAAGTGCCTGGTGCACTGTAAGATGGGAGTGAGCCGGTCTGCCTCTACAGTTATTGCCTATGCAATGAAGGAGTATGGCTGGTGTCTGGAGAAAGCCTACAACTTTGTCAAGCAGAAACGGAGTATAGCTCAGCCAAACGCTGCTTTCATGAAACAGCTGGCAGAATATGAGGGGATCCTGGATGCGAGGTGAGATGCTCTACAGTTTCACTTAGGTTTGCACTTCACTTAGCAGCTGTGAGTTTCAGCTTGATGGGTCGGTACTAATTATATCCAGCTGCTTTTTATAAAGCTGTAAAATGTAATGGTGCTTTGTGAAGTTATTTTCTTCCTTTGTGAACAAAAGTAAACTTTGCTTCACAGTAAACAGCGCCACAACAAGCTATGGAGGCCTGAAGCAGATGAGGAGGGATCAGATGATTTGCAAGCCTCCGGTCACAGCACTGGTGGGGAGGAGACGCCGGTGCTCAGAGGGGAGGAAGCTTGGGGAGGCTGCGGCGCGTCACCCTGTAGGGGCATGGGCCTGGAGATGGAGCCCCTGGACTCTCTCAACTATAATTATTACTTCAGACGTTTGTCAGACTCTGCACTTGACAGCGAGCCCTCTACCCCAGTGAGAGGCCCCCCTCTGCTCGGTATGGAAAGAGTTTTCATTGAAATTGAAGACGTGGAGAGGGACGCCCTGTTGGAGGACGAGGGTTTCCCAATGGCTCATTTAGCCCTGCCTGGCGAGGGCACGGCTGCTCAGACGTGCGGCCGCCTCGACCCCCTGGAGGACATGAGGCTGAGGCTCGAGTTCAGCACTTTGGAGGAAGAGGACGAGGAAGAGGCCAAGAAAGAGGAAGCTGAGATGGCGGCCTTGGCTCAAACACCTGGAAATTCAGACGGGAAGAAAGCAGGGGAGGAGGGCGAGAGGACGGAGGAGAGCCGGTTAGGCCTGGCAAACCTGAACACCAACAACAGCAACCGACTGGCTGCCAAGCGCAGCTGCCCTGCAGCTTTTGACGTGAGTTAAGAAAATATAGGTTTTAACTGTGGTTTAGTCATGTTTGTGCTTTTTACAATATCTTTTTAATCATATTTTAGATATTCTGCATGCCCCTG
This sequence comes from Scortum barcoo, assembly GCA_023238725.1. Taxonomy (NCBI): domain Eukaryota; kingdom Metazoa; phylum Chordata; class Actinopteri; order Centrarchiformes; family Terapontidae; genus Scortum; species Scortum barcoo. The sequence continues at coordinate 17,066,179 of CM041545.1, forward strand.
ACCATATACTGTGTTCTGTTCTAATGTTCCTCCATTTAGGACAGTGCTAGCACAGGAAACCCCTTAAAAGTGAAGCCCTCCTATCAGTCCTGTAAAGACTGTCTGCGTCTACCACAAGGGCGGCGCTGTGACCGTCCAGCAGGAGGCCGTTCTCACCGCCTTAACCCCTCCCGCCACTGCACTGTCCCCTCCATATGCATAGATCCACCTGGGACCAATTTTGCCTCCACCCCGATCCTGCAGTCTCTGCAGGCCCCTGCAGTTAACTTGGTCCACCCCTGCAGCCATCTGTACCGCTGTGCGACCTGCACTCCCAGTGTCCAACTAACCACCCATCAGAAACCAGTCTCACCCATGAGCTGTGAGGAGATGCCACCTGACCACAGCTCAGTGGAGACAGAGGACATGGACGAACCACAGGGGGACAACGTGGGAGACCAAATATCAAGGGAGGGTATGGGGGCCATCAGTGCAACTGCTGCTGAAGGTTTAAAATTACAAGCTGGCGATGCAGCGGAGCTCCAGCAGCAGGCTCTGGCCCAGCTGCAGATGCCAGGACTGGGGATCGAATTCGGTCTGGAACTGATGCGACAGAGGGCAGAGCAGCTCGACAAGCTGCCGAGCTTGGCCATGGAGGGCCAGCTCCCAGTGGGGCCCCTACCTTAATGCACTGGGCCAAGCACGGTTGAGACGAAGGAGGAGGCTTACCACTGCCTCCAACAGGTACACTATGATGGCTGTGGGCCTTTAGGTGACTGCCGCTGTGGTGTCGCAGCAGAAACAAAGCTCTTCTCTCACCTGTACTGTCTCGTCCCAGCTTCATAGCTGCACTGTCTCAACAGTAACAGCCCTCACTGCATTCAGTGTCCTGTCATTGTCTGCTGGCATTAAGATCCAGATGAGGTTGGCTGTTTTAACTATAAAAGCTTGAATGCTTCTGGCCAAGTAAGGACTGAAGGCTTTCCAGTGTCCTCCACTTGTCCCTCAGACATGACTGAGGCCTATTCTGAGCCTGCTGGTCCCCCCACCACATATACGATCATCACTCTTCCTCACAGCCCGGTGGAGACGAGCGTTGTGCTGCCATTTTTACCCTCATCAGACAGGTCTGGCTTATTCCCGAGACAGGAGACAGTGGTGGTTTCTAACTTCTGAGAAAGCTATAGCTAGCACTTTGATGTTAAAGGAAAGAAAAATACCTGATTTAACTTCAGCTTCTGTCAGTGTACTGTATGTTTTCCAATCCTCATCAGCAGTATAGGAGCTCAATGAATGTTTGCAGTTGAGCCTGTTGCATTCGGCGTCTCCTCGCATTACCACTGACAACTGAATCCTCACTTCACTTATATTTTACCTGCTGCAGCTGCTTTTGCATCACGAGGGCATTTCATGTGAACGCATAACCATTTTTTAAAAAAAAAGGATGTGAGCCTTTTTATGCCTCTTTGTAAATCGTTGTACCTCGGACCACAAGCATCTCGGGCTGTTTTGGTCAAAGACTGTTCTGTCGTTTCTGCTCAGTGGCTGGTTCACCCCGACCTCCTCCTTTAAAGTTAATGTAATCATGTACTTAAAGCGCTCACTTTAGCCCACGCATGACTCTGCAGTATTACAAAACATATCTTCAACAATCTTAGGAAGAAAACACATTAATGTCTTCTTTAATCTTTACAGACTTTTTGAAATACTGAAATACTAAAAAAAAAAAAAAAAACAACAAAAAAAAAAACTTTTAGCTTTCAAGTTTCAGTAACAACAAAAGGCGCGATCATTCCCGAGATGGATGAAAAATTCATTGAATCACACCCAACCACTCATCTGAAAGTGAATAAAAGGAAATAGCCTCGAAGAAATGTGACATTACATTCATTCATTCAGATGTCAGGAAACATTCAGAAGCTTCAGTGTCATTTTGATTTCCCATCCTCAGTCAGATCACTCCTGATGTAACCAAAGCCATATCATGTCGCAGGTCCAGTTAATCACCTTCATGATTTTAGATGGCAAAGAAGCTCAGCACAGTTTACATGGACTTTTCTTACTTCCTTACCCAGCCTGCACCTGGGTAGTCATTTATCTAAGAGCGTTAAGCGTGGCTTACTCACATTTTAAAAAAACAAAACAAACAAAAAAAACACAAGCTACATTTGTCTAAACACAAACATTTACAAAGGCACGCTAATCCTGTATGGATTCAGCACAACTTTAATATCCATTCACACAGTGCACAGCCATAATTCAGATCTATAGCTATGTGTAATCAAATTAATTTGGAAATACTAAAACAGAAAGAGACATAAGAAATAAATACTAATCTGTAAATGCTTCAAAGAAATCGTTACGTTTGCAGCGTTGAGTCCATTCTTGTGAGTACGGTTCATTTTATCTCATAATCATCAGAGCGTTGCAATCGACAGCAGACGCTGCACTACATTTGTTAATTATTTACAGTTTTTGTGAAATTAAATTAAAACTCCAGTTATTATTATTCAGACTTTCAAATGACCAAATTAAATCGGTTTCGAGTGTGAAAATTTGAAATTGTTATTGGCTTTCCTTTATTTTCAATATAAAACAAGTAACCTATCAAGAAAACCTGCAGAAGCCAACACTCACAGGTTTTTGACCTCACATCCCTATATACCCCTGCAATCAGTCTCTTCAAGTCTTTTTTAACTTTTTCATTTTGTACATGTTCAGACAGCTTGACGCATGTTTTTTGTTTTTTTTTTTTATTCAAATTGTGCCACCAATCCAAAGTTGCTGTGCCACAGGGTGTTAACTCTGCAAGCTCTTCTGTTTGGTCGACGTTGTGTTCTTACTGCACGCTGGGTGTAGAATGTAGAATGACACTGAATGAGTCCTGTTTGTATGCAGGAAAAGCACATGCAAGTGTTACTACTGTGTTTAAAGCTCCGAGTGCTTCAGAAGAAACGAAAATTGTGCAAAGAATGAATGCAAATTATTTAATCCTCTTTTACCACGAGGTTATTGTAATTTGTTTTTTGTAGATTTAGCCTTAGTTGGATCAGTAGAAACTTTGACAAACAACAACAATGCATCCTCTGTTCCTTCTCCTCCCTCAGTGTGGACCACATGGAGCTGCAGGTTTGCTCCGCTAGTTAGATTTAAATGATTCGGTTTTGCCTTTAACCTGTTCTTCCCCTCACATGGCCATCGGAGCATTTTGTAACATAAGGCACTTATAGAAAGTTGTTGACAGCATCTGATACCACACTCTTTGAAATAGAAGCATTTCAAACTGAATTAAAGATACCGTGATAAATATTGCAGCTATAGGAATTAAGAACCATGGTAAGCTTTCTAGAGGCTGTGAGAGACAAATTTAAGGAATTATTTTTGGGAAATTTGCTTCACTGAGATCTGAGGAGCTGGTTAGCTTTGCAGACTGGAGACTGGGAAACAGCCGGTCCTCCTCCACATACAGGCACCTCTAAAGCTCCACAGACTGACACTTTACATCTCATTTGTTTTATTTGGATTTGACTGGAAAAAAAGAATCCAGGAACAACAACAAGTTCTTTTTTTTTGTTGTTGTTCTTCCAGTTGTGAGCGTAAGAGTTGCTTTTAGGTGGATTTTCTTTTACTTTCCGACAGGCGAGCTGTTTCACCTTGTTTTCAGTCTTTATGCTAAGCTAAGCTCATATTTAGTGACAGACATGAGAGCACTATCCATTCAGGATGTTTCCTGAAATGTTGAACTATTCCTTTAATTTGTCTTGGATCAGTTCATTGATTTAAGATCTCGACAAACAAGTCTGATCAACATGTGACATTTATGAGCACTAAATCCTTCTTATTTGCGTTCCCAGACCACAGCATCACGTTTGGTCGTCTGCTTCATTTTTAAAATTGCTTTCTGCATTTAAGTGCCTTAACCTCGGCCTTAGCTCTGTCATAAAGCATCACAGGCGTTGCAAAACTTTCTGTGAGCGTGCTGATGGTCTGTCCTTTTTTTTGTACATCACTCACCCTCACTCCCTGTAATACTCCTGCTCCATGCGACGTATAACTCGGCACATAATATAACGTATGCAAACAACACACAAGCTCATGCACAGGCAGCCTCCTCCACCACAGTACATGCATACTTGATGGACTTCCATTTATTGATAGCCTATAATAATATCGTATTTGTTTGATATTGTTGAAACTTGTGGTACACCCTATTGGTTCAATAGCTGGCTGAAGAACCTTACTTGCTGGAATGAGAACTATCATTTACATTCAGACATTAGACAGGGTTAATTTAAGTCTTTGAAATTCACCAGTATGTACATATTTTTCTCTACAATTTGCTATTGAGAACATTAGCTTGCAGATGTGGCCGATATTAAGAAAAAGCACTGATAATGCTACTGTGTATTGACAAGTATTCATGATTAAGTTCTCGTGTTTGTACCACAGCGGGGGAAAAAAAAAAAAAAAAAGACTTCGGGCCATCTCTGATTTAGGCAAATGTCTTCAGGCCCGATTAATTGTGGCAACAGATTAATTTTGTTCATTATTCCCAGGCAGCAGGCATCAAACTGACAATCCTACTTAAGAGCCAGACATTGACGACTTTGTGAGGAAGGATATTAAGATGTATTGGAAGTTAAAAAGGGGGATCCAGGCATTTATAAAGTGTATTTATAGAGCACAAATCTGCCCCAGAGCAAATGAGGTTGAAACGAGTGGCAAATGTACATGAGAAAAACCTACCTGGGAGTAAGATTTTTTGTTACATTAATTGTTTTTTTTTATGTTAACTTTTGTGTACTGTACTGTACATTGCCAATGTTCATGTGTAATGCACTTTTTTTTTTTTACATTTTGTTAAAATGATGTCCAGTCTAATGTTTATCATGGAAATAAACCATTTCCTCTGCCTAATCTTTTTTCACTGTCTCCATCAACTGGAACTTTTAACATATTAAGTAAATATTATCACTCGTACATTAGAGACTTAAAGAAAATCGATCGTGGGAAAGGCCTTGTGTCTGAAACTGCTTTTTCATTTACTTTTAACTGCAATATTCTGCACATGCTTGATTGAGTGCATCGCCTCTGTCTGCCTCTGGCTTTCACTCGCTCTGTTATATAAATGGACAGGACAGAGAGCACTTTTATTGAATTAGTCAAATGAAGGCAGTCTGACCTCACAGGGGCAGTTGACAGCTGAAGGAGACGATCTCCCAGAAAGACCAAAGTCCTGCAGGACGACAGGCAGGCAGCGCACCGGCCTCAGTAAGTATATACTTCACACATATATATATATACACTATACAGTCTATTAGATCAAGTAAGATGTTTGAAGTATTATTAAGAATGGTCAGTTTTGATTATCATGGTTAAAGTAACAGACCTGGATAAGAACTTAAATGTTAAAGTGCAGTTTTAAGTGAATATTTTCTACCTCAATAACAAAAGAATCTTCATTTAAGGTATCCAGAGGTGCATGTGTCGTATGTGATGTTACAGTACACTTATTATGACATGGTACATTGCATTAATCCAGCAGAACATTTATGTTTTTATTGCTGTGAAAATTTTACTGTCAAACTAGATTGTGTGTGTGTGTGTGTGTGTGTGTGTGAATATCGCCCTGATCATGTCGTACTGACTCATTTGAATTTGAAGCTCCCAACACGTCGCACTCTCTAAAAATAAAAATAAAAATAAAAAGGCTAAGTATTTTGTCATGGATGGAAAAACAAAAACCTTTTTCCGATGACCGGACTAATAGTTTGTGTGCTAAGAGTCACAAGTCTGATAAAGTGCACGCTCAGTATTGGAGGCATGAAAGACACGAGAATGGGGGGGTGGAGGGAGCGAGATAGAGAGGCAGCGAGGGAGGGAGTCTCACCAGCCAATGTCACAGATGCCTCCCACTGCTGCCATTATAACACATCCGTCCCAAAATAACGCCTCAGATACACCAAAGCCGCCAAGCACACGCATCTGTCGAGCCGTGAGCGAGCAGCATCATACCAGACAATCAGAGATACAGTTCAAAAATGTCAGCTGGTTAAAGACGATAGCTCCAGTACAACAAAAGGAGGGAAGAAGTGAAAAGTAGGAGACAGCTGCACGTTAACTCGGTCAAACGAGGGCTCAGCTTTGGACCGATTCGAGTCTTCCTGGGATTTGATGGAAAACTTGTGCAGATTTTACTCGTGTGACTGTATTATGTAGGATGGTAGTGCAAGTGTTTTTGTCAAGTGTCCTCACAGTCCCGTCAGATGAACTCAAGTACCCCCTCATCAGCACTGCTATTTATCTAAACCCTTTATTATTTTTGATATATTGATTACAATCATATGTCTGTTACTTTTATGTCATAAAAGTAATTTTACCAATTATTTCTCATTTTTATGTCTATTTTTGCCATTTATTTATTTTTATTTATCAATTTTAATTGTCTTGTCAATTTGTCTTACTTTTAAATGTCTATTTTGACCATTTATGTTACTATAATATGTCTATTTTAATCATTTATATGTTACTTTTCTGTGTCTATTTTAATCATTTATCCTTTACTTTAATCTGTGTATTTTACAATAATATTTTAGCGTAGTATTTTATCTATTTATTCATAACTTTTAGGTAGCTATTTCAACTTTTTAGCTATTTCTTTTCACTGTGTATTTAATTAGAACTTTTTATTACTAGAATTATTAGGATTATTGCTTATAGTTAACTGTTTGAACCATTTATCTCTTTCTTTTAGTTGATGTCAGTCAATATCTCAGCTCGTTTGCTTACTGGTCTTGTCAACATGTGCTGTTCAGATGTTAACAGCTGGCTCAATATGTCAACTTTTTTTTTTTTCCGCGAAATTAACTGAGCTTGTACTCCACAATCTTTCTGCCCACTGGTGTAGAGAACAAGTACTGTAATTTATAGATTATAGATTATAGATATAGAGCCGAGCTTCAAGGGGAATATTTTCATTTACGTTCCGGGGACGTGTATGTTGGTTAAATAGGCTGGAAGGAAAAGTGTCACTCAACGCCTCTCGGGCTTGAAATAGCTTAAGCAGCGGAGCGCATGATTGCAGATACGGGGTGAAGAGGTTCAGTGACCTCTCTTTCCTTGCTCACCTCTCGGCGGACGAAATCAGAGAACGTTGGCTTAGCATTTCGCGCGATTCATTGACATTAACTCAAGTGTACGCTCCTGCGAAACCCACCTGGTGTGACGATACTTGAGCACATTTAGTTGTTTGTGAGCTAAAAATACTCTGCGTGCCACTTTAAAGTCCGTTGAGCTGTTGTTCCCTTTGTAATAATCTTTCTTCCACCATCCATCATGTCGGTAGTTAAACTCTGTTCTCATCGAGCCCCGGACAAACAATTCAGTTCAGGAGTCGGAGTGCTTGTGACTTGAATCACGTATTCCAGGTGACCTTTCTGTAGACCCCGTAACCAAAACAACCATAAACATTCAGATAGTTTGAAGGGGAAGCACAGGCGGCACAAACATGCCTTGTCCTCCAACCATTAATTGACAGTGCATGATGTCTCACACTGTGCTGGCACTGGAGGGACATGTTTACAGAATTATATCAGATTCACATATAATACAAATTCAGAACATATTAATTGATGAAATGATGATGGAACTGAATGAATGATTCAGAAATGATTGGAACTGATTTATAATTCATGTGTTTGCATTAATTCGATCACAGTGTCTCTGAGTGCTTTCTTTGACCTTGCCACCTGGCGGCTGACCTCTTATCTCACTTGTCTTGTTTCCTTTTTGGCCTCCTGACTCAGTGTCAGCCGTTGGACCAGCTTTAATTATAGCCACCACGGCATTCCTGTCCAACAGAATAGGGAGAGATAGATAGAAGGGCCTTGGGTGGGCAAGTGTGAGAAGTATAGAATAATATACAAAAATAGAGAAAGACTCAAGATGGATAAAAATAGACAGCAATGCCTGTTGTGTGATTTCACTACTTTGGGATGGGTAGGCGGGACATCCTCATTGCACTGTTGTGACTTACTTATAAATCTGCTGCTGCTGTGTCTTGACATTTGTCTCCCTCTTTTCCTAATGCTAAGACAGAACAGCGACCATGGGCCAGAAGCTGGAGAAGCTCTCGGAAAAGGTTGAAGAGTCTTTTGATACTTCAGACTGGGCCGAGCAAACCGGAGAGACGGAGAAGTCGGAGACAGTGGAGCAAGATGAAAGCAGGGATCAGGGCGGTGGCGGTTTTGCGACCCCTCAGAGTATTGGTGGGATTAGTGGGATCAGCGTCGGCGGCCCGGCCACTGGACAAACAGGCGAGATCACAGTCACTTCTGCACGTACAGACCCCCAAACTGGGCAGCCAATCAGGCCTCTAGGTCAGCGGGAGCACCCTCTGAGCACCACGGGAGAGAGGGTGGGTGGAGACAGGGTGAGCCGGAGTGCCACTCGAACTGTAGAGGAGTCAAAAAGTGTCCTGAACCCTAAGGAGACAAGACAGGCTTCAAAGAGAAAGCAAGGCTCTGAGAGTAAGGCTGTGGCCTGTACTGGGACTGCAGCTATGGAGGAGCAGGGAAGTGGGAAAAAATCTGAACTTGGCAGCACCAAGGTAGGTCCTGACGCTCAAACAGCCTCGTGCGATTCTACCAACGAGGGAGACTTTGTGGTGCTGCAGAAGGATGAGACTTGGATGTCATGTGATGGGGAAAATAACAACGCTTTTGGCAGCAAGGTAAAAACAGAGAGTCTTCAATCATCTATCAAAAGAGGAGCTGAGGAAGACGCCTCTGCTAGCTACAGTGACGATGACCCTCAGCAGTCTTCTGAGAATACCCCTCAAAAAAGGGGTATTGAGAAGGCAAGCAGAGGAAACTCTCATACACTCCCAGTGATGGCTGACACTGTGGAAGCACATGCGATGAGCTCACCCTCAGCCTGTTTTGAGAGGCAAATGGGTCAACATTTGGTTGAAGTGACAGGCAGCAGGTGTCGGCTAAAAGGAGTCAGTCGTGTTGGAGCTGCCCACGCAGAGACAACTGGGAGAGCAAACACTGAGAGGGGCCAAAATGTGAATGACCACGGTGAGGGGGCAGTTTCTACTAACATTACTAAGGAGCACCTGTCAGCACAAAACAACAGCGGTGAAAAGAAACGATCGAGGAGCACCGACGATTCGGAAAACATTTTCGGTGAAGGAGTCCAGGAGGAGCCAGGTGGGGAGAGAGAAAGGAAGTCCAACAGGGAGCCATACTTGGAAAAGGCAGAACCTTCTTTAAGAGAATCAGGAAATCAAGATAAGGAAAGCCACAACTCAGGATTTATTGCACAAAAACAACAAGCGGGAGCAGACCAGTCTCCTCAGAGCAGGTTTGCTGGTGTTGTCTCAAAAAGGGCTAAAGCAGGTCCACTTAGCTGTAGCAAGAAGGAGGAAAGCCAAGCAGACGACTCTCAACCCCCAGAGGACAAGTCCCACAGCTCTGCAAAACCACTTCTGCAAGACAGGCCCTCATTTACATTGGAACAATGCAATTTGATCCCTCTGCCAGGGAATGAAGGCAGCGATGGAAAGATACAGGTCGCATGCTTAAAGAAGGAGAGCGAGCTTGTTTGTTTCTCTGCCATCATCACTCCTCCACCTATAACTCATCTATTGCCGAAGAGAGACACATCAATGGCAACCCAACCCAGCACAAGTATGGAAAATTCACAGATGGCGCCCGACACCTCTCCCGCCTTGTGTGATTTGAAAGACGAGTCCATGCTGAAAGAAAGGCCCAAAGTTAAAGGTCCACCACCGCCTGTCCCCAAGAAACCTAAAAACCCATTCATTAAGCTCAAAACTGCACAATTGATGTCTACGGACGGGCAAAGAAGACACAAAGATCATCCACGTTCTGAGGAGCGGGTCAAGAGGAGACACACTTTTCATTTTAACAAAGATCCTCCATGCAAACCTCCAGTTAATCAGGATATGTGCTTGCTGTGGGACGAAAGAGGCACTTACATGCCAACCAGCAGACGACCGCTGTCAGTGGACCTCAGTCCATGGGAACATCTTTCGCTCAGACAAATGGATGATCAGTACGGAGATATGATCGACTTTGAATACTGCGCGCGCATCGAAAAACAGCCTCCGCAGGAAGACCTGCATAACCTGGACATGCTGCAGAGGAGAGCATTCCTGGAGAGACGATCCAGGTTTAAAAGCTCGCCGCCTCCTGTTGCGAAAAAATCTCAAAATCCTTATGCGTCCACAGAGAGCCTGCACACATCCAAGGCCACAACAGAAAATGAAATCCAAAGACCGAAACCTGCTTGTTCACGGAGAAGAGATATCCACCCTGAGCTCCAATCTGAGAGAGTCAGCACACAGGTCAAAGACAGGACTGAATATAGTGCTGACAGGGATTCAGGAAGTGGCAGTGAGGTGGGTTCTTACAAGCCCGTGGCAGAAATCATCAAAGAAACTAATCAAATGCAGAGACATCAGTGCCGGGCCAAACCTGAGCGGCCCAAAGCTCAGGTACAGGTGGCGGAGCAGAGTCCGAGTGTGAAAGTATCCCAGATGAAAAATGCCTTTGACGTCCCAAAGAAATCCAAAGAGAGAGCACCGGAAAGTCAGCCGTCTCCAAAGAAAGGTAAGAACATCGGCGTCTGTCTTTTTTAATGAGCTGCTGGTTAACCAAAAGTATTCATGCACATAAAAAGCTCATGTGTGGTATATTAGGATGAGAGGATACTTTCCAAACTGCATACCACAGACTGTCGTGTGAAAACTTCACACTAACTGAACTTTAACTCTTTTAATTAACTTTATTTGAAGGATTTATGGTTAACTTTGGGTTATAACACTTCTTAGTTTGTGTATGAAACTTAAACTAAAGATTAATCTGATGACTCTTCAAGTTATCAATGATTTTTTTTAGCTTTTTAGCCTCTTTTAGCTCATATTCTTTGTTCAACAGACAGTGACATCACTGTTTCGGTTCAGTTCCATCACTCTCAGGACACTGTTTTCAGCAAAAAAGCTGTGATAAACCAACTGAATGACAAAGTTAGTGACCATCTCCTGAACATAGAGATAGAGATATTTCTCTAGGGAGTTAGTAGAGAGAAAAAAAAGTTAGCAGAGGAGTGAATGTTGGACTTACAATCATCGGTCCAAGTCTTGTTATGTAATATACAACATTAAAACATTTAACTCTAATTCAATCAGGAGTCTTGTTCCTGCTGCATGAAACAAAGCAGGGTTTTCCCAAACAACCTGTCACATGTCTGAACTTTGATTCATTTAAAAAGACTGATGAAGACAAAGAAAAAGAAATCTGTGTGTCCTCTTCTTGTCATTTAATCAGTCAGTTTATCCTCTCCAGACTTTTTGAGCTGTGTTTTGAATCTGAGCCCTGGTGTGTGTGTGTGTGTGTGTGTGTGTGTGTGTGTGTGTGTGTGCAGTTTGAACGTTCGTTGACCTGTGTTAACCGTGAGCTTCCTCTCACGCCAGCCCGGGGGGAAGTGGGGACTCAAATTTAGCCCGAGGTGTAAATGAGAGCACTGATGTGTTTGTCTACCTTGGAAACCGTCCACTATGTTTTCCCGCCTGCTGCTGCTGATGCATACTGGGACAGTCTCCAAACCCCTTGACCTTTTAGAAATAAACAAGTAAAGACAGAAGCAAATACTTTTTTTTTGTCTTGCACAGCTTCCATTCATCCACTCATGATTTACATAAACATTATATCAACATTAGATTAGATTAGGATATAACTAATGTATTATGCTACACAATGTAAAAAGTGCAGACCAGCTCACGATGTCGTCAACATATTAAAGTCTAACATAAGACAGTAGTTTGAAAGAAAATTATCCAAACTCAAGGTCCACTAACGAGCCTTTTCTGGACCTTTTAGCTGCATCACACCACCTCCTCAGTTGTCATGTAGATGGATCCGCTGACATGGGACCCTCAGCGGCCTTGATTTTAACGACTTCTCATCTGTGTCAGCTTATAAATGAATAACGAAAGCTGTTTTTTGACCTTGACTGGTTAAGCGCTGGTAAATAAATGCGTCGAGCTGGTGGGATTGTTCAGTCAGGCTGCCGTTTCCAAGGTCAAGAGTGAACTTTGTGTGTTTCGCAGTAGCTTTCGCAGCCTGTGTTCGTGATGATCCGGGAGCTTTGTAGGAAATTAGACGGCATTAACTTGCATCAGAAACCAATACTAAAAAAACTGAGACTTCTCCACGCATCTTAGGCATCAACTTTAGGAGTGAAACTGTAGAATAAACTCCACTTTCTAGATCAGTAACATTTAATCTGCCCTAATATACTAAATACTGAAGAGGGAATAATAAATAACTGATCCCACTGAATAATTGTGATGTATGGCTGCTTCACAGGGGGGCTTCCTTTATTGTGTTTGGACAGTGCAGGCTGGGATGGGGTGGGGTGTAATGGGATGGGGAAAACAGGATGGGGGGAGGGGAAGGGAACCTGACACAAAAGATGCTGCAGGCAGTGAAAATGCACATTTCTTTTTGCACAACTGTATAAAAGAAAAAGCTTCAGCAGGTCTTCTTCAAAAGGCAGGAGGAGGGGTGCAGCAGTCCTCCTGCAGCCCCCCCATCCCCATTCACAGCCCCGGGAGATGAAATCTGACTTTTCGTGTGCGCATGTGCCGTAGCCGGTCGTCAACGCACCCCTATTGGATTTAATAACGATGAGAGTAGACGGCTGCTAGTCCTCTGCAGGTGAGAGGCGGACAGCATCCTGAAACACCACCCGATTTAAAAACAAAAAACAAAAAAAAAAAACGCTCCACACATCTGCACTCAGGAGGGGGGATCGAGGGCTTTTATTTTTTTTCTGCGGAGACGAGGGGACACCAGAGCAACGTCCTGCAGGATAAGGGCGCGCCTAAACTACCAGATTCATGTGTTGTGATTGATTACCCCCGTGCTTTCGAAAATCTTGTATAGATTTAGGAGGTAAGAGAGCCTAAAAAGTGTCTTTGCTTTGTGCATTTTAATTTTTTTTTTTTATGCATTTATTTTTGCATGTGATGTGTCGGTCGGGGCTGTGCAGCATCCATTTAGCTCGCTGGGTGGGTTTGAGAATGGGAGCAGCCAAAAAAGCTCTGGTGGAAATATCTGCACTTGCGTCAGCTGGCAGCGGTCCATCGCAGCTAGGCTAGGCTAGGCTAGGCTAAGCTAAGCTAGGCTAGGCTAGGCTAAGCTAGGCTATTTTAGCGTAACTGACGGGCGGCTGGGACGCAAATACCGGCGGATCTGATGATGCTTTAAACGAAATAAAATACATTTTACTCCGAGTTGCCTGCTTTAAATGGACATATAAAATAAATCTACACGGCTACTTGTGTGGTTATTTAAACAAATGTTAAAAACGCTCCGCTCCGGTTCCTCCTCCTTGTTTGCGGGTGTTGCGATGGGACGAGCCCCGACACAGCTGCGGAGCTGCCGGGGCAGTGCGGCGGAACACGGGGCTCAGCTATCACCACATTTAGCCGGCGTTATACCTGATTTTACTCATCGCACCTTATTTATTTTTGTCTTAATATAAACGTTGACGTGAATCACACGCTTTGTGGTATTGATGGAAAATTATATTCACATCTGGGGCGGCGCTCCCCAAAATATCAATCCGCTATCCAGCCTCTTGTTTCGGTTAGCGGTGCTAACTTTGACCGGGCTCTACCTAAAGCTCCTCACAACATTAAGGACTCTGTTTGAAATAGGTTTAAATCACAGCTGGGATCAATCATCTTGATATTTTAGTTCCTAACGACTTGTGTTTAATAGGGAGGGAGGACAACATCAGCTAACGTTAGCCGGCCAACCATTGTTTAACATTAGCACAGTGCAGCTGTCCCCCCTTTCATTCATTCATTTATTCATTTAGACCAGTCTGCATGCTCAGATTAAATCTTTTTCTAAAAATGCAACATGCATTTATTCAGATGGGTTGAAGTGATGGTGATTGCATCTGTGGTGGCGTTGTGCACACCCATCTGTCCAGTGAAATAATAGAAATAGAGGCCAGCTCAGCTTCCTGCAGGGCTGCACACTTCATTTATTTTCATACAAGAGAAGCCATGAAATCCTGCCTGTGCTTATACTCTTAATAATAAAAATAATAATACAGCATCAGTCTGCATGGTCTAACACTGGGTGCACTGCTATCAGTCAGGCCATCTTGATGATGCTCTGTAATGCCACACTAATACGTGTAGAGTGGTGGGGGGCAGCAGTGTGTGGCATCAACTGGAGCCTGAGGGGCGAAGCAGCTCATTTTGTCTCGTGCACATTTTGAGTGAGTGATATCTGCTCCTCGATGGAGGCCGAGGGAACACGCTGTTCCGGTCAGCCGTAAACTGTAGTCCTGTGTTGGTCCAGGCATTATGCAGCCCTGCAGCAACATGATCGCAGTTTTACGTCTCTGTGGGGCGCCGTGATGTGAATCAGCTACACCCGAGGCAAGTGATTGATTCATGAGAAGGGTTAGGTCTTGTAATCCACCTTGAAGCTGCTCATTTCACTCAAATCTCAGCCTCAGATGGGTGTAGATGAAAGGGATACACGTACATAGGGCTACTACATGTATTTGTGTGTTATTGCTAGGGGATACTGTCATAAGCTAAATAAAGACTTTTTAAAAAGTGTTTTTTTTTTTCAAAGAGATGTCCTCACATAGGACTATATGAAGTGTCAAGGTTTTAGCTTTCATGCCATCGAGTACCATTTTTGTGGGGATGAAAATGCCAGAAATTTGTCTAAATACTCATTTGACTCCACAGTCTATCCATTAACGTCAAATAAATGCATGAAAAATTTTTAAAAATCACAGCTGTGGCAATAAATCTAACAAGAGAAAGTGTCATCCTATCAAGGTTTCTACATTCCCTCACAATCCTCAGACAAGATCTAATCAGGCCGAATGATTTGAGCACACCTGTGTGGGTGTCTAATTGATGGGTATGGTCTTTAAGTCTTCACTTTTATTTTTGGCTGAATAGGTTGTTGAGGTTATGTCTTTAGGTTGATGCATTTTACCATAAACACAATTATACTCCTGAAGAATGCAAATAAACACCATTATAATCATTCAGAACACAAAAAAAAACAGGTACATGGGTCTGATATTGTGTGGTCTGAGCAGCAAATCTATTTTAAGATGTCATCTTTAAATTAGAGATTATGGTGCTGACGTAAGTTTTGTTCAGTCCTTTGCAAAAAAAAACAGAAGAATTAGGAAACATCCTTTTATTAGATCGGTGATTCAGCTTTTGACTGACTGTGAAGTAGCAGGTAGTTCAGTGTGGTGACGGCTCCGTGGATAAGTGGAGAAAATCCTGCAGCCTGCATAACAGCTCAGTATGTCGCTTCAGACTGGCAGCTTAATTACCGCCCTGAGACACTATATTTTCCACATAATTACACAGCAAAGCACGACACAAAAATGATGGAAAATCTCCCTCCAGGTTTCAAAGGCAGAGTTTTCTGGAATTACAGTAGACAACGCTAAGACAAGTCAAGTTTCGGGAGAATTCCCACATTGTGTTTGGTTATCGCGTTTTTGGCCGCAGATCCGATCTAACCGTTTCCAAAGTTGTCGAAATGCCAACAGTGGGATTTGAAAGTCTGCTCTTGATGAATGACTTCTCTTGAGGCTGGGATGAGAGTTTAAAGGAGGAAGAGGAAGAGGGGAGCTTGCTCTTGGAGGTTTGTACTGAGCCACGGTGTGATCATTAAATGTGGATCAGGAATTTGAGATCATTTCCAGAAACGCGGAGCAGCAACAGGCCATCTGTGGTGTGCTCACAGGAGACGATGTGGTAAAAATAAAACATCACTGCAGACATTTTTCATAAATGCAAATGCACTCTGGTGCATCCATATCAGTAAACTCTAAAATATGAGTAGTGTTACCTGCAGCAGTTCAGAAAACTGAAGTTCTGTCCTGCCCCATTTCTTGAAATCTCAATTCTGTCCCTTTATTTCTTTTACTTTGTGTTTTCTGTACGCACAAAATGCTGCTTGATTGTTGACTGTCCAGGACTTGCTCCCATAGATGGACTGCATAAATAATCAGATTTAATAGAGAATCAACAGTACAAAGGCCTAGACACTGTAGGTCATAGGAAATGTCTGCGTGTGGTTTCCAGTTGAACATCAGAGGAGGTTCACTTTTTAAATATGATGAAAAGTTGCCTGACTGTGATTTTTTTTTTTCCTCTCCATAGTAAAAACTGCTTGACAGCAGATTTGCATTCTGCAGCCAAGCTAATTTAACTTCATCAGATAGCCTGAATATTAATGAGCACTAAAACTCATCTAGTCACAGTAAACTGAGCAGAAGTGCTCTTCAGTTTAAATGACATCCATACCCTGCAAAATGCTGAGGTAAAATCTCGAGGGTGGGCCATTTTAAACTGTCTTTTCATACAGTTTGTTGGATGGCGTTAAGAAATATCTGCAAAAAAATAAGTGTGAGCTGCCTCTGTAGACCAACCAGGCTGTTGTAATACATCTTCTCTACCGAAAAACATAAAAACAATTTCACATACCTTTTGTTCAAAACTGAGAATCAACAGAGCAGTTTCACTGAAACTGTATGTTCATAGCATTTTGTAAAGTTGTTGATTTCCACAATGCTGATAATGTTGATGTTCTGTGT
Organism: Scortum barcoo; assembly: GCA_023238725.1. NCBI lineage: Eukaryota > Metazoa > Chordata > Actinopteri > Centrarchiformes > Terapontidae > Scortum > Scortum barcoo. The sequence goes on from CM041545.1 coordinate 17,082,847, forward strand.
TGTGCAATATTTCCCTTTTCCCATTATGTAATCAGATGTCAATTCTTTAACTTGATTACCCCTTGTTCTCATAATGGTCTTGGTAATGGGAGACCTCTACAGTCCTGTTATTCATTTCATTCATATATGTGCATTGAAAATAGTTCTTTACACTTCTTCAGTAATTCTTCCTGCCCTTTAACAGTTTTTGAGGAGCTTTTATCTCAGATAAGGAGGTAAACAGCTGGAGTAAAAAATGTGTCTTGTGTGCAGTTTACGTCAGATGTTTGCCAGCAGATATGCACATTCAGGAACATTCAGTTAATAAGCATAATCTCAGATCAGACGGGCTGTGCTGGCAGTAAACCAAACTATCCCCAAGTTTCCTCTGCAGGCTCACAGATGACAGACCGACTCACACTCTCAGTTTTTATAACCTCGATTTCAGTCACGTCACGGCCACTTTCTGCTGCGTTTATACATTTTATTTTCTATTAGAGTCGCTTTTGATTAGGCCCATTTTGGGGTGAGACATTATCAGTAACATTATTAACACTTTTCTCTCCGCAGATATGTTGCGGCGAGTTGTGCGACAGAGCAAGTTCCGCCATGTCTTTGGTCAGGCGGTGAGGAACGACCAGTGCTACGATGACATCCGCGTGTCCCGGGTCACATGGGACAGCTCTTTCTGTGCCGTCAACCCCAAATTCGTTGCCATCATCATAGACGCCAGCGGGGGAGGAGCCTTCCTCGTCCTCCCTCTACAAAAGGTGAGCTCCGCCACACCTCCTCGTGTCCGTAAAGGCTTTTAAAGATTTCTCGACGAGCTTTGAGGGCCAATCATCATATTATAGCATTCACAGCATGCAGAAAATCAACCCCATAGGCTGTTTCCTGTCAGCACGCTGCCACTGTGACCCTGTCCTGCTGTTCCCCGAGGCTCATATCTATAGTAAAAAAACACAGATAATCAATGTTTAAATCTGCCCAATCGTAAAGGCATCCAGTGTGTGTCCTTTTACAGCTGCCTCATTGAACACATGATACTCACAGAGGGGATGGGTGCTGCGCCGTGTGATTTCAGAGGCTGGGTTAATTGATTTATACTCACCGTGTAATGTCCTATCTCTGGAGAAGCTGCTTTAACTTTGGGATAGCATACATGACGACAGTGGAAAAGGTCATAACAGTAAAAAAAGTGTTTACTTTGTCCCCACATTGAAAGTTTTCCTGTAAAATGTTTTGGGGTCATAACAGGCCCAGAGGATCACACTTATTCATCACACCAAGCCACCTCCTTTTGTGAATTCAGTGCGAATTTGCTGCTAAATCTCAAATTTCAGTGCAACCCGTCACCTCCCTCTCCTCTCACGGTCGACCACCACAAGTTGATTCAGTCTTTGAGAACTACTTCTCGATATATTAGGTCCTCTGTTTGCTGGTTTTACATATTTAAATGTTCTTTGATATTAAACTTTCAGTTGATTTTCTAAGTGTGACTTTGAAAATGTAAAATTATTATTCAAGCTCTCAGTTTTGCTTGAAGAGAGATCAGTCATGCAAAGGACCAAATATAACGCAGGGTAGTTAAATTAGCCTCATTTTCATGTCTCCCTCACAGATATCGGCTTACATAGTGATATTGCTGTTCTGTTACTTCTGTAACACAGACGTCTCCTCTCTCGTAGACTGGCCGCATAGACAAGGTGTACCCAACAGTATGTGGTCACACGGGCCCGGTGTTGGACATCGACTGGTGTCCTCATAATGACCTCGTCATTGCGAGCGGCTCTGAGGACTGCACGGTGATGGTAAGGACACGGTTAATCTCTAAAGGATCACATGAGCCAGATATTTTTTTTTTCCTGGTTTATTACATTTGTGTTTTAACAGAGTGGTGATTGTTAAACTTACATAACAAGCTTCAAGTCGCCCCACAACATCTGATTTCATCTACACACATCTACGTCTGATTTACAACGTATTTCAAGTGGACTGTATCAAGTGGTGGCTTATTCGTTTCATATGTATATGCTGTATATACCATTGATTGCTTAAGAGTTTAATTCAGTTTAATCCTGTTTGTGTGAATACATACAACCCTAAAAGTATTAAGTATTAAGATATGATATCTAATATTTTTTGTAATATGATCTAGTAGAAGAGATGTTCCATTATACACATTTAAAAGGTGAAGGTGAAAATAAAATCAAGAGAGTGACATATAATATCCAGTTATCTGTCACCTTTTTGAAACTTATATTGTTAAATATTTTGTTGTTGAAGTCAGTACTTTGTCAGGCTTTAGTTTGTAGTGATTTTCAACAAGCGTCTTTAAAAAGGACTGCTGTTTTCCTGTGTTAGCTTCCTTTGCGCGCCCAATACTGTCAAAGTTGACTCATCCCGTATGACAAACTAATACTGTGCGTTTTTTGTTGTATGAATTCAAATATCACTTATATAGAAATATATTCTAGTGTCTTTGCGCAGTGTGTAACTGTTTTTTTCTATTTGATTCAGGTGTGGCAGATCCCTGAGAACGGGCTGGAGACTCCCCTTTCGGAGCCCGTGGTCGTGTTGGAGGGCCACTCCAAGAGGGTCGGCATCGTGTCTTGGCACCCCACCGCTCGCAACGTTCTCCTCAGTGCAGGTAATCTTTGGCTGTGGCCTGTGGTACATCCCCACCCCCTCCACCCTCAAGCTGAAATATCTGTGTAGGTAATTGTCCGCCATTTGTGCAAAGCTGAACTCCAAATCTGACCGGATTGCCTTCTGTCACGTTGCTCTGCGTGATGTGAAGGGTTTAAAATAAACTTGGACAAAGAGGTGTGTGTGTGTGTGTGTGTATGTATGTATGTATAGTCAGGCTGTTCTGTATGTGTCCATTTTAGGGTGTGACAACCAGATCGTCATCTGGAATGTGGGCACGGGGGAGGCCATGATCAACCTGGAGGACATGCACCCTGATGTTATCTTTAGTGTCAGCTGGAGCCGCAACGGCAGCCTGCTCTGCACCGCCTGCAAGGACAAGAAGGTCCGCGTCATCGACCCCCGTAAAAAAAAGGTTATTGCGGTAAGTGTGAGGGGAACGCTGCGGGGATTTGGAGCAGGGATTTGGAGTGTGGATGCCTCTCGTCTTTCCCAGAATGACCCACCAAAACTGTTGGCTCACTGCCTGCAAACATGGCTCCCCCCTGTCTGTCTGACAAGTGTGTTTTCTGTTTTCAGGAGAAGGACAAAGCTCACGAGGGAGCTCGACCAATGAGAGCCATCTTTTTAGCAGACGGAAACATTTTCACCACTGGATTCAGCCGCATGAGCGAGCGCCAGCTAGCCCTGTGGAAAACTGTACGTCACCCGAATCTCCCTCAACCCTGATGCATCACTTACACACAGCCATTTTTATGACACTCTGCAGCTTCTTGCTGAAAGATATACGTTTAAATATCATCAGTGGTTTTCATCAGTGTCTCCTGTGCTGACTGAATGTGAAAAGAAGGATATTTATTTCTTTTTTATCCCGAAAAGGCCAAATTTTCCATTCTCTCTCTGCACACTGATGCTATAACACCTCAGCTCCAGTTGGGGGCATTAAATTCAAAGTCACATTTATGGAGTGATTTCATTTTTCCAGATCTAATTAACAGGAGTCATTTTCATGTATTGGCAGAGTATGATCTGTTCTTTATTGGCTGTAGGTGCCTGCACTGAGACAAGGGGCAACTACTAGAAACATATAAGTTGCTGGATTTAAATAGCTGGTTGTAAACATGTATAAATAAACAGTCCTTTACTCCTTAGTACTGAATTTTGTGTTTACAGGACAACATGGATGAGCCGATATGTGTTCAGGAGATGGACTCCAGTAACGGAGTCCTGCTGCCCTTCTATGACCCCGACACTAACGTAGTCTACCTGTGTGGAAAGGTGAGCGGCCCTGTGAGGAAATTTCAGTTTTGTTTCTCCGTTTCTAACACTCGGATTCACACGCTGACTCAGAGCGACTGTGACTGTGTGTCTTCAGGGCGACAGCAGCATTCGGTACTTTGAGATCACTGATGAGGCGCCGTTTGTCCACTACCTCAACACCTTTTCCACCAAGGAGCCCCAGAGAGGCATGGGATACATGCCCAAAAGAGGCCTGGATGTCAACAAATGTGAAATCGCAAGGTAGATATGTAATATGTTTTTCACTTTTCTTTAGTTCATTTGTGCTCCTGTGGATCATGGAGCTGACATACAGGTTCAGGTTCATCATTTTTGATGATTATAGGTTGTGTCTTGAAAAATAAACAGATTTCTTAAATAAGAGCATGTCGCTATGAACTAATTTATACATATTTCATGTCTCCATGCACCCAAAAAGTTGCTGTAAAGGGGACATCAATAGGCTGCAACTAATAATTGTTTTTACTCTAATGATTAATCTACTGATTACTCTTCTCATTGAATTGTTTGACTTATAAAATGTCGGAAAATTGTGAAACATGTCATTCACAGATTCTAAAAGCACAGTAACGTATTTAAATGTTTTGTTTTCTCTGATTATCAACCCAAAACCAAAAAAATACTCATTTTGATGTGATAGAAGGAAACAAAACCAAGGAAATATTCATATTTCAGAAACTGGAAGCAGAACATTTTTGACAAGGATTAATGTATTATCAAAATTCTTGCTGATTAATACTTTGTCAATTATCTAATTGATTGGTCGACTAATTGTTTCAGCTCTAAACATCACCAAAGTGTACTGCAAAGAAGTTTCTTTTTCGGTAATTAAAGAGAAATAAGGAGACACTGCTGATTATGGGACAGATGTCATCTAAGTTAAACAATAAATGGTTAAAGTAGTTTGATTTACTTACAGATTTTTTCTGATTTTCAGTCATTTTTCAGAACATTTTCAGAATAAAGATATAAATTAAACATACAAATGAGACTTACTAATATCTTTTTTATGCTTTACACAATGTGGTTTTGCTGTGTGTGATATTAATCACATTATATTAATCCTCCGTGTAGGTTTTACAAATTACATGAGAGAAAATGTGAACCCATCATCATGACCGTCCCACGTAAGGTAAGTCTGTGTTCACGTTAAGAAATAAATCTGCTGTTCTTTCAGTGCCACGTCTTTTTTCCCTCATCTCCTCATGACATTTCCTGCGTCCTCTCCACCTGCCCAGTCGGATCTGTTCCAGGACGACCTGTATCCCGACACAGCCGGTCCCGATCCCACCCTGGAGGCAGAGGAGTGGTTTGCCGGGAAGAACGGAGGCCCCATCCTGATCTCGCTCAAAGATGGCTACGTCTCCACGAAGAACCGGGACCTGAAAGTGGTCAAGACGAACGTCCTGGAGACCAAGCCGGCCACGAAAGCAGAAAACATCTCGACTGTCCAGAAGCACGCTTCTCCACAGCCCTCAGTAGTGAATCAGGTTTGCCACTTTTTCTTCTAAAAAATAATGTCTCCATTGAACTGTACATTTAATTAGTGTTTATTTTTACTTTTCTTAATATAACTTGGTGTTTAAAAAGAGATTATCATTACTCCTCTTCAAATAAAAAATGTGCTGCACTTTTCAAGGCATTTGTGCTGACTCTCTCATCCACAGTAATTATTATGGTTGGAACAATTGACAAAAGTTATGGATCAGCACATACTTTGGTATTTGGGTCACAACTTAGTGCAACAGCAAGGGAAAATATGAACTGCTGGAGGGCTTCGCGGCCTGTAAAATCCCTCATTCTCGCTCATTCTGCCAGGAAGATTTGTTTTGAACTAGATAAGATGCGTTATCGCCCACAAAATCTTCTGTAAACACTTCTGGAAATCTTTTGCAGCCTCTTAAGAGAAAAGAAGAGCTTTGTTGCACTAATTTTCTTACTGTTTTTGACCAGAAAATGGAGGATAAGCTGGAAGAGGTACTCCGAGAGTTCAAGTCACTCAGGGACCGCGTCATCCTCCAAGACCGCCGAATCGCCAGACTGGAAGAGCAGGTTGCCAAGGTTGCCATGTAAGACCACGCTGGCCCTTCCCAGGACCGCCCGTAGTTTGAATGGAATGGACGGGGTCAGCCACGGGCCAAATTCTCCAGATCCGGCTTCACCGAGCTCGGCGTTGTCCCCCCAGCGACGACGCCGAGCCTACATTCCAAGATGAACTTTATTTTTTCCTCATCAAGTCTCCAATTTCGCACTTCGCCCCGATACACACAGAGAAAACGAAAAACTCTCGCAGCTCATGTACACATTTGAAGAAAAGACATTTTTTTGTTGAAGGAAAAGTCTTACTTTTTTTTTTCTTTTTTTATTCGTTTGTTTTCCAGTTGTGGTAAAACATTCTCATGTGAAGTTTTACTTACTACTCAAAAACTGTATGTAGCATCAGTATTTCCATTGTTATTTTTTTCTTTGTGTTGCCAAATATGAATTGTGTGCGTTTTCATGCACTGCTTTTACATTTCCTTCCCTCCTGTTGTACATTCCAGTCACTACCTGATAGATTGATTTAGTGCAGAGCTGGAATTTTTTTTTTTTTTTTTTTTAACAATAGCTGTTTTCCTCCCACCAGTTTGCTCATTGATAACCATCAGATTTATGAATGTGGAAGAATCCCTGAATTCTTCCTTTTTGTTCCTGTTCTTCTGGGCTTCAATTTAACATTGGGTTTTACTGTGGAGGGGATGGGGGGTGGGGGGGTTGCATCTCTCTGGTGTAAATGTTGTGCAAATGTAGTGGTGCCTCTTGTCACTGTTAAGGGTCAAACTGAAGTCGCCCTCTCCAGTGCATATTCGGTGTTGGGAAGGGACCACTCACCCAGCTTGTGTTTCACTGAACCCCTGACAAACAGTTCTGTGCACATAATAAAGATTTTACACATGAAAACCTCCATTTTCTTTTCCTTTTTTTTTTTTTTTACATTATTGTTGGCTTCTGTCAGTCTCTGCAGTTTTAGTGTAGAGATTGTGCATCAGAGGGAGAGTTACATTTCAGTTTCACTTCTGCCAGCACATATAGATTTGAAATTTTCCTTCTGTTTCACAGTGAAGAAAAACATCAAAGCTGAACTTTTCATGCTCTGCAGGAGATTTCCTCTAAATCTGAGCAGCAGAGGAAAAGAACAGTGGTGAAATGGAAATAAGTACAGTAAGTAATACTACTCCTACTCCACTACATCACATAGAGAAAATGTTCATTTGTAGATTGTTATTTTGCATACACAATATGACCAAATATATGATCAATATGAATGCCATCTTGGATGTTATTTATGGATAGATAAAGAAGGTGGGTACTGGTTGTACTTCAGATCAAACATGAAAGTACTTAATTTAAGACTGCAACTAATTATAATTTTGATTACAGATTAATCTGATTATTTGCTTGATTATTAAGCTAATATGGAAAAATGCATAGTTTCACAGTATTAAAATGTAAAGATAGAAATCAATAAAATCAGCAATATTCCCGTTAGAGAAGATGGAACCAGTGAATTTCCAATATAACTTTTAACAGCTCGTCGATTATCAAAATAGTCAATGATTAATTTTCTGTCAATTAATTGGTTGCTGCTCTCAGATTTGCCTGAAGCCTAAAAACCTCCTCAGTTAGCTGTTACATCTTTTCCTGCCTGACGGAGGTGCTAAAACAGCAGGACCACACTCCTCTGCTGTGAGAAATACTTGTTGTATTTCTAAAGTGTGATGTACTATTTCAGTTTTCACAACATATTCTGACAGCTTTTTTTTTATTTTTCACACAATCTCAGATTTACTTTCCTCTTGCGTGAAATGCAGGATATGTTTACCTCTTTGGGCCTCAGTTAGTAAAGATATCTGAAAAGTTTAGATGGGGGATGTTTCTTTGGAGTAACTGCAAACAACTTACAGACATCTTAACTGCTGTTTTGTTTAAGCATTCAACACAAATAGGTTGGGAACCACTGGTTTTATCTTTGGTAATAATAATAGTAATAACAATAATAATGTCAATAATTGTTCTTTAGAAACATACCATATATTTGATGATCATATGAAAAGTAAATCATATGTAACTATATTATTACTATATTATAAAGTGCAAAATTTCACTATAAATTAGGAAATGGAAATATTCAAGTAAAGTACAAGGACCTCGCATTTGTACTCGAGTAAGTCTACTGTTACTTTCCACCACTGGTGGGAGGAAGGCAGCGACCCTCTTGTTGGCCTGATGCCACCATGCTATGTGCTCATTATCTTGTACTATAGTATGGTTATATAAACATTACACATGCTCGACTAATGAGCATGTAGCATGTACTGCAGTGTGATTATACCGTATTACATGCTATATGGTTTAAAAGACTTCTACATTTGTCCAGGAATTCAAATCTGATGAGGAACATTAATGGACGCATTGACCTCCATACTTCCTCATTTGTCTTGGGCATTTAAAAGTGCTAAGTTAAACATGACGTTTTACTTAAAACCTGTCATATAATACATTAAAATGTCACTTGCACTTTAGGTCTCCATATTGCTAGAAATATAATTTCTAACCTCCATGACTTCACTGGAAGCTACAGCCCTGTGTATGAAATAGACTTTGTTTTGAGTAACTATTGCCCAAAATACTCTCTATATAAATTTAGTACAGTGTGTAGGCTATGTTTTTCATGGCATGGCAACGTTCAAAACATTGACAACAAACGGAGGTTAATCTCTATATCTTTTTTTTTTTTTTGGTAACCACATCTCAGTGTGACTCATCAGCACAGGAAGTGACAGTTATAAATTCCACACCAAAAAGAACATTTCTTCCCTCACGAGGTACAAACATGTTCAGGCTCTCGTACCGAGCCGCCACACTACATGTACTTTCAGCTCATTTTATTTAATGCACTCGCTGCCCTTGACGTAATCTGTCACTGTGCTCCGCTATCACAGCCTTGAAGTTCCTGAGTTGCTCCTTTTCTTACCCACATGACATGTAGCTTTGAATCTTAGACAGAAGTATGATCAGAAATGGACATGCGAGATATGTCTGTTTAAAGAACTGAGTACTTCCTGCTGCTTTTTATAAAGTAGTAATCAGAACATCAGCAGAGCTCCGCAGAGCAGCACCTGAGGACTCCTCAACTTTCCAGCAGTAAGGTAAGACATCCTCTGCTAATCAGTTGATCTCAGATCTTAAAATTACGGCAGCTGAACCAGTGTAGGGCGACAAAAAGCAGCTTCTGATGAGTTTGACTTCCTCTCTGGTGCAACTTAAAGTCGTGCATTTCTAGAGGAAGTGTCTGTCCGTATCTGACTTTTTTCAAAATGTTGTATGGCACTGTTTTTTTTTTCTTTATTTTAAGTTCTTTAACGTTTCCTGTGTCTTCTATGAAACAGCCCTACAGTCGGCACGTCAGCGCTCTGAGGATGTTCTCCGACAGAGGCTGAAATGAGCTGAACTTTTTTTCCTGTTTTATCTTCACATCGTCGCCTCTTCTCCACCAGCAGCAAGGTAAGACGCTGACAGGTGTCTCCGAAGACACATTTAAAGTCTTTACTCTGGTTAGATGTTTCTACTTTTGTGGTCTGCTGTTTCCTTTTGTGATTGGTGTATGATAGCGTTCACGTTATGCTCTCTAACAATGTTATTTAGCATTTTTTCACTAAGTAAGTTGATTTCTCTGCATTGTTGGCTTCATCATTCTGAATCCTTTGCTGCAGTTTAAACCCTTCTCATATTGAGAAACACATCAAATGTGGATTCTGGCTGTAAAGACTGCCGTTAGGAGAGTTTCAGATTTACTAAAAAAATTGCAATAGTTCTGTTTTTCTCCTGTGACATGTACCAACGGGTGTGGTGAAAGACACATGACCGTTTCATCATAACATGCCACTTGGAGACACATGACACATTGATTTTTTATTCCCCACTATTAAATGGTTTAAGAGTTTCCTTAACTAACCTTTCGCCCTGCAACATGTGAACTTGAATCTTTTCTGTCATTTCAGCACCAACAACGATGCCACTCAGCATGAAGACATATCTGACTCTGCTATGGGGAATATCAGTTTTGTTTTCCACGGAGTGTGTTAGTCTTCCCATCACAGAGGTCAGCGGTGTCACCTCAACTGCTGAACCTGCTGAGACAACCCAACAGCTGATCAGTGCACATGAAGTTCATAATAAAACAGAGCCGCAGCCTGACGCAACCCATCGTCCGACTCACCAACCTGCAGAAGTTATTGCTGCTGCAACAGCAGATACCCCCGTTTCCATTTCATCGCCCACAGAGGAAACGGAAGAGACGATGATTACTCACAGAATCTCAAATGACAACACACCCAGTTTGGTTACCATGAACACTGTTGCTCCAACTGAAAGCAGCTCAGGTCCACGTTTGCCTCAAACCGCAGCAGCGACCACAGCTGTAGGTGAAGCTCAACTTTCCCACAGCACGGCGATCGCGGCACCGGCAAGCACAACAGCCTCGGAAACAGCAAAACCTCCAGAGGACAAGTTACATGGAGAGTCCCTCACCACGTCTTCTGACATGACTGCTCCTCCCACAACTTCGGCAACCACGTCTTCTTCTCCACACCTCACACCCACCATTAATCCTGAAGTCACATCTGAGTTATTTCCCACCACCTCCACTGCTCCTAATACCACTCTGGCTGCAGTCATCATCCAGGACCACAGCACTCTCCCAGCTTCTGCCACAACCACGACCGCGAACCCTACCTCTGAGACAACACCTGCATTTGACCCCACTGCTGTGCCTTTCCCAACAAGTGAGATACCCTCCCCCAGCACGGTGGTCTCATCTACGTCTCAGCTCACTTTTAAGACAAGAACCCACATTCCCACTTCGCAGTTTCCTGACTCGGCGGGGTCCAGATCAACTCCTGCTGCGTCATTCTCAACAGATTCTGACACCACCACCACTGCCGCTGTCTCCACCAGTCCAGCAGGAATCTTGATCCCTATTGTACCCACGAGGGGGCCAATCCCAATGGCCATATCAACTCCGGCAACCACAACAGCGCCTCAGGAAGTCTCAAAGAGCCAACCTGGCACTGAGGTCCAAACCTGCTCCACCAAGGGCATCGTAAAGAAATGCCTCATCGTCATCGCCTCTCTGGCTGCATTGGCCACCATTTTCATGATTTCTACCATTGTACTCTGCACCAAGCTTTCGGCGAAGAAGTACAAGGCCAAGAGGCCTCAGCAAGCCACAGAGATGATGTGCATCTCGGCCCTGCTGCCCGAAAGGACTTACAACTACTCGAGACAACGCAACCCGGTGAGTAACGGCGTCCTGGTGATGCACACCGGTGGAGACAGTGACGAGGATGAAAGAGATACCCTCACTCTCAGCAGCTTCCTTCCAGAAAATGACCGCCTGGCTTAGATGAAATCATCGTTATTGACACATACGTGCTCTCGTCAGGTTGGGCTGATCCGTCTGTCTGGTGTCAGTGACGCGGAAAGAGTTGCTGTTTGAATAAACTCATGCTTCCCCTTTGATGCTGGCGGTTTTGGCTTCGCTGCACGCTCTGCTGGTGTGGAGGAAGAGACACAGAAACCACAAACATTGTTTATTGTTTCATGTTCATGAAAATTTAGTAGCTGGCATTTGATGATTTTAGGTCATCAAAGATGTCTTTTCTGGCAAGAGTAAAGACTTTCTGCATAATTCTACACTTGTCCCCCGACCAGAGACTTTAGGCCAGGAGACTCATCAAAGACTTTCTCTCTTTAAAAACATCCTGAGTTGAGCCCTGATGGTGTTTCACTTAGCCACGGGAGACAGGAAGACTTGTTTTGTCGAGGGGATTACAGTTCTTCACAGACACAGCTCAGTTTACGAGCGCTATTCTGGTAGCAGGGAGGCTTAATTGTATAACTGTTGTAATATCGCTAACGTGGCTCTGTTTATGTAGAAATGCAGTTTCTGTAATGTGATAATTTATTAAAGTGATGTCCTTATTTGACTGCTTGGTAACTCTTTATTTTATAGGTTTGTTGCTGCCCAATCTTTTCTCCTGACTTCTCTGGAAAGAACTGTGCAATTAAGTAGAAGTTTAAAGGAAATGGAGACAAAGTTTAGAAACTGATAGTTCAGTTTGTTGAGTTTAAAAGCAGCTTATTTCCTTGAAAGAACGTCTCCATTTAAATCCAAGAAAAGATTTATCCAAAAAGAGATTACTGGCAGTTGAACATATTCATTTTTGCTTATAATTTTTGCTTATAATTAGTGCCAACACTTTTCCAGGATATTATTAGAAAATGATTAGACTTTTTGGATGACTAAAATAAGCGGTTACGTTTTTCTTGCTGACTCTGAATATGTTAAACGTTCTGCTGTTCTACATTAGAGTTCTAATGAAAAAAACAGACAAGACATCTCTGTTTCTTCAGTGTTAAAGGTGAAGATATTTTTCATGTCTTTACAATATGTGTCTATAAATGGTTAATAGTCATAATAAAACTGAGCTCTTCGTGGACCTTTTTTATGAGAAGACTTTATAAAAGGCTTTTCTTCTAACCCAGACTGGATTTCATATTCACTTCCCTTCCTGCAAAAAGAAAACAGAGCTATGAAAGTTTTTTTTTTCTCCCTCATCTTTTTTTTTTTTCACGTTCAGCAATGTGCAACTGAAACAGACTCTGGTGACTATCAACAGAGCTGAGACGAATGTAAACCTAGAGGATGCAGGACCTCATCTCATGCTCCTGATGACCATATAAAGTTAGACTTGTCTTGACTGATCACAAACACGGCAGACTTGCCAAAAATGCATTCGCACATACACACAATCCCTCGCAGGCTCACTCATACGCAGTCACACTCTCTCCCTAAAGTGGTCACACACGCCGTGTGAGTTTAATTTCTCGCCTCTGGAGAAAAATCCCCCCTTTCTCCAGGCTGTTACAGGTCCTTTGTCCACACAGGAAACATTAACCTCTTCCTGCATTTGCTGGTCACTCTTACGAGCTGCACTCTGACTCCTTTTTGCTCCGACAGGCCTGCTGTTAGTCATCAGTGTCTGAGGCTGAGGTTACAGAAAGAGCCACACTGTCAATCAGAGGCTCATCCTGCAGAAATCATGTGGAAATGTTTTAAAAGAGAACATGTGTTGCTGATGGGGATGTTTGAGGGTTGATTCAAGATATTTTTACAGTCAGAAAGAAAGTTTTTTATTTTTTCATCCCGCCAAATGTCTTGGCCTCGCACATCCAGTTAGCCACACAGGAGAGTGGAGGAGAGCGGAGGAGAGGTCCCTGCCCCCACAGCACTCTATAAACTCCTACCTAACAAGAACAATCTGTGTGCAGGCCGGAGACTCAGACACTCTCGGGGAAACCGAAGGGGGAGGAGAACAGTGGAGAGGCAGAAGGAGGGATTTGTCCTCATGGTTAACGACATCTTTTTTTTTGTTGTTGTTGTTGCACTATCCAGACAAACCTCCAGCCTGAAATCTGAAACTGCAGAAGTGGCGTGGCTCACCGAGCATTTGCCACTTCTTTGCTGTGCTCTCTCTCTCTCTCTCTCTCTGTTCCCCACTTCACTTTTTCTAGACCGGTTTCAGTCACCCTCCATAAGGGGAGATTCCAACGGAGGCACTTCTTCTACCACAGTGCATGGTGAGTAGAAGTGTTTAGTTTTTCTTCAGTTTTTTTGTTTGTTTTTTTGTTTTCTCTGGGGTATCTTGACATCATGTGAGCTCACATGTCAATTTGACATGGGGGATGTGACAGCTTCATGATGTCTTTGGAGCAGCATCAAGCCTCAGGAAGAAAGACCATCGCTGTTAAAAGAATGAGTTTTGGACATTAAAATATACAAAGACCAAATCTAGGAATCTCTTTCAATTCATACCGTGTGTATGTGTGTGCATATGACCGCCTTATGTGCCTATGTGTATGCGTCTCATTGCAAATGCATGTGTGGGCATGTATATTTGGTCTGGGGTGAGCGTGTGATTAATTCTGAAAAAAAAAAAAAGACTCCCACCCCCTCTTTCCCTGATGAGAGCAGAGTTGCATGTGGTCCAGCTTGCACACAGATGGAGCAGGATCGGGATAAAAACTGCAGCCAGTTGACACACAGACCGAGCAAAGAGCTGACTGTGATCCAAATAAATTAAACTATGGCAGACTGAAGTGGAGTTTAAAGGGTCGGTTCACCTAATTAGAGAAAAAATTAGATTTTCTCCATAATACCCCCTTGTAGTCTCGCAATGTAGATAGTTCCGCTCTAATCTGTGTCTCAGTTCAGCTGCCACCACAATAAGGGATGAGTGGGAAATGATGCCTTTACCTGACACTTTAAAATCTATGCTTTCTACCATGTGTGCAGTAAACTGTCTCTATACTGTGTGTTCAGTAGATTAATGTTATCTGAATGAATAAAAGTTCAGGCACAGATGGAATAAAGCTGAAAAGTGTATTTAACTTTGTAGCAAATAAGTAAAAAAATCTATAACCGATCAATGATTTTTGTTTTGGTTCACTAAAATGTGCTGTATGTCACCTTTATATTACACACGATATGAAATGGTCATATCCAGGAACTGCTCATTGTACATGCAAATTACACTTAATATGCAGAAATATGTGCGGTACACAGTTTTCACCAAATGTGTCTTTTCTACTCAACATAACTGTGCAACAGGATCAGTATGTATGACCAGCATCTGATTTGCCAAAATTGTTCTGAAAGTATTTCCAGAATGCTCGTTGTGTCTTCTGTCCATTTATTAAAAATATTCTGTCCAATAAATAAGATTTTAACACCTCTCTAAGTTGTGACTGTATTAAGTATACATAAATATACATACGATAATATAATGTACCATCATTATAGACAAATATAAGTGATAATAAAACCTATTTATAATGTTGTTTCAGCTCAAATTGAGCACATATGTCATTCCCTTCAGCAGACAGAGTATTATTCATCCAGATGGTCCAAAGAGTCTTTGAGGACTCTGGAAATACCTTCAGAGCAGCAGTTAGTGATGTTAAAGGAGTTTTTCACCAGCTATTTGTGTTTTTATAAAAACAGATGTGTAGCTTTGCGACTCAAATGTAAAGGCAACACACGAGGGGCACAGACTGTCTTTACATAAGTCACAGACGTTCCAGCTTCTGACGTTTGCTGTTATTCACAGATCCTGACGGGAAACGATGCTCCCGATGGCCCTTCACTCGATGCTCTGCGTGGTGTTTTGCATCTGCAGCAGCTCGGCCACTCCTCTGCCTCTTTACAGCACCCTGGAGGGAAGCACAGACGAGGAAGAGATCAGCAACTCAACTTCCTCTCTGCCCATCACCAACTGGACCATTAAGTATGAAACCATACCTGTTGGCCCCACCCATACAGAGACTGACTTCCTCAATCAAGTTGCGACCTTTATGGCAGAGAACATGCTCCTTATCCTTGTTGCATCCACTTTCTTCCTTCTCGTCTTCCTTATTATCTGTGGGGCAATTTTCATGAGCCGCAGGCGCAAAGTCAACGCCTACTACCCGTCCTCGTTCCCCTCGAAAATGTATGTCGACCACAGGGACAAAACCGGAGGTGCTAAACCCTTTAATGAAGTGCCAGAGAAACCGGCTCCCGAGCAGGAAGCTGAGCCGGTGGACTCTCACAAGCAGCTCCAGGCAGACATCATGCGGGCTGCCAAGAGCCTGCGCACGCCGAATAAACCTGTTGAAGCTGCAGAGGGAAGCGACCCCGGTCAGAAAGCAGCATACCAAGGTCCTGAGGAGAGCTCTAAACCAGATGGCAGCATCCTGGACCAGCAGCTACCGAGCCTCCCTAAGGAAAAGGAGCCGTGTGAGCTCTCCGACAGCGAAGCAGCCGCAGCAGCAGGCGGCCCCGAGCTGAGTCCTCCGGTGGAGCCTCACCAGGAGGAAGATGATCCGAAGGAGCCCCTGATAGGCAGGGGTCTCCGGCCCTCCTCTCTGCATATTCACAATGACTCTGCCACACTTCAGCTGATCGCAGGAGAGAAAACTGCCTTCTGACTATCCTGAACAGTGTGACCTCAATATATTTTTACGCTTTGAATCCACGTGTGGCAATTTGTAAACTTTTTCAAAAATTTACAACAAGTTCATCAAGGGAAATGCAAAAAAATGGGCTTAATTACAGTATTTTATCTTTATAATCAGTGCAGGGAAGATAAGACGAGTGACAAATTAAAGGAAAAATCAACACAGTGTCTTAGTAAGGTGATGGGCCACCATGTGCTTCAAAGCTTTTTGGCTTTATGTATGAACTGAAGTCTCCTGAAGGGATGAACACGATTCTCCCAAGATATATTCCCTCATTTGGTGTTTTGATGATGGCGGTGGTGGAGAGCGCTGTCGTCGGTCACGTCGGTCCAAAATCTCCCACAGCATATGATTCGTCCTCATTTCATTCATTCTCTCTTGCTCTATAGATGGAGGCACTGTCATCCTGGAAAAGACCACTCTTATCAGGATAGCAATGTTTCATCAGAGGATAAAGATGATCACTCAGAGCAATTTTATATTGATTGAAAGGGGACAAGTGGACCCAAACCATGCCAGCAAAATGCCCCCTGCAGTATAACAGAGCCACTAGTTCAAATTTCTTTGTACATGCAGCAGCCTGTTGCTTTGCTCTTACAGGATATATCTTTCATGCCTTATTATAAACATGTTTCATGGAGTAACATCACAAACTGCTGCATTTCTTTTTCTGGGGTGATTTTTTTTTCATTCCTGTCTAATTCCTAAAGATTTCCTTCACAGAGGCCACTTCTTTGTACTTCTGTGCAGAAGTATTGACAATGTTTTACAAATCACTATTTGAATATTTATGATTAGTTATGTATAGAAAGAAACTGAAATTCAGATTATCAACATCCCAAATTTATGGCAGGAAATGCACAGGTGTGATCAAGAGCATTTATAACGCCTACATTTTATTCAGGTGAGCCAGTCTGATAATATTTTGCAAATGGATCACTTAATTGATCCGAGACATCATCATTAAATTAGTTACACTTGTGCTTTTCTGTCTGACAAGTGTAAAAACAAAGGTCTAATATTCAGGATGCTCAACTGAATTAATTGCACTCGAAACATGATTCAGGATATTTTTATTGCAGACAGTTAAGGAAGCATTACTAAATAATTATAAATTACACTTAAAATCAATGGACCCGTTCATTGTTTCAAGCCACTTTACTTAATTGCATATCAAAAAGGTCAGTGCTTGAGGTGCAGATACTTGGAATAGTTGTTAACTTTAAATCAAAACTTCCATCACGGCATTCAAAGACACTCCTCAAGCACAATATCTTAAAATGAAACACAATCTCAAAAATAAGGCTAAGGCTCATCTTTGTACCACCCGACCAACCCAAACAGTGCTTACATTGTGCGTTTACGTGACAGGCTAACAGATACAGTATACGGGGTTAGATGACCACAGACTAATACACAAAGCCTGGTGCAACACTGCTACGGAGGGTTGACGATGGTGTACTGGTCATCCACATATTAGGTGTGCCTCATCAATACTGCGGGAAAGTGAGGTGACACTGCACTACTGCTACTTCTCCTCTTGGCGGCAAGAAGCGAACAGTGGCGTCCAGCTCAGTGTGTGAGTGATGGGCTTAATTGTTGGCCCTGACTGCCTCCTGCTGGTCATCCTGTTGCTTGAGGCGATAGTCAGCCAGGGCAGCCTTGATGGCATCCTCCGCAAGCACTGAGGAGAAACAAGGAAAAGGTCAAATAAACATGTGGAGGAGTTTGGGAAAGAGGGTTAGGAAAAAAGTCACAAAACTTACTGGAGCAGTGAAGTTTCACTGGTGGAAGACTGAGCTCTTTGGCAATGTCCGTGTTCTTTATCATCAAAGCTTCATCCACCTGGGAAGAAAAGCACATGCACGGTAACCGCAAAAATCTCTCCAGTCAGTGATAAGACATGAGCACAATGAACGAGAAGCAAAATATAACACACTCCAAGAGGCGGAGAAAGAAGCGTCATGTGTGTTTTACTCACAGATTTGCCCTTCACCCACTCGGTGGCCAGAGAGCTAGAGGCGATGGCAGAGCCGCAGCCAAAAGTTTTGAACCTGGCGTTCACAATCTTCCCCTCATCATCCACTTCAATCTGTCAGAATTAGAGTTTTCATTTCACTTTTACTTAAATGCCAAAGAGAGGAAAGGACTTTAGTCAAATGAGCTGAAAACTACAAGTGACCACTACATGTTCAACCATAACTTCTGCTAGTTAAGTAAATTTAACACTGTGCTTTTCCAAATAACAACGGAGGAAATGCTTTAGAGCAATAAACTAAATTATTCAACAGTTAGCACCGTCTACATGGTAAAATATGAATATGTAATGAATCACTGCTCTGTGTGGTTCTTCAAAGTACTTTTAACGGTTAATACGACTCAGTCTTAATGTCTGTGTGTTTACAAAAGGTTGTAATCCATCTACGCTCAGAGGCAAACATACCTGAAGCTTCATTACATCTCCACAGGCCGGAGCGCCCACCAGCCCGGTCCCAACATTTTTGGAGTTTTTGTCCAAGGAGCCGACATTTCTCGGGTTCTCATAGTGATCCACCACCTTTAGACAGAAAAAGAAAGAAAACACTGTGTTAGGGCAAAGGGCAAAAAAAAAAAAAAGCACATTTCTGACACACAACAATGAAATAAATGTGACAACAGGGAGGCTTTCTGCACTCAGAAAAATTTTTGTCTAGACATCTTGAGCATCACGGTTATACAACTACGAGTTTTCACCGTTACATAAGGAAGATTGAAATAAACAGATTAGGACCGGATTTCTCTGTCAGCTCCACCAACTTCTGCATCCTGCCCCCCCATCCCCCCTCATTTTTGCTGAGTCACTGTGACCTAAACAACACGACGACGTAGCCGGGCTTCAATACGATGCACGTCCAAAAAACTACTATATTTAAGAGACATAATTACATGTGATTTGAAATTACATCACGTTTGCTTGTTGTCCAAATGTAGTTCCTCCATAATCCTTATATTTTAGCTTCTAAACTAATAAATAATGCTGTAGATTAAATTAGGCAAAACAGCTTAATGATCAAGCCCATGATTTTAGTAAGTCACATCTAAAAAAGAAAAAGATATTACATTTAAATCATTCTAACGTTCATAAAGTGCAAATCATCCCTATTTAAAAGATTAAATGAGCTTTAATTTGGTGTATCTTTGACTGTGTCTGCATGTTGCATCAGAGACATGCAGAAACTGAGCATCTCACTGGAGGCTGCTGAAAGATGCTCATCACATGCACAACACTTGCACATCGTACAAAACATTATAAAACATTTTGGCTTATTAATGAAGCACACTGGGCTCCCTGTCCACCTTAAGGCTCATTAATCGGATGTGATACAGGTATTAAAGCTGTGTCAGAGGCCAGCTGGGAGGCAGATTAGTGAGGTTATTCTGGTCTAAAGCTACATGGCATGACTAATAAAGTTAACTAATATTGGTTAAGGTGTCTCTTTATGTCACCCTGTGTATATAAAAGCAGACTAATGTGACAAGGAGTATTTGTACTGTGGTTAACCAAAGCTTCCTACGCAGTTACCTGAGCTGCCAATACTCACATCTGTAAACAATAAACAAACAAACAATAACCAGGCCTTAGCACTGAGCGGGGTTTTACCTTCTTGTGGTAGCAACACTGGGTGATGAACTCCGGAGCAGAGAGCCTCCTGGTGAGGAAAGCCAGCGGGTTGAGACACTTGTTCGCCACGGTGCCCGCCATGTTGACAGACCGACAGCGAGGAGCGGAGTGACGCAGTTTGAAAACACCGGAGCGATACGTCACGGCCAGGGGGAGGGGCTAACCTCATTAGGGACTGCGCATGTGCAGTTCAAACCAGGAAAAGGTAAACAAACAGCTGTGGTGGGACTTCATTATCACAGTTTAAACACTTTTTATTGCAATTTGATTATTGATAGATGTAACAGTATTGTTGATGAATGAATAAATTACTTAGTCAATGTGTGTGTGTGTGTGTGTGTGTGTGTGTGTGTGTGTGTGTGTATAAAAACACATTTTTTGCAAGGAGGATTATTGTGATTACTGATTGATGTAACAATATTTTTGATTAATTAATTCATTACCTAGTCTGAATTCATATTATATATAAACATATTTTATTGCAAGAAGGGCTGCGACTAATTTTGCTGATTTATAATTGAATATTTTTTATGAAATGAATTATTTCAGAATTATTAATGAATTCATTTATTATGACTCGATATATGAATTATAATATAATATATTTATTTATGTAATATTGTTTATGAATTCATTCAGTTTTTTGTCTAGTGATTATTTGATTATTGACTGATTGAACACATTTTATTGCAAGGAGAGCAGCAACTCTTTTATTAATGAATTATTTAGTCTATTAATAACCTAAATTACTGTGTTCTTGTTCACAATTTGCAGAAACAATCTGACTTGCACTGTATGTTGTTTTTCATTGTTTTATTGTTTTTATATATAAGTACAAGTATATATAGTTTTATTTTTGTATATGGCTCTTTTTTAGTCGTGTGCAATAAATGTCACATGTCAGTATAAAACAAGAACTAAAAAAATAAATCACAAGTCAAGATGGAGGGATGTGGTGTTCATAAGGAATGGATACAATTACATGCTTTTATGAAAGTAGAGAGCTTGTTTCGGTTAAATATATATGTTGGTTACTTGGTTACTTGCTTTGTTTAAATATATTTGCTGGTTAGATGCTTTGTTCATCAGTTCATCATCGTTCTTTGCTCAGCTTTTTTCTGTTACACAACTGTATCATGTGTTTTTTTTAGGGAACTGCACTTAGTCACAACAACCTTGTTGTTGCTTAATAAATACTATACTTTCAAAGAAGTCTATGATAATGTGTATTTAATATGACAGCTAAGCGGGGATCTGAAGGAATTCTGGACCTCCTTAACATTGCTCTTGAAGATATTGCCCTTTTTACACAGAAAATGCAGTTTATTTCACAAATCCTTTTAGCCAGATGACTGAAAACATGAACCAACAGCAAACACCACCACAGTTTTACAGCTTGTTATACTATGGTGATAGTCTCACTGCAAACATGACATACTTTGTGTTTATCTCAGAAAAAATGTGCTGACATTCCTTAACACTTGTGACTGTGGTTTCACATGTTTCAAACGTGATGACACCCTGAACATCTGCAATAAGCAAGTAAAAACTTCCCGTTCTTGCCATTTACTGTTCTGGCTTGCTTAATTATTTACAAGACTTCATCATCTCAGTCCTGTTAATAGTGATAAATATATGTGTATGTCTATAGCTTTTGCAGCTAATCTTTCTCAGGTCGATGCTGGAGAACAGATGAATTGTTTATCCTCACAAGTTATCAATTTAGTTTTGAAATGATGTGAATATATATATATATATATATATATATATATATATATATATATATATATATATACATATATATATACATATGTATATATATGATACATGTATAGAACGATAATGTTTATCTCTTTTATTCTTAAAAGTATAAGTAGACATTTGTAATTCTACCACAGGCTGTCATGTTACACTTATAATATAAAGGTAAGTAAAGTTTAAAATATGATATGTGTTGTTGAAACTGATAGGGAAACATTCAGTTGGTTTATTTTAGCCTATAGGTTTTATAATAGAACACACATACATAGTGTTCTATTGTGTTCTATAAAACCTATAGGCTAAAAAAATAAACCAAACTAAAATAAACTGAATGTTTCCCTATCAGTTTCAACAATCACTGCAGTAAAAAATAGCTTTTGACCTTAAATTCTCTGAAAACTCTGAAATTCTGCTGAAATGGTCAATAGACACACCCTTAATTAGGAAATAAGTTGGTGGTTTTGCCTTTGTGGTTGTGTAAAGGGGATCTCCTTTGAAAGATGGCAACCGGGATCTTACACACTGTTGTAAAACTTAAAAAATATGCATCTATTTGTAAAAAACAAACAAACAAAACAGTATTTTGTCAGTTATTTTAACTTCTGTGACCAAATGAACTCTCTTAAACTGGTGAATATGGTCTCCCTTACAAACACAATTCGTGTTTTTGGTAAGTGAGAGGAGGCCAGATTCTCATTTGTTCCATGACATGTCGACATGTCAATACTGCTATTTTTTTGTCACTTTCGTCAGTTACACTGCCCAGAAAACAGAAGTGAGAAGTTGCATCCACTCGCAGGGGTTTAAAGACAGAAGGCACTTTGAAGTGAATACCACCACATCAAGACGTAAAGTGAGTACTTAAATCTATTTTGTGTAAGAAGCTGAAATATATTTTCTTGGTGTGTTTTAAACAGCTATATAAAAGACACTGTGCTTCATATTTCAGGAAAAGTTACCAACATGGAGGTAGATTATGTTGAATATGAAGATTACACTCCAGGCAATGAAACTGAGAGCAATGACACCACATCTAAACTGCTGAATTTCGGTACCTCTCATTCTTCATTGACTAATGTTCTTGTGGCGCTCAATATCATTATATCTGTTCTTGGCCTCGGAGGAAATTCGTTAGTAATATGGATCTGTGGATGGAAAATGAAAAGAACGGTCATCACCACCTGGTACACCAGTCTGGCCATTTCAGCCTTTTTGTTCTGTGCCTTTTTGC
Organism: Scortum barcoo; assembly: GCA_023238725.1. Lineage (NCBI taxonomy): Eukaryota > Metazoa > Chordata > Actinopteri > Centrarchiformes > Terapontidae > Scortum > Scortum barcoo. The sequence continues at coordinate 17,105,526 of CM041545.1, forward strand.
CCCTGGAGGTATTCTACATGATCACCTCACACTGGCCTTTCGGACTATTCTTGTGCAAGCTCACCTCCTCCGCTCTCTTCCTCAACATGTACAGCAGTGTGTTTCTGCTGGTTCTCATTAGCGCCGATCGCTGCATAATGATTTTGTTTCCTGTGTGGTCACATAACCACCGGACAGTGCAGAAAGCTGTTGGAGTTGTTGTCCTAATGTGGCTCCTTTCTGCTCTCCTAACATTGCCCTCGCTGATCTTCAGGCAGGTCGTGGTCCACGGCTCGGTCACTCAGTGCTACACCGGTTACATGGGCCACTCCAGGCACAAGGTGGTGGTTCTGACTCGATTCACTTGCGGGTTCCTGATTCCTTTCCTGGTGATTGTGTTCTGCTGCACGGTGCTCGGTGTGAAGCTGAGCAATTTGACCATCAAGTCAAAAAAGCCTTACAAAGTCATGGCGGCACTCATCTTGTCATTTTTCCTCTGCTGGGTACCTTATCATAGCGTTCTTCTTTTAGAGCTAAACCTGAAGAACCACAGCCTGGAAGTGGTTAAAACTGGCCTGAAGGTGGGGGCCACCCTGGCTGCAGCAAACAGCTTCATATCGCCAGTTCTGTATGTGTGCATTGGTAACGACTTTAAACAAACCCTAAGGCGGTCTTTGACATCGAGGATAGAGGAGGCCATGGCGGAGGATTTTCGTACAGGTGCTCTCAACCACTCAAGGTCTAAGTCGATGGAAGTCATCTAAAATCAAGCTGAAACCAAGACTTACTTCACAGTACAGAACATTATCATAAATTGTCATCAAGCTGGGTGACAAAATCAGATGTTAAAGCATGTGTATAGCAGGCTATATTCACTGTATATACATGTCAATGGTTTATTTATCAAGATGATACTTTACACAATATCAAATTTGTACAACACAATGATAACATTTGGTGACTTGGACTTTGTTGATCAGCTGTTTTTTAGAGTTTTTATGAGTATGAATGAATTGCTTGTGTGTTTGTTTATAAATCAGCCTGCTTCAAATTACCCATCAAGGGACAAATTCAGTATTTTGTACTCAATCCAATTTAAAATTTATAATGTGTTATAATTTGGTTGAGCTAATTGTGAACTACCACATGACTGAGGTGAACATCCATGAAAAACAATGTACCCTCTTAAATGTTATTGACAACAAATATCTTTATTCTCAATCTTGTTCTGAAAATTGATGCACATTTAAAATGTCAAAAGAAATGTATACAAATGAATGATGTACAAACATGACTATAACTCCCTTCTGCAAAGTTTTGTCAATTTCAAACTTCACTTTATTTGAATGTAGCCCTTGCAAGCATCAGTGCTGTATTTGTAAGTTTTAAACTTAATTAAACATATTATACCTACTGTTATAAATATTTCTATATTAAAAGTATTGCAAAATATAGGACTTCTCAGTCTTCTTTAGCTCATTGTTTTGGTTTCACTGTTGGTTTCCTGTCACAGTATGAAGCTATTTTCTGCCAAAAAGGTGCGACTCCCTGTACTAGCAGCCCTGCACTGAAAGTAGACTAAAATAGCCTGCTGGTAAACACAGTGGAGGTTTAGCAACAAAAGTACCAGATACTTTTCTCAGGAGTTGGTGGATGAAAGGTGAGTGAATATTAGATTTCACAATACTACAAGATTAACATATGTCATTTTACTACATTTGTATATTCAGAACATACTGAATATACAAATGTATAGATATGTGACAAATTACAAGAAAAAACAACATGAAGTGTCTTAGTAAGGTCAGTGCCACATTGCATTAATTTTTCACGTCTCTGAACTCTATTGGAGAGATGAACACCATTCTTCTTCAACATAATCCCTCATTTGTTGTTTTCATGATGTTAGTGAAGAGCGCTGTCTAACACATGGGTCTAGAATCTCCCATAGGTTTTCAATTGGTTTGAGATCTGGTGACTGCGGAGACCACAGCATATGACTCACATCATGTTGATACTCATCAGACCATTCAGCGACCCCTCATGCCTGACAGATATGACACTGTCATCCTGAAAGTTGCATCACAGGATAAAGATTTTTACTCAGAACAACTTTGTGTTGATCTGCAGTGTCCCTCTAAAGGGAAAAGTGGACCCAAGTATAGAAAGATAGTTTTGGTTCACATGCACAGTGACATTCTGATTATCCAGAGACTGCACTCTTACTTTATTGTAGGAAGTGCACAGGTGTGATTGATGGCATTTAGAATGACTTTATTTTATTCATGTGAGCCAATACAATTACCTTATTTTTACATGGGCCACTGAAATGTGTTATATGGATATTTAATCGATTTGGGACATCATTATTAAATTAGTTACACCTGTGCTTTTCCATTTGACAGGTCAAAATGTATATATATGTCATAGCAGGAAGTGTCAAACATTCAGGTTTTTTCTTTCTTATACAAAAAACACCGTCTTGCCAGCTGAACACAACAATAAATCAAAAGAAAAGGAGATAAATACAACGTTTACAATGTTTTGTTTACTATTTTCAGCCTTGAGTGGCCCAAAAAGGAGTCATTCATAAATTTATGACCAAATGCTGCTTTGTGATTGGTGGACACTTTTGGGCAAGCGTGAGGCCAAACTGAGGTCAGCAGAGTCCCGGATGTTGGTAGCCACGCCCCCTGCCTTCCCTGCGGATCTACTACCGGTCTGTGTGATGCAACCGGCTGTAAGCACAATTTCTCAACTTCTGGCGACAAGTTTGGACTTTTAGTCAGAAAAAAACACACCATGAGCTATGATCTACATTGACGCTTGAATATTTACGTGTCCTCAGGTGGCCTTTTTCCCCTCGGTCTGTCGCGACCCGCTCAGGAACGACACCGTGTTTGGATGGGAGCTAACTAGCGGCGGAGCGATTTTCCTTTTTCTTCGATCGATTTCACTTTTTATTTAATAGTTAACAGTGTCTAGCTCTGTCTCTCGTCTTCTCCTGTTTTCTGACTACAAACCTCCTCCAATTTGGCCTCGTTATGTGCTCCTTCTGAGGCGCTGGATGCCGGCGGAGTCACCTCTACCTAACTACCTTCGTGTCGTTTCGTCTCTCAAATGGCCTCCTCCGCCGCCCCCCCTCCGGCCACCGGCTCCGCTGCGGCCACAGAGGGTCCGAGTCCCGGATCCAGCAGCTCCACCGCGGCCGACGGCGGCAACCAGGACAGCACCTTCGAGTGTAACATCTGCCTGGACACGGCCAAGGACGCGGTGATCAGCCTGTGTGGGCACCTCTTCTGGTAGGAACTACTTTCTGTGTCTGCACCATGGTGGACTGTAAACAAACACTTTAAATATACAGCCAGAGGTCTGCACGATAACCAGGTTTTAGACCAGTCCAGATTATCAATTTAATCGTATTATATTGCTGAAAAACACATGAACTTTGTGTCCACTGGACTTTTGGCACACATCCTACTGGATAACATCTGATTAATATGTATTATTGTTTTACTGCCCACATGTAATGCTGTTGTTTGCAGTGCATTTGTGTGTGTATTTACACTTCTTAGTTAGTTTCATGTTTATTTTACCTTGTTGAGCTGTATGTATCTCTGTTTCTGTGTACGTAAAGTGAGAGTGTTGTAAAAACTATTTGTTCACACGCCTGGCGAATAAATCTGATTCTCCTAAAGGTTTTAGTTTGAAACATTTATAAGTTTTAAGGCTAATACCATCATCGCATTTGCATATCCATCTTTGCCATCTGTGGAGGTAAAATAATATTGGTCTATATTTAAAGACCACCAGGCATGTCTGTAAAACTGAGACATACATAGAAACACTTATTCAAAACAAGAACAGTGTTTGTTATTAGTTATAACAGGACTTTTATTACTTATTCCAACTTTACTTTGATGATACTTGAATTTGGGGATGAGTTACTATTGCTGGTTTACAAAATTTAGGCCTAATAACTGTATAAAACCATCGTCTGTAACTACAAGTTTTGAGCTGCCAGTAACCCATGTAAGCAAATATGTTTTATTTGATCTTGGAGGTCAGTGTAGATTTTCCAGCCTCTGCAGCCACCCCCACCATCCCCCCACCCCCCACCTGTAACTCCAGCCAACAGGTCTTTAGCATCAGCACTGATATGAGGGTGCCAATGCAGTGGTTGATTTCCCAAGAGAAGTCGAATCCCAAAGCAGGAGGACATTTTTCTTGTGTTTTTCCTTCCCTTTATCAGCTGAGCTAACTCTACTTTCACTAGTGAACTGATGAACTCGTTTCATTCGTGAACACAGGATATATGGGTGCCATTTTTTGGTAAATGTTGCATATTTGGGACACCTGTAAAATTTTACTAACCAAACCTCTTCCCTTTCCCAACATCTCCCCTCCATCAGCTGGCCCTGTTTGCATCAGGTAAGCTGAAAATGCCTTTGTTTCCTCATATTTTTACTATTATTGTTGGCATTTAGCTAATGCAGGTTCTTAATATCTCTCTATCCTTATGCAGTGGTTGGAGACCAGACCCAACAGACAAGTGTGTCCAGTGTGTAAAGCCGGTATCAGCCGAGACAAAGTCATCCCCTTATATGGGCGTGGAAGCACAGGTCAACAAGACCCCAGGTGGGCTGACTCTAAACTTCATGTGTATTCACGATACTCCTCAGGATTCTCATTAGATTTTGTGATGCAACAGTTAATATCACAGGTTGAGAGTAATTTCTGAAATGTTATTAATGTAAATCAGTGTGATGATGGCTTTTAAAAATGTTATTTTGTTTTACAGAGAGAGAACACCCCCTCGACCACAAGGGCAAAGGCCTGAGCCGGAGAACCGCGGTGTAAGTACTGAACACGAGTACACCTGCACAGTGATTACAAAGTGTTCACTGATGAATACATGTCCAGCAGCTTTATGTAGTTTTTCAGCGCAGTGTCAGCTGTTGTCAGTAACATTATGCATTTATGATGAAACCGTTTCGTAGGATGATGTAGGTGCTGCAGTGCTAGCCTGAGCTTTATTCATTAACAGAGGGACATTTCCCACAGGGATCTATTAGATGTGAAGTGCTGAGGTGCAGCGAATGATCACAAGTTGCACTGGCTGTTGCGTCACTTTCTGTACGTCAAACTGTACTTGTGACATTGTGAAAACGCGGTTACACATTCAGAGAATCCCCACATGTTCACATTATGATAAATGTGTGTGTCACAGGGCTTTCAAGGGTTTGGCTTCGGAGATGGAGGTTTCCAGATGTCGTTTGGAATCGGTGCCTTTCCATTTGGTATTTTTGCGACAGCTTTCAACATCAATGATGGAAGACCTCCTCCAGGTATTAATGTTTTTATACACACTTCACCATGATTACTGTCTTCTTTTTAAATCAACATATTAAGTAATTTCTGTTAAACATTTTCCTAAACAGCGGCCCCGGGGACACCGCAGCACATGGACGAACAGTTTCTCTCTCGACTCTTCCTGTTTGTCGCTCTGGTGATCATGTTCTGGCTGCTGATTGCGTAAATGCACACAAAGACGACATCTTGGGGGTAACCACATAAAACTGACAGATGTGACATGATCAGGGTTTGCACCAGTGTGATTCTGCCTTTATGCATTTTTTTCGGTTCCTTGATTTTTCTTTTTTTTTTCTCTCTAGCGAGATTCGGAAAAAAATGTCTGCTAATCTGAAGAGAACAACTTTCAAGGTGAACCACATGACCTTGGTTGCCTGGTGTTTTCACTAATTAAAAATTCTGTAAAATTCCTCCTTATATTTCTTTCATCCAAACTTGATGCTGCTTATACGACCTTTCCCCTCAAATATCTACATGCATGTATGTCTCTCTGCTGTTGGTAATATTTGCTTTGTCAGATCACACATACAGGCGGATGTTCAGGTGCTCTTTCACTTTTTTTAGCTGATGTGTCAAATTTTTTTTTGTATTGTTTTGCTACTATGTCTGTATTTAGATATCCTCGGCTCAACAAAACAAGACTCATTAACATCTTTTATCTTTTAAGGTTGTTTCCTTTCAGCCTGTATTTGTCATCTGTTAATTTACTTGATTCCTATAAAGTTTCAGTTTGTATTGAAAAACATTGTAGTCATTTGGTCCTAATTTTATTGACTGGTCATAGTAAGACAAGCACAGGTGTTACTGATAAAATTAAAAATGTCTCTTTTCCATTCATCTGTAGGTCAAGACCATTTATTTATCTTCGTATTCACACCTGTGCTTTTCCTACCATGACATGTCAAAATGTCTTTTTTTTTTTTTTTACTGAATGACACACTCAATACTAGCACCTCATGTTGTCTCTGTTCACCAAGGAAGGCAAAATTCACCTGAATCAAACAATATCAGACATTGTCTCTTTATTTTAGATAAGATTAAAAAGAAACATGACAATGCATGTATGCAGCTGAAAGATTAACTTATTATATAACAGTGTTCCTCTCCAAATTGTATCTGTCACTGTAATTAAATGTAAAATACTGTAGATTATTACAGAGTTAAAAATAAGACTTTTCTAAATGTGAATTCATTCAATGGACAGTAAAGCTCTGTAAATAAAGATGTTAATCGTTGTCTGCCTGTTGTCCCATTAGGTGTGTATCTTTTAAGGGCTTTGCTTTCACACTGGCCACTTTCATCTAATAAATATGCAAATCAAGACATACCAAACCAGAGTGGAGTGAAACAGTTTGCTCAGCACTGAGATATGCTGAAAACTAGTCAGTTTAGTTATTCTTCATCAATTATTTCACATGAAAAAGGGATGTACATCAAACTCAACCATGTTGTGCAATAAAAAAAGAAAGAAAATTAGATTTTTTGGTCATTTTTTGGAGGGTTTTTTTAGAAAACAGAATGAAGTATAAAAACAGTCAGTATGGCCTAGTCCTGCGTATCGGGCTCCGGCTGTTTTTCTAGAGATTCAGGCTGTGCAACGTTGAACTCTGCGTCATACATAATCTGCTGGATCTTTATTTTTGTCTCGCACCTTTTCTGCGGAGCGAGTCGCTTCAGAGCAGGGACGAAGCTCAGCAGAAACAGTTCGTCCTCGTCCCGCGGCCTGTTGGGAAACGCGGTGCCATTGTCTTTCACCAGCCATTTTGTCGGGGACGTCGTCGTAGTTTGAGCAGAAGGCTGCGAGGGCGAGTCCTGATGTTTCCGTTTGCGCCCGGTTTTGCTGCTGGGCGTGATCTGTGGTCCCGATGGCAGCTTGGCCATAACGGCCAGCTGGGCCATCTGTGAGTCTTGGGACAATGCAGGGAGCTGCGTCACAAAGGCTGCCTGGGGCTTGAGGTCGGGCTGACTGGCAGGGGCCTTCGTGATGGGCTGCGGCGTTTTGACCGCCTCGGACGATGCGCTCTCTCCCTCCACGCTACCGGCTTCGTTGTCGGGATTGTCGTGGTCGTCGTCGTTGTTGCCACACATGTCGGCCACTCCGCTTCTCGAGCCGGTGAAGGGAGCGATGAAATTCATAAGTTGTCTGTATTTCCATCTACTCTGCACCACCTCTCCTTGCTTCTTGCTTTTGATCTCCATTCGGACTTCCTTCAGGTACCGGTCTCTCATGTTCTTCCATTTTCTTTTGCACTCCTCAGCTGGAAAAGTAAGATATCAGCATGTGAGCAGCAAGAAAGCACTTAATCATTACTGCTGTCCACTAACAAAGCACAAGAATGATGGAAAATAATAGTGACAACAATAATGAAGCTCTTTGCCACCTCGAAATCCACTAAAGCTGCACATGAGAAGAAAATTGCCGTTTTTTTAAACAATGTGCAGTTGCAATAAAAATATTTCCCCTAAAATGACATTCACAGATGTTAGACCCCCGCTAACCTAATGAATACGGTTATAAAATACACCAGAATATAATGTTGAATTGTTGTAGAGCTTAAACAATAAGTCGATTAATCGTAGAATGGTCAACTATTAAATTAATCTGCCCTTCTTTTGATAATTATAATATTATATTATTTATAAAAAATAATGTATTATTTTGAGTAATTTATTTAGGAACAGGCTTTCAAATTCACTAATTTCAGTTTATATAATATTTTCTTGTTAGATTGGGTTAAAAAGCATCGCTGGGTTTCTGTTCTCCTTGTATAAACCTTGACGAGGACCCTTGACGAGATAAATCACTGCTCAGTGATCAATTAATTCACTTCTGTTGACACATGGTTTAGATATAAAACAAACACAGCAGGATGGACAAAACACCAGCTGAACCTTTACAAAGCTTTTAGGGTACATAAATACAATGATTACTATTGGCGTCAGCCAAATCAGTGCAAAAGCACTCCAGTTTTTCCTCTGTGCATCGTATTTTTTTACACTGCCTGAGACGTGTTAATTATATCTGTAAATGAGAATAATTTTCATTATCGATTAACCTGTTAATTATTATTGATTAATTTATTAATTGTTTGGTGGAAAAAATGTCCATTATGTCCCTCATGTCCAAAGTGAGATCTTCTGACTGCTTGTTTTGGCGTCCAAAACCCAAATATATTCAAATTACAATAAAATAAGACAATAAAGAGCAGCAAATCCTCAAAAGACTTAAACTATTAACTGATTGTCATATTTTATTCATTCTCAGCCAATCATTTCAGCTCTAGTGTTGATTATACTAATCTGTATTACTATATGATCAAATTATCCCTATAGTATAATAAATCTGTAGTATTAGATTACATTACATTATACAGGTGCACCTATTAAAGTGCATATTGCATGTACAGTATATGATGGGTATTAATATGTATGTGAAAGAAAACGTCTTTCTCCAGGTGCATATTAAGGTGAATTATTTTTTTAATTAATAATTAAAAAAAAACTTTATTATTTTATTAATAATAAAGTTGCTCAAAGAGGCTGAAGGTGATCATCTTTATATTATCAGTCATCATTCATAGTGACCCCCCTCAGTGAGCGGGGCTGCACCTGGTCAGGTCTCAGTCCGGGGGGGCCTCCTTCCTCCGGTGTGTCTCATCACACACACCGTGGAGCTCGCGGCGTTAACGAGCGAGACGGAGAGCACGCGGCCCGGTGAGCACGGCGGGGCGCGTGACGCGGAGCGTGTTTCCGTGCGGGGCGGCGCGCGCGGCGGTGCGAGAGCCGGACCGTGCCGGTCGCTGCGGCGCGGCCTACGGCGGGAGAGCCGCGCCTGCTACCGCTAACACGGCGCGGCGGCTGCGGCCACAGCACGGACCGACCGGGCTGCAGCCGCGCGGAGAGGAAATAATAAGTAATAAACAAAAAACAGCAAAACAACCTGCAAGAGGCGCGTGGAGCTGCTGCACTAACAGCGCACGTTCCCTCTTTTCTGAAGGTTTAGTCCCCGCGCGCACATCAGCTAAGCGAATAATAACTGCAGTAAAGTTGTGATAAACAAAAACAAACACTCACACGGCAGACCGAGCACGATGCTGATGCTTCTCCAGGCGCTTGCCCGACTTTCAGTGCAGCGGTAGTTCGGCAAAGTGACATTGTACAGCTCGGGGTAATTAAATACAGCTAATATTAACTTATCGTCCATTTTGCCCCAGTGTTGCATCTGCTGCGCGGACGCGGAAGCGGCAGTCTTCTCCCGCCTTTTCCGCCCAGCTGCTGCGCCGACGCCAGTTATCGCGAGTGGCGGCCGCCTGCCGCGCCGTGTCGCTCTGCCGGTTCAGAGGCTGCAGTGGAGAGAAGACACGGGGGGGCGCACCGCTCTGCACAGGCCTCCGCTGCTGCTCTGCTGCGGGGCCACATATGAGCCACTTTTTATGATCATATCTCAGAGTCAGCAGCATCCATTACATCCACACAGTGTGCATGCACCTGTTTAAGAGTGTATATTTTTATTTTTAACTCTTATGGTAGCACTTTGTTTTAATATCTACATATTTTTGCTACTATTTTTTTTGTTCAACGTGGCTTGTTTGTGTATTTCTGCTGTTACATGTGAGGAAAATAAAATATCTATCCAACCTGAGGACCCAACAGACATCTCTGGAGTCACCATGATAAATATAATGCATTATAATAGCCCCAAAAAGTGACATACCTAAAATAAAATGTTTTTGTTGTTGTTCTTGAACACTTTTGATTATTGTCATGATCCTGCTCTCCTCTGAAACATAATTGTTTGTAGTTTAATAGAAGAGAATTAGTGTATGAATATCATTTATAGAGGTACAGTGCATCCAGAAAGTATTCACAACACTTCACTTTTTCCACATTTTGTTATGTTACAGCCTTATTCCAAAATGGATTAAATTCATTTTCTTCCTCAAAATTCTACACACAACACCACATAATGACAATGTGATTTTTTTTTTAGATTTTTGCAAGTTTTTTAAAAAAATGAATAAATAAATTAAAAGAAAAAAATCACATACACATAAGTATTCACAGCCTTTGCTCAATACTTTGTTGATGCACCTTTGGCAGCGAATTACAGCCTCAGGTCTTTTTGAATATGATGCCACAAGCCTTGGCACACCTATCTTTGGGCAGTTTCGCCCATTCCTCTTTGCAGCACCTCTCAAGCTCCATCAGGTTGGATGGGAAGTACGTCGGTGCACAGCCATTTTCAGATCTCTCCAGAGATGTTCAATCGGATTCAAGTCTGGGCTCTGGAATCTGGCTGGGCCACTCAAGGACATTCACAGAGTTGTCCTGAAGCCACTCCTTTGTTATCTTGGCTGAGTGCTTAGGGTTGTTGTCCTGCTGAAAGATGAACTGTCGCCCCAGTCTGAGGTCAAGAGCGCTGCTCTGGAGCAGGTTTTCATCCAGGATGTCTCTGTACATTGCTGCATTCATCTTTCCCTCTATCCTGACTAGTCTCCCAGTTCCTGCCGCTGAAAAACATCCCCACAGCATGATGCTGCCACCACCATGCTTCACTGTAGGGATGGTATTGGCCTGGTGATGAGCAGGTGCCTGGTTTCCTCCAAACATGACGCCTAGGCATTAACGCCAAAGAGTTCAATCTTTGTCTCATCAGACCAGAGAATTTTGTTTCTCATGGTCTGAGAGTCCTTCAGGTGCATTTTGGCAAACTCCAGGTGGGCTGCCATGTGCCTTTTACTCAGGAGCTGGCTTCTGTCTGGCCAGCTCCACCATACAGGCCTGATTGGTGGATCGCTGCAGAGATGATTGTCCTTCTGGAAGGTTCTCCTCTCTCTACAGAGGTACGCTGGAGCTCTGACAGAGTCTGACAAGTGGACATCGGGTTCTTGGTCACCTCCCTGACTAAGGCCCTTTTCCCCCGATCGCTCAGTTTAGATGGCTGGCCAGCTCTAGGAAGAGTCCTGGTGGTTCTGAACTTCTTCCATTTATGGACCTGATGGAGGCCACTGTGCTCATTGGGACGCTTCAAAGCAGCAGAAATTTTTCTGTACCCTTCCCCAGATTTGTGCCTCGAGACAATCCTGTCTCTGAGGTCTACTGACGACAGTTCCTTTGACTTCTTGCTTGGTTTGTGCTCTGACATGCACTGTCAACTGTGGGACCTTATATAGACAGGTGTGTGCCTTTCCAAATCAAGTCCAATCAACTGAATTTACGACAGGTGGACTCCAATTAAGCTGCAGAAACATCTCAAGGATGATCAGTGGAAACAGGATGCACCAGAGCTCAATTTTGAGCTTCATGGCAAAGGCTGTGAATACTTATGTACATGTGATTTCTTAGTTTTTTATTTTTAATAAATTTGTAAAAATCTCAAAAAAAAAAATTCACGTTGTCATTATGTGGTGTTGTGTGTAGAATTTTGATGGAAGAAAATGAATTTAATCCATTTTGGAATAAGGCTGTAACATAACAAAATGTGGAAAAAGTGAAGTGTTCTGAAAACTTTCCGGATGCACTGTAGACAGCATCGTCAAGTTTTTTGCATTCAAATGATGTATATTTTGTAAAGGTTGTGGGAGAATTCAACAACATGCATTCTAAACTTAACTCCGAGTCCATATTTAGGCACCTTAAGTGGGTTTAAATGGATTTTAAAAAGGCAGACAGTCAGTATAATATACAGTGAAACTTGGATAATGCATCAAAAGGAGATTTAACCAATTTTTGATATAATATAAATGGTGATATATGGTGATATTTATAGTTTTAAGAGTGCACTGAGTAAATGTACATACTGGTATTCAGGAGGGACTACATATCTTTCTCCTCAGGGATATATATACAGTCCCACTGCTGCAAAGTGTATCTGTATTAATATATCTGTTGAGTGTACTGTATGTTTAAATAGACATACTTAAAAATGGTCACTCTGAGTTCATCACCACTTTAGTTCAGAGACTGACAAATGAAACACCAGATCCCAGAGCTCATTTTCATACTCAGGGGGGGAGATATGATATGATATGATATGATACTCCTCAGGGTATCGCTATGTGACAAGTGGTTTCTGATCCTTCAGCAGTTTCCCCATGCAAACTCACACACGAGCAGTTCAGGAGAAAACACAGAAGGAGGAAGGTTGATCTTCTGCATTTCCTGCTCTCACAGCTGCAATCTCCAATTCCCCAGGAGGTCTTGTGGCCCGGCCCAGCAGTAAACAGAGATACTGAGGGTTTTTTTTCACATGTGGAAAGCCTGACGCATGTGTGGACGTGTTTAAAATCTCCTGTTTTAATTGTGCTGATGTGATTTGTGTCATAGTGCTCAGCGTCATTCAGAACAATTACAACTCTGCAGCATCACATCACATTAAAGCAGTTTAAGCAATTAGGAGTCAGCCTCATCCTACTGTTAACATGCCTTTTTGTGTATATACCTGAACTGGTGTTTGGCTGACTTTTCTGGGGAGTCAGAGAGTAAAAGAGAGTAAAAGTAAATACTGCTCAGTATTGTCCCTTTTAAATGTCACTTCAGATGTGTTTTTGAAGGGTAGAATTTAGTCGTAAAGTGGTGTTTGGTAGAAAAGTTTGATTAGACAGCATTTCCAGTCACTTTAAATTGGCCCTGAGGAAAACTGTACAAGCCATGGGGTGGAGGGTGGCTTTTCTTTGCTTTCCCTCTTGTACCAAATATTTCATCTTCAACAACAAAATGAACCTTTATCATTCTAATCCCCAGTAATGAATTTTGAACCGTTTGAACCACTGCGGATGTGGTACAATTCCCTCTATTGAGCGCCACAATAACCACAGATAGCGATCTCACATGCTCCGCAAATGATACATCAACAATCTGGGCGCTATTAAACCCAAGTGAAAAGGATGGGATGGTGTTTATTGTTATCTGTTTTCAAAAGCCCTTATAAGAGGAGCTTAAGACAGATTGTGGAAATCCATTAATTCTCTAGGAAAAAAAGGTGTATTGCCTTGTATGAAATCACAGGATTTGTTGGGATGGGGGGCGGGGGGGTGAATTTAACCTGTAATAGCTTTGCCTCAGCTGTGCACATTGTCAGAGAAGTGAGACTGAAAGACTGCACAGCACAGATAAGACACATGCCGCATGATTGTGAATACAAACCACATGCAGGGAGCCCTTTTCTGAATATACCCTCATTTGCGTTTAACTGAGCTGAGTCATACAAATCTATTAGTGTCAACACACACATCACCGGCAACATGAGTCACTCATTCATCTGCAGCCGCCTAATTACTGTGTGTAATTAGTATGCGCTGGTGGTGTCAGTGCAGCCTCAACTTGTGTCATTTCCTGAACACATCTATTCATTTGCGGGAGATCATTTGTTGATAAAGCTAAATAGGAAAGTGACATTGTGAAATAAATTTAAAAGCTAATCCTCAAACTCAGCATGCACAAGTCTCAGGCCACACCATGGAAAAAAAAACGTTCATCTTTAAATCCAGGTGTCTAATACCAAGCAATCCCCTTTTCTCTAAAACCTCAACAATAAGGATCTTAGGAGCTCTCCACTTCTCATTTTATGCAGTGAAATCTGATTTCTTTTGGAGAAAGGAATGAAGCAAGATTAACTGAATCTGCCGTCCTCCCTAACCTCTTCACAAAACTGCCCAGATTAGCTAGGAATTAAGTTTCAACCGTTTTATGTGTCTGGTCCATAGGGGGGATTATAGTTTTACTTTTTTTTTTTGCCTCCCAATTTCACTATAAGGGCCTGACACACGGTTGTAGACAGAGGAGAAGCAGGAGAGCAGCTGAGCCTGAACTATCGAAAAGTGTTGTCAATATATCCTGCGATCATCACTGCTTGCGTTTGACGTTGGGGTTTCTGTGGAGATGGATGGGCTGTTCAGGATGGAGAGACAAAAGTTTCCTTTCACAATTGAAAACATACTGAGCAAATACCCAAACAGCAACGGAGACAGGCAGACATGTGGAGCAGGAGGACTGAAAGACAAGGCGGTCAGTCCTGTTGGAGGCCAGATGGAGAGCGTGCATCGACCCTGCCTGTGCTGCTGCTACTGCTCCCACTGTGGAGACATATTCCAGACTGATTTCATTCATGAAGGTAAGAAACCAAACCTGAGTCTCCTTGCTTCTGACGCTCCACTTTGACTGCCTGACCTCAGATCAGATCTCCTCCCTGTAGCCTGTCAGTACGGTTGGCCCCTGCAGATGCTCCCCACAGACCCATGCAGGCTGGGAGACGCTCGCAGAGAGGAGCAGCCGCCCGGTCAGGTGCACAGGCGGACCAGACGCCACCGCACGATTTTCACAGAGGAGCAGCTGGACGCACTGGAGGAGCTGTTCCTGCAGAACCAGTATCCAGACGTGAACACAAGGGAGAAACTGGCTCAGCGCACTCACTTGAGGGAGGAAAGGGTGGAGGTATGTGAGACTGCTGTGCCTCATTCAGCCTTTCAACAAATTATAGTCCTGTTTAAATAGTGATGCATAGTTGGACATGTTTTAAACTGCTGTATAATTAAAGATATTGCCATGTGGAAAAGCACCTTACCCACTGATTATTATACATGTGTGTTTGTTTAAATTCTATTTTGATATGATAACACTGTATTTTCACCTGAGCTCTGATCCGTATGTCTTGTCAAATAGTATACCTATGTTAATAATGATATCCAATGGTTTTCTGCTATTTAAGTGTGAATATATGAAGTGCCATATGATATAAGGACAGTATGTCAAGAAAGAATAAAATGGCAACTAACTAACATGAGGTCTTTTTTTCTGCTGATAGGTTTGGTTTAAAAACCGAAGAGCAAAGTGGCGGCGTCAGAAAAGACTAGCCTTTGGTGTGGGAAGCACAGAAAACTAAATTTTTTACTACATTCATGGACCACAACACTGAAAAAAGAGGAGAACCATGTTTGTGTATGCATGAAATCCATAAATACAGACATTTTTCTTACTATTGTTATAAATATAATACACAGACAAAACATTTATGTCCAAAAAGTACATTTTGTGTCAGTCAAATCATATGGCTGTAGACAGTTTTGGAGCCCATTTGTCAATCTGACTGGTTGAGGACTTGCAGCATATGCTAATACTAATCCTGACAGTTTAATCTTGAATGTGTAAATGGATTGTTATAGTTTGCACTAGCTGTGAAAAAAGTGTCCTTGAGAACAAATAAAGTTACTTTGAGAGAGTGGTGATTTTTTATACATGGCAAACACATCCAAGCTGAAGCTTCATGCCAATTTAAAAGCTGTCACGTCATATTAGAATTTAAATATTTGACTTTAATTTGACTTTAATTAAACAGCTTCTCTTTTTCAGCCCATCTCACAGATCTCCATGTGAGTTAGTCAGTTTAAACCAGTGATTGTCAGTCTTGGGATTCAGGAGATAATTAATAGGATCACAAGATGATTTTTGGGTTGGAATATATTGTATTTAGACTATTCTGTAGGTGGGCAAATAACAGATATAAGAGTGAAACCTCTGGCTAATTGCTTGGTAGTCTAAATACAAGTTCTATTATTCTTATTCTTATTCTTATTCTTATTCTTATTCTTATTATGTAAATTCAATTTATAATGGTTTTTGTCCAGAAAAATGTAAATATGATAATAAATTACTTTACAGGATAATATTAGTTCATTAGACTCTGAATTGAGTAGATCAGTTAAAAAAAAACAAAAAAAAAAAAAAAACCCAAAAAAAAAAAACACTTTTTACAAAAATTATTACACTAAAGAAACCTATTTTTTAGGTACATAGTACATAGTGTAAACTCGAATGTATTTAATTAGTCTCCATACACACGTAAAGAGATTATTATTATTATTATTATTATTATTATTATTATTATTATTAACTCACTTTGGCTATAAATTCACAATAGCTTTCTTAAAAAATGTTTAAATATTATTGTATATATAATATAAAATATTATGCATTTAAGATCTGATTTAATAAACAGAAACACAAAAATATCATTTTTACACTTTGGGTATATATATTGGGTATATTATTATTATTATTATTATTATTATTATTATTATTAGCAGCAGTAGTAGTAGTAGTATAATTAATTAATTATTTATCATTTTCCCTTGGGATAAATAAATCCTCTGATTCTGATTCAGATTTTCCTCGAAATTTCCTGAGATCATGAACTTCCTGTGATGTAACACTTGTACGTACGTACTGTACGTATTACGTAGTTTGTACGCTCCGCCACAGTTAGCTCTGTAAACAGCTAGTCAGCTAACTACCAAGTCATACTTAGTGAGTTAGTTCCCGTAGTCTTTATTTTATTTTCTTTGCTGTATTTAATCATTTAAATACCTGAAATCTGAACCTCGGGAACAGACGTCGCCTTCAGTTTCGACTCTCAGTCTCCGTTTTTCGCTGCAGGATTGCCGTTAGCCGTTAGCATCGGAGGCTAACAGCGTCCACAATGGAGGGCAGCGCCAGCGTGAGGAAGTCTCTGTCCGGGACCCTCGTCCCTTCAGCGGCCACAACAGTGTCTCTTTTACACCAACCAGAGGAGACGGACAAGGGGAAGTTGAAGAGGAAGATCCTCGATGAAGAGGAGTACATTGAGGTAGTTAAATGAAGCTTTATGGTGCTACTAAAGAATCCTGTATCATCTATTGGTTATACAATATAATATAATATTAATATCCTTATATATTGTCTGTGGTATCATTAGACAACACAATAGCAGGGTCAACCGTTTAACAGGTCAATTATTTGTGTTAGTTAGTAAGTAGTTGTTGTCGGAGACCTGTTTGGTGACATTTGACTGTGTAAAAAGTGTCATGTTAAATCACAAATACCCCACCTCCTGTTTGTTTTAGAAATAACTGAAGCTAGTCACGTACCAATGTAGTAGTTTTCTTCATTTTATGATATTTCATAGTTGGAAGAATAATATACAGATTAATCGATAATTTAATAACAGTTGCAGCCTTGTCATCCTGTTTGGTTTTGGGCACTACCAGATATGCCAGGTTGAGACATTCTTGAATACGCATTAATTCTGTAATTGTTTTGTTGCTTGTTGTTGTAGCGTAATAACAAAGATGCGCCTGTTTGTCTGCTTCCAACAGAATTTGGAGAAGATCATCCAAAGGGACTTCTTTCCAGATGTGACTAAATTACAAGCGCAGAAGGACTATCTTGAAGCGGAGGAAGGTGGTGACCTCGAGAGAATGAGAGAGATATCCATCCGATATGGATCATCTTTGACTAAATCTACACCGCAGTCTTCCGCACCTTGTGAGTAATATACGGAATGAAACTGAACATTGTATTCACATGTTGTTATATCTTACTAACAGTATAAAAGAACAAAGTTGTTTTGCTTCCATGTGTCAGTGGTTGTTTTAATAAGCTAATGACAGTACACTCATGAGAGATACTAATTGTTTTCTCTCGATATATTTATTCTGAATGCACTTATTTTTTTCCTTTGTCCTCTTTGCTTCTAAGATGTGACACCAGCTAGCTTTGAGACACCAGTGGGCCACCCAGGGTCTCCCTCCTCCACTCACGGCACTAAAGGTGTAGACAAGGGTAAGTATCTCAGATAACACAATGTTCTGAGCGTTGAGTTTATATGAACTCATAGATTTGTGTAACTGTTTGAAAACCCTTTGTTGCAATGTACATAAATCATGCTTGGCAGAAACACTCAAACAAATGGACTTTCCTGGTAATTTAACTCTGTTCATATCGATATTGTGTCTGCAGAGAGCAAAGATGATGACAAGGAAGAGAAAGAGCTGCCCTCTCTGGACCGCTTCCTTGCTAAAAATACCAGTGAGGATAATGCATCATTTGAGCAGATAATGGATCTGGCAAAAGACAAGGAGAAGCTGAAGCATGCCTGGTTATATGAAGCTGAGGCAGAATTCAAAGAGGTGTGTATTTACAGAGCTTAATACTTGAGTTAAAGTATAAGTGAAATGAAATGTTTAGACTATGACTTTTACACAGAAACCACATCTTAGGTGATCAGGAGGGTTACACAATTTTGTTGCAGTTGATCGATTTCCGTGAGGTTACATCCCTTGACTGTACTGAAAAACAGCACTTCCCATATTTTTTTCCAGCGCCACGAGCAGAACCTCGCCTTACCATCAATGGAGAAAGCAGCGCTTGAATGTGTCAAAGCTGGACTTGAGACATGGGAATACAAAGCAAAGAATGCCTTGATGTATTATCCAGAGGGTAAGAACATCTAACTTGGATTGAATTTCTTCAATTCTTCTCTTTTATTGAAATAAATTCCTAGTGAAGGCACGTAATTGGCGACATGTAGCTGTGACAGAAGTTAGTTTTGTGTGTTTTCATGTTATTCTAATTCTTTTCAATCAGGCGTCAAAGACGATGATGCTTTGTTTAAGAAGCCACGGGAGGTAGTTCACAAGAACACACGTTTTTCTGGAGACCCGTTCAGCAAAGCTCTCAACAAAAGCCAGATTCAGCAAGCTGCGGCCCTCAATGCACAGGTAAGTTTTAAAAATACGGTGCCTGAATACTGTGGCATCATGTTGCATTGAGGTAGTTTTGTTTTGGCCTAAATATGCCCCATACATGTGAATAGATTGTCTCCGCATGGCAGTGTATGCTTCAGTTAAACAAAAGTATTAATTCATGAATGATGTCGGTGATGTATCCTGTTCTCTGTCCAGTTCAAACAGGGTAAAGTCGGCCCCGACGGGAAGGAGCTCATCCCACATGAATCCCCAACAGTGAACGGTTATGGTTTTGAAACAATGCCGTCCCCTGCACCTGGTAAGTGGGTCTTAGTAACAGTCAGATTAAACTAAGAATAAACAGAATAAACTAAATGTTGCCTTAAAAATAATCTACATTTGGTGTAGATCTCTGATCTCCGTTTCTGTCTCCTCAGGTGTGTCCGACTCGCCTCTGATGACCTGGGGTGAGATCGAGAGCACCCCATTTCGTCTGGATGGATCAGACACCCCATATGTCGAGAGGAATCATGGTCCATCATTTAAGGTACTGAACCTTCAGTAGTGGTAGCTGAATTTTTAGTGACTTTCTAAGTGACACATATTGAAATATATTAGTATTTTACTATACATTTAATATATGTTGTTTCTAAAAGATTCCAGAACCAGGCAGACGAGAGAGGCTGGGTTTAAAGATGGCCAATGAAGCCGCCGCTAAAAACCGTGCAAAGAAACAGGAGGCTTTGAGGAAGGTCACAGAGAACCTTGCAAGGTAAGACGATTTGATGTCTGTCATAAAGGGGAAAGGCAAGCTCAAATTCTAAATGATTTCAGGCTGCTAGTTTTCTTTAGTAGTGCAGCTGTGAAGGAATTATCATTATTTTAAACTAACCAACCACATTTACCATTTGTGTTGCAGCCTTACGCCTAAAGGTCTGAGCCCGGCCCTCACCCCCGCCCTACAGAGGCTCGTGAATCGGACATCTAGCAAATACACGGACAAAGCGCTACGAGCGAGTTATACCCCGTCGCCCTCACACAGAGTCACTAGCTGCAAGTCTCCCTTTGGGGGCCCATCCACTCCCTCAGGAACGCCAACACCAAACAAAGCCAAGACGCCGAGCTCTCAGGACCTTACATCACTGACAGACAATCTGCTGCAACTTCCCAAGAGACGGAAAGCCTCAGACTTTTTCTAAGGAAAAGAAGCTGTTCTCTGCTGGGATTGTACAAAACAGACTTATTATAATGTGGATAATTTTCTCAAAAAGCACATCTACGACAGATAACGAAATGTACAGAGGACTGAAGAGTTTTTACGGATTTATTTTGTACATTTTTGCACAGATGCCTGTGATATACATCTTAGTGTCCAAATGCTATTTAATAAGTTGTTATTCTCATTTTTTGTATATTCTTTCTACCCCATATGCAAGGTTTAATAGATTGTTGTACAGCTGCTCCTACTCAAGCAAACCTCTGCCACACAGCCAACCACTCAGAAGCACATGCTTAAATGGCATTTATATAATTATAACTCAGTAGCTGTTTTTCAGAGTCACACACATAAATGAGATTTTAACACACAGCAGACAGTTATCAACCAGCTCCCCATACATGCTATCATGACATTTCAGTGTTTTGTCTCTGCATCATAGAGATCATTCAAAGTGATTTTTTTGTTGTAACACATTTCCCCAATTTCACACCTTTGCTTCGGTATTAAAACAGGGTTGAGTAAACCAGTAAACCAGCTCATTGTCTGCCTGTGTGAATGATGAATGCTTCTTTTTGGCCTGTACCTACTTAATTTCAAGTTGAAAAATTCTTAGCAGCATAAAAAAATTCTAAAATCCTAAAAATCTATCATCAAATTGAATGTTTTTTACTAAAATTGGTTTAACAAGGACACGTAACTAGATAATATCCTTGTCAGTTTCTCCTTCTGGTGATTGAACAATAGTAACTCACCAAGCTTCAAATGTACAGGCCTGGTAATGCTGTTCTGTGTTTAAACTACACCCAGAATTACTGCAGCAGCCTGTTTCTTGGAGCGTTAGAGGTCGCAGGGTCCACTAAAACCAGATTTATTATCAGTTTAGGTTGTCTCGTTGTGTGGAGGAGCAAACACACATGCTGCAGCTTGATTTACAACTTAAGCTTTTAAAGGGTCACGGTTCAGAGGCCAGCATTTTTATAACCAGGAATGTTATCCAGGCGTGTGTCAGACATTGTTTTGTCTCAGATGTGGACATTACTAACGAACATAAGATTGTAGCACTTCACATTTTAGTACAAATGTTTAATATGCATGTTTTTCTCTTGTGAGAAAATGTGGTCACTTACAAATAGGTTTGCCTTTTGTTTAATCTATCTTAAAATGATACTCACAGGCCCATACGTATATGACCTTTGATGCTATAATGAAGTCTCATAACTTTCCACTTCATGTTGGCAGTAGAGCTGTATGATATGCAACAAAAAAATCTTATTGTGATTATTCTGACAGATATTGCAACACGAGTCATGAGTTATTTCATTTTCACTGAAAAAAGTTTTAAATTGTGACGATGAGGATTTTTGCTGGACTCTTTACCAAACGAGTTTATTCCCTTACATCTGGAGAATATAGTTTGTAGGCTCGGGCGTCTGCAACCCCACAGGGATTCATTTATAATGGTGTGCTGTGACACATTTTACCTTTATCAGAAAATTGCAGCTGCTGCAATTTGGATATTGCACTTACCCATAGTGTGATAATCTTTTGATTAATTGTTCAGCCCTAGATGGCAGTGTGCTGTACTTGAAGCCTTAAAACCGGTGTTAAGATATAGATGTGTCTTCTAAAATATAAACAAAAGTAAGCCAGGTAGTCAGTCATCAGTTATGATACTTCCAGGCTATCAGGTTCATTTTTCTTTCCAAAGTCACATCCACAGACTTCCTTTTGGTTTTACAGTGCTGGTTTTACAGTTCTGTAAAATACATTACATGTGGAGATCAAGTGTTCAAGTTTTTCCTTGGTATTTATTCTTCAAGTCTCTGATCTCTACTGGTGGGATGAACACCATTGTTCAACAAGATATTGTATTATTTAAATAAGAGCACGTCGGTCCAAAATCTCCCATAGCTGTTCAGATGGGTTGAGTTATGTAGGTGACTGTGAAGGCCACAGCATATGATTCACATCATTTTCATCCTCATCAAACCATTTCAGTGACCCCTCATGCTCTATGGATGGGGGCATTGTCATCCTGGAGGAGACCCCTCCCATCGGGATAGAAATATTTCATTAAAGGATGAAAGGTGATCGCTCAGAACAATTTTGTATTGATCGGCAGTGACCCTTCACTCTATGGGGACAAGTGGACCCAAACCATGTCAGCAAAATGCCCCCCTCAGCATAATAGAGAGACACCAGATCACCTCTCTATAGGGGTCAAGGTCAAATAGGTCAGACTGTCCATAAATGGCATATACAGTCAATGATAAATGGCTATAGAATAGTGCAAATTATGAATAACATCCATCCATTTCCTATTCCCGCTTTATCCTGACACACAGTGGGTGCTGGAGCCTATCTCAGCTATCTTGGGCAAGAGACAGGGTACTCCCTGGACTGGACAGCAATCAGTCACAGGGCTGACATAGATAGACAATTGTTGTCAAACAATTGCAATTGTTGTCTCCAATTAACCTAACCTGCATGGCTTTGGATTGTGAGAGGAAGCTGGAGTACCCAGAGAGTACAGGCACAGGGAGAACATGCAAACTTCACACAGAAGGGCCTGTGATTGAACCCAGAACCTTCTTACTGTGGTGACTTTGCTGCCAGCAAAGGGATCCCTCTCCCTGGGACGGACAGATGTGCAATAGATGCCACATGTACAGAGAACATCATCATCAATCATATATGAAGTTAAACATGGGTCGTAATAAACTAAACTGTAGCTATACACTGAGTTCATGGGTTTAGTCCATGTGTAACTAACTAAGGGCGAGCCTGTGCCTGTGCCCTAACTTAACTAATAAGCTTTATCAAAAAGGAAGGTTTTAAGTCTGTTCTTAAACACTGACACTGTGTTTAAGAATAGACATGGGTGCACGCACTCTACCACTGAGCCACCAGTGCGCCCTGAATAATATTCAGAGTAGAAATATGTATTAATACATTTTTTATTACAGGTTGTTTCTCAAGGATCCCAATTAAATAATTAAATAATACCTTAATTTAATGTCTTCTTTGATTAAATAACTTTTTTCTGGGAGTACATTTGTGCTTGACTGTAGTGACTGATGACACAGGTTCACGTAAATCTGTGACCTTGAGGCAAATTACGTTGTTGCATCTCATTAACTTTCTTTTCTTTTTTTAATTAGCACAATCACTCTTGATCTCAGTCCTTTGATGTGCATTAACAGCCGGAAAATTCACCGTCCGGTGTGCCTGCAGCTTGCTTGATGTTGTGTGGTAATAAACTGTGTGTCGGTGCCAACAGAATCACAAGTAGCTTTGTTGGCCAACAAGTATGTTATGTGAACATATACAAGGAATCTGACTGTTTTTTTTTTTTGTTTTGTTTTTTACAACACTTGTACTGTAAGTGCACAGAAATAGAGATACATACAGTTTAAACAAGGACAACAGCTTGACATGATAGAAGAAACATTAAATTACTATGTATATATCTATCTATATATACTGTAAATATATATATAGAAAAAAGAAATAATAAGAACAACAGTAACATGTAGACAGTTTCTTGTATCCTACTGCCTCAGCAGTATTATATTTCTATTTGTATTATGTTTCTATCTATATTCTATTTATTTATTTTTGTTTCAGTTTTATATTTTATCTTTTCTCATATCTTAATCTTTAGTCATTTTTACTTGTGTGATTATCTTCTCATGTATTTTTGAGCATTATTAGAGGAAATCTGTGATTCAATATTTTGTTGGCAATCTTGAACTTTTAGTTATTTTTATTTGCGGGATTTTCTTATCTACATATTATTAATTTTATGCATTTTTTTTTAGCAGTGTTAGAGGAAGCCTGTGAGCCTGCACATGAGTAATAAAATCTTGAATCCTCAGGTAATCACAGGGTGCTCCCTGTTTGATCTAATATTATTGTCTTAATTAAATGTCAGTGTACCTGATATTCTTTTTCTACATATCTACATATCATCTACATATTGTTGAGCATTTTGGGCACTGTTAGAAGGAGCCAGTAACTCAAAAATCTCATTGCCAATGACTTCATGCTCCATGTAATTGTTGTGCACATGACAAATAAAATCCTAAATCTTGAAATTTCAGTCATTTTTACTTGAGTGATTTTGTTTTCTACATGTATTTGACTCAACAATGTCATAAGGGATGACTGCTCCATGTGACAAGTCTTGAACCTTGAATCTTGACCTTTTGGTCATTTTTACTTGTGTGCCTTTCTTTTCTACATTTTTCTTTAAGTTTTCTAGATATTTTTAGCACTGCTAGAGTGAGCCTGTAATTCAAGAGTCTCATTGCCAGTGACGTCATGCTCCATGTGATTGTTGTGCACAACACAAATAAAATTCAGTCATTTTTATGTAAGTGATTTTGTTTTCTACATATATTTGAGCATTGTTAGAAGGACCCTGTGACTCAAAAATGTCATAACCAGTGAGTGCTCCGTGTGATTGTTGTGCACATGACAAATAAAATCTTCAATCCTGAGTTAAGACAATAATGTAATGGTGCAGAGCTCAGCAGAAGCAATGATAATATTTTGGTTCATCTCATAATAATCACACACACACACACACACGTACGTATGTATAAATATCCTCTGTTGTCGTGTGTGTCGGTGGGTGTGATGATCCTCCAGGCTCCGCCCCCGCAGCTCCTCCAGCTGACCCGCCTGTGTGATCCATGTTTGGGATTGTTGTGATGGGGAGGCCGCGGCCATTTTGGATCAGCGCCGCTCCACAGCGAGCAGCAGCCGGAAAGGACGGACGGACGGACGGACGGACGATTGCCCTCTCGCTCAGTCGGAGGAGCCAGATAACCGAGCTCAGCTAGATTAAACCCAACCTGTGTGTCTGTGCGGTGCTAGTATGCTTTTTAGACGGTGTTTCTCCTTCGTTAGCGGCCGCATGGGGAGCTTAAAATGGGTGTAAAGTGCGTTAAGCGGTTATAAGTCCGGAGAGGAGAGGGCGGCGGCGGCGCGGATCCTCGGTACATTTTTGAACATTTTCTGAATAGAGGAGTTACTATGAATGGAGGATAAATGTTGCCAAAGGCTGACAGCAGCAGTTTCGTCCTCTTCTCTCTCCTCTTCGTCCTCACGTTAACGGACCCACCACGGACAGGTAAGCGCATCTTAGCGGGTTATTTTTTTCCTCCCACTCCTCCGCGCACCGGAACAGGAGAGGCGGATTACGGCGGCGGCGGAGGCCCGCAGGAGAGACCGGGGACTCCGGTGTTTTTTTTACCCGCCGTTTGGCTGCTGCTGCCCGGCGTGGAGGACAGCAGAGCTCTCGGCGCGGTGGCTGCTCATTTCTTAAAAAGCAGGCCAACTAAAACATCATAAAACAAACACCCAGCCACATTATTACCATTAAAATGTTTTATTTCTCCTAATAATATTAATAAGATAAGATAATAACTTGAGTTAACGCAGCTGTGTTTGGAAATTTACTCACATAAATATACATATTTTTTTAAAGTTGCATATGGTTAAATGTAAAGGTGTGTAAACTGTTTAACTTAGGTGTGTTTATCCTCCTCCTGTGAGGATATAATTTGAAATGCATGTCAGAGATTCATGCTAAAGCTGCTCCCCATTAAACACAGTTAAATATAACAGAAGGAGGGGTAATCAATGCATCACTGTTTTGAGCATAAAACATACCTAAAGATGCTTTTGAGCACAGTTACATGACCTCCAGGTTGGTAGTGTGTATTATTTTTGCCTCCCAGGACAAATGTCGTGTGTCACAAGTGCAGCACGTACTGCAGACAGTCCATGACTTATTAACATCATATAAAACCTCCTATAAGGAAGTACACCGCATGCATGTTTATTTAAAATAGTACAGTTGTGGAACATTAAAGTCATCTTTGGGTACAAGTTCGCCACAAAATGACATTTTTATGGACCAAACAGGGAAAATGTTTTACGTCATTTGACTCAGTCAAAAGCATGTGTTTGTGCTTCGACTGTAAACACTTGCATTGCATAGCTTTTTCCTGGATAACTCTTTCTAACTCTAAGACAACTTATCTTGTGATTTCCTTCGGGGCTGATCTTGTGATCGAGACCATTGTGTGGATCGGAAGAGCTGTTATCAGTTCAAGTCACGGATAAACACATTTATTGTTTGGCTTAATCCAGAAAATGCATCGTGCGCACACAACAGTGCATGCACTATATTGTTAATTTCTGCAGAGGTTTGGCTCTTGAGCAGATAATAAGTCCACATTAAGAAGCTCTTTGTAGTTTATTTGCACTCTATTACAGTCTAATGAACAGCACTCACCTTTTAATTAACATAAGTTGAGTGAAGGGGTATCTGTCGTCCTTATTTTGGACTTGTGTCTGATTCTTTCGAACAGAGACTGTCCTGGTGTTCACTTTGTTTATAGACAGTTTAAATCGCTGCTGGTTGTTTGAGGGATTCTGTGACATATTTTATTGTATTTTATCACAGAGGATGTGTGTGTGTGTGTTTTTTTTTTTTTTCCTGAAGCATGCTGGTGCACATTAAGTGCAGGTTTCCCAAAGCTCGGTGTGCCCACATGACTCAGGCATTCATCTTAAGAGTAATCCTGTTTACTGGAACATAATTCAATTAAAAAGAAGTTGTGAGCATGAGACCCTTTTCTTGTCACACAGGGAGGCCTGAGCTCATTTGCGGCGCCTTTCAGTATCTGATGGTTTAGTACCTTGTTGATTAGCATCATAAAATGATTTCTTCTGGAGTCCTTTAGTAGGCATTCATGTCTGTCAGTCTGGATTTGCCAATGAACCTTTTGATCAAAATACATTAACAGTCACTTTTGATCAGCAAGTTTCACATGCAGATAATGGTAGGGCGCTCATGGATGTATGTTTTGCATTGCTGAACTCGAAGCAGTATTGCAAAAGTATGTGGTAAATGAAATGCAAAAACAGAAATGGATATGATCTCACACACACACACACACACATGACAGGGCAGGGCAGTGCGGTGTGGTGGCTCAGTGATTAGCACATGTGCACGTCCTGTCGTCGCCTCACACTGCAGAGACATGCGTGTCAGGCGAACTTTAAACCATAAATACTGTGTGAGCGTGATCATACATCATGTACTGACTCTGTCCACCTGATTTAATGTGTCATGTGTCATTTGTCCAGAGTGTCTCTCAACTTTTTGCACAGAACATATGGATTCTCCACAGCCCACAATTTCTGATGTTAGACTGAACTACTTCGGTTTGGGTGCTCTAGTTAATGATGAAGAAACACATTAGCAGTGTCTACTTTTGCTTGTGTTGTGAGAAAATGGTCGAGACTGTGAAACTGAAATCTGAATGCATCCGTCAACTTTAAGAAACCAGCCCGGTGAACTTTGTTTACACTCTCCAGGACTGATCGAGCCCTCTGTGTTGCCATTTGTTCTGCACAGAAACGCTGGCCATAGTTTAACTTTTAACAAACCTCATCCGTCAACACTTGGACACGTTTTTTTAATTTTGCTCACCTGATACCTCGCCAACGAGACCACAATTGCAGTTGACGGTTAACTTGCAGTGACCTAGATTCAGAAGTCTTGAAATACAAACACTAAGGCTTACACCAAATGTTTGAAAAATGACTTGTCTCTTATTGTTGATGTGACAGAAAGGGGAGAGATCTGTTTTTTTACCCAAATATGAAGCTGGATTATTGTCTGATCTTGTGCACAAACAGTATGTAGTTTTCAACCTTGGGCTACATAACTTTTAAAGATTTATTATGTTTTGGCTTTCCGAAGACACCTAAAAGCAACAGTCCATTGATTTCTGTATCTTTTTGCAATTGGGAACAGTGATTTTGCTCAGAACAACACAGACAGCAAAATAACGTAACTCTGATTCTTGAGCAGGTTGTTGACTTGAAACAGGAGAAAAAAAGGACCCACCAATAATGAAAGTGTTTAATAAATCTTCTGGTTTTTGATACCACGACTTATGATTCGTAAAGATGTTTTAGGTGTAATGTTTTAACATCTTTATTGACGTCTGTCAGCAATTAGAAGTACAGATGATTTATTTGCTGCTGTGGGAGTCTGTAAGACGTCCCTGATCATTGACTTATTTCTGGTTCGAAAACCTTTTCACCTTCACACCTGAAATATTTCACAACATCTTGCTAATGCTGCTACCCGCTGTGTTGTTGAGGAAATGAAAATGTTGAGGAAGGAGACTGAAAGCCAAGAATCTTTGACCTGATATCCCACCAACCTTTTTCTCCTAAACCTCAGTGGTACATATCTGTGTTTTAGTGCAATTCTGTTGACCATTTCAAGTTTTAACATTGTCAAATTGGTATTAAAATGGTTGAAGACTTTTAGTGCAACACAGGAGAAGCAAAAACACTTGATTTTACTTCTTGGAAACCAGCTAACATCACAGACATACCCTAAAACAGCTTGGGGTTTTGCAGGAATTTGACCTGGAGTGCTTTCATCCACGCAGTGCAGAGAGACATTGAGAGATATTGTTTTTAAAATGTGAGGTGGTATGAAGGGACAAAAAAAAGAAGAGAAATGAATGCCGATACCCCACTCACTGCCTTTCACAGCGAGACTGTGGATGTGAATCATCAGCGGCTGGAGATGATGCAGCGTACAAGGCCAGTTCGCTGTGCTGTTTTATACTTCTCTGGGACTGAACCGGGTCCACTCTCATAGTCTTTATTGTATTTTCCTGTCGGTTATGTAAGAGACAGAGAGGCTCACTTTTCTCAGGGTAGCCAGCTCATTTGATGACTTGACATCACAAAACACAAAGCCTGGGAGACAAATAGCCTCAAAAAGTTCTCAAGACATTTTTTTTTAACCCTGCTTGGCCTTCACAGAGGCAAAACTCCTTATTATTCTCAGAAATTCAGAACTTCTCCATCAGTTGTTATGCAGGCAGACACATTAATGTATATGCAGCAGTAAGACACAGTATGTGTGCTAAATACATTTACAAAAGTACTGTACTTATAAACAGTTTGGAAATACTTGTGTCACTTCAGTATTTCCTTTTTTCTTCCAGTTTATTCATCTGCTTCATTATATTTGACATGCAAATAGTGCAGTTTTTACTCATTTACAGTTATTTGATAACTTTAGTTCCTTTAAACAGTACAAAATATATTCAACAAATGATTTATGATTAGTTATTAAAGGTAAAGACAAGGCTTTATTGATCCAGGGGATAAAATCACAAACAGCAGTATGTAAAGTAATTAAAATGATCATCAAAATGCTCATTAATGCATCACTATCACATTATACTGAAATGGATCATTCTGCAGAATAAGTACCTTTACTCTTGCTACTTTCTACTACTATTTTGATAGTAATACTTGTGGTATATTTACTGAAATAATATTTTTAATGCAGGTCATCTATTATACTACTACTACTTTTTAGCGTTGCTTGTTTTAGTCAAGTAAAGCATCTTGCTTCCTCTTCCACTACAGTGCTGCATACAGTGAGGATATTGTGGTTAATTATGAGCCACAGTGGTCCTCTTCTCGCTCGACTCAAAGCAAAAAAAGCCTCCCCAAACATTAACCTGCTCATCATCGTGTCTGCAGTAAAACCTCTCTCATGAGATTCCCACCAAACAGGGAGGGAGAGATGAGCTTTCAGACCGCTGATTCAGAAACTGCAACACCACGGAGGTTGGATAATGAAAAGGGCGAATTGCATGTTAACTTAAAGCTTTTTTTAGATAAATAAATGCTTTTTTTTAAAACTTGGAGATACCAGAGCTGTGGCTTCTGCATAATATCTGATAACCCGCTGTGACTGCCGGTATCTGAATACATTCTGCTTTTCTGAAATTTTATCAGAAAAGCAGAGAAAGAATGAATGCAGGTTTGTATAGTCTTTTATTCAAACCGCAGGCATCAGAAAGCTCGAACCAGACATGTATTTTCCCATCCTGAGCACATGCAGACGCATCCTAAAAAAGAGGCCGCTACATCTTGAATAAACCATCACCAGCTGGATTTAAGTTTTGGATTTGTTGCAGTGCCTGCTAGCCATAAAATACTCACATCTCTCTCTGGCAAAAGTGTTGAGAGCTCGTTAAATAAGTGTTATTGTCTGCAGGAAATGTATGTACACAGTTAAATATGAAAGCACATTGTCACATAAAATGAATGCCACACAAGGCACTTAAAAGACGACTGATTCACCGTCTTTGAAAGCCACAGTCATTTCTTAAAAAGTGTCTATTCAGAAGCAGTTATCCTGTATAAATAAAGGCATCAGTCACAAATCCTCTTTAATGTATTGGAGCGACGCGGCCTCTAACGTCGTCTCATCAGTTTGACACAGATTCGGGCTCGATGGGATCAATGATAATGCATCTCCAGTCCCGGGAGACCGAGACAGGCCTGTAATGCGTCTCAATCCACTTATCACTAGCTCAGACAAGACGTCTTACTAACTTACTACTAACTTAGACAAGAAGTGACGTCTGCCGTGCTCTTAAAACACCTTTTGGCAGAGTGGAGATCTGCATTAAGGTCAGACTTAAAGAAGAGACGCTCTTCCTGTTTTATAGTTAACCGCACCATGGCCTCTTATTGCGTTGACTTTCTAAAACTATTCTTGGAGGTTTAGACCTTTACCTACAACCAAATATGAAAATAACAGGAAGCTCACAGGATACTTAGACCGGTCTGTGTGTTAAAGAAGTGAAAACAGGGTCACAAACAATGCTTTTTAAGACCATATCTTAATTACCCTTGTTTCACTTGGCTGCATCCGACATGCAGCGAGCAGGATGTTGTGCAAACTGAAGCCAGTGAGCTGATAAAGCCAACGTTTGTGACCTTTTGTCTCAGCAGAACATAACAAGGTTACAGCTGGCATAATGTGAGATTCCTGTCTTTGATAAAATATGATTTATCATGTTTTTTGTAAGGTCTGAAAAAAGGTTAAGTTGGATTTTGTTTAAAGACGACGAGGTGACGCTGCAGTTTGATGGTTAGCTCCTGAGAACAAAGCTATTAATGAGGGCTGATTGTAAATGACGGGAGAGCTTTTAATTAAATCTGCCTTTGAACGAAAGAAAATGAATCAATCCTTTGTGATTTTTTTCCCCCCATTTCATTTCCAAGCTGCACATTTGTTTTTTATTCCAGGCTAATTTGTGCAACAGTCAGAACTTCAGTACAAATAAAGACAGTTTTTTAATCACTGTATTAAAGCCCAGTGTCGGTCATGGCCTTGTTTGGTGGGATCCTCAAAGCTGAAAGAGTTGGTTTCTGTGGGATAATGTCACCTGTGGGGTTGTTGGGAGACACATGAAACAATAGTCACTTAAAATAGCTTTTTTGTTTTCTAAGTAAAAATAGTTTCGCCATATTTGTCAGAAGTGTGGGTGGTCCGGCTCCTGTAGGTAAATACAACCACCTGAATCCAAGAGCAGATGGTGTTAAGTACTGGGCAAGCAACTGGGGAAATCACAGAAATGTTGACAGCATAAATAATAGATTTCCTTATAAAGCAAACAGGATGCACATTGTCCTTTTTTTTTAATCACACAGGTGCAATTTAAATACAGAATAGTCACTCTATTGTTTCTATTTGTTTCAGGTCCGCGGCTAGCTCTGGCAAGATTATTGTCAGGTAAGCAAGCCAAACACCTGCAATTGCTTTATTATCTTAACCTCTTTACAATATTAGAAATCTTCTTCCCCTAATATTCTATATATTATTCTCCAAGCAGCTAATACAGTTTATATTTTAACCTCTTAAAAACATGACAGTCGGTTAAGGCTTTTCTCTCTTTAACATTGCTGGGACTTGTTTGGTGTCTGCTTACAGACTTTGATCACATGAGGAGGGCAGCGCTGGTACAGAGACATCTTTTATGTTAATCACATGTGGTTTGGAGACACACTCTGAACAAACGTCTTCAGGGTTTTTGTCTGTTGATGTGCCTCAGCAGCAGACTTCCCCTTCCTCCAGCTGCCCTCAAAACCCGAACTGTCACTCAAAGATATGCTTACAGAAGTCGGTGGTCTGATTTGTCGGGTTCTTTGAGCTGATCTAAACATATTCAGACACCAACTGCTGTGGATTTTCTTATTTGCCAGCATGTTTTTTTCACTCTAGTGTCCAGTATTTGCTGACTAAGTTCATCCCACCGGTGCAGTGGTGATGGTGCTGGTCTTACTTGACTGTGATTTTCTCAGT
Organism: Scortum barcoo; assembly: GCA_023238725.1. Classification (NCBI taxonomy): domain Eukaryota; kingdom Metazoa; phylum Chordata; class Actinopteri; order Centrarchiformes; family Terapontidae; genus Scortum; species Scortum barcoo. The sequence goes on from CM041545.1 coordinate 17,137,813, forward strand.
TTGCACCCAGTTGCTATCAGGAAGAACATTACATTATTTATATTTAACATATATTTCATTATACTTTATGAACTGCTGTGAAAGCTCACATTGCATCATTTAGTCCTCTTGGCTTTAAATGTTTTTCTCTTGCTTGTAAAAAAAAAGGGGCTCAGTCATTTGCAGGTTTTGACCATCTCTCTCATTGCGTTTCAGAGCAGCGCTGCAGCCCCGGGCAGTTCGCCTGCCGCAGTGGGAAAATGCAATGTATCCCAATGTCCTGGCAGTGCGACGGCTGGACAGCATGCGAGGACAAGAGCGACGAGATGGACTGTCCCCGTGAGTATAGCTCACTTAAGCCCTTTTACACCCACTCTGTTACCTAACACCCATAACATGATTGATTTCTGGAAAAGAATAGCAGCACCCGGGACCTTTTCACACTCTGATGATGGGATCACACCTGGGCAGCTCTAAGCACAGGTGTGAATGCGCCCAGGATGCTTTAAAGGCGCACAGGGATCTAATCCAGCAATATTCAGGGACGTTCAGCTATCTATGCTGACCACATATGAACAGAAGTGGCCTTTAGTTCCAATGCATCCCACTCACATTCACAGCGCAGCTTCCGTCAGCTGATTTTCTTTTGCCAGACGGCTCAGACGTGGTTTTAAGTGAGCAGGTAGGAACAAGTCCTCCTAATCCACGACAAATGAATCAAAATGCAGGACTAGCAGCTCTGGGTTGACGGCGTCAGATGGCAGAGGGAGGCAGAGTTAAATATCTGAGTGGCTGCACATGTGTCTCTGTTTTTGTTTAGCGTTTGCTGATCTCTTCAACACTGCATAGATGCCGCAGTGCTAAGCCTTTGACCAAAATCCTATTGTTTTCCCCTCTTAAATCCAGAGAGACTTTATCCCCAGATCTCTGACCGCATAATAGGAATTATTGAAAGGATTGAGTACAGCATGTGACCTCCATACAGCAGTGCTTGTGCGTGCTTTTCATTTAACGCCGTAGGCCTGCCAACAACACCGTATACTGATTGAGGTTTTACATTGAACCCCTTTCACTCCCCAGTAAAACCACATTCATAGATCAGTCAATAAAGGCAGGGATTGTTTGCTAAATCCTGGAGCAGAAAGTCTCTTGTTTATTTGTTTATTCACCAATAAAGCTTATATCCCACAGATATATGTGTAATATATTCTGTATGTTCAGAAGCAAATTTACTGATCATAATCAATTGAAAAAGCTTGTTTTGTTTTTTTACCCATTCCTTGTGAGCTGAGGAGCTGTGGTTTCACAGAGAAACCCAGACAATGCTCCCACATGCCTCAGTGAGGGCTTATTGTCAACTAAATCAACAGCACGCATGGAAATCAATATTCTTGTTTGGGATTAACGCTTTGTTGAATAACATGGCAAGGTGGAGCAATCCTTCACACTAATTCCAGCGAGACAAGCACCAGGGGAAACTGTTCAACCTTACAATTTCAGTGCAGGTTAAAGGGGAACATAAGTATCCAGTGGTAGATTGTCATGAAGGATTTTTTAATGAAGAGCACATCAATAGTTTAGACTGAAGATGGAGAAAGTAAAATAGAAAATAAGCACAATATATTTATAGAAATTATGATGCAGACTTGCTCTTTCTTTCTCAGTAAGTCAAGGCAGAGGAAACTCTTATTTAGTGTGGTTGTTATTTTTGTAACCAGTTATTCCTGCTTTTTGCTGGTTCTGCCAACGGTTAAAATGTCCCTGAATATCGAGGGAACATCGAGTTTTCTGAGTTAATCGGCCTACAGTGTTTGTTCAGTGTGCTTTGTATCATTCAACACATGATTTTAAATAAATATCAGCGTGTTCCCTTTTTTTATTCCCCCTGAAAAAAAAGTTCTCTAAAGACTTCTGTTTCTCCTTTTTATTTGCAACAGTCCTTCCTGTTGATTGCTGAGTATTGAATGGTGTAAACTTAGAAAATCTGGTGAAGGTTTAAAGGTGAAGTTTTTCTTGTCACATTGTTGAGTGAGTCTCATAGATTTTATATCACAATAATACATTAGCTATAAGAGCCATAAGTATTTAGATTTTTTGTCATTTCCAGTGGGGCTCCTTTCTTTACACAATTTATTGCATAACATACAGGACTACTTAACAGTATTTGGCTAAAATAATCACAAGAGATTCATCCTGATGTCAATCAAATCCCAGTGTCCTTATGTTCAAACAATATTTGAATGTAGATTTGAATCACTTTTAACTCCTCATGGTACAAGAGGATACAATCTGCACTGTTTAACAAAGTAAAGGTTTGGTTCTGCATTTATCTTCCTCAAATCTTTGTCCGCTTCCTTGATAATTTGTGTCATATTTGGTTTTTGAGACACAAACTTCATGTTTCTCAACTCCTGTCATAACCAGTGTATCTCGACACAAGAAGCGTCGATCCTAAGCACAAAGTAAATAATAAGCGAGAAGCAGAGAAGTGTGCACAGGGGAATGCCATCATTAGGCTGTGGACATTTATGAATGCATCAGCTTTTACTTTCTAACACAAGAGGACACGACCTTTGCACACAAATCATTTATGACATGGACAGGTCTGGTGCAGAAAGCCGACAGCTTATCGGTTTATCGGTTTATCTATTTATCTATCAGGCAAATGAAAAAGGGCTCATCACATCACAGGCTTTCAACAGGTTGCACAACATAAACCAGTATGTGCAGTGAGAAAAAAGATCCAAAGTTTTCTATAATAAACAAAAACACAAAAAAAACTTGTCCACACTTGTTGAGCTTGTGTGTGTTTGTTTTTTTATTTCCAGCGATTAAGGAGGAGAGGTTTCGTTTTGGAAATGGATATGACCAGGTAGAGGACGTCATCGGAGTGGCTCAACCTGTGCGCTTCAACAGTAAGCACCACACTTCATTTCACTTGAATTAAATAGTGGTTACATCTGAATTATGACCCAGCTTTCATCATCCACACGTACAATGCTAACGTTTCACAGAGAAATGCCCCAGTGGGTGGCACCACTATGAGAAGACGGCCAGCTGCTACAAAGTGTACCTGAGGAGCGAGAACTACTGGCAGGCCGTGGACACTTGTCAGAAAGTCAACGGCTCGCTGGCCACTTTCGTAACCAATGAGGAGCTGCAGTTCATACTGAAGATCGAGGTGGATTTCGATGACAAAGTCTGTGAGCGCAGGGACCAGTGCAAGTGAGTTTTTAAAAACGCAGCTTCAGTCTGAACCCTTTTGATTGTAATACTTAAAAAGAGCTTCACTGATATTGAAATTGAAACTGATATATTGAGTTTCTTGGTTATTTACCTGTTAATATGGTCTGATTAACTTAATATAGTGTTTGAAGCTCTGTTACAAAGAGAAACTCTTGTTAGATATCAATGCTCTTGTGCACAGCTTTGTCCTGTTCTGCACGCTCCTCTTTCTTTGCCTTTGATTTATACAGAAAATAGATGGCTGTCAAACTTTGATTCATTCACAGACTCAAAGCAAACTCTAGAGATCAAAACCTTTTAAGTTGCTGGTGTATTTTCCTAGATTATTAAACTTTGCCGTTATTGACCTTTTTTTGGTTTCATGAAATGAAATATTCAATCAACATCTGAGCCGTGGCAGTGATGTTGTTCTGTTATTGGTTGGAGGCCATCTAGTGGCCAATAGTGGTAGTTAAAACCCAACATAAACCATGTGACAAGGTTAAATTTAAACATTTCTCTCTTTTGTTTTTAAGGTTTTGGGTGGGCTACCAGTATGTGATCACCAATCAGAACCACTCCCTGGAGGGCCGCTGGGAGGTGGCATATAAAGGTATTTGGTTTTACCTGCTCTAAAGAAAAAAAATCCTGTTCTGTAACTTGATTGTTGTAATGCTTAAAAATGTTTGGCTGTTTTTCTTCAACAGGGCCGATGCAGGTGTTTCTGCCACCTGAGGGTCTGACCAATTTTGGGGAGGCGTCTCCCACCCAGGACAACGTCTTCTGCGCCCAGCTGCAGCGCTTTCAGATTAAAAGCATGAATGAACGAGGCCTGCACAGCTGGCACGCTGAGAACTGCTACAAGAAGTTCCCCTTTCTCTGCAAGAGGAGTATGTGCTCATGTTGTCTTTTTCACCAGAAATGTTTCATTCAGTGATATGATCATTACTGTGGACTTTGTCTTGATGCTATATTTTTCACCAACAGGGCAAACGTGTGTAGACATAAAAGACAACGTTGTAAACGAGGGCTACTACTTCACCCCTAAGGGGGACGACCCGTGTCTGAGCTGCACGTGTCACGACGGCGAGCCTGAGATGTGTGTGGCCGCGCTGTGCGAGCGTCCGCAGGGCTGCCAACACTTCCGTAAGGACCCCAAAGAGTGCTGCAAGTTCACCTGCCTGGACCCAGGTAACACTGCAACCCACGAATCACAGCCCAATAAGTCAAAGTTTAAGAACGTCTGGACATCAGTTTGTGGTCGCTGCATAGAAGAAACTCTTGGAGCTTTACATAAAGTGGTTTTAATGTCGACATTCACAATCCCACAGGGTGGAGCTCCTCACAAACCACAGTATTACTGAAGTATTTGACTTTCTACAACTTGTGGCAACTTGTTGACTTTCTTTTCACAGGGTGTTTTTTTTTTTTTACACTGCATATATGAGATATCCAAATATTCTTTAGAAGATATTTGCTAAATTGAGTTAAAAAAGAAAAACATTTAAATTAAAATGAGGCTGAGTTGCCGTCTACTGTCGAATCTGAGGTATCAACGTCTGATGTTTGACAAATGTGTTTCCAGGGTGTTTCATCTTAATCTTTAATCTGCATGAGCTCTTAGAGCAAGGCAAGAGAAGTTTGTGCATTTTTTCACCCGAGCATGAAATCAAGAGATCATTTTAAAGTGGCGAGTTTGCAGCAGGAAATATTCTCATTTTGTCATTTTTCCTCAGATGGAAACAGTCTGTTTGACTCGATGGCCAGTGGGATGAGACTCATCGTTAGCTGTATCTCGTCCTTCCTTATCCTCTCTCTGCTGCTCTTCATGGTGCACAGACTCCGTCAGCGGAGACGTGAACGCATCGAAACTCTGATTGGAGGAAACTGTGAGCATGAAACCTGCTGGACACTCTCACACACAAATTTACTGCAGCTCATGTGGTGTTATGTTTATAATATCAATTTCAAGGGCTGCGATACACAAAGCTTCAGATCAAAATTGGCATTTCTCAAATAAATTTTATAGTAGAATATAACATAAAAGCTTGATGATAAACATCGCTTATTTGAGCAACAACTCGGACTAAATAGACAAAATTTCTGTAAAAATGTTGTCACTTAAAACTCTTTAAACTCTTTAAACTTTTTGTAGCTAATTTCATGTTTGCTGGAAATGAAGGTTTCTTTTAAACATCTGTGTTTACCACAGCTTTCACATCATCCTCCGTGTCTGTCTCTCTTGATTTTTCTCAGTGCACCACTTTAACCTTGGAAGACGAGTCCCAGGCTTTGACTATGGCCCGGATGCCTTTGGTACCGGCCTCACTCCCCTGCATCTCTCTGATGATGGAGAAGGAGGCGCTTTCCATTTCCAAGAGCCTCCTCCGCCGTACGCAGCCTACAAATACCCCGACATCCAGCACCCTGATGACCCCCCGCCTCCTTATGAAGCCTCCATCAACCCAGACAGCCTCCTCTACGTGGACCTTGGTAGGCGCAGATCCTGTTATTCATGCGTCTCGTCATGTACACGGTGTAAAACTCTCTGCCTCATTTCCTCTCTTTGTTGTTGCCTTCAGGACACAGAGGGGTTGCCATGGTGCCGAGCCAGATGAACGCCATGGGAGACGGGCTCCAGGCCGATATTCCCATCGCTCCGGGTCCTGTGCCAGACTCTGCGCCTCCATCTCAGGAGAGGGAGGACTCCATAGATAGCAGCACCCTCCTGGTGGGGCCTGACACCCCAACAGATGGTCACGCCCCCGCATCAATGCCCGCAGACTGCGCCTCCTCCCTCAGCACCGTAGTATAGGACTCTGGACGGACGGCAGGGAGCTGCATCCGGACATTACCTGCTGCTACAGGAAGGTCATGAATGCACCAGGAGGAGACGCAGCAGACTGTTGTGTCATTTATCAAAGTGCTGACTGCAGAGAGGAGAGGTAAAGTTTGTACAGACTTATCGGAAGCAACCCGTTTCTTTGAGGTGTTGCGGTGATGGGAGGACTGCCTCTTTCTGAAGACACTCCTGCAGTCGAAAGTGTTGTTTTTTTTTTTTTTTTTTTTAAGACGCCGGCATCTGAGGGAGCAAAGAAGACAGTTTCTGGACAGAGGAGAATAAAAAACACTACATTGAGGCTGAGAAGGCTGCACTTTTACTTTTAGCATCGACTGAGTAAAGATTTTGAAACATCTCAGAGTTGGCCCTGATGTAAATACCCCCTCAGGTCCGTGCCGGTCAAATTTGCTACACCTGTGTGTTTCAGTCTGACACGAGGTGAAGAATGACAGACGGACAGCGAAGCCAGCTATCGTTCCTTTTGCGTCTTTGTTTGCATCATGCTGTCGCTCAAACAGACGCCTCCGTGTTGATCTGTCGCTCTCATCCTCTGTCATCTGTCGCAGCATGTCCCAGGTCTCGATTTCTACTCGCTCATAAAAAAACCTACTGTCCCCTCACTTTCTTATTAGTCCAATACATGAAGCTGTCTTCCAGGTTTATAGCTCATATTTGCAACAAATTATGTTTTGTAATTAAGAGGTTTAACCTTGCAAGAAGGTACGGTTAGTTTCCTGCTGTAGGGTTTTTATTAGGTAATGCTGACAAAAGGCATTATGTATCAAGGAATGTCGTGGTACTGATGAATATGAGTTTGGTATTGTGTTCTTTTTTTGATGATAATTTATGACCGCAGGCTGATATCTTGATTGTTTTACTGTGGGATAGACGCAGTCTGAACTCCCCACTGATCAGCAAGTGAAAGCAATGAAGCTTTTCAAGTGCATGTGTGAAGATTAGGGATGATATCCCCTCATTGAATTTGAGAAAATCAGTTTATTTAAGTAACTGTTTCAGTCATGCAGATGGTCCCATTTAGTTACTTTATCATCTGCTCTGCTCTACGCAGGATTGTTGTGTATTTGCTAACTGAACCATATTTAGTGACTCAAAGCTCAATGTTTTGCACGCTCATCTCTCGATTTAATTTGTTTTCCTTTTTTAAATTTTTTTGGAAAGAAATTTGTCAATTGTCACATTTGGATGCGGCCCTTCCTTCCTGATGTGTTGGTACGTGTGATTCTTCACGCTAATACATCTGTTATCTCTATTTTCTACGGCTGTTTTCAGCTACTGACACAGACGATGTCACGCACTGTAGCTGTGAGTCTTTTTTTTTTTTTTCCTGTTTGGTGTTGATGGGTCTGTTACTGTTCTCTGTTTTCTCAGTGGGATCGCAGTGAAAAAAATTGTAATAAAAGAAAAGTTTAAACTTGTTTAGACCCCTGTTATGATGACAATCGTTTGATTCACTCAAGGATGAATTTTACAAAGTCTGAAGTTTGGAGTCGACCCACAGCCACCAGCAAACCATTTCACATCTGCCTCCAGAAAAACAGCTGTAAATGTGTGCTTGAGTCTGCATATCTCATGCTTGAATGTACTGTTTGTGTAAAACAAAACATAAGCTTTTTTTTTCCTCCCATTTTTATTAAATTTTTTTTGCCACCGACAATCCACAGTGGATTATCCATGAACAAAATCTCATAAATTGTGGAAAAAAGTAACGTTTGCATGTGTGTAAAGGAGATCTGGTTTATTTTATTTCACCAGTTTGTTTGTTTCCTCCAACCTGCTTTTTGGACCTGCGATGCATGTGTTTTTTTTTTTTTTATTATTATGTTTTGGCATGCTGAGAGACTTTTCTTTTCATGGAAACTTTTTTAGCTCAACAGTCTGTCTTGTACAGTAAGTTCAAAAACTCCTGCATATAGTTTGATATCTCCGCATACATCATAAAAGCCTGCCCATGACCCGAACAGCTGCATTTACACTATTTTCTTTGCTATACTATGGTGGGTTACTGGGTTTGAAATGTTTTATGTAAAATACAACAAATGCTACATTTCATTGTCTTTTATTTCATAGCCTTTAAATCTAAAACAGCGGTTCATTTGCAGGGTGGGGAGGGGGGGCTTGTGTTTTTCTGAGGTAGATGTACATCTAATCAAATGCCAAATAAATTGCACCATGAAGGACGACTCATGCGTCAGTGGATATGAACACAGCATTGCGCTGAACTTTACATTGAACCTCATCAATCGTGACATTTAGCTGCTCTGAGTCCTTTAACTTGTCGAGGAAATTCCTCCCATCTGCGCTGACCAAATGTCAAAGAGGATTAAGGTGTGATGCGGAGGGAAATCCCCCAGCAGCGAGATGGCGGTTGTTGGATAAATCCAATCCAAGGCAACAACAAAAAAAAAAGGATTCAAATAATTCAAAGAAAGCGGATATAGCGCACCTCACAGTGACTCATAAGGCAGCGGGCAGAGCGGAGATAGTGATACCCTGCTGGAAAGCATTGTTGCCGAAGAAAAGGGGCTTTGTTCGTGCGGGCTGAGTAGTGACAGAATCACATGATCTATTCCTGGGTGGGAAAGACGTAACACTTAACGCTGAGCTGCTCAGTCAAGACGGTGATTGAATTCAGGAGACGGCGGGGAAATGTAACATCACTTTAAAAACTAGTCTCTGAAACGAAAGGAGAGAGCAGAGTTTTAGATGTCCGGCTGAGGATATTAACCGGCAACATGATCACAATTTTATGTTACGCTTATCAGTTTAATGTCAAATTTGATAATTTCTGGAAGATACTGTTATTTCATTTGGAGTGCACAAGCAAGACATTTATGTGGAAGCATCAAATATCAGTAATACCCTCTTTTACTCAAAAGAGTTTACCAATCAGGGATATATTTAGATTATTTCTGCTTATACCATAAAAATAAACTACATAGATGCAGTATTTTTATATTTAAGGAGTTTCAATGCCTTAAAATGAAAGGTGGATAATAACAAATTATAATTATTCTATTTCCACATGCTTTTATTTATTCACAGTTTTAAGTGGTGCTATATTTTATATTTAAACTCAGTTCCCTTCAAATTCAGCTTACTATACACCCTCGTTCCCATGGGATGAATGGGTCTTGTTACTGGTCACTGTGCATCTTTGCTGGCAGCAGGAGGACAGGATGGGGGTGGGGGGTGAAGCTGTCCTGCATCAATGAGCCTGTTGATCAGAAAAGACCACTAGACTGGTAATGACACGGTTCACCGGGAGAAGGCAAAACTCGGCTTACACCTCGGCTCATATTTAAGCAGGACGTTCAAACTGGTCCTCAGTCTACCTCAGATACGGACACCTGCGTGGATTCATCGGGCTGTGGGACCCTACAATGATTTGGACTGCTGTTCTCCTGACGATTGTTGTTTCGTTTGTTAATTCAGGTGAGGGTCCTGTTCTAGTCTCAAGATAAAAAAATATATCTTGCATTTTTTTTTAAATCAATTCAAGCTAATTAAACAAGAGTGATACAAAAAAAATTACGTGCCGACAAACGTTCTGTTATTTTGATATTCCAGAAGACTACTGTTACAATGAGCCACACTGTGGTAAGTCACTACTTTTCAATTTTAAAACACACAAATACCGACGTATTCTACTGAAACAGGCAATGATTTTAAAGCATTAAAATCGTGTTCTTATCAGTCTTCAGACCGTGTAGCTGTTGTTGAATTTGTCTTTGAGTTGCGAGGAAATTCTCTCCTTTAAACCTTGCAAATTTGGCCAATTGAATAACTATTTAGGGCCTCAAGAGGTTAAATTGTTGAGTATGAGAAAAAAAAAATTAGCACAACTATTTCCTCTCCCTGGCAAAACAATCTCACAAAAGGTCTATTTAGTAGTGTTTCTGAGGCTTTTGATTGTCACGCAGTCTAACTCAGCAGATGTTTTGAGCAACATAAGAGAAGAATCAAATATTTGAACATCTACTGCATAATTTCATGACAGCAGGGCAACGTGAAGATGGCATGTGATCATCAAAAGCTCTGGAGGTGCCATTAAATAGACTTTCTAATAAGAATGTTCTGTCAGCTGCTCTTTCTAAGCTCAAGAATGAATTTTTAAACCAGCATGGACAAGAAATCCTTAAAGTCATCTGGCAAAGCTCCATCTGGTGAGGAAGATTGTGCAATATGATCAAAAGCTTCAGAACAGCTACAAAAGGGACCTGATCATGAAATGATTTAGTCAGTTTCCTCCCAAATTTTCCAAATTTTTTTCTCTCTCTTGCGACACCATGTAGAGGTCTGCGTGTTGTATTTGGCTCTCACATGGTTTTCTTCTCCATCCTCAGATCCATACGCGTGGGGGGACATGTTCCCGTCTTGTCATCCGTTTCTTGAAGAGCACCACTCTCCCATCAATCTGGACCACCAGATGATCAGAAACGAGTCTCTGGGACCTTTACATCTGGAGGGCTTCGATGCGATCCAAACGGGCCACTGGACGCTTAAAAACGACGGACACTCTGGTGACTACACGACCGACGCAGCCGTGAACGTGTATGTTATCGTCTCTTTTGTTCCTTCGTGTTGGTGATTACATGTTTCTGTCCGCTCTCAGTCATACTGCAGGTTGGCAGTGGCATGTCGGTGAGCGGTGGGGGGCTCCCAGATGTTTACCACACCATCCAGCTGCACTTCCACTGGGGAGGCCCGGCCACCAACGGCTCGGAGCACACAGTGGACAGACGCAGATACCCGATGGAGGTACAGTATGGTCAGTAGACAGCTCTACACTGTCACCAACCAACTGTTGTAAGTGGCTGGACCAGTGCGGCCTCACCTTCATGCCTCTGTGCTTTCTCATTTACTTCTAGATGCACATAGTCAACATGAAGTCCATCCACCCGAATCTGACAGCAGCCCTGGATGATCCAACGGGACTTGCTGTCCTTGGATTCTTCATCGATGTTAGTTAAAATAACCTTGTCTGATTTGTTCTATGTGTTCAAGAGTTTGCAGGTATCGTCACACATCTCGATCCTGTTCTTTCTTGCAGGTCGTTTATGCAGAGAACCTGCATTTTGGACATATATCACAAAAGCTGTCCTCCGTCGCTTACAAAGGTTTGAGGACACTCACAAAAAAAAAAAAAAATTAATTACTTCCTGCTTTTTGTAATCCTGTACTCATTACAGCTGTACATCCTTTCCTAAGGCCAAACTACAAAAGTCAAGCCATTCCCGCTGATGAGCCTCCTGCCAAAGCACAACATGAGTCAGTATTACCGTTATTACGGCAGCCTCACCACCCCTCCATGTTCTCGAGTGGTTGTGTGGACTCTGTATGAAGTCCCCATCTACATCTCATGGTCCCAAGTAGGTCACTGAAGTCATTTATCTGTGAAAGACAATACAAAGGGTTTCCTGAGTGCTTGTCAATAAACATTATATTTACATTTTCTCCCAGTTGGCTCAGTTTACCTCACAGATCTTCTCCACTGAAGAGGACGCGGAGCAGGTGACCCCTCTGCAGAACAACTTCAGACACATCCACCCGACATTCAGTCGCATCGTCTCTGTGTCCAAAGATGCCAAACTCCTCTCAGGGACGGCCGGTTCTTCCCTCAGCTCAGCTGTGTTGCTGCACCTGCTTCAAATCCTTTTGCTGGGATGTTTAATCTCTGAACTTTAGAGTTCAGTCCAAATCATGCAACACCACGACGCCAAACAAAGATGAATTTGTTTTCTTAGATGAGAGGTTTCTTATTTGATCCTGTGATAAAGTGTAGAGTATTCATCAGTAGAAATGCTCCTGCAAAGACTAAATACAAAAAACAAACTGTGAAGAAGAGTACTGTAAAAGCTTGTTACTAAATGTTTCATGATCGTGTCTGCTGTCTCTACCGGATTAACTCCTTTCATGCGTTCAAAAATGTAATAATAAATGTCTCATTACTAACTGTTTAAAATAATGTGAATTGAGCATTAAAATGTGTTTCATGCATTTATGACTGTAGGCCTTTTGCATTTATAGTTTCTGAAAAGGTACAATTTTCATTTAGCTTTTCATCAGATATTTTGTAACTCCACAAACATCAAAATATGAGATGAATCATGAGATCGTGTATTTTCAGGCCAAGCTTTACCTGGATCAGGGTTGTACTGTTTTGCATGCCGATGCCCTCATATGTTACTAGTAACACCTGATATTTTCCTTCCATCACAAGAAAAATGTCTATTGAGGAAGAGCTCATTAAGAAAGGACATTTAACATTTGCATATTTGCCACCAGCATCAATGTAAACTGGCAGCATTTACAGAAACATGAGTTCAAGCATTTAAATAGGCTGCAAAAAAATTCCAAGAAAAAAGGTGGAATATATTGGGTTGATGCTTAAATATTTGTCTCTCCTAATATTTTCTGTATTCAAATAAAAATAACTGCCCTTTGCGTATCACATTTAGTTGTTTCTGAGTAGTTAAAGACATTTGCTTCTTCTCTTTGCATTTTTTCTGTTTGGTGTGGCAATAAATGAAATTAATAAAGTTATAAATGTGTGGCTTTGAGGTGTGTCATCCTCAACATGAAGGCTAACCTTAATTTGTTCCTTTAAAAGCAAAATAAACTGGTAAAAATAAATATTATTATAACAACAGAGAGGTTTTTTTCCATGGCCACACATTTAAATGTTTCATTATTAGACTGATGCTTTGAAAAAAAAAATGGGTGTCAAACAAAAAATATTAAATGTGTAATTTTAATGGCACCATTAACACCTGGTTGGTGCTGAATTAGCTCGGTCTGGTGGATCAAGTCAACAGCTCCTCACTCACAGGACCACCATTTCCATCTACATCTACCTTGAAAACCTGTGATCTGACTTGCCTCCAGGATGACATGTGAAACAAAAAAAGTTTGTTCGTCATCACACCTAGATCCAACAGTCAAGAAAACACTGAGGAGTCGATCTGGGCTGTCAGTTCAGACTACAGGAAACACAGAACTGGTCTCAAGAAGATCCCAGGACAGCCTTTTAAAGCAAACATCAGCAGCTGTTCAAGAAGTAATGAGCAAAGAGATGCTAAGCTTCATGGAATTTCTCCTAGAAGACCTTTCAGACTCTGAGTACGAGTTGCTGGAATGTGAGTCTTTTGAGGAGATCAAAATCTTCACTCGGTTTCATGTTGAGAAGGTCAGGAGTTCGGATAAGTCACTGCCTGAAAGTGCAATTCCAACACGGGAAACTGACCCGGGGAAACGCATGGGAAAAGATTACAGCTGAAGGGAACATCCAGCATTGACTCACTTCTGATGGTGGCCAGCGACAAGACACAAAGTGGGAGCCAGCTGAACGTGTTAAGTACCCTGAACGGCATTAAAGTAAAAATTTGAGAGTCAACATAGAAATCTGCATACAGATTTCTGTTTCAGTGTGCACCACCTCACCAACACTCCTATTCACAGTGAGTGACTTACAATAAGGATGATAACAAATAAATACAATTAAAGAATAAAAAAACATTAAGTCTATAAGTATGTTTTCATGGTAATTCTTTCTACACGAGTGATTGGTGGTGTGAAATGTACCGGCTGTGTGTGTGTGTGTGTGTGTGTTGGAGGACAGTGAATCACATGACCGGGCCCTCGATCATACCAGCCTGACACAGAGTCATTGTTTGGTCTACTTTGTCTACTGTTTCCATTCACAGAAACTCAGCATCAGTAGGACTGAGTGGATCCATCTAATTTCACTTATACTAACTAATTATATAGGGTAAAGTAATCCATTTTAACTGCAGTTTCTCATTCATATGTAATTAAATAATTAATTAAAAATTAATTAACCCCAAATAGATATAGATAGAGACTTTGTATTCACTTATCCTCTCTTAAAAATATTTGGTAATATTTATTTTACAGTCCAACATAAAATTTGCCTCTAAATAATTTAACACACTGCTCTGAAAAACAGTATTTTGACTTAAGTACTTGACTTGTGACTTTATAAATGGTAAGGACATCTCTTTATTTAGTAATAAATTTAAGATAATCATTATTAAGGCATCAGTGTGGAGCAAAGAAAATAGTTTAAATGATTTACTAACTGTAAAAACAGTCTGTAACTTCAGTTGTAGTCATTTTCTCACTCTTAAATTACTGTTAAAGTAAACAGGAAGTATAAAACAGGTAAATAACAACGTCAAAGGACGCACAGTGTCACGTTACGTAAAAAAAATTACGTCACATCGAAATCCTGGACCACAGGCAGTAAAATGATTATTATTGCTTTAATCATGTCTGCGTTTTTGTAAACAATCTGATATGGTCAATTTTCCATTTCTTAAGACTTGTTTTTATTTAAAATATTAGTCCGATATAAAATAATTAAATCAGATATCCTGCTGGCGCATATCTGTTCATCATAACATTATGCTTTAGGATTTATTTAACGAACAAAATACAGTTTCCACCACTCACATAACTAAATATCAGAAAATACTGTGCCTCATATAGGTGGAGATAATTAAACAGCACGCATGATTATTTTTATTTATTTTATTTATTATTTATTTATTTAAGTCTCCAAATGAAGGCCACGTCTTTGTGGCCACGTCGTTGTTGGTGAGTCTCTCAGTAAGAAAATGATTGTTTACTTCACCAAACTATCTGTAACTGATGTAACAGACTCACTAACTTTTACTGAACTGTGGGTGACCGCTTGGCAAAAAATACTTTTACATGTTGGGAGATACCAAAGCAGCAAGTGATGAAATCTTACCCAGATAGAAATCTTACCCAGATTTAGAGAGCGGAGAATCATTTGTGTTTTTTAATCATAGACAGGTGACTCATTAGCAAATTATGGGACAAGTGAAGATTCACACCTCTCTTATATAGTTGAATACATGTCAGTGTTATGTTGGACAAATGAATATTTAAAATCTTTAATTTACTTTTTAGTATTTAAATTTTTTTTACTTCCTTCTTGTTACTCAAAGCTGTAGAAATCACAATGATGAGTTTAAAAACATGCCAGGCCCCATCTTCTGAGGCCAACTATCATTTTAATGTGGATTATTTCAAAACAAATGAATGTCCCTCCAAGATATCTTAATTTATTAATGAAACTGTCTGATAACAAATCCAACTCTTTCTGCTCTCTCCTTTGGTCTGTCAGAGGTTTGTTATTGCATTTTAAAGAATCAAGAATCCTGTCTTCAGCACAAACCAGAGTTTATGTTGACCATAAATAATGTGCACCTTTAACCTGGGCTAATCTACCTTTTCTCTTATTCCTGCAAAATAAAGCTTGATATTATATACTTATATAGGATTTTTCTGAAGTGTTATTCCTTCTGTCTTCTTAGAGATTACTTTGGAGACATTTAATGACAATGTGGTTTGAATTGTTTTTTGAATTGTATTTAAAACTGAGCCAAAAGTTGTTTCAATAACTCAATAACAATATTAGTTTTTCACTTATGGAGTTAGAAACAAAGCACTGTTAAAATATTGAATATTAAATAATAACATGAATATGTTAAAATAGACATTTTTGAAGCTGCATTAAAAAAAAAATCTGTACGGTACTGCAGAGCACACACACAGACTATTTACAGATGTCCTCAGCGCAGAGGTCCTCTGGTGTTTGGCCCAGTGGACCCCCACTTTGTCTGAAGTCCCGCGCTCCCCTCTTATCTTTGCGGCTCCATCGTTGCCGTCGTCCCATGAACTGAAACGTTTGATTCATGATATAAAGTATGCCAATACAGAACAATATCAGA
Source organism: Scortum barcoo (assembly GCA_023238725.1). NCBI lineage: Eukaryota > Metazoa > Chordata > Actinopteri > Centrarchiformes > Terapontidae > Scortum > Scortum barcoo. The sequence goes on from CM041545.1 coordinate 17,153,659, forward strand.
AAAATATTGGTTCCAACAATATCACCGTTAAAATTAAATAAAATTATTTAAAAATAACTTACTTGAGGTTCTTGCCTTTAGTGATTCATCTTTGCCAGCCATCTGCTCTTGAATATAGATAGGAACGTACCTCCATAATAAGTAGGCAAACTTTCCAATTTAATATTACTAGACAAATGTAGTGGAGTTAAAAGTATAATATTTATCTTTGAGCTGTGGCAGAGTAGAACTATGAAGAAGCATAAAATGGAAATACTCAAGTAAAAATGCAAATGCCTCAAACTTTTATGGAACTTTTTACAGCTGGCCACAAGGTGTCGCCCTTCAACTGCTTTTTTGCTCCACTGAAATGATCCATTCCTCTTGAGATGTGACACAAAAAAAGCACATACTAACTGAAATTTATTTGTACTCATGTCACATATTGAACATTAGTACCAGCATAATGTCTGCTTTCCAGGTGTAGTGGTAAGATGCCACATCACGGTTGGGCCTTACAGAGGTCAAAAAATAAAATTGCAACATTTACCTGCATTTTCTAAAATGGCATTTTCTGATAGTCAGATTAATTTCGAATTAAGATTTCAACACTGCTTTGCAACCAACACTCAGTATTTATAACTGTCTTTAGAAACACTAAGCTCAGAGACAGCTTCGCTCCTCGGGCCATGAAACATCTAAACTCCATGTAATTGCAGCTTATTAATATTTGTTGAGTTTTACAGATGGTTGTGAAGAAATTAAATTGGTTTGGTTTGAGATACAGCTGCCAGGGTGAGGATCATTAACTGTGGTTGGATAATGCTGTTGACTCATCCAGATTGACTTAAAATGTGGCTGTCACTGTTGTCTTTTCAGTCATTTACCAAGCAAAAATGTGGCATTATAAATCTTAATGTTTTGAACAAATAACTCAAAGAGGTCACTTTGGGCTTTGTGAAATTTTGGTTTCCTTTTATAGACAAAAGGACTTACGGACAAGATTGATTAATTAAAAAATATTTGGCATTAATCAGTAACAAAGATAATTGTCGTAGCTCTGGAATAAATGAAGAATGACCGGAAACACTTTTTTAAATCGTCGTCAGCTGTCATGATCTGCCATCTTATTTGTTCAAAAGTGTTTTCACAAACTCTTAAATAAACGTGGGTTGAAATTATCATCATGAGATGCAGGTCAGTGTGTGACAAAAGGCAAAACAACAAAAAATAGAAACTGGTTTAGTGTGCTCTTTATTTAATTCAGGGAATGGCAGAACTGTCAAGTATGTTAAGCATGATTCCCACACCCAGTTGTGAAAGACTACCACTTCCTGTCTTTGTATTTATTCTTTTCATCCTCCTTTCAAAGAAGTGCAGTAACTCTTATCCGGAGAAGTTTGTCTGTGTGTAGGAGATTTGCTTTCAGCTTGCACGACCAGGAATAATGGATGTATCTTTGCCTTCATAAGAATTCACAGGTGGATTAAACTTTGCAAGATTGTTAAAAGGATATTATTCTTTTCGCTATGTGTGACAAAAGATATGTATGCAGTCAACAAATGAGATGAAAAAAGAGTATCCACATCGGGGTGTAGTGCCTCGGCTGACAGCTGCTAACTTCAGGGACAACTAACCCTTTTCCACTGTAATATAATATATCAAGATAGACACTAGAGGTTTCTAGTGCAGACGTGTGAAAACAAAACAGTTATTTCACCATGACAACTTATGAGTGATGAATTCAGAGTGGCATTTTGCAACAGCACCACCTGCTGGAGTATCTTATGCACTGTACGCTGTCGAGCCCTCTCTGCATATTCGGGCTGATTTAGTGTTGATGTTCCCTTTTTATCTGCAATATAATCTGCAATCTGCAAATAAAACCATTGTGTTAATTAATTAATGTGGTGAATTGACAAAGCATGAGGTCAACACAAATGTACTCAAACTACACAAACTACAGAATTCAAGATAAAACTTCCTTTAAGCGGATCTGAACTTGGCTCTCATTTTTTAAAATTCCTGGGCCTTGATGACTTCAGCTGTACTTCTCCTGTTGTTCTATAGAGAAGTTCTATAGCAGAGATTTACACACTTTCTAATGACACAAACTGAAATAATGCGCTGAATAATCAACATATTAACTGGCATATAATTATTTTGGTAACTGGCAACTTATTCACTTGTTCCAGCTTCTTAAATGTCCACATTTTCCTTGTCATATAATAAAGTATGTTTTTTTCGGATTTTAGATTGTTTCTGTCAAAGCAAGAAATCTGATGATAAGATAATAAAAAATTTCAAAATTGCAAAAAAAGAGTCTGCAATGAGACAGAAAGGAGTGCAGAGAACTCACTGAATATAAAACTGATAGAAACTAAACAACAAATATGCTGAAAAGACACAATATAGATATATAGCCATAAGTGGCAATGAATGGGATCCAAGCAGACTGCAAGCCTCTGATGTGAACACTGAGCACTTGGAAACACAGTATATGCATCAATTGTCTCATTGCACTGTGATATTTTTGTTTTTCTTACATTTAAAATGCTTAGAATAGTCAAAATATTGGTGATAAAATTCTGATATATATATATATATATATATATATATATATATATATATATATATATATATACATACACATATATTTAGTTAAATGTTTATTTTACCTTGTCAAGCTGTTGTGTTGTGTGTATTTCTGTGTACATACAGTGAGAACCTTGTAAAAAAAAAAACTGTTGAATTTCCTGTATGTGTTTTGTGTGTTCACATACTTGATCATTTTGAGAAAAAAAAACTAACCGAGCGCTCCGGCTGTGCAGGGCTCCTGCTCGGACCCCTAAAAATAAAGTATTCAAAACGTGCTGCATGTGAGTTGGAGGTGCAGAGATGAAAATGAAGCTTTTGTTCCTCAAAGTTCCCTTTTATAACCAGCACAATCTAAAAAATAAAGCTTGGAAACAGCTCATTTTGGTAGTAGATTTCCTGAGTGTGACCCCTTCCCTCATGGTTAAGGTTTGGGTAGGTTGTCTTTCAGTATATCTCCTCTGATTATGACCCCCTCCCTTGGTAAAATGAGTAAAAAGCAGGTTTTTATACTTTTTCTTTCAGTTTAATTCCTCTCATTGTGCTCCCCCTACACTTGTGGATCTTCAAAATTCAGGTTCAGTTAGATTTCTTTCAGTATATCTCCTCTGATCATGACCCCCTCCCTTGGTAAAATTAGTAAAAAGCAGGTTTTTGCACTTTTTCTTTTAGTTTATCTCCTCTGATTATAACCCCCTCCCTCAGTGTATCTGGTTTTGATTGGTTTCCCTTCACTTTTTTCTCCTTTTAGTGCATCCCTCCCCCTTCACTTTATCTTCTCTGAGTTTGACCCCCCCCCCCTCCCCTCCACTAGTGGATCCTCAAAATTCAAGTTTATTTAGGTTTTTCTATCAGTTTATCTCCTCTGATGAGTGGGTCCTTAAAATGCAGGTTTAGGTAGGTTTCCCCTCAGTTTATCTCCTCTCACTGCCCCCCCCCATAATAAAACTGCTCCCATGTACTAGCCCACGCACGCACGTGACGTCACGCGTCGCCCCACCCACATATTTCTGTAAACCACCTTGCGTATGGAAGTATGGCGGCACCAGCGACTCCACCGCTGCACGGCCCGAGTCTGCTGCTCAGGTTTTCACGGGAAAGCGATGAATAGGTCCGCGGCGGGGGGAGCGCTCGGTAACCAAGAGCTCGGCGGCTGTAAACGGAGGGGAGAGCCCGCCGGGGGGAGTCTGTCCGGCGGAGGTTCCTCGACTTGTCTTCACCTCCTTGATTGAAGCGCCTTCAGTCCGGGTACCACCGGGGAAGAAACTCCGCAGGACGGGGCGAGTGGACGCGGAAGTTTAAAAACTTCACTCCGGACTTTGTGGAGTGTGTTCCCGCGGAGCTTCGAGCCTCGGTGACCGGACACGGTTGTTCGGTTTTGAGGCGTTCAAGTGCACTTTGTTTATCTTTAACCCCGCAGGAGCCAACTGTTGAGCCGCTCGATGAGCATTTCAGGGTCCAGCAGCTAACTCCGGTTAGCCTCCATGGCTGCCTTCAGCGTCTGCTTGAGGTCGCCAGATAACCAACAATGTGCATGTTTCTGTGGCCGTGTGAGTCTCAATCTACTCTTTAATTCAAGTGCAAGCTTGGCATGTTTTGTAGAAGTCTGTCGTTTTCACTTTGAAGCTCATTGTTGATGAGTTAAAGTTTATTTTTGACATTGCTGTTGTAGTATAAATCAGCTGCATGATGATAATAGTTAATGCTCAGTGATCTTTTTGTTCTGCAGTTTATTGTCCAACTTTTTGTTGTGTAGTTGAGTTTCCTGATAGTTGTGCGTGCAGCCTGCAGTGTACTGAGCTTTACCAAAGCTGGCTTGTCATTTAAAGATCTTGATTAGCATTAAAAAAGAGGAAATTCAGTGGGCATACATCCTGATTATAACAGTGCAAAAGTAGGCTATGTGCAGGTAATGTAGATGAGCTGACAACATGTTGAAGCAGGACAGTTTAAAATCACATAAGTATACTTTAATCTCATTTGGCACAGAAACTTATAATATAGAAATAAGTTTGGATTAGTTGTAATGTTTATCTCAACTCTCCAATAAACATGATTAATACCAGGATTATTGATACAACTTGTCAGCTTCATATGAAAGTAATCTTACTGATCAGTGAGTCTCAATTCTTTTGTTTTTTTTCTCCCCTAGATTACTTTGAACTGCCTGTCTTTCACTTCTGAAGCACCCAGGCTCCATTAATGCACGATAAACAGAGACATACTGGAGTAACACGGACGTGCATCGGTGACCCGTATCGCCCATACTCGAGGCGAGGACAGACTGAGTCAGGGAAAGGGGTTCCCGTTTTCCCCCGACCCCCTCCCTGCCTGGCGGCCGACTGCTGGACGTTGAGCACCTGAGTCCAGTTTGGAGAGTCCCGGCTGCGGCCTGGCACCCTGCCCTTATGGGGCAGCAGCCGGGGAAGTTTGTAGGGGACCAGAGGAGACCCAGTCTGCCGGCCTTCATCAAAGGTGGAAAGCGAGAGACGATACGCCATGGGACACAGCCCTGTAACGTTTTCGCTGTGCACGGTAAGAACAAATGTTTCTGATAAGACCCGTGTATGGTCGCTTGTTTTTGACAGCAGAAGTGTTCGGTCTGTCTGTTCGGTTTGCTCGTATAGGTGTGTTTAATGAGAGTGTCGGATCAGAATCGCAGCCTTTCAAGCATAATGGCCAAGGATCACGTACTAAGACATCTTTCTGCCTTGTTCTTCGCTTGGTATGTCTGCCACTTGACCTTTCATCAAAATTTAAAATGAGTAGAATGGACTTTCCATTGTACCTATAAGGGGAGACATGGGCAATATTCACTGTTGTGAAAAAGTAGGGATCCAGGATGCAGATGATCTTACCAGGCATAAATAGAAATGATAAGTGTGTGAGTATATGGATATCCTCCATACTGCTGTGGTTGCATCATCGTAGATGCAGCTCGCTGAAGAACAGACTTGCACAACCTGGAGGAGAGAAAGCTCAAAGAATGCATCATCAAATACAAAAACTGCTTACTGAATAATCAAACTTTTTATGCTTTAATAACACAAGCAGCTCACAAAGCAACTCATTGCTGTCAAAGTTAACAGAGACAGACTTCAGAAAGCTGAAATCTTCAACTCTGATTGGTCTCTTGTTTGGCTTGTTGTAATTGGCAGCCTGTCACTTGACAGATACAGTGTGTGATTTGTTGTGTTGCCACACAATGACTCATGCCTTAACTGCTGCAAGCTAAGCAGCCTTTAATCAAGCATACAATGAGTGATAAACTTCAACCACTTGATATTGACTCACTTTGTGCCTCTGGCATAGTGAATTAGTTAACAAATGAATTATTCTCAGTGTGATTGAGCAGTGTAGTGTAGAAATGTTTTGAACTCATTGACAAATTGACACACTCAGTGCCTGATACTAAACTAAACACCAGATTTGTACTTCTTTAAAGCCTATAAAAACACACTCTTACACCGTCAGCATTTGATTGATATTTGCTGACATAACAGTAAATGTTAACAGAAGTAACTTTTGTTTTGGATTTCCTGTTTTATCTGGAAATCTGTTCAGAGCTGTGCTGACAGTAACACTTGATATTATGTAACTAATGTAACATTTCTTAAAGTGAATGTGTGTTTATTAAAATATTTCCCAATACACCATTTATAAGAGAGAAGCTGTGCTTTTGGCAGAAAAAATCCCAAAAACTTTGTTTAGAAAAGCTTTTGCTTTGTACAGGTATAATTTTCAGTGATGTGAAGGAGCTTCTGCAGCGTGGCAGAGCTCAACAGTGCCTCCTCCTGTACTTCTACAGCATGGTGAGCAGTGTGTGTACTACAAAGTGCTGGATGGGGCAGAGAGCATACAGACAGCAATTAATAATAATATTTCTTTGCTTTGTTGATTAGTCTGCAGATTATTTTGTATCAGTAAATGGATTAATCTTCTTGTGGATAAAATGTGAGATAATAGTGATTTTTGTCTAAGCAGCAGACCAACATGAGAATAGATCGTGTTTACTGTCATATAAAACAAAGAAAAGCACTAATCATCACTATTGAAATGAAGCTGGAATCAGAAAATATTTGGCGCATTTGCTTGTAAATTGAGTAAAATGATTGATCAACTATTGGCATTCTAGCGTTTGTCTAATTGATTAATCTTCAAATGTTCTCATCTTTATCTGAAATCAGTCACTATTAACTAAATAGTCTATTATTTAGCGTGCTCTCTATTTTGTAGTCTTTTCTGGACGTCTAGTGACAATTATTTCTCCCATTTAGTGAATTCAACCACATAATAGCTGATTGTCAGAGAGCGAACTACCGTCATGCATTGTTCAAACAGGGAAATGGAGTTTTTTTAGATGGCCGCCAGATACAAAGGATGTCTGACATTGTTAAAGGATGAGTGAATGATTTCAGACGCAGCCATAGCAGCCACAGATGTACCTGAACACAGCCCCGTCTGAATGAGCCGATCACGCCCATGCACCATGAGGTGAGCTTTGTCTCTGCGCTCCTTGGGGAGCCTCTTTGCCTCAGGGGAAGGATCGCCTGCTGCTGGCACTGAGCCTCACCGTGCTCTGCAAACACCAGATACCCACTATATGACACTGGTGACAGATGTCTTACCTGGCAATGTGTTTGTTTCCCTTCTCTTTCTTTTAGTCCACAATCTTATAGCAGAGTGAGTGTTTCCTGGTTTATTTTCCTGGCAGAAAGCAGACTTTCAAAGCTTCAATCATGACCCATAGACATCGGTGGTGACATCTGCAGTTACTTCACCTCTTGTTTTTATAGTCAGTGGTTTGTTATTTACTAGTTTTGGCTAATGGAATTGCCTTCGGGTCGTCCAAGTTTTAATTTATTAAATAGAATAACACACCACACAGTATAACCAAGGTACAGGGAAACTTGTACTCTATCATAAATCAAATAAAACAAGTTTATGCCTATAAGCTTTGTCTTTGATGCTTATGAATGTAATTAATACTCAGTGGGGGTTTTGGACAATATAACAAAATCTAGAGGTGGCTTATAACATTTCTGGCTCAAGACATCATTGGAAAGTATTGGCAAGGTAAGCATAAAATATATTTAGCAATGCAGAAAAAAAAAAAATCTATACAGTTTGAGCTTTTTGAAACAATCACTTGCCATTGAACCGGATGCATGCCATGCATCCCGCTAACTGATAAGTTTACCAAATGTGTCTGTAAGGCTGTGATTGCCTTGGCAGGAATACTTTCCACTGACTCCGAGTCTTGCATAACACAGAGGGGGACAGGACAGGGAAGGTCAGAAAAACAGAATGAAAGCCTTTGCCGGTAAACGGATCGAATTTGGCAAAGGGTCAGTGACACAGGGCGCGCTTGTTTTCCCTCTCTGCCCCCTTTTCCTCCCGTGATGAGCAGGTTAGGCCATGAGAGGGGATGTGAGTCACAGTGCAAGAGGAGGGCAATATCAACACATGATTTTACGTCTGTTTTTTTTTTTTTCTTTTTGGTGAACCCCAGCTAGTTAACGCTACGCTAGTCAGCGCCATGCTGATTCTCAGCAGGCAGGTTCAGACCTCTGCATGCAGCTGCCTGGGAGAGAGATGGAGGCAGCGAAAGGCAAGCAAAGACCTGCCTCTGCTCTTGGCACCTTTGTGTACTGTACAGTGGGGAGGTATGATCTCACTGGCTAGCTAGCACCGATCACACGGACTGAGCGGGGTAGTGGATTTCTGGAGCCATAACTCACACAGCGTTTCTTTTTCTTTTCTGTGTGTGGCTCAGATAACTGAGAACCCCTTAAAGTCGACCATGGACCTCGATGGATCATGGACTAGATCACAAGCTGAAGTAAGCTACCAGGCCTGTTTTTAAAAACAGGTTTGAGCACAACAGAAGAGTTTCAGTATCATGTTTATTTTATAGATACACAAATACATCTTGGAGTAACAATAAAAGTGTTCACCCATTGTCAGTACTCAGCTACTTTTAACTGCTATAAATTAACAGCAGTTTTACAGTTAACTAGCCCTTTGTTATAAATATATCTGTACCATTTTAATCATGAAAGTCCAAAAGTAATTTGACTAAAATAAGATAATTACAGCCAAGATGGTGTAACCTTGATTGGTGTACGTACACGCTTTGCTTTAGTTGAAGATTGTCCTGGCGACCACTGTGTAATGCAGAATCTGTTACACTTCGGTCAAATATGGATTTCCCCCCTTCCTCTCATACTTTTAGTGTTCACTCATACATAGGACACCAGTATGTGACGGCTGGCAGGCCTGGAATGTTTTCGACTGGCTGCAGGAAGTGGAATTGCTGTGCAGAAGTATTCGACGGAGAAATGATGCCTTTCATTTGTTTTCCTGCCATTCCCTGAAAAGGGCTGACAGAGGAAAGAGGAAAGCAGAGTGGGATTTGGAGGTTGGAGGGTTCAAAGGAAAGAGGGTGTTTTTTTTTTTTTTTTGTTGAAGGCTCTCAACAATATTGTCTGATTTGCAGGTAACTTAGTAATTGCTGTGCCCACATTTGACAGTGAAGGGGAAAGTCGCCCCCTGGTGGCTGCATTTATTTATTCGTTGTGTTTTATTAGGGTATGTGGAAGTTTTGACCTAGATACCATTTTTGTTGAAAAAGAAAACATTTATGTTAATGTGTTTTAATTGAGTCCCTTTGTATGTGATACTGTGTGTGTCCTGTTGAACAATCTGTATTTCCTGTGAAGTGTTCAGAAATGAGAAATTAAGTGATGGACTTCCACAACAGAAAGACATGATGTCCTTAGTCAACTTTCACATGACAGCAGTTTTCTTATCTGCTCTTATTTTCCTTATGACCAATTCAGTGACTACTTCTGTTCCTGCTTTATATTAACAACCTTCACCACTGTGAAACAGCTACAGGAAGTCACACACACACACACACACACACACACACACACACACACACACACACACACACTCAGAATTAGACATTAAATCATTAAAATAAAAAACAGTATATCCAGAGCCAGTGGTAAAATAGTTCCTGTATGTGCAGTTGAGTTTAGCTAGAGAAAGACACTGACTTTTTATTTTTATTTTAAACTTGTTCGCTGAGCATCTTTCAGTGGAATGAAGTGGCTGCCACGTTTGCGTTACCCAACCTTTTGTTTTAATGCATCAGGGGTTAGTTGAAGGGCTGCAGGCTGCGGGGGCAAACCACAAACCCTCTAACATATAATAAAGATAAGCTGCATCTTTTGCTCCTCCATCCCTGTTGTACGGTAGACCACATCATAGGCTCTGGTCATGGGTACACATTGTATGTCACAGGAATCTCAGCCAAATGGAAATCTGACATACAAAGAGCGCATTCATTTTTACTATATTGCCTCTAAGGAAATGCATTCCCAGCAAGTTCCAGTAATTCAGCTTTTAATGCAGCGAGGCTCTTAAGTCTCAGTACATTACATAATAACAGGTCAAGAGAGTAGTTTGTAGTTCACTGTTTATTTAGTCATTTTGTTCATGAAAATACACCTTTGTATGAATCTTAACTTATTACCCCCCCCCAAAAAAAAAAAAAAAATTCTGGAAAACAACAACAGCTGGAAACAGTGTGAGGGTTTAACAGGCAGTGGTTTTGGCATGTGATTGGCTACTGATTACCCTCGTTGTCTCACATTTGAACCGCAGCCAACTTTCATTCGTAAACAACAAAAAAGAGAGCAGCGCCAACCTACGGGCATCAGCCAGACCAAAGTTAGCCTACAACAAATGTAGGGACATCTGGCGTGTTGCTTCTTGCTTTGAAAGGTTTTCCGTGTGGGCACAACAGGGCTTTTCTTCTTACTTTTAAGCTTCACCCCACAATTTTCCTCTGTCTGACTGCCTGGAGTGTGCCCAGTGTGCCCCCGAAGTATGTTCAGGACACGTTGTGTGGGCGGGGACGAAGGAAGATGACACCCCACTTGTTCATTGTCTGCATTTGCTCATTTCTATTCACGCAGTGTGCTGGAACAGCATGTACGGGGCAGAAAACAAATGTATGTCTTTTGCCTTTTTTGTGTCAGCACTAAAAATGGTACAGTAGCCCTCCATCCTTTCAAAGGGCTCATTACTACAAGCTAATAAGAGTTTGGAGGATAATGTGTTCCAGCGATAACTATATTTGAGGCCAAACTTGTAATCAGGATTCTCGAATACGCGACCGACAAAGGTTTTGTTAATGATCTTAAGTGCATAGGAAGAGGCTTTTATTTATAAGTGATGGTTAATGTATTTTTAAAAGGTGTATTTTGGGTCTGTCTGACCCCTCTTCTCATGTAGTCTTTCAGTGACATCATTTGATTTCTGTGTGTGTGTGTGTGTGTGTGTGTGTGTGTATGTGTTTCCTGCAGCAGCTGCAGCTGCGTTCAGCATTTATGCAGTAAGTGAATCCATTCCTCTTTTAGTCTGTGATCTGTCTCTTTCTTGGCTGGAAATTTGAGGAATCTATACAGTCTACTCACCAAATCTCCATGATCCCTCTGGGTCCTGAAGTTGTGAGGCGTGTATGTGTGTGTGTGTGTCTGCATGCGTGCACACCCACGTACGTAACCATGCAGCAGGCGCCTCATAGGCTCATTCAGGCCAGCTGTTAGGCTCCTGCTGTCCCTCTCCATGGCTGGGCATGTCTCCGCACTAGTGTGTGTGTGTGTGTGTGTGTGTGTGTGTGCAAGAGAGACACACATTTGTCCCTTACCGGATAACACATTGCTGATTAGTAAGTGTTTTCCTCTCTCATCAAGTCTTGACCACCTGGAAAAGGGTCCACTTTATTACCCCCCTCGCTGTCGAAACAGCTGTGTGTATAAATCAAGATAGTCTGTGCCTCACAAGTTAAGTTTTAACTTAATCAAGGTACACAAGGACCTTAATTCAAGATAATAATGGCAGTCAGGCTAGTGCAACAAGTCTAAAAAAAAGCACGATAAACATACATTATTTTATCCATTGCAGATTGAAAATGGTGCAATGAGACAGTCAAAAATCTCCACAAATGCACACATGACCACGGAAACAGATTATATGTCCTTTCAAGATGAGTTGGTTGTGAAGAAATATTATAGTTTTTAAGTTGTTATGGGTTTTAACTGTGCTAATGACATTTCAGGTAATTATACTGGTTTTTAGCTCAAAGTCGGAAGTAAGCTAAGAGGTCAAGAACGCTGTAGGATCTGACTATAATGGACAGATGTTTTGCATAGAAAGTGTTTGTATTTTTCTTAATTGCTGCATTTTACAGTGATAAGAAATTCCCGCTGTTAGAATAGCAGCCATTTTGACTTGTTAAAGTAAGAAAATCACAGCGATTATTTAACGTTCATGCTGTTTTGTCCAAGTGTCCCCTGAAGCTGTAAACAGTGTGACAATGAGCCATATGGAATTAAGCTGTTGTTAATTTTATCATTCACACCTGTGCTTTTTGGACTTTGAATGTCTTCCCATTCATGAAAAGGGGCCTGTTGTATAACTTATCTAATCAGTGTGACGACATCACGGATAGATTCCTGGCCCGGGGCCTCTTCATCGTCTCCCTCTTGAGATGGTGTCCAGTCCGTTTTCTTGTGAATCGCATATGTTTGTATGTGATCTGTTGCAGCAGAGGCGTGTTGAGTAATATTGTCTATTTCACACAAAGAAAAGAGGAGAGAGTTGAACACAGGGCAAGCCACAGCAGTGGAGTGAAGAATGTGACCTCTTGTGCATTCCTCTCTCTAATAACTGGTGCAATCCCCCTCCTTCTTTTCTTTCTTTTCTTTTCCTCCCTTCTTCTTTTTTTGTCTTTCTCTTCTCTCTGTCATTGTCTCTTCTTTCTTTTGTCTTGGTTTCATTCTAAGTTTTTGTGAAGTGGATTTTACACCTCAGAGAACAGAGAACAATAGCAAAAACAAGCAACAGGCTAAATTGATGGAAATCGACAGACAAAATCACAGCATGCAACAGTAAACAATATAAGTAGCAGGATAATATAGTTGAAAGTGTATTGGAGTAAGTTATGCATTTACTTGTATAGTTATCAACTATGTGACACTATTTCTGCAATGTTAAACAAGACATGCAGCTTATTATGAATGCTATGGATGGTTGATATTTAGCTAACCCATGTTTACTCTAAAAAAATGTACTTGGTGTGCATGAAATGATTGGTTGGTCCAGAAGATGTAAAACCTTACACTACACCTGACATGTTTATTTTCAGGTTATACATCACATTTCTAAACTAGAAATGAGAAGTGATTAGCTACTTGTAATGGAGTTAATTTGAAGGAAACCAAATCCCAAATGCAAACAAAGGAAGAAGAAATCACAAAGGCACAAACCAAAGCTTAAACCAAAGCTTTTTCCATATACATAAGGTACACTGTGTTTTGCTCGGAACAATTGAAAGTGTAAGCATGTCGGTTTAAGACAAACAGTCCTGTTGAGTCACTGACTCTCACCCTGGTTTTTGTTATTTGGATTCACTTCAGCATCTGCAGCAGTGTGTGTGTTATGAAATTCGTGCTTGCGATTGCCCAGTTTCTGACAAGAAAGTAATTATTAACTGAAATATCTTGTTGTTTGTTGCAAACCCGTGTATTGGCTGCAAATTTAGATTTTCTCATATCACCCTCATATTCCTTCCAGTCAAAAGACTGCGTTTGTGATCTAACGTCTGGTCGTCAGTGTTAAGTTCCTGTCAGAGCAGTAAGTCATCATCAGGACAAGCTCTTCCATTTTCTTTTGTCCCCCCGTTGTACACACACACACACACACACATACATACATACAGCACATACAGCACTCACATGCATACCGTGAACCTCCAAGTTGGGATAGGAATGCAGCGTGGGAGCTCTTCGCCACCCGGGTCCACGCACACATATACAGGAAGAAAAAAAAACACCCCCTGTCTCGAGCAGGCAGCTCCAGACGACGCAGCTGTTGTTTTCTCTGCAGACAACCTGCTACCTAGGATGCCAGCTTTGCCGTTTTGTAAAATATGTCAGCCATTTACGGGCCCTCTCGGTCAGGGCCTCTGTCCCCCTGCAGATAACAGGATAAAGTCTTTGGGGGCATGATTTTGACGGGGCAAGTTGATTTTCCTAACAGTGTCACAGCATCTGGAGTGCTAAACTGCACAAATATATTCTTTTAAATCTAATTTCCATCGAACAGGAATGACAAAACTCATTCCACTTGGGTATCATCTGGCCAGTTACGTTATTGTCTGGTTTTGTCCCCCCCTCCCCTCACCAGTCCAGTCCATACAGTACTGGTATGCTGTCCTGTCCCTTTTTGTGTTGTGTTAAGCTCCTCTTCACAGCACTAAAAGAAAGGGGGCCTGCTATGCTCGCTGCATCTGGATCCACTTAGACACAAAGAAGAGCCCGAGCAGCTCCACTGCTGCAGCCGGAGAGCCTCGTAGCCAGAGTCACTTTCCTATGTGTCTGTTGCTGGTTTTTTTTTTTTTTACCCCAATGGGCACACAGACAGATGGGCTCCTTCCTCAGGCATCAAGATAACATCAGTGGTTGATAGTCTGTAAAAACGGACAGGGCATCTACAGTCCCTGTTAACTCTGTCCTCTCTCATCCACACAATGTTGTTGACTTAATAAGTTAGACCCCAAAGTAACCTTTAGTGCTTTCTTTCTCTTTCGATTGCCGTTGAATTGCAAACCTCCCACACACGTACAAGTTTCTTCTCTGCTTTCTCTCTCCCTCTTGAGTTTGGCTTCCCTCTTCTGCACGCTCATAAAACAATGGAATATAAAAAGTTGTTCTTTCGTTCCAGGCACTCTGATTCAAATTGAGTAGTTTAAACTAAATTCTGAAAATGACTGGATTAGCACCCTCTCCTCTCCACACAGGTTGCTATTTCTGACTCACAGCTCATTTGCCTGGCCTCTCTCGATTAATTTTTCACCGACCTTCTTGGCACAAATCTTGGCACAAATGATTAGCGCAGCATTTTGTCCCCCGTCAAGTGATGAATAGTTGTGCGCATTTGACCTGGCTTTCTGTTTTCTCAAAGTATGAAGTTTTAACTCTTGGCTCGCGTGCATACATTTCCATTCTCTGCAGGATTGCATATTTCTGGCACTGCATAGTTTCGCCAGCGCCTACAGCAGTCAGAAATGAGCAAAGGTTCTGCTTAGTCACCTGGGTTGTGTTGCCCTATTCTGCGTCTGTCATCATGATAAAATGGATCCTCCGGTCCTGTTCCAGTCAGCCGGAGAGGTTCAGGTCTCCTCTGTCTCTGCTCAGCGTGCCAGCAGGTCTGCTCGGCCCGTCCGTGTGGAAGACTGCTGTAAAGCCGAGCTGACAGTGGACTGTTAATGGGTCTCCTCAAATGAGACGGATTTGGCCAGAGGGAGAGTTTTTGTGTGTGTATGTGTGTGAGAGAGTAGATACACAAGAGTGTGCACATAAAATGGATTTCATCATAAAATGTGTTTAATGACCTCTGGGTCAGTTTCACTGTTTCCATGTAAAATATAGTGGGAAAACAGCTCCTAAAAAGCCCAGAGAGGATCGACGCTGTTTCGTCTTTTGTTCTCTGTACTCACATGGTGATTTCTAAACATCAGATGCCTTAGGAGAAATTTTAATTTGCCTGCAAGTTTGTATACATACTTCTGTAGGATCAGTTATGCTGCTGCCCACACTGGTGACTCATTACCACCGCAGACCGATGCTAAAGCCCGTAACCTTGAACCAGAGCAGCCGCTGTTTTGTCCTGAAGTGTCTCCTCTCCCTGTGGACAACACTAAGTGGAGAATTACGTGGAAGTCTAAACCCTTTAACCCCGTCTGCTCGTCTGCACGTCTCAGACACTCGGGCTGCGTTCTCCAGAGGGCCCTGTGTAAACAGCGCACATGTCCATACGCCACATACCTACCTCTGGAGTGTCTGATATTTAAATACGCTCGGCCGTTACGGATCGCTGTGGAGTGCAGAATGATGGACCAAGAGTTGTGCAGAATCACCCCATCTCCCACCCTTCGACTTGTCTCTAATTAGAAAGCTTGCTTGGTTTAAAAGTGTAATAACTCTTGTTTCATGACTTGGATGGACAGGACCGATGCCAAGTGTCGGCTGGCTTACATTTCTAACATTGTTAGACAGTGTGATTATGTTTCCGTGTGTGTGTGTGTGTGTGTGTTTGCCCTCATGCACAGACCAGGACAGGACAGACATCAAGCGGTCCTCAAATGTCATATTAGTAATGTAACATTTAAAGACAGTATCTTCTTTCCATCTGCTTCATTTCTGTTATTTGAGCGTCAACTTGACACAGTATTAATTTATCATACGAGTTATGGCCCACTTCTGCCCTCACCGCGTCACCACATGTCAAAATGCTCATAGCAGATGTCAGCAGTTAATCATGCGATGGTGTGAATTATTGAGATGCATTCCTGCTCAGTGCGTTCTGGTAAAAGTGTGAAAGCAATACCCAGTTCATAATTCGTAGTTAAGAAAGGGTTAGGGTTAGAAATACAGCAAATGGACTCACATTATCTAAATGCTGTAACACCGGTATAGTTTGAATGTGGCCTCCGAGCACGGGAATACAACTTGCTCTCTGCTTGAAGCTTTAAAGAAAGCAGGAGGGGGGGTACATGAGAGAAGGGCCAAAAATCATCCCGTGGGTGGATGTACGTCAGCTAACTGTTAACATACACGGCCCGGATTATAAAACGCGAGCGAGCGATTCTCCTATGAGCTCACTTCCAAACAATGTGCTTCATGTTTCTCCATCTGCAACCTTTTTTCCTCTTTCCTCCTCCATTTTTTATAGCCCCTCTCCTCTTCCCTCCATCCTCTCATCTCCCCAACGCTCTGCAACTGTGGTAAGTTAATGGGCCTTTCTCAGAGTTGGAGGAAGCCTGCATTTCTTCTTAATTGGTGTTTGGGGTGGCGCATGAGAGGAACACAAATGTTTGCCATACCAGCGCTCCGGCGATGATGTAGGGCCTGGTGCCATGTGACTGGATGTTCGGGGTATTGAGGTCATTGCTTGCAAAGCCGCTGGTGCCGAGCCATGTTTAAGAATACCCATAGACGCTAGCAAGAGCATTGCGCTGCCCACACTTAACAGACATGGGTAAAATAAGTTGATCTTACATACACATCAACATCTACCAGTCTGAAGAGCTCAACTCATTGGTGTACTTCTTTTGACTTCTAGAGTGACCTGTGGTTTTTCAGTTTTTTAGATTCCTCTGAGTTTAAAATGGAAATCTTAACATAGATTTCACTATTGATCAGGGAGTTATTTACATATCTATCTTTATGGATTTAAGGGGCCTGTTATACATCACTTGAAGTGCTTTTTAAAGCCCTTTTTAAACCTTTTGTCTTGAATATTGGGTTCTCTCTCAATACCCCACAACTACAAGCCTGTAATGCAGACAATAAACCAAAAGTGAAGCAGCCTTTCATTATTTCCTGGTACCTTTTTGTGATTTTATGCCCTCCCTTGCTTGAAGGACTTTTCCAACTCTCAGAAGCCTCCCGTGAAGCGAACATAATAATCACATTATAGTAACCAATGGTGAAATTTACATGCTCACCCATTAGCAAGCTTGCTCATAAATGTAATTATAGCATCCAGTGAACGTAGGCCCAGCCCGTCGCTCAGACAGACATGACCTTATCTTTGGATTTTCTTTTCTCTTCTTTTTTTTCCCCCCCTTTTTCCTCCTCTATAGCCTCCTCATATTTCTCCTTGTCTTATATATTGCACATGAATCAGTTTTGTCTTCAGAGACATCTGTTTATTGTTATCTTCTCCTCTCCTTATATTACTTGCCAAGTGGACCAGTCAACCTATCATCCTGCACCACTTGACATTTTGTATTATCAGCTGAATTTGTTTAGAAACCCCCTTCAGTTTCAGTCCTGTGAAGGTTCAACCATCAGAATGTACGTAGATATGACGAGAGCGTGTCCCAAGTTGTCTGGTATCCTCTTAATTTTCAAACAAGACCATCAAAAACTTCAGACAATTTCAATACACTCCAGTTTGTTAATTGACAGTGTGTTAAGAACTGCTAGATAAACCAATGCAGTCTACTATGACCGTCCTACATTAAATCTTGTGCAATCAGGCAGGTTATAATGTTAGGTTTTTGTAAAACTATTTTAGAGATGCGTTGATTCAATTTATGAACATTTTAGAGGCTGAAAATTTAATCCACCATCATATAAATTGAAGCTTATAGCGGCTTTTCACTCCCAGAATTTCTTTATATTGCAAATTAGGCATTCTGGTGGAGAAACTTTCCATATTTTTTTAATGAGGCCGTTCAAGCCATTTTACCTTGAACCTTTTTTTTCTGTATGCGTCATATTTGTTTTTGGTGCCTTTGCTCCCCTGATTGGAAATTCCAGTGACCGGGTCAGTCGGGGGAACTGGTTTGCTGTGGTGTCATCAAGCGAGCTTCCCACCAGTATGTAATCACCCACTTAACTGGGCTTCTTATCTCCGAGGGGATGTTTGTCATGTCAATGGAAAAATATTTGCTAGGCTCAGTCAGTAGATTACAGCTGTCTTTTGTGGTCTTTTGTTTATTTCAGTGTAATGATGATCAACAATCCTTTCAGCCCGTTTTATAGAAGTGGACAAAATAACAAAGACATAAAATGGAATAAATAAAACTGAAAGCAGTTTCACATAATACAAAATTTGTCACCTGGCTTTTGTTTTGAGGTTGAATGAATGTTAATGTCATTGTCTTCACATTATGTTAATGACCGACTATAATTTAGACAAAGAAGGACATAATGCCCACGTTTTATCCTGTAATAACGAACAGACGAAGAAAAATTTTGGTTAAATTTGAGCCTAAGTTGAGCAGGGATGTAAGCAGTGGTCAGCTGAAGCAAAAGGCATTTGATGTGCAGTCCAAGTATTAGTGATAAATTGGTGTTTGTGGATTGTGCTAAGAATTTATCATTGTCAAGTGAGGATGAATCAGTAGTTGACAAATGGGAGAGGAGCCACTGAACACAGAGGCCATCGACACTTCAAAACATTCATGTCTGGGATTATTCGCTCCTTCCAGATATGGCCGAACCACTGCAGCTGATGATTTAAAAAGATAAATGTTCTTATTTTGGTTAATTTAGATATGTCGCTCGCTTCATTCCCATCTAAAAATGAACCTTGTTTCAGCGGTGTGTGAAGTCCAGAGTGGACCGGTGAAGGTTATACTTTCCTCCCTGTTAGTTGCTCCTGATTGAGAGCTTTAGCTTTAACAACCCGGTCCTGTTTCCAGAACTGATTCCTCAACCTGTAAACATTTCAGTGTGAAGGGCGTGGGGGGGGGGGTGCATAGCGGGGAAGAGGAGAAAGAGGCAGAAAGACAGTGAGAGGGGGAAGGGGGGTTAAAAAGTTGGGGGAGGAGCTTCTTGTAATCATCTCATGAATTCAACAGAAGGGAAGAAGAGTGATTCAGAGTTTACATTGATCCTAATCTCCTAAAATCAAAGTTTTTAACTAAACTTCTCTGTCTTATATGTTGGTATGAAGTGTGTGCTGCTGTTTGTATTATTTTCAGTGAGTGCTTGTGTGTGTGTGTCTGTGTGTGTGTCTGTGTGTGTGTGGCGGTCTCTCCCTCCTCATTGTGTGTTTGCTGCTAAAGGTGGGAGGGCTCAGCTGATGTCATTGAGTGCAGCAGGCTGATCCTGAAAGAAGCCCTTTGTTGGCAGCTGTAGCACGAGTAGTCCCTGCTGCTTCAGATCCACACTCACACAGGGGACGGGAGAGAGGAATGGCACCGGTCAGACGGCCCCACTGCCCACTCAACTGACACATCCACAGGTCCTGCGAGACTTTGGACTAAAAACCGAGCCTTTTTGGATAGCTTTGAGTCTTCAGAAAGGGGGGAGCTAACCCAAAGCCCAAAAGCTGAAGAAGGGGGGGGGAAACAAAAAAAACATGGAGCCGCTCAGAAGAGAAAGTTGATAGACTTTGCCGGACTCTGCTTTTTCTGTTTCAAGGAGGAAAAAAGCACATTTACAGCGTCTAAAAGGAACGCAGCAAAGAAACCAGTAAACTTCAACACCTATTTCGGCTCTGGCTATTCCTCCTTTTTGTCAGTTTTTTGTTCTTTTCTTGAATTTGAATTGTTCTCGTGTTGGACACATGTAGAGGGGAAACGTTTGAGGGACATCTTGATTTGAACCAGCGACAACATTTTCCAGCGGGAAGGGAAAGAAAGCAAATGAAAATGTTGGAGATATGCCTGAAATTGGTGGGGTGTAAATCTAAGAAAGGCCTCTCGTCCTCCTCCAGCTGTTACTTGGAAGGTAAGAATATTTTGTGATGGCTGCGGTGTCGTCTTTTAGCTCGGGCCGTGATTTTGAAGTTGAGAAAGACAAACTATAATTAAAGTAGAGTTGTCAGAAAGCGGGGGGGAAAAAGATCAAAAAACATAGGAGCTTGGGAGACATGTAGAAGGATAAAAGATGAAGTATCACCGTGTGAAGGCTCAACGATGATTTCTGCACTGTGGAAACAGAAGAATGGGGAGGGGGAAAGCCGAGAGTAAGCACAGGGGAGGGCGAGGGAGGCCAGACACATTGGCTAGCTGGAGAGGAAAGAAGTGGAAAAAGAGACGGAGAGGAGAATACAAGGAAATCTGACTCCTGGTCGTGTCCCACTTAACTCTTGTTTATGAGGAGAGGGGATCTAATCTCAGTCTGCACTCTCCTTTTCAGTGCTCTGCCATGTCCTAGTGCTTACATTTTGTTCACTACTTCTCTAAGATAATTAGATCTTTATATTTCGCATTTCTTTCACGTAGGCAGCGTAGCGATTATTACTTTTCCGTTACTTCTCATTAGACGCTTATGGTCAGAGTTAAAGTGGGTAATTGATTTTGCCGTGATGTATGAAAGGAACACGAGGGGAATTCGAAGAAATCTGAGCACATCGAGTTTCTGCAAATCAACATAATAATTGATTAACAATGGAAGACTCAAGTAGCTCTTAAACATGCCAAAGATTGCACAACCAAATGATTTAATAGAGTTAATAGTCCTGGTACACTGAAGTGGATGAGGGTGATAGAAAGTCTCTCATTTCCAAGACCATATGGTACAAGGCAAAGCAAATCTCATGCTGGGACGCCTCACCCCAAATCAAATGTTCATTAGATCTCCAAGAAGTAAACTATTTGACTTTATTAGGATGAAAATAGTCTTTGAACGTAATGCAATTAGAATATTTCATGACACCTTTTAGTTATTCTAAATGATTAAAATGATGATCATGAATATCCTATCATTGATTAAATATATCCCACCGTAGGTTGGACCACATCAAATGTTCAGTCTCAATCTGTTCCCCTTGTTCTCCACCGCCTTCCACTCAGGTGATGACAGGTGATGCAACGCAAATATGTTAAAGATTTTCCTTTTCTCAGCCCTCAGAAATATGTGGTTTGGTTTGAGACCAGTGCCAATGCAATGGACCACACTGTTGTATAGACTCGCGCTTTTGGAGCCAGACCACCTCGGTTTCTATTGTGCCAGGTAGTTAGTTGCATTTTCCTTTCATCCAAAGTGTAAATCAGCTCACTTAAGGCAACTGGAGTCAAAACAAAAGGAGGTCAAAACAAAGGAGGTCTTAGATTTCATCACCAGGACCAATTTGAACCAGACATGGTGTGTGTATGTGTGTGTGTGGTTTTTTTTTTTTTTTAAAGTAGTTTGGTGTTTGAAGAAATTTCCATCTCGCCTCAGTGTATGACTTTGGGAGCATTCCTGTTGCTCACAGTAGTGCCGTCATAGCTATGAATTCTTTACAAGTTCCACACGCATTCAATCAACTTGAGTGTCATCTCAGTAACTCAGCCAGGACATGCTGCAATTTCTCCCACTGCATGACTGATAACGGGCCTTTTCTTCTTTTTTTTTCCAGTTTCTTTCTCACACCCGACTTTTTCCTTTTTTAATGTCTTTTTATTTTCTTCTCTCTATGTGCTTGTGTTGCTACCATCCATGTGTCAGTGTGCTGTCACCCTCTCACAAAGAGCTGTGGTATTTGGGGCTGTAAAGCAGACATGTGTTGCATGGGCTGCTCTTTTATACTCTTTATGACCAGGCCAAACTCTGGACATATGGTATGTCTTACTCGCTCTCAGGTCTGTGTTTTGCTTAGTGGTTTTCTTTTCCTATTGTGCTTGATCTCTGGGCCTCAGGTTAAACTCACCTCTGACAAAGTGTGGCTGTTTTTTACTTCAATCGTGATGTTTTCTACATTTTGTTTTTGTTTGTTTTTCTAAAACATTTGTTGGGGCATGGCACTCTTATTTGTGTGACCATAATATTCTAAGCAGTTAATTTAGTTTGTACCAGATTGTAATATTCTTTAAAGTCTCCCTAATAATATATTTAAATAATGCTATCAAACTGTTAAAGGAATAGTTTTGTTTTTGGACCATAAGTTGGTATGAGTTTCTTACCTTTATGGATGTTATCATCTTATGTCTGAACTGTGACTTTAAAGCAAACTACGATCAGCTCAAACATGAGTACTTAAGTTAAAGTACCAGTAAGACTTGTTAAATTACCTAAATGCAAGATGACACAAGACTTTGTCAAACATTTTTCAGATGCTAGTGATCTGAGTGATTGCTGGCTAGTCACTGCCATCACTCATCACCGGGCGGTTATGAAAAAGAAGCAGTTTTTAAATGCCAAACAGACTCTTTTAATTACTGGAATAATGATCATTTTACTTTATGAAAAGTGGCATATTGCTCTGTCTGAAAGTTATTGCTTTCCTAGAGAGCCATTTGGATTTTCTGTCTCTGAACTTTATGATGTGGGACTACAGTCTGTCTTTATTTTTGCACAAGGTACTTAGATACCTGTATCCGTGCCAGCTGAAAGAAACAACCCTTACTGTTGCTCCAAAATGCAAAATGTATGTCTCTCTTTAGGACTGGAATCAACTTAAATAAGACAGTCAGGTGATATGCTCCTGATTAAATTGAATCTGGCGCGTTCTCACAGGCAAAATGGCAGGTCTGTGACCTAAAAAGAAGCACCACATTTGGCTTTGATTGTCTCGTTGTGCTCAGGCTGGCGAGCCAAACTTGGCAGAAGAGGCTGTGTGAAAGTCTTTCACCCTCCTCCCAACACACTGATGCCTGCAACTTGTCAACAATGTCATGTGACTGGCTGTGGGCTGCATATGGTCTCTTTACTTCCTCAGGGTTGTTCTCGTTTTGGTCTTGCATGCTACAGATTCTTTATTTACTTCTTGCTTTGATTAGCTCAAAAGTCATATCTTCTCCAACCGTGACTCCAAAGCTCCTTCATCTGGGGTGGATACAAACACACTTGGGATTGTACCAGAAAAGGGCTCTTCTTCATTTTTTTTCCTGTTTTGATAACTAGGGAACAAGATGTACTGAACTAATTCTCCAAATAAATCAGTTGTGACATCAATTCCTTGCTGCTTGTCACAAAAACCTTTTTAATTTGAAAGGAATATTTTCAACACACCAAATTGAGCTTTCCTAAATATCAGGTGTTTGGCAGGCAAACCTGTTTGAATTAATGATAATTATCAAGCACAATCTTGATTTTATCTTTTTTTTTTTACAGAATCTTGACTTGACCAAAATAAAATTATAGTAGTTCTTGAGTCAATCTTTTTGGTTTTATGAGTGAAGGTAGAGTGCATTAGAAATTAGATTGAGTTGCCATTTTGTTTGATCAGGTGTGAGCAGATGCCCTATTGGAAATGTGCTTTTTTTGAATATGGTCTTCAGTTGTAGCGACTGAATGTTCTTTCTCATTATTCTTGTGTTTTCTTTGAGATGACTATTTCTGCTCTATCAGTTAAATATATGACAGATTGCTGTAAACTCAGAAGGTTCTTAGGAAAGTAAGAAAAAGAAACCATGGAAAAATGCTGTTTTATATAAAAAAAAGTGGTGTAACTGAAGGCAGATCACTTAAAATACATTTCTGTTGCAATATGATATCTATTAAGAGAGAGTTTGCATTTATCATTTTAAACTGAGAAATGAAAGGCAGTCAAAACAATGATAATGCATGTGCCTTATTTGCTACTGTGGACAGGCTGATAAATGCCCCTGAACCTTTTTATTCATTAAATCATGCAATCAGTTGTCTCTACTGACAAAATTCAGATTATTAGGCAAGCTGTGAGTTCATCCACCTCAGGGTGTGTCCTCATGTCCACTTAAAACCTTATTAATTAGCACGACACAATTTGATTCAATCAGCTATAAAACATTGGAAGAAATTGTGAAACATTTGAAGTCCTCCTCCCCCTGCTGCGGTTATCTAGGCTTTTTCAGAAATGGTTTAAGTGCATTACATGAAATCTGCAAATAGAAAACACTTCTCTGCTCTCAGGCTGTTTCCCAGAAGCCCTGAAAAGTACAGTTTTTAAGCCTCTCTCAGATAAAAAATAATCTAGACAAATTATTAACAATTACAAGTCTATATGAACCTCCTGTTTTTAAATAAAATGGCTAAAAAGATTTTTCAACCATGACACTCTTTGGAAACATTTCAGTAATCCTATTTTGTGTTTATCAGTAATCGCACAACTGAGCATGCCAAAATGAAGTGGAGCTCCCCAAGGCTCTATTCTGGGGCCCCTACTGTTCAATATTTAGATGCCCTCACTAGCACAGATCATAGAAAACAACAAAATGTGTGACCGTGATTTTGCAGGCAAACTTATGTCTTAGTAGGGATTAGAAAAACTTTGTCCACGCATTGGTCTTTTGTGGGCTTGCCTACTTTGACATATTCTTTATATGTCTTAAAAATCTGATGCAGCTGATTCAGAGTGCTGCTGCTGAGTCCTGCGTAAGATCACATCACTCCAGTTCTCTGGTCTTTACACTGGCTTCCTATTTGTCAAATAATTGATTTTAAAATAAGTGTTAGGGTATAAAGCATTGAAATGTTTATGGACAGAGTTCACTGCTAATGTGCTGTTCCACTGTGAACAGTCTTTGACAGGCCTGCTTACTGTACCCAGAGTAAAAAATAGGCAGAGGAGCAGTGTTCAGTTTTTATGCACCACATCTGAAACAAACTAACAGAAAACTAGAAATCTGCTCCAAATTTCAGTTCTTTTAATTCAGGGCTTAAAACGGTTGTGTTTGCCTCTGCATTTCATTACGTTAAGGTCTATTTATTCATATCTCGAGCTGCACTGTAATATTTATTCTACTTTTTCATTTGTCTTGTTCTTTGTTTTAGCTTATTTCTGTCCTATTTTATTTTATTTAAAAATCCTATTCACGTGTCTTTTTATATCATCTTGTGTTTCTTTTATAGACTTTCCTCATTTCAGCCTTATGTAAACGACTTTGAATTGCCTTATTGTTGAAAGGTGCTATATAAATAAAGTTGCCTTGCTGAGTGTATCTGTAGGGACTTGCAGGTCCTTATTTGACAACAGTCTCAATCATCCAGAGAGGGTGCATGTGACTCTTCTGTGCAGTCCTTTGCAGTGTCCTCAATCAGTCTTTAAAGGTTTTTTACAACTTTCAAATCAAACAGACCTTATATCTCCCTCTACAGGCATATGTCTGAAAAAGATACACTCTGCAATCTAGTTTCTTAATGTTTTTTCTCTGTAGAGCCGTGGGAATTTTCTTAACTAACATCAGCTTATCCAGTAAATGCGGTGAACAAGTCGTTATCTTCTACATTATGCAGCTGGAAGACTTGGTTTCGCTCCAGGTCTTCCCAGCATACCGTGAAAAGCTTGTATTTCCTTATATGACTTTCAGAAAGCTTTGACAATGACTGAGTCTTAGACATAATCAGGCAAATGGGCCTAATATTAAATCAGCCTTAAATGTCGAAGGAAACATCTTGAAGATAAATGGTTTTCATATGACAGATAATACAATGGAGGACTGTTTCCTTCTTGTTTGTGTTTGTGTGTGTACGCGAGTGGGAA
This sequence comes from Scortum barcoo, assembly GCA_023238725.1. Taxonomy (NCBI): domain Eukaryota; kingdom Metazoa; phylum Chordata; class Actinopteri; order Centrarchiformes; family Terapontidae; genus Scortum; species Scortum barcoo. The sequence goes on from CM041545.1 coordinate 17,179,216, forward strand.
ATGCTTAGTCGGCCGCAGTTTTCCTGCCTGCGGTACTAATGGCGTGATATGATGTGCTTATTTCAAACCATCATTGACAGCTGGTTTGAGGTTTTGTAAGACTAACCAGCATTTCAGACATGCTGGCAAAGCACAGCTACTGTCTGTTACTGAGCAAAAACATTCGCAACTTTAAGTCTTTGTTAATACTGAACTGTAAAATTCAACATATCACTGGATGTTTGCTCCAAATGTCCATTCTGAACTTTGTGAATGACCATACTTACATTTTATGGAAGTTCTTAACTCCTAATAGGTGTGATAATCAAGTATGTTTTCCGTTATATTGTGTATTATTTAGCCTGGAGGAGAAGCCACAGACTTCCAGTGTTTTTTTCTCATAGTATATTTAATAATTACCGTGTCCTCTGGCGCTAACCTTTGCCCTCAGATCATTGTTCTATGTTGAATTGTTTGTCAGTGTTGGGGAATAGTTTACTTTAATTAATTAATTAATTTAAAATATCTCCTAAATATCTTAAAATATCTTAACTTGTGTTTGTGAAATTCTCCCTGGAAGGTGAAAAGCCCAGTGCAGCTCCAGCCTGTCGTCTCTGTTGGAAAGATGTGGGTGCTTGTGAGCTGGAGGGATGAAATGTAAGATGCCCCTAAAACATGTGTGACAACAGCTGAGCAAGCCGCACAATGGAGCTCATGTTTAGGCCGAACTGCAGTAAAAAAAATCCTCTCCTCACTTCACCTCACTTTTCACTCTCTTCGTCTTAAAACACAATCTTCTCTTTCTTTCCCCACCCTCATTCTTTCCGTTTTCCACATTTTGTAATTTAGCCATCCGTTTTACTGCTCTAAAATTGCTATAATTCAGGCTGTGTCTGTCATTAACATAACTGAGTTAAAACACTTTGAACTCGTTACTCATTACCTGTGAGCGCGAGCACATCCATTTTTACAGTTACAGTGAAGATTCATGCTGAGACACATTCTCACGGTCCGATGTGCCACAGTCGTCTAGGTATTCGAGAAAAAGAAAAACCTGAGTGGGGGATAATCCAGGAAATGAAAAGTTATAAAGACAGCGGGGACACAGCGGGGTCACGTGATCAGGTTTATTGCTCTGATCCCACGTCGGGATCACAGCTGATGACCTGCGTGTTGGAGCAAAGCCCAGTTGAAGGGGCTGTAGGAGAATTCAGATGACACATGGAGAGGCAAGAGTTGACCCTGTTTCTGAATCATCCTGCATGCGTGAAGCTATAAGGGGGGAAAAAGCAGCCTCACAATGTCGCTGCATACCGATCACACGACTACAGATCTCCCCTCAGCAGTGCATTGTTTGACGTTTTTTTCCCCCCTCACATTTTACTCAGCTACATGTGTTCTGACAGGTCGATTCTCCTTTTTGTTTGTTTCAGAAGCTCTCCAGAGACCTGACTTTGAGAGTCAGGGTCTGACGGAAGCGGCCCGCTGGAACTCCAAAGAGAACTTGTTGGCTGGACCCAGCGAGAATGACTCCAACCTGTTTGTCGCACTCTACGACTTCGTGGCCAGCGGTGACAACACACTAAGCATTACCAAAGGTGAGTAAAGGAGAAAAATAAGGCCATATTTGTAGTCGTTTCTGTGATCAAGCAAGGATAATTCAGACCATTTTGAATTAGCTTGAATGAGTGGTTCCGCCAATATGACAGTAATCCCAATTCATTTGAAAAGTTTACATAACTGTCACCATTCATCCATTGTTTGACCACCATTGATGTGCAGTTGAGAAAGTTGAATTCTCAGTAAGGTTGTGAATCTCGCTGGGAATCAGATTATTCGCTTCCCGTCTCCTTCCGTCTCTGTCTTCATCCCCGTCTGACTCTTGCTTCCTGATGATGGTCTCACACGTGGGCTGTTTTCTTCTGAACCAACTGTAAAACAATACCACAGATGGATCACGCGCACAAACAGAGGAAGGAAGGGGAGAACATATGCACCGGAATAAACAAGAAAATGTCCCGAACAGCAGCACATAGCAGCTCATTCTAATGTTAGCCGTTGCACAAAAAAGGTTGATTTTACTTCCAGTCTATATTGCCAAATATGTTTGGACAACAAAATGTCTACTTTTAGGATTTAAATATGTAATTTAAAAATTTTTTTGTTGTGTCCAGTGCAAACGAAAGGTCACCAAATGACTGGTGGAAAAAAGAAATCCCCCTGCCAGAGTTCCTGATCTGAGGAAACATGACATTAGACACAGTGAATTCCTGCATGTCTGACTTAAAACATGCTGAGGTCAGTTCTAGTACAGTGTCCATACAGGGGTATCCTGTTCTCAATACAGATAATACAGAACAGTCCCGCCTGTGGAAATCTTTTCATGATCAGCTGGAACCATTAAAAACAATATTGTGTAAGCTGCAGGTATGTAGCCTACAAGATACTCGCCTGGACAATATCTGAAATTTTACTCTAACTTGTCGTCTAGGAGAGAAGCTGCGTGTGCTGGGTTACAACCACAACGGCGAGTGGTGCGAAGCGCAGACCAAGAATGGCCAGGGCTGGGTGCCGTCCAACTACATCACCCCCGTCAACAGCCTGGAGAAACACAGCTGGTACCATGGACCCGTGTCACGCAACGCTGCCGAGTACCTGCTCAGCTCGGGCATCAACGGGAGCTTCCTGGTCCGCGAGAGCGAGAGCAGCCCCGGCCAGAGGTCCATTTCTCTGCGGTACGAGGGGAGAGTCTACCATTACAGGATTAACACTGCGTCTGACGGCAAGGTAGGCATCAGGAAACACAAACACCTACTGTATACACACCCCAAGATCTTTCCATATATATAATAACCCCAACACACGTACACAAACACTTAAAGGTAAATCCTCTTTCACATAAATTGAGGTCTAAATCATATCAAAATTAAATCCAACATATAAACCTCATAATTTTTGTGGTTTATTATTTTTTCATAAAGGCAGGATGTTATTTAACAGCATATGACAGGATGTTCCACATTGTTCTATGTCAGCTGTAGTCAGAATGTAAATATAGTAGACAGGTGCAGTAACCACAGGGATAGCTTTTCAGACGGTGTAGCATTTTGAGAGATAGGAGGACTATAGTTGAATCACACACAGACACACACACACACACAAAGTGGTACTGATATCTGCAAGAACAGATCAGTGCATTGTTCTATTCTCCCTCAAAGCTTGATGCAGCGCAGATTTTCATCATTCAGAGATCTTAAGGTTATGAATTTATTATTTAAGTGTCCATTAAATGCTTAAAAACTTTATGCAGTTTTGCATAATGAATTACTTAAACATTTATGTGAAGAATTTAAGACTCAGGCTCGGCAGAAGAAGAATGGCAATAGAAAAGGCTTTTAAATGTCACAGGAACTCCATCCTGATGGTCCTGATGAATAAGTGCAGGCCATATTTCACTGCATCTTTTGCGGGATTCCCCGAAAGAGCCATGCCAATTGAAGAGCCCTAGCCATATTGGCTGTGTCACCCCCCTCCCTACCCCCCAAGTCTGTGATGCAGCGAGGTGCGCTAGCTTGAGGAACGCAAGCTACGACAAGAATGCCTTTAACCACCACTGTGCTGCTCATAATGGCCAGCAGACGCGAGGCCGGCCAGACACTGACGCCCATGCTAAGACATGCATTAGCACAGACAGATGCAGCCAAGTATGCACACGCACACACACGCAACAAATGGACGAAAAACACATAGACACACAGTTCCCCATCTCATATTGTTTTCCATCCTCCCACTGAGCTACAACTCAAGAGTCTGGTATGATAGACCTCTCCAATAATTTGAGATTACCTCAGCACTCCCCCGAGCTGCAGTTTGTTTCACACTGACTCTGTGATTAACACTGCTCTGAATAACTAAGGTTTAAACATTAGTAAAACACTTTTTTTTTTTCCCCCGTTGATTTAGTAAATGGTCATAGTTTAAGCCAGGAGAGCAGCCAACTGACCATTAAATCCTCTTTAGATTTCAAAGGTCTTTTCACTGCAGTCAAGGTTGTTCATTTTCCCCTTGTTCCTCCACATACCTCCAGCTTGCTCAAAGGGCCCGTTCATGAGTAAAGAAATGCACAGTGCAGATTGTAGAGCAAATCATTTTTAGGGTTATGTAAGACTTGGACAATGGAAAAGACTGTGTCCACTGAGCCCTGACCGATATCCTTCCCTCCACCAGCTTCCTGACGAATGCCTTGTGAGTTTTGAATGGGCTAAGGCCGTTCTTTATGAAGAAAATATTTTAGTGTCGTTTTGTCAGGCCTTAGTAGATGATTTCATGCTGTATTTCTGGCACTTTGCCCGCTATGTCTGGTCTCATGCAGTTCCTTAATAGGATTTTCTGTCTCCATGCATGACAAGCGAGAACTATCACTTTAATGCACTTTAACACAACTAGTCTTCTGTAGTTCTTAATAAGCTTTGTTTGTTAAAATTTTAACAGCTGCGTTGCACTGTTTAGACAGTCTTGTAGTTTTAAATGTCCTCATGACAATAAACTTGTGTGTCTCGTCAAAACTATCTCAGACATATAGTGTAGCACTGGTATTATTGTTGTCACAGTTAAAAATAATCTGTCAGCATCCCAAACTGAACTGACCTCTCATGTACATCTACTGAAATGTAGAATCTGTTTTTCCTCCAGCTGTACGTCTCGTCAGAAAGCCGTTTCAACACACTGGCGGAGCTGGTGCACCACCACTCCACGGTGGCCGATGGCCTCATCACCACGCTGCACTACCCGGCACCGAAGCGCAACAAGCCCACCATCTACGGAGTGTCTCCCAACTACGATAAGTGGGAGATGGAGCGCACTGACATTACCATGAAGCACAAGCTGGGAGGGGGCCAGTACGGGGAGGTGTACGAGGGCGTTTGGAAGAAGTACAATCTTACTGTGGCAGTCAAGACACTAAAGGTAAGGAGACGAGTTGAAAAAGAGTGATCTCTGCAAACAAAAGATTATTATTATTACATTATTCATGTATGCCTGCTGCTCCTGAACTCATAAAGTTTGACTCCTGACTGTGAGGAAAGGATGCATGTCCTTCTGGTCAAATGGAAACATTTTGACACCAACTGTAATCCCACATTAACAGTGTCACTATAAATCTTTAATTTGGCTGAATAATGCTACCATCTGGTGTCATACGACTGCAACTGCAACCAGTGTGTGTTTTTGCTCACTTTAACTCCAGGAGGATACAATGGAGGTGGAGGAGTTTCTCAAGGAGGCTGCTGTCATGAAAGAGATCAAACACCCCAATCTGGTACAGCTGTTGGGTATGTAAACTTGTTCAGTGGCATCAGTTTAAAATATGTCTCTCTTGCCAATGTGCTCACGTAAATTAAATAGTTGATAGTCCAGTGCAGCAGTATATTTTCAAGATTTCCTCTGCATAAACGCAAAGAAAATAGCATCCAAACACACATTGTTTTCGGTTATTTTTGATCTCTTGTAAAACCTGTTTCCCTGACAGGTGTGTGCACACGGGAGCCACCGTTCTACATTATTACAGAGTTCATGACCCACGGTAACTTACTGGACTACCTGAGGGAGTGCAACAGAGAGGAGGTGAATGCAGTGGTGCTGCTCCACATGGCCACACAGATCTCCTCTGCCATGGAGTACCTGGAGAAAAAAAACTTTATACACAGGTGGGTGTAAAGATCTTTGTTTTTGAAGTCTAAACTGTATTGAAGAGACAGACGTTGACAGGCAGCCTGATTAATTTTACTTTGTCACAATGAAAGCTGCAAGAGTACTCGAGAGGGATTTGTCTTGAAATCTTATTTTCCTCTTTTTATCAAATTCCTGAGCTGCTCTCCTCTGACTCTCCCATCTGTTCTCGCAGGAGGACCGACTTGTATCACAGACAAGTTGATGTTGTAACACAGCTAGTTTGTTCTGGCACGTTTAACAAGGTCCTTTAGAAGAGATGAGATGATTTATGCCTTTCGTATTTGCCAAAGTGCATTTTAATTTTTAAACTTGACAAGACTCAGCTTGTGACTCTGCTCCCCACACACACAAAAAAAGAACTGTAGAAATCCAGCACTGCAGTGGATGTTGTAACAAGACACACACTTTCTCTTTGTTTGCGTTCTTCTTTGTTTTTTTGTTAATGTGTTCAAGTCAGCTCACTCATTTTGTGGAGTAGTTTGCTGTCAGTAAGCCACCGTTGCCTCCAGTGCATTGCTGATTCTCTCTGTGTTGTGTCCTGCAGGGACTTGGCTGCCCGTAACTGTCTGGTTGGAGAGAACCACCTGGTAAAGGTCGCAGACTTCGGCCTCAGTAGGCTAATGACTGGAGACACCTACACCGCTCATGCTGGGGCCAAGTTCCCCATCAAGTGGACTGCTCCAGAGAGTCTGGCCTACAATAAGTTCTCTATTAAGTCTGATGTGTGGGGTAAGTTTGATCTCATTCAGACGACGCTAAAATGTATTCCTGATGTATTTCTGCTTCAATAGCTAATTTCTTTCAGGTTCCTGTTCAACAGGAGGAAACCATTTGACTCATTACAGTATTGCACATATTCCCACCATATTCCAGGCACTGACTTCTTGTTGTGTTTCTGTTGTTGGTCATTGTATGAGTCACACAGTTAACTGTCCTGTGCCTTCATCTCCAGCATTTGGCGTGCTGCTGTGGGAGATCGCCACATACGGCATGTCCCCCTACCCTGGCATTGACCTGTCCCAAGTGTACGAGCTGCTGGAGAAGGACTACCGTATGGACCGACCGGAGGGCTGCCCCGAAAAGGTCTATGAGCTCATGAGGGCCTGTGAGTAGCAAAACTCATCAATCTAGATTAAAAGTGCTTTGTTCTATTGGAAGGACTTTTTTTTACTCTTATTTTTTGTGCTTGTTGCCAGGCTGGAGGTGGAACCCTTCAGAACGTCCGTCTTTCGCTGAAACACATCAAGCCTTCGAGACCATGTTCCAGGAGTCCAGCATCTCTGATGGTCAGTGCTTTCTTTCAAGAATTTCCTTCAGGATTAACAGTTCTATTTTATCTAATCTTTTTTAATATCCCAGTCAACACTGTTTCCTCTGTCGTAGTTATTAATGTGAAGTGCTGTTTGATTGCTTGTTAAATCTTTACTCTGTGTATTTTTAGAGGTGGAAAAGGAGTTGGGAAAGAAAGGGAAGAAGCCGACATTAGGCCCCCTCCAGCAGGCTCCGGAGCTGCCCACCAAAACCAGAACTCGCAAAAACATGGACAACCGGGATGGAGATAGTCCAGGTGAGATGCACTCACACCCACGGCACATCTTCCCCTTCTCACAACTTGTTGTAAAATAGTCCAGCAAAATGATTCCCTCTCAAATACACATAAAATATTCTTGATTAAATTAACTGTAAAGACTTAATCTTTGTATCTAAAGATGTTTGGCCAAAATATTTTATGCTTTTCAGTTCATCCAGACGGCGCTTTGCTAAAGTAACCATCTTGATGCTGTTATCACTTATTTCTTTTTATTTTCCCTTCGAGATACGACAGTCTGAGCTTTTAACACCCTATAAGATCAAGTGCAGCCTGAGATATTTGGCTGTAACCACAGAGTTAACTCTAAACTAAAGATGGTGGAGCTCCCTCAGGTTTCTTCAGCTCTGGAAAAGCCTGCCAACTCGGCCTCCTATTAAACACCCACTCACCTTTCTTGAACAATGTTTTCCATTGTTTTGTTTTCCTTTTTTCCTGTCTTCAAAAGTATGTTTTTATTGTAGTTTGACATTTAATTAGGGTATTTTATTCTTGTGCATCACTGATGATTCCCTGGTTGTTTTTGGGCTCTTCCTCAGACCCAGTGGAGCTGGAGGCAGCTGTGTCGTCACCGATGCTCCCCAGGAAAGAGCGCCCCCTCTTGGACAGTAACCTAAATGAGGACGACCGCTTGCTACCCAAAGACAAGGACAAGACACGTGGCTTTCTCAGTCTCATCAAGAAAAAGAAAAAGAATGCACCCGCTCCGCCCAAACGCAGCTCGTCTTTCAGAGACATGGACATCCACCCTGACAGGAGGGTCGTGACTCCGGATCCTCGAGACATTGACAGCTTCAACAACGGTGCATCTTTGGCCGTTAATGACATCACACATGGCCTCGACTCTGCAAAGTTCCCAGGTACAAACAATAATGGAGCAGGGGGCATCACCAATGGGGCTCCTACCTACCCGGGACCTTTGTTTCCCAGGAAGAAGGGACCTCCTGCGGTGCCTGGTCCTGGAGGAAAAGCAGCTACAACACCACCCAGTGAGGAGGAGTCCATGTCCAATTCCAAGCGTTTTCTCTGGTCCTCTAGCATGCCCACCGGCTCAGATGGCACTGAATGGAAGTCTGTCACACTGCCGCGAGACATCGGCCAGCGACACTTTGACTCAGGCACCTTTGGGGGCAAACCAGCTTTGCCGCGCAAGAGAACCAGTGAGCAAAAAGGGGAGAACGCCCCTCGAATGGGCACCCTGACTCCCCCGCCACGTCTGAACCCCTCATCAGATGTTTCTGCCTTCTTAGGCAAAGACACTGATCCCAGTCCTGGTTCCAGTCCCCAGGCATTAACACCTAAGGTGGGCCGGAGACCTGGGGCGCCGGCGCTGGAAAACTCCAAGACCAGCGCTCTCCACGCTGAGCTTCTCAAACCTAATGTGTTCCCTGCTTTAGGGGCGGCGGGAGAAGAGTGCAGGGCCCGCCGAAACAAGCACACTGTGGACTCCTCGTCTGTCAGGGAAAGAGGAAAGTTACAGAAACCCAAACCGGCCCCACCTCCTCCACCCACCAATGCCAAAACAGGCAAGATTTCCCGCAGCCCCACTCAAGAACTCCCCTTATCCATCACCTCAGATATCAAAGCTAAGGGCCTCCCTTCTGTCTCAGAGCCCCACCACACAACCACTGCCAGTGACCAAGCCCGCTCACCCCTCGGTGAGGGCTCCAAGAAGCTGCCCCTGGGCTCCACCTCCAAACCTCAACCGTTAAAGACCTCCACCTCGTCCACTTCAGTGACCACCTCCCTCTCCAGCCAGAGCCTAGGAGGCTTCTCCTCCTCCCTCACGTCCCCCGGTGATCAGAGCTCACCCACTGCTTTCATCCCCCTCGTGAACACCCGACGCTCCCTTCGCAAGACTGCACCCCGCCAGCCTAATGAACGCACCCCCAACTCCGCCGTGACGCGCGAGATGGTGCTGGAAGGCACCGAGCTGCTCCGTGCAGCCATTTGCCGCAACTCTGAGCAGACAGGTAGCCACAGCGCTGTGCTGGAGGCCGGCAAGAACCTGTCGAAGTACTGCATGAGCTACGTCGACTCCATACAGCAGATGAGGAATAAGTTTGCCTTCCGCGAGGCCATCAACAAGCTCGAGAACAGCCTGCGTGAGCTGCAAATCTGCCCCACCGCCACAGGGGGCGCCAACGCACAGCAGGACTTCAGCAAGCTGCTGTCCTCTGTCAAAGAGATCAGTGACATTGTTCAGAGGTAGCGCCATAAAATCTGATATTATCAAGATATAAAACTGATATGAACTGCCCATTTTTCTGAGCATGGGCATGAACTGTGGTCCATGCCAAGCTCATGTTGGAGATTTGAGGTAGTGTAGGTTTCACACTACAGCACACTCTGAAACAGCCTGTGGTGATTGTGGATGGAATCAAAGGAATCTTTCTGTCAGACAGAGTTTGCAATATTGAAAAGCCTTAACCATGAATGAACAGTGTCTTTGGGCCTTAATGAGAGGCTAGGGGCCAATTCTTTATCAACATGACTTTTCACCAATCATTTTTTGAAATGATCATGTCTTATATATTCTAGTTGTGTTTCGCCCTTTATCAATGACACTAAGTAGAAAAAAGGCCTGTGATATGTTTCCATCACTGTTAGTGTTTGATTTTTCATCGATGCCGATGACAATGAACAAAACGCTTAACCTCATCTTGTTCTAGGATGCCTTTTAACGCTTCAGCGACTGATCTCGTAGTTTTCATCTTCACCTGTAAGAATTAGGGAGCGTCTGGAATCACAGTGTTTTATAACCTGATGCCTTTGTCCAACGTGTCCTAACATTTTCCATCGTTTGTCCCTTGTCATCAGTGATTGATTATGCTTTGAGTGATGAAAACATGTCAGTGTTTCTGTATGAATGCTTTTTTGCAGTATTTGCAACCATGTGCCATAAAGTAATAATGGGAGCAAGCAAATGAGGCAGAATGAGCCTCTAGCCTTCACTTATTTGCTTCACTGCACACTTTGGTAACAAATTGTGCCTTAAACACTATTGGCAGAGCTATCTAAGACTTGCCACTTTATTGGTGCAGAAATGTGGTTAGGAATAGCTGTGTTTTGTTTAATGGATTTAAATGTTTGACTGCCATACCAAAAACTTGTCTCCGGTCTGTACTGGAGAGGGACCAGGGTGCACGATCTGCAACTCAGTGGATCTGTTGTTTTTATGTTGTCCTTAGACTGGACCTTTTTGTTTTTTTTTTTAATACAAGTTTGATTCAACTTTCTTTACATGCCAGTCACAAAAGCCATCAGTAGCAGCTCAGCCTTGCAGCAGCACGCCGTTTCATCTGTAAAGAGAGATCACAGACTGAAACAGCGTTTCTCCGACCACTGGAGGGCCTCTTTGCGGGAGAGAATTAGTTTTGATGGAGACGTTTTTATGTCAAGTGGTCTAAATGCTGTTTCAGAGGCCTTTCCACCCCAGCAAAAAAAAAAAATTATATATATATATATATATATCCATCCATCCTGGGGGAAACACTGGACTGAAATGTTTATGGATCTGTCACTTGCTGTCTTACAAAAAAATAATGTAGAAGTGAGAAGCTGACCATTATAGACCGAAAGGACCCACGAAATTCCACATCTTACGTTCCTTTTACGCTTGTCTGCAACTCTTGGACATTTTCAGTATTTGTGCTGTAGTCGTGTCACCCCACGTGCCCTGTCTGACTGCGATGCCTTTGAGGACGCAAGTCAACCGCAAGCTGCCTTGACTTCAACATGGTACTGTCAGTGTTGGCTCTTTTTTTTTTTTTTTAATTTCTCCTCTTTACCAACCATACCACTACTCTACTTTTGTGTCTAAAGCCTCCTCACCAATTTTGTAGACAAACTTTGCTTTCCTTTGTAAATATATTTTCTTTTTCCTATTTGTTTCTCCCTCTAGCCTTGGTGCAATTTTTGTTGCAATAAAATACAAAGCAGTTGTGCTACTTGAAATACATTAAGAGTCTAGTGATTTTTTTTTTTTCATCCATTTCAATCCCAGATGGTTCATTAAAGGCAGTTTCTGTAGAACCGACAACAGATCAAAAAACATGCACAGCAACAGGTTATGTATAATTTATTTTTTCTGTCTAGAGTATTTTGTCATTAAAATCAAAATGTCAACATTTTAAAATCATATACACTCAAGAACGCATTTAAATGTTAGCACAGCTCCTTAAAAATTTATACATATGTACGTTGTTTTTTTTGTAATTGTGGACAGACAAAAGCAGGAAGTGGTCACTCAGACTGCAAAGAGGTGGGACACAGGAAAAAGGAAGACCCAGCCCACCAACTTCCCACAATAACAAACCAATCCCCACTCCCCAAAAGTTAAGACAGCGATGCAGGCCCCTCCCACGTGGAGGAGCATGGGCATGGAAAACAAAAGAGAAAACAGTATAAACATAAAAGTGCCCCACTCCATACGAAAATGAGAGGAATCAAAAGTTTGCAGACATAAATACTAGTTTGCACATTATCTCGATCCACTTCCTCTCCCCTCAACCAATCGACGGGTTCAGTAGTGTGCGGGGTGGTTGGGGGGGTTTTGTCAAGGTGTCTGTCCTTTACATACATTTATTAATAGAAACTATGTTACAGAATTTCCCAAGCATGAATTACAGGCAACCCACTAGCACATCAACTGTACAGATCTTGGCAGAGCCAGCGAATAAATTTCTAAATCCCAAGTAGCGAGGTCATCACCAATAGTTAAGAAGCGATATTTACAGCTGTCCAATCAGGGAATCACTCTATGGTACAGAAAAATTGTACTTGGATAAAGAAAAAAAAAAAAAAGTATAATTGAATTTAGACGTTTTCACTGTTTCGGGGTGGGGGCGAAGTAGGGGGTGGGGGCATGCTGCTTGGTGTTGTGTAATACAAGGCAGAGGAACAACAGCCCAAACGAACAACAGATCAGCTCTTCAGCACTTGATAAGGGAGTGTTGACAGTTTTTTTTTTTTATATATATTTTAACATCTGAATAATCGAGAGGTGGGCTTTAGACTGTGCTGCTGATTTTAACAACGTTGAGCCACCGCTTGTGTTTTTTACGTTAATCTCCAGTAAAATGCGATAATTCTTCTAAAAAGAGTTGATTTATTGAATCGGGGTGAGTCCAACAGCAGTGTGAGGAGCAAGTGCAGCGAAACAATAAAGATTAAAGAGTAATAACATTAATTGTAATAAGGCAACAAACAATGACAAAGAAAATGCTGGTAAAGACAGAATCTGCAGATATGACCTGGGGTGGGGGAGAGTATGGGGGGTGGGGGGAGAGGGGGGGAGTATAGAGGGGGGGGGCTGCCAGTGCAAAGAAACCAATGTGAATAAATGAATGAATCTCTGTTGAAACTTTTGTTTTTTTCTTAAAGTGTCATTTTAACTTAGTCAAATGAAACTCCCATCCAACTTCTTAACGCACGGACATTCACAAACATGCACAGACAGACGAGCTGGAAAACACCCAGTATTCCTTACTGTGATATCCAGGAGAGAATGAGGAATTACCCACGAGGAATTTGTGGGGAATTCTTGGTTTTCTACATTTTTTCCTCTCCTTCTCTCTCTCTCTCCTGAGAACATCAGCGTTGCCACATCTGGCAAAGGAACTTACTTTGTGCTGAGCAGCAGAAACAATTAAAAGCCATGAGCAGGTTTGAATCCTGCTAAAAAAGAAAAAAAACAAAACAAACCTCACTCAGCTACACATTCTTTGACGCACACCTAAGAGCCTCTCATCTGTGTGGCCGCATGATGCACTACTTCATTGCCTGTCCAATCCCACAAAAAAAAAATAACCGCAAGTGAGATATCGCACCCGCGTGTCTCGATAAAATGCTGGATTGGTAAACCATGCAGGAGAGGTGTCAGGAGTTCGAGAATATAATTTAGATCCACGATCGGAGGTGGATGAACCTTAATGCAGTGTTTACGTGTCATTTATAGCTCTAAAACTAAACATAGAAAAAAAAAAAACTGTCTCGGTTTATCATTATCGTTTCAACATTACGTCTATCTAAAGTGTCAGTAACCCGTGTGATGCGTGGTGGCCTCTACAATACTATGACTGGGGAGGGGGGGTGCTCAGAGTGGAGGGGAGCGAAAGAGGAGAGTTATTGGACAACAACACACTGACAGAGTTTAAAGAAGAGGAGTGAGACAGCAACAAATAAAAAGGGAGAGAGGAGGAGGAAAAGGAGAAGGAGGAGGGGAGATGTAAGTCCACACAGCCCAGCTCAGTCTGGCCCAAGTCGATACCCCCCCTCCGTTCCTTCCCTCCGCAGCCTCGCTCTCGTGCCTCCTGGTGCAGTGATGGAGGAGGGTGGATGGACGTACGGAGGTGAAGGAATGGATGGAGATGGAGGAGGGGGAAGATGGCTGAGGGAGGGCAGGCAGGACAGATGGAGGGAGGAGGAAGAGGATGATGGAGGGGGTTTGCTTGGTCATTAGCAGCCGCAGCCTTCCCTCTGCGGCTGTGGTTCGCTGGTTAGCCGGCCGCCCTGGGGGGCTGAGGGCTTGTGCTGGACCCCCGACTCTGCGGCGTTCAGGTCCAGGCTGCCATCTTGGATGTTCTGGTAGATCTTCTTAGCAGCTTCCAGAAAGGCGTCCTCAACGTTTTCACCTCTGAACGGGGAGCGTAAAAACACAAAATGTGAAAAAGGAGGCGACGGGGAGTTTAAGAATGTAAGCAAAAAGAGATATTTCACATTCTGCCGTCAGTGAAACGGCTGAGGTTGTGCAGACTTACGTTTTTGCACTGGCTTCCAGAAACAACAGACCTGCAGAGCATAAAACAGACACAGTGACAGAGTCAGTAAAACATTGTTACAAGCTCACATGCCTCAAATACCAAACTCTCATTCACTCCCTCTTTCAATTAATATCTGTGCTCACTTAATCTTTCCTCGAGTCACCTTCTCCTAGTTTCTGTCTCAGCAACATAAATAGAAATGGACATTAATCTTTGCTTTTGTCTCCTGAAATCAACCACAAAGGAGCTTCTATTATAAACTGAAAAGAACAGAGGCTGAATCTCATTTTAATTCTCAACGTTTGGGACGTTTTGTTTGGATTCCTGCGACTGCTGTTTTATTGAAATTGAGGTCTCGGTTCTGAAAGAGAGACAGTCAAATGCATGCTAAAATGTAAAAGGACGCCATTTCCTCCTCCTTAAACCCTCCTTCCTGTCCTGTTGACATGCACAGTCTGCGTCTGGCTCACCGTTCTCTTCGGCAAACTGCTTCGCTTCCTCGTACGTAACGTCCCTCTGGGCCTCCAGGTCTGCTTTGTTTCCTATGAGAATGATCACCTGAGGATATGGGCAGAAAAAGGAAGAGAAAGCGTGAGACGATCCTCTGGACAGTTTGGTCTCTCGGGGAGAAATGTTAGTATTTCCAAACCTCTGAGAGCTAAAAAAAAACAGCTGAAGGCAGTGCAGGAAGACTGTTCCTGAAGCAGTCATTAAAACAGTGTAGTTAAGAGATCGATTGAGAGATGCAAAGAGGAAATGACACCCCCACAAGAGCGCACCAGACACTGCCCCTAGCAACTGTGATGTAATTAGACCTGTAATGTACTGGTGTGATGTAATGAGCTCCCTTGTTGTAGCAGCGACAGACTCTCCTAAGACGTCGGGAACTGCTGCATGTTAGGCATAAACCATTCATGTTTTTTTCCCCCCTTTTTCTGTTTAACGCCAGAGTTTCTCTCAGTGCCCCTCACTGTGTCAGCAAACAGTGATTACCAGTGATTTCACAGGGTTTCAAACCACTTTAGGAAGTGATTTCCGCTGTATAAAGAGAAATTTAAGTCGTGCTGATACTGACGTTAGTATAAAATTTACATCTCTTGCTAACTTACAACAAGTCTTACAGGACTCTTATTTTCAAATGATCAGATAATGTGTTCATCATGTTTCCCGTCTCAAACGACTGAATGAACTCACGCGAGGCAGGGACACATGTTGACACTTGCATCATAAAACATGACTGGACTGCAACGTCGCCACCACATGGCAGATAAAAGATACTTCAGAAAGAAACAGCACAGTCCAATAGACCCTGCTGATTTGTTCTTTTGAGTATTACTTTGTAACTGTAAAGATGTGGCAGAAAGAACACCAGAGACTCGTTATTGAATTTATATTCATAATAACAGACTATGGTCGTATTTATCCATATAATAAAAACAAGAAATGTATGAAATCAGTTTGATATAAATAAACCTCTTTGTTCTTTCTACAGCAGGTGAATATTTTTCACGTGGCGTTAGTGGAAGTGGCGTATTGCATGAACAAGCAGCTCAATAAAGAGAGCAGTGTGATTTAGAGGTAATCATATTTACCAAGAAATCCAATTTAAGAAATGGACCGAGCTCTGTGGCTTCAAACAGGCTCAGGGGAGGGCAGAGGAAATGAAGCAGCGGAAGTGACAACAGGGGGTAAACTTGACAGAAACATGAGTGATCACACGGAAGGGGGAAAAGAAAGACTCCACAGTAAAAGGAAATACAGAAAGTAGAGAGGTTTAATGCAAAACACACAACCAGAACGGCTCTAATATGCAAAATGAAAAGATGATGATGTGTGTACTCACAGTATTGGGGTTGGTGAGGTTTCTGGCATCAGTCAGCCAGCTGCTGAGGTGGTTGTATGTGCTTCTCCTGCATGACATCAACAAAAGAGACAGAGGTTACTATGACAACAGGCAAAGACTTAACACCGCCATTTCTGAGGAGGGATCAGAAAAACTGCTGCAGTGGCTTCATCATGAGGACAGCGTGACAACGAGAGCAGGATATCATCATTATTACATGGAGTTTATGTAGTTTCTCGCAGGTGAATTGTACAAAACAACCAGGCAGCTTTCTGTCTGTTAGTGACGAAACGAATCATCTCTGTTGGCAGGTCATTTCTGTTATTTGTTATAAGTTATAGCCTGATCTAAAATGTCCCGTTTCCAATAATTATGCCATTTCCTCAACATTAAAGTTTGACCTTAATGTCAACTAATGTGTCAGCGAGTCAAACTAACAAAGAAACAGCTGCCAAAGTACAAAGCAGTTCGACCAAACCGTCTCTGAAGTCGGGTAAAGTGGTTTTAAACAGTGGCAGACACTGAATTCACTGCACTGACTCGCTGTACCCTCGAAACCAGACTACCTTTATGAAACTTAAACTACAGTGAACAATGCAAATATAAAAATTGGTTATTAAAGCGGCAACATTCAGTGACATGATGTGAATAAAGAGATATTTTGTCCATTAGTCCAACAGAAGCTGTTCACAGTGATCTAATCTCATGTTTGTTAAATTGTGCTTTTTCTTTGCCTCTTTCTGGAGTCGGGTGTGGTGTTGAACTGTTTATTTGACTGCCACTGATACCATCAAACAGTTTGGACATTGAGGGAAAATTTGTTTACATTTGTTCAGGAGGAAGTCTGTCAGGGTGGACTGCGCACTTATCAGATTCTCTCTCTTCCTCTTACATACATGCTTCTATAAAATACACTAAATGGTTATCGTGTACATCTCGCGAAAGCCTTGGTGTGAAGTTGAGGCTGTGCAGTAACGCGGTAACAGTGATGTCGCTCATTCACTGACGCACAACAAACGTCACGTACCTGGTGATGTCATAGACCATGAGCGCCCCTGCGGCTCCGCGGTAGTAGGAGCGGGTGACGGCCCTGAAGCGCTCTTGTCCTGCTGTGTCCCAAATCTGCAGCTTTATCTTCTGGCCGCTCACTTCGATTATCCTCGTACCAAACTCCACGCCAATCGTATGGGGGCAGTCGGCCATGACTGTGGAGAGGAAGTGAGGTTACTGTGATTATGTTTGATCTTACTGCTGCTATTTTACATCCTAAATGTACATGCATGTAGGATTTTGTGTTACTACCTGTATTTCTGTTTGTCGTCATGTTTCAACTGAATTCTTTTAGCGTCGTCACCATTTTTTTGTTTCATCTTATTTCAAGCTTTAAACCAAGAAGAAATGTACAGGAAGTGTGTTCAAGTTTGTCTTCCTCCATCAGATTGATGACGCTACAACTCTAATGTTATTTTACAATTATAATGCTGTAAAATGTATTTTGTGAGCGCATGTAGTCTCTTACACACACCTCATTTCCACTGTAAGCTCACAGCAGGTGCATCAATAATCAATCAGTCTTTAGAGTCATTACATTCACACTGAATTAAAGTATCAACACGCAGAAAGCAGCAAATTTCTTCAAAACTGACACTGAAAACCTTTTCTAAAAATCGCCCCTGTGTGTATGTGTGTGTAGGATGTGATGGTGGCAAGTGAATGAGGAACACAGCATCTGGCTTGTTAATAGTAGCACCAAACAAAACAGAGCTGAAAGGCGATGGGAGGCTGCAGCTGACTCACACACAGGAGAAGAGTCTCTCACTGTTGAGCTCACACTCGACTTCTTATCCCGCCGACTTCCGCCGGCGTACAAAGAAATCTAAAGCGATCTAGGCACTCCAGTAGAACGTGGCAACCTCACACATACACACAGCCAAATGGCACACATGAAAAGCAGTCAAAAATCAGGGCAGCACTTACATTTCTTTTCTGTGAACTGGTGAAGCAAACATGACTTCCCTACCCCCATGTCCCCTGTGGAGAGAGAGACAGAAAAGAGAGAGAGAGAGAGAGAGAGACATGGAGAGAAACTCAGGTCAGCCAAGGAAATGACAGAAGAAACAACAATTCTCTATTCAAGCCTGCAGTGTCGCCCCCATGCATGATGTAGCAGCCCCTCTGGGACCGCCAGCGACGATGCTTGAAAATTTCATGTGGAGAGAAGCGTAGAAAGACTTGAATGTAACGTGTGCTGTCCGACAGGGTTTAACAATACGTGTCTAGAGTGAATTTGACACTAATGGTACATTTGTTTTGTGCCTTGATCTTGTTTATGTGCTCATCTCTGACTCCTGAGTCCTTCATTTCCTGCTCAACAAAAATACATAAAAAAAAAAAAAAACAATGGTGCAAACTTTGTCACAGCTGGATAAAACTAACCATCCATCCACACACACACACAACACACACTTTGGACTGAATATTTTGATGATAAGAGTGCCAGTATTATGCTTTTGGAGGATATGCTAACAAGAAAATGTTTTATCACAACCAAAATCAGTAATTTGGATACAACAAAAATAAAAAGAAACAAGGCATTCACTGTTTATTTTACTCAGCTACAAGAAGACCTTAAAAACTCTTCATGAACAAAACGAACAAAAGTTTCCTTCACTTTTCTAGAGAAGGAAGATTAAAAAAAAAAAAAAAAAAATGCAGAAATGAAGTAGCAAGCCTCTTTGGGCTGCTCTGCGACACTCATCTACACACCCGACACTCTCAGATCTGTGTCTTCGCTTTGAGGCGGGGTGTTTTAAGTTTGACAGAAGAGGAAGATAAATTGCCCGGAGCTGTGTGTGTTTAAATGTATGCACAAGTGAAAGCAGCAATGTTTACTTAAGAGTCGTCATGCTGAGATATATATGTCAGCAAAAAGTGGAACATGAATCTAATACAGGAAGGGCGTTTAAAAATTCATTACACGTTTGCACTGTATGCTTCACGTTCATTAAACGAGGAGCACAGAGTAGTTTGACATTAAAGGATTACTGACTGATTTTTAAGACTGGCGGCTAAGATGATCTAATAAGACACTGGAAGCCATGACTGCAGCAAATATTAGTAGAGTAATGGCCATAGACTTTCTAGATTAAAGCATTTGTTAATTTCACTGAAATCTGTCATGGTCTTTGTCCAAACTTTGAACTCTACAATTCTTAACATAATTAATCCACACCCATGTCACTGATCCATAATTATATCATTTATCTAGTGCAATAACAGTCCAGGGGTATATCTGTATATATGGAGGGTATTTGTGTCTTCTATATTTTTACATCATCTTTCATATTTGTCTTACTATTGAGCTGCTGTGATAAGTGAATTTCCCCAATGTGAGATTAATAGTTAATCTTATTTGACTGACACATGCTGTATCTACTCATTGTATAGAGAAGCATAAAGTATACAAAACACTGATTCAGGTGGACTTGTCAACTTGTAAGCTCACTTACCAATAATGATGTATTTGAAAATGTAGGAGTAGTTGTACGGTGCAGTGGCCATCGTGGCTCTGAAAGAGAGAAAACATTTAACTGTCAATAACAGGCCATTTGCTGTTTTCAGGTCATGCAAGTATGAGCTATAATTCAATTACAATGCTTTCTCTGAAGTAAAAATGTACTGTTTTATCCCCCGTAGCACTACACCACATTCATGCTGGGCTTCTGAATATCAGCATGCAGCCTCATTTTAATTTATTCTGGTTCTCCACATGAATAAAATACACGTTGTAAATAAGAAAAGACATTTACACTACAAAGAATGCATACACAAACGTCTTATTAATTTAAATGCAAGTGATGAAAACATATACTATACTAGATGAGAGGCTAATAAACATAAAAACATGTTAAGTACTGCTCATGTTGAATTTAAACTGGTCACTTAAGAATGGCCCGTGTTTTTCGAAAAAGCCTTAATCCTATCAGAGCAATGAGACCACAGTAATATGTGCCAAGGCATGAACAACAACAAGAACAGTAAAACATCCAAACGTACACATAATGTGGACGGTCGTTAAACCATGTGAGAAATTACCAATTCATATTACGCAATTTTAAATGTCCCAGTGATAAATATTATACTCGTCATCAGCAAGCATCAGGGCTTGATTAAAGCCATAAATAACAAATCTGCCTTGTGATCATGAGATGATTTACTTCCTGTCAAATTCCTGTGAAGCAACAGCTGAGACTGTTCAAGTAACCAAAAAATGAAACTGAACACTAATTCCTTTTCATTTGGATGGTCAACTGAGAGGTGCTGTGACTGCACTTCCCACACACTTTATATTTCTGCTTACACAAATAAATGCAGGGGAAAAAAAGGAAAAAACAGCCATTACTTTTAACAGTTTAATTACCAAATTAAAACTGCTCGACGTAAATGCAGCTTCACCATCTGTGTCAACCTGACTGTTCACCCACAAACTAATGTTACTCATCAGCAAACATGAGCACAGATATGTTTCTGTCAGAGTACAAGCCACAACTAATCAACAGGATCAGAAATTGGCAAGATCTGACTTTAATTTTACTGAACAGTTACCCTGTTAATGATCCTTATATATCACTTATACTTATTACTGATACTACTACTAGTCTAAATCAACGTTTTTATCTTTTACCTGTCACCTATTTGATATAGTGCTGTAAAATAATACACAAGGATGTATATTTTAACAAAGTTTAGTACATTATCTAGCCAACATTACTGGATTAAACACTGGGCAGAGATGCGGCGTCATGCTGAGATAAGCCTTGAGCTGAAGTTAGCATGCTTCACATTAAACTATTAAAAATATCTGAGAGCTCGAAGCTCAGGAAACCTTTCACACGCTGCACCAACGTCCACTTGGCGTGAGGGGAAAATTAAGTCAAGTGTGTTCCCTGTTGTGGAGAGTTCACTGGGCCTGTGTGATTAGAGTACTCCTAACAAAAATGGAGCTCAGAGTGATTATAAAGCCTGAAATATATAAATAAAGCAGCTAAAAAAAGAGAGAGACTGGCGTCGACCATATAACCTGTGATTATTACATCTCAATTACATGAGTCAGTTTCTTTTGGTTTTTAACAACCTACATATTTGAATTAAAAAATATATATATAATTCTAACCCCAGTAATAATGTGACATGCATTTATTCAATTTTGCAGTGCATTTTCCTGCTTTATCCACACTACAGAGGTAGTGTTAATAGTGATAATAAGCTAGAAAAGTATGCATGTGAGGATTGTTTAACACGTAGGGGTGAAGAAAGCTCCTCAGTGGTCGGTAAGCGGGTGTTTCTCTGCAGCAGCTGTCTCCACTGCTGCTCTCTTCTCATAATGACATAGCAAAACAGTGACAGTGGACACAGTGTAAACAGTGTGGCACTTACATGTACGCAAGAACACCTCCAGCATCACTGGGCTCAGAGCTGGGCTAAAAATAGCCCTGACACCTATCTGATACTTAGTGATGCTTCATTGTTCACACCGCAGCAGCAGCAGCAGCAGCAGCAAAGCATGTAAGGGAAGGTCTTCAGATTTATGACACAACAGCTACACTACGAGTGAATTAAAAAAATATACACAACACATGGGTTATGGGGAGATGCCCTTTTTAAATGATTGAGTCATGTGTGATATCAATGAAGCTGCTTTAGAAAGCATGCAATTTTTCTCACCAGCAATTTTACTGCAAAAATTCACTTAGCAATGCCACCTCTTGACATCGAAGCTATTTTGTGGTTGCACTGAATAAAGTCTGCTTTTATAATTCTGTACAGTGTAATGGCTCTAGAGAAGTAAATAATTCAGGCTCAACAATCGGGAGAGTAATCATTCAGCGGTCTGATGGTTTCTATGAGCCTCTGCCTCAAACCTTTTTTTTTGTGCTGCAGTTAAAGCGGTGCCTTGAAACTGAAATCACCATGCCACATCAGAGCCTAGTGTTGTGCTCACACTTCTGCATCTGCAGTTCGGTGAGCATGTTTGACAGGCCAGATTAATGCTGACACAACCAGAAGAAATGTGGATGGGCTGCGATATGAGATGCTAAGAAGAGAAGCGACGGAAACAGAGCGAGCAAGTAAAACGGAGAAAAAAAAAAAAGGACTTCAGACACCCGCATGAAAACAAAGAGACGGATTTAAAAAGTAGACATTCAGTAGCATAAGAAAATGGAGCAAGTGGGTGAAATATAGAGGACTAGAGACACTAATTTGTGAAGACAGGAAAGGAAGAGGGCATGCAAGGCTACTTAGTTGAGGTTAATTCAGGTCAAGGCATCATTGAAACCTCTGCTTTAATTTAAAGGGTGGTAGGTCAGGTGCCATCATAATAGCACATACTGACTCCAGCTACAACCCTCTAAGGAAAGAACCACAAATATAGGAGAGTACTTTTAATATATGGATAAGTTATACTAAAATAAATTGGATAATAAAATTAGACAGCTAAGACAAAGTATGTTTCAGTGTTTCTATTTTCCTAAATAAAGAAATTACTTTAATAAACAGAGGAAGCTGCTGACTGCTATCATTTCAAACTATGTAAGCAGCTCGTATTGATACCGGAGCCAGCTGTTTTTGTTTGTGCCCCAAGAAAAAAAAATTTGGCTCACACTCAGTCCCCCCAGAAACCCTGCAACTTGACCTGACGTTTAGTAATTACTCGGGCTAACACCGACTGGCTGACTGAAGAGGAAAGCAGTCTGTATGAGTCTGCAATGTGATCATCATACACTGAGTGGATATTACTACTTTCGCAATAATGACACCATTATTTGTTATCACACGTTTGTGTCAGTTACAGTGCTACTGGATTATACTAGTATAACCTACTTTTTCCTTACTTGCACATTAATTCAGAATCAACTGATGTTTTGGTCAAAGCGACAGTTGTTAAGATTGGGAGGAAGCGCTCTTATTTTGAAATTTAGAGCATATGTAAGTTCCAGATCCCTTCCCGTCTCTTCTTTATGCACTAGTTCGAAACAGAACAAATCACAGCAGTATTAGTTTTTAAAATCCTACAGTAACATTCGAGGGCCTTTCTCCAGGCTGCCTCCTGTCACCTGACCCTCATGTGGCATTTCTATACCCTGTGTGATGTTTTCTTTAAATCTTTTGGAGAAGGTATCCCCAACCAGAGTGAAAACTATGTGGGATTCAGTTGTCACACCCAGCCACCCCTGTCTTTTTTGTGCTCATTAAGTAGAAATAAACCCCACGAATATCCATCAAGGAGAAGTAAGTCAAGACCATGTGACGGGACTGCAGCCTCAGCACTTCTCAGTTACTCTTCCACGCACTGAATCTCTCTCTAGAGAAAAACACTGTCGCTGGTTTTTCCTCCTCTGAGCAGTCACTTCCCACAGCGGGGAGGATGCACGAATCAGGGGGAGCTCATACCACCGGGCTATTCAGGAAATCATGACACATCTATACGACCAAAGAACCTCCACGATGTTCAGGCCCACTTTTTTCAAATCATGTGACTCCTTTCCAAGCCCTGAAAACAGCATAATGAGATCATCGCTGTCGTTTACAGGCAAGCCGGAGCAAGACAGAGCACATTGTCACAACGCACACTAACGGGATTTATGATGATTTATATGATTAAAAGAAAAGCGATAAAAAAAAATTACATGTAAGGTTGTTGTTCAAGTTTACAGAGTGCACCAGCACCAAAAACAGAAATGATGCAGCACTTTATGTCAGATAGAGGCAGATCTGTTGAAATCTGCAACACTTTGAGACATAAAGACTGCACTTGTACGGATTTCTTTAATTAAAAAAAACACATCTGTTGTTTGGAAAAGTGAAGCCAAAGAGGAGGCTAACACAATGTGTGCTAGTACACACTAATTGGACCTTGAGTCCAACACTAATACAGATTATCACTGTCACTTCACTACAAGAAACAAGAATTATAAAAAGACATCAAAATAAACCTGACTGAAGTGTTAACTCTTTAATTTGACACTGTCATGTCAAGGCTAGTTTAGCTCAACAACAGCAGCAAAGTGACAACATCGCTTTGGTTGTTTCTCCTCTGTTGGAAATAAAAAGGATATTAAGAGAACACAAATATATGACATTTTCTTAGTTAGTCAGCAGCAGCATGATCGTGACTGATAACAACCACGGCCCTAAATTTGCTGTTTTTGACAGCTAACTTTGTGCTAACTAGCCGCCTGCTAGCTGACACCAATGACTGTATCTTCATAACAAATCACAAAAAAAATCACAACACGTAGATCTGCTGCCTCCCAGACACACAGACATTTTAATCGATGTCACATTATTAATATAACTAGGATACAAAACTGACGTGGCTTCTGTATAATTTGAGAAAAGCCACCTTTCTTCAAAATAAGCAAGCTAGCGATAGCCTTAGCATGCTGCTATGCCAGCTAGCTGCAGGGGTTTGGATTATAGATAGTTACGTAGTTTATTTAGCTTGTCAACCCATATTTACACCCAACTGAGCAAGTAATCCCCCATCTGCATTGATATTATTTCAAATATTAACAGATAGTATCTTATTTTCTTGGAGGCTAGCGACAAACCTAGCGTTAGCCATCTGCTAGCTCGCCAATTAGCTCCCACTGTTTTGCGATTTTAATAAATATCAGCGTCTCTACGTTAGCGAGGCATCTGTGTGTTGAGTGAGTTTATCTCGGAGTGTCTCTCTTTTATCTGTCAGTCCTTACCAGAAATGAAGTCTTTGTGTTCTTGAGCTGTTCAGAGGAGGAGAGCAGGTTATCCTGATATGTCTGTCCAAGATGGCTGCCCGCTGCACAGGGTTTCCTCCGCTCCACACAATGGGCTTCTGGGACAAAGAGCATCATATGCGGCGATCTGCGGAGTGCGCACCAATGATATGCGCTGGAGGGCACCCTCACCTGCACAGGTGTACTCATACATACCGCACTGTGCTGTGCGACACTTGAAGTGCCGTTTCACGTTATGAAATGAATACTTAAGTGAAATCAGAGTGGGTGTTCAGAGCCTGATCTATCTTAGTTACCTAGATGTGCACACTTTGACCTATAAGACCTGTATCAGCCTGACTTAGAGGTGTGAGGTTAAGCCTGGTAGATCCTGCACAGGTGTACTAACTCATACTGTACTAGTGTGCCACTTAATGTTGATTAAATTCTGTATGATGTTATGAAATCATTATCTAAGTGAAATCATGGGATGAAAGAGTGAGTGTGAAGAGATTTCATTATACCTGATTAGTCCGGTTACCTAGATGTGTACTCCAGCTGCCTTTGAAGAAGACCTATAAGACCTATATTAGCCTGATAGATCCATCTAACCCACTGAATGGCCTAAAGATCATTTGACATGTTTATTTGGATCCCCCTTAATCTTTCCTGGAGCAAGAACTGGGTCAAAGAGGAATGATGTGCCCTGTTTTTTCCTGGAAGGCATCCTTTCCTGCACAGATGTAGTCATGTATACTGTACTGGTGTGCCATAATAAAATAATTACTCAAGTAAAATCAGAGTGAGTATTCAGATATTTGATTGCAGCTGGTTGATCTGTGTTACCTACTAAGTGTCCAGCTGCCTTTGAAGAAGATCTATAAGACCTTTATCAGCCTGAGTGAGCAATGTGAGGGCTGATAGACCCATTTAACCCATTGCATGGCCAAAAAAATCATTTATTTATATTGACATGTTTATGTGGATCCCATTAATTGTTTCCTTGAGCTCACCTGCATGGATGTTTTCATGCACACTGTATTGGTATGTAAAAATACTTAATGTGCAGGATGGCCCATTTCAGAATAAAGTAGCTATATAATATTAATGCATTAATCTGTTCATCACTCCTGTGCTGCAGCTAGTAAAGATTGAACTCATTTCAACCACTTCACCTCAATCTTGTCTCTTAGTTGATAATATTACATAGTAATGTATTTGCTTATGCTGTTTTGTGTTATTGATCTGGATATAGAAATTAAACTGGACCCACTGTCCAGTTTTTATATCTTTCTTTAAAAAAAATCTTAGTCCACAAATTCCATTAGATAAGGAAATATCATTACAATCACTGACAGAACACAGACTTTAAAATATTTTATGTTGATAGAAAAGGTCTTATCGTGCTGTGGCTAAATGGCTGCAAGGTACACCAACATACTTTCAAGTACTCTAATGACCAACACTGAAATCACCTAAATAAGTTGTTAATAACGGGAAAGTTTTTTTTAATCTTCAGTCCTTCCTAAAACAGATGCATTAACATGAACTCCTGCTAGCGTAGTTCATGTCTTTTAGAAAACAATTAAGGGTTTGATTTAAGCCTAGAAAACTCAGCAAGTGTGAAACAAGAACTTGTCTATATTGTAACATCAAATGGCTTATTTTTAATTCAGTTTGTCACAGTTTCTTATTTTCCAATAGAAAATTTAGTTTTTAATGAAAGCAGATGTGACATGCTTTTGTGCCAAAACTGTTGAACTGGTGTTTCTCTCTGGATCATCACGGCAGTGCTGCTTTGCGTCTCCACATCTCACACTCGTCCGATAATCAGACAGAGGGACACAGCAGCTTGCAGCTTTTGGGTCCAGAATGGTGGGACTGAAGTGGCCTTTCTCCCTCATCTTCTCCCAGATCTGAAGTACAGTTTGCCGACATTATGCTGGTCTTTTTCAACAGCAGATATACTGTCTGACAGAGAGATCTGCTGTTGAATTCTTCTGCTCCTCTTTCTTTGGACGATTCCTGTTTCAGGAATCAATGAAGTTTGGTGAACTCTGCTCAAATCTCTGTGGACAGCAGCTGCTTCTTGGAGTGTTTTTTTCTTGTCCTGTAGAGAATTAAAGTCATATTTCAGCTGGTCCTTTCAGGTCACAGACCTCTTGTTGTAGGAACCACCTACGATCAATATGTCAGATCTCCTTTGACACACAATAACTATGACCATTTGGCAGTGAGTGTCGTATGACAGAGATTTGTTCACCACAGTTAACATACATTCATATAACAGACAGACCTAACTTTCTAGACATTTCACATTCTAAACTTTTTAAGATTAAAACAGCTCTATGTTCTACAGAGCTGGAATATTTTTCTGATGTGTGACTTAAGTTGCACTGACTTAAGCCTCAGCACAACCTATGGTCAATTCTGAAGTCTGTCACAAAATATGCTAATTCAGTTAACATCTATATCAACAAACAAAAATGCACTTTTGCATAAGCAATATGCAAAAGTTGTTAAAAGGTGTGTAAATAGCCTTCAAAGGCTCACTGTGGTCGCATAAAATGCTCACAGCGTGCTTGGACCCCGTTCATTGTGGTTTGCTGATATATTTTTTAACAGCATTTGTCTTTAGTTGTTTCCCACACAACTGTGGGAAACAAAGTGGAGCTTGAGTGTCCACATTTTAGATTAAGATTATTAGCCATTTTTAAAACTTTTGCAGCTGGACAGCATCCATTCTGCTTAAATGTCCTTGTGTAAGACATTGATAACATTTTATAGACTCATGTGGGTTAATGCACAGCTTGTTTTGTACATGACAGTTTTATGATATACAAAACAAAGTGTGAGCACATGGGGGATGTTGGAATTTCTTTTTTTCTTTTTCTTTCTTTTTTATTCATGCCATGTCAGCGTGACAAATTATTGGTGTTTCTCAGTATAACAAAAATTACAGAGTTCAAAGCATTTTTCCTTTGAAAAATATCAAACATTTTAATGCAGTAATTCACAACATTACATGCTTTCACTGTACAATATTTCTTACAACCCTACATAAAACCACATGCAGTGTGCTTTCCCAGACTTAGCCTGAAGAACTGGACAGCAAACTAAAAAACACCTTTGAATTTGCAAAGTAAATGGCCATGGTCATGGCAATGGCAAATGGTCTCAAAGAACATAATGCACACAACATTTTGATCTTTAGAAACATAATGAAATCCTTAACAGAGAAAAGGGTTTATGTTTTACAATACAAGTGGATGTAAGCCATTATGAAACTGAAGTCAGTGTGTATCTGCAATGCTGATACAACCTGCAAGCTTCTGATGAACTGACAATATGAACAAAGATCTTTCTGTCATATGCAACACGTCCCATAATATCCCATAAACTGTACTTTGAGCAACATTTAAGTGAGTGGCTGTGCACAATAAATTCATTGATGATTTAATGGTTATTTTGATCAAACAGATTCACAGGGTTATTTCGCCATTGGTCAGACTATAAATCTGAGCTAACAACGTGACAAAAGGTAAAACTTCAAGGTGCTTGCCAGTAACACCGTACTCAGTAAATCTCTCATTCAGCCCTAAACATGAGCAGCTAAGAGGCGAGATGAGAGTTACTAATACAAAATGTTCTTCCCATTGTCCACTGGTGTTATATTCCTCTCCAGTCTGAGTCCATATCACAACCACATCCTCAGCAGCAAGAGGCTGAACAGTGCACTGATATAGTGGAGTAGTGTGCTTGGGTGCCAGGAGGGGGCGCTGTTACATAGGTCTGAGTCACAGCAGTGGATGCGCACCCCTGGCAGTTCTTGCTGCTGGCAGTGTCTGGATGTGGCACAACCGCTGGTCAGGACGATACCGAGGGCCGCTGGAGGGACAGATGGAGGAGACAGTCAGTCAGATAAGAGTGACGAGCTGCTGTTTGGCTCAGCAAGAAAAAAAAGCATAAGTAAGCACCAAATACTGCAAGCGTGTAATGAGGAAGACATGTAGAAGGCGCACTCCACAGGATATGTCTTCACAGCTGAAAAGCCAAGCCCCAAGACATTTTGTACTCTTAAATGCAGTAAATAAAACCTTTGCACTGACACAAAATTCAGATTATTATTATAACATCTATATGAAAAAAAACAATATTATCTTTATTTAACTGCGAAAATACTGAGAAACATGACGTAAATCCACACATATGTGAGTGCTGGACTGATAATTGGCCTTCAATAATGACTGCAATTTAGTTTATGTGGCTTTGAACCAATGAAACTAACACACATCATTTGAAACTGAGAGACATAAATGGGAGTTCTAGCCTCACGTTAGCTTCTCAGCCTTTTTTTCAATTAAAGTGATGGCCATGCTGTATTGTTTAATGCAATATTAATAGCAATAGCAAACTGTGTTATGCCATTTGAAATATTTTATACACATATAGCTGTATAATGTAGGTAATTGATTATTGTTGCTCCCCTCCTGTGTCCTGCTATTGGACAATTTGGGTAGGTTTCTGTAAAGCGAGACTCAGTAAGATTAGAAGAAAGTGATCTTATTTTGAAAATAAGATTGAGTATAACTGCGAGGTCTGTTCCCTTATCTCTACCATGAGCCCTTCCCTGCTGTGTCACTTCTCTGTGTTAATTCTCTCTTTTTAACTCGCTTTTCTTCATTGCTCTTCTTTTGTTCACTTATCTATTGTGTAAACTGTTGTTTGTTTGTTGTGTTGTCATTTCTCTGTTGTTCGGTTGTTGTTCATCTGCCATTATGGCCACTTCAAGTTAGCGGTGATTGATGCTCCATCAGATTTTCTGTTCTGTTTTGTTGTTTTGATTTGGGCGTGGTGGACTCCTGTCAAATGGCCTTTGAGGCAGCATGTAGAGCTGGAGGAGCCTTATTTTTTCACAGATTATCTGTCTCAAGTGCTACTGTCAGGACACAGTGACAGTTTTAACCAATATGACTAAATGTTATAAATAAGTCACCTACCTCTGCTTTACGTGCAGTTAGTTCAAATAAACCATCAATGGAGCAGGATATGGAGCAGCAACATACAATGTAAGATGTATATTTGAGTTATAAGAAAGGCAATATGAACATAAGGTTAGTTTTGCTGGTCCATCATTGTATAGAGATTCATTTTTTAATGTTGGTCTTTTGATTCGCTACCCCTGCCTTCTTTATCAGTATAAACTGAAGGGGAGTCACTAGCCTCCAGAAGTGCATGTTGAAACTGGACATGGTAGACTACATAAGTCAGAAACCTTTACATCGAGCAAGATGTGTCGAGGAAGGTCTTGATCAAGTTGCCACTACAGTAATTTCCATAATGAGATTTTATTGATCATCTAATTGCACTCAATTAGCACCTGACACCTCTGTCATTTATAATCCCCTAAAAGACAAATAGCAACCTGACATCTCTAGACTCAGGGAGCTCAAAACTGTTTTTTTAAATTCAATTTAGATTTAGATTTAGATCAGTCTGGCTTCTTTTAAATCATGATGAGTCTTGGTCTAACCTACCTGGACATTTTTTTTGCCTGTCAAGAATCTCCACTTCAGTTAGAGGTTGGAGGCAACAGATAAGTGAGAGGACAATTTCAGGGCACTGGACTGGCTATGGGCTAAGGACAGATGTCTTGTGTCTGTGCACAAAGGGGAACTAGAATTTTAAGAGTCTTATGGACCTTCACCAGCATCTGTTAAATTTGAGTTTGGCGGGGTCACATGAAGATTAACAGGCTGACTGACCGCAGATTACTACCAAGATTTTTGACAAAGTGCCTGTCATACTCTGATGTGCTGCTGTCAGTCTGAGCTCGCTTTGAACAAATGGAAAAGGTGCCTCATCAGCCCTTTCAGTGTGAGCAAACTGTGTTAGACGTCAAGCAAAGGAACAGCTGGATTGTCCACATTTCCATGGATATCAGCAGAACTACTCATCTGACCATCACCGCCCTGTCACGGCTGTCCACATCCTCCATTTGACTGAACATCATACAATGAATGTCTTATAATTTACTCAGCAAAGCACGCCGAAAGTAGGGTTATGTAACTATCGTCAGCGCGAGGAGCACCAGAATATTCACATCAGTGGACAAAGAACATTTTGGAAGTATGATTAAAAATGATTATGCCAATGTCCAGTGGCATGCCAGAGGGAATTCATCATGATTTAATACTCTTCTACACCACCATAAATATTCTTCAAATTAGTATCATACACAGGCGCATTAGCTCACCAAGTTAGAGGAGAAAAAGAGGAGAAGAGAGAGAACTGCGAATACGATTTCAGTCATTAAATGCAGTTCACGGAGATTTACTCACTGCTCTCTGTCTTGATGCAAAAGCGGTGTTTGAAGCCTTTGTGTGAGTGGGTGCAGGTGATGACCTCTGGGTTGGAGCAGCCCACGTCCACATACCTCTGGCCCTGGATGATGTTGCAGCCATAGCACTGCAGGCCCTTCACTGCAGGCGACACACATAGAGAAGAAGATGACATGTTGTTAGGGTGAGATTTAAGATGATGGGCCAGCTTGTGTTCTGTAAAACCACCCGGGCAGGTAAACAACGGCACCGTCCAGGGAATAGCATGCACAGACAGCAGAGTCACTATTATGCCAAGAAATGTGTGTGCTTGAAATGATTGGAAGACATAACAACATGAAGCTTGAGCCTTATCAACACATATACCTGCCTACGCACTGCAGGCAGGACATCCATGCAGAGCCCACAGTAACCCTTGGGAGCTGCTCACACCACCATTATAATTATTATTATAAAGACTTAAAGATTTCATTTTCACAAAATAAGAGAAAAGATTTGAAAATGGAAAAGATTAGCCAAAGACTACATCCAGTAAAAAACTGACACCTTCAATGGGAGACAAGAAATTTAGAAATATGCTGTGTAGATTAAAAAAAAACACCACACAAAAAATACTGCAACAAAAGTGAGTCCTATCAGGTTGTGACTGCTGCTCCCCTTTGTTGATACAGTGATATTTTTTTTTACATTGCATTGAAATATCCTGACAAAAAACTGCCCTTTTTTGGATTTCTGTTCATTTTAGTGCACCATTTTGGTTCAAAAACTCCAGACTCTTTTTTAATCTCTTTTAAAAGTGAAAAGTCAAAAGTTTTTTTTTTTTTTTTTTTAGCAATGATGGTAATAGTGATAATGGTAATGGTGTTAATGAGCTAAAGTTTTCTAAGTTCCCAATTGCACCCAATTTTCCCTCATTATATTCATCACTCCAAATCTATAATGACTCTGATTCAATTTTAAATAATTTTCATAACAACCAATTTGAGGAGTAGACTTCAATTTCACCTTTATAGTCCTTCCTAAGGCTATGCAGCACATAAACAGTGACAAGCTAATTTTCAAGCAGTCCTTTGGTTCAACTGAGGGCAGTATCTTGCATGGTATTTCAAGAGAAGTACATCTCAAAGGCA
Source organism: Scortum barcoo (assembly GCA_023238725.1). Classification (NCBI taxonomy): domain Eukaryota; kingdom Metazoa; phylum Chordata; class Actinopteri; order Centrarchiformes; family Terapontidae; genus Scortum; species Scortum barcoo. The sequence goes on from CM041545.1 coordinate 17,211,347, forward strand.
TCAAGGTTCCCCCCACACATTTCACGGTTCCAACAAGGAACATTGCTTTGGAGTTTGATATTTGTTCTCATCCTGACAGTACTTGACTGCTCCTTCTCTTTCTCTTTTCTACAGCTTGTGCTTAAGGGTGACTCACCCTCAGTAGTGCACTCCATCCCAAGCTGTCTGCCTGCCAGCTCCGGCTTGTGATCTCAAAGCCGTGTCTCTGCTGCTCAGTGCCGTCTAAGTGGTCGAAGCTACAGCACAGAGGACTTGAGAGGGACTAAATCAACATGGAGCAAGACTATTCTGTTTACTTTCCCTTCTCTGCTAAAATTCATGGACTCAGTTAACATTTGCCAAATTAGGTTTGGTCCCTTTACTGCAGAAAGAGGAGCTGGCACACATGGGATCATCATACAATGGAATTTTAATGCATATCTCCTCAGAAATTAAATGGTCCTAAGACTTCTTTCAACTTTAGTTCCCTCCTCTCCTGTGCCACTGTCTCACTTCCAAAATGTCTAACTCTCTCAAGACGGTAAGGCTAAGCCTAAACAGAACAAATCCACCAGAGCTTAAGGGGATTGTCTGTGAATCCAGACCACTCACACACCTGTGCCTGACCTACAAAATCCCGCACACAAGATGGAAGATCAGCTTTGGCTGAAACCAATCCTCCCTCTTTATCTGTGCAAACCTGTGGACTCAGTATGAGGGCAGAGAGTGGACGCAAGCCTCTCGCCGCTCCTGCTCTGTTAAATAGCCAACCAAAAGCTCTGATGGGGCTTTCAGGAGAAAACTAATCCCGGGCAAATGCTCTTACAAAAATCACTTTAGAAATCTGCTGGAATCAATGTAAAGCCTCACAGGGACAGTGAGCACATGCCAGCCTTTAGGGGATGTGTCATAGTCCCCCGTCGGTTATGTACCATGCAGTGAAAGCTGTCATAAATATGAGAGCATTTTGTTAGAGCTTGTAATGGCTGTGGAAATAAAAAGCAGTGGAATGGTCATCTACATCTGGCTAACAACCTGATTTATCAGTTCACAGTGACGCGATGTTATTACACACAGCACTCATGAAACATTGAAAAGCTGCCCGGTGTGAGCTTTTGTCAACATAATGAGGGCACATTAGAAAGACATTCAGCTTTCATGGTACAGTGCAATTCATAACAATCAGATCCTTTCCCAGTATGCACTGCATATGTTTATTAACTCCATATATATCAAAATATATTTTGACCTACATCTAATTTGATCAATTATAGGTTTTGAGCATGTTCAGCATGCAAATTTGTTAGTAACACTCATCTGCATTTCAACACTGAGACAATTATAATCACAATCATATCATATATAATACAATGTATTATGCATCATACATTTTTTATGAGAAATATTTTAAGAGTAAGAGAGCTGGAAAGCAAAAGTCAGCAGCAATATAAGCAGACAAACAAGACAGATTAAAAAAAAACAAGAAGATTATTTGGATTGAGGAAATCTTATTGTGTGCCTGTCTTATTATACATTGTTAGATTTGCTTTTTGCTTGCTCCAAATTAGCTTTAAGGCACCATAAACATATTAGAAAGTAATTATGATTACTGCAAATGAGAATTATGTATTACATAATAAGAATTAAATGGGGTGCTATTGTAATATTAAGCTCAGTGTCCTCTGGTGATATCTGTTTGATGGTTATGGTTCATTAAAACCCCTCGCCATTATACCTTTTTTTAAAAAAATTATCTGTTGAATTTACATAATTTAAACAGAAATAACAGTCATTTGGAAAACTGACATTATTATAAACTGTAGTTATATCAGTGTACAGCTATTGTTGCCTCGTCCGCTGCCTCTCGTGGATGTTGCCACATCATTAATCGGTCCAGGAGCTCACCCCAGCCTCCGGTCTGGAGTTGGGATCAGAGGTGATCTGACTCAGACCAAACACAGAAATATGAATCAAGCAAAGCCACGTCTCAGCGCACAACATCACCCCAGTTTCCTCTGGTTTGGTCCCTAGTGAAACAAAGGTTGCAGCCAAGCCAAGTCAGGTCAATTGTTATTGCTCTGTGGGGAAATTTAGTTTGCCACCTATGGATAGCATCTATTGCTGGGATGCATATCTTTGAACTCCCTGGTCAATTACATGCAGAACAAAGCACACTTACTGGAATCATCTTTCAACATGGTCATTCATCATATTAATGTGATCTGCTTTGTTGGTTTTGGTCCAGAACATCCACCAGCCTATTTTCAATAATTCCACTGCTGTGTTATTTTAATATCTGGTAAATGTTTAATGTTGATTTTCACAATGCTTTAACTGTATTTATATTTTATTTATATACCTCAGTAAACATATAAAAATACCTGTATGACTTTAGATAATGTTATTCATTACTTTGCCTGCAAAAAGCTGTTGTGAGGATTATTGTATGTGATACCATTAGTGCTTAACACACTTTATCTTGTCTGTGACACACAAATCTACACGTGCATATGCACGCACATACACATAGATACACACACGCGCAGACTGTTCATACGCCTCTATGTACTGCAAATGCCCAATATATTTTAATACCAAAATATGTCCTACTCACCTTGTGTCAAGCAGAGTGACCAAACCAAGATAAATCCAAACCCATACACCAGCCAGGTATGTAAAGTCATGGATGCTGCACAGTAGTGATGGTCAGTGGTCAGAGCTGGAGGAGAGAGAGCCAGAGATTTCCTCTACTCTCATCTAATAGTCCACCAGAACAGACAGAGGGAGAAATCCAGCAGAGATCCCACTTTCCAAAGCCCGAGCAGCCCGACTGTCTCTCTCCAGCCCAGCCTCAGTGAAGCTCACGCAGTGTGTGAGTGAAGTGCCAGTGAGAGTCCAGTGAGCATCCAGGCAGTCAGTCAGCTCAGCAGCCAGTCAGGCAAAGCGACGAGGGGGAGGAAGATAAATGAGTGAAGGAACTAAATAAATGAATGTCTTCCTCAGCGATCTCCTCACGTCTTGAGTAGGAGAAGCTGGTGGAACTAGTGGTTTGATCACAAAAAAGGAGATGGGGAAAAAATGTCTCTCTTCTCTCATGTCATCTTTTGAAGAGAAAAAAAGGACCACGTTCTCTCATCACAGAGATGAAAACAAACAGTGCAGCAGTGAACGTGGTCCTTTTCCAGTTGGGGCAAACACATCAATCAGGATTAATTCCTGATTGATAATCCATCGCTTCTAATAATAGCCCTATCACAATGTGTTAAAAGCCCAGCCACAAAATGGGATGGCACACCAAGAGGGGGAGGGTGGGATAGAGGGATGGGGGGGCAAGTTGTGTGTGTGTGTGTACTTGAGAGCGTGCTTGTGTGTGTCTCAGTCAGGGAGGATTGCCAAAGAACACACAAACACACACTTTCCCAATGGGGCAGGTTATCTCTGCTCGGTGTATCACTGTGCTTGCACACTGGGGAGAAAATTCTATCTAATCAAGAATTAAAGAGTAAATCCTTTCTTAGAGACTATAATGCCCGAGGATAAGGCAGGCTTTGCGGTAAGCCCTCTTTCCCTCCCCACCCAAAGCAACATATGGTCCAGCCTGATAGATGGCTGCCAATGATCGCTGTCATTCATATTAAGACATATTAACAGTGGCGGGTGCAGATTTCCCCACATATGTTTTGATTACACTGAAATGCAGATGAGCTATTTTTTCATTAGCGCTCATTTACAAATCAAACAATGCTCAATCAGTTCATCTTTTTATTTATTTCTTTATTTATTTTTTGTGTCTTTTTGTTTGTAAGTGTGTGCAGTGTGTGCTGTGTGTGAGCTGTCTCTCCCCTTCCCTGTTTATTCATGAGTCACTGTTTGTGTGTGAGTGTGTGTGAAAGAAAAAAAAACAGGGCGAGAGAGGAGAAATGCCAGCAGTGTGTACTATCTGTGTGAGGCATATGGTAGGTAGAAAGGGTCATGTGGACAGTTGTGCGTGTGCAAGGGAGTGAGGGGGAAAAGATGCTGTTTGAGGCTTAGCTTTAATCAATATTTCTCTCTGTGTGTGTGTGTGAGCTGTAACCTTAAAGAAATAGTCTGATGTTTAGGGGAAAATTATTTTATCACAGACATAGAAAAAGGGGGAAACAGAAACTTTTCATCTCTTTCTACTTTATTACACAATAATCACATTTCACAAGATGTCAAACTTTTGCGTTGACACCCTCTCTTTGAATAATAAAGCCATATCTCAGAAAAGTGACATTACACATCGCACGCACGTTCACAAAACCACACACCCACGCACAACTCAACATCCCGATGTTCCCATTTGTCATGCACATGGTAGATGAATCTATAATGTGAGATTTTCATATTGCATCAACACGACGGAAACAGCCAGGTGGCGTGAAGCATAAAAGAGCTTCCCTTGCTGATGTGCACATGCAATTTTTGTCTCGACCTTTTCCTTCCTTCCCCGTCTTAGAGCCCTTATTCATTTATATTCTGCTGAGCTGCTTGAGCCTTTCAGTGATAAAACCCTGAAAGAGAGAGAGTGGGAGAAGGATGGATTCGGAGGGGGAAGAGGAAGTCCGGCAGTACATACAATGATGACAGTGAGTCTTCCCCAAGCTGCTCCTGACTTATCTTACGACACACAATTGCTGCTTTAAATACCCTTGAAGTCCCCCTGCGGTGGCTGGTTTGGAGTGACAGTGACAAGAATAAGGCGGGCCACTTTGCTTTAAATTCTTGATGAAATTGCAATTAAGACACCAGAAGAAGGAGTGTGCCCCAGGCCTTGCAGGCAACGACCAAAAAGAAACAACAAGGATGTGAGGAGGAAATACATGAAAAGTTAATTCAAGCTCAGTGGGCTTTAATTCTGGGCATCTGTCATCGCGTATAACCCTCCCTTAAAAGTGTAGAGGAGATGAAACTGGAAATGCCCATTAAGTCTCGTGTATTAACCACAGCCCAGCGGGTTCTCCGCAGAGTTAATGAGCAGTAATCCAGCAGTGTTTGACCACAGTACTCTGCTACATGGGAAGATGTTCTGCAGGCTATGTGCGGCTAAATCAAAACAAAAGATAAATGACACAGAGAGCAGTGAGCTTATAGTCTTCGCTTTCAGGGACTTTGATGCACCACAGATTTGGCCGGTGGGAGAAATCCTCAGGGGTCTCCCCCGCTTCCCTTTAGGGGGAAGTTTTTGTGCTTTTGTCACATGTCCCCTGATTATCGCCTTAATGCCGGCACTCGCTGCAAGATTAACTGGTGAGGCCTTGAAGGGAAACTGCCTTTTAGCACCCAGAATATCAAGTAATTGAAAGTTTGACCGGATGTATGTGCCTCTGCAGTTTTACACTAAAGGGAGTGCAAAGCCGGATTCTCCTTATACAGCAAACGAGACGTCTCAGCGAAAGGCTTAGCTCCACTTGTGGAAATGTAAGCACTTTTGAATTTTGCTTTATTGCCCTTTAAATTATGGTCCCCAGCATTTTTATAGGAATTATTCAGGTCTCACTGCATATACACTCTTTCTATTCAATGCATGGACATATGGTAATTAGTATTCCAATCATTTATTAAGATTTATTAAGAAGCTTGTTTCCTTGCATGTGTGTAATCGCTTTTGCAGTGTGGGAGCACATATTATTTCAGTATTCTCCTTATCTTTTGTGCGTATTATGATCTCCTACATCAAAAATGATAACATTAGTCTTGCTAACACCTCCTACATTTTTTTATAGCAATCTAGCCAATGCCTTAGTGAGGCTTCCCTTTTACTGACCTAATAAGCTGCAATGTCTGCCACGACGGGCGAGTGGAGGTACAGAGAAACTACCGGGTTAACATAATTATACGTCTTTTCAAGCATGTAAGCGCTGCTCCTCTCAGCGTCTTATCAGCCCGTGGCATCTGAGGAGGCACGGTCCAATCAGTGGCCTTGTATTTTGTGCATGGCTGCTCCGTCTCCCTGCCCAGGAAACTTGAGGGTAAAGCCAGGGGCCCATCACCATCTGCCACTGTCACTGGGGGTGGCACTATCACGTTCGCAGTACCATGCCTGCCCAGTGAGCCCAAGCAGGCTTTGACCCTTTCTTCAACTTCCCTGAGACCCAGTGTCTTCCTCATCAGGTTATTCACAGCTGCACGATTTCCCACTGGTTGCTGATTCAGAGGCGTATTCTGCTAAAAGTATTAAAAGCACCGGCTTGCAGAAAAGTATTTCACACTAAAGACAGCAGTTTTTCGCAGTAAATCTCACATTTCACAATTAGGATGTAATCGTTTCGCTGGATGCGGCTCCAAAGCTGATACTTCCTCTCATGCCGCCGTTTCAAACTTTTTGAGGAGCTGTTATCAGATTACTGAGATTAATTTGGCCTTTGGATGTACAGCGTCTGGCATGGAAAATCAAACCAGCATTTGAAGGCTTGCTGGGGGGGGACATGCCTGCCCGATATGCTGCAGCACATTGCTCGCAATACTAATTGGATGTTTGGACTATTTTTAAAAGGTCCACTGAACCCACGGCCAGTCCTTTAAAGAGCAGCTGATAAATAATTAAATTGACACAGATAGAGTGGAAGAATATTTAACTGCTTCCCCCATTTAAAGGCTTAGCTTTACAAACCATCAGCTCAATAATCTCTTGATTTAAACATTCCTCTCAATCTCCAAGGCTTAGAGGTAGCATCTGCTCCAAACACACACACGCTGCTGGAGAACATCTTTTTAAAAATCCAACCTGAGACATCTTGACATCTGTTCTCCTAATGACTTCCAATCAGTGCCCATTTAGTCACTGACTGCCTCATGAGCCAGTGTATTTACCCAAAACCTTGTTGTCACAGACTCTAGTTACAACACAGACTTTTGAAAGGTCATTTACTCTGCTGTAAGTCCCCGTAAAGCTCTGGATGCAGCTTAGCTTGGCATACACTAATTCCTCCTATATGTATATATGTTTGACATTTATAGATCTTACCATGATACCTTGTGAAATCAATGATAGGGCTCTCAGGGCATTTGTAAGAGGCGGGGCGTAATCTAGCCATGCTCCCAGTGGGGAAATTAAAACATGCTGCTCTATTTTCTTTCACCGCCTTGTGATACACATCGACAGAAACATTAAAAGCCCTGCCTCGGGAATAAGAACGCAACATCAGAAAATAAATTGCCTGATCCGTGCCACCGGGGAGATGATGCAGTGATTCAGGAGCATGTTTTTCAACACGAGGGCTTGACATGGTGGGGAAATTGAGAGTTAAGACACTGCCACAAGCTTTGGAGGCTGGCCTGATAGCACACTGATGCCAGCACCCAGTTTATTTGAATGCCAAGTCACAACCTTCCAATCCCTTCCAGCTTCATATCTTAATCCCCTCTGGCTTTATCACTTAAATCACCTCCGAAAACAAAAGCGGATCCTATAGGTGGTTTGCTGCACCTTTTGCCCGCGTGAAAAAAAAACCCTGCATCCCTCTCAGCTTCCTGAACAGACTTGGCTCCAGGCCACCGCAGCCAGGCTCTGTGAGGGAATATGAATGGCATTAGCTCCAGGCTGTTGCTATGGTGTTGACTTATTTACTGTACATCAGCCCACTGACTTCAAACAGCGCAGTACACGTTTTGGCTGCCATATTAGTGTCAGTGTTATCATCCAAAAGACACATTTCCACTGGGTGGTTTAAAAAATTAAACTGTGGCTGCTTATAAACAACAGAAAGTTATGAGCGAATAAAAAAAAAAGTCCTGTAAGCTGTAGAAACACTGACCAATTAAAACTGTACATTATCTTTTGCCAAAATAAAATCCACACTTTATATATTGGTTTTCTTTAATGATACACATAATAAAACTTATGCTTTCAGATAAGATCAAAACATCAATGTTTATTAAAAATAAGACAAAAATCGCAAGTGAGATACTTTCTTAATATTGCCTCCTAATGAACAGCACACTGTTCATCTCAGAGTTCATTTGGGTTTTTGATGTCTTGGGCAGCTGTTTTCTTGAGCAGCAGCTGGCCTCACATTTTAATGAAACCACATGTGGGATACATCACTGACAGTTAAACTGCCCACTGATCAACGTGCAGAAGAAGAAGAGGAGGAAGAAGAAGTGAATGCATGTATTACTGGAGTAATCAAGGACAAGTTTTGACAAAATGACATAAACCATTTTAAGCTAAATCAAAATCAGGATACAAGAAAGAAACTTACATTTTATCCCCTTAGAGATTCAAGTGATTGTGTAAGATTAAATGTAGTTCAAGGAATTCATATGAGGATATCCCACATAAGCTCTGCCAGGGCGATATTCAAGAATGAAGGGAAAGCTTTGGCTTGTTCAGCACTGACAAATACTATTTCAAAAAATGTGTTATGATAGTATGTGTGTACTAAAATGGAATTAAGGGCAGATTCCTAAAATTAGTCTGGGGCATACTGCCTGCTGAAACTTAGCTATTCTGTCTCCGAGCTTATGTTCGTGCAGTGGACTAAAATCTGTGTTTTTTTAGGAAATCCTGTAGCATATTTCAGGATTCCAGCAACATAAGTATGACAGTTGTTGCATGGATGGGTAAGCTTTGCCTGCCAAAATGTGCTATGCAGTCACTTCATGAAAAGTTATGTAACATAAATAAAAGCTCTGATCTCTGTCTTCCTTGGCCCTATGAGTTTTGAGTTATATATAGTTCTCTCACTGTACTTTTCCCTTTTTTCTGCATCAAAAACATGCAACCTAATGACCTTAAAATTATTTTTTAGGGCAGTGTTACACTGCAGCTGCCAGATGATGGAAATAGCCCACATACTGTGCAATATATAACTGGAAAGTACACATTTTGTTAATGTATTGTAAATATAAATGGATAAAGACTTTAATAAAGTAGGAAGTAAAGTAAGAAAATACAGTAAATAAGTCAGCTGTTAAAATAATCCTAGTCACAATTAACTCACTCCATTTAATTAATATGACAAAAGATACTTATGATGTTATTTGTCTGTAGATTACTTTTACCTGTTCAGATTGTTCAGTTGGATGTTTCGTTCAAAGGAAAAAGGAAAAAAAAACATTGTGGGGACTGAGGAAGAGAAATGAGGCACCTAGTGTGATTAAGTCTGTACTGGACTGTGTAAAATACATCTTAGCAGCAATATGTCAGAGGCTGAGATATATTATGTACAGTATCATTAAAGTATAATCAGTATTCACACTTGACTTACATACTCGTTAAGAGACATCTGCATGAGCTGAAGTGTGCATGTAGAAATACACAATATAGGAGACAACAGGGTGAGAGGAAAAAAGCCTGATACACAAAAACACAAAAATGTTCATTTTTCTTGAACTGTCATGCAAACAAAACATTTTCTCTGGTTCTATTTACGCAACAAAAGGATGAACAATGGGTGGAGAAATGAGTAATTGGATGTCACTTGCAATGGCTGGTTTATTACAATGATTAGCAGAAATTAAATAGCTTACCAAGATATAAAAACGCATGAGACTGTACATTCAGACTTTTAGAGATGAAGCAAAAGAGCCTAAAAAATCTGCTGATCAGGATCTCTGCATCATGCACCGCTGATTTTCTGCTACATTTCAAACAACAGATTATTACTCCACTGACTAGATAATACTGATTTGGGCTTTGGGGGGAAAGCAAGACCGTAAAATGCTGTTGTATGGTTCGATTTAAGTGCTGCATTATTAGCTTTGAAATACAGCTCATCACATGTGTCAGTAAATGAGTTATTGTCAGAAACTACAATACAGAGGCACAAGAGGAAGTGGAGGTGGCGTAAAATATGCAAAAATAGAGATGTTAATGCACTGTATAGACACACACACAGAAACACATACAGAGAAACACACACTCCGGAGCAGCAGGTGGCGGTGTTGAGCTGTGGAGGTCATCTCAGCAGTAATAGAAACGAGAGAAGAAGAAGAAGAAGAAACCGACGAAGAAGAAACACACGCGTGTCCAGCATGTCTGCGCACCGTGTTGTTTAGATGATACGAGCTGTGAAGAACTGTAATTTGTTTTTTTTTCTACAACCTGCACAGTTAAGTCACCGACCGCAGTCTTAAAAGGAGCCTTTAAAGCTTCAGGATGGCGCAGAGGAAGAAGAAACTCACAAAGAAGAAGAGACACGCAGCCAGCAGAGAGCCGGAGGACTCTGACAGCGGAGAGTTTGAGGTGGCAGCTGAGATAAAAGACGATGATTCTGTAAGAAACAGTACTTTTAAACACCTCACATTACCAGTATTATATATAAATATGAAACAACAATATTACGGTAGCAGTGGTGTAGGAGTTTCACTAGAGAAGGGTCTCTAACAGGGGGTATAGCTCAGTGGTAGAGCATTTGACTGCAGATCAAGAGGTCTCCGGTTCAAATCCGGATGCCCCCTCATATCTGTTTTAACTAATAACATTATCTGAACGGAGTTGGTATACACAAAGCAGTCTATGTCTAACCCTGCGAATAAAATACATACATAAGCATGTACTGTCTTTAATAACTGTTGAAATAGTCATTAATATAACTTAAAACATAATGCACCCTGTAGACTACGCAGTGCACTTTGATTTGTTGTCACCTCGTCTAATCTCTGTCATCTCATAATAACACTGATTCTCAGGCCTGAACATTGTACAAGTAAAATGAAAAAAACTAAGCTGCTGCTGCTGTTTATGTGTACATTGCTTACATAATACCATATAAATGTACTATTTTTGGTTCATTTATAGTTGTTTACCTACCCCAGGATACATTTGGGATTAAACAGCTAAATCAGCTGTTAATTGCTTGTTCAGAGGCAGGTTTATTGCCAAGTTGGTTTACACATACAAAGGTGTTTTGGTGCAGAACGCCAAACACGGTATGGGCTTAAAAATAGAAATCAACTTGAAAGAAAGTACACTGTCAGTTAAGAAACGTAAATAAAATAGAAAATCAGCCATATAAATATGAAATAATATTATATTGAATATGTATAGTGTATGTGTTTTAAAATGAAAATAAACAGCTGTACTAAGATATTTGTTTTAAATTCAGAGATGAATATTTTTCATGGATAAAATTGGCACGTAACTTTTTTAAAAATGTTTTTGCTACCTGTGTCACGTTGCTTACAAGCTGTTGTTGTGTTTTCTTATCGGTCTCACAGCCAGGGAGGAAACTGCCGAGGTTCCCCACTAATGCAGACTGCCTGTCAGATGTGGAGCCTGACACCAGGCAGCTCGTCAGAGCCCAAAACAAGAAGAAAAAGAAGTCTGGAGGCTTTCAGTCCATGGGTAAGACCCAGTGATGAGTGGTTACTGGTTACTCGCAGTGTTGGAAATCCATCTGTATATATTCATGTTAGCAGAAAAAAATGTCTGATCCAATTTTCCTCAGATCCCAGAAGCAATATTGTTTAACTACATTATGTTTGTTTCAGGTCTCAGTTACCCTGTTTATAAAGGCATCATGAAAAAGGGTTACAAAGTCCCTACTCCGATCCAAAGAAAGGTGAGTCAGTACCACTTCGGGATTGCAAACAACCTGAACTTTTGTGAATTTAAATGAACCAATATTACATGTGGAATCCTTCTCTTCCCCACTTCAGACTATCCCAGTGATTTTGGATGGCAAAGACATGGTGGCCATGGCGAGGACGGGCAGCGGTAAAACAGCTGCCTTCCTGGTGCCCATGTTCGAAAAGCTGAAGGCCCCTCAAGCCCAAACAGGAGCCAGGGCCCTCATCCTGACCCCCACCAGAGAGCTGGCCCTGCAGACCATGAAGTTCACCAAAGAGGTCAGACGAACAGACAGATGATTGTTTATTGTTGCTCATCTATGTGTTCAAGAACCTCTGTGACATTTATTTAGTGCCGTCCCTGATTTTATTTTGTTTTGTTGTGGTTTTATAGTTGGGGAGGTTCACTGGCCTCAAGACTGCCTTAATCCTTGGTGGAGACAGGTGCGTGACTTCTCGATATTTTCATGCCGTTATTTCTTTGCTTAAAATCAGCGCAGTTGTCCTTTGACTCTGATATCACTGCAAATGTCTCTGCTCTTTTCCAGAATGGACGATCAGTTTGCTGCTCTTCATGAAAACCCCGACATGTGAGTAGTGTTGTTCATAATGTTCATCTGATAATGCAGTTTCTCCTCATTCACGTGCTGTATGTTATAGTCCTGACCTCTGCGCTTCCCTCCCCAGAATCATCGGTACACCCGGTCGTCTCATGCACGTCGTCAGGGAGATGAACCTGAAGCTGCAGAATGTGGAGTATGTGGTGTTTGATGAGGCTGACAGGTGAGAAATGGACTTCTGGTGTTATATTCTCATTTCACAACTCAGGATGATTTGTATGCATTTGTATGCAAGTGTAAGTGTGTGAACGTATCGTTGTTTGTCCCCCACTCAGGTTGTTTGAAATGGGATTTGCTGAGCAGCTTCAGGAGATCATCCGAAGGCTTCCAGACACCAGACAGACTCTGCTGTTTTCTGCCACTCTGCCCAAACTGCTGGTGGAGTTTGCCCGAGCTGGTGAGATCAGCAATGAGTTCTGTTTTTACATACAGCCATCATGATTGAAGATATTTTTAAAGATCACAACCTTAATCATGATAATAATATGCACAATAACACATGTGCTTAAGACCCAATCTAATTAAATAAGCATGCTTTTTTTCCAGGGCTGACTGAACCAGTGTTGATTCGTTTGGATGTGGATTCTAAGCTCAGTGACCAGATTAAGGTAAATAAAGGACTAATTCACTATTTTTCCTCTCTTAGAAATGAGGAAAGGGGAAAACATATTTTCTGTTTTTACATGAATTGTTGTTGGTCTGTCACTTGCATCTGAGACATCTGTTATGAACTATGTAACAACTGAAGGAAAAGCTTTGTATGGTGCCTTACATGGGGAAGTGGAAGTGCCATGCTGCCTTCAGGGGCTCTTTGCAAGCTCTCTTGATGAGTAAGAGAGTGATAAAAATAACTTTTTGTCTATTCAGTGCTCAGAAATGCAAATTTTAAAAATGCAAGATGCTTCTAAATGTTGGAGCTAAATTTTCAAATCGTATTTGTCTAACTCTTAACACTCTGACCCTCACATCTTAATTTCTCCCGTCTCCCCTCAGCTATCATTTTTCCACGTGCGTGTTGACGACAAGCCGGCACTGCTGCTTCATCTGCTGAGGAACGTGGTGAAGCCTTACGAGCAGACTGTGGTTTTTGTAGCCACCAAACACCATGTAGAGTACCTGAAGGAGGTGGGTTACAGACAGCAGAATATCTCAGTATTTTTTTCTCCTTACACATTCTCAGTGACTTCAGTTTTGACTTGTGTTAAATTTCTTTTGTTTCTTTCTCCAGCTGCTATCTTCAGAAGGTTTGGAGTGTGCCTACATCTACAGTGCCCTCGATCAGACCGCCAGGAAGATCAACATAGGGAAATTTGTGCATCGGAAAGCCATGGTGCTACTTGTGACGGATGTCGCTGCTCGTGGTATCGACATCCCCATGTTGGACAACGTCATCAACTACAACTTCCCCTCCAAGGCCAAGCTCTTCTTGCATAGAGTTGGTGAGTGGTTTATACACTGAATTAAGATCTCTGTTTTCCCCTTGTGTTTTTATATTTTGTTTTCTATTTAACTGGGGGAGCGAAATGATAAGGATTAATTTGTTTTTTTCCATCAGGCCGTGTGGGACGTGCTGGGCGCAGCGGCACAACCTACAGTATGATTTGTCAGGATGAGATGCCTTTCGTCTACGACCTTCACCTCTTCCTCGGAAGACCCGTTCAGCTCGCCACACTTGAACACACACAAGGTAGGCTTTGCAGAACCCCTGTCAGATCTTCAACAGACGAATGAACTCATGGATTAATGCACTTCTCCTCACACTTTGATCACTTTCTCTAATATAAACCTCTCCTCCCTCCAGATTCAGATGGTGTGTTCGGCCGGGTCCCTCAGAGCATCCTGGACGATGAAGGTTCCCACCTAATCACGGCTCATGACAACTCCCTGGACCTGCAAAACCTTCACCGTGTGTCGGAGAATGCCTACAAGCAGTATCTCAAGTCCCGACCAAACCCCTCACCCGAGTCCATCAGACGAGTCAAAAACATAGATCTGTCCATCATGGCTGTCCATCCTCTGTTAGGTCAGTTTAGAGGAGGCTGAACTATCAAAAGAACAGCGATGATGATACTCTAACAGTGGTTATTAACAACATTTGGTTAATATCGTTTCAGGATCTGGTTTGGAGAAAATGGAACTGGAGCGCCTTCAGATAGTTGATGCCATCAAAGGTTACAAATCCAAATCGGTGAGTTGCAGTTGATGGTAATGCAGATATCTCACAGTGCTGCAATTTCCTGTTAATTTTTGCGATAAAACATAAAATATTTTGTCTTCTTGTAGACTATCTTTGAAATCAACTCTAGCAGTAAAACGCAGGCCAGCGAGGTGATGCGGGCCAAACGCTCCAAGGACACGCGACTGGTGGACAAATTCAACAAACAGAGAGACGACCTGGCTGCAGAAAGCCGACTGCAGCGACCAGAAGACCACGCCACCGCAACCACCACCACTGCCTACAATGATGATTCCACAGGCGACGAGGAGGATGATCTAAACGTGAGAAACTCATGTCTCTGTGGCATAATGATTTGAGACCAACCGTCCCATATTCAACTGACATAGGAACAAAGATATAAAACAGATAATTAGACACAAATTATCCATTATATATGAAATGATATTAGGGCTATAAAATATCTTTTTCATTATCAATTAATCTGATGATTCTTTTCTCAATTTTGTTTTTATCTGACTAATAGCCCAAAACCCAAAGATATTTAGTTTATAAAAGGAGAACAATAAAGAAACTATGATGAGTAAATATTTTTGAATTTTTACTTGAAAAATCATGTGAAAGATTGTTTATTTATCAAATTACTTCACATAATCAATTAATCTCTAAAGGATTTTATAAAAAAGCTAAAAAGTTGCTGAAGTTGACATTGTGTGCAAACTTTAATATTGTGGAACAGCATCTTTATCTAAATTATTCTTGCAAAACCTCATTTTGTACGCTTTAAATCCTTTCCTAGATGTCAGTTGTTGATGTGTAATTCTTCGTGTTTCCACCAGGGGGTGTTCTCCGAGGTGGTCGGTGGAAAAAGGAGAGTTCAGCACGAAGACGGGCAGGAACGGCCAAGGAACAAGAGAAGCAGACAGTCAGGCAAAGATGAGGAGTATTACATCCCCTATAGACCCAAAGACTTCAACTCCGAGAGAGGGTGAGGCACGAACCGTTGAGGTTTCTGTAAAAAGTGACATCAGATTAAAACGTATTCTCTCTCTGTGTTGTAACCTGTAACTCTTGTTCTGTGTTGTTAGGTTGAGTCTGGGAGGAGAGGGCACTGCTTTTGAACAACAGGCCTCCTCTGCTGTCCTGGACCTCATGGGAGACGAAGGAGAACAGTTAAACCAGCACAAAACCATTATGAAATGGTGACGTTTTACATCAACTCCTTCTGTCTTCTGTCTTCTCCTGACACCTCATGCTTCTGATTTTGCCTTTTCATAATGTAATTAAGTGCCCGTCTATCATTTATAGGGACCGTAAGAGGAAGCGCTTCGTGAGAGAAGGAGGAAAGGAGGATCAGAAGAAGAAGATCAGATTAGATGGTGGTCAGGTCATCGGCAACAAGAAGAACAAGAAGAACTTGTATCCTTCCAACAAACTCTCTCTTTGTGTAATTCATCATTATTGGCACTGTTGCTGTTCTCTCTCACTCTGACTATATTTAGCTGTGCTGCTGAGATGTTGTGTAACTTAACGACATGTCAGTTACGAGGAGTGGAAGAAGAAATACAGGATTGATGACGGAGGATCTGGCTCGGATGGAGAAACGGGAGGTGGAGGACGAGGAGGAAGGAGGCCAGGAGGAGGTAGGAGAGCACCTGGAGTCTCAAATTGAACACTTTAGAACTAATCCACTTAATCTGATGGACTATTTTGTTTAAAAGAGTAATAATTAATGATGTCTAGTGAATAATTGTTCTTCTTTTTTGCATTACAAGTCTATACAATGTAAATGCTGCTTCAGATGAACATGTACCATCAAAACAAACAACTAATATATTTCTCTTACTCCTTGTCTCCGTATCATCCGTCTTGCAGGTCGCGGTCGTGGTCGCGGTCGTGGAGGTCCGAACGCCCAAAGACCCGCGGGACCGCAGGTGACGCCCGGTGGCCGGAGGGTGCGCTCAGAGCTGAAGACCAACGAGCAGATCCTTAAGCAGCGCAAGAAAAAGCAGAAGCACCAGTTCCTGCAGAGCGGGGGGATGCAGAGACTCCGATCCAAAAACAAACAGTGGCTCGGAGAGGTGAAGAAGTCGGGCTTTGGACGGGGCGGGCAGAAGAAGGGTAAGATGAAGAAGAAACTCTGAGGACGACACAGCGGGAGGACTGATGATGATGATGGTTGAGATGGAGGCGACCATCAGGGACTTGATGGTGACTACCATTATCCTTAATCATCTTTAAATAATTAAACACAGTCTTTCATGATTGTGGATTAATGGAAAAGATGAGGTGTGGAAAGTATTTCTAGACTGTAGAAATGGATGTCATCTTCTTCCATCATTGCCTACTGAACTCTAAATCTGACACAGAGTGTGTTTAAGAATGATCCAGTGACCTGGATTTCCCTCTTTTAAGCGTGCTAGCAAAAAAAATGTTTTTGAGTACTGAAATATGTCTATACACATTATTATGATGGTAAAATACAGTTATGAATAAGACATTTTTTTTGCGTCGTCTTCATTTGCAGTCAGTCGCATGTCGACACAACAAACAAAAGTGTGTTCATGAGGTAATACAGAGGTCAGTATTTATGTGGCAAAGAGTATTTTTCATGCACAATTGTTCTACAGCTTGATTTCCTGAAAATCACTTAAAAAGGTTTTACAGAGACTTTAATTTTCCACTTCTATGAAGTGGGGATACTTGAGAAAGGCAGCAGAGGCCGACATATGCTTACTTTTTTCCTAGTAGTAAGTCTTAGAAGGATTTATATGGATGTGTATGAACAATCACCCAGAGGCAGTTTCTGTGTGTGAATTCACTTCTCCAGGTGGTCAATGGTGGCGTGCTAGAAATGTTATGGCAGCAGACAGAGAGCAGGGTGATGGTGCATCCAGTTGCAACTGTCTTCTCCTTCCTAAATGTGTACATTTTGGAAAAAACTGTGGTCTGCTAAGTCCTAACCAAAAGTTCTCTAAGTCTCACTAAAAGTATGAAGAGGGAATATTGAGTCACTGATGCACAGATCTGTATGGTCTCTGGTTCTGGTCCATAACTATAAAATATATATATAATAAAAAAGCAGGATTGCTCCCACTTTGTGCTCCAGTGCATGGCGTGGATGAAAAATGAGGTATTGGATTGTGCGAGTGGGTTTTCTGTGAACCTCAAAACTGACCTTACCAACTTCTTTTACACATCACTCATCATCTTCGCAAAAATTATGTTATTATCCACCAAATTTGTTCAGCAAAGTTCTTAAAACTGCTGGTTCTGTAATACGTACGTCTATGATTTTCTACTTTCTATCACTATGTACTGTTTTGAAACAGAGTACAGCTTCCTCATAAGGTACAATGCTGCACTCTCTTGGTGAAAAAACAGCACTGCAAGTGTATCAGTGTGTCCCTGAAGTCTGCTGCAGTTTACTCACCACAACTTAAAGGGAGGTCACTCACATGTGTGGTAGGAGAAGAATGGCAGGAAAGGGAAGAAGACAGGGAAAAATGAGGTGGCTTTTGTTATGAGATGCAATGGGCAATGTCTTAAATACACGTATAAAACAGGATTTCATTTAGAGATAATGAGAAAACAGAAGAACAGAAATACACCCACGTGTATTTATTTATTACATTCATTTATTTACTATATTATATCATTTTTAGTGTGAATAATAACTGACTTGTCTTTCTTATTACATCTGAGTCTCTCATGTAATATTTCCCTTAATATTTTATTTTCACTGGTTGATTTCATTTGCATGAAGACATAAATTGTCATAGTTTAACTTGATCATCTTTGAGATTATATTAATGACTAATATCTCACTGAACTTGAGTTTTTCTGTCATCGTGGATTAATGGACCGGTCGTCCCACATCTGAGAAGCATCACACCCGGCTGTTTTTTGTTGCCGCACGTCAAATGATCGTGTAATTTATTTCCTGCAGAAGATACAACAGTCGATCATCCGGCGAAGGAGAATTCTGTCGTTTCTTCAGCTGCTGGGGAGGTGCAAAACATGACCACATGCACAGCAGCCACACAGGAAAGAGCAGCACTGCACCGCTGAAAGTGAGGGAGACGAGTTGCTCGGCCCATCTGTATGTGGTTACGGTACTCACTGTTTTTTTTGATAGGCGCACATGCTATCATGGGTTATTCATGGTTGCAGTTAGTTGTGGGCGAGGCTCCTTCATGAAGATTTGTGCCTTCCATTCGTCTGCGTGAATGCTGCTAAAGACGGAGGAAGAATGGATGGTAGGTGGGAAATGTATTTGGTCCAAACACAGCTGAGTTGCCATGGAGATTGTCACTGGACACACACCAGAGCACTGTCATATTTCACAGGAGGGGGAATCTTCCACATAACATCCGTGCATAAAACACAGCAGAAACTCTGTCTAGGGGGTAAAATAAGTAAAGTTTTAAGTTTACTGTGCAATTTATGACCTGCCACAACTGCATCAATATTCAGTCGATCAACTAAAACAATCCAAAGATGAATTATAATTATCAATGACAGTTATTATTTCTATATTTGCACTATTTTTTAGTCTTATAATTATATTTTTTTATGCTGTAACTTATAAGTATAGGTAAAATAAAGCTACATGTTAAGATAATTAATTTTATTCATATAATAACACAAAGCAAATGTAATATATATTAGCTCACACGAGATTCTTTTACCTTTTACTGTATACACAGTACAGTATGTCTGTATTTACATGCATGTACATATAGTTCACTCAATACCATAAAAACATTTTAAAATGTCGATGCATTAATAAATGAATTATGGACTATGTATGCAGCATTTTACCACAGATATTGTACAATATGAGCTTATTTCAAGAAATTATTCATGAATGCATTTTAAATAATGTTCTGAATGTCCAAATGAGGTCTATAAATTAGTTTTATTTGTAGATTTCTTAAGGAGCGTTAAGTGAATGAATTGAGTGTGAAATTAGAGTTGCTATCTATAGTATTAAGACATCTAATTAGAATATTATTATCTTATTTCAATAAGTTATTGATCAAAATTAGTTATTAGATTTCAGTTGGATATTTTTTTGTTCTTTGAGCTACAAGAAGACGCATTTTATGTTAAATATGAGATACTTCATCCAAACAAAAGTTTCCATCTGACTAATCCTCAGCAGCATGTTTTTCTGTGAATGAAGGGATGTCTACATGTCTGTGTCACTGTGTGTGTGTGTGTGATAGAGAGAGTGATGGTGGCGTACATGAACTGATTTATGAAATACACACCTGAGCAAAACATTAAAGTTAAAAGTTATTTGTGGAGAGAGATAGGACGTTTGTACTGTCTGTCCCTCAACTATCTGGGACCAGAACAAGCTGCGGTGAAGGAGGTTACGATATCAGTTAATCCTCGCCCTGAGATACCGAGCTACAGCCTGCCTTTGCCTCATATCCCGTCCTCTGTGAAACCACCCCCCCACCTCCTCTCGTCTATCTGATGGCCCCCTCTCCCCCGGCCCAGCAGCTCTCCAGTCATCAGGGACGACAGCTTTATCTTTGCTCAGGGTTCCCAGGACTGACACAGCATCCACTTGAGATACGGCAAAGAGCATCAGAGTACTGCTGCTCTCGTAACAGTGGGATATAAATGCTCGGCTTCAGTTACAGTGTAGTTATTGTTCTGTCTGTTTGTGTGTAGCTTTTTTTAAATTAAAGGAAACATAAATGATAGATTTTTACTTCATGTATTACAAATCTGTGCAAACGTTGCATTACTGCTTGTCAATGTTTTTCCATCCAGCTCAAACCATGTTTCACATCAATGTCTTGTGGAAAAGCACTTTAAAGGACTGTCCTGACATCCAACTTTTCCCACTTGGCTGCCTTTTTTGCTCAAGAAATAACCAGATTGTTATCATGCTTCTTAATTGTCCGTGTTTGATTTGTCTTTTACATTTGATTTTCTGACAACGTGGCTCATGAGCTGACCTGAAACTTGGCTGCTTGTCCTCAAGTGCACTAACAAGGGAGATTTCTAAACAGCCTCATATTTCAGCTGCATTGCTACATCAAAACCAGTTCAGTCATCTTTCTGCAAGTTGATTTTTCACAACAGGGTGAAAGTAGTTATGATCAATGTCTGCTTGAATTTCGAAACATTCTAAAAAGGTGTGGTGCGGTTTGGAAATGAACAAACTGAAGGCAAAATTTAGGCGAAAAGATCTGCACACTGTATCGTCAGAGCAATGCTTCGATCTAACAGACGTCATCACCACTCAGGTGTTGGTGATCTGCACTCTCAGCTTGGACCAATCAGAGCAGAACTGGATAACGCTGTCTGATATAGAGGACAAACCCTGTCAATATGAACAGGGACAAAATATACAAAAAAATTACTCATGTATTATGTGTTGAATTTCATGGATTAAACTAATCAGTGATTTAGAAAAATGACAGCACTCATGTGAAGCAGTGGAATGAATCATATTACCCGGTGACTTTGTGCGTGCGGTTTTTAAAAAATTTTATTACTGCAGTTATCTCATTAATCTTAATCCCTTATCAAAGCAATTATCTGTTTGCAGATATGTGAGTGTGTTGTGCAGCCGTCCCTGCAGTCTGGCTCTCCTCCCTGTGTGCTCCCTCCGATGATAAGATTGCTGCCCTTTCTCAGGCTATCGCTTACGAGGCAAAAGGCCACTTGAGGAATGACAGGGCCAACATGACTGACATTAGCCGCTCTTGCCTCAGCAATTTCAGTCTCCCGTGTGGAAAACTGCTGACGATTCATTAACGCACAAACGTCTTGGAGCGTTCACATTCGTTTGGTTTTGTTTTTCTCAGCGTTGCTCCTTCAGACTGGGTGGATCTGAGGCGCTGCAGGTCAACTGCTGGTTAGCTCGGTTTATTGTCGTACCGTAATTGCAGCGCTGCGGCTTTGTTTTGGAAAGAGGCGGCTCGTGAAGATGTTTGGGACAACCTGGCACGCGGACGCTTGGAGGGAACCCTAAATTAGCTTGATCACAAAGGAAGAACTGTAGTGTCGGGGGCCAGAAAGTTCCTAATTAGAAAAAAGAGATGTCTGTTGAGGTTGTGCTGGCTGTAGGCCATTTACAGTGAGTTGAATAGGAACCAGATTGTGGAAAATGATCACAAAGATTTGAATCCCTTTGAAAAGTTTTAATTCCTCTGATGAAGTGTGACAAGCTGAAGTTCAGAAACAGTTAAGATGTTGACCCAGTGTGAATGAAAATACACTTTTGAGACCAAAATCTACTACTTAACCTTTTCTAATGTTTGTTCACACGTCCTAAACCAAACTTCTATCCATTAAAATCTCTGTTTCCTGGTATGTTTCAATGAATACTGATTACTGGAGCCCTCCTGACCCTCAGCAGTCACTGGCTAAATGTACAACATGTGCACTGCTTGACATGTATGACCTAAATTACCTTCTCACTTTTAATAATTATTTTGGGATGCTCAGTGAAAGGTCGAAATGCAGAGAAAGTGATTTCTCAACACTGAAGTAACAATAATTTCAATATGTCAGTGACTTACTGTAGGTTTGAAAGTGTCAGGCACAATTTAGCATTGCTTAAGATTTACAGATGTGTGACATAAATGTTCTGCTGTCTTTTTTTATAATCCCCTCCTTAAATTTAAGTGTCCAATCTTATGCTTTCTGATTAAATGCAAAAAGCCTTTGAAAGGCACCACCTGCCAACTGTAATGTAAAGTCCATCTTTCATTGCCAGAGAACTGTGTCTCTGCTATGATCTGTTGCTGCTGTCAAGCTGTAAATCTGGATGCACCCTCTGAGAAAGGAAAGAGGCTTTTCAGCGGGGACTATTACGTCTAAAGCAAGCTGCAAGACAGTGTTTCCGCTGCTTGCCTTTGTGCCATGAAAATGAAATACAGTACAGCACGCAAAGGCCTCTTTTTTGCACCTCTTTTTCTGTTTTATTACCTCTAGCATCTTCCCACTCTTTCCTTATTTTGTGTCATTGTGACCGCAAACCCTGAAAATAGAGCATTGTCGGGACTGTTGTGTGCACTGTAAAGTGGAAAAATGGACCCGTCATTGGCGCTGCGCTTGAATGTATATATGATAAAGTTACAAGTGAAGGGCAGAGTTCAACAGAGAGAAACAGATAAAAACACATGAAACACATTAAATAAAAACTCCATATCCATGCACTTCATCCGCAATTTAAAAAACTAACATCACACTCACACACACAGGAGATGGCCTTGTGTTGTGCTGTTAAGAAGGAAACATGCTGGCATGGAGCCACAGCCCGTTGGATCAGGACTTAGCAAGGGTTATTTTTGGGGATGTTCAGGTGCCTGGGGCCCCATCAGAAAGCCCTTATAAAGAGGTCCTCTCCGGGTGGGTGGAAACTGGGTTATCAGCTTCACTGTCGCTCCTCGATGGGGCCAACTCGTTTGCATCTAGTCAACACCTTCCACCCCTCTCTGTACAGATGCGACCCTGGCTCCCTAAAGTGACCTTTGAATACACACGTTTCCTCTTACGCTTCTTATATTAGTTAATTCAATTTCACAATAAAAACTGTTCTTTCATGATTTTGTCATCCAAAATACGCTCCTCTCAGAGCCCTGTCTATCCCCATATTCTCATCTGTTTTACATTATTGATAAACAGCGAGAGCAGAGGTGTGTCATGCTTGGACCACATCATGAGAATGCCTTGGGATTAATGGGATTTCACTGTAAAGCTGAACTAAAATCGCTGTACCTATTTAGACGTGGACATTCAGTGGAAGTGTGATAATGCACAATGTCAGACCTCTGATTGTACAACATTAAGTGTTTGTTCATGCATTTGCACCACAGCAGTGAAAGTGTAGCAAAAGACCTGACTTATAAGTTAAGAAATTATTATTTATCTTAATACTCAGTGTAATTTAAGCAATGTCAGTGCGTCCTAATCTGAGCTGTCAAATTTCATTTGATATTGTACACTGACTGTATTGAAAAATGTTATTACCACATCTTTCCGTTCTTCTTCTTCTTTCTTTTCTTCCCTTCTCTCCTTTCCTTGTCTAAGGAATGTTTTCCCAGACTCTCTTTTCACCCTCTGTGAGCGCTCTGTCTCTCTGTGGTTACACACTTCATTTGTCTTCACCAGGATCAGAGACAAAAAAAAAAAAATAAAAAAATCAAAATAATCACTGGACATTGAAGTAGGAGAATGCTTAAGACAAACCCTGGATAACAAGATGACAAAGCTTGTTAAGGAAAAGCTCCTGAGAAGCCGGCCACTCCAAACTATTATTTTATTAGTCATATTTAACCAGAATTTCAGGACTCTCTAAAAACTTTAAAAACACATTTTATTACTTTCACATCATTAATAATTTTATGTTTGATATTAAAAGGCTTTGAAAAGTTTGAATTATTTAGTTGTTGCCTGAAAATGTACATGCAGCATTTGAATATCATCCAGAGTGATGAATGCTAATTTAAAAACACACTGACTGAATAAAATAAAGTAAATCAAGTAAAACATATTAATCAAGAACATTTCCATCGCTCTAATATTTCATATTTCAACTTGTTAGTGGTAACAAAAATGGTAATACAGAAGGAGTCTCTTTTATATATATTCCTTTTCATAAACTGGTATATAAAATTAGCTTCAATCAGCTTTTTCCCTCCAGCTGATACAAGAGTTTGATGCATATCTGTGCACACTTAATTAGCTTTTATCTTTTTAACATTAAATAAAACTACTGCTATACTTTGCTTGACTTTCATGTCACATGTTATCAATATTTTGAACTGTTTTTTGTTATATTATTTCATCAAGCAATTTCTTTTTTAAATGATAAGAAAATAAGAAAAAGTGTCCTTGCTCTCAGCTCAGAGAAAAGACTTTTCACGCGTCCTCATTTGCTGCTGCACTTCACTTACCTACCAAAAGATGGAGCTGCAGCCATTTCCCAAGGTCACGCCAGAGCTGAGTGAGCTTCTGCGGGCCTCCCATCGAGGTTCGAGCTCTGGATGTTTGTGAAAGAGGGTTTGAAGTGATTGCAGTGTCTGGGCCGACAAAACTGGACGGTGTGGAAAAGTTTGCGTAAAAAGCCATTCATCAGGGATCACTCAAAGCTAACAATATGCAGCATCTCTGAAAAGTGACTTTTCAGTAACATCGTGGAGGGCTGAGTGCTTGTCGGAGTCCCTCGAAGCCAAATATACGCGCAGCCAGGTGCAGACCTAACAGGTTATATACTTTACATCTGGCGTGTTGAGTAATATAGATGTGAAAGACAGAATGACCTAAAATTACAGTTACAGTGACTGGAGAAGGGGAGGAGGGGTGCGGTAACCTTTTCCATAAGGAGAACTGAGGGTTGTGATTGGTTGAAGACTATTTTCCCATCTCTCTCTCCCTCACGCTTCCTCCCTTCCCCCTCACACCAGACCCTGGATGGCACGCAAGGCCCTGACCACCGCCGCAGCATGGCGCCGAGGGGGTGCAGAGTTTGTGTGTGTGTGTATGTGTATGTTGTGTGCTTAGCCAGCTCGGAGGGCCGAGACCCCGGATATGTTGTGGAAGTGTGCAGTGGACAGGGGCCAGACAGGACGTGACCTTCTGGAGGAAGCTGGGCCGCCCCTATAGGCCAAGTGGCTATCTATCAACACCCTTAGTCCCGCCCGCAGCTGACCACTTCAAACACACAGGAGGATCAGACCCAAGGCCAGCTCTTATTTTATTCATCCTTTATATAAATTAATAAATAAATCAGATTATGTTTGTGTTAATCATTGAGACTCTGATACAGTTTTGATGAATGAAACCTTATGAGAAGAGAAAAATGTTCAGATCACAGGAGGCAAAACATTTTGATACTTGAAATATTTTTTCATTGATGGAAATTCTTGGAAAGATCTATTTGTGTTTCATGTTGGATAAAATATGTTTTATGTATACTCATTTGGATTATTTTTTTCCTGGACGTCTGTGATAAATCTGGTAATATCTATTAATCCACCAGCTTTGCTATTTAATTACAAAATGTGACCTAGATCTGTAGCAGTGGACATGATTATTTATTAGTCTTTTGAACCCCACTGTAATTTAGCAGAGGCACTTTCATTACTCCTAATCCATGGTAACAACAGATCAAAGCTCCCAGTTGATTTTCCTCCTCTGCAGGCTGTCCGGGGTCCAACCTGCACTTCGGACAAATGGCCAACAGGTCAGGAACTCAGTTCCGCTGAGGGTAGAGGCCAAGGGCCCCGGACTGACCCTGGACCGATGCCACTGTGCCGTGCGTTTTATGGCCTTCAGTTTCAGACAAGGCCGATCTTTTGTTCAGTGGAGCAGAGATGGCGGCAGCAGTGATGCTAATGATGAGATAATGGACTTATAATGACTCATGTTTTTATTCCCTATTCCCATTAGTATCCAGTGTTGTGATAATCAAATCTTTGTTAATGCCGACAATAAAGGGGTTAAAATGAAAATTGTGAAATGTGAAATGCTGCCATTGGTTTGTAATTTTTTTTCCATTGTTGTGGCGATTACAACAAACATCTGGAGGTAATGGAAAGTTCACAAGTGCTGCTATGTGCTGTGGAAGAAAAAAAGAAAAATCCCATCCTAAAACGGAGCAAATCACCAGTTTACTTATTGTGACTCTGACTTTATAATTCATAATTACACTTTTGTTGCACATATCATGACTTTATTCATTCCTCACTGCCTGTAAACAGAAAAATAGACTGTTACATGTGGATAACCTTTTCCACTAAGTTGATAATTTTGCAGAATATCAAAGACAAACTGGCCGAGCAGACTAAATAAGTGGAGAGAGGACAGGAGTTAACAGACGTTCGAATGTCTCGGTGTTGTCCGTGTCTAGGAAAAAAGGTCTAAAGGTGCTAATTAAC
The DNA here is from genome assembly GCA_023238725.1 of Scortum barcoo. Classification (NCBI taxonomy): domain Eukaryota; kingdom Metazoa; phylum Chordata; class Actinopteri; order Centrarchiformes; family Terapontidae; genus Scortum; species Scortum barcoo. The sequence goes on from CM041545.1 coordinate 17,237,569, forward strand.
AGAGCTGTCAGTGGTTCCTTCAAGTGAAGTGAACTTGCCGATAAGCAGAGTGGCTGGTGGAGGGAAACCGACAAGGCCCCCAAGCCATCTGGACCTTGTTCTCCCAGAGAGAGCGGGGCTGTGGCACAAAAATGGTACTGACAGTTACGTACACAGGACAGAGAAAGAAAATACGACTTGATTTTGTTTTCAAACCAAGAAAAAAACAGTGTCAGGTGAGAGTGTTGACAGATGATGAAGGTAAACAGGTAATAAAGTTTGGTAAAGTAAAGATTTTGCCAGCATTAACAGTTTCAGTCATTCATATGTCCGTGTAGATTTTCCTGAATAAGCAGCAGACTTTGCTGAATAAATGGACATCTGTCTGTGAAAGTTGCCATCTTTTCAAAAAGCTCTAGATTTTTGGTTTCATTATACCACAGCATTTTTTGGGACGCATCTGTTTCTTGTTGCACATTTGATTCAGCAATTACTTTCAAACAAATGTGTGCTCAAAGGTGCACAGATCATAATGTAAAATCATGCTTTACGCTGATTTACATTTACTCTAGGAAAGAAATTAGACTCATCTAAATGTGTGAGGTCTTATTTTCTGGGCATTTCTGGTAAAGAGAAACTCAATTTACAAACAGGGCAAAGATGGATTTCCCCCCTTCCTTCTCTCTCAGTCATCTTCAGCGGCGCAGCTCTCCGCCGCTAAAGTGCTATCCTGTGACTCGGGAGGGCCCGCGTAGCTCATCTCCTGCAGGTAATCAACCATCATTCTTTCATGAGGCCGTGAGTGTTCAGGAGAGACTCTGGATCTCCCCTGCTGCTTCTGCCAGCAATACATCCTGCTACACGTTAGGGAACATGACAACTGCACTCCCTCCCAGCTCATTGCACCTGAACACACTCCTCTATCTCATGATATGATAGGTCAAATCGAATCTCGTGCTGCTACGGCCCGCTTCGAGGGGCTGAGGTAGGAGTCATGTAGATTATTGATTTCTATCGAATTACACCTTGTACAGGATCAGGTTGAGGAATACAAATTTTGCACTACTTAGATCTCATTCTTCAGCATGTTTGGCTTTACAGTTTTCCACGCTTTCCAGCTTTCCAAGATCAAATTTAATTGTATGATCAACTAACACTCCTGCTTGTTATGCTCTGTGTTTTAAAAGTAAATTAACTATATGTTTAGTAGCTGTCTGAATAAAAAAAGGCTCAGAGCAGTTTCATTTTTCAGTTTAAACAGTTGGTTATAAGGTTATAAAATCATTAAATGCTGCAGAAGGTTTCTTTGACACCCCAAGATTAACAAAAAAAGTAAAGAAATTTGAAACAGCATCGGACAAATCAAATGAATGTCAGTATTTTCCAGAGTTTGTCAATGACCTCTGTAAATCCTCATGGCACCTGAGTTTGTTAGTTTCACTGTTATTTGTGTTTGTAGCGCTAAAGAAGCCACAGTTTAATAGAAGAATAATATTGAGTGATTTCTCAAGATGCAAGCAGTATCACATGCCAAATATCTGGCGTTAAGCTTAAGATAATTCTACATAAAACTAATTGTTCTTACCATGAACTAGATAGTCCAGCAATGTTGGTTCAGATCCACAGTGCTATCACTAGCAACACACTTTTAGCATACTAACTGCAGACAGCATCAGCTTATAAAATGTCATCAAACTTTCACTGAGAGTCGATGACAGATAATATAATGTGACAAAACTGAAGAGTAGTTATGATGAAATACATACAGTATATATAGAAAAAACTATTTTCAACACACCCTGATACAAATAATTACTAAAATTATTTCAACATGGAAGTTTATAAAACTATAATTTGTGTTATTTTTATGAATTTGTTATAGTCACATTTCACAAAATGATGAACACACTTGATGCTCCATGCAACTGCACATTTCACTGTATTTACTGTATTTTACTGATATACCTCTTTAACTAAACACATCTGTCAATCTAATACATGTAGTTAATAAACCAATAAAACATAGTGTGCTAAACTTCCACCGAATATTTGTGAGATCCTGCTCAAGTCCCTCCCCAAAAATTGAGTGTTTAAGTGTCGACAATGGGATTTAAATTAAACACTTTATCCATCACATTTACTGGGTCTAATTCACACAGGTCGTTGAAAAACATGCAACTGACAAATTCTTATGACATTAAAATGTAATGATAGCAGACTTAATGGAAGCATAAGCATTTGATCATTATGCTCTGTGTTTTTTTATGCATATTTCATACTTTTATTCGACTGTGTCTTAAACTGAGAGCTGTACAAAAGTCTTCGCTCACTGTTTTTCGGGCCTTCTATGTATGAAGATTTACCGCAGTCTCTTTGTCTTTTTCCCTCACTTTATCTCTCTGTCTCAATATCTTTTGGACTACTTAGTGTATATATATTGTGCCTGTATGTGTGTCTGAGTTTGTGTGTGTGTGCACGCGTGTGTGTGTGTGTATGCACATCATTTGCACGCCTGTGTTCGTGAGACATGGTATTATCAGCGTGGTTCACTGGTTCAGCGAAAAACGGTTGAAATGATATCCAGAGCTCAGACATCAAACACCAGAGGCCAGTTGAGTTATGGTGCATCGATCGACTGCAAGAACAAAGGGAGCGATGGTTAAGGGGATGGAAATTGTGGAAGAAAGAGATAGATGAAGCAGACAGAAGAGAAGCAGCCAGGGGTCTGCGGCGAATTCTGTTTGGGGTCTGAGGCTCTGGGGTTTATGTCAGTCAGGATCTGGAGGAAAAGTTGCTCCCTTGAGAAAAAGAGCGGAGAGCAAGAGAGAGAGAGATGCAAGGGGATGTGTGGGGCACTAAGGGTCTGGATGATAGGTGAAATTAACCAGGTGCCCTCCTGGCCCAGCTGTCAATCCATCACTTTCCCTTCTGCTCCTTTACAGTATAACTTTTTTTTTTTTTTTACAAAAACAGGGCCCAAAGTCAGGTGCTACCTTCGAGTATGCACGGCTAGTGAGTTCCCGTCTGTCCACGTCTGTTTTTCTAAGCTGTTACAGTTGTGTACGGGCACATGTCTGGATGGTGATGAATAACCTGACCCTCCTTGGTTATCTCGACTTCCTTTAGAGTTTCAAGTGAGAGCCAGATGTAGCTATCCATCTTAATCTTTCCTCTCATTTAGTCCTGATGTAGTTGGAGGCCATTTCACTTTTCATTACTTTATCAAACATAGGAAGGACATCTTGTTATGAGACAATAATCTGGATGTGTTGACGATGTTGTCACCACTTTATGTGAAATAACGAAAATCTTTAAAAAATCTGTGCAATAATAGCTGAAACAAGCTAGACAGTGTATGACAAAAGTGTTTGAACTGAGGAAGCCTTTCATGTTCACATAAATATTTAATGTCCTGTAGTCATATTAATGCTAATGCATTTGAGATGTACTGGCATAAAAAGCTTTGGGGACAAAGACTCTTTGAGTGTTGAGTTGGAGGAGATGGGACTTCTCACACCGGTGTAAATGTCGTGCAGGATTTTTTAAAAGTCACTATAGATTACATGATAAAATATTCAGTACAATCCACACTCGACTGATCTGTAGTTTCCTCTACTCTTTCGTGACTTAAATAAAGATCCAAAATCTGTACTGACATCTAGCAAACCTTATGAAAAATGTATGTATTTCCATTAATAAAAGGAAAATGTATACAAAATGTGATCTCTCACAAAATAAAGTCAAGCAATGTACAGTATTTTCACACTGAAGAAGCAGAGGCTGGCACTTCCTGCAAGAAGTGATAAATTTGCCACAGATTGACAGCATGCGCACTTCTGTGTTTACAATTAACAGATTTTAAGTGACGTCTTCCTCCGCAATGACAGACCACAAGCTAAGAAACTGTCAAACTGTGGCGAGGGGCATGCTTCGGATATGGTGATGAACATGACACATGCCTGCAGCTTCTGTGCTGCAAGATGATAAAAAAAACAAAACAAAAACATGCTTTGATTAAAGAGCGGCGGAGGAGTGTCATCTCTCACCATGTGGTTTTAACTCCATTCACTGCTCATTAGGAGAAGTGACCCACCTCAGAAACAAAACAATCTGGTAACAAGCACTCACATCTATCCCGAGGCTCAAAACTACTGTCAATTAGTCCTGTTATACAGTTGCAATAATCAGAATATACTAATTTTGTATAGGAAATTATTGGCAAAAATAGATTAAAAACACTGAACAAATCAAAATTACAGTCCGAGTGAGTAATCAAGCACTAATTTAAAAAAACAATTGGAATTTATAGTTTTTAGACCAGAGCGTTGACTTCTTTTTGACACTTTTAACTTAAAATTTGAAGCACCCATAATTTGAATGAAGATTTTCAGCACTTTTACAATACTGATTTATTTGGTAAACTACTTATTCAATGTAAGTCTTCTTGGACATTGTTCTTGACACTTGACGTTTCACAGCACATTAAACATTGAACCATGGAACCGAGCGCTAGGAAGCAGCAGAAGTTTGTTCAGACAGCAGTAATGAAGCAGGCGAGTGAAGAAGAGAGGACTCTGTGTGCACCGGGCTTCTGCACATGGCATGCAATCCTTGCAGAGAGGCACATGGCTGCAGCACATGTGTATGTACGTGTTGCAGTGTGGCTGCATTGTGCTGCTGTAATTGATAATAAGCAGGTCTCGTAGCGGGGATTTTTATAGCTTTTCCAGTCTTGTTAATTCAGAAAAGAAATGTATTGGTTCTTTCCTCCCTGATTTAACTGAGGCTTTCATTGGCTGGTTCCATGAACATACCTTTGTTATGGGCACTGGTGGCCAGGCCGCTTTAAACGGCTGTGTCAATACCAGAGACGGAAATCAGGTGGCTGCCATGTCAGGTCCAACACTGGAGAGAGTGTTCGATAGGAGATGGTTGTGTGCCTGGTCACAGAACTGTGTAGTAGTTTCCAGCAGCCAGTTAGTGTTGTGCATTTTATGATATTATATACAGTAATAAAACTATATTTTTATGCAGTGAGACTGTAAGAACAACATGAGAGTCCTCTGGCGTAAAGATAATAAATGTTTTAGCTCGGCATCATGGGGAAAATGGGCCTTATTTTGAGATGTGAAACAAACAATATTTTTAATTGAAGACTTTGGTGAACTGCCCTGCTCTATGCAAATGGACAAATGCGTTCTGTAATCTTTCAATTAAGCACGTAACAGTCATTATCATATACTTTGCAGCTTGATTGATTTTAGTTGCATGCATGAATAAATTTAAACAATCACACACATTTTCACACGCTGATTTTTAAAGCCCAGTTTTGCTCACCGTGATGGAAGGTGGATGTAAAAACAGACCGGCTAGTACTTTATGAAACATATGCAGTTGCAGGCAGCCAGCAGGGGGCATTTGTTCTTTGCAGTAGCCAACTATTTTGTGTGAAATCAACCATCCAGATTACAGCCTAACCTAGCCCTTTGTGTGGGGGGAGAGGTTGAACGGTGGTGAGTAGGGCGGCAGGAGGAGGGAGGGCTGGGAGCGAATTTTTGTCCAAACATTCTGCACGCGGATTTGTATTCATTGCACCCCTGCTGCTATTGATATCATTACGCGGGGTGCACATGCTGCGCAGAGGGGGCTGGGACTGGCAACGGGGAGGTCATGGAGCTGCAGGCCCTAACGAGAAGTGACACTGGCTCCAGGTCGGCCAAGCATCCACCGGATTTCAATGGGAGCCGCACTTTCCCAGTCAGCGCATTAGATCAAAGATCATTACCTGCTAATCAAAACACATGAACGTAAGGGGCTTCCCTACTTCCCCTCTCTCTTTTGCAACTCTTTGCTGGCATGGAAGCGAGGACAAAGGGGGATGCTTGAACCAGCTACTGGACTGGACGGACTTCCACGGCCTCATGAAAATGGAAGACCCCCACGCCATCACCTCCTGGACTCATCCAGCTCCTGTAGTCTCCACCAGCCAAAAACCTTGTGATTTATGTTTAAAATGTCTTAAGTTTTAGGGAGGGATATAAATCAGGTCAACTTGCAAAACTCACTTGTCCATACTCGTATCTCATAGGCAACACACAAAGAGCTGAAGTTTCTACAAAACCGTCTGATTGCTCATTCTGCATTTCTGTCACTTACCACATTATCAAAACCTTCCTCCATTTGTGGCTTCAAATTTACATGGGATCTTTCAGGGGACGAGTACATCTGTATGGATTTCACTCTCTATCCTTTCCCATGCCCCGTTGTCTCATTTGGTGCCGTGTCACCGTTGTGAGGTCACCTCCTTTACTGGGGGGGCCAAACAGGGCCGAGTTTCTCTTTACCAGAACACATGATCCCAGGACTCTTGTCTTTTCTAGATAGCAATAGAACTTCTCTGACTCTTGCTCCCTAAAACATCCTCGCTTGGATGTAGATAAGCTGGATATTTTCCTATCTCAGAAAATGTGAGGCATAGACATAGCGGTGCATTGAGGACAGTAAATAAACATGTCTGTCCCACAGTAGAATCACTCTCCTTTGGTGCAGATCATCACAATACTGACATTGTGGTGTCCACTTCATTCAGTTCAGGGATCTCAGTAGAATTGGGGTAAGGGGGTGGCAGAAACATGTCACCTCGGTGTAGAGGCCTGGGTCTTGAAATGTCGAACCCCCCTCGGCCGACTGCAGAGTGAGAGCGAGGGAGCGCAGAAAGGGGGAGCAGCCGTGGGTATTTTGCTGCTGTACTGAAGGCTCCATGGCCCATTAATCGTTTGTTTGAGTTTCCGCCCCAGCGAGCATGTCATGTCTCCATTAGAGAGGGTTTGTTTCTTCTTCCTGTCCGCCTCTTGGCAGCAGGGGGCTCTCACACATCTCATTTGGCCGTGCACTGCTGTCTGGTGCCAGGCAGACTGTCCTGTGTTTGTGTGTGCGTGCACACGTATATGTGTGTATGCGTGTGTGCAAATGTGCATGGTGAATTTCATGTTTTCGGGCTACTCATTTCCTAGAGGTGAACGTTAATGCTAATCGAGTTAGGAGGGTGCTGATTCCAATGTGATCTGTTGTACAAACTAAATCCTCCTAAAGACTGCTGTCAGTTACTTGAGCCCTCTGACTACTCATGGATTACTCATAATTGGATTACTTTAGTTTTTTTGTCTTACTTTGCTAATTCATAGAATAATGAATAAAATCAACAAATGTATTTTAAATCACATCCTCTTACTCAGACTTGAAGTCTCTCTGCTGCTTTTTATCAAATGTAATCCATAACAGCTGAAAATGAGGATTTTGTGAATAGATAAATCAGGTGACACATGACACAACTTATCCCTACATCCTGCAGAGTTACAGTTACAAATATGTGCTGAATGTGTGTTTTGATATGAACACTGAACATGGATTCATCTTTCTAAATCTAAAGCAGTGAGGACTGAAGGTTAGATTATTAAACTGGATGTTTTAATTACATCTTTTACACCCATGATGACCATCAGGAGACATTTGAAGATAATCTGTTTAAAATAGTCAGTATTGAAGGAAAATAATGAATTCATCCTCAGTAATTTAGTGATATGTATTATTTTCAGGGAATATGACTACTCTCTCTATTTCATTTTAATTCAACACTTTCAATACCTCTAAACCTACATATGACTTGAATGTTAACTCAGAAATCAAATGAGTTAAAAAAGAAGTTTAAAAGATGATTTATTAGCTGCAGTTCATTATCTTTGCAAAGATGTTCTTGGTAAAATGCTAAGATGCAACATTCCAGTCCGTCTGCCGATGTACTTACTGAGCTCTCCAATGTAGGAGCTGACCCACACTGCCACGGCCTATCTTGATGTTAGTTTGACCTTCGACCTAAGACTACGCTGTAGACATCAGCCTGCTGACCTGTCAAATGGGCCCCTTTATTCCCGTGACCCATGGAGCCTTCCCCTTTAAACTGAAATATGGCCGCCAAGCCTACAGAAGCCAGCCAATTAGGAAGTAGAAAGAAATCAGAGTGGCACAATGAGCCGAGACTAATAGAGTCCTCTTTATCTGCCGCCTGCCCGTCTGCCTGCCTGCTGCCTTAATGCCCTCAACCCTGCTGCCGTTCTGCTGCTCATATCTCTCTAGCGCCGAAATACTCATGATCATACCTGTTACTTGACTGATTATGCCCCCTTTACTTTTAAGGCATCCTTGACATCTTAATGTGCAGAGACTCAATAAAATAATTGAAACGTCAGTTTGTCTGCTATAAAACTGCTTTAGCAGAAATCACTTTTATATGACTTTGAAGGTAGATGAGACAGCTAACAGATCATTTAAGACACCAAGGGCATATGTCTTGAAAATCATGGAGTCATACCAAACAAAGACAGAGACACATTAGCTTGACAGATACTGATAATTGGCTTAAATGCCTGGCCTGTTTTTGTCTCAGTGGATGCAAAGGTGGTTAAAGTCAATTAAAATGACTTTATAGTAGGCGTTCATTAAAACATCTGTTTCTGTTGAAGCTTGCAAAGGTGCTATATTGCTGTGTTCATTTTTCATTTGACTGAAATATAAAATGAAAAAATGACTTCTCATAAATAAAAATTCTCATTATTTTTTTTATCTGAGGTAAGTTTTGACATTTCCATCTGCAACAAAAAGTTCCTGATGTCTTTCCTGTACCTGTGGGTTAGTATGCCTTCTACGATTTACTTTACTTTTACTTTACTTTTAGAAAACAGAGGAAGAAATAGAAAACAAAGCAACAAGGAGCGAGAGAAGCATGATGAGAAATGAGGAAATACTGTCAAGACTCTTACACGTAACAAAAAACACATACATACTATACTATATACCATTCATTTATAAACTTCCAACTCATAGAAATGTCTTAAACTTTGTAATACTTTAACACTCAGGCGGCCTTTAGTTACCAAAAGTTGTCTGGCTGTTATCACATGTTGGTTGCCTCAGTGCTTCTGTGTTTGACGTGGCCGATCTTTGTTCCTTTCTGCCCTCCATCTTGACGTCTCTTTGCTTGTCACTGACTCCTCCTGATGTGTGTGTGTGTGTGTGGACATACGAGGTGCACTTACTGCTTCATTTCATTTTCCTCACTCCTGTTTGTTTGCAGGTCCTTGTCTCTTTCTCTTTGCACTTGACCGACTGAGAGTAAGTGTTTGTGTCCCTGAGCAGCTTAGGGATGCTGGAGCGAACAAAAGAGGGCCATTGTCTCAGTTTAAAAAAAGGACAGCCATCTCTGGAGGTGTTTCCCTGAATGATTCGCCACACATTTGAGTTACTTGTTCCGTGGCGGTGTCCTTTCATGTTGCATCCCAGAGGAGAACGAGAAAGTGCCACCGAAGGCTGCAGCCTGTCCGAAGCTCAAGAAAAACTGGGGACAAAATCAATAGCTCACTAGAGTGGAACTATTGTAGACTGTGAGCTGCAATTTCTCACCTTGTTGTTCTGAAACACAGCTAATGTTCCCCCTTGTCTCTTCCCTGTGCTGGATTGATATCTGTTGCGCTTCACAAATGGAGATGGCTGCTCCCGAAAACCCTTTTCACTTGTCTGTCAGTCATGAAAATAAACTTTAAGTTATGGCCCCATTTGTTTCACAGCTCAGGAAAGTCAAAAATAAAAAGTCTTTTTTTTTAAAAATAATTTGATCTTCTATGTTCCAAACTCCTCCATCATCACATTTGCTTTACTGCCATTAAAGGCTCACTTACAGACAAATGTCTATGGAAAATATTCTATATTATGTAAATTTATGCCCTTCCTATATCTGAGAATTTCTTGAAAAAATAATCAATTGCCTGCTCTCTTCATTTCACACTTTTGCTTCTGTCTCACTTTTTACTTTTTTTTGGACTGTCAGCATTTTACTATCCCTGATCTCGAGTCAAACCTGTCATGGTAGATGCTTTGTAAAGCTCACTGTAGAAATATCTGGCAAATGTAAGATAATTTATTTGCCATATTAAAGTACCTTTAAAGAAAAAGAACTACACTGACATTAGCCCTTGTGGTATTTACAGTCCACTAGCAAATAAATAACAGATAAAGCACAGTATTTAGTTTTTTTCTCTTCTCCAGTAAAATATTTTTCTATATCAATAACAATTTGAGAAAATTTATCTATACTTTACACGCTGTTTGAGGTATTTTAACTTTTCTTTCATGAGATATTAAGAAAATGATTAGGAAAGTTAAGCTACAGAAGTTTTTTTATATATATCTGTGTGCACCACATAAATGCAGTTGACAAATCTCAGCCATGGCTCCATACATTATGTGCTCGCTCATCCTGCTGAATGTATTTCAAACGTCAGATAAGAGCATCACATTGATGAGAAGCAGGCTTGGGTATTTTTACCTCAGGATCCACTTCTGTCCATTGACAAAGATAATAAAGATGGACTCGAGCAAAGATTACCAGCAATTCCCGCCAGCCCCTCTCATTTTTCACAGCACTCTCACTGAGCAGAAGGTACTTTGTTAAGTACTTGTTAAGTGTGTTATTCTTTGTACACAAACAGCACCTTGGTTATAGCACACCTACACAGCACTTGAGTGAGTGTCATTGTATGTATTTGTGCACAGATTTTTGGAAAATGACAGCACTTTGGTTTCATTTAACAACATTTTTGGGCACTCATATGGTTTCAACTACTTTTGTACATGCACTTGAATATTAAATGAAAATGCATGGAACTATGCAAGTCAAAAATATACAGATACACCTTTTAAATCAGAGTAAAAGAAATTAGATTATTTCAGTTTTGGTAGTCAAATTAACCTAAAGTAGTTAAGACTGCAGGACATATTTGTGTTGGGTTTGTCCATAAAAAATTAAACATTTCAAGTAAACATTTGACCTTTTTGCCCAATTTTTCATTGAATCCCAAACAGGAGTGAAGAGAGAGATAACGGTCATTATGGATGCCACAACATTTTTTTTTCTTTGCAATGCTTTTAGAGAATGTCAGCCTTAATCCATGCCCATCTATTCACATACTGATCTGTTTGTTTTTGCATGAACTACTTCTCTCAATTTCTGAGCACAAAGCCAAATGTTTGGTTAGCAATGTTTAATTGAGGCTTTGAAGAATGATTATGTCCAACGGCAATTGTCTATTTGTACTTAAATCCACATGTGTTTTCTACCATTATTACCCAGTTAAGTCTGCATGGTCAGTGGTGTATTCTGCAGTGTAAAATGAACATATAAATTACCTACAAAGCTTCAGATGCCTGCCGTTTCTTTCATATTTTAGTAGTAGTGGGCCTACATGAGAACTTGTCTTTTGTCCAGCTGTACCACCGTTCTGCAGCACCAGCTCTCTACACATTCTCACTGTTTTTCTTTTGTCAAGCCGGCCCATGTTTCAGCACCCAAACTCCGGAGCAGATCCAACAGCAAGATGGAGGGTCAAGAGGGAAAGTGAGCCTTGAAAGAGTGTACCGCTTAACCTTGACCTTGCTTGGCTTGCATTTCTCTAAATGTGTGTGTGTGCAACTACAGCTGCCCCGCTCGCCACTTCAGAGAGTGTTTACATTTTAGGAGAGGTCTTTATCTCCCACAGGCCTGGGGTCCCTCTGGGTGAGTTTATACAGCCAGTAAGCACACACACACACACACACACATAGCCTCCCATAGAAAGAGTAAAGGGAGAGTGCTGTCATACACTCATCCATCTCAGCTACATTCTGGACCAACGCCATGGGCGGAGCAGTTCTCTCCCTGAGAGCCCAAACACTGCAGAAGTAGGTTACCTACAGTCTGGATCTTGGAAGAAGGGAAAAAAGGTTCTATAAACAACACCAGCAAGGATATACATAGACATAGCAGTGGCTATGATGGGAATTTCTGTAACATCATACCTTTTTACAGACTTTAATGGCAGTATCTGACTTCATAAATCACCGGATTCCTAATCTACAGCACACAATTTCCTCCAGAAGGCTGCTTACTTCTTCGGTCACTTGCAGTGTAAAAACTACCGATTCCTGCACCGCCAAAACCAGACAAGTATAATCTAAACGACACTTAGAGATTACAGTTATGTTTGTGTGCAGCATTTAAAGACCTGCCTATCACGGCTGCTGTCCGTCTGCTGTCCTATCAGTCAGTTTAGCCATTTAGTGTCCTTTCAAACCCATCCATCTTGATAGGGCGCTCTGTTAAGATATGGGGCCATGGGGTGTCTTCCATACTGTTACTGTCAACTGTCAAGAGTTAGTCTCTCATTGCAAGCCATTAACCAATGCTTTCAATGTGTAAATTAATTCTGCTGACTATAAACAGAGGCGCTGGCTTCTTCCCAGTTTGATCTGGGTCTCCGCTCACCATTAGAAAGAAAAATGCGCCTCACATGCCACGTAAATCTTTTTCAGGCTAGTACAACAAACACTAAATCCTCTCACAGAAGACCATAGGTTACAAAATCTGCTTTTGTGTGCATCTTAGATCTTGATGTTGTAAAAGTGGAAATTAGTCTTTCACAGATTGAGGATTTATCTTCCCAAAGGGCCTGTTTGTTTTTCAAGTGTGAGAAAGACCACCAGCGTGATATCAGAACCTCTCCCAGACTTTCTCCTCTCTCTCTCTCTCTCTCTCTCTCTCACACACACACACACACAGACACACACAGACACACACACACACACACATTTAGAAAAGTGTGACCTTTTTCACAAGCATAGATAATAAGCTGTTACAAAAACCAAACAACCTGTCAGGCATAAGATAAAAACAGAACAGCTGATTCACAGACGCAAAAAACTCTGTAATGCTCAATTCTATTTTGTCCCGCAGTGCACCTTTACCCTCAGCTTTACTACAACTTGATTTTAAACTCCACAACACACTAAATTAACACCGCCATCAGCAGTTTCAGCTCTTAAATAAACAGCTCTAAGTCCAGTTTTCTCACAGTTTTAGACCGACTCTTAACTGTCCTCTCTGCTTGACTTTCCCCCATCGTTAATCCACTTTCAACAATAATACTTTTCAAACCCACTGTGCCGTGATCTGTTGCTGACTAACCCAGAACCCTAAAGACCTGGAGCACGGAGCAGGAAACAACTGAAAAAAAAAGCATAAACATGAAGTGGTATGGATTTGAGAGAACCTACTGGTGAGATATTGAGTGTTTGTCTCCTCGAGGGCCTGCCTCTATCAAGGTGATTCATCGCAGAGGACCTGGATGACTGTGCGGGGGTGCGATGGAAGTCCATCTCAGATGATGGTTTTATTGATGGCATCAAGTCACACATCGGCCTCTGCGGAGGTGCTACGCTGGCTGCTTAGCCCGGGTGGTGGGAGAGAGAGAGACGGGGAGTGAAAGCAAAGGGCAAAGGGGGTGGGGAGGCTTTGGGGGTATACTGGCACACAGAGAGGCCACAGTGTCTCTCCAACAGCAACATGCAGACACCTGCATTTAGGGAGATCAATACCTTGCCACAAACAGCTCAGAGTGCCTCTGGAGAATAACGTTTATTGATCTGGAACTGGTGTTAATAGAAGGAGCCGACATTTCTGATATTCTCCACTCAAGTCAGCTCTTTTTATGTTTCTAAAACAAAACTGTAGTAATCCCATAAGAGACTCACCCTTTCCTGTCACCTTGTAATGTAATAGTTACACCGTTAACAGTATGGAAGACAATATAATTAATTTAATGCATCTAGATCAATATAATTGTTTTGTAAAAAAATATATAAAATGTAATTATAAAGAGAGATTAAGCATCTTGACAACTCATGTAATTAAAGCATATACGTCAGCATTTCAAAACCTTTGATAAAACATTTACTCTTTTGACGGATTCAGCATAATTTGAACCACTGAACCACTTTCACAAGTCTGTGGCACGCATGATAGGTCAACTTACTGTCCCAAAATGTGATGGCCCCATACTGTTGCTTCTAGACGTATTGACCTGCTGTGTTGGCACACTGTCTCTAAAGCCCGGAGGGGTCAGGCGGGGTTGTTGCCTCGCTACCCTTGGGTTGGTATTGATCCCCCAGCAGTCACAGAGCTCCCCGTTGAGTATTCCTAGAGCTGTGGCTGTGGTCACTGCCGCTGTATCCCATAGCTGGTTCATCACATGCGGCGGGGTTTTTGCACGAGGGCGCGGTACACTCTTGTCACCAGGCTGCTCAATCGACAGCTTTATACGACCAGATTATTCACGCCCCATGTGTGGTGCACGTATTGGATTAGGTGTGACCGGTGTTCACACAACCTTGTTTAACCAAGATCTCAGATCAATTTGAACATTTACAATCTGGCCACTTCCACCTTCTGTGTCCAAATAAACAACAAAGTTATTGGGAAGTTGTATTCAAATATAATATATTTTTTAAGAAGTTAGAAGTCTCCATGGTAGCTGCTTTCAACAGAAAAGTCATTAAACGTCCCATATATAAAACATTTTGACAGGACATGTATATCCAAACAAAACATGGATTAGAGCACATTCCATTTCATTGCAATGTGAATATTATTTTTGTAGTTTTGGTTATGGCAACGCTTTATTCTCCACAGTAATATCTGAGAACTGGGGACACGGTGCCATTACAAACAAGGTATCAGTTTTGTCAGAATATCTGAGCCATGTTTTTTAGAAGTCAAGCCAAAATCCATGATCGCAAAGGAAAACTGTGCTTGCAACACGGTGGCAAGCACAGTAAATCGAACCAACATGGTCTGAAAACTGTAATGGATGTTTATAATGAACAGTTTGTGGGCGATAATGTTATCGTTTTCCTTTATTTTTTCTCTAACAAGCAGTCTGGGTAACCTGAAGGTTTGTTTAAAACCTGTATGTAATCGTCTGGCCTCTTGTATTCCTTGCCCTGTTGGAGTTTCCTTTGAGAGATGTTGCAGCATTTCCAGATCTTAGCAATTAACGTGATGAGTACAATGTTGTTATCATGAGTACAAATGATGGCCAAACCTACATAGATAATAAATAGCAATAAAGAGTATATGGTCAATTTAAACATTAAAAAAATAGCTGTAGGAAGACTACAGCATCATTTTGAGGCTCATTCTAATACTATTTCATATGTTGTGTGTGCATCCTGTTTCACACGATCCTCCCAGGGAAAAGCAGATAGAGATGTTTAGATTGAAACAAGCCAGCATGCTCACGATCTCAAAGGACTGACACAAAGTCTAAATGTGTTCCATATGGGGAGACTACTGCCCAGGTGGATGAGAGAAAGGGTTGTTTTCTACTCGCTGGTACCTTCGGTCTGTACCTGTAAATTCCCACAGACAGAGCGAGGAATGGAGGGAGCCTGGCCACGGTGCCTTATCAGCTCTAATGATGGGACAGCTGGAGGCCATTTTCCAGCTGGGCCCAGTTTTGACATTGAAACACTTATGGTCTACCCTTCCCGGTCTCCCCGTGACAAGGATGGATGAGACTCCTGCAATGTTAACCATTCATTCAAATCTGATATGATGGCTTTACTGCGCAAATGCTATAATTTCACTCACTCTTGGTTATCTTCCATTGAGAGCTGAAGCTGAGAGCGGCATTTCGGTTAAAAATGATCTGTCATTGCAGGGCGGCGAATCCTTTTTTTTCCTTTGGTTTGATGAAAACATAACCTTAAAATCAAATCCTGATTAATGCGGGCTGTGATTAAAAAGAGTCTCCACCAAGATGTCATTGTGCAGTTGATGAATAGACGTGTGTTCTTTGCACTAAACTGGATAGCATGGTTGGTATGGCACAATATTTCACCCGACCGGCTTTTGGGATAAGCAATGTTGCACAGTCATAATTCACCTGTCACAGAAAGACCTCTCATCAGTTACTGTATATTGATTTGGCCCAGAATCACACAGGGTTTCTCAGTATTCCTTTTACATGATAAAAACAATTTTTCTCACCAGCACCATAATCTGTTTCTTGTCAGATGAAAGGGCACTGAGACTTGTTCCCCAAAACTTTACTTTCTGTCTTCAAATCGGTCTATTTTCTTGTGTGTTAAAACTCTGCCGTGTAGTTAGTTTGTTATTTGTGCTTTATCTGTTCAAGGATGATCATTAAGATTGAGTTCAGATGTTAAAATACTGGCAAGAATGGACCTTAAAGAAGCGAATGTCTCTAATTTCCATTCTTTTTGCAGTTCAGTCCAAAGAAAAGTGCATAGTATTAGTAAGCAGTCCTCTCCAGGTCAGGCTAGGCTGGACTGAAGAACTTTTAAAGCTAACCTTTGCTATGATCCGGTGTCTAAGTGTTCACTTTGAATTCAACAAAGGATGTAAAACATTTTGGCAACAGAAACTCAGGAATGCTGAAGGTCTTTAGATGTCAGTGGTGACCATCCAACCATTTCATATAACTCACAGTCGGGAGTTATCTTGAGTAATGAATTGAATGTTGTTACAATAAAGGACTTTCAGTGGTTCACAAGTGATGGGAGCAAGAAGAGCACAGTATTTTCATAAACCGGTGTAGAAAAGAGAAACAAACTTTACCCCAGTTTAACAATACAATTATATTTTTGTTTTTTGAGGGAGGTGTTCTGAGAGCATGGCTCATAGGAAGAACATAAATGGTTCATGCTCTGGTTGTATGTATACAATTAATTTTTTTGATGTTCAGAAAAACTTTACATTAATAAAGCTTAAAAGACAGTATTGTAAGGAAAATGATGGATATTGCAATGTTCTGATGGAAATAAATATATTTGGATATATGAGTAAAGATATTTCCAGGTAAAAATAATTATATATGTGTGTGTGGGGGTAAATATCAGGGGGCTGGATATTGATCCATGTGGGACACCTTTGGCAATTTTCTGAGCAGTTGAGAGGCTAAAAACTGTCTGAATTATCTGATTAGAAATCAGTTAATTTACCTAAATCAACTATATAAAAAGATTAATGTAAAAAGAGTGTAGCACAGTGTTGCCTTTATCAGGCAGGCAAAGGACATCCTCCACAACAGCATTTGCAGCAGTTATTGTACTACGAGGAGGTATGAAATTTGACTGGTGCGGCTACAGGATATTATTATCATTATTATCATTTCAGAAAGGCATGTAGCTGTGAGATGACTGGTGACTCTGAGATTTTACCCAGACAGGACAGCTTGATGTTTTTTAGAGTGTACTCATGTGAAAAATCACACAGCCAGCAGTTCTAATTGAATGTTCCCTGCTACCGAATGGACACATCTCAACAGCTTTCACACTGCTCTCCAGCTCTGAGACACTCTTTGGTTCTCACCCTATCAACACAGCACCGTCCACATCTGCCTCCCTTAGAGGACGCTCCCCACCCTCCCCCCTTCTCCTCCCACTCTCTCACCAGGACTCTGGCCAGGAGTGGTGCTGAAAGACTGAATGGTGGGAGATGGAAGGTTCTGCGCTCCCATTTCAGCGCTCCCGTCCCAGGACTTGTCTCGGCCCGGCTGCGGAAGGCGAAAACCGGCAGCCGTGCATAGATGCCGATTTCACATCACAGTGATGCATGTCTCCGTTGATATGGTGGATGTCTTTACATGAACCAGAAAATGTGTTATCTGATGGAGGGCTCTCCTAATTCCAGACTGACCCCCACCGCCACCTCACCAGAAGCTTCAGACAAGGCATCAAACATCTGCCCTGGGAGTGTGCCAAGAAAAGTGTGCTAGACTTTGTTTTATCTGCCAGCAAGAGCAATATTAGCATTTGCCTCCTTGTGTGGATGGCCCAGATGCTCTGTCGATTGAGGCCCATGTTGGACCCTATTTATTAGAAATGCATTTGAGAAGGATGACACTACGGTTATTGGGAGAACTCACCTCTTTGTCCCTGTCTCTCTTTGTCTTTTTAAGCTTAGATAGAGCCCTCTGAAGTTGATGTCTTACCTTGTTGTCCAAAGGTTTCCAAAAGGAGGCTCTCGGTTTCTAATGAAAGACGTAAAGTTGTCTTTTCAAACAGATGTTTGTGACTCCCGTGCGAGATGGATTTGATTTTCTGAAAACCCTCTTTGTGCGAAGCGCTCATCCATCTGTGGTGATCTGTGTTTCAGTACATCTTAATAAAGTAATCCCCTCCCTCGTTTTTCCACCCCGAGGAATGCTCTTGTTCTTGCACTCTTCTCCTTTGTCATGCGGGGCACCCTGACTATGATTTGTTTGGGTTTCAGATTCAAGGTTGACTGAGGCCATGACTCATCATTACTCTGAGATGATTTGTTTTAATTTCTCTCTGCTGAAGTAACAAAAAGATGTAGGGTTTACTGAAAGATAGCTGATGTAGATACAAGGAATTCGGCATTGTTTCAGCGTGCTCATACTCATTTAAATGTCAACATATCATAATAAACAGTTCTCCTTCGATGCACCTTTTCCCCACATTTCATCATATTCAATCACTCGGTAGATAAAAGCATTATTCTTTTTAATTGCATCCACCACTATCAGCTCAGGTATGGCAAATATATACACTCATAATCCAAATAAACCAGCAATGTACTGGTGTGAAGTTTCATTCATCATCCAGGCTTTCCATTCATTAGACATTCATTTATTTTCCTCCTGACATATCACTAGACTTTCAACCGCTGACCATGATAACTGAAGCGGTGGCCAAAGGTTTCAGCCCCTCCCTTTGAAAAGCTGACCTGTTCTTTAAATGTTTAAAGAGCCTATTGCATCATCGGTGCTCGCCCACACATGCATGTTTGGGTGAATCGCGGTGGGGATGCACGGGGGGGTGGGTGTTGTGATACATCATGTGTTTAAGCAGTGGAGCAGAGGCCTGGGTTGTACGGGGTTAATGACCGGCCCTCTCTGTGGGCTGTGCCGGCTCTCGAAGAGGATAAGACTGGCGGTGTAGGGGCATCTGGAGTGCAGGGGTCACATCGCTCACATCAAAGAAGGCTGGGAGTCTAGGTCACTGTGTTGGCCAAGGGGTGGTGTAGAGAACGGAGGGGTGGCTGGAGGAATTGGGAACGGGATCACGGGGAGTAAAAGAGATGAAGAGGTAGAGGGAAGGTTGGAGACAGTGAAAGATAAATAGAAGCGAAAGCAAGAGACTGTGAGGGGCGAGTGGTTGGGGGGGAAGGGAAATGGACAGGGGAGGGTTTGTCATTTTCTAACTTCCTGTAAATTCAGTTTCACTTGTGGCCTGTCTATATCTATAGATAGAAACTAATATAAACATATAGATATGTTCAAGTTCACTCTTTTACCAATTTATGAATGTGAATGAATACAATTTTAGTGCAAAAATGTACTTAAAATATGCAATGTATAGAGTTATCTATGTTAAACTATCCACTTTTATTTCACCCTTCCCTTTATATACTGCTTCACAACTGAGAAATAGTTTGCAGACAGCTGTGAGACAGGAGTCAGGGGTGCAAATACACCTTTAAAATAAACAGTCTGAATTGACTGATTCACTTTTTCCATCTTAAATAAAACTCTTCACTGAATGAAATGGTGTATGATACCAGGAACAAAAGCCAGGAGATAGTCAACAGCACAGTACAAAGAAAATCGAAAGAAGCTTGGTAAACTATTGTGACTGATTATTGCTAGCATGTTTTGTACTGGCAAGTACATTAGTGGTTATCTCAGCAGTACAGCAGTTCACCATCTAACCCTGTAGCTTTTTGCTGAAAACACTGAACAGTGACTGAAAACACTGTTGTCAGCATAGCCATGATACATTGTACTTCTTTGTTAAAAACCCACAAAAGGCACAAAAACTCATCACAATGTCATACCTGTCCCATTATAGTCATACAATAATTGCCTGCTGAGCTACTGACCTTGAGAACAGTGCTTGTATAGGCCCAGCAGAGATGTGATGTAGAAATTAAGTCAACAAACTACATAGTCAGCAACTACAAAGTGAATTAAATAACTTGAATCAGCAAGTTGATTTGCCACACCTCAATCATGGGCAGGTCTTTTCTATCAGCTATGTGGCAACACTAATTGGGTTGAGACCAGAAACGCAACATGATTCAAAGCTTGACCTCAGTTCATCAGCATCAGTGATATTTACAGTGAATTTCTTCAAAATGTTAAACTAATTCAGTTTATCAAGGGTTTTAGCTCTCGAGGAGTACAGGGTGGGGGATTGTCCAGACAGCAGACATTTAATCCCCTGGATTAGCTACTGAGTAAAGGGATGCTGGTAATAATAAAGTGCAATCGCTCGCCATCAACAGCATTCACCTGTTCTTAATTCAGTCCTACAGTTCCAACTTGCATACATTTAGTTTTTATTACTGCAGTGGCCCTTATAAACATACTGTTGCATGCAGTATGCATACAAATAGGACATACTACTTTGTCATAACATTGTGCCTCTGATCCTCTTGCTCATACATACATTACAGTCTATAGTGCAAAATTTAGTAAAGTAAGTAAAAAGATGTGATTTTTGTGGGTGCTACATTAATTTACTTTACCTCGGAGATATAACAAATCATCATTCACCTTGCCAGAGATGGAGATCAAGCCAGAGAGCTCTACTGTTGTTACTTTGCAAGGTATGCAGTTTTAAGTTAAGTCGATGTGATTCCACTGTGCAGAGGATTGTGGGTCAGACTAGAGAAGCATGCTGCTTTGCATATTGTGACTGAATGCAAGAGGACCTCCTGGTGTTTTTGGCATACTGCATGTAGTAGTAGTGTAGTATGGGTATTAAACTCAGACATAATGTTTGGTCTACAGAAACAAATTGTACAGTTCAAACTCTGCATATACACACAGGTGACCTCAGGAAGAACATAGGCGGAGCTGAAATGAAATGAAAATTTACCCATTTCTAGATGTAGAATAAGGATCATAAAGATTTAGTTTGTCCTGCCCTAACAGGTGCAGCAAGATAAACAGGATAAACTTTAAGATTTCAGGCGAACTCACATGCCAACACAAGAAAGGAGATGCACTCCTCCAAACAAAATCTAGCAAGAAAATAGAAAAGACTGCTTTTTTGTTTTTTAGGTTTATTGCATGTATTCTGTTATGTACATGTTTATTTACAAAGTTACCCATGTGAATCTTGATATTTTTTGACAGCTGTATAGTAACGTCCTGTTTTCTATATAAGTATGATTAGAAAAATCCTATAAACAATCATAAAAAAACAGGCTATAAAAAAAAACAAATGGGACCATCTATCATCAATACATGCAGGAGCAAGCTGATTTACATAGTTGAAAAATAAATACTATTGACAAATAGCATTCTATCAACTACAAGCATTTAAAAATTAGCCTTTGTCCACATGTAAAACATACCTCTAACATACACTCATTTGAAGGGTGAGACTGATCTTTGCTTCATAATGTGTATAAAGTAAAATTTGTTTGCGCTTTCAGATTTACGTTCGATGTGGTGTCCAGTTGCTACTTTACATGTTGATTTAGTTTGATTGTCGGAGAAGTGCCATTTTTTGGGGGTTAATACAAAATATTTTAGAGCACAAACATTCACTGAGACTGCATGAAACACAACTACACAAAGAAAAGAAATCACCTTCCAACTTTTGTTTTGGTTGTCATGTCAGAAAAAGGACAAAATATTCACTATATCCAGCTTC
This sequence comes from Scortum barcoo, assembly GCA_023238725.1. Lineage (NCBI taxonomy): Eukaryota > Metazoa > Chordata > Actinopteri > Centrarchiformes > Terapontidae > Scortum > Scortum barcoo. The sequence goes on from CM041545.1 coordinate 17,259,124, forward strand.
TTTCTACATATCTAAATAATTCAGATGTGGTTGATCCAGAGTTACAGCAATTTTCTCCATAAAGAATGTGTTATATTATACAATCCAAATTTAAAAAAATGTTCTTCCAATGTAACTAACACGCATGTTTAATACACTGACTTTGGCAAGGTTTGCAGTATGGCAGCACCTGCTAACGTATTAACCAGTGTGAGATTGGAGTACGTCTCTGAAAAATAAGTAGGATGTGGTCAAAATGTGCAGAACATTTACTCAGAAAGCTCTTTTTGAATCCTGCTTTCTCTGATTTTCTTGAAAATGTTGGAAAATATTGCATGGGAATTATGTTTCATCACATTGACATCATACAAGCACATTTATAGAGCAATGGCATTAAACCTCATTTGTTGCTTGGGCTTGTAACGATAATGTAAATGTTTTGCATTTGTCTTCACTAGCACCCACTGGAATACTTCCACTTTCATATTATTGCAATTTCCTACAATTGTTACGATTCATTTGATGTAATTAAACTTTGTTGTGGATTGAAATATTGAAAAAGGGTTGTAAGAAAATATCTGCTTTCATGCCACTTTGCACTGTTTACTACTCACTTACTCACACTGAGCACCAAATTGACCAAAATATATAAAAAGAAAAAAGAAATTGAAATTAGCTATTTTAAAACTTAGCATTGTCAAATAATGTTCGAATCCTAATGCTTTAGTGGCAGAATTTATAATGCTAACCAAAGTGTATCAGTTTCTTCAGTAAATATGTTTTAAATCTTAAGTTCAGTCATCAAGTGAAACCGAAGTCAAACTGAAACAATGATGAGCAACAATGAACACCACATGCCCTGAATAATTACAGCCATTAAAGCTGCATTAATGATTTTTTTGGCCACTTGAGGGCAGAAGAACGCCACAACAAGGTGACAAACCCACAGCCCTGACATATTATCACCTTGTAAAGTTGTAATGTGTCAGCAACCCATTGCCTAATTACATCCAGTAGACACAGAGACGTTTGCATTCATTTGGTGTTGTTTCACCAGTAATTTGATTCACTGTTAGAGCAGAAATATTGATTAGTGGATAGTTAAATTGGAAATTGGTAGAAGAGAGCCCACTCGATTTTCTTATTATGCTTCCATATTTTTTAGTCCTTTTTTCTTTCTAATCTAAGGCTCTAATGTCCAACCGTGATCTGTATGAATAAATCTCAAATCAGCAATTATTAATATTTGTATGCATATACCTGAAAGATAATAAGAGAGCTGGATGTAAGCAGGTCAAATTACAGTGTGGGTGTTGAAAAGAAACATTTCATCAGTAAAAACTGAGACATTAGCTATATTGCTTTGCTTCATCAATAGCAGCTCACCTGTGACTGGTTGTAAAATTGGGTATCTGCCCAAAATGTCCGTGCATGAATAAACTATTTAACTGAAGTGCTTTCCTATTTTTTTTTTACTGTCATTTCTCTCATAATGGCACCAAGGTTACATGTTTGATGTGCATGTCAATAAACCCAGCAACTTCACCAAAGAGCCACAACAAAAGCTCCCATCTGCTTATTATTGACTACAAAGTAAGTTGTAAACTACAAAAACTGAGAAGAAAGAAAATGAGAACTCAAGATAATGTGACAGAAGACAAATGTCTTTTTTTTTTTTTTTTTTTTAAACACGAATTCGGGACATGAATACAAAAGAATTTTGTACTTGTACTTTTGTACTTAAAAAAAGATATAAACATTTTCACTTGTCTCTGAAACAATGACATCCAAAAAACACCACCACACAAGAACAATCAACCTGGGGACCGCAGGCGAAGCATCTGAAGCATTTTTGTTCCTCTGCGCAGAGTCTGAATTTCCGCTCCTCACTTTCTTTGCACTTGAGCAGTATTTACATACATCGTTGTCCATCTCGTCCTTGTTCATATTCATGTCATTTGCTTATAAGTGCAGATGCTGTCACAACAAATTAAGTGATAAGATGCTTGCCTACTCAACAGCCTCTTACAAATATTCACTGTTGTCGGTGAAACACTGATCTCATTAACATGATCAGAAACACATCCTCTAAAAATATAAATATAGATTTATTTAAACCCTGCCTTATTTTGGTCCTTTTTTATTTTTTCCTTTTAATATTTTTTGTGTGAAAAAAAAAAAGCTCTTTTAGCTGTTCTCGTTCCACTCTGGCATGATGCTGACACTATGTACAGTGTGGTACTGGTGTGGCGATAGTGTACGTGGTATGGCGTGTGTATAGAGGTACTCGTTTCCCTGTAGGCCGGCTGCTGGTGACTGGATCCCAGCCCCAGGACTGCACTGGCGGCCCAGAGTCTGGTGGGTCATGGAGCTCTGGTACATGGCAGCGTGGTGGCCATCCCCCAGCTGCGGAGAGGCGTGGCCCCCGACCCCGCCAAGTCTGGACACCAGAGACCCTGAGGTGAAGTGAGCGGAGAAGTGCTGGTAAGGCAGCCGCTCCATTGGCTGCATGGTGGTGACGGAGCAACTCCCGTACGGTGAAACGCTGGCCCAAGTGTTGCAGCTGATGTCCTCCAAACTAGGAACAGGCTCAGCGCCCTGCGAGGCGCTGGCATACATGCAGGCCTGCCGCTGGCTGGATTCACTGCGGTAGGGCCCGCCGGCGAGGCCGAGGCTCTGAGCGTAGCCAACAGGACGGTAGTAATGGTCCTCCTCACTGGACGAGCTCTCCAGATAGGCCTTCTTATAGCTGTGCTCACCTGAATGACAGTCATCCTCCACTGCAGGTAGAAGTACACAGTTAAGGAACAGAGTTATTCAAGTGTTACCTCAAAAGTAAAATATATGCAATTACTCCCATGTCAATAATCTGGGACAAATCTTTTTAGGACCATGCAATATTGCCTACTAATTCTGTTTATGAACTGATACACACTGAAAATTATTCTATTTTACTGCTATTTTAGGACTTGTCATAAAAAACAAATACATTTTAAAATGTACATTGGCATGCTTTTTATATAAACATAAATTTAGGTTATTACTACATTTGTTTTGTGTTTTACGAGGTAGCATACACAATTCTGGGACTGCAGTCAGTTTTTGCAAATTCATGCAGATTTACATTTTAATACATTTTGATTGAGTGCTGTTTGGAAAAATATCTGCACGAATACAAATTAGGCATAATTTTGTGTAAAATCTATGAGAGAGTGGGTGAATCTACATGATATTTAGTGTGTCCATACATAAAGAACTACATCATGTTTGAATCTTACTAGTCATTGTCATATGGTCGTTATCGGCCAAATTACAGAACACACATTTTTCCAAGTATCACTTAAAGCATGTTGCTAAGTAATTAAAAAGGGTCAGATTGCAAAGTTAGCTGATAGTTTGTTGGAAGAGAGCATTAAAAGTAATGAATACGAATACTAACTGGTGTAAAGACAGTTAGAAATCAGACAGGGTTGGTGTTTTTAGTCTTTTATCTGTCTCCCACCTTTCCTCTTGATGCAGTGGTACTCCTGGCCGTGCTCATGCGGCAGTGGGTAGGAGCCCGACTGAGGCAGCATGTCCTGTGAGGTGCTGGTGACCCCGTTCTCGCACTGGGAGTACTGGGAGCTCAGGGCGCTCGGGGTGGCCATGCCTTGGACCTCCCCGCTGAATGGGCTCTGGCTGGAGCCCACTCTCTGACGCACCGTACTGCCCGTACTGCGAGGCACGACCGGATACTCCTTGGTACTATGGAGCAGACACACACACACACCCACCCAGATATAGTTGTAAGTAATTCTCTGCAGCTGACCTCCTTAAAACAAGACAGCACATGCAAAATCTCTATCGACAGTTTATTTAAAAAAACAACAACATCAATAGTTTTTTAGTTTCCTGTTTGATTCAGCCTAAGATCTGCATTCACCACGAGTGAATCACACCCACTTGGACACACAGAGACACACTCCTCTGGGGGAAAACTGTTTCCTGTGAAAATGCGAGCATGTATTTTCACTCCTATTAATCCACAGGATCCGTCAATAGATCATTTTGCTACTTTTGGTTCTTTGATTTCAGGGGATCGCCTCGGTCGAAAGGGTGACCAGGTTTTGCAATAAGCTCTCCCTTCAAGGCCGTAACTAAGAGCAGACGCGCAGAGCTTACTGTACTCTGCAGGATTGGACAGTGGCATGTAAGATTGATGGTGTGGTTTGGACTCTCACCGCGCTCTATACATTTGCGAGGTTTGATAGGTGAAACGCACTTCACTCAAGACGGCGTATTAAACTGTGGCGCGCACCCACTTAAAGGAACTTAACGTGTGTCCGATACAATCAAGCGTGCAATTTTAAAAGCTACATGCAAAGTACAGAAACTTATCCTCTGACATTAATCTGAGATGCCTAATCACTGCAGATTATATTCTGCGGCTCAGAATAAAGGTTATGGGGAGGAGGTAGGATTTTAGCACCTTGTGGAAAAGCCAAACAACTTTTCCATTTTTTTTTTTTATTTCTGATTTGGGATTTCTACATTTAAAACACACACACACAAAGTCAGTATCAGCTGCCCAAAAAAGGGGGATGGGTGAGCTGAGAGTTTCAAAACCAGATTTTCTCCTTTGAAAATGTGTTTTCCACGCAGTATGGACGCATGCTCCATCCTTCATCTGGACTGAATAATAGAGAGAGAGAGAGAAATGTGGTCGTGTACTGCCTTGGCTGCCGGACCGAGCGATACCACCAGTTCAACACACACGCAGCAGCAAAGAGCTGTGTGGAAGGGAGATGTTGCAGTCATGTTTCAGAGGTCCTGCCAGATCAGCCATAAAAGTCTTCAGCATGAAAAGTGGCCGAGGCTCAAGAACTACACTTACATCACTGAAAATAACACTCACTGAAAATAACACTCATAATTCCTTATAATTGGCTTGCATTTGGACGATTGAGGGATTAAAAGTGGGGCTTGTTAAGTGACATAGTGACCAGGATGTCAGCAATCCCCTCGACATTTCTCTGCTCGTTTGACATCAGCTCAGCTCGTTTGACATCAGCTCAGCTCGTGTCAGTGTTTCCATCCATCAGAGCCCAGGATCAATTAAAGACAGACTGTAAGTAACACATAGATTTGTATACATGCTCCAAAATTAAATGGAAAAAAAAAAAAAAGACACATTTAAGTTTTTTCTGTAGCTACCTTTGCATCCTGGACATCCGGTGCAGCTCCATGTCATCACTTCCACGAAAGCCTTTTGCGAAGGGATTGTTCTCAATCTTCAGCTGGGTTATCTAAAAACAGCAAAAACACTTAATTAGTAACATACCGAGCAATAAAAGCCATTTGTTGTGCTCATTGTAGCACTGCGTTTAAAGTTCTTGAGCTATGTAATGTTTTTTTAAAAAAAAAAAGTTATATAAGCCATAATCAAAATCAATTAGATATTTTACTTTTACTTAAATCTAAATAAGGGCTTTATAGAAAATGCAACATTTTCAGTATCTGCTGGGCTCCCACAGTAAACCAGAAGCTCATATGGTGACAGTATTACAACATGTTTTTGTAGTTTTTTTTGGGATAGAACAAACTGCTCACAAGTTGCCCAAGAGAATAAAATAATAGATCACATTTTCAGAAACCCGAGCTGCTTTTAGGGATCCTGGACTAAACAATTCAATGAATGATAGCACGTCTCAATAAAGACACTTTCATTGCATAACTTATGTTACACTTGATGGCCTCTGGCTCAGCAGATAGCTGGCGCGTGTTTGACAGATGCGAATGATGAGTGAGTTATTACATGACTTTGTGTGTGTTTCAGTAAAAAAAAAAAGTAAATATCAAACAAAAAGAAGTGCAAGAGAACCACCCTGAAATAGAAAGTTAATCCCAGAGAGGTTAAACACAATCCAGGGATATCCCTTCTCATGAGCAGTGGTTTCTGGCAGGTAATGAGTTGGCAACTCTTGTGTGCTTCCAGCTTTTCTGACAAGACTGGAGGTTTGTCTGCACGCTGGCTGACACTTCCACCAAACCTTGTAAAATCTCTCGTGTGACACTTTGCTAGCTTCTTGTTATTGCACGCAGCCTGGCAGAGCATTTGCACTGTTTCATCTTTCTTAAACATTTGGAATAATAATTAAAAAAAAAGTTCAGAGTCCTGTTGCACTCTTTTTGCCTTCTGCAGGCCTTCCAAGAGAAAAAAAAAGTAAGAAAGAAAAAGAAAAATACAGCTAGACAAATAATTACTCATTCCAAAGTGAGAGCCTGAGTTCAGCTTACAGAAAAAAGAAAATCATACGGTTTGCAAAAAACACATGAGTTCTCCTACTGACTGGGCTCAGAGGATAGAAATGATCAGAAGAGAGAGAACTGCTTAAAAAAATTAAAAAATGATTTGGAAGTCAAGACAAAATCGTGCAAAATTCACAACTTCAAAGAGTGCACAGTTTTTACTAGACTAAACTAAAGCATGCTCATTAAAATAACTGAGGCCTATGCAAACATATTTCCAGCTGCTTTGGTGTGTGTTGTAACCTGCAGAAGTAAACGCCATTTATTAAATATAACTTGGGTTATGGGGTTGCTGGTGAGTATTTCTTCTCGGAAAAAAAAAATTCAGAAAACACATTGTGGGAAAAAAAATGTTTTAATTACAGCCGTGACAGGAGAAACTTGAAACCAGAGACTTCTCATTAGCTGAGAGTCCGACAGGTGAATTGGACTCGTGCCCTGCAGCGCGTATTTCTTTGGCAGATGTTGAAGCTGTTTGATTAGACAGTCGCGTTAAAAGCGCCTGGAAATCAGAAATGCTTGTTTTTCCGCAGGGTCTGGAAAGCCCCCCAAAAAATAATTAGCCCCGGGGTTACGATCTCTCAGCCCCCCCCCCTCACCCTCACCTCAATAAGACGGTTGGAAATAATGAATGGTCTCTACAGCATGTCGCTCATTTTGCGCTTCCTGTTCCCTGAGGCGCGGAGACTTGGGATTGGCTGCGGGGACATTACGAGCCTTCGCCCCTTTTCCCCTCTTATTCCCAAAACTGAAAACACGTAGGCCAACACGCTCAGATGACGTTAAACAGACGCTTTTTACACACATATCTGTATTCCCAAGATTTTTTTTCTTTCTTTCTCCCCAAAAGTTTGCGCAGAGTAAATATTGAGTTTTTATTCCTACTTCCTTTCCCCGCCTCAAGTCTTCACACGCAAGTCTAAAAAATAAAAACTGTGAGGCCTCAAGATATCACAGATTTATTTAGCTCCTATTTCATTATGGTTTTAAATTTTATTTTTTTTTAAAAAAAAGGAGAAAATATTTCACATTTTCATCTTTTGCGCACTCAAGTTACCAGTAGCAATTTATAATAATTATATATTAGCTTGTTGTAATAGCAAATATATTACATATTATTGTTATTTTAATCATATTACTGCCAATAATTAGCCTGTTATTTTTTTAATAAGCATTTTTGTAAGCTGCAGGTTCCTGTTGCGCATCTGTCACCGACGCGCAAAAGGCCCATTTATAATGCATAAAGTAGATCCATAATAAAGTAGAGACAATCTGTAATCTAGTAATTAAGTTAATGCATCCGCCTGTGTGTTTTTCTGCCACTGGGAAACTGATTAAAAACAAACGAGCCTGATTGCATAACGAACTTTTATTTATTTAAATTATTAATAACGATCCACATGTATTATTATTATTATTATTATTAGTTGTTGTTGGTATTATGTCTCATAAAAGGGACTGAGGTAGGTTGTAAAGCCGCGGCGGAGGTTTATCCGGTTTATCTGCAGCCTGTCTGTCTCTACAAAGCGCTGTTTGAGCCTGCAGCTCAGAGAAAAAAAGTCTCCTGAGGTCAGACGTCGTCTGGTCAGGTATCTGAAGTTTTTCCTCGTCTGTCAGTGGCTCCATGTGATAGCGGAGATTTTCGGCTGACAGTGACATGGCTTTCCTTTAAACTCACAGAGAAGAAAAGAGACGCGGCCCTTTTATTTTCTCATCATAGAAAAGAGGATTAAAGAATAATTACAGCTCTTGCATGTGTTTTTTTTTTGTTTGTTGGTTTAAAAGGGAAGTTGGAGCTTTGCATAATGCTGCAAATCTTCACTTTGGCTTTCTTTGTATTTCTGCAGGGTTGAAAACAAAATTAAAAATCAATTCGCCACGTAAAATAGGCCGTGAATTTAAAGTTGCCTATTTGCTATGCTACAGGCTGCAATAAAAATAAAAAATCCTAAAGTATCCCGTGGAGGACTTACCTTGTGGTTCTGATAGGAGGTGACCGCAATGAAGGCTGTCTCCGGGAAGACGTGAGTGCAGAAGGCCGTGTTTTTGGAGCCGAAGCCGTTGTTTTCATCCGCCTTCACAATGTGGATCCTCGGCTGATATTTGTGCATTGAATTTAATATGATCTGGAATAAAGAAAAAACACCTTAAAAACCTCTTGTTTCAAAATAAGACTTGCAGACGAGACAAATGCAAACTCTTACATTAGGCTTTGAGTGAAGAAATCCAAAAAGTGAAGACCAAGGTGCTTTAAAGGAGTCATGCAAAAACCCTTTAAATCCTTTTTTGCAGCATGAATCATAATGAATTTTTTCGGTGAGATGTTTTTGCTCATTTTCTACATTTGCATTTGAGATGTGCATACACACAAATACATTTCACTGCTCATTCCAGCTCTTTATTATTATAATAACATGCATCACAGTGAAATGCAAACACAACATATACGAGATGTTATCTAGATATTTAGTGCAGAAAAATGAACAGTTTTATTGGCAAAATTTGTGCCAAAATTCAGACATTAAAGGGGGAAAAAAATAGAAATGCTTGGCAGTTACTTATCTTAAGGCAATATACTTCATTAATCTCACAGAAGCCAAATAGATCAAATTAAGCGCAACTTTTTCAGGTTTTTTGGGGGGGAGAAATTGCTTGTTTGACTAAAGGTAAAACTTTTATTGCACCACAAAATCTAACGAACGTTTTATTGCTTTCATAAATATCTCAAATAAAATTGAGCCATGTGCACACTTAGTTTTGTTTTTGTGGAATTACCTACCCAAATGACCCCCCTCCTCTCTCCTAAATCCCCTCTGTCTTCTCATTTAAAGGAATAACTAGTTCTGCTCCAGACAAAAAAAAAAAAAAGGAGTCCAAACTCATTACTGTTGGTCTCTGCAGAGGCCTGATTCACTGTGTTACTGTAGTCACACAGAGCAGATGAGCCGTCCCAGCAGAGTAACCGGTCCCCTCTCCCCCCGCTGCTGCCCCTCCAACCTGACTAACCTACTTTGGGCTAAGTGACAACTGCTACCAGTGGCTAGCTTGGCGACATTAAGACGCGGCCCGCACAGCTGAACTTGAGCCTTGAACTTCTCTTTTGAGGCCCTCTCATCCGTGGGTCTTAAGTCTAATTGCTTTGACGGACAATGGGAGCCACGGTCATCGGCCTTGAGGAAATCTAATGGTTTTTATTTTCACCAGATGCATTTACATTTTCACAGATAAACATTCCCCCCCCGCCCTCCTCTTAAACGCCCCCCCTTCTCCTCCTTTTTATACTCTAACCCTCCAACCTTTCTGTCCCATAGGCATTCCTCCTATCCATTATCTCAGAGGTTGTTTTTGTACCTGCCTTTCACTGCCAGCATGAGACGAGACAAGGAACTGCCCTGACCTCTGGTACCTGCGGGGGCATCCTGTAGCATGAAGCAGACATAACCCCCCCCAGTCCTTTCTTAGAGCCGAGTGAACCAAAAGGGCCAGCACAGGCGATACAATAGTGATCCATTATCAATTTCCAGTTGAACTTGATTACATTTCATGGTGCAGTAGGTTTTTGCAGTGGCTAAAGATGGGTTTCAACTGCCCTCCGTGCACCTCGTCTTGATGCAAGATGTTTTAATGGAAGTGACTGACCCCGTGCAGAAAACATCAGTAGAGTGTATCGCTTTGGTTAGATAAGCAGGCCGCGGAGGAGTGGATGGCTTGCAGATGGAAACGCAGCCTTTGCACATTTTACAATCCACCATAAATGAAACTATTTGCAGGAAAGTTTCACCAAAACAGAGACTCGGGCTGAGAAACATGTAATCCCGCTGCTGTATTCCATAGTAACTCTGTTTTCATTTTTTATGTATAAGCGTGGGATTGTGTTTGGTTGTAAAGTCAGGTCACTGTGCAAATAAAAAAAAAAAAATCCATAACCACATGTCCCAACTATCAAGGAGCACTGTCATTCTGTTCGGATTCAGAAATGAGGCCTTTTATGAAAGAGCTTTTCAAAACTATCCAAACGCAGTGAGGAGAAAAAGTAGGTTAAACAAAACATTTTCCCATGCATGCATTCATTAACGGCTTAACTTGAGGTCTTGCAGAGATACGTCCAAGATCGGGGCGAACCACAACAACGAGCGCATCACTGCAGACACGTCATTCACCCCCACTGCCTGGCTTTGGAAACTAAAAATGTCTGTCACTGAGACACATTAGAAGTTGCAGGGAAATATCTAAACACACGTTTCACTGGAAAATACCACGGTCCACTGACTGTGGGATCCCAAAGTCCAGTATGTGTGTTAGTAAGGGAGGGGGGAGTTGTGGGGGTAGCTGCAGACCACCCACTGGGGCCCCAGCACACGCCTCGTCTCCCTGGCCCAGCCGCTGCCCTGCCTGGGTCCCTGTATCTCTGCTTCCCCCTCCCCCTTCCACCAGCCTCTGGATGATAGTATTTAATGATAGTGAGGGATCACTTTGGGTCTCGAGCCGCTGCCCTTTGCTTTCAAGTTCCACCACATCAGAGAGTTTCCCCGAGCCTCGGGATTAGCAGGCTTTGTACACCATCATCTATTGCTCATTGCACACTGCCATTCGAATATAAACAGTGCGATCCTCACACTCCACCCTCCTGGCCAAAACATGTGTGGGAAGACAGGGAGACGAGTGCAGGAGCAAATTGAGGAGGGGGGGGGGGAGATGAATAACACTGAGAAAAATATTCTGGGAGTTGAGAGGGAGATCAAAGCAGAAAACTGCAGCTTGGTATGAAACCTGAGACAAAAAAAAACAAATGATTTCGAGGAATTCAAATACAGAAACACCACCAACTTGGTTACTTAAATCTAAAACAAGGTGACCAAAGTACCACAGTGCAGTGGTTTAAGAACTATTTACACCCTTTACTGCAATAGTACAATACAAAGAGACTTTATTATAAGTAAATATTTTGCATTTAAACTTTTACTTATTAGTACATAAGTAAACAGCAACATGTGCTTAAGTATCAAAACTGATCAATTATGCAATATGTTGTATTGTTTATGGATTATTATCTGACGCGTTATGTAAGCAGCACTTCAGTACTGCAGGTAGTCAAGTGAAAAAGAAACTACTTTTTATGATGTTGGATAGTTTAAGAGAACAAAGCATCAGATGTTATAAGCTGATCACATGTTTTGTAGGTAAAATCTGAACTTGTGAAGTGATTACTAACTATGCTGTAGCTGTCCAGTAGGTGTAACGGGTTATAAAGTAATAAAATGTGACAGAGTAAACGTGTAAAGGGCCATTAACTGTACAAATACCTCATAATTGCATTTAAGTCCTGCAATTGAGTAAATGTAGTTAGGTACTTTACAAAATTGCTGTAGTGTTTTATTAGCATAAAGTTTTTTCTCCATGAAAATCACATTCAGAGCACATTATACACAACTACACTTGAAAATAAGAAATAAACTATATAAAAAAACAATAACCTGCATCTTAAAACTATATATGATCATATCAAACACAACTATATATGATCATATCAAACACAGAAAAATTGACTGCATTTAAGAAATAAGTCCAAGAAATACCAAGTGATACTCAGGTTAACCCAGTCTAAATGCATGGAAATATTAATAACCATTAAGATGAAAAAAATTACCAAACTAATAACACTATCCTTAAAAAATACAATAATGTTGGTTCAGCACAGCAGTATACTTTTAGGTTTCTTACAAAAAATAATTACTGAAAAATAGTATGCAAGATTTTTGCAGACAGCCTGATTAAATATCTGAATTAAACACAAGGCTACACCATTAAACTGTGCACAAACACTCAGGGCCTGTAGGTCTCAGCTCCCCTTGTTTTCTATCAGACTCCTTCACAACAGTCCTGAGCTCAGCCCTGCTCAGTCCGACGGCATGCATGTGTCTAATTACCAGACATTTCTACAGAAACACGACTACGACTGTCTGAAATTACTCCAATCTGCATCAGCAACGTCGATCTCATGTCTCCCTGCTAGTAATTATAAATCATCTACGTTATTTCAACCAGCTGGACCAACAAGCTGATGGAATATGTTTCTGGCCAGCCACCAGCATTTCATTTATGAATCCCAGGGTGCTGTCTCCCAGCACGAAGGAGGGAAAGCCAAGAAACCACTGCAGCCAATCAAAAATGTGCTTTAACCCAGAATTTACAACACCGCTCACATTCCTACCAAGCTCCGGTTTCATTTCGCCAGCTGGGCTCTGGCAAGGCAACAATCACTGAAGGTGCCATGTGGACAGATAGTGGCTTGTGTGTGTAGAAATACATATGGATTTTTTTTTTTGCGCTTTTTGCGCTGGTTGTGAATGGCTAAAAAAAAAAAAAAAAAAAAAAGAGTCTTTTGTAAATAATTGTCAATCTCCAGACAGTGTGTGAGATAACTGGAATGAATTAAACATTATCACTGTCACATTACAACAAAACAAGTTTTTCTTTACATTTTCAAAGATTTTCTTTATAGATTTGAGTCTTATTGAGTTTAATATCTCTAATCAACATTAGCAGAACTATTTTTTTTGTATGCTTGTCCTCACAATCTAATTTATCCTCCTTAAAAACAGAGAAAAGCTATTGATTGACCTTTTGCCAACCTCATTATTGTTCTTTTTCTCTTTAATGACTGAGCCCATTAGTGAGAGAGCTAATTGTGCTTCTACAACAAGACATCTAATTTGGCCTCAGTGAGCCCATCAACTTGAAATTTTATGAAAACCTGCCGCCAACAGGCCCATTTGTTGATGAAGTAAGTGATGTTTGTGTTTTCTGTTCTGGGCAAGACAGGAATCACAAAAGCCCAGGGCCAGATAGTGAGCACAGAATAATGAGGAGTTAAAGTTAGGAAATGGGTACCATACAGTCCCTCACTGCTGAGGGGAGGCAGTGGGTGGGGGTGCAATTGCCTCTTTCCGTTTGCTAAAAAGTTCCTAACTGCTCCTCTGTACTTATGCAGGCTGACTTTCAGGAGGTCCACAACTTTAATGCACCTAGGGGGTGCTATAATGAACCTGGACAACGAAAAGTTCCAAAAAGTTTACAGGATGCTGGAAACAAACATGTTATTCCGCTTTAGCATCAACGATAGCAGCATGAAAAGAAACTCACAGGATGTAAAAACATCTGAAATGTAGTTTTTCTCTGAACGTCAGAGACACTCTCCTCAGAGCATTACTGCAAAAGATTTAGTTTTCATGGTAAGGAGCAGTGAATTTTATCGTAAAGGATAAAATAACTTTTACAATATTTACAGGATTGAATTGTACATTGACAGATAAAACAACACGTGCAGCAAAGTCACCTCCCTGCTCCTGTTTTTTTTTTCCAGGACTTTGAATTAAGTTCAGTATTCTGTCCTTTTAACATATCTTCCCTGTTTAATCATGTTTTCAATTAAGAATAAAAATACAGAGTTCATTTTTTAAATAATGTCTATAGTCTATAGTTTTTCTGAGATAAAAAAAAAATATTTTTTTGCCTGAAGGTAAAAGGGGAACCTAATGCTTTTTTTTTTTTTTTGAAACTTAAATACTTACAACTACCATTTACATTGTTAATTTACTTTACAGCAACTATAATTTCAAGGAAACTCCACAAAGATATTAAACAGTATCCCACACTGTGTAAATACTCTCTCCTTTCTTTTTCTTGCATTGCAAAGACACAATTTTCCTGCACTGTATAAAACATGCAAAAATAGAAGTTTGAAAAATAAAAATTTGAAACAAACTTGAAACAAGAAAGTAGAGAAAAATATATGACAAAACTAAATAGTAATAACTAAATAGTTTCTCATTTTTTTTCTGCACAGAATGTACTAATCTGTATATAAAGAGCCTCCAGTGAATAAGTGGATCTATATTGCACAAACAAAACCTCACAAGGTTTGTGAGTTTGTGGGGCCTGATGCAGGAGTGAAGGAGTGAAGGAGGGAGTGAAACTTTGACTTGTGAAAGTCTTGAAATAAATTTAACAAACCACATTCAGTCTGATGCCTAATCATGCAAATAACCGTTTCAGCTTTCTCTTTTTCATTTTATAATCAATTCTGAACGTGAAAATAAGTGGTGCAGTTTTAATTAAGTCAAATATGTGGCCAAAGAGTCTTTACAAAAAAACTTAAAGTGTAGTTTTTAAAAAATTAAAACTAACATTTTCTTTATATAATAATAAAAACAAAGGGCGAATAATAATAATAATAATAATTTTATTCTTGGGAAACAGGGCGCTCTAAGATTCAGCTATTTGTGTTTCTTAACGCAACCGATTTTGTCCAAATTTTTGAACAAAGGCAGAACAAAGTTTTCAGAAGTTAAACGATAAAACATTAATCAAGCCTGTGAAAACCAGCAGTTGTGTTGTAAAGGGTGATAAAGGGTCTTACAGATTAATTCAAAGGCTAAAATCGCGTTTGGGTCACATTCCTCTCTGCTGAAGTGCCACTGATCAAAACATCAATCGAACAAAATGAACATCCTGATCGATACAGGACCGAGTTACTACAGCGCGCACACACACACACACACACACACACACATATACACATTATAATATAAATATTATGGAGGATAGGCCTAGGCACCTACGTGTCCGAACGGGTCCAGGTGGTTGTTAGTCAGCTTCAGTTTCTGGAAGGAGACGAGCTGCCTCATCCAGTGCGCCCCCGTGGCCGGAGAGTCCGGGTGAACGTAGAGCCTGCCGGGCATGGCGGGCTCTGCCTTCCCGGTCACGGACCTGAATCACAGCAACACAGACACACTGTAACACCCTGGACCGACACACATATGCCAGATATCAAAACTATGAAGGCGCTGATGGAGGCGGACGTGTCCAAAAATGTCAACACCTCTCCATCATGTGTGCGCGCTGCCAATCCATGATCGAAATCCAGAAATTACGCAGAGAGATACCTGAATTAAACGCAACTTTTAATTGAGGAAAATCTAAAAAACATTTAAATAGAATATAATTAGAAACAAACTTCCAATATGACACTGTTTCTATGCTCTAAGGCTGCAAGGTGGAAATTTGCTTTCCAAAGAATCCAGATCATCTCAAATATTTGCGCACTTGCTTCTACTTGTCAAAACTCTGCACTTAAAGTTAGATGCATCAAAAAGTGACTCCAAGTGCCACCGTGGATTGTATCCAATGCATTGGGAAGTTGGTTTGGGATTTTAAAAAGGTCAGATTAGAGCTGGTAGACATTGTTTTCCAACATCATGAGATCAAGAGGAGAATTAGTTTCTGCTTTGGGCAGGTCATTATCGGCAGTATTGGCATGTGATTATTCTCTTTCAGTATCACCCCCCCACCACTGAAAGGCGCTGACCCATTCCTTGACCAAGGTTAGAGGGATCGACATGACACTAAACAAATAGCCATGTTTGTGCCCTCCTCTCAAAGGCGGCCTTGTTGCAGCGCGCACACGGGCTGGTAGCTGTGTGCGCAAAGAAAAGTCATCAGCCTCTCCCCTCCGCACCGAAAAGGCCAGAGCACCGGCAGAAACATTTCTCCCTGCTGACTCCATATCTTGGCAAGCATGAGAAAAAACACAGTTCATAATTCTGGGAGAATTAATGTGTTCACTTCCGACTCTCGTCCATCAGGACAGCAATATAAAATTTCCTGTTGGAGTTAACTCCAGAGAGAGAGAGAGACCCCCAAAAACAATTAACTTAATTATTGTGAAATGTCGTGCGTAAAAGTTTCTTTCTGCACAAAAAAACATCAAGAATTCGTTTATTTATTTTTATTTAAATGTGTGTTATATTTTACATACCATTTATTATCAGCGAATTTGTATCGATGGTCGTCCGCAGGAACAACATCCATCAGGAGGATATATTTAGTTTTGGGGTTTAGTCCCGTGACCTTCACTTTGAAGCTGGGGAACATTCGCCTGGAAAGGACAAAACACGGTTTATGGCGCTATATGGTATTTCTGTCCAACTGTGGAAAAAAATAAAATAAATAAAAATAAAAAAGAGAAGGCTACGTGCAGGCAAAAAATAGACTGCGGTATGTTTTTATGGTTTTCTGCTCAGTGGAAGAAATCACTAAAGTTCACATCCAGTTTTGGCCACTTTCAAACGCACAAGTTTCCAGTACAGACCTTTACAAAACAGAGCATAAAGATTATGAATGAATCTTTTTTTTTAATCATTTAATAATTACAAACTAAACAAAATGCATTCAGTCAGCTCACGTGGTTTAAAGTGTCCAGTAAATGTCTTTATTTGGTTGTGAGAGGTGAAGAGTATTTTCAGGGCGTTGGAGCTGAGAGGAACCTGCGCATTTTGGAAAGAAAAAGTTCTTTACTGTGGGCCAGATTTTTATAAGATCCGTTTAGTAAATCATGTGGATATTTGGTAGCTGTCATACTGTACTGAAAAACACACACACACACACACATATTGGGAATAAGGCTCAGCAGTCTCACGAGTGAAAGGGAAAGGTCGGGATGCTGCGTAATGTCACTTCACGCCTAAAACAGGAGTGAAATGATCGACGGGGATATAATGGAGGGACTATATGCAGCTGTGAGCAAACAACTGCCTCCTGCCAGCAAAGAAGAGCACAATGAAACCTGGCTGCGTCCGACTATATTATATATTCAGTATTTCTAATACATCTGATGCCGCAGGACACTTTTACGCAAGGCGAGCAGCAAGTTCACGCTTCACAGAGGACACACACACGTACAGTCCCTGCACGACATGCTGCTGCACAAGTGTTGCGCATAAGAGATGTCTGCACACACACACACAAACACACACGCACAAATACGCACACACAAGCAGCAGATACAGAGGATATTACAGATGGCAGAACACATGCGCCTAAAATGAGTTTACTCCACTGGATATAAAGAGCTGTAAAGGAAAACAGACTCAGTCTCTGCAGTATTTTTACACTGGTGTGTGCTTTAGCTCTCCCGGGCTCTTTAGTCGACGGTGTTGCGTTTCCCTGCAGGGCCACCCAGACTAAAATACAGTGCAGTGCATCACTCGTGTGGCTAAAGCGTCCACCAGATGCTCCAGTGTTTTCTCTGTGGTTCCTCAGTGTGGATATCCAAATCCCCATGCAAAAAAAAAAAAAAAAAAGAAAATCCATCCTGGCCTAGAGTCTGCATTATTTTAATTCCAGGCCTTGATTTAAAAAAAAAAATCAGCACCCCCTCCTTTGTTCTGATCAATGGTTTCATTAATGATCAACACTTTTTGTGGTTGTCCTCTTACCTTCCGGCTTTGGTGATGATCATTTCCGTCCCCACTTCGTGAAACTTCGTCCAGAGTTCCCTCTCGTGTAGGTAGACTTTTATTCCCTCCATTCCCTTAAAATAATAAAAAAAAAAAATAATAAAAAAATCACAACACCATCATACTCAGCAGAGCTTTGCTGCAGCAGACCTTCTTTAAATCTTTACGCACACGTGTCAAACACTGCTCTGACACTGATCTTTGAAGCCTTCTGAGTGAAACAACATGTCAGAAACAGCTGTGGAGGTTTAAATGATACATGCCAGTGGTTTGAAGTAAAATATACATTATAATTTTTTTTAAATAGTGCAAGAAAAAAAAAAGTTGCACATTAAACAATAATTCATGTAAGTACAGGGTAATGTAGGTGGTGTGTTTGTCAGATTTTAGTGTGCTCTGTCATTTTGTAGTTTAACCTGTTGGGCATTTACACCGTTTTAAAGTAACAATATTCAGTAGCTATAATAAGGCACAATAATAAGAACACGATTCTCTTAATGAATCGATCAGTCTAATATTCAGTTTCATATTCAAATATGAAAAACAAAATAATTTTGCTTGGAAACTTTTAAGATGTTGCATCACTTCTCAGTTAAATTATATGACATGAGAATCTATGTGACAAAGAACTTTTTTACTGGAATAAGAGCATCAAAAAAAGTTTTTTCTGTGGAGAATTGCTCCACCTCTTTAGCAGAAAATGTCTTTTTTAACATGCCAGAAGACAACATAATACTGGTGATGAATCTACACACACATTTTTATTCAGTGTCTGTGGCCCCTCGGCCCGTGCAGCAGCCTCGGCTCCGCGCTCAGACTGAGGCCTGCAGACTGACACTGACCTGCTGAATGTAAGTGGTCTGGGATGACGGGGATTTGCTCGAGGTGCCGTTCTGTTTCTCTGATTTATTATCGGCCTGTAACTCCCTTGAATCCGAGCCACTGGGAGAGCTCTGGAGACCAAAAGTCTCCTCTTGGTCCGCCATGACCGGGAGCTCCGACAGAACCACCGTCCCTGCTGCAAGATCCAAAAAACAGAGAGGGGGGTCAGTGGAGCGCATCAGTGTGCACTGTTAGCCGCTCATTTGAATAAGTTTACATGCACAGGTACACATAAGCCTTATAATGTCACTGCATGGGACCACAAGGTTACTGATATTTAGGAACAGAGTGTGCACACAGCCTAATAACTCCAGCGCAGAGATATTAAACTTTAATAGAGAGAGCGCAGCTTATTAACATTAAAACTTCATTTAAAAGTGAACTTTAAAGAGTAAAAGCATCATCAAGTGAGCATATATTATATTGTTTGAACAAGATTGAGGTACAGTAGCTTATATCTGTTAAAGATATTTTTTAAATCAGAGGACACAGTTTATAATATTCATAATGTCAGAAGTGGGGCTTATTTTGGGAGATTAAAACTGCACATTAAAGCCCCCCCCCCCACCCCAAATCCTCCTCCTCGCTTTTAGGAAACACTAGTTCCTCTCCATGTTCCCCAAACAAAAGACATGAGCTGATGTCCACAGCACAAAGACGCAATCCTTCCTTAAAAAAAATAATAATAATCACACACACTATCCTCCACACATCTGTCACTTCTGCAGCGTGGAGGAGCCCCCCCGCCCCTCCCCCGTTTTTTTTTTACTACGAGGTAAAACTCAAGTCTGAACTGCAGCAACAACAGCGAGCACACGGAGCCGGATCGGAGCAGGATCAGCTTACCTACGAAACAAAACAACAAAAAAAAGGAGCTGGACACGTCGGTGGCACAACGTCGTCTTCAAAGTCCCCCCTCCCTAAAAAAAAAAAGGTAAAAATCAGATAATCCAGGCGTTTTGCTCGATGGAGCCGTGCACAATCTCCATGAACGCTTCTCTTGCTCCTCTCTCAGTTATAGTCCAGAGACGTGGAGATCCTTCCCCCGAAGCTCGGTGACAGCAGCTACGACGCGCAGCTCGGCGCCTTATTGCGCATTTTCCAGCCGAGGAGCGGGTTTTTTTTCCCCTCCTCTCCTGTGAGCCGACCCTCCGCCGATGCAGCGCCTCAGCAAGTGAGCTGGAAGCCGAGTCCCAGAGGAGCAGGTCCGCCACCTCCTTCTCCCCTCCTCTCTCCCGGTCTCTTGCCTTGTCAAATCTACGTCTCCCTCCCTCCCTCTTTCTCTCTCTCTGCGCGCTCTCCCTCTCCAAGCCTCCACTGCGCATCAATGACCAACCGTGCGAAGCGGAAGCTGAGTCCGCGACGTAGATCGGGGGGGAGGGTGAGGAGGAGCAGGAGGAAGGGGGCAGATTGTGCAGGAATAGCATTGGTTTATAACCCTCAAATAATAATTCCTTCCACCGCCCCCCCACTTACCCGACACCCGCCCCAGTTTCTCCCCTATAATCCCAGTCTGGTTGAAAGAATCCATTTGATAGTCGCTGCTCCGTGCGCCATTACGCACGACCTCTTCTCCTTCTTCCTCCTCCTCGAAGTCAGAGCCTCCAGGCAAGTGTAGAAACCAAGGTTATCAAATCATCATCATCGTCATTTGCATCTTTGACGATGTTGTGGGTCAACATGCTGTCTCTGCTCGTGGCAGGAGGAGTGATTACAGCTTATTGATCAATCGACCGTGTGTTTTCGGCAATTAACAAAACCAATTAAAGGATCCAAGTAGGGTTCAAGCAGTTTGTTTCTAAATGTTGTGAATGAACACGCCACTATGCAATCATTTGCAGAACAGCGGCCAGGTCTGAGAGGCTAAAAAGACGCAAAAAGATGGGATTTGGAGATATTTCACTCCACACACACACTAAAATAAGCCCAACAACACAAACCTGGGGCGGTGAGTGTAGGTTATGTTTAGGCCTGTGGATTCACACAGCTTTTGTTTAGGCCTTTCACAGGACACTGGACTTCACTTTTTGACATCTTAAGATCACAACAAAGCGCCACATGCCTTTTAAATTGAGATCAAACTGTGTGGAGACATGTTTGGATCCACTGCGCCACCATTTCGCCGACCTTTTGGTGACAAAGAGATACTCCAACACAACCATGCACTGCGAGATAAATCGATAAATAAATACTACTTTACATACAACATGTTGAAAAATGTACCACCCCAAATATCTTTTTCTTGGTGTTTTTTTTTTCTAAGTGAAGTTTATGGAGCTCAACTCTGCGCGTCTTGTTCCTCCTGAAACAAGAAAAACACCAGATTCAACTCTCTTAGCGGAATATATTTCATTTCAGAGAGAAGATAGAGCAGCCTGACAACACACGGCTCACTGATGTTGGCGTTTCTGGCGCTTAAATGTCTCATTTGCATTTCGGGCTGTTATATCATTACGCAGGCGCCCACCGAGTTAATTTCCGCGTCATTCGGCGTGATGCGCGCAGACAGCGTGAGTCCGCTGTTTGACCATCAGGCAGCTGTCAATATCAACACTTCTTAAAGCGACTGCGCAGATGTATTACAGATCAGTGAGTGGATCTAGTGAAAAGTGAAAGCATAGTTCAGACTCATTTCATTCATTCAATGTCTAAACGAAACACTCATCTTTAAGAAAACATCCTTAAAAATATGTCGTTGATTTTGTCCAACATCATTCTAAGGTAAGAAAAAGTACTTTTATACCAGAAATAGAAAGAACTGCAAACTTTTGGAAATCTGGACAATTCAGTCTGAGGCCAAACTTTAGTTTGTGGCAGATGTTGAAGCTTTTTGCCTCTTATCAGAAAAACAGATGTACTGAAGGAGCTGAAAGGAAAAAAACGGACCTAAAAGAGGCTCTGAAGGCAGTCTGACACGAAAGTTTCCAAAGTTTTGATCTTTTTTTTTTGAGTTTGTGTAGTCTCTCTCTCTCTCACACACACCCCCTCTCTCTCCATCTCTCTCTCTCACACACACACAGGTCTGATGGACTTCAGAGTGGCACGCTTCTCCATTACTGTATCAACACAAATATCGCAGGCTGTGCAGGACTTGGACGGGACTAAAACACACCCCTGTATTTCACTCATTTTGTTTTCAGAGTGCAAATGTGAACATGGATTCAAGCCTCAAGATCCCTTAAAACATAATTTTCGATAATACTTATAAATAAACCTCCTTTATCGGCAAATTATGTGTTGATAAATCCAGACAGAGGGAATGAAAAACTATTTATATAAAAGAAGAAATCAGAGAGAAAATAAAAGTTTGTGTCAATAGATATTTAATAAGTAAAGAGATATTTGGCTCAACTCTGACGAGCTGAAAACTTCCCTCATGCGCCGCAAGGTCAATATAATAAAGTCGAAACTTTCCTCTAAGAAGTCTATAACGTCTTGTGAGTTAATTTCCACAAATAATTTTCAATATAAATTTATATTTTCCAGTATTTGGGTTCCATTTCCTTATATATTATATATTTCTCATTGTTCCATTTTTCTGGCATGAAAACTCATCCAGCAGAAACAAAGAGTTTCTGTCTGCATGGGTTTTAAGTGGAAGAATACCCACGAAAAAAAGTGCCAAATTAAGATAATAATAAAAAAATTATCTTGTTTACTGGCTTTGATCAGAGAAATTGCCCAACAGTGAAACTCCTCATTCAAGAGGAACGGACCACGTGGAGGCTAATTGAAGTCCAAGTGAGAGAGGAAAAAAAATAAAACAAAACTCAAGAGTATGAAGTGTTCAACGACTTAAAAACGCGCAGTTTGGATGAATTTAAAGAGTGAAACCTTCACCAGCAGATGACTATTTAACTTACAGCCTCCAACGAAGATACACAAAAGAAACGTGAGGGAGGAAAAAAAAACAGGACAAAAGATGGTGGGATTAAAGTAAAATAATAATAACAGTAGGTGTGGTAATTTAAAATGAAACTTACACATTAAGCACGATATTAAGAGTGTGAATCACACTAACTTCATTAAAAAAATCCTAATATGGATCGTTTCTGGCCACACGCGCGTAATAAATCCGGATTCCGTTATTTGATAGATATCACAGTAAAGATCACACGTTTTCACCTGGGAAGTGTTTTTCCTTCGTGTGAATGTGACAGCAGCACTCTGAGTGACATCCTCCAGCGACAAAATCTATAAAATATACGAAAACGAAAACCAATGCGTTTTTATTTAATGACACAAGTGTTCTGGGATAATCGGGCCTGGATGGGTTAAAGTTCATCCAATGGAGCAGAAACGGATGATTGATCAGACAGGACATGGAAACTTTTTTTTTTTTTTAAATAAAGTAACGTTTTAAATAATGCAAATGTCTTTAAATGAGCTGTGCGGGTAAAAAAAGTGACACCGAACCTAACAATTAAAACTTGGAAATAAATAGAATTAGTTTTAAATCCCACTAGAAAAAAATAAATAAATCGATTATCCACGCGTCAGGTCTAAAAGTTAGAATTGAACTGAATCGATGAAACAAAGAAGGACTTTTCATTTGGTACAAGTTTTCTAAAATGCTTCGTTTAGAAATCACACGATCATTTGAGACTTTCTAAATTACTAAACAAATGAGCTTTTAATAAAATGACACGGTGAAATTAAAACTACAAATAAAATAAAGGAAAACGAAACAATGCAGATGTGTGTGGAAAATAACAATACAGCAAGACATCATTTAAACACAGGCTGCATACATTTAATTACAACATTTCATCCTATTGTTGTCTTAAGCTGCAAATAATTCAAAATACCCCCCCCCCACAAAATCATTGAGACTGTCAGGATTTTTAAAATCTGACAATGTCACATGATTAACAAAGAGCAACATCCTGCATTATTTTCAATACTCAGCACCCACTTGAGGAGCTTAAAAAGTGAAACTGACAGATAAAAACATTGTTTTAAATCACTTAGTCTGCATGACAGAGCAGCAAAAGTTCAACATGGTAAAATGGTGTAAATCTTCATCTATGGATAACCTGAATCCATATGATAAATCTGAATCAAACCCCGTCTGTGGCAGAATATAGTGACCCTATCAAAGAACCTGTTTATGTGTACTGTAAAGTACATAAAACCTGTCCTCACTTCCCAAAAAAAAAAAAAAATCTCAACATGTTGCGTGACCGTGCTGGCTAATTGGTATTTACTCTCAAACATAAAATCTAAATGTAGCCTGGAAGCCATACAATGCATCAGCCACAGCGGCCAGTGAGCGACAGACTGCTGACCAGTGGCATCTGAGCAGTCTCACCGCTGCTCTTGCTATAGACTGTGTAAATCTGCAGCATTCAACTCATGTGCAAACAGCATTTTAAAGCCAATTTGTGTCATATCTTACAAAATAATCACACTGTGTGGCATGAAAAAGTTCCTCCTGAAGGCTGCAAATGTCACTCACTCACCCAGGTGCAAAGGACAAGGTGCCAATAATGAGAGTGATGAGCATCTGGTGAAAACTTGTGAATATAAACTGAATGCATGAGTATAGGAAAAAAAAAACAACCATGGGAGCAGTGTCCTTGTGACTTTTATATTGCAAAACTGTGTGCAAGTAGAACATGCAAACACACACACATACAGAGAAACACACACACAGAGGGCTTAAACACACACTCCCTACCTCCGGGCTGTCCAGTACTATTGAGTGTGTGGTCTGATGTTACCGCTTGTTTAGAGCCGCTTAAGAAAAGTCTGGTGAGACTCTAGCAGGCGGGCAGGTGAGAGCGCTGGTGTGGCTAACCACCGGTCCAAGCTGGGACTCCTGGATCAGGGAGGGGAGCCTGCCCAGATGCTCCGCGCCAAAGACCAGCTGTGAGGTTTGTGGCTGAAAAACCCATCCACAGTCCGACTCTCAGGAGTTGAGCCAGGGAAGAGGGGAAGGGGGGGGAACAAAAACTGCCCAGATTGCATTTTTTTTTTTTTGAGGGGGGGGGCTAGATCTTTTCCAGGTGTCACAAAGAAACAGCCTAATTTGATAGAATAAGTATGAATTTGAAGGCTCATTACAAAGATGTGTAAATATGTCCATTCCTGCTTGTAATGTGTTTTCATTTGCGCTCCCCAGTATTAATGGGCCTAACACAAGCACGGAGAAAGCTTTATGACCAATTTCTAAAATATAAACAAAAGGAGTATTCTGAGTCATTCTTCTGCAGGATAAAGTTTGGTTGCTTATGAACGCGCGGCGCTCGGCTGTTTGTATATCCAGCAAACATTCCACTGTCGAATCGGGAGGTGAATGTTAATAGATGACAGTAGGAGCTAAATCCAGATCTACAGACTGCACCTTTAAAGTCCCCCCCCACCCCCCCCCCCCACCCCCCACCCATCTTAAACTAAAATATATCCAAACTGCCAGCAGCATAACACAGAATAGAAATTCGGCACTTAATTTTGCATCTGAAAGGATGAAATGAGTTATAGGAGCTGACAGCATCACACGGCTTAACCTTAAAGAGGGACTGTGACTAAAAGAAACACCTTTAAAACTGCAGGGTTGGTTATTATGAAGACTGGGAAGTGATGTGCACTGATTGATGCCTCATTTGTCAGCGAGCAGCATGGAGCCAGCATCCTCCTCCGTCTTACACTTTCTCTTTATAAAGAGACGTTATAAAGTCCTAATCCAGTATGGTTTCACCCTGCATGGCCACACATGGGCCTGCGGTCTGCCCCACTGCCCAGAGGCTCTGACTGTCTTTTTTACCCCTCTTCCCACCACCCCCACTCTCAACCTCGTGAGCGAGTTTACCCTTGTTCCACTAGAAAAGGCAGCGCGATAAGGTATCTGGGCCTCTATGGCAGTGCAGGGTTAAGAGGTATATCGTGCGCACTCAGACACACACACACACGCTTGCATATTCACGTACAGAGCTCCATTTTCACAACCTGAGCTGTGGGCTCCGGGTTGGGGCTGGTGGTGGTGGTGGGTGGGTGGCGGTGGGCTTGGGGCTGACACGTTTCTGCTAACAATCACATCACACACAAGGACCCACATTCCAACTTCCTGATGAACCCCCCTCCCTCACCTCCACCACCACCCTGTTTCCCTGGGCTACCTCACAGTCGTCCTCCCCCAGCAGGTCTTGGTGGAGCTGTGCAAGCGCAGGACAGATTTCACTTTAAGAAACTTAAAGAAATTACCCTTGAAAACTATTCACAAGAATGCAAAATCACAATGAGACAAAAAAAAAAACTTAAATTTAAAATATTGAATTAATCAAGTTAGGAGCGATGCAGCACATGTCCATATTTTGGATTACTGCAGAATGAAATCATTAAGATTAATACAATCCCTGCACATCTGGATCTAGTTCATCTTGACATATTGGCCAGTCAGTCGAAGCTCATGCATGTGTGGCCCTGCATTAACCTGCATATCATGTCCTCTGCTGCCCTCTAGTGAGATTTTTCAATAGCTTACAAATAACATGAACAGACTCACCGTCACTCTTAAAATTTGGATACAAAAATTAACAAATGATTATTAAAATTGACTTAATATTTCAGGTATGCATTTTATTTTAGCAATATGGTGTGAGTTTATAGTGACTGAATATATAGTTGTAAGCAATCTGATCAAAATTGCAGCACAGTCTACAGATGATTAAAAAAACAATGGAAAATACAGCAAATACTCTACATAAAGCTATATAAGTAAAATTGAATTGCTTTTTTAAAATTAAATATATACTTTTTGCATTAATGAAAACTAAGGAAAAGATGGTGAAATATAAAATCCATATAATAAAAGTTAACTAACGCCACTATCTATGTGTGATGTGATGAGTCATTAATAGATTTCAAACTATTCATACTAATGAAGTTTTCTATACTTTGACAAAAATATAATGAGGTTAAGTGCTTTATTTGTAGACCACTGATTATATTACACACTAGTACTGTACTAATCTAATAACCTGTTTTATGTGTATGTTTTTATATATGTATGTGCATTTGTATGTAATATATTCATTTTGGTCAGTTTATAGTCACATGAAATTATTGTAATTATTTCTTTCCTGTGGATCTCATTAAAAGGAGCTGTTGTGCAGGTAACATTAGGATCCAAATGAACAAAATACACAAATGCACCCAAAAGAAGCCAGTAAAAATTCTGGGATAAAAGTCTGGGATACGAAACAGTCATGTAAGTAAATACAAAAGGAGATCCTGTGATTTGCCTGTAGCTGTAACTAAACCAAACCAAGTGGGTAATAATCTGCATTAATTCATATACCATGTAGTAAAAAAGAAAAAAAAACACATACCATGAGCCTTCAGAACACACACATGTACAGAGACACCGACGGCAGCACAGACGCAGACGGCCAGCCACCTACCGAGCTGCAGTAACGAGCCTGGGAATCATGTGGTGTGGTCTGCTGCAGCCACGGCCACATTCACAGACCCCCGGGGGCCTGCGCGCCATCACGTCTCACTTCGGTGAGGTCAAAGCACCTTCAACTCTGACATGTCCAAATGCAAAAAATATGACTCTGTCAAATCCAGAAATTATGAATTAGGTACTCCCCGTGCCTCATTTGAGTCTTTGGTGAGTCCAGGAACAGCCCTGAATCCCAGACAGCTACTCTGATGCTCATAAAAAGGGATGAAACACACCGAGGTAGTAACTGTACATCTGTCTTTGGGCTTCCTCAGTGCACCTCGAGGGGAAGCTGGATTGAGAATAATGCCAAGGTTGGACTTTTATAAAATATCACTGTCTTTTCTGATATAGAAAATGTCATAACAAATGTACAAGAGACAGTATTTCGAAAAGCTTCAAGGTTTTCTGAAATAATCAATAATACAGTATTTCAGTAGCTTCTTACCTCATATGTCAACTTGATGTAGGACTTGGACTTCACAATAAAACAGGCAAGAGAATATGTGAATCTGCAAGACATTTTGGGAAATCGGAGAGCTGAGAAACAAGTGGCTGTTGAACGGAAATGTAGATGTAAAAATTAAACTTACAAAGACTGCTAAAGCAAAGGATAGACGGGAACTACCCAATAAGGCATCGATATTCAGAACCAGGTAAAACTAGACATAGTAATAAAAAGTGCACACTTCACTTGAGAGGGAAACATCTGAATAGTTTTTGTTTAAAGATCCTGATAGAGAACATGTGCTCATAAATGTAGGAAAAACACAGCAGTGAGACAGGACACGAGGATTAAAAAGTAGGCTAGTCTGAAGTGTGGATGTGGTGAACAAAGCAGTTACTCGTTAGGTGATTTTTCAGGAAGAAAGTAATAGCTTAAAAGGACTGAAGAAAGTGGACGAGGGAGGATAATGTGACCAGAGGGTGGCAGTAATGTTTCCAGAATGATGTGTGCTACCATCAGCTGTAGAGAAGAAGAAGAAAAAGAGAGGCTAATTCAAATGCATTAAACAAGATGGACAACCAATAAATTAATAAATATTTGCTGTGCCCTGTACACTAAGTGAAATTTACAAACACTCACTCATTTCATCTCACTGGCATTAAAGCATAAGCTCTTTGGTACTGTGTATTTTCTGGTATGTTTGAGTTAACGTCAGAAAAACATCACACATATTTTGGACTGACTTTAACATCTTAATTGAATCTGTTTGTGGGAGTTTCTTACCTTTCCCCTCTGCAACACATGATCAGATCCAGGAACTGCCAAACCACACTGCTTCCATTTGGCTTCCTTTTATAGAGGAGTTCATCAAGGAATAGTCCAAGTGTGAGACAGGTAGAGGGGGGTTGTGGTGTCTTTTAAAATGACTTTTTGAGCATTTTTTCTTATGTTAAATCTGTTTGAAATATTTACTGATATTTATTTCAGTTGCTTATGTGTGGTATTTTTGGATTTAGGTATGTACACAAGTTTAGTGACTTAATTGATTTATTTTAAGTGGTGTTTCCTGTAGTGGGAGGAGTTATGGCCTTTAAAAACAGGAGTTTGGCACTTTTTCGCGATTTGAACCATTTAATGATTAAAGGAGGAAACTGGAATTACATGGAACTGGAACATAAAAATGCATAGCCAAGTCCTTCCTGAATTTCTTCTAATTTTTTTGTATTTGGCTTGTTTTCATAAGCTCCCCTGCAGTAAATATACAGCTCCATTTCCCCTGCAAACAACTAAACTTTGGACTGTAAAACAGCATCAAGACCTTTTCATGGCTTTACCACCTCATCATCCACACACTGCTGCAGGTAATCTGTTGTAGTATTTCATATATGGTGAATACAACTATTATCTCAGGTTGCTATACAGTATTTCCCTTTACCCTCACAGTAATGAGACTTCATTTTGGTGATGGTCAAACAAAGCTTTCTTGAACTTCCTTTCCCACTAAATGGGTTGAAAATGTGTTCATTTCTTGAGGCTTCAAGTATTCTCAAGTGATTTCTGCTCATGCACGCATGTTGAATGTGAAAAGGAGGAAGTAGTGACAAAGATATATTGCCTCTAACTTGCAGCTCGGGTCAGCTTCCCCTTGGGGTGGAGGAAGAAATCACTGTTGCACTGAAAGGATTTGGATATTGGCAGCGTTTCTTTGAAATGAGGGTAAGATCAATATCAAAGGCATCATTATGCAATTAAGTTAAAATCCTTGTATGCATAATCGAAACTACTATATTTCTGTTTTTAAAATGTCAAAGTATGGAGGGACTATTTTCTTATGCTGGCAGAATCTGGCAGCAAGTCGGCTTTGACATTGAATATGTTCGTATGACTGATGGTCGGTCAAGAAGGGACAATAGTGAATTAGCTATTGTTTACCGCTTTGAGGACAGTTCTCAGTATATTTAATATGCAATCCAGACTGAACTTTCAAAAAAAAATATTGGAGATAACTAAGAATAATGACTGAGGGGGAATCCGGTTCATGTATTTTTCTCAAACACATCGGGAAATTGACCAATTTTTTTTTCTAATAATATAAACATTTACAGTGCTTTTTTGCGAACGAATGTGAACCATTGTAGTTTGAAAGACAGCTGGAAAACAGCCTGTTTGTAGGGAAAGACTGTCAAGCAGGCAAAGACAGTTTTGGGGCCAGAAGTCAAGGATACACATAAATGGATAGAGAGGTTTAGCAAAATTAGCATCATCCACAATACATGAAATGGTGAGATTGTTTATTGATGAGGCACAGATGGTACACGAGGAATTATTCACTGTTATGTCTCTTCGAATTTATTAACTCTAAACCTTGTGGCCTTCCCAGCTATTTCCAGTCTATAACTTATACTGAGTGTGCCCAGGAAAGGATGCTGGCCTCACCTGAACTGCTTTAAATTTGACTTCCTGTGAGCTCTGTGGGCGTTTTGTCTTCTGATGTGGCCAGTTGTGGACTGACGGCTCACATCTTTGAATTGGTTTCAATTTTTCCCTTGTTTCTGGCTAACATGTGAATGCACAAAGCAACCAAGCCAAAATACTTTGATGATTACTGGTATTATTTTTTGTCCATCAGTCTCAGTAAAGGAGTTACGTGCTGTAACAGTGCAGCACACCACCTTCCATGTTTTCTTCCTCTGTCTCTCCTCAGTGTCTGCCTCTGACGGGCTTGTGGTAGATAAGACCCACCTTTATCATTTGGCAATCAATCAACAGAACAATGACAACTATGTGACATGACCTGGTATGTCAAGTTTGTTATCATGTGTTTGAAAAGAGCTACAGATGCATTGTGTTTCCAGATGGAAAAGAAGTCAAAAAAAAGATACAGCTCCAGGAGGGGGGGCAAAGTGTATTAATTTATAGGGTCCAAAGGTGTGAAGGGGGCCCAAAAAAATTGCTTGTAATAATACTTTTCAAATCATTATCACACTAACTCAAATAGAGACTGTGCATTTGTTACTGAAAAAACAAAGCCTTTGTTCTGTGACTGTTTGATGCCTACTTTTTTCTATGTTAAGGTTAGCCTAAAGTGTCATCTTGGTCCTGATGAAGCCATCTGATTTGCCTGGGCTTTCCATATATAGAATAGAATAAACTTTTATTGTCGCCAAGGGGAGGTTTTCTTGTGCACAATGCTACAGTCCGTTGCTTCATGTAAAACATATCACAAAAAATAAAGGGGACATTCGACACTGATAACATGGAGGCTTAAGAAGAAACTCTAAAAATTAAAATGCTAAAGTGCTTGTGTATTTATTGCACATTTCTCCGTTGCACTTGGGTTTAGCATTAGAGTTCAACAGCTTGATGGAGGCTGGAGCAAATAAAAAGACACATTAAACACATTAAACCTGACTGTGAAGTTAGGGTACTGCCTTTTTTATTTAATTGAGTAAAGGCTGGACAGAGAGGAGAGAGGTTCTGTAAATCCTGAGAGGGGAGAGGAAAATGCCCACAGTCTGAGCAAAAATTGAAAGCCTAAACAAAAATAAAGTTCTTTATAAACAGTCAAGTAAAATAATAAAACATGTCATCTTTAAAGCTTCAGGTGGTAAGATCTTGGTAATCTTAACATGCCAGTCGGAGAAAAAGCTTCCTGTGGATGCTTGTCAAATGGCCGTAGAGGCAGCAGGTGGAGCCAGAGGAGCCTGATTTTCATCAGATTATTTTTCTCATGTACTACTGTCAGGACATAGCATTTTAAAAAAAGCTACCTAGTTCTGCCTAAATGAATGTCTGACAGGCCCATAATTCTGTGTTATGCATCTGGATATGGTGAACATAGATTAAGGGTGCCATCAAATACTTTGTTAATATTTGCCAAAAAACAAACACTTCTAATTTCGCTTAATCTACAGTGCACAGTCCACATGTCAGAAGAAAGTTATATGGTTTAAAGTGTGAGTTGATTTTTTGTGTGTGTTAATATATAAAGTTTTGTATTTATGTAACTATAGTTGTGTATTATGTTTTGCTTCAGCTGTGAAACCTGCCTGTAATTTATTGCACAGATTGTCATTAGTAGGTGCACTTGACGGTATCAGTATCAGCAGAGCCACAGGCACTTTAGAGTTTCCAAGCTTTGTAACCCGTGTGTCTTGGAGCGCGTGATGTTTTATCTGATATGAAAATGAAAGGCTTGTTTTAACCGCTGTGACAGAGCTTGCTTTGGATCTGCAGAAATCTTGTGACAGATGTTGTTTTACAGGAATCTGCTTTGTTCTGTCAGTGAACCATGGGTGGTTTAAACTCGTCTGTACCACAGCCTCTTTGCTGAATCTCTCTCACACACACCTTTGGGTTGCTTTTTGACTGATGGTTATTTCAGCTGTCCTGTACCAAATAGTGCCCAGACCCTACAGGCTCATGAGACCAACTGGCAATCACTAATTCAAGAAGAAAACATTGCAAAAGATCCAATTTATGTAAGAGACAAATGTCCTAAAATAAGAAATACAATGTTTTTCTTAGCAGCCATGATTTATTTTTCTTTAGAATTCTGGCCAAGACAAAAAGTCTTCTAATTTATGAACCATTTCAACATATTCAGAAAAACCTAAACTCATGCGGCTGTACAGAGGGCAGCTGAATGCAATGTGTAAGCTTTGGCTTAATTTGTGCGACAATAGTAGTAGTGTCAGTGAATGAATGTGAGTTATTGTATCTTGCTAAATTAGTTAAGTGATATAAGGCCTGTATAAGGCCATTTTGCTTGCTAATGATGGATTAGCTGCTATAACTTAATATAAACTGGTGAACTACTCACTCTGTTTTATTTGCATTAGTAAATAAGGTCAGAACTTGTTAAAAGCACACATTTGATGCGGCTGATGCTTGTGCTTAAGTGTAATATGTAAAGAAATGACAATTACATAGAGAAGGATGCTCTGGTCATCAAATTAAACACCTGTGGCAGATTTTGGACCGATGTGTTAGACAGCACTGTCCATCACCACCATCATCAAAACACCAAAATAAGGGAATATCTTTTGAAATAATGGTGTTCATCCCTCCAGTAGAGTTCAGAGACTTGGAGCACAGTAGCAGCAGAGTCAGAGAAGCAATGCCCAACACCTGAGTAACACACTTTATGTTGTTTTTCCTTTAAATTTGTCACTTTTCTCTATATTATAAACAATCTCCTCTGGTTTTAATGATAGCGATAGTCACAAGGAAACAAACCGGATGAGATGCTGGTGAATTAATTGTTTCTTTCTCTGTGTGGGAAATGTGGAATTTCTGAATTTCCTTAATAAAGTGTATACTAAACGTGTGTGTCCAAGAAGGCAGGTTTTGAAGGACATGGTTGAAAAGAAGTAACAGGACAGAAGGGTCTTTGGGTCTAAAGTCAGTCCTTTCTTCAGGACAGCAAGCTGGAAATGACCCTCACAGGCACCCATCAGGTCCTTCAGCTTCCACAAGTGTACTGTCTAATACTTTCAATTACTACGCTTTCAATTATGTACTCCATTTGAAGTGCTAAGTGATTATTAAGGAGATGAATGCAATTCTATTTTTTACATTTTTATTTCAGGAAATTTCCTACTTTCTTTGTGGTTTGTTTCAGTAACAAAATCACTATAACAAGGAATCATTCCACAGCTACAGTCTGACAGATGCGGTGGTCTTCACTGTAAAATACAACAATATATACTTTGTTTATACAAGCTTTTTCACATGTGTAGTAGTCTTTTGACCTGTGAACAGTAAAAAAAAAAAAAAGGACAACAGAAAACACAGGTGCTAGTTTTCCATACAAATATAACTTGTAAATGTGGATTTTAACCAGATTTGAAGAAAATCTACAAAAGAGAATGCAAATGAATGGTTTCTATCCACCACGTCTATGTGATTATTAGCTGCTGATACCTCGAGATAAACAGATGGTGCCACTCATTCTCCAGTCGGACGCTATTAAACTATTGCAGAAGAGGGCGTAACAAGATGGTGGAAGTTGTAGCTCTAGTCAGTCCTCAGATAATGTAGTAAATCTTATAGAAATATAGCATTCATGTTTTCATGGATGCATGTATGTGATATTTTAGTCTCCTTATCACTTTATACAGACCTTTGTTTTTTGTTTTGACACTCCTCAGTGGAGTGAAAGCTTCAGTGGATCTTGAGGTCACATGCTTCATGTATGCTCTGATTTATTCTTGTTTCCCTTGAGCTACACACACTCAGTTTTCATACAGCAACTTTTCTACCTTAGCTGAGCATCAAAACTTTTGTGATATTTTGAGATTTTCCACTCAGGTTTGGTTCATGCACAAAATGAGAATGTACATTAAAAAGGAGTACATAGAAACCCACCTAATGACTATCTGACTGGAAAACACAAGTACTTTATACAGTGTGTTCATATTTGCAGGATTTATTTTAATTTACTGCATTTTTAGGGAGATGATTGTGAAATAAACAGAAATTGAGACATGAATTAGCATGCTTTTTTCTAGCAGCTTTTGCTCCTGTATCATGTTATTAATATATACACTGCTCAAAAAAATAAAGGGAACACTAAAATAACACATGCCTAGATCTGAATGAATGAAATATTCTTATTAAATACTTTGTTCTTTACATAGTTGAATGTGCTGACAAAAATCACACACACAAAAATTATCAATGGAAATCAAATTTATTAACCCATGGAGGTCTGGATTTGGAGTCACACTCAAAATTAAAGTGGAAAAACACACTACAGGCTGATCCAACTTTGATGTAATGTCCTTAAAACAAGTCAAAATGAGGCTCAGTAGTGTGTGTGTGGCCTCCACATGCCTGTATGACCTCCCTACAACGCCTGGGCATGCTCCTGATGAGGTGGCGGATGGTCTCCTGAGGGATCTCCTCCCAGACCTGGACTAAAGCATCCGCCAACTCCTGGACAGTCTGTGGTGCAACGTGGCGTTGGTGGATGGAGCGAGACATGATGTCATGATGTCCCAGATGTGCTCAAGTTGGATTCAGGTAACTGGGGAACAGGCGGGTGCCAGTCCATACATGCATCAATGTAATGCCTTCGTCTTGCAGGAACTGCTGACACACTCCAGCCACATGAGGTCTAGCATTGTCTTGCATTAGGAGGAACCCAGGACCAACCGCACCAGCATATGGTCTCACAAGGGGTCTGAGGATCTCATCTCAGTACCTAATGGCAGTCAGGCTACCTCTGGCGAGCCCATGGAGGGCTGTGCAGGCCCCCCAAAGAAATGCCACCTCACACCATTGCTGACCCACTGCCAAACCGGTCATGCTGGAGGATGTTGCAGGCAGCAGAACGTTCTCCACGGCACTCCAGGCGTCTCCAGACTCTGTCACGTCTGTCACATGTGCTCAGTGTGAACCTGCTTTCATCTGTGAAGAGCACAGGGCGCCAGTGGCGAATGGTTGGCCAATCTTGGTGTTCTCTGGCAAATGGCCAAACGTCCTGCATATGGTGTTGGGCTGTAAGCACAACCCCCACCTGTGGACGTCGGGCCCTGGCCCTCATACCACCCTCATGGAGTCTGTTTCTGACCGTTTGAGCAGACACATGCACATGACACATGCACATTTGTGGCCTGCTGGAGGTCATTTTGCAGGGCTCTGGCAGTGCTCCTCCTGTTCCTCCTTGCACAAAGGCGGAGGTAGCGGTCCTGCTGCTGGGTTGTTGCCCTCCTACGGCCTCCTCCACGTCTCCTGATGTACTGGCCTGTCTCCTGGTAGCGCCTCCATGCTCTGGACACTACGCTGACAGACACAGCAAACCTTCTTGCCACAGCTCGCATTGATGTGCCATCCTGGATGAGCTGCACTACCTGAGCCACTTGTGTGGGTTGTAGACTCCGTCTCATGCTACCACTAGAGTGAAAGCACCGCCAGCATTCAAAAGTGACCAAAACATCAGCCAGAAAGCATAGGAACTGAGAAGTGGTCTGTGGTCACCACCTGCAGAACCACTCCTTTATTGGGGGTGTCTTGCTAATTGCCTATAATTTCCACCTGTTGTCTATTCCATTTGCACAACAGCATGTGAAATTGATTGTCAATCAGTGTTGCTTCCTAAGTGGACAGTTTGATTTCACAGAAGTGTGATTGACTTGGAGCTTGGAGTTACATTGTGTTGTTTAAGTGTTCCGTTCCCTTTATTTTTTTGAGCAGTATATTTAGGTTTCAGTGAGAACCCTGCAGCCATCCCTTGATTAAACAGTACACAGTGAGTTGACTGAGAAGTGACTGTTACTCCTCCTGCTCTTTCCATTCCTCACCTACTTTTTGACAGGATTTGTAGTCCACGTTGTAAGTGTTGTCATGTGGAAGGGGGATTTTTCTTTTCAGTGAGATGTTCAAAAATCAATATGTCTATGTCTGGCTCGAGTTTGATCCATCAGTGGTTGTTGGGTGTACGGTGGTGTCTGCTGAGCCATTCTCTTCACAGCTGTTTGTGTTTGGTTCCCCCCTTTATCAGGGCTTTGCACCTACACACACCCAGTGAGTGTGTTTAAGTCCAGGATTCTCCTTTGATTCAGCGGACAGACGAGTGTGTTGTTGCCCACCTGCGTTCATGTAACTAGTTACTGCGCTTAATTTTTTATTTTGCTGCTTGAAGAGGACAAGTTTTCTTCAACTTTCTGCTGCAGATGCATCAGGAGTGTGTATGAAGCAAGCAGAGAGCTTCAGAAACTTTGAGAAAAAGGAGAACCTGTAAATGTGATATCAATTTGCAAAGATGGTGACTGTGGCGTGACCAAAGCTGCTGTCATACACCCCACCACTGCCAACCCAAAGGAAGTGCGTGTGTGTGTGCGCGTGGGTGGATCACTGCATTACCCATTAAAGGTCATCACATGTGAATGCATCTGTATATATTACCATTTGTGCATTTCCTCAGTATACTCTGAATGGAAGCACATGCCTATGACTTGAATCCTCCTGCAGGCTGGTGCGTGCATCCGTCTGTGTTTGTGGTGAGCCTTCCTTCTAATCTGCCAGCCGGTGGTTGTGTATGAAGTGCTGCTGACGGTGGAGACTATTAGGCCTGTGAAGGGAGAGCTGGCTGTCTTCTCCTATTCCCCACAGCTCATTTAAACTTCCAGCTGATGGTTGAGATTAAACGTCTTCTCTTAGATGGAGGGATTCTGTGGCTGGGCTTGGGCCGCTATTTAAGAAACTTGAATGAGTGAAAAGCATGTAAAGAACCCATTTAGTATAAGACAACAGAATAGCCGCGGGTTTGCATGCCTCACACGCCATGCCACACATGTGGCTGGCTTTGCTCGTACATCTGGCAGTCTTTAGGGTTTGCAAATGTCAGGTATATGCACTATATTACTGAAACCGTTATGTTAAAATGAATGGGATGCATTTACTCTCCTTAATAATTTTACTCAAACTGTTGTGTAATTCTTGTCAGTCATTTTGTTGAAAAGATTTTGTAAAGATCCTACAGCTTGTTTGGTAGTTTGTTTGGTGCTTTGGTCTTTGCTGACTCAGTGCTTCCATTGCGTGCTTTCTGTAAATGGATACTTTAAAAATATACAACTTCTATACTGATGAAATATTGAGAATCATTTTTCCCCATGAAAACCTTCACAAATCAAAAACTACTGAAGTGATAAGGGAATGTCTTGGCATTTAGAAAGCTCTCCTGTTACGTGAAGAATAAATCCTCATATAATCAACGAAGTATGTCAAAGTCTGTGTAGCGATGAGATTAGATAAGGTTTTATGATAATTAATAGCTTTATTTACATTAATGAAAACTGGTGGTTCTCCCATGTATTTATACTCCCATGTCTGTTTTTTATAACTTACATACATATACAACATAACACATACATACGTTACAACATAACATAATGTCATTTTTTAATTTTCACACTGAAAATATTGATCAATCGGTGGATACTGAAGCCAAGCTGGTTGTATATATTTTCAGGCTTTTGTTGTATTTTTCTTTGTATTTGACACTTTGAAGCAACACTATAAAGCATCAGTATATTTTGGTACTGTACATAAGAAATAACTGAAGTGAACTGAGGACTGAAGGAAAAATTAAGCGAATTAGCCAACTAGAGCTGTACAGATCCCTTAATGTGCCATCGTGAAAAATTTTTCAATTGCAGACATTTGGCTTAAATGAATCCGGGGATAGATTATAGACAAATACTTCTGCATCTAATTCAAGTTTGGAGTAGAGATGACATGATGTGATACAGCTGCTGGTGTCATCTAAGACCAAAAAAAAAAAAAATGATGGTATGATATGATGTGTCTAATGTGAACAACAGATCCAACAACAGATTCGTGCACTATCATGTCTCCGAGCGTGCTTTAACACACTGCCACAGCTCCAGGGCAGCGCATTATGACTGAGCAGAATCAGGCCTGACAGCCACAGAAACCGAGAGACTCGCTGACTGATAGGTAGGCTTGTCGGTGAGCTGGAAACGCGTTAGAACAATGTAACTTTAAACTCGGTAGTGATATTTTGAGCTGCACCTTCTCACAACACCAAAGTCAATTTTACTCCTCCCGGGCTTGTTTCAGTTAAAACAAACAGCTGCACAGCCAGAAATTGTGTTTTCATTCCACAACTTCTTTGAAAGCTTTATGTTTCCTTATAACCTTCTGTTTGATGTTTTCTGGCACAGGCCTGTCTCTTTTTTCTTCAGGCAACACATTACATAACATAAGCACTGAACATCTGGAATATCTGATAAGTCTCATTTTAGTTTTACTCTATTTGATGTTATTTTCCACTTTTTTGTTTTGGTAAGGGCCCTTCAAAAATGAAGCACTTTTTGCTGTTGTACTATATTCACAGATTAATTGTATTATATGATTCTAGCCCAGGTTTCCAGCAAAGAAATAGGTAAATGATCAATATGCACATTAAATTATGGACCGAAATGTGTGAAATTGAAGTGAAATCACAGTTTAGAGACACTGACAAAAATTAAAATCACAATAACGATCAGGCTATTCTCAATAATAATCATTTAAAGAAAAAAAAAACTTTAAAAATAATGTAAAAGAACAGTTTTTTTTTTATATATTAAACATATTGATTAAAATTATTGTTGAAGTTAGTCATACTGTTTTCTATTCAAGTAAATTTATTATTGATTTACCATAACAAAAAAAAACTTTAAGAATTCATTAGTGTGTTTGATCTGAACTTTTTTAATATATTTTTTTAAATTTCTTCTTAGATCTAAGAACATTGAGTTGCAGTGGTGATTTTGCCATCTCACCACACCTATATGAATCCTGAACTTTACACCCTCCGTCTTTCTTTGAGGAGTGAGTTTTAAGTGGTAGAATGAGAAGATAAAGGAAAAGGAGACAAATGAAGCCCCTTCCCTTCAGCGCTCACCTAGTTCAGTGACAGACAATTTATCATCTGACCTTGTTCTGTCAAACTTTTATCCAGCTCCTGAAAAACTTGTGTTCATGCTCTTTTTTTTCTGTAGTAATATGCTTTGGACACTAGAGTGCGCTGCCACTTCATATATGGGAAAGGTTCAGTGGGGATGGATTCACATAGCCTGTAAGATTTTTATTCTCATTGAAAATGCAGGAAGACCGCTTTCCTTTCATTTTAATAGTATTTTATAACCTAAGATCATCACTAATAAATAAAATAATAGAAACTGCACACACTTTAATTTAGATGAATAATGTATGAAAAATAATTAAAGACTTTAAGATAAGACAAACTTCCATGTGTTGCATCAAAGTACATCTCAGTGCAACCTGTGCTCATCATCAGTTAAACTAAAGCAGTGTAGTCAGTAAAATAAATGCCCAATAGAAAAAGCCCAAATATTCTGAAGAACAAGACTAAATACTGCACAAAACTGCAATAAAATCTAATTGTGTTGGCCATTTTTCCAAATTCAGTGGAGTGTACATACAGTCTTATATGTATATAGAGCATATGCGTGTGAATGCATGCACAAAGGTTAATTTTCTGTTGTGTGTGTGTGTAAAATATAGACAAACAATACCATAAACGTGCCTTTCCTGCAGGTCAGTAAGATTCATTGAGTGAGATTATGTTGAGAGCAATACATTAACAGACTGCTGGTGCCCTTAAAAGAGGGCTGGCATGCCTGCAAAATATTCCATTCATTAAATAAAGACCTTGTAATTATCATCAACAGTGGAAAGATTTTAAAGCTAAGCGAGCATTGTTCTTTACTCGGCCAACGGTTGCACTGCGCTGTTGCTCAGCAGTTTATAACAGATTCAGTCACGATTCAGCTATGTGCACGTATAAAGGACTTTCTTGAAGGCATCTAAATTCAGTTTACCACCTTTCCGGCGGTGTGATTGTTCCCTTTCTGTGCCATCATAAACTTTTATGGTGCAGGTTTGTAGTACTGAATACTGAGAATTGTTGCAGTAATTCGATGTGTCTGGTGAAGTCACTATAAAACCTCAGGGAGCATCAAGAGATTTCTGTAATTCTGTAAAAATACCAAAAGGAA
Organism: Scortum barcoo; assembly: GCA_023238725.1. Lineage (NCBI taxonomy): Eukaryota > Metazoa > Chordata > Actinopteri > Centrarchiformes > Terapontidae > Scortum > Scortum barcoo. The sequence continues at coordinate 17,298,997 of CM041545.1, forward strand.
GCAGTGGAAATGTTATTGTATACGGTGAAAAACTAATCAGTATGCTTTTTTACAGCTCCAAAAATATGTTTAACTGTGTGTAGAAAGCAAAGAGCTGCATCCTTTGTTCCCCCTATTCAGACAGACACACCTTTTAAACCCCAGTGTAATTTATGATGTACTCTGCAACATTTCACATCGGAGATCATGTTGAAACACATTCTTGGAATGTACTTTTATTGATGTAGGACACATCCACAGCATTAACATTTAAATGATTTATATTTAGATACAAATTTTACCCGTATAAATTAAATTTCACCCACTCAAACTGTCTAATTTATTATATGTTAGGTGCATTTATTTAGAGGTGGATCACTGGTGATGGACTTCTTTTGTGAGATCATTATAAAATCTTTTCTCTGCTGAACTGTGACTCCCATTTGATATAATAACTTAATGAGGATTCTTGAGTTTAGTAAATCCACTACACGTTGCATGTTTCTATGTTGAAATGTGTAAGCAATGTTAAAGTTTCATTTGCTCTTTTAGATGCACAGTGTCACTTTTCATTTTTATTTTTTGTTTGTAGTTTTACCTTAAAATGTGCACTTAACAGTTTCATATTTTGATGCAAATACTGATTTTTTTTTAGACTATTAAATCCACTGCATATGGATTTAAAGTATTTAAATGACAGGTGAAATGCTCATAAAACAACTTCATAATTATGCTACGATAAATCAGTAGATTTGACTCAGTTTCACTAAATGAATGTGATAATCCCTTAAAGAAAAATTCAGCCGATAACTGACCCCCAATCAGCCTTAAGGTGAAGTTGAACGGGAGCAGTCATTGTTTTCTGTCACTCATTATTTTCTGCCACTAGATGGCGCAGCTGACCCGCCTCATCCACCAGAGAGAAAACAACCTGTTGGACAAGCTCGTCGGTCCAACATCAATACAGAGCCACCACAAAGCTCGCAAACGTGCCATACATTTTTATTCTTATCTATTCATTTATTCTTTTAACGTGGGATTTTCTTATTTTAGTTTAACACCCCCCCTCAGTGGCTGCAGGGTCAAAACTGTGCCACTGCAAATCTGAAAGTGATAATAAACACACAGAGGAGCACATTTCACATGTTAGAAGACTTCATATTTGCTCTTTCTCTTGATGTGGCTTATTATAATATTACAATAATAAGAAGTCATCCATATACTTAAAATAAATGGCAGCAAATTTTAGGTTTTTAGGACTGATTGGTGTCACTGAGTTTCTCCTTCCTTCTCCTTTCTGCAGTATTATTTCAGGGCCTTGTGTCATGACTGGGTACAGTAATATGTGGTAATATGCGGTCCGTCCTGTGGGATTTTTTTTTTTTACGCACGCAGGGATGCTGAGCGGCCACATGAATTTTGATTATTAAATTCAAACATGTTTTCAGGCTGTTTTTTTTTTTCGAGCCTCAGCTTGTGTGGATGAAGTGCGCAGTCCTTCATTTAGAGACTCGCAGCAGCTTCCACGACCAGGTGAGACTCTCTCTGACCCCCCCCCCTTTCAGTGAGATCTCGCCCAGGACTCATCCTGCTCCTGATAAAACCTGAATAATAAAAAAAAAAGAAAAAAAAAAAGGTTGCAGCCGCTTGGGGGCGTCGCGCCTCGGTTTGATTACAGACGCCTCGTCGCCTTCCGCGCAATAAAACGGGGAGATATGCCCCGTGGAAGGCGCCAGGTGAGCAATAAGACGGCCCCAATCGAGACGGCTCACACCTATTCAGCAGCGCCAGGCCAGCTACACATTAACCAGACAATGTACAAATAAAGATACGAAGATATGATGATGATAAACTCGGCAGCAGAAGAGGGGACAGTCCGTCCGTCCGCGTCACCATTTCCGCAGGTCTCCGCTCCGAGGGCCCGGAACGGCACGACGCACGGACACCAGCAGCTTTCGAGTCACTTTTTTTTTTTTAATGCAAAGCTTCCACCCCCATCCAAAAAACAAACAAACCAAAAAAAAAACCCACAAGTCACATTACTGCACCATCTCAGGGGACTATTTCGCTTTTTGGGTGATCTCAAATTACAATCTGGTCAGTGTGATAAAACACGAGGAAACACCAAACAAGCCTTTTCAGAAAGAAGATTTACCAAGTTTCTTCTTCTGTGCCATTTTTTGGAAATAAATCTAACTTTTTTCTCCCTCCAATGTACAACTGATTCATAAAGGTGAAAAAAAGAACAACTTAAACTCGGGATGAATGCTCTACTTTGCACATAAAGCCAATGAGACCAATAAAAAACACTAAATTATAGTGCCCCTCGTCCAGGTAGGAGTCCCAGGTATGATCTGTGGAGCTGACAGAGGGTCTTTGGAAACTTTGGGGCTTTGCATCGCCCTGACTTTATCTTAATTGGACTCTTTGAGCGCATCTTAGACGGATATCTGCACACGAGTTTACTGAAGTGGAGAGCAAAGAGACTCCTTCGCCTCCCAAACGTGCAGACACAGTGGCAGCTCATGCATTTTTTATTTTTATTGTATTTTTAGCAAGATTTATTTTAGGATGTATGTGCCTTAAATGCGCTCATCCAAACGCGTAAAGGTGGCAGTTTCCCCCAAATGAGACGAGGGGACACACACACATACTAAGAGCAGCGGCATTTCAATGTTTTTATTGAAACTTTCAAGAACACGATGTCGATGTTGTAATCTAGACAGAACTCCAATAACAACATAACCCATTGACAACTTAAGAAACACAAAAAAAGAAAAAAAAAACCTTCATATTTTCGATTATGCGGCACGTTTTACGATCAGGATCGCAAAGTATTTTTGATGAACAGAAAAGATAGTCCACTTTATTTTTGTCACACTTCAACGACACTTCTCTTTTTGCTCTCCATTTATATATAAAAAAAGAAAAGAATATTATTTCTTTTTTTTTTTTTTTCAAGCCATTGGTGCAGTGCGTCGTCGCTTTTTCATTCGTTTTTAAACAGTAAACAGTAGCACTTCACACACACAGGTGGTGGTGGTGGTGGTGGTGGGGGGAGGGGGTCAACAAATGAAAATACAAATGGCACATGAGTGTGAGTAACTAGCTCAGTGGATATCTGGGGGAGGAATAGAGTCCATATTTTTTTCTTTCTTTTTAAAGACAGGTGGGGAATGGGGGGGGTGGGGGGTATAAATGCAGATGGCAACCGAAGGATAATAGCCCACAAACTATCTTTACACAGGTATATCGACAATAAATTAAGAACAGATCCCTAAAAACAAACTACTCCGTTGTATTTACACGCAATAACAATATGAAATAATTACATAAATATTTTATATATCCATATGTACACCATTTAATCAATACTACCTTTTTCCATATTTAAATGTCTGCTTCCCTTTGCCTGTTGGACGTTTTGGGGGCTAAATTACGCATGCTTGGGCCACAGATTTGTCCCGGAGCACCCGGCGTGTCAAAAGGACTATTTTGATTAGAAAAAGGCATGAAGAAAAGTAAATTTCTTTAAAAAAAACTAATCGAGAAGAAACTTAAGCAAATAGAGGTTGTTAATTATATTCATTTTTTTCATACTTTTCGTTATTTTTTGTGTTAAAATAACATTCGTTTAAAGTGTGGGGGGGTCATGCAACATTTGGCCAATCAGTCAATTAATAGTGTACAACAAAATACAGCAGTCTTTCTAAGGTAGGTTAAAAACGGTAGTGAGTTCATCAAATAAGTCGAATGGATTCAGAGTGCATATGGAAAAAAAACACATTTCTCCTCGTGTTACAATAGAAGTAAAGGAGACAGGACACAGCAGCAACTTCTCCTAAATCTTTGTAAGTCACACCCATGCCAACTTCTTTTTTTAATATCAGTTTCAATACTTGTACGGTATTCCAATGACAGGATAAAAGTGAAGTTTAATTTAACAAAAAAAAGAAAAAATATACATATCAGATGTGTATTAACCAAAGTGCATTTCAGAAACTAAAACTTTTTTTTTTTCTTCTTTTAAAACCTGCATGAATCTACTCGAGGGGGTGTCCTCCTACTGTTAATGTCTTCATCACCGTCAACACTTTTCATGACAACAACGAAACGAGAAGCAGGTGGTGTGTGTTTAACAAAAAAAAGAGAGAAAAAATTAAAAAAAAAAAAACTCCTAAGGGGATCCGCTCCTCGGCCTGTCCTGATTTGAGTCCAGTCCACTGACCAGGCGCTGGATGCTCTGCAGCTCGTTGGCGGCGTCCTTCTCCGTGCAAGTCTTTGGGGACATGGACACCGAGCCGGAGCCGGAGATGGCGGACGAGAGTGGCTGGTCACCTCCGACGTGGAGTCCAGGGTGACGGCGGACGCGGGGCTGGCCGGGACCGCGACGCCGCCGTCCCCTTTCAGCTCCCCCCCTCCACCGGCTCCACCACCTCCTCCGCCGCTCATGGGGGGCATGGCGGTGGTGAGCAGGGTGCTGTCCGGCGGTACCGTCATGGGGAGGGAGTAGGGGCTGTACCTGAGTCGGGGGCGCACCGCGTTCAGGAAGGGGTGCCGGTGCACCGAGGAGGAGGCGGCGGCGGAGGAGGCGGCCGCGGCTGCTGCTGCATGTACGTGTAGGGGTAAGGGAAGAGGCTGCCAAAGGGGGACATGGCGATGCCCTGTGGAGAGGGAGGGAGGGAGGGAGGGGGGGGAGAAACCGAGCGTGAGCAGATTCAAACAGATGATACCAAACATAAAAACAAAGAGATGGAAACGTCTCAGCAGCCTGCTGCGTGTGCGCGCTTTGGATTGATTTCTTGGAACAAATGCGTAAAAGCAGCACAGATTTAAGACAACCTGCTGCAGGCTGTTCCTTCACTGTCCTCACTACTTTCTTTCTTTCTACACTGACGTCCCTGTTTTGAAATCCTCCTCACACTTTGCTCATATGCGCAACAAAACCTGCTCCCCCAAAACGCAGCTCCGGATCCATCCAGGCCGCTTGCTCTCTCTTTGCAGCTCCCTTCAACAAATCTGATCCGTTCCCCCCAAACCCCCAGCATGTAAAGAGCCCCGCTGCCTGCTCAAGAATGCGCAATGCAAATAAAAATTCCTGCTGTCTGAAGCTGCAACCGAGCGAAGGGGGGGTGCAGCTGAAGCGCGTTGTTTTGACAATAAATTGGAGACGAGAAAGAATAAAAAAAAGAGACAAATTTGTTCATTAAAACACAATGTTGTTTCCCCTCTCTGAGCCAATGAGGCATTTTAATGCTCGTCATTGTGGCTCAGAAAAGCGCTTAATGAGCTCATATCAAAACGACTGGCCAACACCTCCTGGCTGTTTCAAGGTGGTCTGTCTCACTGGCATGTTTTTTTTTCCAAATAGTTAATATCTACAACAACAAGAAGAAGAGCCAAGAAGAGAAGAGAGAAGAGGGAGGTGATAAAAACCAACGTGGCCTCTAATAACTCACTCAGTCAACATGCAGTGGCCTAACCTTACTTGTGAAACACGTAATTAAAAATGTATTGACCTTTTTGGCAATACATCAGAATCCAAACACGCACAAACACACTCCGCCTTTCTTTCTTTTTCTCTCTCGCAGCTTCGTTTAAAAGCACACAGGTGAACAGGGAGACGAGCACACTGAAGACATCTCGGTGTCTGACATATTAAATGTGTGAGGCCTCTATATGCTGCAGGGCTTTATATCCCAACATATGCTGCAGCCCGGGCAGAGAGGAGAGGCCAAAAGAAGAAAAAAAAACAGGTTTTACCTGCGATGCCAAGACATGTTGCTGCAGATGAAAGGGCAGGCCCGGCGTCAGGCTCTGCGGAGGTGATGCCATGCTCGTCGTGTCCATCCATGGTGCTCACCCCTCCCGTGGACACGGCCGCCAATAGTGGCCCCATGCCCGCGGCCATGTTCGAGAACGCGCCCCCCATGTTGAACTGGCTCGGGTGCAAGAGAAAGGGGTGCGCGCTCCCGAGGTGATTGAAAAACTGCTGTCCCGTCAGGCCCGTTGGAAATCCGAAATTATGCAAGTGGCCGTGGCCTATGTGCGCCGTGCTGTCAGTCTGAACAGTCAAAGGCATGAAGCTGTCTTTGCCCAGCGGCCTGCACTCGTCCGCTTTGGGCTCCAGGCTCGGGCTCTTCAGGTCTTCTCCGGAGCGGGTGGTGCTGGAGATGACGGTGATGGGGCTCTGTCGAGAGTCCGCCTGGCTTTTCTCAGTCCTGGGGCCGAGCTCGCGGTTCCTGCTGCCGATGTCGCTGCTGCCGAAGGGGTGCACCTTGGCCGGGCTCGCCTCGTGGTCCTTCCCGTCCTCCGTGGTCGTGGAGATCTTGCTGGAGTCCGGGCCGTCCTTGATGTGTCCATCTTTGCTCTCGTCGTCGCTGTCCTCGTCGCTGTCGCAGAAATCTGTCAGCAGCAGCAGCAGCAGGAGGAGGAGAAGATCAGAAACCTCTCAGCACATCACCAGAAAAAGAGCTCCATCCATCAGCTCCACAGTAAAAACATCCAGTATAATTTTTCTCAGTAATATTTGGATGAATACTTCACATTAGTGCTTTTATTTTTCAGATAAATGGAAAAGTATTTTACAGCAGACAGCTTCTGTGTCATCAATCAGTGCGCATGTTCATGTTTTCCTGATGTTTTACTGTTAATCTCAATAAGACAGCCTGTGCAGAAGAGCTGCAATCAGTTTTCCCAATGAGAGTGATCAGCTCATATTAAAAGCGGATCATTAACTGTAACTGCTTCACATTCATAAAGTTTTCTCTTAATGCGCACACACACACAAACACACTCCTGCCACAATAGATGTTTAACGACTTGTGATGGGAGCTTCGGCTCTCTGTGGGGTCTGCCGGCCTACCTTTCAGGTGTGGGGGGCCCACGGTGGACACGGCGGGGGACGAGGCCTGGCCGAAGCACTTGAAAGAGGGCTGCTCCCCGGAGGAGTCGTCTGAAGCCCCGTTCTCCTTTTTCTGCTGCTCCTCGTAGGAGCGCATGGACTGCAGGGCCAGCTGTTTCCTGTGCGCAGAGCAGGCAGGTTGTTAAAGGGGCTGATCTTGGGTCAGAAAAGACACCAGAAGCGCGGAGGACGGTGTGGAAGATAATCTAGACCCTCGAAAAAAATAACGAAGCTCCACACCTGCCTATTGGGCTGACTCACCTGTGCGTCAGGTGAGATAAAAAAAAATCCATTACAGTGCTATTACTTTCCCAGCCCCCGTTTATCCATCCATCTGGATCACGTCACACTACCCTCAACACAAGCACAATAAAAAACATACATTTATAATAATAAAATAAATCTTAAGACTCAACAGAGATGGCTAACTGAGGCTTATTACGCTGTTTGAAAAAAAATGTGAAAAAGCAGCAGACTCCCTGAGGGTTCATGTGGAGGCTTTGACGCGGCTGTAATCCACCGAGCGCACTGTCTGCCTCCATGTGTAAATCTAAAGACATCTGAGGTGTCTTTTTTTTGTTTTTTCTCCCCCACTCTTCTCTGTCTTACCTCTTTTCCCGTCTCCCATTGCCTGTGTCCCGGAATCCTTTGGCAAATGGATTGTGGTCAATTTTCAGCTGTGTTATCTGAAATAATTAAAATATATATCAATATTAAGGACGGAAATTTTACTTTTTTCCTATAGCGTTCTCATTCAGAGCGTCTTTTTGTATTTTTTTTAAACAATTGCAAACATGGCTGTGTCTGATTTCTACAGGTTTTAAATCCATGGAGTTATTTTGTCCGTGCTACATCTTTTTTTTTTTTTTTTTGCAGACAAAAACACGCATAAATCAAAACTCAAACGAGCGCACAAAGAGAGCACATAAGTCTGAACACTGGCACTTTTTTTTCTTCTCCATGAGAGTTGAAATATGCTGCTTTTTTTTTGTCTGTGTGTGTAAACTTTGGCAAAACTTTATTACCCACACCACTTCCTCTCAATCTCCGGCAGTATTACCATTGCACATGGGAAAGGGGGAGGTGGGGGGGGGTGCCATCGTTCCCAACAATATCAAAGAGTTTAGGAGATGATTTTCATTATTTTTATGTCTTGCAGAGAATAAAATGTTACCATGCAGCACAGCCTGAAACAACCAAAAAACGCCCCCCTCCTCTCTCCTCCAACTCCCTCCTTTTCTTCTGTTTTTTTTTCTTTTTCTCCATTCAACCGCACAGTGTTGCCCCTCTTCTTTCTCTCATTTCTCAACCCCCCTCACACACACTTATACACACACATAAGCAGAGAGAGAGAGTCTGGGTCTGTGCCAAATCTTTTCCACGTGATTAAATATAAGGAAGACGACCTGTATAACATTCCTCACAATTATTGCTCTCCCACCACAGGCTGGTGAATATGGCACTTGCTGCAAACATCAACCCCCCCCATCCCCCCCCCCATCCCCACACCCTCCACACACACACACACATCACTAACCCACCACCACCACCAACCACCACCACCTCCCCTCCTCCCTCTCTACACTATGATACTCCACGCTCACAGGCTCAAACAAATATGACGTCTTTCATATTTTATGACAACAAAATGGTGCAGAGCATGGAAGCCAAAGAGAGAGAGACATATGGAGTGGAGTAAGGAGAGAGAGAGAGAGAGAGAGGCTGCACTTTTAGGATAAAAACAAATAATTTTAAAAAGTCATTCAGGGTGTAATGTTAAGCCCAGGGATCAATAATCGCGCTCACCTTGTCGTTTTGATAAGCAGTCACGGCTATGAAATCCGTCTCAGGGAACACGTACGTCCTGAAGGTGCTGTAGGGGAGCTTGAGGATGTCGTTGGCCCTCACGATGTGAAAGCGAGGCTGATATTTGTGCATCGAGTTGAGTATGGTCTGCGAGAAAAACACACAATCACGACAACAGAAAGAGAGAGAGAGGGGGAAAAGAAAATCAGCGCACCTTTGATGTCACACTTGATGTTGGAGACACATTTTCTTTAAATGCTCTTCAATTTAAAAGTCACATAATATTGTAAATAAAACAGTGCAGGAAAAAAAAAACATTTTAGAAATAATTTTGGATGAAATATTTAATATAGTCACAGGCATGTCTATAGGCTTAATTATCTTTTTTTTTAAATAACTATAATAATTATAAACATGCGATTATAAATAAAATTATCTCAAGAAAATAAGTAACATTTGCATTTTTTTAAATGTCCAAAATTGATCACATCTTCCTCAAAATAAATAAATAAGTAAAAATAAAATAAATCTCATGGGGCTACCTGTGCGTTCAATAAAAAAAAGCACAAATAAAAACATCAAGTATATGAATTTCTGACACATGAGGCTATAACTAAAAGGGTATGTTGATAAATAGGAAAATTGACATACATTAGTTGAACTTACAAATCCATGCTTGTCGGAGATGTTGTTCGTCAGCTTGAGCTTGTGGAAGTTGACCACTTTGGACATCCACTGCTCGCCGGTGGCCGGGCTGTCCGGGTGGATGTACATCCTCTTTGGCATCTCGGGGTCGGCCTTGCCCGCCACCATCCAGCGGGAGTTGTGAAACTTGTACCTGCAGTCGTCGGCGGCAACTATATCCATCAGGAGAATATACTTGGCCTTCTTGTCCAGGCCGGTGCACCTCACTTTGAACGGGGGGAACATCCGCCTGTGAACCAAACTCATCATGAGCATTGATAGATAAAAATATAGTGCAGAGATTTAACGATGCAAAGTGTAATAATAATTTTTAGGACAGATATGTACTGCTCGTCTTTTTTAGTGTTTTGTTGATTAAGTTGTGTCCTGCAGCCTGCACTCAGAAGTGTCTAAAAGTAGAAAACAAAATATTTTTTTCTCTATTTTCTCCCTGATTAAGATGTGGACAACAAGCTCTTTGCATTCTGTCTTTACATATATATTTTTATTTTTGTTACTGCTTTAAGAGGCCTACACACACACGCACACACTCTCACACTCACGCAGACACAAGCAGCCATCTTTGTGTGCTGTCACTGATGATGATGACGAAAATAATGCAAGTAAAAAAAAAAAAGTGGGGGAAAGTAAAAGAAAGAAAAGCCCAGTTCGGTCAAAGTTGACATTTTCACTCACTAATCTGTCAATGTAAAGCCGGACATAAGAAGAAAGGCTTATGGGAAATGAAACCAACTGTGTGTCTGTGTGTGTGTGTGTGTGTGTGAGAGAGAGGAAATGTGTACATACAGTGTGTCCGTGGAGCTGAATGGCTGCTGGAACAGGAGGCTTAATATTTACAACACAGGCAGCCACAAATCCTGGTTCCTTTATTTTTATATAATATATATATGACAAAATCATGGTCAAGCAAACAACTTATTTCCCACCATGTAAAGACTGCTTCGTTTATTATGTTCACTTTACAACAGAGCTCTTAAGTTTGCAGCTTTATCTCACTTTTGTCCCATCAAACCAAATTTTTTTTTTTTTTTACTATCTGTGGATTTTATTTTATAGTGAGCACACATCCAAGTTTAATTTATACAAATGAGGCTGGTAGAAAGGACTGAGAGCGCTGCATGAAATAAAGATGTTATCCAGAGGAACTGCAGAGATTTACTCAACTTTAAGTGGAGTATATATATCTGTGTGTGTGTGTGTGTGTGCGTGTGTGCTTGATAACAAGCGAGTTACCATAAAGCACAACAGGCTTCTTTGTGTCACGGTATATCATATTTTTTGGATGAACACACACGCATACACACACACACATACATAAAAGTAAAATCTATTTTACCTTCCGGATTTTGTGATCACCATCTCGGTGCCTCTCTTGTGGAAGAGCTCCCAAAGCTCCTTGGCTTCCAGGTGAACTTTGGGGTCATCCTCCACCTCCTCCTCGGGCTCCAGAGTCTTCAGAGGCCTGAGGTGGGCGGCCGCAGCCTGGTGCCCCAGCGAGGAGAAGTGCAGGCCGGTCTCCGCGGCTCCCATCAGCTGGTCCATGATCGGCTTTCCCAGGGCGCCCGGCAGGGAGAGGGAGCCGCTGGGAGGGAGAGCCAGCGCCGGGAAGAAAGGGGGCTGGTGACCCAGCATTGCACTCATGGCAAATTCCGGACCCCGGTGAGGTATAAACGGATGATATGCCATACTTGATCCCTGTATGACTGGATCTCTCATCAGGAAGTTCATCCAAGTGCAGGCAACAAATGGAGACGGCTGGCTGGACGTGGAGAAATCTTTCTAACAGAGTGGAGACGCGCACAGGAGGTGCAATAATAATAATAAAAAAACAAAAAAAAACAAAAGAGAAATGAATCTGGAGTTGGAGAGTTCTGGAAATTCCTCCTTTCAGATCGGCAGAAATAAGCATCCACCTATTTTTTTTATTTTATTTATTTTTTTGGTTCACACGTTGCCGGGATAGTCGCTTGCTGAAATTCTGATCACAAGTCTGCCACGAGAAATGTTAAAGCGCTCTCCATTATTCTTCAAGAGGTGCTGCGAGGGCGATTTTCTTCAGAGGCTGACGCGCATCGGACACCTCTCTCTCTGCGTGCCGCGCTGGCTTGCGGACATTAGTCGAATTAGAGCAACTCGGGCGAGTCACTTAATTGACTGCAGCGCATTCTTCCCCTCTCCGCCGCCCTTCACGATATCGGCATTCCTGTTAAAATGCGTTCCTTCTTATTGGCCTCGGTCCTGCGGGCGAGGGCGACGTGTTGAAATATTTCGATAGCGCCGAATAATCCCGCTGCCTGCGCTCGCTCCGGACATGCACCCTCACACGCACACACACACTTTATTCCTCCTCTCCCCCTCGCGCGCACACACATTTCAGGGGAGGACGTGTGCAGAGAGAAAGGAGTCCGCTGATGGCCGGAGAGAGAGAGAGAGAGAGAGAGAGGAGAGAGAGAGAGAGAGAAAGAGGTGGTAAGGTCCCAGCTCCGTGATTTTCCTAGCGCCTCTGTGGCCCATAGGGCTTCATACTGTATGGATGTGTTGCATGTTACGAGAGGCAGTGCTCCGTTTGATTGGCTCTTTGACGCTTTCGGACCAATTGTGTGGCCGCGTGGGCGTGGTTTTGACAGGTCGGGTGGAGGGGACAGACTTCAGACTTATAAAAAGGTGTTTGCCGTGAGACGCCACCCTCGCCCCGGCCCCGTGTTGTGTGAATATGCCAACATCGTTACAGAAGTTGCGCCTTCGGTCGGTCTTGTGAGAGAGAGAGAGAGAGAGAGAGACCCAAGGCGAAAGAGGTGGGGAGGAGGTGGAGAGGAGAGAGGGGAGCGCAGGGCGAGCCGAGCCGGGGAACCGGCACGCTTTGTCGGCGCGGTGTTGTGATCCGCCGGGCTGCTGACTTCCTGCTCCTCCAAAGAAGACAAAAAAAAAAAGAAAAAAAGAATCGCTATTCTTTGGAATTGAAAAAAAAATCCATTCATAAATATATTTTATTTTCCACCATTTGTGTGTGTGTTCAGCGCGGCGCGTTTGAATGAAGTTTGGAGAGATTTAACAGCGCCGAAAGAAAGAGAGGAGAAAGAAAAAGCAGCCGAGCAGGCAACATTTCCTGTAACATCCTCCTCCTTTGAAATCACAGCCCAGGAAAATATGACCTGGTGACTGCATGATAAGTCCGCGTAATGTTAATAAGAGCTCTGTTATCATATTTATTTATTTATGCTGTAATTTTTTAATGGCTGCAAAGTGTATTTATGATATTTTGCTTCCCTTCCATGTCATCTCGAATCTTTACGCACACACGCCGTTACCTCTTCATTCCCACTTTTCCTTCCTCTCCTGCTTTGGATTTGGAGTGTGTGAAATCAGCCGTGGCTCTGTGTATTGTAAAGAAGTGTGTATCAGATGATGAAACGCGAGGAGCTACCGAAGTCTCCTTTTTTTGCGTTTTCAAATCTGGTGGATATTTCAACTTTGAAAAAAAATGGCATCTCCTAAACTGGAGTCTGTTTGAGCGCAGAGTAGATGCGTCCAGTCCTGCTTGTGTATTATCAATTCTTGTATATATAAAAAACGTATGTTTTGAGTTATTCCAGTCAATTCTGTTGTTGTGTATATATAGCACGCCTTTTCCCGGCACGACTGTCTCTGGGAAACTATTCAATTTTATCCCCAGTCTATAAAGTGAAACTCGCAGGCTGCACCAAGTATGTGTCACTGATAATACAGGACGGATTTTCAGCTCAATCAGAGCAGATGTGTTCCTTTGTGTGAAGCAGAATACACTTGTCATAAACAATTTTCTTACATGCATCATGATATTGAAGCCTCCCTGGGTCCGGGCTGCTATCAGTCGCCTTATTTTTACGCATGAGCTGCGGATATAAATAGAGCTTATGGACTTTACGCTCAGCCAATTAGAAGTATTCTGCAGTGGCTCACTTATTGGGTGCACTAATATTGCTTCACTCCAAATAGTCTGCAGAGAAAGCCACGTTAGTGCTTTCTAATATACTATTTAACCACAAATTCACAAGTAAACTAGAGAGCCGTGGCCACTCAGCCACCCTGGATAAACATCAATTCTCAGTCAATTGTCTGTCTCCGTGGGTCCAGGCGCGGACCGAGGTGGTGGTGGATCTCAAAGTCCTTGAGGGAGTGAGAGGAGGTGGACGGGGGTCATGCACGACGACTTCTCACAAAACATGCAGTAAAATGATTCATGTCACTGTGCTGCGTTCAGTGTTTTGCACCACTCAGTCCAGTACTGGTGCATCTGCGAATTATTCTCTTCTTCTGTTATTTGAGTCGTTTATTAAGGTGTGATGGACTTGTTGCACAACGTTTGTTAGACATTTATGGAAGGTGTTGTTTGAAGCTCAGAGCATGAAGCGGTCACTGAACGCCTCAGGGCTGGTGCTGGGAGCTTCTGAGAGCTTTCACTTCATCTGAGTTTCCACTCAGCACTCCGCTCTGCATGCAAGAATTAGCGAAACGCCTCGGCTGTCACATCATGCATGTTTTGGTTCGCTGCAGCTCGGTTGTCTCTCATGATGTGAGTCATGCATGTAACAGTGCCCTCTTCATCATAGAGGGGCAGCTTCCAAAAACAACACCCTGTCATTTAACTGCATCTAACACCTGTGTGTGTCCCTGTATGTGTGTGTGTAAAGTGGAGTGGTCTGCATGCATATGCAATATACCCCCCTGGGGAGATACGCAAGGATATTTGGCTTATGTGTTGTGTGTTATTGATTTGCCAGAGAAAACAAATGCGATAGCTGTTGATAAGCCACAGCGGCATCTGACTGAATTCAGCTCTAAAACAGAAGCTAAAGTCAGCGGGGTGAAAGCTTTGCACGGTATAAGCCCACAAAAATGAAGGAGCTGCTTTCCACCAGCCTACACAGGGCCTTCCAACCCTCTCTTTGTGTGAGTGAGGTCAGCCCTGTGTCAATTACTGAGGCTTATTCTTCTTTAAACACTCACCCCCATTAGCAGCACATTTCAATTTAGTGGAAGGTGTCATCAAATACGAAGCAGTGTTGACACGGCGGCGGCCTCTCAGTCTCTGCAGCCAAGCTGGCTTCATTAGCTAAGCAAGTAGAGAATGGTCAATACACTATATAAACTTTTACAGGGTTAGGGCTCTCAGGGACTGCAAGAGGCTATAAAAAGGTCTGAGCTGACACTACTGATTGATGAAGCCAACTTTGTCAGCGCTTCCCTTTTTTATACATCTACAGAGATCATGCATATCAAAATCAAAAGGGGCAGTATATTTGACCGGACAGGCTCTAAAATCTCCCGCTCCACGTGGGTGGGTGATTTCTGGCAGCACGGCAGGGACAGCTTGTGTTTTTTAAACTCGTCTGATGTGCAAAAGGATCCTGCGGTACTGTCCGGCCGGAGTTACCCTCGTAGAATGAGCCGTAAGACGTTAGCATTTAAGTGGAAAAGCAGTTCACATGGTTCTGCTCTGCAGTGCAATTCATTTCTACCACAAACACTATGGGTTTTTATTGAATATTCTTATTACTATTTACCCCGTGTGCTAACCTCCCAATATTATCAATGAGAAAAAACTGCATTAGGGTCATGGGTTATGAAGCCTCGTTGCCATGGCTGCACACAACAGCTACACTGTGTAGGTTCATTAAGCAAAGCTTCAAAGACATTCCTGGAATTGATCATGGAGCTGCAAGTGATGTAATGTATGCTGTCCTGTTTATTTGCAGATTGTTAATGATAAGCAAGGACAGACTTGGTGGCACCGCTCCTGAATGGAGGAGATTGTCTGCTGAGAGTCATCAACCCTAACACGACATGATAGGGAAAGGAAACATCACAAGATTAGTATATTCAACCACTATAATGACTCCAAACTTCATTATGGACATCCCGACACAAAGAGGAGGGGGGAGATGTTCAATTGACAGCGTAATGACTTTCTAAATGCAAACCATTTACCTCCAAGATTTAGGTGGGGCTAGCATTGATCCGTCGAGGCTGCACGGCCCCCAAAAGGGGCGCAGATTGTAAAATGCACTTTCCAGAATCACACGCGCGTGTTTTAGTCAATTGGCAGGAGGAATGATAAACTCTTTACCTGTCGATGAATTCTCCCTGTCAGGCATTTTTAGTCAAGTCAACCCTTGCTCTCATCAATTTCTGTGCTGGCCAGTTATAGGTATTGATGAAAAACAATTTTAGTTAATTAGGGGATGTGCTTATTGATGGCAGCGCATTGACTACAGAGTGACAGGGAAAATGGTGGTGTGCCGGGGAGACGCTCTCTCCTTGGGTTGAGGTTGTTCATCAGCACTGACTTAGGTGCATAATTTTCAAGTTACTACCACATAGTTAAGGAGGAAGCAACAGAGAGGGTAAAAAAAGGCCCATCTAGCTTTTGACCCATTATCTAAATATGGCAACGTTGATGCAGAAAAGCCCCGATCTTAATCTCTATAAACAACAGAAAGAGCTGACACAAAGTTTAAAAAACAATCTGATTTATTCATAGATTGACATGCAACACATAGTATGACATCTGTGTCACGGATATTTTGAAGTTGTATACTATTACACATTATGATGAACTGAGCTGCTACTTAAAATGT
This sequence comes from Scortum barcoo, assembly GCA_023238725.1. NCBI lineage: Eukaryota > Metazoa > Chordata > Actinopteri > Centrarchiformes > Terapontidae > Scortum > Scortum barcoo. Next base: position 17,315,008 of record CM041545.1, read on the forward strand.
GACAGCAATTTTTTTCACATCTGCACATTTATAACATCAAGACAAAATGCATTTAGGTGTTTTCTAAAATCATATTTAGGTCAAAAATAATATGGGTTTTGTTTCTAAATAAGTTTGTGTTGTATTGTCTGGCCAGAAGCCCACTAAACGCTTGCTTAATGGTTCCTATTCACGTAAAACAAGCTATACTCATTATCACCTGTTGCTGTAGAATAGAGCAAGCACTGAACAGCTGCTTTTCGAAGGTTGGTTGTACGCAGCACTATTAGAGCAAACTGGCCCAGTGGCATGCATCACCTGTAGAGCATAATGCAGGGGATTTGTCTGCTCAACCCCATAAACAGCCGGCAGGCTTTCTCTGCAGCTACAAGCTCGTGGTAAATGCTTCAGATGTGGACCATGTGTCAGAGGTCTTTAGCTTGCTTTACGTGCCACCACTCGCCAACATGGGAGATAAGCATCTTTTCCCCCTTTTTTATATTCTGAGCACTGAGGATCTTCCAGTTTCGCATGCTGAAAAGCAAACAATGGCAAATGGGAAACAGAAAAATCCTCAGGTTATTTGTCATCAAGTTAGCGCAATGTAAATACATTCCCGCTACGTTCACGAGAGGCATCAGTTGGGGAATATTTTGGGTTTGAATCAAAAACTATCTGTGTTTGCGCTGCGCTGCGGGCAGGGAGGTGCCCAAATGCGGATATCTGCTGTCCATTTAGCTTCCCCACCATCGGCATCGGCTTTGTGCTGCTTTGAGTTTGCAGTCTCACGAAGTTATAAGGTTCCATTGAGTCCAACCTCAAGACCCTGTGCTTTTAAGGGGAGAGTGGTATAAAGTGGTGCATTCCTCCACCAAGGGAATCTTGGGCTAAGGGGTTAGGGTGGCTTCTCTCTAGAGGTTAAGTGGGATAAGTGTGTGGCTCATGTCAACCCCACTACCCCCAATAGTTTCTGGAAAATTTGCAATGGGGTCAGATTGGATTACTGTGTTTTGGTATTTACATGGAGACACAGGGCTTTGAAATGGAAAACCATAGGCGGAAAAGCAAGTGCCATGCAGTCTGAAAGGCTGGGTAAAAGAAACCAGCGCTGATTTCCACTGACGGGATGGTTGAATACATGTCTTTTATGTCTCTCTGCCCCGCAATCAGACATTTTGTTACCGGGAGTGGTGATTGAGGTAAATGGATCAAGTGCAATACCAATCTTTAAAGTAAATCTGTGGTAAGTACTAGACAGACATTCAATAGGAAATAAGGAGGTTTTAAGGCATCACGCTCGTGCTCGCAGATACGCCACATCATAGCAGCGACCGGAGCTTCAAGGGAGCCCCTTAAAAGCAGTTAAAGAATTTTGCTGCACAGTTATGCTACATAAACAGCAGTATAACCCGGCCCAAAATGACCTTGTAAAAACTCACCGAGGTGTCAGTTCCCCTCAAGGTAAGCCAGGTCTTCCTGGATTTTGTGGAACCTTCTTGTTCAACCTTGTTGCAGACCTGCTGGGATGAGTTTTTCTGGGTTATTTTGGGAGGGATTCAGCCAGCCACTCCCTACAGGTGCTGTGTGCAGGCCTGAGCCCATAATCCACCCTTTTCACTGCAGATTTCGCTGCGCCTTGTCCCACTGAGGGATCTGCTGAACTTGGCAGCTAAAGAACTAAAACGGCATATAGCACTTATGTAAGACGCACTTTTTTGTTTTTGTTTTCAGGAGGTGGTAAAAACTCGTAGTTTATTAATAAGGAAATGACAATTTCACTTTTTTGACACTTTGAGGGAAATCTGCCATTCTGCTTTTCCATGTAAAATAGTAATCAGATCTTAATACAGGTTGAATTAAAAATCCACGTCCATTTAAAGCAAACCTAGTATTTAGTTTTGCACTTTTAAATACAACTATGAGCAGATTTTTTTTTATTTATGTCAAAAACAGGCTCTCCCAAAATTACTCTACTTCTTTTTAACAGAAACAAAAATAGGTTTTGAGACTTTTTGTAGGAAATCCATGCATTTTGAAATATAACATATCCCATTTAACTCAGACTACCCCACCCAGCACCCAGATAAATAAAAGCAACAGGTGTCAGATGTTTGTGATGTTCCCTGATTACCTGATTATTTTAAGGATTCTGCTCCTTGTGTTTGTGTGGAAACCTTTTGCGGTTTGACAAAGGTCCCTGTAAGTTGCTGTCTACTTTTTCTTTTTTTTTCCACTTTTTTTTTTTTCCTTCTGCCCCTGCTTAAACGTGACCTCCTGTTTCTGGGTGAATTAACGGTTTTGTCAGTAGCGAGAACAACAATTTGAAGTGTATGCGGCGAAGCTGAGGCGGCGGCAAAGTTGAGTGCGGTCAATTGAATCTCCCACATGCTCCCCTGCGCGATGGATGGGTCCCCTCTATTAAACCGGTGAAGAAGAAAAAGAAGAAGCCACGGTGCCTCGTAAATGTTTGTGGAAAACTCCCGTGGGTGGGGGGTGTTTTCTTTACATCATATTTACCTTAAAAACTCCCTGCATATTAATATGTGCAAAATCCATCATATTTTTTTAAAGAGTAGAGATCTATTTTATTTGCAAAGTTAACTTTATCTTTTTAAAATCTGGATCCACTCATAGCTTCTTCTCGCAGATGCATTTCCCTCTTATATATATATTTTTTTTTACCTGACTCATTAAAACAATATTTAGACTTACCTGTGTGTGTGTTTGCACTGCGGACAGATCAAGTTGTCTCTTTGCTTTGTGCAAACAGGTTTGTCTGGCTTTGTGCAGGCCGACATGTGCACATGAAATGAAAAGCTTACTGCACTGCATATAGTGCAGTAAGCTTATTAGTTAGTCTAATGGTGTATTAGTTTGGAAATAAAATTGCTAGTTTGCCATCTTACAGTGTGCATTGAGGTATATACACCGGCATGGATTAGAAAAAAGGCTTTTTTTTTCTTTCTTCAGATCTATTATGAGTCTAATCTGACTCAAGTTAGACATTTTCCAAGCCACCTTTTTTGTCTTTCTTTCTTCCTTTTCTCCCTCCTTTTTACTAGCTGTTTGCCTTTGCTGCTTTTTCATGTTCAAATTGCAAGTCGTCAGAGACTTGTGACATTTGAAATACGAGACTGGCCGTATTTACCAAGTTAGACAATACACGAAAGCCACATGAAAATCAGAAATAAGTAGGATGCGGTCAGGAGCTGTGCTTTCATTTATTGAAGTCCCTACAGATGTTTTGCATGAAGACATTTTTTGGGGGGGAGTGAGGGGGGTAATGAGGGGGAGTATTTGAACGTAAGCTGAACCTGGTTGGCTTAACTTATAGGACTGTACAGTAACCTCGAGTCAGCTAAAAAAAAAGCCATGGGAAAAAAAAATGTGACTGCGGCCTTTTTGATGGGGTAAGTGCTGAAGTGATGGTCATTTACGTTTATGGGCATTTTTCAGGACTTAATTTCAGTCTATTGTAACTTTCTTAAGTGGGAGAAAAAGTTTATTTAAACAAAAAAGAAAAAGAAGAAGTGCAGCAAACAGTTTAAAATGGATAAACCGATATGCAAAAAAAAAAAAAAAAAACAACACAAAAACAAATGCAATTTATGTCGTTAACACCTGTTTATTTTATATCTATAAAAGCCTGCAAATAATACACCTTTTAGATTTTATCAGTGCATCCATTCGGCCCATTTCTCTCCATTTTCTTTGGCGGATCTGTGCTGAAATACAAACATTGGTCCCCGCTGCACACACCTAGGGGACACAGGCACCAACCAACCAATTAAAATCCGATTAGGAAACATCTTGCTTTTCCAACCGAGGGCAGTGAAGAAGTCTGCAACCTTTCCTCGCTGGGGTCATCCACCTAATAAGATCCATTGCCTATAGTGAAGCCGCAGACCTTCACAAATGCTCCTGGCGACCGGCTGTGGCCCCGGAGACCTTTGGCATACATGGTCGTTTAATTGGTCACTGTATTTAAGAATAAGGTGGGATTCCAGTTAATTAGTGGCGAAGTGAATACGATTGAACATTATATGATTTGCTCCCGGGCCCCAGTTTGTTAGTGCGGATTTGGGGTGGATCAGCTTTTGTGCTCGACAAATGAGAAGTGAGTAGCGTGGTGCCGATGCACAGTGTCGTTTTGTGGACTGGCGACAGTCTCGATTCATGGGAAAAACTTAAAGGAGACCCGCAGTTATCACAGGACCTCATTATCTCATGTCTGTAGCCATCTTCTGGGAACAAGCCCTAATCAAGAGTGGCACAGACCTACTTTGCAGGACTTTGGTATAATGCCTCCCCCCTCTCTCTTTCTTTCTCCCTCTCTTGCTCGCTTGCGCCACAAACACGCACACACACACACACACACACACACACACACGTTGCATGACGTTGTTGCAATGTGATGATTATGGCTGATTATTGAGATGTACATTTTTGGAAAAAAAACAAACAATCCATTTACAAAAAGTGCCAGTTTTCACACATAGATCTTGAACACCTCCGCCAGGTTATAGATTACATAAAATGTATTTATATAGAAATACTCTCTAAATATCCCTTTCTTTAACAACTTTAATGTATTATAAGTTATATTGAAGGGTTTTATATATCTTTGAGCACCAAGTAACTCCACTCTATTTTTAATTTAGAGGAAAAGCTTGTAATATTTTTATAATGTCTTTAAGTAAATTGCCTATAAAAATAGTCCCAGCTGATTTACTCATTAATTAAGACGTGGTTTGATATTTATTTTCTCAGATACTGACAAGTGTTATTAAATCTTTTTGTTTTTTTTTTTTTGTTTTTTTTACATTTCCTAAACTTCAAATGTTCACAAGAATCCTACACTGTGCGTTGCTTTTTTTTTTCCAGCAGTTCAGTGAATGACAATGACCAATGACAGCTACCCCCGGGGCTGTTCTATTCCTGCCCGCGCGCAAGCCCAGAGAGGTGGTTCATTTACTCGGCCATAAACCATTTATTTACCTTCAGGTGAGTGTCACGGAGAGTGCAGAGTAAAGATCGCAGGGGGAGATTTACACCTGTCTCTCTGCTCAAACAGAGAGGAGCCTATAGCCTACAGAGATGGCCGCTGGAGCCAGCTTGTCTGGGGCTCTGCTGCTAGACAGCCCCCACCACCAACCACCCACCGCCACCCCCCACCATCCCTCCTCCTCTCATCCACTGTGGATTAAACAACATCATAAAAAATGACCATCAACGCGCACACTGTAAACAGATTACTCTCCTCGGCGCCTGGCGCACAAACTGCGCGCTTTGGGCAGGACGCGCCCTGCAGCCATGTGCTGGTGCAGCGGGTGGCTCTGCTCTGCTCTGCTTGGTCATCCTCTTTTTTTTTTTTCTTTTCTCCCCTTTTAGCCTGTTTTCTTTACACACACTTCTCTGGACACTTACCGGCCGTGTAAATACTGCCGGGCGCTTGATGTCACGGCTGCGGCTTTGGGTAGGTGGGTGGAGGTGGAGGTGGTGGAGGGTGGGGACTCTGAGGGACATTTGTTAGCAGATGACGAGTCACATTTCTCCGCAGACCTCCCTTCCCGAGCCTTTGAACGCGCATCAGCACAGCTTGCTGTCGCTGGGAAAGGCAGCTCCAGATATTTATCTCCTCAGGGATGCACCTTTTTAAGCTCTGATCATTTAGAGAGCTTAATTAGAACAACATCCACATAAGCATCAATAATCCTGCCTCATAAATAAGACACCAACTTCTTTTGACCTCCTGTTTTACCTGTTGTTGTCCACCTACACGATCACACACTAAAAATAAATGTGTGGGTGTTACAACATGTTGAAGCATCCTTAAAATACTTTCCCCCAAATCCTCCTGGAGTAAAGTGGGCTCCCAAACCTCTCCGGCTGGTGAAATCACTTCATCACTTCAGAGCTCAAACATTGTCATCATTAGTGTTTCATGGTAATCAGCTTGGAGATCTCTATTTCTTTTTTCTCTCAGTCCTGTCCTCCAGCATTCTCTGCAGCCATCTGACAAGGTTTTATCATCACTTCTGACACACCACCTGATGGATGTTCACAGGCAGGTTAATGAAGTGACTGAATTCTTGATCTCAACAGGTCACACTTTAGTTAGATGGGATTTTTTTCTGCTTGTTGTGGACAGTTTATTGTGTAAGTTCAATCAGCAAAACTGTTAAAATAGATGCTCTATATAGTTGAATGGGAAAAAATGATATTCAGGTTTTCATAAATATTCAGCAGAAATAAAAGTAGGCTGCATAATTCTTCTATTTCAGAAGATTTAAAGGTGAGCGGCTGTTTCCTACAGTTTTCCATAGAAAATAGAAACTCCCCCAAAAGCTTTTCTCAGCAGCAGGGACACAAAAAATATTCACCTCTATTTTTCTCTCTCAGGCACATTTGTCCCCCCCACTCTCACACACTCTCTCACACACTCTCTCACACTCTCACACACAGTTTCAGTGCACACTCACAGACACTGGCACGTTACCTCACTGGTCACTTCTTTGGCCTGAAAACGGGCAGGTTGTCCAGTGGTCAGCCAGTGAATTTCATGCCTTATTGGTCAGGATAATCTCCCGTTTCTGCCCGATTCTGGCAAATTAAAGTCTCAACGTGCAGGTTGCTCTTAAACAGGTCTACAGTTACTCAAGTCATCAGCCTGTCAGCATCCACATGCTTGGCTCCTCCGTGAATTTCTCGGATTTTACGCAGTTTTCTAGTTTGTCCAGTTGTCTTGTGTTGCTAATCTGCTCAACTGCCTCCGCACTGTACTCTTTCTCCCCCCACACCCTCCCCGATTTATGTGAGGATGCTGACTCACTGATAGCAACGTTTGTCTAATACTTCATTCTTGAAATATGGGCCAAGACCCAAAATGGGTCACGGGCCCCTTTTTAGTGGCTCTTTGTGTGACAATGTGAGAGTGTTTAGATGAGCCCGGGGTCACAGGGCCAGAGTGATTTTATTCAAATTAGGTCTGCAGCTTACAAAAGCCCCCATATATCATCACAATTAGCATTAAATCCCACAAAAAATATATATATTTTACATGATGTCCCCTGAAGATTACATAATACTTGCTCAAAATGTACCCATGTAAGACAAAGGTCACTAAATAAGCATGATTGATGATTTGCTGAGTGAGCAGGCATAGATCACAATTATTAGTCCCTTCTGGTAATGGAGCAGCTTTTAGCTTAAACACCAATATATAGACGTCTCCAGCTGTAAATTATCCTGAGAGATCCCAACTTGTATTTTGTTGTGAAATTTTAAATGAGGGTTAAATAGCTTTATCAATATAGATGCATCCTGTTGTTGCAGAATCTAGTGGAAGTTAATGAATCGAATAAATTCGAACAGTCCAACATTTTTTTTAATTTTTTTTTTTTTCTATCACCGACTCATTCAATCATTCGGCTCAGCCTTTGACATGTGTATGTTATTCTGAGAGGGAGGGGGAGGCTGGCGGTGGTGGTGTATGTGGAACTTGGAAATTATAAAAGGAAGCCTTCCATCTAGTGCAGCCATAAGGGAATACAGAGAGGGAGGCAGCAGGAGCAAATCGAGAGCGGTGATTTCCAAAATGGCTTGGCTATTGAATGACAATAGCCAGGCCCCTCTGCCTGTCTCTTTTTCTTTCACTGCTGCAGACTACAAAAACTAACATAATAAAGCGGGCAGAGAAAATGACCAAATGTGATTTATTCTGATTTGAACAAATCATTTGTGATTTAAATCTGGCAGGGGAGATATCCATGGTAAATGAATTTCTACTCCTCTGATTTTGTGTGACTATTTTTTTTTTTTGTCGTTTTTTTTTTGCATTTTATCTTTGCCAAAAACAGAGGTTGGGGGTTTTAAAGTATCAGCACATGTTTTGCAACCAGTGCTTCTCCCATCAGCGGGCGTGCATACGTTGAAGTTTATACATTTATTTTAGAGGACAACATTTATCAAATTACATCACTCGAACATTTTAAAGAGGCACCGACAGGCTGACGCAGCTTTGGGAGAGTTAAGAAATAATGAGCTGTTTGGAAAGGCACAGAACATGACATTTGAATATTTAATGCGTATACATAAAATTGTATGGTGGTCTTTAAATCTTAGTTAAATCTAATTGTTTTTACAGAATATTCATATACTAAACAACCGATACACTACTGCAGATGTACTGCCAATTATATTTTCTCCAGGTCATGTCATTATATTTCACCGAACCTTTCACTATTATTATTTTTCTCATTTTCCAGAAACTGATATTTTGTTCTTTTTTTTTTTCTTCTAAATTCATAATCAGTGTGTAGCGGTTAACCATGTTTTCATCATTCCTCTAATATATGGCAGAGTCAGTGAGCAGCCCTACATATTCTCTCATCCGTCAAGGAAGGGGAGATTTTTTTCAATAAATAATTCACCACTGATAGCCAGCTCTAATGCCTACATGAACAAATCTCTCAGTTACAGCCATCTTGGGAGTAAGCCAGTCCAAGAGCATACTTAATAAACAAATACAGGGCCCGACAAGCTCTGGTTTCACTGATGTCTTTCCGAGAGGAAAGTATTTGAAGACAGTCGGTGAAACAACATCCTTTCTGTGGGTGAGGGTTTAGGGGTCAGGTGTGGGTTATTGCTTCAGGAGCAAGTGGTCTTGTTGCATTGTTACTGCTGATACTCCGGATGGATTTACTGACCATTTCACGAGGGGCATAATTTACGTTTCTCTTTAGAATTATCAGACATTTATGTTACAAAATTTTATGATCTTGCGCCGTTTAGTGGGAATTAAATGGCAAAGAACATAAAAATAAAAAGATAAAATATACAAATAAGCAAATGATCTTATTTGTGAACACAGGTATGTCGTTATTATGTGTACAAACAGGCTTTTTGTGCATGTTGACTTTTTGTGTCCACTTCTAGGACCACGGCTGGGTCGGTATCACAGCCTTACATCGACCACATGTTCGCCTGGACTAGAAACATGATCCAGACACGATTCCCCTAACCCGGCCCTTTGGGTGAAATGGCAATGCGAGCGTGTGCCTGTGCAACATCTTCTCACGGAAACGTTCTTGTCACACACTACAAACAGCAACCACCTTGTGTTTTGTAGCATTGAAATGAATTTGTATTTTCCTATAAAAATATTTAATTTATATATAGTAGGATCTTGATTGGGGTCTTTTTTTTTCTTTTTTGCTCACTTTGTTTGGTTAAGTTGGGGGACTTTATTTTTTGTCCATCCTAGTTGAGCCAACATGGTTCACACACATTCAAATCATAGTATGTTCAAAGCAGGACATTTATTTTTGTACAAATAATAAAATACATTTCCAGTGTGATAAGACTGTGTGTGTGTGTGTGTGTGTGTGTGTGTATGTATTTGTATTTGTAAGCAAGTTTGTAAGCAAGGGCGATCACGTGTATGTGTGTGACTGGACATGGTTGTCGGCCAGTTATTTAGCCCATCTGTGTGTCTGCTGCAAGACTCCCTGCATGAAATATTCAAGGTCCGGTGAAAATTGATCTGCTGATCTGAAGTCTGTTTCTCTCTCCCTCTTTCTGACCAGATCCCCGTGGAGCTGCCTCGAAGAAGGATCCTAATATCACATATCAGTTAGATGACCAAGTTCAGGGCCTGCACGACTGCTGCAGCACGGCGCTGGAGCTCGGATCAATGGAATACTGTTGGGGATACAATGGACCACACCCACATACTGATTAGATCCTCTGATTGGATATCACATGGATGTCTTGACCACTGCCATGGCTTTCATGCAAATTGATGAAGGTAATTTTAGCCCCTTAAGTGAAATTTGATTTGCGTTAAGAGCTCTTGCTACATTTCTTAATGTAAAATGGTTTTGATTAATAGTCTGGGAGTCCATGGAGAAATATTATCAAGTGCAGTCTAATGTATCTCTTCCACTAAATTAGTGGTGCTGCTGTTTGTCATCTGACTGTGTTGCCAGTCTTTCAGACAAAGAATAGTTGATTTCTTCAGCATACTCTCCGCTCTAAAATACACATTTATATGAGAAATATCCTCGGCTTTAGCTTGTTTCACGCCATGGAACTCTGTCTTGATTAGCTGAATGGAAATCTTTTAAAAATCATTGATTAGGCTACAGAAAAACTGCCACCAACGCATTTACTAATCATAGGCCTATTGGTCATTTAATCCGTGCTTTGGAACAGGGAGAAATATACCATGGAGATACCATACATTACATACACTTTAAAAAAACAAACAAAAAAAACACTTACAGACAAAACCCAAGTACACGCACACATGCGCACACACACACACACAAGCTAAAATGTTATCAGCAAAAAAGCCCTGCTATACCATTGTATCCACCTACCCAGGCCGTGGCTGTTACGTGCTCCTCTAAATGTCTGCGACACTTCACCTCACCTCCTCAGAGCGGCACGGTGCTGCACCCTGACTAAATGAAAAACAATCTGAGGAAACGGGGAACAATCCTAGGCAGGCTCCAGCGGGCTGCCATAAAAAGAGGGGCTGCCTCTCCAGCCTCTCCCTCATGCCTTCAGCTTTAACTCTATGGGCTGATGAAAGATCAATGGGCCGGCTGGGCAGCCGCTGCTGTGCCTGCTGTCCGCCACTGCATTAGGAAGCAAGCCAATTACAAAACACCGGGAAAAAAAAGTAAAGAATGGGGAAAACCCTCAATCTTTTTGCAAATGTGAACTGAGTGATTACTGGAGTAGCTTTGTGTGTGTGTGTGTGTGTGTGTGTTTGTTGCCATGTTTTTCTGTTATCTCATATACGCCGAGTCCAGCCTGTTGCAGCCACTTATCTTCAATAAATTCTGAATGTTTCCAGCCCATGGATCATATTCCAAACTCATTTTAACTCCAAACTCTCCCTACATCCCCCACGTTCCCTACCTCACCCTCTTTAACACCCCTTTAACCCCCCCCCCCCACCTACCCCGAAGGAGCCTCACTCCAGATCTGTACCAGCTAACCAGACCTCTGGATCTCCGGCAGGAGTAATGGGGGTTGGCGCTGGGGTTTGGTGCAAACACGCAGCAGCAGACAAACAAATCATGTTAAGTCTCTGCTGCCACGGCTGGCAGCACACTCAAAGGGGAGCCGGTGCCCTGCCAGGGAGGAGGGTGCACCCATTTTCCCAGGGAGGGGGTGAGGGTGAACACGAGGGAGGGAAGCATGTAGGGGAGGCCTGGTCCTTATCGACCCTGGATCACAGACACCTCCGCCCCTCCTGGCAGGAATGCACACAGCCCCTGTGGGAGGAGAGAAGGAGAAGAAAAGAGGAGGAGGAAACAAGCAGACATTAAGAGGGGAAGTAAAAAGGGAAAGAAAAGAGCGAGTGAGGGAAAGTGAGTGACTGAATGAAGGAGGGAGACGCACACACACACAGAAAAAGACCTGCCCAGCTTAGGAGAGGGAGTGTCTCTGAGCACACACACACGCACACACAACAGAGACAAAAACACACCAATCACAGCACTCAGCACACTCTCACTGGAGTGAGCGCGCCACTGGCAGAGCGCATAGGAAAACAAACAAGGCATTAGCCTTCTTAAATACCATTCTAACCATGCAACTGCGGTTATCGTTACCTCGGCTCCGTCCCAGTTTTAATGCGATCTGAGTCGCTGATGACAGCTGAGGAGAGGTGAGGCAGCCACACGCCGCAGAGGTGTTAAACTCGACAAAACAAAGTGGTACTACTATGTGTATTTCTTCTCTGTGCGCCCAGGTCACTGAGTTTAAACAAAGAATGGAAAAAAAAAAAAAACAAGAAAACATGTAATTGTGAGGGATGTCCCAAAAGAGTCATTTTTTAGGTCTTTGTTCTTGAGTGATATTTTTATATTCTTGTTGTTCTCCAAAATAAGCACGCCCTCATCTTAATTAGTCCCTTATGAGACCTCAGTGTGTGTTTCAGGTAGCATGGTTGCAAGTATCATCCCTCTTGCCCCAAAACAATCACAGAAAGAAGGACTCTAAAATTTTGAGTATACAAAGATACTTAATTGCATAATATTTCTGCAGCTTCTCCTGAGGTGGACGTATTTATTTTTAAAGCCTATAGAGAGGTAATTGATCTTAACGTGACACTCCTGCATGACGGCTTTTTCGTTGTGTGTCAGGGCACAGAACAGATTTCGTCAGGTGGAGTTTGGGGTTTAGGGGTTCATTTACAGTTCACCCAAGAGCATTCCACGCAATCTTTACATTTCCATTCACCCTCACTCTCTCCCCTCCCTCCTCTCTTCACTCCTTCGCTTGTAATACCGTTCTGGCTTCTTTTTTTTCAAAATGCTAATATCTAAAGTTGTTTCTTCGCCGTTGACATATTTCTCTCTTCAGTTCCAAATGTGGAGAGCTTCGACATATCTTCTGCATGCTTAGCTGAATGCCCGGGAGCGGTGCCGCCATGATGGAAATGTGAGTCACACTGTAACATGCCTACTGTGACTTCTGTGTACTGATCCCTAATTACTCCAAAGTGTCTCTGAAATGCGCTGCTAATCGAAACACACTGTCAAAACACACAAACTCCTTATGGCCAATGCAACACCGGTGCGAGCCAATAATAATCCCCTTCTTAACACGTCTGTGAGCTGAACTTTTCAGAAATCCCTCCTGATATTTTATGAACAAGTCGAACAGAGGAGGCAGAGTCAGACAGACAGACGTGCAGGCTGACCAGTTTTTTTTATTTCTGTCAGCCAGAATGTCACTTGTTAAGACATTTATATTAGTTACTTAGTTAGTTAAAATAATGCTTACAGTACATAAACAACATGGAAATTGTTGAATGGAAATTTGTGGTGTAATTTTTACTCATTTAGGTTTTTAGCACTAACAGTAACTACTTTGACATATTCTTTTGGAGGGACACACAATCTTTCTCTTGGCTGAAGTGGAACACCTCCTTGGCCGCTAGCTAGCGATAGCTCGCTTCTTGGTCAAATAGCATAATGAATTTTAAATTAGCATACTTAATGGCCATAAAAATAGCATTATGATTTAATAGGCAGCCCTTTTTAAAGATATAAGTTGGTTAAATATTAACCCAGAAGTACCCAATGTTGTACTCCACCAGATAAGAACGACCATGGAGAAATGATACTCGATGGCACATAGTCACCATGAAATGTTTGTCTGAGTCATATTAGGATAAATGAAGTTCTGCACAGTTCATTTTTATTTGATAGTAATGTGACCGTGTGACTAATAATAATATAATTTCGATATTAGAAGTTTTCATTGTCAAAAGAGGTTTACATTTTATTTAATTCAGTTTTATATGGATGCCACTGCAAAGGGGAAAATACTTTTATTATGCAATACCATTAATTATTTTAAAACCCTAACTGACAGTGTTTAAGAAGATTATTACTGTAATCTTCGGCCTCTTTTTTTTAAACTAAGTATATATGCTCTGACAAATGGCTAAAATCCTCAGAGCTACACCATACTCTATATTTTCTTGAAAAAGTTAGCCAAAACATGATCATATTATAAAAAGTCTGGGTCAGATCACCAGCTATAACTGTTATTTTTGGAACCACCTGTAGTAATTTAGATAAGTTTGGTTTTACTATCTTAAAAAAAAGAAAAGTGGTCCGTTGCCGAACAAAAACAGCAGAATTAGAGTACAAGTCTTTTCTTTTTGTTGCTGAAAAGTTAAATATTCCCGTCCCAGCAGTGCAGCCTCAGCCCGCTCCCATCTGTTTGTCTGACCAGAGTGGCAGCGAGGCTAACTTATTGCTAGCACATGTGACCGGGTGAGTGTGTGCATGTGCCACGACCTATCACACAGCGTCCCCTCGCCTATCAGCCCCCCCAGATGGATCTCTACCTTCATTAATGCAGGCCCACGGCAAGCGCATGTCTCCACATGTTAGTGTGGGATGCAAACATCTGGCTTATTCTGAATGTTGTGGATCCCCTTTCCTCCCTCCAACCTTCTCCTTCTCTTTTTTGGTGTCCTAAAAGGGCCAACTCACATTTTGTCTTTCTAGAGGAAAGGAAGCTGCGCCGACGTTGTTGTGACGGGAGACATCAAAGAAGTTTGGGACGTCAGTCACGAGCAAACAGAGGGCAGAACCTGGTCAATGGCAGGGATTTATCGTCCAATAGGCCCTTTGGGGGGACTTGAGGTCTAATTTCAGAGGTGCTGAAAGTAGGATTTTATGGAGTATGCCATGTCCTAAGGTACTTTTGTTTCGCATGTTTTTTTCAGTCACACAGAGGCTAATTGAAATAATAATCATGAAGCGAGGAGTTGTTTTGGTTCCCCGCCTTTTAAATTTTGAACAGATTCAACAGAGAACAGAGATAAGCACATGTTGGAAAATCACCAATCGCAGCATTCGATCTCACAGAACATTAGTGGATTCAAGTAAACATTAAATCACAGACACGTTGTTAAATCGCATGCTTACATTCATAACTTTATCTATCATCCCTTACTCTTTATCTAACCTGGAGATGACGACACCCGGGGATGGCCTATCGCGTAACACAGCCGGCAGTAACCCCAGTTCACTTTAATATTGATGTTTCCCTCTCCTTGTCTCTCTATCAGCAATATATTTAATGGTCACATTCTGTGCCTATTCAGCACAAGAAAAACGAGAGCAAGGTAAACATGCCAACTTGAGAGCACTAGACATTAGTCTTGTAGCTTGAAATAACCAGGTTGCATTTAATGAGACGTATGTAAGTTGAGAGGGCAGGCATTTGTTTTATTCCTGACCGCATGTGCCAAATTAACTGACAAACAGTGAACTTCTCAGACTTTGGGACTGCATAGTGTTCCAACGGCCATCAATACAAGCACGTGATCTGCAGCCGCTGTCAGTCAGGCGGTCGTTTAGAAGAAATGCACGTTTAATGGCTTGATCCATTGTGATTGGAGTGGTTAATTGATGATCTGGTTGTAAATTTCTGTCTCACGGCTGTCACTGTCTCTCCTCCCCTTCTTTCATCGTCCTCTCTGTCTTGTCTGCCCTTCTTTGTCTCTTCACTTCTCTCGACTCTTCGTTCCTCCTGAGCTGTGACTCGCGTCTGCGTCGCTCTTTGCTCCCTACATCTGTCCTTTTCTTTTTTTCCCGTATTGATTTAAAAGCTGAATGCATGGCGCTCTTGAAATATTCACAGTTGAAATCCTTCTAATTGCCCAGTTGAAATTCATCTCGTGAAATTATTCACAGTTATGCAGTGGGAACTGTTTGTGTTGGCCGCCAACCAACACCAGGCAGCGAGCATGCCAGATTTGGAGGTTGAAGGGATGCTTGGGTGCCGCTGCCGGGGCAGATGTGCCGCCTAATTGCAGGTCCCACCATGCGGAAACTATTCTTCTCAAACCGTTTCAAAGCAGCTGCAATAGGTGTCACTGCAAGGTTAAACCAACTTCAAAATGCAAGTCCTGTTTCCATTTCTGACTGCCGAACTGGTTATGTAGTGTTGCACTGCCTCTGAAAAGAAGAGTAGAATAGGGAGAAAAGTATTGAATGAAGGAGATCAGCAATCATGGACATGGCTCACATCAGCTTGCCAGTGTATGCTGCTTGTGTAAAGTATGCTTTTGACATTAAATGGAGGGGAAGAAAGTGCACTGAGAATACACTGAGTAGTGGGTTGCGTTGCAGATAGTGAAGTCATTTTTTTTGTGTGTGCATCTCAAGTATTTCAAGTGATTCAGGTTGAAGTATATTATCTGAAACGTTATGCTAGTATTTCATCTCATTGTAAGATCATGATGGGGGAAAAAAAAGGTCCTCCTCTGTTTATGGTTAACTGTAACTTCCAGCTGAAAACAGAGCTGATTACTTGTGCTGATTTGGATGCTTTCTGGGAAGGTATTGATTTGGTCAATTGCAGTAGTTAATGGTGACCGTAGATGCTAATTGAAACCTGGAATCGAAAGTATAAGGTTTCATATTCCTGCAGCAATAACAATGCAAACTAAATAGCAGGGAGCTGTACACTTATTAATCACTCATTGCGGCCCTTAACACCAATATTTAATGTCTGAATGGCCGTGAGAGCTGTGAGGAAACTCTTGAATGGATGTCGATTAAAGCAAAAATAACAAGGGGAGTTCATCAACACATCAAAGATGTACCGTTCTGAACCCATTACGCTCTTAACGACACACCAACAGTACTTTAATGTCGAAATCCAGACAAGGTTTCTTCACAGACACACTTAAGTTATGACTGGTGGACGCCCACGTAAAGAACAAGGAGCTCTTATCATTGGACAGACGTGACGGATCAAAGGCTGAAAAAAACATAAGGTCGTCGGTTCTAGTGTGCAGCAAAGCGTCTGTTTCTCAATCTATTTCTGACTATTCTTTCAAATTTTCTTGTGTCTGAGGTTTTTATTGTACCTTAAAAACTTTACAAACCTGTTGGAGCCAGTAAACTAAGCTTACAGTGATGAGACACATGTTTTGTATGTGTATATTGTTGTTTTCTCTGAAACAGAAAGCAAGCTGTGTTGTAAGTTAGTAAGGCCGCCCTTTTTGGTTCCTAAAGCTATTGGTAATGATGCCTAATCATCCATAAGAATGTGTGTTTTTTCCGCTGTAGATACTTGAGCAGCTGTGGATTTATCAGCTTTTGCTCTGCTGTGGAATGTGTTGCCTACACGTGGTTGTCCCATTTGGTTTGAGCTTCGCCGAGTGTGTTTGTCTGCCTATCTGCATCACATGAACATTTATGTCACAAAGATGTTGTCATGAATCATCCGGAATTACACAAGCCAAAATTGCATTTTTCTGCATGATGTGCACAGTGAGCTTGAAGTCCACTTTAAGGAAGCTGAGAAAGACGCGGCAAAAAGAAAGACAGCACGTGTGTTTGTGTAGGTGTATTTGTACGCCAGTGTGTGTTTGTGTGTGCAGCTCTGTGTCTGGCCAGCCATGGCCACATCTGTTTGTCATGTTAGCACTTAAGCGCCTGCAGGAGCCACGATACTAAGTGGAGACAGAGTCCTTTCTCCCACTCTCTCCATCCTCCCTTTCTCCTAATTACATTTGTTCATTAATCCATTTTCTGCCCACTTCTCTTTCTTGTTTATGTTCTTGCTCCAGTGGGCTTTTGCCTCCTCAGACCAGCAGACAGTGACCTTTAAGGAGATGCCAAAAGACTCTGTAAGACAATGTTACCCCTTCACCCTTTCACCATGGACGTGTACACACACACAGGCACGCACACACATAAACACACCCCGACCCAGTCACATCTTGGCCCCTTAGTATCCCCTCAGGCCATCTCCTTCAGAGAGGCTAATGGAGTTAGCCTAATGTCTGCACAGCGCCAGCCATAAAACTGATTTGAGGCTAAAGGCTTGGTGCCGAGACCACCACTCTGCCTACAAAAAAGAGAGATGTGAGTGAGATGTTAAAAGAGAGCAAGTGTATCTTTAGAGGAAAAGAGGCTGGGGTGGCGGCGGCGGCGGTGTGGGGCAGGCTGGCGTAACTAAGGCAACTGCAGACAATCTAATTGGTATTGACATCCTTGTCTCGGAGGAAATTTGACATCTAAGGGCAAATCATTCTATTTAGTCGCCTGAATAGTCTCCAAGGCGGGGCCTGAGGAACACAATCACGCTGTAGCGTTGTTCTGGTCCTCATGTCTGGGCCAGCTCTGCCATGCAGCAATCGATCCTAATCTGATCGGGGGAGGGGAGGAGGATAAGCGGTGTGGGGAGAAAAAAAATGACAATAAAATCAAAAGCTCTGTTGGGGTAATATTCAACAAGAGTGAGTACAATTGGGCCCTGCTGGGGCGGCAGCCTGTAATGCACTTTTGCTGCTGTAGCATGGTTAATGTATAGAAAGACCCGGGAGTAATGGCTCTTCAGCCAAGGTGGCCGGGCTTCAAAGAAATCTGCTTGCTTTAGCTAAAAGACTGCCAGGCTGGGCCGCCAAAGACCTTCATTCTGTTAGAGCATCAAATATGGCCCCCGCTCAGGACACACAGACACTCTGATTTTATTATCCTCACTCCCCTGAGAAACTCATCCCATCCCTCTTTTTGTTTGTGTGACTGACCATCAATGTGAAAGAGTGAAGTGCTGCTGTCCATCAAAAGGCGCCCGATGCCTTTTCTTGGGTCAAAGAGGAGTAAAGGGTATCTGGTGTGTCAGTAGTGACGGCGATGGTTTTGGCTATTTTTCATTAACTGGATGCATCAAATTTACAACACAAATTATAGCACAGCTTCAAGAATGCTTAGTGTGTGACAAAGAACTTTTTATTTTGAGTCATTTGTTATTTTATGTGTCTATATCTCCAAAAGCCAGGCCTATTTAAAAATGATGTTCATGCAATAAACTTGTCAGAATTGTGTACAAGATGAAAGGATTCAAAATTCAGACTTGTCTTTATAGAAGTTCTTATAGCGGCTTTTGTATGAAGTCAGTTTTCTCCAAATCCAGCCATTATATAATGTCTAGATAGACTTTTGGATGTTTTTTTTTTATTTTTATTCACAGTAACAAGTGTATGACTGCCAGCATACTTTGCATGTGGAAATCCCATCTTGTGTGCGATATCGGGAAAGTTTATGTGACTAAAAAAAAGGCTCAGACAAGCAATGTATTGTTTCCATCATTTCCTGATCACCCAAGTACGTAGTATTGCGCACAAAGTCCCAAAAGTATGCAGATTTAAATAGTGGGGCACCTGGAAAGACGGATCCTGAATGAAAATAAATGTCTAACTTTTATGGACAGTGGTCAATAGTGATGGAAGCTCTTGATCAAGCTGATATGTGGACTTTGAGTTTAAAGTGTTTTATTACAGATATCCCCTAAAATGTTCTTTGCCATAAAGTAGAATCTCAGTTTAAAGGTAAATACATATGTTTGAATTTCTTATTTAAATAAACCCTACTGAATAAATGTTCTTCAAACACTGCATTAATGAATGAAGAACTTTAATAACTTTGTTATTCAATGATATGGCTCCTAATCAGGTGGACATTGTTTGCAAAGTTGGCGTTATCAGGAGAATTGCTGCTGTTTTCCTTTGTGTCTCCCAGTGATATGGCTCTTGTACACTCAGTCTGGCTTAGTTAGAAGTCTGTGTGATTTAGATTGGTAATCTTGTGTGTGCTCTGTTACGTTATCTATGTGTGGACCAAATATATTTATACTGATTAAAAGATGCAAATGGAGAAAAGCATTTTTTTTGTTTTATTTTTTGGTCCATTCATGAACATAGTTACCTTTGAGTGAGGTTTAAGATTTACTGGGTTTACACTTCGTAGCAGTGTGACGGTTAGTCATTAGGGTTAGGGTCAGGTTGATTATTTAATTTAAGTTACTAGGTTAAGTTTAAGTGGTCGGCATCAGGGTTAATTTCACAGTCTGTGGCTAATGAAATGCAAATTTAAATCAGGTCCGCAGAATATAGAAGTTCAGTTGTGTGCGTATTAATGTGTCTGTCTGAACAAAAAAAAAAAAAATATATATATATATATATGGGTGGAAGAATAAATAATGAAGAGTAAGGCTGTTTGTACATGTGCATGTTGGCACATATTCTTGGGAGTGTGTATGTGTACTCAAATATGCATGTGTATTCTGTGAAAGAGAGAGTGTGTCTGAGTGTCTGTGTAAGTATGTGATGAGGGTGTATTGAGCTGATGGCTGCAGATATCAGTCCCAGATACTTAAGTCATAAAAGTGTGTCTCGGAGCCCCGTGGCTGCGCAGCCCCTGGTGCCTGATGTTATCAGAGCGAAACAGTGGCCACTCTATCAGGGCAGAAGAGTACAGAGGCATTCCTGTATTACTGGAGCTGGTGTCGGGCCTGTTGCTGTGACTCGGGGCTGGGACGGAGCTGCAGGAGTGCAGTTAGACAGTTAGGGAGTGGTGTGGGAGGTTGCCACATTACAGGACAGTCTGTTGGATTATTTACAGCAGGGTGTTGTTAGGGCTTTGTTGTGCTGGCTTGTCAATAGCCTAACTAGACTAACATGGCAACAAAAGGAAACCGAGAAGTCCAAATTAAGTTTTGTATTTCAGTAAAGCCTCATAAATCTCCAGCGCCATAACAATGGCACCATGTCATACGCACTTTAACTTGCATTCATCACTGCGAGCGACTGGAGTTGGCAAATTGACACGTTCTTTATTCAATATTATGTTCAAATAGGAAACACCTCCAAATGGTTTAACAGTGTATTCCTGTGTACCAGAAACTTAATACTCTTGACCAAATCTGAACAGAGGAAACACTGCACACATTGTTGTCAGAGATGCAGCGAGGGTGGCATTTCTACAGAGAAGGTTTCAAGTGCATATGATATTTATGTGATATATGTGTTATACAGATCACCTGATATTAACATTTTTATATGCAGTGCTTTGAAAAACAGCAAAAACAGGGACTATATGCATGCAGTTATTCTGGTTATTTACTTGATAAACGGTGTAAAGGTGCTGTGCAAGTCCTGCACTCAAAATTTAAAAGTAAGTACCCAACATTATAGAGTAGCCCTTTAAATTTACTGTTGTTGGTACATGATAAATCACCATATTTTAGAAGTGGACCATATGTTTTGTGCATAAAATCCTGAGTAGCAAAATAACTAATAATCATAGTCTTCAAATAAAGTAAAAGAAAATGTAAAAGGAGCAATATCTCTCCCTGTAATGTAATGGAGGAGACATATGAAGTAGCATAGAAATACTCAAGGATACAATTACCTCAAATATGTGTGTGTACTTGAGTATCCACCAGTGTCTGTGTGTATGTGTGCATGTGGAAGAGAAAAAGAAAAAGAAAGAGGGGCATAAAACGATAAAGAGAAAATAAGCCTTTTAGTTTTGTAACTTCATTACACTTGATGGACAGAGGGCTGGGTGAGGAGGCATATTTACAGAAACAGATGGCCAGACCAAGAATGAAGGCGACTTGACAGGTTATGTCTTCATCACCCCCTTTCCCTCATGTCCTCACTCTGTCTGCCTGTCTGTCAGATCTCTGACCAGTAGCACCTAGCAGACTTCGCCTTAGTGCAGAAGTCAGAGGTCTCATGACATAGACGGCATATCGTCGGAGGGGGGTATCAGCACCTCCGGGGCCTCTGTATGCCAGCAATTGTCTCTGGCCCGGATTAGTTTTTGTATCCAGTTACGGACTTTTATTCCCGTGGAGTCAAGTTCAGCATGGCACTGACGGCCAGCAGTGCTGCTGAGAGCCCAGTGATTTATGTATTGCTGAGTGAGAGCAGCAGGTTCAAGTCAGAGGTCTCCGGGCAAGGTAGCATGCCGTATATGTTTGTGTGTGTGTTTGAATGTGTGTTTGAGTCACTGTTGCTCTTTGCAAATATAAATGTGTGTGTATGTCTGAGAAGCTGCATGAGGGCTCGCAGCAGGGTGCCGTGGTCTATTTGGCTTGGAGAGGCTCCATTCATTTAACTGCAAGCATGCCTGGAAGAGTTTCAGTGCTGTAAAAATGACAGGCTCTGAGAGGTGGGGCTCATCTGTTTATAGGCTGTGGTTATTGGTTGAAGGGAGACACTGACTGATGAGTTTTGAATAGGGACTTTTCAATTCTTGAGAATATCTTGAGAATTCAACTTTTTGAATTCTCAAGGTATGTTGATATTTTTTCAAATGGTGGAAGAATGCCATACATGCACTCCAAGACCCTGCAATTTAATTACTTAGGCACACAAGTGAGGTCACTTCCTCCTGGTAAGGACTCTGCCTTCTTCTGAACACGAATCATGGTCCACTGCCAAAAGCAACAACTTGGCCTAATTATGCTGCTGATTTCAACAATGGTACAGTATCATAGTTGAGAAATGTCTAACATTTGCTCACTATGTGATGACTTTGGTAAAGTGATGACATTTTTTAAAAGATGTTGATTTGGATGTTTATTTTTGGTTTGTTATTGAAAAAGAAAACCACACAAACACATCACATTTCTTTCCTGACCTGTATGAAAAATACAAGATGTTTACTATTTATTACTTGCTCACCCAGATAACATTAAATTATTTTCCACTTATAACATGCAGTCTCAGATTTAAGGGTTTGCCTTCTTTTTGTTGTATTCTTCTTTTTTTAAATTCAATGAAAAGTTAAATAGTTAAAACACAAACTGAAGAGAGCAAGCTGTTACATTATGACCAAGAATCAATTAAGCCATCCTTAACACAGCCTTGGCTTATGCACCCTATAGCCACCCATATCCATATTCCTTTGAAATATGATGTCCTAAAAATGGAGCCATATTTATTCTCGATGGTGCGTTTTGGATCCCTGAGATATTTTAAAATGGGGCATCTGTCCTGTGGCCTGGTCAGCCATCTGGATAAGACGGGACAGGGAGAAGATGTTAATGCACTTCATGATGAGAAAGGAGGATGACACCTTTGACCTTCCCTAGCCTTTGACCTCTGCAGCCGATATGGAGCCACTGCCGCTATGGGTTTCCTATATCTAGCATATGCTGGCCAGGCCGATACGTTAAAAGAAATTCCTCATTTGCCACACACTGTTTATATAGCCGCTCCCCCAAGTTGTAAACAGCCAGGCTGTAAGAAAATAGATATTTACTTCACAGGCTTTCTATTTGATTAGAGCGAGAAAAATTGACATGCATATTGGATATGTTGCTGTGCTTATTGCCACAAATGCTAATGGAGAACGAGTTGTACTTATCTGAACAGCGGATACAACACAGGGTTGGACATTTCTTTGTATACTGCAGTACCTTCTGTAATCATTCCCTTACATGTGTATGGGTGCACGAACACCGAGCAGAGATTGGGTGTGCGCATTTTGCCAACCCAACAGAGTTTCAGTTACATACCACAGAAGCTCAGGTCCACTGCTATGTAAGAAGATCTGACCCTAAATCACTGCTGCATTTCCAGGAACTGCCACTAGAGTGACAGAGAGGAAAAAGCTCCATGTGCTTCCACCTCGTATAATGGCTGCGACTCCTTCAGTAGCAGTTTCTCAGTACATTGACATTTATATAGTGTTTCCCTTGAGGTGCAGCCAGGGAGCCCAAGGTGGCTGGACTCCAGTGGCGGTGGCTGATTGGGGTACTGAGGTGGGGGGGTTGATCCTTTTACGTGTGAAGCCGCAGTAGCTGAGCCCCTGTCAATAGTAGCCCATGGGCAATGACAGATCACTTTTCCACACTGAGATTTAATTAGAAATTAGAGTGCACATCACCTCTGACCTTTAATCCCGCACTGCCCTTGTCGTGGGGAGGAATTCTAAGCATATTTGCAAACTGGGACCACCGGTCGCCCCTCTAATGTAAAATAATAATGCTCCAATGAAGCTGTCTGAGCTGATGTTATGACGAGAAAATCCACGGGAATGCCAAGGATGGTAAGAATCAATCAATCCTGGATGCACTTCAGTTTACGTGAAATATAGTAAAAAAATTTACGCAATAAAAAACTATATAAATCACATAACATTTATGAGTTAAGCAAGGTCACAATACAGTGAATTGAAACTGAATATAACTCCTCAACATGTCAGCTTTTTGAGAAATTCTCAGTTTTGACACCAGTTAAAACAAAGTAAGTTTTTGACTGTGAAAAACACAAACAGAAATGAATTGATTTTATCTTCTGAAGGATTTTGGGTAGGTAGGTGAGGCTAGTAAAGTGTGTTTTCTTTCAGTTTAGGGCCCTGTTAGCTAAATTCAGATGGCACATTTTTGATAGAGATGGGAAAAAAGTAGCTGTCAATCAACCACAGTGGTATCCCCACCTCCTGCACACATTCAATCATAGAAGTGATAGCTGGCTGTCTGGGGTGCATTTCCAGTCATCTGGCCAGTCCTGTGTGCTAAACATTGACCTTGTGACCTCTGCTCATGACCCCCGACCTGTGATGTTGACCCCTTCTCCAGGGGGATGGGTCTCATGTATATCTCAACTGGCCGTCTCCATTGACTACCTGCCAGGCACCTGCTCTGAGAAATGAAGCCAAGTCGAATGCCTCTCTTGGGAGCCTTTTGGGCTCAGCAGACAACAAGGCCTGGCCTGAGCCCTGCATTTGAATAGGCTTTGAGTGGCCCTGGTAAACCAATCTCCCTAATTATCTATTGAAAGAACATTCTTTTTCCTTGCCCAGTCATTACCTCGATTTCAATTGCTGAAAAGTAACATGGAGGAGCTAAAAAGAAAAGAGAGGGGAGGGAGAGGATATGGAAAAACATACATGTATTCATGTGCACACACACTTAAAAGACATATAGCAACACAAAAGCGCTGTGCGTCTTCCAGATTTCATTAAGGTTAATTGTAGGTCAGAGGGAGCAGATTTGGCATATAAATCCCTGATACGGGCACAGGTCAAGGCAATGAAGAGAAATTAAACATGAATGTCTGGCCTTTAGTTGCAAAAATAACTGCTGTTAAAGCAGGTTGCAGCCCCCCACCCCAAGCCATTACTCCAAATACATATATTTTTTGTTGTTTTATTTTGTTTTTATATTAAGCTCCCAGTTCACACTGTATAATACAGTGAAATAGGGCTCTTGTCTTATAGGAAGAAACAACATCAGGGGTCTTTGATGCAACCTGCTATGAAATGAGTAATTCACATACATGCAAAAATGAAGGGCATAATAATTGGCAAATACTATTAATAATGCTATCAACTGGGGGAAAAAAAGGAAAAACAAAACGTAATTACATCAACAGACACAATCAATCATGATCCAAATCTCAGCAGAGACCAAAACAAACCACTTGAAAACCTTTCACTGTACTTTGTGGAGAGTTTCAACAGGAGATTTTAAAGAAATAAAATTCCCCTCAGTTACCATAGTTAAGGCTATCTACATGCTGTACTGCTGGGTCAAGAGCATCACTCAAGAGTGGGCTCTCGGGGCTCTAGGGCTGTTCTCAGAAAGCACTCAGGGCTCGCATGCAGTCACCATGTAGTGGAGGAGATAAGAGGGGACAGAGTTACCCTTTGAAACTAAATATAGGTCATGACAAACAGCATTTAGGTTGTGTCTCATGCCCATAACATCCCTGTTTTGTGCCCATTATTCTTTTAGTGTTGTGGCGAGTAACTTGGTGCCTGGCTCTGTGCTTGCTGAAGTGTTTTAACATGTGCAGCTGAAAACAAAAAGATAAAGAGGCAAAACCACGCAGGGTGGATTTGATCCCATCGCCCCACACACACCTCACCGGGAATAGATGGCACGTGATATTTACACTGCTCCATCCTGGGTGTTTTAACCTGCTGACTTCCAAAATCAAGATTTTCTGAATGGATGAGAAAAAAAGATGGCTTATGATTGTTCCATTTGATTTTTTTCAACAGATTAATACATTTAACTCAGAGAATTAAACAGTCTATAAAACTACTTCGTTTGTTGTGGAATAAATAAATCAACACTGTACAATAGACTGAATGGCACGTTGAGATAAGGATTTGTCTTTGCTGTGATGCGTCTGTTAAGTGCAGCGGGGGTGGAGTGGGGGGGTTCTGCAATCTTCAGACATCCTCTCATAAAAAAAGTCTGCTATATTGCAGTCTTTGAAGCTCTCTGGATGTCTGTCTATCTTAAGTTCTTTAATCTCCACCAGACTGTCTGCCACAACCGCACCACCTCCAAATCTCCTCCCCGGCTTTGGACACTGACTGGAGCCTGAACTGTCCGGTCTGTGATCTCAACACACACACACACACACACACACACACACACACATCAAGTCCACTTTATAAGCTTGTCTTCTTCCTGATAAAACCCTGGTGAAATGCTCTGTTGTAATTTATCCTCTTTTATGTGATTGTTTGATGTGACAACCTTTTTTATTAATAGTCTTTTTTATTTATACAGTCTGACAAACATATTTATATTTCAGAATTTATCCTGTTCAGTGTTGTAATCTGACATCCCCGAATTAAGGTTTATTTACACCATACATGGACAATTCTGATTCTCAGTGTGAACTGTTGGTCTGCAGAGATAATGCTGTGATCATCAAATACCTTTAATGTTTGTCCCAACTTCTGGTCCTAAAGTGTGTGAGAATTACAGATTTGCTCTGAGTGTGAGGACAATGAGCAATTAGTTAGTGCTCATTTTACTCTCCTGAGGCCTAATATTTGCTGCTATTATTGTTTTTGTTATGTCAATGAATGGGGATTTGCATTCTATAAATATGCATGCATGCAAGTATTGATTCATACTTGTTCACACGAGTATAGGATGTCCTGATGAAAGAGACATTTTTGCATCTTTTTTTTTTTTGCATCTGCATCTTTTCACTGTGAGTTTAAGTGACTCACAGGTTTCTCTTTTTCCACAAGCTCTCCATCCCTCACTCCCCTCCTCCCCGAAAAAAAACAAAACAAAACAAATGCAGTGAACGATCTCTCCTCTTAGCAAAGCTGATTTCATATTTATATGACCACAAATCTTATATGAACGCCTGCAGTCATAGTTGATCCACAGTTACCTCTGACATCCAGTCAAAACCTCTGACCTCCACGAGAAATAAAAAGGCTGCCAGGCCTTACTAGCTGGTTGCCGTGGTCAAAATAACAAAACCATATTGTGATGTGGTAATGTTCTCAGCAGCTGTGACCGTACTCACAGCCCCAGTGTGGTTTCTGTCAGGAACAATAAGCACTGTGGGTTGCAGCTTTTACTCCTCACAGCTATCTCTTATGGTGCCTCTGGGCTCCTGTCCTGTGTACCAACACTGCTCAACAACCCCTCTGCTGACATCAGACTGCTAAGACTGAGCAGACCACGCCTGCTAATGCCACAATCAGCTGCTTGGGTCACATGTAGGTATCCATATTTCCTTACATTTGTACAAACAGCGTTCACATGCACGCACACGTTCGAACATGTAGGGCTCCAAAGATCTCAGGATTAGAGCCCATCAGCCTCAGTAAGCTCTCTGTAGACAGCAGTTCCTCAGTCACATCATTTGTCTTTTAGGCCAGGACCACTTCAAGGCCCTGGGAGGTTCATGGTGCTGAGGTTAGTGGTGGGGGGTGGGTCTGGGCACTTGAATGCAACAGTAGAGACATTATAGAGAAATACAGCATTATGTTATCATCAGTGGAATATATTATTCCAACAGAGGCCCTAAAAAGTCACATTTGATGAAAGATGAGAAACCTTTATTTTGAAAACCACACACACACCTGATGATCAGTCATCATTTCATTGAATGCATATATATATAATGCATATTGTATTTTTTTTCCCATAAACAATATAACATGGTTATAATGTATGTTTGACTTTGGGTATTTTTGAAATTTTATCACTTCTGTAATTAATCACTACTTATTTTTTTGTGTTTAACATGACTTCCATAAACAAATTTGTTGCCACTGTGTCTCTGAGGGAGTTTGGTCTAGTATGATCCTCCAGTAAAAAAAAAAAAAAAAAAAAGGATCCAGCATTGGTTCTTTCATTCATGAACCAGATTCCCCATCTTCATGACAGACTCCCAAATAACCACAAAAAAAACCTTTTCATGCTTTGTCAGAGCTGTAATGAAATCCATTCCTCCCTGGCAATATTTCAGACTGATCCATGGGCATAAAAGCTACAGAAAATGCACATATCTAGATTAAGATTAACTTTCATGAAGCAATAAGTCAGTATTCGGTGGCTAAGCACTTCCATGTACATCACATTCCAGCAGCCCCTTCACAATAAATGCATTCCAGTAGTCTGTGTGTGTCAGCGTGTGTGTGTGCGTTCCTTGTTTTTGGAGTTTGGTCATATTTTGGAACTGATTTGACTGATTCATTTGAAGGACATGTTAAATTGAAAGATTTGCGCAGGAATTCTAGTTTAAGAATCGGACTTCTGTGCTCAGTATCTTTTCGTACGATTCAGTTTGCTTCAGTGCACCTTGAAATTGGCTAATTTAGCTGCAGCACAGTGCATCACATCAGTCACTGATGCTCCTTATTCACCCCTTATAGCTGTATGGATGGCTGAGAGCACTGTGAAACTTTTTTAAGCCCCCGTGTGTGTATATGTGTATATGTGTGTACGTGTACTATGCTTGTGTACGGATGGAGGTGGGGCTGTGGGGTGAGTGATGACACTGGCGGTGTAATCCCACCGACATCTGCTTCTAATCTGCAACATGAAAAAGACACTCTTGTGACCCCATACCTGCCCCCAACCATCCTCTACCCCCACTCGGCTCCTTCTGCCCGACGTTGCTCTCGCTCTCTCTCATTTGAACCCAAATCAAACAGCGTTTCAGGTTACGAAATGGTTTCCACCACAACTCGCAATCAAACATGTGAAAGCGGGAGTATTTATTCATTTCTTGTGCTCTCATCCATGCCTCCATAAGTCAGGAATTTCACTCGGTGTGGAAGTAACTGCATGTTTTCCTGCGGCTGTTTTTTTTTCTTTTCTTGTTTTTAAAAGAATGATTAAAGAGCAAAAAGAGTAGCAGATAACTCATTTATTTTTTGCCAGTAAAGCCCGAGCCAACCTGTTATTCAGCAAGAAAAGAAAGTTTGCAGAATGCAAGTAAACAAAATCAAAAGTGCGGACAGCTTCTCAAAACAGCGTCCACTTCCTTTTTACGTCACTCCCAGGTCCCAGATTGAGTTTACACAAGAAGAAAAGAAGGGCGCGGAGAGAGTGCTTGGGGTTGGGGAGTGTGTGGGTGTATGAACAGCATGTGGGGACTTTCCAGTGGATGAAGATTGCCTCACTAGAGGAAAGTATTTATTCAGGAGTAATTGAGAGAGAAATAATACAGCAGCCAAAAGCCTGGCCTGAGCGGATGAGCAAGAAGAGGATGTGGGTGATTGAAACATGGCTGCAATTTGTTTTAACTGGCTGTAGAAATAAGCATGGCAGAGCTCTTAGGGCTTGGTAGTTGTAAATCTGGAGCCTTGCAGGAGTATTGTCGGTTCATAACCTTTCTCTCTTTCTTGCTCTCTCTCCCTCCCTTACGCCTCCCAGGGGTACATTTAGCTGGGGAAATGGAGCTTTTCTTCCTTTTATTTGACTTCCTTGTCGCTGGCGAACCCCCCCCCCTGTTTCTCTCTTGTTGTCTGCCATACACACTCGCCTTGGCCCACGTTTTGCAGGACCCCTCACTGTTGGTGTGCAGACCAGTCGTGGGAGGACAAGGACACAACACAGAGATACATTAGAGAAAATCACCCCCCCTCCACCCCTCCAACCCCCTCCCCTACAGTGGTTCTGGGAAGTCATGTAATTCTTCCGTGATCTGTGTTTTCTCCGTCTTCCTAGAAATGTAGAAATGCATATTTAAATAAAATTATTATCCTATGGTCAGTTTACATGTATACACTACGGGGGGCTACTTTATGCTGTGTCACGTCTGTGGCCAGTTCGGTTTATGTCAGGAGATACGAAAGAAGCAGTTTGATATTGTTTTATAAGATTGTACACTAAATACATCACACATTAAAGAGGTTTTTCCACCTAAATTATAAACAAACAAACCAAAATATGTGGCAAAGTGGATAGATTAGCTTTTTTTTCTCAGGTGCTGAGATGTACATCTTTTACATTTTTGCTTCTAAAACATGGAAATAATTGAAATGGTGCTTACATAATTGAAAAATGACATTTCAGCAGGAGTGTGATTCATCCTCACTGTTACTCAGGATAAAGATTTTGAATTATTTAGATGCATTAATCCTTTTATTATTGTTTATTCATGGGTTACAAATATCCATCTACTTCTTAAGATCAACACGTCACAAAGCTGGAAATGGGTTGATTTTCTCAGCTCTTAGAAAGATTAACAGCTCTGAGAAAAATGGCTTTCACAGGACCTCAACAATACAGAAAGTTTCTCCAGTTAATAGTATTTCCAAGTGCTTACAAAGAGAGGCTTGGACTATGCAAATTCACCAGGGCATTGATTCTGAAAAGACAAGGAGCTGTTGATTTTTTACTTTGAGCCACACAAACATAATGGGTTGGTGGCAGAGAGACAAATATCTATAAAATGTTCAAATTAAGACTGAATTGTTTGTATTTGTAAATACCACTAGAGGTGAGAGAAATGTTTTTTTCCTTTGGAATTTGGGAAAACTGACCCTTTAGCAACCTGAAGGTCAGTGAAGAAAACAGATTGATAGTGGCTACGACCAAACTAAAAATGAAAAATTAGTTGTTATATGCCAAATGTGTAAGCGGATCTCTCTGTTCACACCTCTGAGTTCAAGGCCTCACCAGCCTCCTGGTCTGTTTAGTCAGCCTGTCTCCAAAAAAGTGCGCACACATAAACACATCCACACACTTTCATTTTCTCCATCACCTCCAGAAATTCCCTTTCCTGATTCCTTCCTTCCTATGGAGGTTTGACTGAAAAGTGCTGCTCTGTGCTGCTGCAGTAACATTTGCACACATACAAGTCTGCTGGGTTACACACCGCCGCATCCCAAAGAGCTACGTGCTTCCCACTCTCCGCTGTGGGTCAGTACTCAGGGTTTACACAGGGGGCAAAGGTGTTAATGCTACATGCTTTAAAAAAGTACAAGATGTCTTCACTTCAGCTCTAACAGGCACCCTGGGTAAAAGCTGGAACTAATCTGAGAGGTGTGTGTGTGTTTGTGTGTGAGAGAGAGGAGAGTGTGTGTGTGTGTGTAGAAGAGAGAGAGTAACGAGATGAAAAGTATTCAAAGCAGAGCCCTCCCAGCCGGACAATAGTAAATATGTCTGACATTATTTCTGTAGTGTTGAGCTTTCTCGCTGTTTACAAAAGAGAAGGACCTTCCACTTCCTTGTTTTCTCTGCGATTCTATTTTGTGCTGCTTTAGTACAAACAAGAGCAGCTAGTCTGCACTGTGAGCATGCAGGGACACTGAAATAGCACAGGTAGCTGTTTAGTTGACAATGAATGTTTTAATGACAGTGTTTCTTAGCAGATATTTCACAAATCTCATAAGTAAATACATTCTTTTTATCAGAACTACAGATGTGTTTACCTTGTATTTATAGTATCCATTTTAATTTAACATGCATTGTTGGCATCATACTTTTCATTAGCTGAACTCTATCATTGTTTGTTTTTATGCATGCGGAGTAATCTTTTAAAACCTAATTGATTATATGCATATGATCAACGTGGTGAAAATGTAAACGTATGTATACTGAAATATGCAAAAGAGTTATCAAGTCGATCAGGTTCACAATTTCATCTTTGGCCTGAAGAGACAAAGTGTATTATGTTTTTGGCATTACTATCAACCACCAAAAATAAACTGGTTGCACATTTAGTTCAGCAAAAGTTGGCTTAGGTCATAGCGCTGAGAATGAATGAAAACACATTTGCGAGCAAATCAATTTTTATAACCTTTGCGTGTTTATTAGATATTCTGAGGCTAATGCAATAAAGTGGCTAAAGCCAATATTGTATGCCATGAAGGGTGGTGGAACAATTCCAAACAGTAATGTCACCTCTACAGACCCAGCACAAATATTATACATGGAAGGAGGTCTGGAATCGAAGCCGTGTGTTTACGAGTGAATATGTTTGATTAAACCCACACAGTACTGGAAATGCCCTTTTTTGTGCCACGTTTTTTTTCTTGCAAGGATGGAAGCAGACACACACATGCACCCTCTACTCTACTAACATACATGCACATAAACGCAGTCACACACACGTCGTCCTCCCATCTACAGCCAAGGGAAGTAATGAAAACAAATGGCAGAGTTCTATTCCCGCTGGGACCTGAGGAGGAACTTAGTCATCAAGCTAATTTTATTCTTGTCTGGCCCAGAGACTCCATTTCCTCTGGGTGTTTTTACAAACGCCGGGCTGCACCACGCCATCGGCCAGTGATGGATATGAGGGCCTGATGGCCGGATGGCAGATGCTGGCCCTGTAACTCAAGCTCCAAACACTCGCTGATGACCCCCCTCGCACCCCGAACGTTCCTCACTCAGTGCAATGTTGCTGCTCGGGTGTGCATATGCAAACGTGTACGCTCCAAACTAACTGTACTTTCATTTCCAAGGCTCAAATATATGTATAGATTCACAATTACTGTTAATATTACATTAGTCTCCATTCTTCTAATCCTAATCTCAGTGTTCATTTACTTAGAAATACGTTTTTCCTCTGTTTAAGCAAATCTGACTGATTTTTATTATTCTGCTACTTTATGTTTTAAGAATAATTTCTGTCACAGTTTGGGGAAAATAAAGATTAAGAAGTGCAAAACCACTCAAACTGCAATCTACCACTTTATAGTAAATACATTTCAGCAAGTACAGTAGATTCATGAAAGTAAGAGGCAAATGTTTTAAATAAATCAGATATATATAGTCGAATGAGTGATGTCATTAGTTATAGTAAGTCCGCTAATCATGGAGTTAGGTTATGACCTCTTTCATATTACAAAATTGTAAGTACGTCTGATTACCTCCAACTTTGCTTCCCTTGTATGTTACGAGCGAGAATCATGTTACAAGCGGCGGCAAATTGTAGGTTAGCAGCTTAAGCGGTCAGAGCTCTTGTTTCTGCTGCAGGCTACCGAGCAGGAATTTCAAAGGGCTGCTTAAGCCTGCAACAAATTAATTTATCACATAATTTGTTGCTAGACTTTCTATCTTAGTCCTACAGTTTTAGGGTGCACATATTTTTACAGGAGGCTCTCAGATATAAAGGGGGGGGCGGGCTGCTGCTTCTGTCAAAAAGCTGATAACAGTTATAGTTATCATAAAAACATTAAAACAAAATGAAACAATAAAACCAAATAATAAAAAAATATAATATATGGCTGCTTGTTGTGAAATCTGAAACTTTTAGCACGCAAACAAAACAAATTATAGTCTTTACTGCCTCTTCTTTAAAATATAATGCTCAACAGCATATGCTACCATCTATTTCCCTGAGATTCAGGCATAACATATTGTTACACTTCATCTAAAAGGCTCTGCAGAACACGGCATCTATTTCTCATAACTGCGTGGATTAATAATGAATGCTAAAAACTCTAATTTTGCCCCCAAGTTGTGGCTCAAGAGGGAGGGGGCATGTCACAATGCTTCATTGGGTTAGCTGGATTAGTTGGATCAGTATTATATCTTCCCATCCTGGCTTGCACCAAAATCCCATTCTGCGACATGCGCACAGCTGGGAGCAGAGGACACTTGGGACACAGCAGAAAGAAAGCCAAATGGCCTCCTGTTACTACTCCTCTGTTACCAGCTTGAAGCCTTCATTCCAAAGCACCCTGCATGGATTATTCAGTGACTGTACCCTTTTAGTGTTGGCTGTGGCCCGCAACAGCAAAAAGAAACCTTATTGTTGTTGATTTGTTAGTATGCAACAACTTTCAGCAGAGGAGGGAAACATTAAAAAGCAATTAATATACTGGAGTGCGAAGGAAGAGAAGAGTCGCCTCGGCCTCCAGTGGGACCGGCGTTGTCTCCGGCACGACCTGAAAACGCAGAAAACATGGAAAAGATGGCTTTTAGTGTGACTTCTGCTCATCCCCGCAGATGGATAACTGACAGGAGGGAGCGAGGGACAAACAAAGGCAGTTTACAATCAGCATAATCAATGTGACATCATCGCGGCAACATAATGTGGGGGGGTTGGAGGGGAGCGGGGCCGGAACACAAGATGCTCTTTTTAATAAAACTACAAGTTGTTTCTTTGCGACTACGTCTTCCTGATCTTTGCCTGAGAGAAGTTTTTTTTCCTCAGGCTTTTACCACCCGTCAAAGAAGCCTTAACATCATGGCAGGATATCAGTGGCACCCACTTTAAAAGCAATCAAGAATGCATTTAAATTTCAAGCTGACAGGTTCAGCATAGGAGCTCTGTGCTTTATTGTTAAGAAAGCGCTGCTCCTTCTGTTTCTCCACTTGAGCGTTACCTACAACTCATCATAAAATGGGGAGCCCTGGCCTGAGATTAAAGGTATCTCACATTACTTGAATGGACCCAACATGAAACGACAGATAAAGTAGAATTATGCTTTCTGTAAAAAGCATGCAAGCATCTTCACATTTATTAGTGGTGTTTCTACATGTATGGTGGAGCTCTCATCTAGGCAGGATGAGCCTTTTTTTTGCTCTGTTCAAAAGAGACTTATGGGAAATTTACCAGCTTTCAACACATACACAATAGGTGGGTGTTGTGCTGTATAAAGTGCTTGCACTTCTGTTTGTGAAGTGCCTTGTCCGAAGAAATCCTTACCAGGTCTCAAAGATGTTTTTTTTCCTTTTTTTGAGTAGTTCGACATGAGGTTTTTTCCATATTTTTCATTGGAACGGTCTTCTGTATGACCACCACCGCCGCTTCTGACACATACACACATACAGAGGTGTTTACGAAACAAGTTTTTTGTTGCGTGCCCCTCCTCCCTCACTCTTTCACCATTCATTTGGTCCAAGGCTAAGAAGAGGAGGAGGGCATCACTTCTAGTGGGAACCACTCAAGCCTTGCATGCTTCTGCCATTACAATAAAGAAAGAGCAAATCAATTTTGGCTGTGTGTCTCTCTGTAGTGGGCATGGATTATTTGAGTACAACCAAGGTAAATGTGCCTGGCAACAATGCAGGCCTGAAAAAAGACACATTGTGAGAAATGTAGAAAGGCTAACCTTGGTCTGAACACCATGGTAACAGGGCACATAGAGCTGATAGTGATATTTTAAATCCAATCTGGGAACTAAACACTGAAAAACTGATTATTACAAAAATTGATGACTGACTGAGAAAAAAAAATCAGTGGAAAACCCCACAAAGGTTCATCATTAATGCATGATCGTGCTATAAAATGTTTACCATTAAGACAAATCCAACCAGAAATCTAATCTTTTTACGCACAGTACACCAGCGCTTCAGCTGTAACATCCAACAAAGCTCATGGACGACTCTTTTCTTTTTCCCCCCTCCTACAGCTACATGATGTGACATGTGTTGGGCCTGTGCACCAAAGCCCAGGTGTCATGGTAGCTACATGATGGCTTTTTCCTGCTACAAAACCCGTTCATCATCCAAGGGGCCTGTTGGGTTTTATCTCTGCCTGGCTTACTTTGAAGCACTTGATCCTCCGTCATGTCTGCCATTTGGGGCTCATTGTGTCATGGAAGAGGTCACAGAGAGGGCAGTATCGCTCGCTGCTCTTCCTCCTCCAATCCATTCATCTTTGTCTGCCTAGACTTCCTATTCCTTGTTATATTAGATCAATAGACAGATAAAGAAATAGAGGGACAGATAGAAAGGTAGATAGCTGCAGAGGAAAAAACAGGGAGTGAGTTGGGAGCTGGAGGGTGGGGGGGGCAGACAGACAGACAGTGCCAGGCTGAGCTGAATCAATTAAGGCACATCAAATCAAGAATTCATGCACGCTGAAAGTGACAAATATTGGCTGAGGCGGTCAAAGCTGTCAGGGCCTTAACATAGCTTACCCCCCATCATCATCAGGATTGTCATCATCATCGTCCCTCTCCCCATCTTACTCCTACTCTCTCTTTCCTGCTCTTCCCTTGTCTCACTGGTGACGTGTGTGTTGCTTTCCTGATAAAAGAAGCACAGATATAGAAACATATACAGCGCACGCACAAATAAAAATTCAAACACACACAAATACAGTTCTGTGCAAGCCAAAATCTGTAACTTGTACTTTCATCCAATTTGAAGCTATAGCTTTGCATTTTCTCATCCATTACTGATGATTAGCTTGCCAAGCTAATGCAACACACTGGACAGCTGGGGATTGTGCATTAATGAAGACCACTGAGTGAGAGAGAGAAATTTCTCAGTAATATGGGACCATTTGTGCTAGGTGCTCTGTAGAAAAGGTATGCAATCTTGTTCCTCAATCACTGTTTCCCTCATATATCATGTCTCATAAGAAAAATTAGATCCTGGTTTTGATTCAATCTGATATTCCATGTAGGAATTTACACTTCACAGATAACACATGTTTAGAACCTAGGATTTGCTAAAAATGGGATTTTTATTTTTATTTAAACACTGAAAACTATATAAAAATATATTTTGCAGCTCTAATTTACGTATCTATGATCCAAACCGCCCCAAATGTCAACCTCTTGTCCCTCATAAAAGCTGGTTTTACAGCATCCCAACTAAAAGCCAAGTTCACTCCTTGTTGGATCGCTCAGCACTGAATCAAAAAAGCATGTAAAAGGAAAATTCTGTGTAAAAAAGGTAGGATGCAATAAATCAGCGCTCAGATCCAGGCAAACTGTTGAACTCAGAGTATCACCCGTTACAACATTCGTGGGAGTTATCAACCCCGCTCTGCCCCCCAATCTCCCCTTACTCCTCCAGGTCATCTTGGTGCCGTCAGCTGGCGTGAGCATATGTCTGACACCTCTGTCTGCCTGTCTGTCTGTCTGTCTGCTTCTCTCCTCCTTGCCCTCCTTCATCTGCTCGCCAACCCCCAACACTCGTGTCACTGTCCCTGTCACTTCTATCGGCCCCGGCCCGCGTAAACATGTTGCGACCACTTGATATGTTTGTACGGGGGATTTGGGGATGAACATTACCGTGTTTTGAGAGAGGAACATCTGGCGGGGGGAAAAGGTTACAGTATAGGGATACCACCAGAGCCAGGGCCCTGTGCAGAATTCCTTCCATCAGATAAATCAAGCCAGCAAGTCACTGCGAAACGGGAGGGGCAGGGGAGGGATGAGAGGGGAGCGAAGGGACGTTAACTCAATCCTGCCTGAGAGGAATGGAGTGCTTTGTAAGAGATGAGCCTCTGTAAAATGGTCATCTCTCTTTTGGTGTCTCTCTCCATTCTCCAAAACACACACACATAAAAAACATATTTGCTCAATTATCCTAACCCTGCAGATAGTTTCAGATTTACTTGGGAAAGTTTTGAGATCTGTCTTTGTGTGTCCCTCATCTTGCTCTGGCTGAATCTGAGTCGCTTCAGATGCTAAATGAAGGTCCGTCTCTGGAGCTGCCACCCACTCTTGTCTGGGTGAAGTCGTCTCCCTGTGGCGGGGAGTGATGTGGAGGGAAGATGTAGCCTGATGTTAGGTGAAACCCGGCCGCCTTTATCCAAAGAAATAATAAGTTCCATAGGACACTGCAGCATACAATTGTATCAACATTGGAAATAAAGAAATAAATGGCCATTTTAAAGAATACAGATAATGACTTAATTATTGGTAAACATTTCACAACACTCACAAATGTACTTTTTCAGCCTGTAGGCCAGAGACAAGTATGTCCATCGACTCTTTCTTTTTTTTTTTTTTAAACCGCTGATACCAACAAACACTGGCCATCAAAATATCCCCAACTGTCCTTCCTACCACCCCTTCTCTCCCCGTCATGTCGAGGGAACGGGGAAGCGAGGCAGGGATGAGTAAAGCACATGTCAGGAGACGTAAGGGCTTCTGCGGTGGCCGACAAGATGAAGCTGTCAGAGGAAATGCTGTCAGCGCCGACACCCAAGTATCAAGGGCATCTTTGCGTCTTCTCCTCCTCCCTGCCTGTCCTCTGTTGCCTTGCTTAATTACACTGCATGTACACTACTACTGCTATTGTCAGGGGGGGCTTGACGTGGCTGCACTGTCGGCATGCATGGAGCCAAGTTTTGACACAGTGCCCCGGAGACTGCGCTGTGTTGTTTTGATGTGCTGTTGAAGGCCTGCGCGCCGAGGCAAGTGAGCCAGGATCGAGAAAGGGGTCACGTACGCTCTTTGTGACTAAAAAGAGTTAAAAATTGTTTTTCTTTACGAGAGCGTGTATGTGAGAATTTAAGTCTGTGTTTGTATGTCGAAGTACATGCACTTCCCAGCATGCTTGTGCACACAGTTGTCACAGAAAGATACAGTTCCTTGGTGATGGCTCAAGTTTCAGGTTGGAGGAGTCAGTTTGTACTCAGGTTTCATGGTAATTTCTAAATACGCAGTTCATACTCAATGCAAAATGCTTGCCCCAGTATGTGTGTATGCATGAGTAGTGTTTTCAAATGTGTGTGTGCTTGTATACAAATCTGCACCAGCACAAGTGGTACATGAGGGCTGGCAGCGGACACATACTTCACACCCCACATTGACCAGGAAGTAGTTGACAGCTCTCAGTGCCCTGGCCTGCTGCTAATTTCTCCACTTCCTTCCTGCTAGCCTAGCTTAGCATCAATCACCTCTCTCCACTCGCAGCGCGAGTGCAAACCAATTTCCTTAATGCTGATTGCACTGTAAACCAACTCTCCTCGCCCGCTCTGGCTCTTGTTCCCTTTTGCTCGTTTATTCTTTCTTTCCTTCCACAGCTTCCTCTTGACTTGACAAAGCAATGATTCAGCTCGTTAAAGCTGTTTAGTTGGAATAGATGCCTGACGCTGCCTCTATTTTTATGGTTTCCACCTAATGCTCACTTCCTGTCAATATCATGTAATGTTCAGCTCTAAGATATGGACTATGAAACTAAGACTAAGATAGTCTCTTAAGGTTTGGATTTTTTTTTTACTCTTACTGGACAAGCATCATACACAATTTCTAAATCAGATTCAGGTCTGTAAGATTTTTCAGAGAATTTAACTGGCATGACATGACTTTTGAATCTAATGTAGAGAGCTCAGTGAACGAGTGAGAGGGGATCCCCTGCTTCCCGCTGAGGCATGAGAAATTCCCTACATGTTTCTCAAGTTTTGGAGTCATCATCAACTCAAGAGGAGGCGAGCTATTTCTCACCTTCGCTGTACACCCGGCCCTCATCTGAGGTCAGGAACTGTGCCAGAGCATATGTGTTTACATGTAGCTCTTTATGCTCATGCTTCCTTTCAACTCCTGGAGCGAAGGCAGCAAGATCCCCACACTGAGACAGACAGGATTCCTCTTGCTGTGCTGCAGCAACACAAGTGATGACAAGTGAAACCAGGCTGCATTTTAAATGTCTCTTAATTCTTTTTAATTTGTTGTTATAGTGTAGTGTGGGACACGTCCGCTAGAATCATGACAGGGATTTTCTCGGTGCCGCAAGTAGACAAAAGTACATCTTGCCGTGAGAAGAGTTAGGCCTGAACACAGCAGCAATCGTCTCTCACCTCATCAATGTCATTCCAGTCAATTACGGGATCTTGTGCCAGATTTCTCCACCACAACACCCTTTCACAAAACACGCGCCCTCTGAGAAAGTTTCATTGTGCAAACTTATTATTTCCTTCGTGGTCTTTTGCTTATTTCTCCAACATTTTTTTGTTGTCATGGAGTTATGGAGACAAGTGTCATGTGATAGCTTGCCTGCTGTCACTTGTGATGAGATTAGTGGCTCTCTTGCCTTGAGGAATATTTGTGTTTAACAAATAGTTTACTAATTGGTCAAATTATGGTGTGACCAATAGAGCACAGTAGAGCATTTTTAAACAGTTTTCAAATTAAATGTAAAGAACATCTAACAAAGCATACTAGTAAAAAAAATAAATAAACAGAGAAAAATAATAAAAGTAAATATATTGCAAGTGGAATTTAAAATGAATTGTAAGCCTCTTAACCAATGAATGAAGGCATATAATATGACAACTTGATGGATGCTGCTCAGACTGACCTCTGAATGAGAAAAATCTGTGTGAATGAAGGTTAGGAAATACAAAAACAAACTTCCCCTGGCAAAATTTCCCAAACACTTCACCATCTTCCTCAGATTCTGCATACTTTGGTTTGTCTGCTTTCGCTTCCTCTCTCTGAGTGAGCGCGATTGTGTGTGTGAAGCTGTTGCGATCCAGTGGCAGGTCTCTCCCAGTGGAGAGATTGATGAAGTGCAGTGGCCCGGGGGCCAAGGGAGAAGTAGTCCCCTGCTGGGACTTCTCTCTGGCCCACTGAGCACACCACAGCCACACAGGATACATCACTCAATCTGCTGCTGGCACACACACACAGGCTCCGCATTGGACAACATAAGGGCTGGGTGGCTTGGAAGAAATCGTAGCTGCGTTTACTCTTGTCCTAATAG
Organism: Scortum barcoo; assembly: GCA_023238725.1. Taxonomy (NCBI): domain Eukaryota; kingdom Metazoa; phylum Chordata; class Actinopteri; order Centrarchiformes; family Terapontidae; genus Scortum; species Scortum barcoo. Next base: position 17,354,959 of record CM041545.1, read on the forward strand.
CTGGTACAGAGCGGTTCATGTTTCAGCCTTGCTCCAGGGCCCACCACTGACATGCTGCTACATTATGTTAGCCTGTGTTTTATTTGGCTCTGTTTGGTATAGCGTAGTGGGATAGGAAGTGAGGGGGGTCGGGGGCACAATTGAAGGACCAGCAGGAGGGCCACTCCAACACAAACAGTAGGAGGCTGATGCCTAGTGTGCCTTGCTGAACACAAACTTCTGTGTTATGTGCGGGCCAAGCCACAGATGGAGCAATTTTGTCGCTGTGTTTGTGTGTTTTGAGTGTGTGGTGGGATTTGCAGTGTAAATGTCAACAGGTTAAGCTTCCAGAATCATCTGGGGTGTATAGTCTCCATTGTATACTGTGTCTGCTCATGTAATGTATAAGTGTTTAGTGGAAGGGAGGGTGTGGGGGGGCGCAAATGCTGCACGGTGTTGGGTGGCATGCACGTCACATCAGGTTGATGGATGGCTCCGATTGCCGTGACCAGGATGCCCCAGCTTCCAATGCGCCGCTACTTGCATGAGCAGTGCTTATGCAGCCACCGACACTGGGGCCGCCTGGACTGGCGACACAGTCTGAGAGATTCCCAGAGAAAGCCCCTGGTGCATACACATGCTTGCATGCTGACACACACACAGCATGAAAAGTGGGGGTTGGGTTGCCCTGACAAATTACCCACATCCCCGCCACTCTGGTGTCTCAGCATGGAGGCAACTCAATGGCCCAGTAGGAGGTGGGCGGATAAGTGGAAGGTCAGGGCATTGAGTGGAGAGGGCACCCGAAGTCCACGCTTTCCCTACATAAGACACAGAGGAGGAGGTCTGCTTGGAGCCAAGAGGCATACATTTATTTTAAGTCCCTTTATCCAATCTATCACCACAACCAGTGCTTGTTGGCGCGAGGGGCACAGAGACTCGTACGCGAGAGGTGTACGTGTTTGTGTGTGTGGGCGTGCATGTGTGGAGCAGCGAAGGCCGGCGTTCCAGACTGCAGGGAGAGGATTAGGAGTCTGGAATGCAAGACACTCCTTGACCCCAGAGTGACCTTTGAGGCTAAATCCCTTGCCCATATCTGTCCCTCATGGGTCATGATCCAATTGGTAGCCCCTTTAGAATGCTGACCTCTTGTGCACCTCATCACTCAGTCTGCTTGAGACATCTCCATTCACTGACAGTGGGGCCTAAGCTAGCCTGCTAGGATAACAACTGGAGAAGTCTAGTTGTGGACCAGGCCCCCGGAGTATGAGAATAACATTTCAAATCCTGAAATTTCAGAGACATTTTCATTAATGCATGCCTACTTAAAGAAATAAAAAAATATATCACTCTTGTTCTGCCTTTCAAGTGTCCATGTACACCTAAAACATAAATGAAGCGTTTCCTTTTTCCCCTATTTGGAAGGCCTGTGCGCTTTTCCATTTGCGAGCGTGTCGACCAAGAATGACATTAATGGGGGTGGAGAGGAACGAACACATCAGAATGGCGGATGAGTGGCAGTGACACTGAGCAGCAGCAAAGAGCTGGGTGGAAAGCAATCAGAGAGGCTCTCTTTCTCTTTCTCTCACTTCAGTCCCACATGACATGGCTGACTAGAGAGATGAGAGACAGATGGGTGCCCCGCTTGCTACTGAGGCCCCCCTGAATAAAATATCACACTTCTGATTAATTCATATTTCATCTGCATAGAGAAAAGCATTATTGTTTTTGGATGCTGTTCTGATGGCATCTATTGTCAATCCAAATTCAGTCACTCCGATGGTACTTTTATTAAAATTAGTGATCGCTGATTTTAAGAATTGACTGATAAACTGAAGTTTTTGCATTGCAATACTTTTGGTCCAAAGATGAAGGTAAATAAATGGTGAGCAAGTGCAGGGACTGAAAACTCACCGTGCAGCTAAGTGCAATGGTTTTCTGTAATGTTCATACTTGTTGAGGCTTCCAGGCTTTTAAAGGAATAATTTGACATTTTCACACCTATTTTCTTACTTGCAGAAAATTGGATGAGAAGATATCACTCCCTTATCTTTTTACTAAATCTGACACTAAAGCTACTGTATCTTAGCCAGGCAGGTTGCCACAGAGACGACAGGAAGTCACGGCACCTGGCTCCCAAGAAATAGTCCCTCTCTTGATTTTGCAAAACCACAAATTGTTGTTTTTACACTGTTTTTTTTTCTTTTTTGGGGCTTTAAACAAACACGATATGTTTTTTTTTTTTTTTTTTAACCAAGCCTTAGAGGTTTTTGTGATGACATTACATTACAAGTAATACATAGGGAAATAGTAGCATTTTCCATTTTCCATATTTTTTGATGGTTGAACAAAAACAAGATTTTGTGCAGCCAAAGGAAATACTTTATTGACACAACATAATGCTCACATTATGGCCACCCAGATGGTTGCGTTGGCTCCCCATTAGGTAATTCAGATGAAGGAGGATGGCTAGAATTCACTGCTAATGTTAGGGTTATCTGGAGTTAAATGAACATAAAATCTGATTAGAATGGGTGTAGAAGAAGGACAAAGTAGAGATTTAGGAGGGGAGGAGAGAGTCACACGGTCAATGGTGACATTAGGCACCTGTTATGAAGTTGTGGCAACGAGGGCGGAAGTAGGGAGGGGCTAAAGGAAGAAAAGTGGTGGTAGAGGCTCATTAATAGCCAATAGTATTGTGTATAATAAATATATATTATGATTCATATTTCCTACCAGAGTAATGCCTTCATGTGGTCAAAAAGACACATTTTGCTACCAAGAAAGCAACTATTTTAGTGTTTATCCATGTGGAGAAATCTTTTATCCAGTGTTGTACTAAAATAATCATTATCAAGTTATTGAAGAACAATCATGAAAGCTGGGATCATATTTATTCTTTCACTCTGTGCTTCCTCGGCTCTACAACGCGAGCATGTTTGTGCAAATGACCACACATGATTGCGTCTCCCATGTAAGGCTGCCGCTCTGTGCATCTGTCTCACAGGAGCAAAGAAACAGCTGTGAGGAGCCTGGAAGGTCCCCCCAAATCTGCCCCTCACCTGTGTCACGTCTGCCTGCCAGTGCCATCAAGGTGCGTCAATCTTCCGCCCTGGCATCTCTTTACCTGTGGCACTGCGCTTCACCTTGCCGGCTCGCACGCCTCGACCCTCCCCCATCCCTCCCACCTCTTGTTCCTCGAGGCGTCTGTCACTCACCTGTCATTTCTCTCATCAACTCCTGGCTTCCCCTTGCCTTCTTGCGCCTGCCTCGGCGAAGGCGGGAAGGGAACCATCGGAGCGAAAGTGGTGACCACTTTGTCCCAGTTCCAGGTTTAGCTGCTGGATGACACATCAGGGAAGTGTTGACTGACAGGAGCATCACGCTAAAGCAGGGTTTTCTGTGGAGGCACTGGAGTTTGGAGAATTTAAAAGTTAAATGTTGACACACATTTTCCATCTGTTACTGAAATTCACAGGTTTGTTTCACAAGATGGTATCAACAAAAGATAAAGCAATATAAAGTCTACAAGGATGTTTCCTGGACTGTCCTGAATTGAGATCAGCTTTCATTGTGTGGGTACAAATATATTCAAGTTATAAATAAATATAGTAAATACAGAAAAACCAGTGTTACCAATACATATACCAATGCATTTATTGTACTCGATAAACTGTGATTCCATTTATGTTACACAACAGTTAATTTGGTAATATGAAAAGTGTTAACAATGATGATAAAGATGAAGATAAGGGGGGTTTAGCCCAGAAGAAGCTCCATCCTGAATTAAGATTTATTTTCAAGCTACTATTTGCTATTTTTGTTGTATTGTTATATTAAATTAAAATACGAACAAAAAGAAACACACAAAACCGATTACAATAAAATCAGAAACTTTAGAAATAATTTTCCTCACATGAAAATTTACAGTAAAATGGTAACAGCATGTTTAATCACATTAATCAAGCACCAAGAAAAGTTTTTGTATGATTAAAAAGAGAGAAAATCAACTATAAAAACATCTCAGATATTGGTATCAGATGGAAACAGAATCCGGACCATCAGTGTTAGAGATGACAGGTCATTCATCACTCCCTCTGTTTTCAGTCACGTCTCTTCCACGTAATCCTTTCACGGTGAGAAAACACACTTCTCTCTCTTTCTCCTGAGCACAAAGCACGGTATCATACTCAGTTTGGTGATTTTTCGTCATTTCAGGAGACCAAGAAACACACACAGGTACTGGCACACGTTTATCCCTCATAACCCTGTAAACAAACAACCTGCGTTTTCTGAAATGTGTTGGTGGCCCGAGGTTCTCTCTTTCCACGCTGAGGAAAATGATCAAAGCAGCGCTGCTCCTCAAGGGTTAAAAACATCACAAGCAACAGATTTTCCTTCAGTAAACCCACCAAGCAACCAAAAACTATTGACAGCCTTTCTCAAATTCCAGTCCTGCACTGTGTGTGGAAAGACCCTACAGGTTAATCCATGATTGAGAGGCTTTACTGAAGACTAACATGTCTTGAGGCAAAGAGAAGGAAGGGATAGTTGCCTCCTAATGTAGTTTGTTTTTCCTTTGGAAAAAGTGTTGGAGTCTCTTTAGCACGGCAAGTTTCACATGAGCTGGGGAGAGGCTATTTCAGCCATCGTGGCTTCCACAGACCTATCGTGAGTACTGTCTGAAATATTGCACAAATAACGATCAAAGCAACCCCCTGCTCTGGCTGGACCCAGACAGTAAATCCAGCCTGGTGAGGGCCAGACACTGATTTTGTTTCACATTTCCGCCCAAGACACAGCCACATGCAAGGAAGAAGAGAATAAAATAGATTAAAAAAAAGAGCCCTTGGCTGTGGCCCAAACTCCGGCCATATCAGTTAGGCTTTGCTGCCACGTGGCATATGGTACAAGACAAACTGTCAGCCTTTTTCCCTCCTGTCTGTGCTTGCTTAGAGATGACAGGAGCAAGAGCACGTTTGTGTCCCGGCAGCAGGCATCAGGCAGGCTTAGCAGTGATTTGGGGGGAAAAGGGGTGAAAGGCAGAGCATCTTGCTGTGGCGAGCAGTGATGCGTCTGCATTGCTGGATTGTGGGGGGCTACACGGTAGCTGCGGGGGACAGCACAGTGGCCGCGATTGTGAGGAAACTGCAAATTGATCAAATTGTGGAGGCAATTCTTTAGGCCTATTATCTGGGTCATGTCAATGTCTCTCTGGTCTCCAGTTGGTCACAGGGGCAAGTTAGTTGTGTATATCTTTGTGTGTGAAGAGTCTTCACTTTAAGAGCCAAAATTGAATTTTTGTACGTGTGTGTGTCTAGTCCAGCCTTCATCCACATGTTGTTTACACCGTACCTCCGCAACAAATAGATCGAACAAACACCAAACACAAACAGTCTGCATTAGCACCAGTGTGATACTTCCCAACACTCTGCGGTGAAGGTGAATGTGAGGTCAGATCCTGCAGATCACCAGTCTTAAGAGACTGCAAATCCTTATGTAATCATGAGTATTTATTTAGGTTATTTTTCAAGTTTCCATTGCTGAACACAGAAACTATTCAGGAGACAAGTGAAGTTGCTATTTCCATATATGCAATCTGACATCTACGAGTCACATTGTTCCCCTATCAGCAGTGATCACAGCGCCAGCCCTCTATCGGAGTTGACTTCTGCAGAGCATATCGTGGCTATTAGCCTAGCATGGTGCGTGATCTCCGTCTTGTCTTGTTGCTGAGGGTGCTGTCCTGTGCAGCGCGGGGGACACATGCGTGAGGGAGGGCGTCATTGTCACTTGTCACCACGCTTCTGTCATAGTCCCCAGAGTTTCGATGGCTCCCTCCGGTCCCTTGTCACTCCGCCTGGCTGGAAACAGCTGGTTACCATGGAGGGATGTATGGTACATGCTGGTATGAAGTCCCGCACTGGGAACAGCTTATGCATAATACCAGTTTATTTAATACCCCTTTTTCATATTATTATTATTATTATTATTATTATTATTATTTGGTTTAATTAATGTATGTATATTTATTTTTTCTCCTCTGTGTTAAGACCAGCTAATGTCAAACAGGTTTGATGAAAGCAGCTTCTGACTCCAGCGACCAAACAGCCCAATTCCTTGTAAATCAGCAGTGCTGATATTAGCTGTTGAAGGCTAAATGGCCATTATGGATCCTCAACACTCTGACACGTTGTGACCTGCCTCCTCTGGTGAGGTATGTGGCGCTGTGTGTGGGAAAGCCGTACACACATATACACGCATAGCCGCCCACTGCTCTGTGTGTGGGCCATGTTTGCCACCACTTAGTGACAGGTCAGACTCCCATGGTGTGATCAAACAGCAGCCACAACTCTCTAGAGTTCCCACAACACTCCGCCTGGTGGAGAGTGGACAATAAAAACAAGAGTGGTGGGCTTTCATCACAGGCTTTACCAAAGCCTGGCCTGTTCTTGCTCACTCACTTGGCCTAACTTTGTAAAGGTCAACACAAAAAATGTAAACTAAATCTAGCTGTGTTCTTTGAGTGGCTCCAAACAGCATATACAGGACACACTGTACATGTTTTACACCGCATTAATAATAAATCTACTTTTTTTTTTTTTTTCACAATTCTGGGCACAGAAATGTGCACACAACTATGTTATGGTTAAAATTGATATTGAGGACCAGTCTGCTAGCTGCCATGAATGTTTAAGACAGAGAGTTTGGGTAACTTTTATATTTTTATATATATATATATGTATATATATATATATATATCATAGATGTGGCTTATCATGGATGTGGCTTTTTTGAGCGGTAAGTGTAGAGAGACAGAAAATGTAGGAACACAGCACATTTCAACATGCATAACTTCGTGACCTAGGTAACCTGTATGATCTGATCTGATGTTTCTTGCATCATCAGGCTTATTTTGTGTGATTTTTACACGTTTCAAATCTCAGCAATTGACTCAGTGAATATACTTTATTTTTACCACTGCCAATGATGGGCATAACTATGAGAATAAGACCCTCAGATTTCCTTTAATCATCTGCATTCTCTCTGATACAAATCTTCGTAAGAGCCAGGTACTTGGGTCATGACAACGGTATTTTGTTGCATGTCTACTGCTCAGGTGCAGGGGGAAGATTTATTCTGACCTGTGCAAACAGTGGTGATTGGCTCTATAAAACTTCAGGCTAAACAGGCTGACGGCCAGTCGTCCATGAGGTACTGCCTATCTGTAGCGCTATCAGCCCCGGCCCCTGTCCTCCACTAATGGAATTGTCCTCCACCCCAGGCTGTGTATTACCATAGATCTGTGGGATAGTCTCACTCCAGTAGGAGAGCCCAGTGATTTAATAAAGGGCCCCTTTCTGACTCACTTACAACACAACAACATCAAGACGGGCAAGTTCAGACATATAGCAAATAAATAAACCGAGGCTTCCTTGGGAAATGGGATGTACAATCCCGTCAGTCTGTGTGTATGTGTGTGTGTGTCTGTCTTTGAGCAGGCTGATTATTCAAATGAGCCGTACCTTTTAGTCCACTGAAAAAAACAGAAACGACGAGTAGTTCAAGTAGTATGAGCCTCATCAGTCCTCAATCTGCTGAATGTTTTCTGTCATAAACAGCAACGTGTTATATTATGATGCATTTTAAATTTAAGTTTCAGTTGTTGTTCCAAAGAAAAATTACGTTTTGAATTTTCCTCTTCAGTGAACAGAAAAAGAAAAATGAAAAATCTGAAAACATTTAAACTCTAAAATAAAGGAGGAAATAAATTAGAAGTGTGTGTGTGTGTACATTTGAGCTATTTATCAAAGGTTTTAATCCTGCTTAAACCGTGGATTGAAAATACATCTTTACATATGTGTTTTAGTATTATCTGTATTATCTACTGTGTATCTGTGCCTACGACTTCTATAAATACATCCCCGGTGTATAGAAACACTTTCTTGTTTTCTTACTTTGTGTTCGGCTGGCCGACTGCCAAGGGTGAGTGACAACTAACAAAACAATAGGCTACAGACAATGACATAATGCAATTTAATCCTTTCCACTTGGAATCGATTGTTACACCTTGGGGTGCAACACTTTGAGATTATGTTGCTTTATCCAGGAGTTTAATATATTATTTTTGAAGAAGCAGCACATTTTGGCTCATTCTCTCATTGACTCCAACAAAGCAGAAACTGCAATCTGGCTGTCAGCAGAATTTGGACTGCGTTTTGACCAGCTTTATTACATCAGTGGTGTGAACTGTATGGATTGTCTTAGAGTTTAGAATCAATTACTTTTTCTGTCTACATTTCCCTGAAGTCTTTATTCACATTTCCCAGCAGAATTATATACATCTAGTGAGAATTAATCTATTTATTTAATCCCCATGTTGTTCAGAAATTCCACTCACTCCAAGTTATAAGCACAGTATCGCATTAACTTACAGTGGCTCCTCAGTAAACGTTAATTCTGCCCATATAACTGGAGCATACCAGCGCAGTATCTGTGTGGGCTGGGCTGGCGGGCGGCCGACGGGCCTCTGGCTCCATGTTACGAGATCCTGGACCACGGTGCCATTACCTCCACACACACCTAATGAAGTTATAGCAGGGCTGGGGCTATAGGGCAACGACTCCCTGTAGATTGCTGGGCCTGGGTCTGCCGTGGCCCACACACACACAGATGCACATGCATGCATAAGTATACACAGAAATACATGCATAGACACACGTGCGCACATGTTTAGTGGATAGTTATGGTGCATGCAGGCCCAAACTACTGCATGGTGGATGAGGAAAGCACCACTAATTCCTCAAATAACCCTCCCCCCCTTCCTTCCATCCCTCCGTCCCTTCTTGACCTAAATTGGAGAGGTGGGGTAGATTGATGTCTTATCTGCTGTCTAGTGTGTGGTTAGGTATAGTCTCACTGTCTCTGTGTCATGGTAAACACACACTAAGTCCCCTTGACCACCCTGGAGCACTCGTTGGCTAACTCTTAAAAAGCCCAGGCAACGCAATTATCTTTTATGACCTGCCAGAAAACGCTGGCTGTGGGGAGGCTATGGAGGTCCACGCTGGAAAGGAGGGACGCGAGTTGTCACCTGAGTCCCTCCGTCCTGCTGGAACAGGACCAGCAAATTTAAAATGAGGTCTTCAACAACAAGTACCATTCACTGTGACACCACTGTGTTCATCTAGCATATTTCAAACTTTTTTTTTTCTGTCTGTCTCCATTTTTTCCCTCCACATTTTTCAGCATTTGTGTTTGATTAATATTTAATTTACTGTTTCACGCACCTAATCTTAGAGTTAGCCCACCAGCAGAGACTCATATTAGAATTACATATTGGAAAACAGAGAAGTTATCCCTCTCTTTCTTTCTATGTTGTACGCTTGTACCCATTTTCAAACTCATTTTAAAATGTAAAATGTCAGATCTCATGGGCTTTGCTTGCACTTTCTAGATGTGTTGGCATCAGTTTTCATCCAAATGTGATGCAAGATTCTCAGGAGGGGACGAGCGGTGTCCAAACACAATATGTGGTGTTTATGTTACTTTTTACAGTTTGTTATATGCTTTATTTTATGGTCTTTCTGTGGGTTTGGAGCTATGTTACGGTGTGTGGCACTAATGTGCAGATACTTCATATTCATACAATACGTTGTATGACTAGTATAGAGAAAAGAATGAGCGATAAAGATGGGGAATCACATGCAGCAAAGGTCTCTGGTAAGATAGAAACTGGTGAAGTTGCAGTTCACAGACAGCGCCTCAATCTTTGGGCCACCACGGTGCCCGATGTTGCTATAGTTTATTTGAAAAACTGTCAGCCATCAGTCTTTATTGATCCTTTAAAAACCTTTTTTGCAAATTCAGCTTTTCTGTCAAACTTTCCGTTCATATTTACATGCTTTTATACACAACAAAGGGGCAGGAACACAAAGTATTCAGATCCAGTCTACACGCACCTTTGAATTGTCTCATATTCTGATTTTGGTCCTGCTATACTTATTTTATTTTTGCACTGTGTTTCAGATATAATGCTTTGTCTTTTTTCTTTTACTAACTTAATTTGCTCTAATTGGTGTTAGGAAAGTAGAGCTGAGGCTGATTATGTTTAATTGAATACGAATGGTCTGTCTCAGTAACAATTCCTGATGTCTGCATCTTTCCTTATCCATCGGTCATCGTACAGAAATGGCTACTACTGTACATTAAGCCAATTGAGGGATGGTGACAGCCAGTCCCTGGGATCTGTTGTATGTTCTTTCATTGCCCTGTGTAGAGGCTATTGTCTCTGCTGTTAGGGCGTGCTGAGGGTCAGCGCTATAAATCAGTACACTGGGGTTGGTCATTATATACGGCCTTTACCTCCCCTAACGGGTGTACAGAGGCAGGAGCAGGAGGGAACCTACAAGAATGTCAGCTATCAATTCCTCAGGCCCTCCCTCCTACTCATCTCATTAAAGGGCAGATAGATGGACGTGCCGGCTCCAGCACGTCAATCAGAAAAGCACCATCAGGAAACTACACAGACGGCAGGAAGTTTGGTCAGTTGAACAATCTACAGTACTGATGAGATGAGATGGAAAAGATTTAGATTTGCGACTTGATGGTGGTGACTTTTCCACATTCAGTGTTTCATTCTGTGGTGATTTCACAGCACTTTTTTATGAATTTTTTTATTCCACCTTTTTTCATTTACACTCCAACCTGCTCACATTGGCTGCCACTATTCCTTATTCATTATTCTCCTTTCTTCCACCCCTCACTATTTCCTCCTCCTCCTAACTCCCATATGGTTCATATGTTCATTATACTTACTGCTTCTTAGTGCCTTGACCTCAGCGATTCGCTGTAGGACTTAACTCAGGTCTCCCCTGATTAACAGCAGCCTTGATGGTTCGTGACAACCCCAAGTTGAGGCCGCGGAGTTTCCAGTCGTGGAAAGTAAAACAATACATTTACTCAATCACTGTAGTTAAGTACAGTTTTGTACTTTACTTCCATTTTTTGCCACTTTTGCTACACTATATTTTGTACTTTTCACTCCTAGATTTATTTACCCGCTATAATTATTAGTTAAATTTCACTTAATTTTACATAATTTAATATAGTAATATAATAATAATAATAATAATAATATTAAAACTTTTGAAATTCCGTACATTGTTAAAGATCAGATAAATTGCTCCAAACCTTTTTGGCTTGTGACCCCTGTGCCTGTGATTAGTAGGGGCTGTTTGTTATGTTTCAGATGCCTGAGTTTGTTCAAAAAAGAGACACGTCCCCTCTAAACTCCTCACATGGTTTCATTTAAATCACTGTTTCAGGCTGAAGAGGTAAAACTATTAATTACATCAGAATATGCATTTTTTTTAAACGAAAAGTCCAAAATAGGAATATAAATTTGTGTGGCAGAACTTTTGTTTGTTTTGTGTTTTCCTCTCCCATTAATCATCTCATGACCCCACAGATTTAGTGACCCTTTCAAGGGGCCTGACCCTCGGGTTGAGAACCTCTAGACTAAACTACCTTAAAAAAGAGGGTAAAAAACAGTAAAATGCTACTCACACATGATTCGTCAGTATTAATATAATAATTTTGTATGTAATAGGATTTTCTTTTAGACTCAGGCAGGAATTCTAATTTGGTGTGTGTTCATAATTTAACTGAGGATGATTCAAAGTAAATGGAACTTATGCTTGAATTAATGCCATTTTAATACTTCATGTAACATCGTCATTTTTAGAAAAAAATGGGAGAATTTGAGATGTTTAAACTCAGATATGTTGTACATTTAACAACGTCAATTTTACACAAGACACTTTTTCTAAATGATGTTTGGTTTGCTAATCAGCTAATACATCTCAGGTTGGTTAAAAAAAATTTAAGTGTTTTTTTACATTTTCTGTGGATTTCAAAAACATCACTAAACATGTTACAACTGTGGATGCTATTGTAATTACATCCCATGCAGTGTATAATGTTTTCACTCTTAAGAGCACAGTAAAGAGCAAACATAATATACACAGTCTACAGTGTTCAGAGGTTATTCAATGTGTGTTTTCCACTTCATCGCTACAACCTATGGAACTCTTTTGATGGAGGCCTCCTCTAATGTTAAAACATGTCTTTCCTTAAATTTCAGTTTTTGTGTTACTATATGACAATGTAGCGCTCAACCCACAGCTGCCTCTCTCTTTTAGTACCCTACTGTGTTTATCATGGCCACGATCATTGAATGCTTCTCTGACCTTTTGTTTTTTTTTTTTGTCTACTGGGAACAATCTTTCAGATAATATCCCTGATTTCAGGAAAGCTGGGGCCTTTACCGAAGGACCCTCATTGTAGTGATGTGTGCATATGGAGGCCGTAAGACCGCAGGGGAAGAGCTTGGTGCCTGTGCTTGTGTATCATATGGGACAGGCAGTGTCACACCAGGGCCTTAACAGGCCTACTGATCGTCCCTGTAGAGAATAAGGATAAGGTCTGACTCCGACGTGTCCCCAGGCTCTCAATACAACTGGGGAGCCTGCCTCCAGAAGCTGGTGTGCCTGTTTACCATCTTACCAGGGGTCCCCACAGTCGGCGGCAGCGCCTCGTCTGCACGAACTAGAAATGTCTTGTGAGAACGGGCAAACACGCTGTGAAGACAAGAATATGGAAGCTGACAGAAATAAACGCGGGTAGGGGGAGAGGCGAGAGGCAGAGAGGGAAAGGGAGATGCAGGGAGCGACGGGGGTCCCGAAGTGCTGAAGAGATTGTGCTGGCATGGTGGCCAGAGGCCTTTCAGCTGAGTGGGCACCACTACCTCTCCTTTCTCTCTCTGAGGAGCTGCATGCTGGTGCTCAGATGCCGGGAAGTGTGTCTGACACACACACACGCACATACGCACAGACACCGCTGTGGCCTCGCCGCCTGCATTCACTCGCCACCGTGTTTATCTCCCACTGTGTGTGCCAGCATCTGTGTGTGTGTGTTTGCATGGTTTGTGCACTTTTAAGTCAAAGGCATGCATTTATGTATTTAGTGTTGCTCGCCGGTGTGTATATTCATTGTTTGTTTCTTCAGATCAGTCCTCTGATCTTGGGACCACAGCATCTCTTAACTGATGAGATTTCCTACAGTGCCAGTGGGCAAACTGTGCATGATACATGACGCACGTGATATATGTGTGTGTTGGTAAAGCTAGATCTGGGCCGTGTGTTGGCAGAAACTAAATACAGTAGCACAGAGGGAGACGGCGTAAACACATCTACAGTTTGTCTACAATACATCTGTCAATGTGCTTGAGTATGCGGGACACTTTTTATCTAATTATTTTAAACTTTAAAAATGGATTGCTGAATGAATGTGTAAAGTTGAGACTGTGTGAGAGGGGATCAGCCTTAATTTGCAGCATTGTGAGATGTTTTCAATTATAGGTTGAAATGGAAGTGTTTCAAGCCAAAGAAATGTCAACACATCCCGGATTAACTAGTTTCTTTTCCCCACTGGGGAATCCATTCCAGTAGCATGGCTCACTCTGGAGGTGCTAATAACTTTGGTCTCTTTGGTCTCTTTTTTTTGTTTCTTTACTCTTGTTCTGTAAGTCTGCCCTCCTCAAATGCAATCTTCATCCACTCATTTTATCTCCAGTTTACAGCCAAACCTTAAAAAATAAAAAAAGGAAAGAAAAACTGTCTTGCAGAAAAAAAAGAGGGAAAAAAGAATAAAGCGTGAGATGAGTGTGGAGTGAGGAAGGGGAGTGTCATTTAGGTGAAAGTGACATGTCAGACAGTGATATAGATGGTGATGCTGATAGTGACGGTGGCTGAGAAGTTACGGACAGAATGATAATTTGCATGTACTTATTCTTTGCCACTTTCCCTTTTTCTTTCCCATTTTCACTACTCTTTCTCACTTATTACTAATACTCAACTCATTCTCTCTTTCTGTCCCCGAACCTCCCACTCTTGTTTGTTCCTCTTGCCTCCCTGCCGATCCTGATTTTCCTACTTCTCACCCTGAGTTTGGGGGGATAGTGGAGTGGAGCAGGGCAGAGGTTTGGGGCTGAGGTTAGGGAGAGCGTAGCGGCAATGCAGTAAAGCGATTCTGATTTGTGCCCACAGCCATCAGCGTCACTCTGCTTGGCTTGTCAGTCTGTAGGAGCATCAAAGCGTGCTGTCTGGGACTGCTGTCACTAACAGTAATAGATATCATTTCAAAACCATCAGTCCTGGTCATTGTGTCTAGCTCAAGCCAGTGGCTGGGGCCCACCTTGGCCACGGTTGGATGGGCCCACTCCGTGTGCAGCACACAGGGGCCCCGGCGCCGGGCTTAACTGTTGGGTCACGGTCTGATATGTAGACATTCATGGATGGTTAACTCAGTAAATGTGTTGATATGGCCAGAGAGCCGGAGTGGGTGGATGGTTGAGAATATGCTCAGGCATAAGTACTGTCATGTGAGGCGGGTTTACATGTCTAGAAAAGATTTAGGAAATTTTGGCATAAATGCACTGATGTCTGATATGGTCTGTGTCTGGATTAGTCGGGCCTCTGTTTCAACTGGCCGTCACATGGAGGTGTCACTGATGCATGCGCACACACACACACACACACACTCTCACACGCAGGGTCACACTGTCCTCCTACACCAATCAGAGCCTCTGTACAGCCACTAATGGCCATTAACTACCCAGCCGGTGGTGCAAAGAATCTGACATCACAAATGTCACTCTGCATTAGGTCCACATTACATCAAGACTCCCTCCAAGATAGCTAGGCTCTCTGGCTGTGTGTGTGTGTGTGTGTGTGAGAGAGAGAGAGAAAGCTTTTGTGCATCTGCATTTTTGAGGATGTCTATGTGTACAAGTAGTGCCTTTGTGCATCTGTGCCTGTGTGTTGTGTGACTGTGTATATACGTACATGTGTATGTCCCTACCTGTGTTTATTTGTGTCATATGTGCACCTGTTCACTCTAATCGGGCCTTTAATTCATTCACAGCCATCTAGTGAAAGCGACTGTCACACGTGCTGTATACATCCTCCATACAGCAGATGCACAGATCTGGGGCAGTTTGTGTTATCGGCCTTGATGGACCACTGTTTATAAAAGTGAAGCATCAACATAATCGGCATCATTTAAATGCACACTAGATGCTATAGACTATCAGCAGAACTAGGGCATCCAAAGAGCACATGATACAGTCCGCTTACAGAATTGCTAGGTGATAATATACCACAAACAAATAATAAGGTCATTTATTGGTGGGGCACTTAAATTTGTATAAACATTGTTGGATGCAGCAGTATCCAGTGTCAAACTGCTAGTTCACACAAATACACCAACCCTGTTTCTTGGAAGTCCTATTCATATACTAATGTATTATTTTCCCAAATACATTTAAAAAGATAATAAATAAATTGCTGCGCGGATAATGTTTAGTGGCATTGACTCCAAGAACTGCACAGAAGCTTGTACGCGCTTCAGTAGTTATGACTGGACATTGAAGGGGAAAGATCATATATACATACTCAGTGAACATTTTCATTTTGCTGCCAATACGTTTACTAAAAAATTCCCACATTATGTTAAAAAATGTAATTTGGGCGTAATATTGGCTTTTCAAATTACTACAGCATTTCACTGGGGAGACAGGGTTGGTTTGCACACAGATATGGGTGATCGTAGTAAAATTTTCAAACGGAAGTCCACATCGGCGGCATCTGAACATGGGTCAGCAGATCCAGTGGGATGCAAATTTGTGGTGGATCTATCTATGTGCTGTGCAGCTGTCGGTTAGATTGCCATCAGAATATCAGGTTGTGTTAATAGACAAACACATAACATGTAATGTGTATTATACATTATATTATATTATATTATATATATATATTACATTATACAGTATGCCATTCCATTTGATAATTGATATGCTCGGTGTTTTCCAACTAATAAACTTGGTTGTTAAGTTTATTGCTCTTCAGATTACATGACTTCACTCTCACTTGAATTATTTGTGTATATTTAGTACTATAATAGTACTATTCACTACTGTTGAGACAAGAACATACATCAACTTTTGCGTGTAGTTTCAAGCACTCATATTTCCTATAGGGATGCTAGAATCTAAAGTTAGAGTCCAAGAAATTTTGTACATTTATCCCCAGATCCACAGATTGCTTCAGAAATATGATGTTGTTGTCATGATGAAATTTAATACTTTTTTACGATTATCTTTTTTTAAATTATTATTATTATCCTCTATTTACTGCCAATAAGATAAACAAAAACCCATTTTCAATCTCATGTTTTGTGGAAACATGGATGACATGACATGAATGAAAATTGAAAAATGAAAATTCTTTTTTAAAAAAGCAAATTAATATTATTTAGCTTTACCAAGATCCAAGTTATTATGAGGTCTTTATTCTGCCTTCGTGGACCTCAGAGAGAGATGTGTAAATGAGGTCAGGTGAAGGAGAGATGCAAAATGAAAGGGAAGAGACAGACAGAGAAATGGATGGATGGACGAGAGAGAGAGAAACAGCGAGAGAGAATAGAGATCAACAGTAAGTTGACAGAAAGTGCTTACGACGCACTGCCACTTTGCCTCAACTCCCTCCCTTGTCCCTCCCCACCGGCCTCCCCCCCACACCCTCCTCCCCTCTTACATGCTCTCGTCAGCTAATTATCCAGAATTAGAATCTTCTTTCACACCAGTGGTGTCAGGGTGCCTTAGCTTGATCTGTCAAGGCCCCTCATGACTGGGTGCTAAACTCACGACAGTTGATGAGTGCGAAGCCCGCCACAGCTAATTGTAAGTGAAAAGCTGGACAGGACTGACAGTGCAGAAAAAAAAAGAGAGGGAGGGCTCTTTGTTTGAGGACAGATGAAGGAGGGAGGTTTTGTTTGTGTTTTGCAGGTGGGAAGAGGGTGGTGTGAGCTGGTGCCCATGTTTGATGACCGCATAGGGGAAGAGGGAGGGAGGGAGGGAGGGAGGAAGGGGTTAAGGGTTCTGCGGCACTGAAATATTTGCTCACAAGGAGAGAAAGATGGAAGGGAGGGCTGGAGAGAGAGAGGGAGGGAAAGGGAAGATGAAGCCAAGTGTGAAAAAACAGGTAGGTGTGATGAAGGAGGACAACAAATCCTTTCTTTCAGGGCATGTCGGCCAAGATCTTGCTCATCAGTCCTCATGGCCTGTGACCACCATCGGCATGACAACACAGGGGAAGTGTGTCTTGGTGTGTATTTATATATTTCTATGCAAGCTGTTTTTCTGCGATAGTATGTAAGTGTCACATGCTACAGCCTGCCTGTAACATATGTGCATATTTGTTTGCATACTTGTGCATAATTTGCATTGTAGTGCGTGGGTGTGTGTCTTATTTGAATTTATTTTACAGTGTCAAAGCTACAAAATTATAAAGGCGCATCAGAGGCAGACAGATGCTTTAAAAAAATGTTTTCCACGTGTGGTTATTTTGTAAGTGTGTGTCTCTCTGTGCATGTTTCTCTGTGTCTGTGTGTGCCAGTTGGCCTGCTTTGAATGTCTGTTAATGTAATATTAGGTTAAATGCTTACTTGCCAGGCCAAATTAAGTGTGTCACCAGCACAGAGCGGGCGTGATGTGGCATGATGGGAGGTTGTCACCTGTCTCTTCAGGGCAGCTGGGTGTCTCAGGGTGGCAGAACGGACTCGCATCACACAGTCAGACGATGAACAAACAGTCTCATAACATTTCTGAAAATACACACACCCTGAGACTCCTAAATTATATGATAAACCAATGAATTTGAATACATAATAAAAGCACAAATTAGAGGGTTTTTTCCTGTTTGACATGTACAGTGTTTTGCTACTCGTTATATTTAGTAAATGTGAAGAACGTTAAAGGCTTTTGTGGTTCAAGTTTTTTTAATGTGTAGTAGCAGTTTTTTCTTTTAAATTTCACTTACAGAAGTTTTCTGTGTCCAGTACAAACTGGATATTGAACCCAGATCATCTTACTTGACAGAAAATATTTAATTTACTTCACTTTAATTCTTGCTTTGTCTTAAAAAATACATTTCTCTCTCATTTTGTGAACAGTATTTGAAGACATGTCGCTCTACTTGTTGAAATATTAGGAGATCAGAGTAAATTATCTGCATTGTATATTATTACAGACATCTTTATCAAGAAGTATTTTCACATTTTTGACTTTTTTTGTTTGAAGATCTGCATCTTCTGCCTCCACAGAGGAACTGGGTTAATTGTCTATGATAATTCATTGTTGTGTTAATGATTACACCCATTATTTTATAAATCCAGGAGCTGTTGACCTTTCATTTATGTGTTTGCTCAAAAGCTAAACAGGCAGCTACCAGGATTTAGCAGTCAGCCAGCAGCCTCCACTCCAATAGTACTTTCACCCACTTGAAGACTGGAAACAGCTTTTCTCCAGCTAGTGTAGATTTGTGTGGATTAGGCCTCCGCTCTACAGCCGAGGGCTTGAAGAGATTCTGTGCAGAATAGGCCAGGAAGCTGTTTGGAATTGGATGTTGTTCCTCCCCTCTCATCATTACCCTCAAACCCTCACAAAGGGCCCAAATCTCCCAGTGCCTTTGAACCTGTGTTTCAAAATGAAAGACATGTCCAATGGAGGGTCTTTTCTTATTCTTCTTTTTACTGAAAGGAGGAGAGAGAGAAGGAGAAATAGAGGGAAAAAAGGAGCTTTAGAGCCTCATTTTCCCTCCTGCTCTACCTCCTTCATTTTCTTCCGGCCTTGAGCCACTTGTTGGAGGAAAAGGCAAATTTCTGGAAAAATTCCTAGAGTTTCTTCTTTCTCCAATCAACCGGCACCCTCATCCCCCATTTTTTTGGCAGAGAAGGAGAGAGCAAAAGAGTGAGGGAGAAAAAAAAAAAGCAAGGGGAAACATTGTTAGAGGACGAGAAAGAGCGGACTCTGGAGACAGCTGTTGGAGAGGTTAGTTAGAGATTTCCAGCCATTAACTTCAGTCCTAGCCTGCTCGCCCACTTGAAGCAGACAAGGGCCCGGGCAGACCAGAGCCCCAATGTGAAAAGGGACGGGACCCAGCTTGATCTTGTGGGGAAATTGTTTACAAGTGGGCCCCTCAGTTCTACAATAGAGCAGAGCGCAAGAAAGAGGGACAGAAAGAGAAATGGAGAGAAAGGATGGAGGAATGAAGGAAATAGTTTATTGAAAGAGTGAAACAAATCTGCCAAAGCACGGGAGCAAAAGTGAAAGAGCATGGCGCAAGAGTGATTAGGGGCAGACCAATGAGGGCCTTAGACGGGTGCTGTCAGTGGGGGGGGGGTCAGCGGTTGTGACACAATAAGTGGAGGACCTATGGGGGTGGAGGACAGGGGGGTCTCTCTTTCTCTTTTCAAAGGCAGGATAAACAAGGAAATGAGTCTGTAATCATTTCCAGAAATTGCCTTCCTCTTCGCCTCTCCTCTCCTGGGCCGTCTACCCGCCTCCATTCATTAGCAGGCCATGGCCTGATTAAAGACTTTCATTGTCCCAAAGAGGGACACAGAGAGAGGATCTTCAATCCACTACTGTCAACGTGAGTGATACATCAGGTACGGTTTGTGTTTTTACCGCCATCCTGGTCACTGCTGCTTTATTTTCATTCCAAGTGACAAGTGTGTACAGCCTAAACCACCCAACCATTCAGATAGTCTTATTGCACTGTACCTTGAATATTGTAAATGAGTTTTTTTTTATTCATATGCAATATTCAGGTTAAAATAAATAGGACATATTTACCATAAATACTAAAAACATAATGGCAACAACATACACTTGCACATGCAATTGTTTTCTTGAAATAAATGGTGACACCTTAATAGGGATACTGAAATAACCGTGGTCTCATCTGATTGCCGAACATTTATTCAATTTAAGCATGGTCTGACATGCCACTGTGGAAACACTGAGCTCATCTGACAGAGGTCTGAACTGTAATCCATTAATGAGCCATCATATCATTTCCTGCCTGTCTCTGTCCCGTGGTACAAAGCAACACTGCAGATATTTAGGTACACAATTTTTCTACTGAGAGGAAGGATTCCAGTGCCGACTGTAAATCTCACTGCTTAAACTAAATACACTTTTTTTCCCCAAAAAAGTCAAATAGATAAACCTTTAAGCTTGTCTCAAAAAGCCAGCATTAATCTGGGCATGGGTTTATCTTTAAATGATCTGCGTCATCCTCTGCCGATACATTAAATATGTCATTTCAAGAAGAGAAGTCGTAGCAGTAAGAGACACATCACATGTGCATTCACAGTTGGAGGTGTTGTAGTAATAATTCTGATATAATATTTATGAGTATTATATTATATATTTTTTTCTTATAGTTACATTGATCTTTGCAAGCACTTTCGGGGTTATGATGACCTGATATTGTGACCTGTATAGCTTGTACCTGTCAACACCAGTGCTTAATTGACAGTGACTTAATGTACCCAGTGTAACAGCACTGATGAGATAGCATTTCCCACTATATCAGATTATTTCCTGTCCGTGTATGTATACACTGAAGCTGAGCAACAGCATGCACGCACACTTGAATCGTACAGACACGTGCACTGTCAGTGTAATAATGTGCCTGTGTGTGTGTCTGTGTGTGTTTTGTCCTCTGGGAAGTTGCGATAGGTAACTATACAAGATCAGTGCACATGTCTCATTATGGGAAACAGACATGCAGGCCCTCTGATTCTTCCTGTGAGTCCGTAATTCTCTGGTAATGGACAGGGTGCTGATCAATGTCATCATCAGGAAACTATAATTTGTGGAAATAGGGAATGAGAGCTACAGAAGCTTCCACATTATTGGCAAGAGGTTTTCATTCTCCTGCACATTGCTTTTGCTGACGTGTTGTGTATATCTGTGTTCATATATCTGTGTGTCTGCACTGCAAAGAGGATGACACATGCATATCAATAGTATTCTTTGGTTCATAGTATGTGGAAGGGTTCAGTACAGAGGTATATTGATCTCGTTAAAAAAAAAAAGAAAAGAAACTCCTTTCTCTTTTTTGCTTTCCTGTAGCTCCTAAAAGGAGTGCTGGCCACACCTTTTCACCTTAATCCTCTCAAGCTATGATTCAGCACTCATTTCCTGCCATGCATGTGGAGTATTCTTTGTCATTTGCATGTACACGAGTTACAGAGGTGGAGAGAGAGAGAGAGAGAGAGAGTGCAAGACGCTACTCAAAGGGCAGGAGAACAGACAGAAAGAGAAATAAATCAAAGCCACGATGAAAAGTGGCTCTAAATAAAAAGATTACAAAACAAAAAGAAATACGGAAGAATGAATGCCTTTAAAGCAAAAAAAAGGGCGGTCTGGCAGGACGGCAGACGGTGAGTTGTGGTAGGTTAGGAGGCCTTTCCCTGCCGGGGAGGAAGTGTTTGGGTTTTATTGGTTTCATATGACACGACAGAACCTTTTTAAGATGTTGTAGACGCGCTGGTAAAAAAGCAGTCTGCCCACCCCTGCATTAAGTGCCTCTGTGATCTCGGCCATATTTATAGGCACTGTCTTGTGTCACATGGCTTCCATTTCTTCACTTGTTGGGACCCCCTGTGGCTGCTTTTACAAGCACAGGTATGAAGAGGTCAAGAGCACCCTTGTCAGTGGTCTGGTCAGAGAGGAGACAAGAGAGAGACACACTTCTGTATTGTTTTGTTTTGAAAGGAAAAGATTTTTCCTGTTGGTTGGTTGGTTTTAAAGACAAAGTTTTGAATAGAAAAATACTTTACCTGTTTTATTTAACTTCCGCATGTCAAGTCAACACTGAAGATTATACAACCGCCAGACACGTAATGTGGTAGCCACTAGGTGCATCTCCATGTTTTTCAAGGAAATGGTTTACCTTTATTGAGTGAGTATATGGTGACTCAGTGACACGTGATTTCAAATCCTGTAATGCAAAATAACAATGAAAATATGAATTAATGAAATTTAGACTTCTTTTCAATATTATTGTGAGTCTTTTTGCTCCTCTGTTGAAAGAAAGTTGAGTTTTGTCTGGAAATTGATTGTTACAGTTAGTTTCACCAAGCAAATCGGATAAAAAGAATTAAGTAGAATTTCAGGTTTGATGATTTCTGATCTCTCCAGACTTTACTGCAGCTCAAGAAGACCTGTTGGCAGCCAAACTATAACAAGGGTGACCACAATTAAAAGAAATCACGAGGTAAAGTCCACAGTCCATCCACAGTGGAGATGATGCCAGTAAAAGTTGTAAATACATGTATCTTGATAGCAGCCGTTTATGACTTTCATATTCACATAAATGACAGGTCATACCCATAAATGCCTATTTCGTTGTTGTCCAGGAATGAGAAGTCCATTGGCATCATTACACCAACAACATAAACCATACTCCTTTTCCACCAAATTAGCTCCGGTTCTTTAATCGGTTCCATTCAGGACTCTTGGATCCTTCATGCTACCTACTGAATAAGCCTACGTTTCCACCAGTTTTGAACAGAAACATTGTAATCAAGGATGGAGGGTAAACTTCAGGTCAAGAAAAACCTGGTATTTTTGGCTCCAGCTTTGAATCAACTTTCTGGGTTCTGAATCAATAGAAATGCTTGTTACAGTTCAAAATTAGGTGCGCCAACCGGGAAAAAAAAAACAGTTCCATGTTGGTGCAAAAGAGGTACCAGTGATGCAAAATTATTCATGTTTCATTATTCTGTCTTTAGGTCCTATGCTGGTGTGAGTTGGTGTTTCTTCTTTTGGTATTCCTTGTTTTGATGTGAGGATAAGTGTTACATGTATGTCATTTAATGGAGTTGGGAGGATTCATCCTCTCGGGGATTAGGAGCATTCACAGCATTATTATTTATGGATGTCCCACCAATGCTTTTCTGGTTAAATACATTTTAATGGACTAATGGATAAGAGGTCAAGTTGTCACCAAAAGCATGTATCTCTTGCACATTTTTGAGCAATTTGACAGGAAGTTTTCGCTGAATATCTAGATAGAAAGACAGATTGAGCAATGACAGACCAACCTACATATCCTGCTATGGGCTCTGCTTGTTGAGAAAAATGATTATTGTCAAGCATGTGAGTCTTTGTTGATGAAGAGTGACAAAGTCCCTCCTCCTTCTCTCTATCTCTCTCCCTTCATCTCTCTCCCACTCTTTAGGGCATCTCTCCATCTAAGCCATGTGGTGCGGTGTGTTGGTTTTAGTGGGCACTAAAAACACACTGTTAAACACAGTTTTAAAAGTTCCTAAAAGCATTTTTCCTCTTTGGGGTTGGCACTTTAATCTACTCTCAGGTTTCACGTGCAGTATGGGCACACCTGGGGAGAGGAATGAAAAAAGCTGGGTAAGAGGGCTCCCACACATCGTAGACTCCTTGTAAACATGAAGAAGGAGAAGGCTAATCAGATTTATTGTTTTCATCATGTCTCTTTCTCTTGCTGCAGATGGCTTTATGTCCTCTGGACTGTTCTGGCTAGAGCCTTTTGTAGCTTGAATCTGAGAAACAGAGGTTAAATCCTTCACTGCCCTGGTTGATCTCTGTAGATGATCCTTGCTTTTTAATCCCCAGATTGAACAACTTTTCATTGCTTTATGACGAACACTGCCAAAACTGTGAAATCAAGTCTGGAACAAAGACCACATAGAAAAGGATGTTTTTTTTCAACCTTACAATAAGTTTGAAAATCCCATCATGAAATCAGATTTCTGAGCATAGACTTCAGCATTACTGACGGGCTGCTGTGCATCCTTGCAGACACTTCCTCCTTTCATGTGGTTCAGAAATAAGGGGGTACAATAAGGTCAAATCCAAACGTGACAAGGCTCACAGAGAGGGGGTTCTTTCTCCCCTTACCATCTCGTAAAAATGATTTTTATTTGCACTTTTTCCACTTTTACAGTCCTCTCTGTGTGTGCAGGCAGGCATTTGAAAGCAGGAGGAAGGAGTAAAAGAAGCTCTATCTTTCTCTCTTTAGGGGATAGGCCATGGTGGTTCCAAGAGGAAGGGGTTGTGAGCGAGTTCATGGGAGTTCAGAGTTTCTAAAAGGCCAAAGGTCAGGTTCAGAGGGGATAGAGATGAGCTGTTTGGAGTTTTAAGGACTTCTTTTTATTTAGTGTGTGAAACAGAGATACTGGTGAAGTGTTAGGAGTGCTTGCAGTCATTTTAAATGAATTGGTCTCACAAGGGAATGAAGTTGGACAGCAGACAGGAAAAAACGTGCAGAGAAAACATGCTCATCAGTATTCATGGGGAGGAATGATTTCTAGAGTCAGGATGGTGGAAAGTCTGCCGAAATTAAGGAAGAGATGACTGAGGCATTGAACTGCATTTGGCCGTGGAACTTGGAGGAAACCCTTAGCACCATCATACTGCAGCAAGTTATAGGTTTTTTTCCTTGACTCATTAATATCACATCCAGGTCACTAATCCTCTGACACATTTTGTTGTGGAAAGATCATGCAGAGGCGCATAACATAATGAACACAGAACCTATTTTCTGCTGGTACTCCTTGTATAGCCACATTCATGGCTCCACAAAGCTGTAATGCAAATTGCATTTAATCTAAATGCTAAAGTTACTGCAAACATGCTCACATTGACAATGTTATTATGCCGGCTAACATTAGCAAATTGACCCTAAATGCAAAGCAGAGATTAAGCTGATGGGTATGTCATTCGTTTTGCATGGGTGTGATCATAAATCCAAGCATGGGTCAAATAAAAACTTTGACCTGATGATGAAACAAGATTGAAAATTAAAGGATCATCAGAGTTACAGTTTATCCTAAGAGGCACATGAATGTCTGTACTGTACCAAATATCATGGCAATATTCCCAAATTTTTCCAAGACATTTCACTTAAAACCATTAATGTTAACCTTAAAGTGGAAAAGTCAAGAGATCACTTCACTTGTTATATTATATAGGAATAATAATTCCACAGCAATCCATCTAATTGTTGAGACATTTCATTAAAATTAAAACCTTAAAGTGTCAATTGAGAAAAGTTGGGCAACCACCAATGTCAGTAGGCTTCATCCTCTGGAGACCATGAATGTCTGTACAGATTTTTCATGGCAGTTCATCCAGTGGTTGTTGATATGTCAAAGATACAGACACTGTGATGGAGTCAGGTCAGTAGCATGGCTGAAAATTAAATAGAGCTTTAGAAAAATACACACAATTTCAAAAAGACCAAAAGAGTAAAATGCTTGCCGTAAAAAATGACATGACATTTTCATTTTAGTTAGACAAATCTCCCAGCAGGTTTGAGTGGATTATAGGTATACCTTGCCTGTCAGGTTTAAGTTGCTTAGTGGTGCTTTTCCAACAAAGGTTTTTATTTACTGTTTTGGGAATCATCAGGACCAATCCAATCGAAGCCACAAGCCATACCGCTGCTTTAATTTTATTTTTTGGGGGAGTTGATTGTCTCAGATTTTGGAAGACAGGTTGATCATCCCTGCGGTCAAGAGTGGCTACATCTGTGTGATGAATAGCATCTCATAACAGCTAAGCCTTTATGATTGGATCTGAGAATCAAAAACTATTCACCAATCTGCAGCCTCCATACATACTGCAGAGCACAGAGAGTACAAATTCCATTGCTACATTAATGTTAGATGGAAAAAAAAGGTGGATTAGTCCACAAAAGAGACTGAAAATGATCATTTTCTAATGCTCTATGACACTGAATATCACTGAGGCAATTGTTTTCCAGGGCAATGTTTTCTGCCTCAAAATCCTGATTAAATTATAGTGTACATGTGCATTATACTACATTGCATTAGCAGAACGACATTTTTATTTTGTGTTTAAAACTTCCATGCATGTTAATCCGTAAGATTGACCACTGGAACAAAATGAAAAACACATTTTCTGATGAAATAGCACAATATTGTTGTCAGAATTGTAACATACATCCCAAAAAATCCCAATCTGTTTTTTGTTTTGACTGAACCATAGCTAAGCAGCAATCACCGAAAAATGTCAAAAATGAATCCCCTCCCGTCCAGGAGGCAGAGTGGGGATGTTGCGTCAGTGTGGGTGGGTGTGTGAGTAGGTGATCCCCCTGACAGTGATCTCTGTAGATTGGATTATATTAGGATAGATCAGATTAGGAGTTGTTTGGGAATAAACATTCAATATGACTCTGATACTAATCCTTGCACAGGACTCTCTGGCCCTGTAATCTATTGGAGAGGAGAGGAGGGGCCATATTCAGTTGGGATGTGAAATGCATACAAATAGGAATACATATCCCATCCCAGACTTTGGCTTACAGAGGATGTCACAGGCAGCTGGGATATTTACAGTGCTGGAAGTTCCTGGATGTCCCTTCGGGCAAGTGTGAAGCTTGCGTGTGAAGAGTAATGCTATCAGCCTCCCTTTGCAACTGTTCGGCTCTCCACTGCAGGTTTTCTTTGGTGGGCTGTTATCCTCTTCTTGGATAGTAGAGTGGAAGTATCTGGATTGTCACTATCTTCCTCCCTTAAAGGTGGAGGATAGCACAGCTGTACTGTGTGTTGGCCTTCCAAAATCGAACCGAAATCCTGGTGATCGGCCCAGATAGTTTCTCCAAAGAAACACTATATTGGCACCCTAGCCAACTACATCAAGCCTGTCTCTAAAAATCTCGGCATCCTATTTGACCAGCACCTGATTTTTGAATCTCACTCCACTAGACCCTGCAGCCAGGGTTCTGACTAACACTAATCGCCGTTCCCACATCACCCTAGTCCTTCCATCCCTTAACTGGCTTCCAATAAACTAAACAGAATTAACTTCAAGATACTTCTAATTACATACAAGGCCTTACACAGGCTAGCCCTGGATTATTTAACAGAGCTACTGGTCCCTTACTCTAGCCACTGTCCACTCCTGTCATCAGACCAAGGTCTTCTATCTGTCCCCCGTTCTAATCTTTAAAACTAGAGGTGACCGTGCCTGCCTTCGAGGTTGCAGCTCCTTGACTCTGGAACAGCCTCCCACAGTCAATTAGATCTGCCGAATCTGTGCTCTGTTTTTAAACGGCTCTTAAAAAAGCCCACCTCTACAGGTTAGCCTTCCCATGACTCCATCCCTTTAGCAGTGGTATGGTGTATGTAAGTCATATGTATGTCATTTGTGTGTTGACTTCTGCATTGTATGTGTGTTTTTAACCTGCCTGTGAAGCACCCTGTGTTGTGTAAAGTCCAATATAAATAAAAGTTATTATTATGATTATTATTATAAACAAAATGATGTAAATGTGTGCTTAAAACCCTGATAAATCAAGGACTCATTGTGTTTCAACTAATAGGAATGTAATGAAGTCATGACAAAACTTCACTATTCATTTCCTTTATTTCAAAGACTCTGCTAATTATTAAGATAGGCAACAGAGAGAAAGAGAAAGGCAAAGTCAAGACAAAGATAAATTTTTATTTTATAAGATGGTATTACATCATGGCAGCAGCAGTCCTTGACCTGCATTCTCCTCGACTCCACATACATCTCCAATGATATGTCATTATTTGTGCGAGAACACAAAACAAAAAGTGAAAAAAGATTGACAAGTCAATTTGAAAATGTGATGTAATTTATGATCTTTCATGGTAACGTTTTATAAGCTGGCCAGTGTCCAGGTCTGGCTCAATAAAAAAAAAAGTTGCCTCAAAAGCTGTTGGAAGCTGTCTCATCGGCCTCTGGAAGTTACACACTTGGAAATTAAATGTGTAACTTGCTGAATTAAAATGGACCGGCCGGCTCGTGTTTTGAGGCTGCTGTCACATGCTTGCACACAAAACACACACACACACACACTTCGAATCAATTCTTGTCTCCGCTATCAATCCATATCTCGATCGTTGGGCCTCCTGATGTGAATAAACTGGGCTATAGTCCTAACAGCAACCCAATACTTTATATATTTCACCGATGTCAAAGTGTCAGAATGAAGTGCTGCTTGCTGGCACTTGGAAAATTTCCCCTGTCCTTTCTGGCCAAGTGTAGCTCGAGTTTCATTCGCCTGTCGATGTACAAATGTGTGAGGATGAAAAGTTTTGTGACCTGTCATACACGATGCTATTTTCAGTAAGTCAGTTATTTTCCACTAAACAAAATCTCATCGATCCGTCGGAAAGACAGCTGAAACAATTTGTTCCCTGCAAATCACCTTTTTGTTCGACTTTTTAGAAAGCCTTTTTAGTGGCAGTGTGCTCAATCAGTGAGAAACAGAGCACAAGGGTTTCTCGTTCAACATGCAACAGTAAATGGGTAAGACTCAAGTAACCAGCAAGTGTAATTACGAGTACGCCTGATCCCTGTGAAAGCTCTTCCCGGGCACTTTCTCCACTGTACCGTAGGCTTTGGCACGAGTGGCGGAGAGGGTCACTGTTTAATAATGAACAGGTCGAGCCGGCTGTAACGGATACATACACCTGCTTTATACATCAGTCAATTACCTAATTAGAACTCTCCCTCAGGGGAAAGCTAATACCTCGTCCTGGAGCGGGAGGACAACCCCTTCCATGTGAACAGAGGCGCTCGCAAGACAAGCAGATACCTGTGTGCATGTGTGTGTGTGTGTGTGTGTGTAGCCGTGGTGCATGTGTGTGTGTGCACGTGCATCCGCATGGAAGTGTGAGGAACAATAGGAAGGGGTCCAGTATTTCTTTGCACAGATCAGGTACCCAAGGACACTCATGGGAAATTGTGCTCTATGCGACTGTGATCCAATAACAGTCCTTGCTCTGCCCACCTCCTCACACACGCTGCCCTCAGTCCCTCGCCATTCATCCCCACCATGAGAAAGCGATCTATGTAAACCCATATGATGGGCCTTTCCTGCTCCTTTTCAGGGGGCACTGATTACACAGATGGGCACAGATGGTTGGTCAAAAGTTTTCGTAAGGACTATTTCCTCAGGAAAAAAAACAGTGGCTGCAATGAAATGTCTTCACAGCTAGGCCAGTTTTTCAAAGCAGCAAACACTTTAAATTTAACTCCATTGTATTAAAGTGGAGGTATAAATCTTAGAGATGGTTGTAAAACCTTGGCAAGTAAAACCAAAACTATATAAATTGATAGCAGTGTTTGAGAGAACAAAAAAAAATGATTAAAGGTACCTTTAAACAACTCCAGAGACTTGACACCCACACGTCGTAACACGTAGAATTAGAAAACAAGAAAAAAGGTTTCAGCAAAGCCTGCAGTCTGGCAACAGGTGATTTCACAAACACACTCCAGAAGTGCTGCTCACACAGTGAGGCTGCAGGGTTCACATGACTGCCAAAGAGAAGCTATTCACACCTAGCTAGCTGTTGAGAATGCACACAAATAAGACAACTTTGGAGTACAACAATAATTACCTCCTCCTGCATCAAGCGAACACCTCCTGGACCAGTCTCTCCGCATGAAGAGGTCGAAATAGTTATCCATCAAACTCCTACAAAGACAGATGTAACAGCAAGTTCCCAGGACTGGTCATTTCTAATTTTATTGTACTGAATTTCAAATTACTACTGCAGTACTGCAAACACTTATCACATCACTTTAAGGTCTTTCTGCCCCACACTAATAACTAGATGGCATTAGCAGTAAGTTAGTGTAATTTGGGTGAACTGACCCTTCAGTGTGGATGTTGTCACCTATAGGTGCGCGTGCCAAGGTATGGCTGATTAATAATGTTATCAGACAGTCTGCTTGCATGGGCACTGTGGGTTTTGCTTAGGCCACTAGTAGCTCTGAGGCAATCAGGGACACTTCAGATGTGATTAAGTCACATAGTTTAGCCCTCTGGAGGATGGAGCAGGGGGGAGGAGGAGGCGGAGAGGGGGAGAGAGAAGAAAGGAAAGAGAGAGTGACTCTCTTCCCAAAGAGGGAGTGCACAAGGGTTGAACATTCAGGATCACTAATGTTAGTCTATACATCCTCATCTAGGTTTCTCTCATGACCTCTGCCCCACCAATCCTTCTCCATCTGGCATATGCAAAAAAAAAAAAAAAAAATCTCCCAACCTATAAGCAGCAAAGCACAGTCACAAACACCCCGACTGCTCACGTAATCAATTTCTGCTTATTAATAACAGCTACAGTGTAAATATCTGTATTGCACGGGAGATGGATGGAATTGAAAGAAGGAAAAGAGGGCTGAGATTGTGATGGTGGTGGTGGCGGGGGTCGGGGTCACGGAACATGCTCCTAAAAATCAATTTTCACAGGAGGACTATTAGGTTATTGAGAAGTGGGATGACTGATTGGGGCCTGTACTCTGTGTGTGTGTGTGCGTATGTGAGTGCATATGTAGGAGTTAGTCTTCATACCCGAGCGTGACATACGATATCTGCTACATGGCAAACAGTTTGTATTCAAAACACCTCTCTCAAGATCCAAGACTGAGCATTTTAAGAATAAAATAGACATTAAGTAAAATAAATGAGCCTTTCTGTCCTGCTTGATTCCTTCCTTCTTTCACTTTCTTTTTTTTTTTTTAAAAGTGAGAGTCTATGTCCACTTCTGTGTAGTAACCAGAAGGGAAAGAGAGGAATGTGGCCTGCCTCAGCGAGAAATCCCAAAGTGCTTGCCGACTCCTAGCTGCTAATACAACTAATGCAGTAATGTAAGGGCCAAGGCGATTAATGAGAGCGCTCTGCCCCTGACATCTCAGACACCCTAATGTTGCTGCAGCGTCTCCCAAGCCGTGCTTTAATCCATCACCGGTCCCTATAACCCAATTACGGCCTGACGCTTTACTTTTAGCTCCTCTGCTGGGTCCTTCACACACATCTATAAAAGGGCAAGGGCACATACACACACACACACACACACACACACTTAGACAAGAGTGTTTGAACATCGTCAGACAAGCACATTTTACAAAAAAAAAAAAAAAAAAAAAAAAGACTTGATGGGATATTTGCTCACCCACACTCAGTCATACACACTTGTATAGAGATACCCAACACAGACACTGCAGAGTCAGGTAAGCTCATATGAAAGACCAAGAGCTGAGGACTCAGCCATACTCAAAAGTATGCTATATTATATAGCAGTTCTTGGTTCTCATGAGAAAAGAGAAATCATGTTGCGTTATAATTTACTTAGAGTGATCCAGCTCCAACAGTAGCACAAAATACACCCAAATTTTCACCTGATATATTTAATTTGCTGTTAAATTCAACAATGGTCTTTGCATATTCAGAGTTGAAGCCTTTAGATCTGTGCTCACTGTAATGAACTCTGATTACCATGGTTAACTAACTTCCTGTATTTCTAATGTCATCCACATAAAACCCCTTTCTTGTTATGATTGTAATCGTAGCATGATGCTACACTAACATGTCTCATTCCCAGAGGTCCATCAGTGCTCTGTTTTAGCTAAGGGGGCGTATGTTTTGCATTTTTCATGAGGTCTCCCGTGCAACATTTATGATTCACCCTGAAGGCTTTAAAACAATACTTGACTGCTTCTCCCACCAGGATAACCCCAACATCTGGAACAGACTGTACATGAGGGAGTCTTGATATGATGCATGCAGGAACTCGAGGAGCAGTGCTGGACCTCCCAAAACCCCTCCCTCCCTCTCTCACTCACTTGCTCGTCCTCTCTGTCCGTCAGTTATGTCACATGCAGAGTAACAGCTCTGTCAATCAAGAGATCTATGTGCTCGCTTCCTCTAAATCAGGTGGATTGACTCCTTAAGAGTTACTGGAGGAGCCTACTTCCATTAGCCACTCCCAACGGCAAATTAACTTAAATGTACCCGCTCAATAAAGTTCAAGACAATCATTTGCATGTCAATGTCCTTTTTTTCTCTCAAGGCCTTCCCAATCATACAGCTGACTCATGCAAATCCTGAGATTGCTGTGATTCCATTGCACTAATACCAATTAGCCAGAGAGCTAATTGCGAAGGGAAATTGGTTAGTTGGGAGAGAAATGTTGCACTCTGGTGTTAAAACACCTGAAATCAACTTGAGAAAAGAGGAGCCTTTTTACTTTAAAGAGACATATTCCTGATGTGTGGAAAAGTCTGAGCATACTTCATTATCTCTTACCATGCTATTTTTCTGTATTTCAATGTGCTTTGCAAATATTCCATACCAAAGCATACCTTCTGTGTCAATTGATTGACTACTAACCAAAGAAATCAAGTTTTTGATTGCATAAATGTAGACAAATGGATCAGAAGAGTGTGACTATGCTTCTTAAATTGATTAAAAGTAATGTTTATGTTACCTTTGAACCGTACAGCAATTACAGTAATTGTATATCCTCCTGCAGTGTATACCCATGCCCCAGTCAGAGCTTTACCCCAAGTTTCTGATGGTTTCCCACAACACCCGTCTGGTTCTCCATTACCCTATTTCAAAATCACTTCATAGCCATATCCAATCTCCTGCCATCCATCTGTTACCCAAATCATGAAGAGTTCCACTTGTGGGCCAGAGTCATGTCTCCATGTCCTGCCAAATATAGGTAGGAATAGAAGTCAGGGAGAGGTGAAGGCCAGAATGGTTTGTGGAAAAGATTTTATCTGTGTGTATCCATAAAGGAGGACAACCAGGTAAGAGTAAGCTGACCAGATCCAGGTGATGATAACAGTATACCTAACCAGTCTGGATGAACAGTGAAAAGACCGGAAATGAATTGGTTTAAAGATGAACCCAGTTCTTACTCATTTCCCAGTGCCTTTATTTTACTATCCTCTTCTCCTTTCTTTTCTATCATGTGTTTATATACAGGATCTCCTCTCCTCCAGCCCCTGGGCATCTTCAGCATCAGATGTCATCCTGCCAGAGACAAAGTAAGTCAGACAAACACACAGGCTTGGACCTCTGAGGAGAACCTTGCCGCATGCTCAAGTGCTATAAGTGCCCGGGAGTCGTCTTACAAGAAACACTTATTGCATTTTGTATTGAGCATGATGTTATGAAAAATTAATATTGTGATGGTGTGCCTTCCTCTCCTTAGCCTCTCTCTCTCTTCTGTGTGCATCTCTGTCTCCATTCGTATGCATGTATATGCACACGCGCTTTCTGTATTTATGTTTTGACAAATGCATGCGCTTGTGTGTAA
The DNA here is from genome assembly GCA_023238725.1 of Scortum barcoo. Lineage (NCBI taxonomy): Eukaryota > Metazoa > Chordata > Actinopteri > Centrarchiformes > Terapontidae > Scortum > Scortum barcoo. The sequence goes on from CM041545.1 coordinate 17,387,995, forward strand.
TAACGTACAGCTGCATACGTGTGATTCTTGTGTGAGCTTTGGGGGCTGAATGCATAATCATATGCATATCACAGAGGTTTCCATCTCCAGAGATCTGGTGTTTTGGTCAAAGAGCTAGTGCCTGATCCCCAGCTGCACTATTGACAATAGTTACTGCACAGACCTCCTTCCATCTGCTGCATTTAGGCTTCTTATTCCCCTCGGTTAGTGCATATATTGACTCCACTATTGACAAAACAGTAGTGAAAAAATACTACCTTAAGGTAAATTGATATGTATACAAAAACAAGCATAGCTGAAAACAATAGATACAGTGGACAAAATCGAAGTGCTTTACAGCAGTTTACATATTGTGATATGTTATATATTATAAACTTACCAGGATATCATGCTGCTTTCTCATTTTCCGAAGGAACTTTAGTAATAAGCAAAAGTCCTTTGAAGTGAGCTCATGTCAGTTTTGGAGGAGGGGGGATAGTCTCTGTGACGCTCCCACTAATTCAGTCTCTTTTCCTATCCCATCTTTATTTCATTTCATTTTGGAAATTAATGCAGCCAACATGTACTCTTTAAATTGTGATGGATTATTTTAAGTAGATCAAAGCAAATCTCATAAAAATGGATTGCACATGAAAACAGTGTCCTGTGTAATATTCCTAAATCTAAGTTTCCAAATCTGAGTTCTGGTTTGGAGGATTAGGGACCTCTTTTTACCTGTTTTCCCCTGTATTAGATGGTTAAAAACATTTGCTGCTTAAATTTGTAATATTAATCTCCTTAGAATACTGTACATTGCTGTAATGCATGTACACATACAAAAGCAGCATTTATTCTTTTCCTAGCCTTCATAATGGAAAGTCAGGTCAAAGCTGAATTGCAGAAATATATTTTATAGAGTTCCTTGATGGGAAATTTCACTCTTGCTGAAGAATCACCTCGCCTAGGCACAGAGCTCACGCTTTTCCCAATGTGCTATTTTTTTGGCACAATATGGAAGCCGAGGTGGGTTCTGCATTGTGTCTGTTGTAGTTGTGTGTTCATTAACAGCTAAGTTGAAACCGGAAATGATGTTGGTCCTACAGTAGTTTGTAACCATGAGTTAGGACACCAACACCCAGAAGATAATGCTAAGTCAAATGAGTCAAGTAGAAGAAAAAAATGAGGTGTGCAGAAACTAGATCTAGGTGACCAGGGAGCGATCAAATAATAAATCGCCTTTGCTGACAACAAACTGGCTTCATTGCTTCTCTTCTCTTTTTTTCTGTTCTCTTCTCTTCCTTTTCAGTCTTTCTAAAAATAGCCTCTCCGGATATTGATGGATGGACTGTGAACTCCTGACCCAATGAAATGTAAAGGACTATCACGGCTCAGCATTGAGTGCGTCAAAGGTCACAGTGTTGAACTAACAACCTGCCCCTACACTGTAACACAGAATACATGAGGGCACACGCAGGTTTTCAGTCTTGTATGTCACTCAGTTGTGCACCTACAGCAAGGCGTGCTGGAGCAAACACTGACATGTGTACAACCAGATGCACACAACAGAAGAAAGGATCACATACAGGCGTGCTCACACAGCTATGGCCGATGCATGACGAAGACATGCAAGACAAGACAGCAAGACTGACTGTAATCGATCCCCTGACAGGAAGTCAACTGTCTCCGAAGGCTGTAGGTGGAAGCCAGGCTGCTGATTGACTCAGAGGAGGGATCTGTAGATATTGCATCTGCAAACAGTCTGAAGTATCATGCAGCCTCTTCAATACCTTTGCATGACCGGGTATGTACTTAATACAGCGTTGCCTTGCGCTTAAAGTTAGCTTCATTATGCAAACATGCTCACAGTGATAATGCTGACATGATGTTTAACTGGTAAAATATTGACCATGTTCATTTGTTAGATTAATTACATTACATTTGCTACAGCAGTTAGCTCTTTAAACAAAGTACAGCTGTGGGTTAGAATCAGCTTCTGAATGGGAATGTCAATAAATTAGCTTGTTTTTGTTTATTTTTAATTTTTTGATGTATGTCAAAAATTTGAAATGATGATCATATGATGAAAAATGAGCAGAGTACCACTGTTACTGGGATTCTTCCTCTAGGCACCGTAATATCTGTACCAAGTTTCATGGCAGTCCATCCAAGACTTGTCAAGATGTTGCACTAAAAGTCATAAATGTCCATCTCCTGGTGGCACAAGAGAAAGGTTAGGAGGTTGTGAAAGTCATTAGGATTCATCCTCTAGGCACTGTGGACATCTGTACCAAATTTCATGGCAACACAAAAAAAGGTTATAAAATCACCCTGATTAAATTCAGTTGAGTCTGGTTTAAAGTGACTCATTGAAAACACAACAAAATTTTGCAATGCTTATCTGCGCATTGTTTTACAGTGAGAACCAGAATACTCCATTTTCCCCAGAGGAGAATGAAGATGAGGAAGAGGAGGGAGGAAGGGATGCTCTGACACAGAGCTTCTGTGATGGAGCTGAGTATGGATCAGTAGGCTTTTCTCATTGCTCTGCCCTCAAGGTAAAACGTAATGAAAATATAACATCTCAAAGATTCATAGTTAAATACGCAGATAAGCTATTGTCTATTCTCTGTGGTGTGATGCAGCCTGTTTAATGTCGTATCTGTTTTGAGAAGATGACCAAAGGCTCGAGGCAGTGGCAGTGTCGCCTCCTCTGCCCCCGCCCCTCAGACCCCTGGAAGACTCCAGAGCAATAATCTTAATGACCCTCTCCTCTTTTCTTTTTCCCATTTCTTCGCTTCCGTCACCCATGACCCCTCCCCTCCCTCCGTCCATTCACGCAGTCCCCTGTCCCAGGTTACTTCCACCACAACGGACACACCCTCTTCCCACTCCCAAACCACACACACTCATGCACACCCCGAGGGTGAACCCAATAGGTCCGCTGTGTGTGAGCTTCTCCCCTCTCGACTCCCCACCTTGGCTTGTTTCTTCATTCTGCCTCTGGGGCTGGAACACGGACACAGCTCGCTTTCCATTCTTTATCTGGTCCAGATAACCTTATGTGTTGAACAGGGCGAAGGGAAACCCAGAAATAATAAGTATGTTCAGTGTCACCGAGAAGACGGTGGGCAGCCTGCCTACTGCTGGCATCGTCTCAGAGTTTTCCTCTGAGCTAAAGTGATGATGAGGTGTCGGGCAGTCTATTGGGGCTGGCGTCAAGGTAGACAGAGGGTTATGGAGAGTTTGAATGTCTCATCGAGGACTCAAGTTAAGCACTAAAATGCTTCAAGGCAAAAAAAAGTGCGTAAAGAAAAGACAGGACACAGCTTATGACCACGTGTACTCGTCTCTCCATGTCTCAATAACATGGCAAAATTAAAGAGTCATTTGCATATTTGTATAATTAAGAGCGCGAAAATCATACACTCAACGTGGGTCAAGCCCTTTTTATATTTTCAAAGCGTATTTTGCCCTTCAAATGAAATGCACACGAGGAGAATATATTATGTTTTCTTATGCTATTGATTCCACCTCTCTGCCCACTCAAGCCTCTCAAGGCCAGCATTAAAATGTCTTGCTTCCTATCTCCATCTTTAATTGATGGTGGATATTGCTCTTATCCACACACACTCAATTCTCTGCTCTTCACTCCTCGATATTAAGTGTGTGTGAATGTGTATGGACTGTAAAGGCTGCTTTTATACCCTTTACTGGTTTCATTCTTGGGCTGACATGAATAAGGCAGTTATGGCCGCCTTAAGAGCTTATGGATTAAAAGGAGGATGTGCTCCGTGAGTGCAAGACAAGACATTAGGAGCTCTTTATTAGCTAATCACACAGACAATGGGCTTAAAGCACTTCTATAAAACAACAGATGACAAAGGCAGTGGATTATTCGAAAGAACCAATGATTGCTTGCCCCATTTGCATTAATTAAGTAAGAGGATGGTGATCTGTATTGCAGCAATTAAGAGCTGCTGATAAATTGAAGGTAGAGCCTACTTTAATAGATGGTAAGAAAGAACTGTGAAGATATTAATGCATAGGAATGTGGTGGCATTAGGACATTACAGTCATATTGGGCAAACAAAGTCAAATCTAAAGCGAGTGAGGGTAGTCAAATTGCTGAAAGTATAACCTTTAATGGATATGTGTTTTAATGGATTCAGCATCTGTTGGACCTTTTCATTGCTGATAGCTGCACTGATTAAATAAAAGGTCATTCCACTACTTTGTTTCAGACTAAAATGTTGTTTCTTTATGTGTTTTGTTCTGTTTGTTTTTTAGAAAACATTCTCAATATATATTTAATGGATTGCCATGTGCTTTGGTGCAGATATTCATGGTGCCCAGAGGATGAAATCTCACAACTTTGACGATCCCCTAACTTTTCATCCAGGCCCATCATCAGGTAAAACTTTGAATTTGTCTTCTATTTGTGTTTGACTTTGATTCATTACCAAATACCTGCAAAAGAACCCATTAAAAGTTAGTCAAGTACAGTTCTGCTTAGGTAAAACCCACTGATTTGGTGTTACCAGTCAGTCCCAGTGACCAACCACAGTAATGCAAGACAAAAAAAGACCCTAGCAGGCCAGATCAACATTTTCTCCATAGATTGCAAACAAGGTTGGTTATTATTGTTTGTATTAGGAATGTTTAAACCAAGAAGGGTTTATATGTGATTAACTTTCCCAGAGCCCAGAAAAACTGGTTTTATGTGCATTACATCATCCCAATGTAAAGTCCAGGGGATGAGTGGGATTCAGTGGGCATACCAAGGGGGGAAGTGAGCACGAGTGAGTGTAATGAGCAACATAATCTGGAAGCAAACTTGGAAGCTCCAAAACCTTTTTGGCTCATGCGCTGGATGAGCAAATTTTATTCAAATGAATGGGCGTCATCTTGGAGTCCGGTATCAATCTCTGTCAAAGGAGTGGCCTCACAGAGTTGGTATACACTACGTATAGTACACACAGTGTGCTTGTACAAATATACAAGTGTGTGTGTACAATAGGTTAGAAAACTGTGAACATTTTGATCCTTAATACTTCAGCTTCAATGGTAGACACTAATAGGCATTTAAAATGTAAGAGAGTTCTCTGGGTCACCTGTCAATCTCTCAAAATGTTCTCTAGCCATCAACTGTCCATCAGTTGTTGACAATGTGTGGATGGGAATAGATGAGAGGCAAGCAGACAGATGCGTGGCCATTATATGGCATGGGTTTTTATCATCTTTCACCCCCCCCCTGCCCAGAAATGATTAGAGAGCTGGGAGGAAGTTTAGCACATGTCTGTGAGGTGTGAAAGCCTGACGGGGCCTTCCTGTCCGCACAGGCCCAGACACCATGTGCAGGTCAACGGAAATTCAAACATTACTTGACATCTTTATTGAAACACTTTAATGGAATTTATTTGAATTGCACAGCTGGTATTTTGCAAGCCATTAGAAGAAATTATATAAATGCCTTAACTTTTAAAGGGTGTTATGAAAAACACTCTAAATTTAGTTTTCCCTTTTCATTAAAGAGACTAAATATAACAGTTTTTCATACATCAGCAATCAGATTTATAAAATGACAGCATGCTCTGGGGGCTTTACCCACACACCTCTGGATGAATGTGTCATAATTTCAGGATGAAATCAGGTCACCTAACTTGTTAATAAACAGTTATCATCAAGGGTGTGTGTGTGTGTGTGTGTGCTTTCGTTTCCACGTGACATTGTGAATTTTATACAATGTGTGTGCGAGTGTCTCTGGAGGGCATGGCTGCAGTAATGATTTACTAAATGTCAAATGAACAGTAGCGGGGAGAAAACACCATGCAGGCGCGTTGGCTTGGAGCTCTTTAGCATTTCACGCCCTGATTGTGAGACAGCTCCTTTGGTCAGCACACAACACCGAGGCAGAAGCATGTCCTGAGAATTAGTGCCCGAGGATTACATGCACACCCTCGGTCACTTAAAGCACCATTCTCGGCTCTTTATGTGGACACGGAGCGGCGAACAAACGAACCTAACATGCTGACAGTGGTGTGACGTGATAAGGACGAGATGAGCCTGAATGGATATGAACTTGAATATTCTTTGCCTGGTGCTGTCACTCCCGAGGTCCCCCCCCCTTTTCATCTTTCTCCATTTTCTCCACCAAACGCTGAGCTCTGTCACTGACGGCTTTTGAGTAGAAAAGAGCACAAACCATCTGCGCAATAATAGCTTTTATGAGTTTGTTCCCCCGCACAGAGAGCATACTGCAGTCTCTTGAGTGGGCATCACAGTCGGCGACATCCTGATGCGGGCTGAGAGGTTGCCATGTCGGCTGTCTGCCCCCTCTCAGGCTCCTCTCCGGGGTCCGCAGAGACTGTGAAGAGAGGCCTATCACCAGCAGCCCTGTTGCCTAATCACTTTCTTTCTCTCTTCTCCTCCTCCTCTTAGCATCTCGCGCTGCCATTCGCATTTGCACTCTTTCCCCACACCATCATTTATTCATTTATCCATTTTTACAGAGTTGTTTCCCTTTCGGCACTCAGATTTTTCCCGATTTGTGAGGAAAAGGACCCAGATGCCACCAAAGGTGAGGTTTCAGACACACAAAATGGAAACACACACACACACGCGATCACGATCAGAAAAGCAAAACGTTAGCCCTGTCTGTAGTCGCATCACATCTTTGACCATTAATGCCCCTCTTATTATTATCTCCTTTGACAGGTGTGTTTGTTGACCACCAGGCTATGAATAGTGGGCGGACGCGTTGACCAGTCCAATCTGCCAACACAGACTTTATGCAAATGTAGGTCATCACGCTTGGCACATGCAATTGGTGTGAAGGGGCAACATGACAAATGGTTGGGGGGTGGGGTAGTTGTATGTTATGGAGCAGACCTAGACAGCTGAGTGGTGTTTTCACTCTGGTAATCTGGTGACTATTTAAATCTTGAAGTGACAGTGGCTCCCGCTAATGAGAGCGCCTTTACTCCTTTCTCTACCCATGGCACACACACTCACGCACTGAGATGTTCTTGTCATTCTGGCCTCCTCCTTGATGCATCCCGGCAGCTTGTTTGAAGGGTCGTGGATGGGGTTGGAGGTCGCTGTGCCAGGGAGGGTGGTGGAGGATGCAGAGGAAGAGTGAAAGGCCCCAGAAAGGCTGATGTTGGAAAGGTAGGATTAGTTTATTAATATGCACTTCCCAAAATCAAAAGGGGAACAGACCTTTATAGTCCCTGACTTACATCTTTTTGTACCAGTCACTCTTTTGTTCTGCCACAATACAAAAGACGTTAAATGACAGTAAAGTATTGTTGACATTCTTTCAATGAAATTCTCCAGAGTATTTAAACACACTTTAAGTCTTATAGTAGTGCAGATGCTGCTCTTTTACATTAAAGTGTGCATTCATCTCTAAGTTAACATCCCCACCCCAGGGCAAAGGGTGATTGGGTGACATTGGTAGGTTGACAGCTGGCATGCAAACCACCAGACTGACCCCACCACCTCCTTAATGTGTGACTGACGCAAACATGTTACTCCAACACCCACAAGCGCAAATTTAACAGCCGCAGATGATAGAACTTAGTCACTAAAAAGTATTTTCAGTGTAATTATGCAGAAAACAAAAGCCACATCACTCACACAAAACCTGATAATACTTTAACTACACAGTTTTGTGTGTGTATATATATATATATATATATATATATACATATATATATATATGTTAAAGTTGCCCTATCCAAATGGTTTGCATACATACAAACATACATATGTTGAATTAACACTTTTGAGTCAGCATAAGATTTTACACCATGACCCAGGCACTGAATAACAGAGTTAAGTACATTTCACATGATTAGTATATATTTTCACAATAATTAATAACATAATGTTTGTATCTGTAACTAAATTTGCTTGGGGAAAACATTTCAAATGCAAATGATAAAATATATAACATAATGTTCAAAAACTTCTTTTGAAACCTGTTTTTGAACTATACCTGAGTGTAACCAAATCACTGTACCTCAGTAAGTGAATTGGTAATTTGGACTTTACTTTCACTGTTCTCAGTTCATGCTTTGTTCATGTTTTTTAGGAAACCCTGCAGCCCAAAATGATGGACAGTGGGAGTGGGAGGAAGAGGGAAGTGATGAAAGGGGTCATGAGGCAAGAGCCCAAGGAAGGAAGACATACAAAGTAAGACAGAATTCACATGTTTTCACACTCTCTGACAAAGAACTGGTATGAATTGTTTATACAGTGTTATTACCAACTCAAAGCATTTTTGAGATGAATGGAAATGTGTCACTTGTGGATCAGCCACTGGAAGTGTCGTCATCTTTCATCAAAGCAATCAAACACAATGGGACATTTACGGTACTGGCTCAGCAGCCTGTAAACTAATCTCTAAGGCAGGACTAACCCTACTTTAGGTTATTTTTGTCAAGTTATGTCAGGCTCATTTTAACATGTCAGACAAAACTCTGTATGTTCTTTCTATATTTGACCACTTACTGTATGTTATGGAATAGCCTGGTCATACTTGGAAAAATGTCCTCAAGCATACAAGACTGAGACAAATGAAAGAAAGTAGATAACATAAAATGCTTATTTTGTTTCTTCTGTTCTGAACTTGTGAGTTCATGTTTATGAAAAATCAATCCCTAATGTTAATATATAATGTAAAGACTTGAGGCTGTTAGACATTAGACAGATGTTTATCATCATGAATATACAGGTTTTTACAGTTTATGTCCCAAAAACAACACAGATTTAATCAGTGAGCTTTAGAGTGCAGCCCCAATTCTATTAGATTGCTTTTTTAAATTCAGTAGCCACCAGCTGCTTTCTTTAGGTTCAAATCTAACAAACAGTCGTATCAATCGTCTCACCTACCCCTCAGCAGGAAAGCTTCTTGCTACCTGCCTATCTACCTACCCACAGTAGGTAGGGCAAAAATTTCCATCTGTTTTTGTCCATTACTCATTTCTGTATCTGTGTGTGTGAATGTGTCTGTGTATTAGTCTCTAACACACTTGTTCGATACTTCTCTTTTCTCACCTCTTATCTTGATTTCTGAGCACAGACGCAGACAGGTGTCCCTGATTAGTGTTGCTTTCCAGCACTAAGAGTGGTAAGACAACACCATCACCTCAACTTTTATCCATTTATCCTAAACAACTGTGGTATAGTAACACAACCACTGTCGAGAGTGTGTGTGTGTGTGTCAGTCTGTCTGTCTATGTAAGTGTGTTTCCTTCTTGCGTTTGGGGGCTGGGGGTTAGATTTCATCCTGATAGCAGGGGCAGCCATGGAGGAGGGCCAAACATATGTTCCGAGGGCCAGGAACAAAAGCACTGACACGTTAGCCTTTTCACGGAGATGACCTTTCCGCCGCTCCCTATCCCAGCCTCTCTTGCTGCCGCTGTCCTTTTGTCTGCCAGCTTGCCCCAGGCCCAGCTCAAGCCGAGCGCTAGAATTTCTCCTCATCTCCCCAAATCTCCCTTGACTAAATGTCAGGATTACATATTTCTCTGCTCACACTGAGGGCTTTAATTAGCACTACTGTGTGCATATATGTGTTTGTGTGCAAGTGCACGAGAGGGTGAATAAATGTGCTTAAGTCTGTGTCAGTTTACTGTATGGAGGTGTTTGTCACATACACTTTTGTAACCATGAGCGAGAGCCGCTGTTTTCCCGTGTCCTGAGCAGATTTGTACATTCAGTACCCCCCTAACCTCTCTCACTCCAGGCCAGAGGGGCTGACAGAAGGGAGGAAAAGAGGGAGGAGGAAAAGGTGAGAAAAAGATGGAGAATCACACTTAACAGTGGCAGCAGATCTGCTAATGTGCAAAAAAGCTAATGCACAAGCACACATTCACAAACATGAACACATGAAACCTGAGGCCTCTTCAAAGATTTCCAAAATTTTTAACAATAAACTTATTAACATTTTTTAAATGATTTGTTGAAGAAAAGTGTAGTTTAAGCATCAATTCAGCAATTGTAATAAAGGGTTCTAAGGTTAGCCTTTACCCTTTGTGCAGCTGGCCTTCAGGAGAACCAAACTGCATGGGAGAAAGAATAATTTAAATTATAGCATAGCACTAAGGACAGGCTGTATGATCTGCACAATCAGCTGCCAACTAAGTTGCTAACCTCTTTACTAAAAGTTAAAAAGTTAAACATGCTATCCCGAAGGGCTATTGTGCACCTGCATAAAATCAGCTGTAACTGAAAAGGTCTTGGGGTTCAGTAGCTGTAGGATAATGTTAATGTGTTGGAATAAAGTCATTCCCTCTGTGTAGTCCAGCTGGTGAATCTAATGCACACAGAGCTGAATAGTCCTTCCTGAGAAAATCTTCCTGGATCATAAGAGATATTGTTACATATTGCTTCTTTGGTTCCTTGTATACGTACAAATACAATTAATATTGACAGTTATGGGAGTATACAATGCTGTTATGTAAGAAAGAGGACATTGTTTGTTTTCTATCTTCCAAATTTTTTAGTTTTCATAATAATGGAAAATTTCAATTGCTCTTAGTTCAAGTGGCTATTTCTTGTCTAAGGCTGATGTTAATTAGGGAACAATGATTTAATAATTCACGCTCTTCTACCCTGCTCACTGACACTGTTCTCAACAGCCCCATCACCATCTCAGCTTCATGGCATAATAACAGATCAACAAAAAAATTCACACTGCTCTGGCAATACATAACACCACAGAGAAAAAAAAATCCATTGTTCCAGGGTTCTTATAAATATCTAGTGGTTATGCTAATAGATATGGGACACAGCAGAATGATTAGGCTGTGTGTGTGTGTGTGTGTGTGTGTGTGTGTGTGAGAGAGACTGTGTGAAGGCACGTCACATCACACTGTCAAGACAGGCCCCTTCCTCTCCCCTGTGCACTTGGAGAGGCTGGCAGTTACCCAGTCCTCCGTGAGCGCACGCCGCGGACTGGTTCTGAACTGGTTCCCTCACTCGGGGCTAGCCTGGGACCAAACCCTGCGTCGCCTCTAATTAGGGGAGGCGCCCAGGCGCAGGCATAACGAGCTGATGAATAATTAGAATTGGAGGAAATTGTGCAGCCAATGTGGCAAATCTGGAGGGACAAGTGCTGAAAACAAGGCAAGCAGCATTAAGTCCACAGTCAGTCAAATCTGTGAACTTGGCCAGCGGCGTTAACACTAGGCCTGTGTGAAGAGGAATAAAGCTCCAGCACTGGTGGCCAGCCAAGGCCGTAGTCAGACCCCGAGGGTCGATTAAGAGAAACAAATAAGATGTGGGTGATAAATTAATCCATAAATTGCCAACGATGAATATTAATTCCTTAGTGCATTGTGAAAATGCTAAACCATGTGCAAAAGGATGCAGTGTTGATACTGTGATAGTATGGCAACATTTCTGAGGCAGGATGTCAAAATCCCAATAAATGATTGACAGACATGTTTGGCTGCAAGTGCTGTTCTCACTTCCAACACCCATGCTGAGGAGAAATTAGCCTAGCCACCATGTAAGGAGTCAAAATATTGGCCATACTATTTTAAACACACCTAATGCCTGAACACATGAATAGATTTTAAACCAAACAGAATGAATCTTATGGATCTTGCCTCACAGTGCAAATTCATGTTTCAAGGTGTGAATTTCTAAAAGTAGAACGCTAAATCATCGATGGAGTGGTAGTAAAGTGAGGTGACAGTAATGATGATGGGGTGTTAGCGGGCTAGCATTTGACTGACACAGTTTGGGTCAGTCCTTTCCTCTCGCAAACATCCCCCTCATTATCATGCACGGGGTCGAGGCTGGCGTGAGAGGGGGTGAACAGTCCTCCCGAGGGTCTCGATCGGGGTAGTAGCAGGGGGAGTGACGAGGACATCCATGGGGGAGAATCCAAGGACTGTGCCCCCTGTGATGGTCCCCCTGACAGCCAACATGGCTGCCCAGCGTTAATTAGTGCTGGCCTTCCCCAGTCACCAAGGTTATTCACGTCCCTGGGTCATTTAACACGCTGCCTGCTTTCTGCTTGCTCTTTTCTCTGCCAGCTGTGCCACTTTGTCTGGCAGAGTGGAATCACGCCTGGTGATGCAGGGCATTAGACGTGTGACTTTCATGTTTTCACCTAATGTTTGGTGGCCTGTTTGTTTTGTCGTGTGGTGCTGAGATGTGAACGGGTGACATGTTTGCATTCATCAAAGAGATGTGACTTTTATTTTCGTGGCTTAAAATGACTTCAGACCTCATTTGCTTTTACAATAATAATGACAAAGGTTTTCTTTCATTGTAGATTTACCCTTGAAAACAATCTTTACCCCAAATCTTTTATTTTCGTGGCTTAAAATGACTTCAGACCTCATTTGCTTTTACAATAATAATGACAAAGGTTTTCTTTCATTGTAGATTTACCCTTGAAAACAATCGGCTGGGTAAAGATTATAAAGCTGTTGGCAAGGCAATCATATAAAATATACCATGAGGAATATATTCTGTGATATGGGTGGTGAATCTGTGTCCATGAAAAAAAAGGATTACAATGATAAAAGGCAAAGCATTCTGTCCTATTGAGACTATTCTGGGATGTTTTTTAAAAAAAAGAGTCTAAGCTAGTGATCAGTGAATACAGGTGATAGTGCAGTGTATTTGTGTGTGTGTGTGTGTGTGTGTGTGTGCATATGCAAGGTCAAAGAAGGGACAGTAGTCAGAAAATTGGAAAGAAGGTTATTCTAAAATGTCTATCTAAATGTTCGAGTAAAGGCATCTATTCTAAAAATGTGATTTACCTCTGCAAAGCCAGCATATCCCTCTGTCAAGCTAATCACCATTGTTTCTCTGTTCTCTGTGCATCTTCCTCTCACTAAAAGGATTTCTTCCTCAATTTCCCAGTGCATTCACATAAGGCAAGCCTGTTTTTTTGTATATTATACTTTTATTACACGATTGCTGATATCTGAAAACATGTGGTTAAAATAATAAGCAGTCTCTCTGCAATGTGGAGCAGAAAACAGAACCAAATCATGCAATGATAAACATGACTTTTCCCCCTTTCCCAATCTTCCAACTCATTTGAACTTAATGCCGCATTCATCATTTTGATAAGCATCAGCATGCAGCCAATATGGTAGTGGAGGAAGGCAGATAGGAGAGCGAGGCCAAAGCTCGTTAGGGCCACCTATTATAACATTTAGGAGTGTTCTTAATAGAAACATGCCTCAGAGCTGATGGCTTTTAAAAGGAGAGGAGTTTTTGGTTTCCGTGCAGCACGTCATATCATTAACCACGAAAGGGAGAGTGCAGAGTGTCTCACATCCCTGCTTTCCGTCCCTTTTCCACATACATTAGTGTCCTCATGTCACATTTCATGTGTAGCGGAAGGGAAAACGCGTTGGTTCTCCAGCCGAATGTGGGCTAAGGGGAAAAAAGCTAAGCCTTGGGCAATCAGAGCAGGGGAGAGTCGTGGCATTAATGGTGATGAGTAGTGATCACAGACTCTGGTCATTAGACTAATAAGAGTGTATTTAAATTAGCCAGGGATGTTTTTCCTTTCTCTTTTTCCTACTCCCCTTCTCTAGCCCCCTTCCTGTTATTTTCATTGTCATGCATTGGAAAACACATCCACATATTTCGATCAGAGTTCCTCTCCCTTCATTTCCTTAACGCAACAACTAATTAAATGAGGCGCTCCTTCCTAATTAATAATTATTTTTCTTCTGTCAAGCGGAAGAATCCGTTGGGGGTTTTTTGAACCTCAATTGTTATATTTATATTTAATTGATTTTAGGCATTTTTTTATGTTGAGACCATCCTGAAAAGGTCTAATAAAGTTGAAATACGACTAGAAAGAAAACAAAAGCACAGGGAGAAAGCTGTTCATCTAATTTGAATATTTTTTATGTAGAAATAAAACAAATGACCACTACTTTCTATGATATGTTATTTCCATGGTAATCATTTAACTGGAATCTCCTTGAATCATCTTGCAATGAAATTTAATGACCCTCCCGCATACTTAAAATACATTTCTCGGCCAGTTTGACTCATCTCTTTCTTCTCCTCAACAATACCTTGTAATAACAGCACTGCAGCATGTTTGCTTCCCCTTTCTCTCAATCAATGGTCGTTATTGAGATAAGATAATGGGTACATGTTTTATAGTTTTTCTATTGTTTATCTGCCTAAGCTTACTGTAGGTGTGTACTTTGTGCAACTCTCTACATAAAGTGGCTGAGACCTTGTGCATTTAAGCCTCAGATATTATGGATGATAACATTTACACAGCAGTAATTTCAGTAACTCAACAGCCTCAACAACAATTATACGTAAAGTTCAACATTGCTATTGCACATATGTTTACTATCTAACCAAAAAAAATATTTTGGGAATGATCTTTATCTTCTCTGTAAGCCCATCAGTTTCTATTATGGCTTATAATGCCACACATGAGTCGTGTTTCTGCAGGTAGAAGCAGGATAAAGGTCTTTGCGGTCTGTCTGCGTTTAAGCTGGGCCCGGCCCGTGTGTACAGTGATCATGGCCGACAGTACCACTGGCTACGGTGTGATCAACAAGGTGCCTCCAGTGATAGCAGGCTATGTAAGAGGCATACTCTCTAATTTCGACCCAAACTCCTCTCTTCTGGCTTTCAACCTGCTTCACAGATGAGCAGCCGTTTGGGCACAGCGGCACAAGCTCCAGTCTGAGCTCACTAGCTCTGCTCCCTCCAGTCTGATGCTTCAGGCGCTGGTGTGATTTTGCAGGCTGACAGTGACCCTGGCAGGGATGTGGTAGGACCTCTCTGGTCCTCTCCTCTCTGGAAATGTCCAGGGGGTTTATAGGGGGGTTAGGGTAGGGTGGTTGCTGGGGGTCAGTTTATATTGTGCCTCTCTCTGCCCCATTCAGCTCTGTGGTGACCTTGCAGGCCTGCTCTGCCCACTGGGGAGAACAAGGGAAGGGGAAGTGGAGGGTCATGATCCCTGCGGTGCACGTGTTGGACCCAGATGCTAACACAGCCTGACGAGGGTCTATTGGAAACATATTCTCCAGGCCCTCACCACTTTAGCCTGCTCTTTCCTTCTCTTTTCTTTGACCTGATGGAGCTGAGCAGCGATAGCTGACCTTTTCCCTGACACTGAATTGTTCCGCCCAGCACCATAGGATCACTGTTTACACACCCCTGGCTAGACCCTTAGGGACGAAAGTGTGCTGCCTACACCATGTAGGCAGCACACATACAGACGCACACGCACTGACACACACACACATACACAGGTCTCACCAAAGCACACTGTTTCATGGGCGCTCTATTCCTCTCTTTAAGTCCTTTGTTTCGGAAAATTGTTTTTATGTGAGCTCACCCTGGAGACGACTGTGGAGAAATGTCTGAATACATAATCGACAATGTCTTATTGTGCTGAACCAATTGGGAATCCTCATATATTCACAATCTGACACATGCTCAGGGTTTCATGTGCTGGAACTGTTTCTTGCAAGCTCATATTAGGACCAGATACACTGTCTGGCCCAAATAGCACAAATGTGTTTCATTGTTTGCACCGTAACTCCCCAAAAGCCAACTTTTAAAGTTCTTTTGTGCTTTTGTTTGTTTGTTGGAAAGCTCGTAATTTTCACCACCAAGACAAGAGGGATCTCCATCAAAGGGGAGCAGTAGAGTGGATGGACGGAGCAGAGTGTGTGTGATGCTCCAGTGCTTCGCCACAGTCAGTCCTGTAATCTCCCATCTGGAATGTGTAAATCAAGACTCTGTATATGCTCAACTCTGCAGCCCTGACAGATTTATACAGCCCAAGCTTGTGTTTCTAGGGCTCCAGAGGCAAAGAAAATGTAAACTTTTTGAAACAGTTTATCACGGGGACCGGTGCCGTTTCAAAGGCTGGAGATCATAACCGCTGTGGGTGAGAAATTGGTTGTTTTCAGGGCTCCAGATTCATGTCCGTGAGTCAGTGCTGGCAAGCGTGGACATACAGTGGGGTAACTGTCCAATATGTAATAAAAGTGAGGTAAACCTGAAGGCTCATATTTGACGTCATAGGCGAGTTTTTTTTTGTTTTTCTTCAGGTATCTTTTCTACTGCTCTTTATAAAATATCAAATACATGGGAATTAGTCTCAGTATGTGCAGATATTCTTAACTATTTGAGCTTTTAACGCAGGAGATGGAAATATTTATATGACTTTTTTGGCTCAGTGACTATTTCCCTCCTCTCCCCCCGAGTTCGAGGTCACAACTTTAAGCAGCGCGTGCGTCTTGTTTGGTGTCAGGGTTGGAGCGATTGAATGGAGGCGGCAGGGGAGCTGACATCTAACATGAAGGTTAAGTGACAGACGGGGCACAATAAGGTCAGCATCGGCGTGTCACCCTTCCAGACCTCTCAGGAACAGAGCGGCAGGAAAAGGCCCAGTCAACTGCTTGCAGATGTGTCTGGACGCATGTTTCACTGACAAACACGAGGCAGGCGCCGCTCTCTGATGGTACCACTGGTCACTTCCAATCTACATCTAGCTGGCAGAGAGAGCTGCAACACTCCAGTCAGAGTGTGTGTGTGAAATCTCAAACACCCAACTCAACTGATTTTGGCCCTTGACGGAATATTTTGACCAATCTCCTGATAGCTTACATATTTAGTTGAGCTGTGTAGCTCAGCGACTATGATTTATGTTAGTTTTGTTAAACTTAGCAATGCTTTCAGATAGTACGAGAGTTTTTTCTCTTTTCTTCAAGCTCCCAATATTTGATGGCATGTTTTTTGTTGATCTTTTCATCTTTTTTCATGTAAATGAATTTGTTGTTGAAGAAAAGAGATGCTTTTCAGTATGTGCTCTCTTCAAAGCACCACTGCATCTCTGGCAGCTGTTTTTAATGTATTTTTTACAAACACGGGGAACCTACAGCATGACTTCCCAGAGGAAAGACAATCCTGCAAAAGAACCGGCAGTCTTAGCTTCTGACTGTGGCAAATAAACTGGTAGGTTCAGAGGATGCAGGGGCATCAAAGATGAGAGTAAAACAACACATCTTTTTAAAAAATTATTAAATAAAAATAAAATGTTGCAAGGACAGTTCAGCAGCGGATCGACATGAATAATGTGCAGATAAACAGTGAGTACATTTTTACTAAATACAATTTTGAGACACTTATACTGTTACTCTTTCTCATACAGTAATATTTTGATACTGTACCTGTGTATAACCATTTTAAGGTGTTTAAGTAGGTAGGTGTTTAAGTTAGGTAAATGATTTACTTTTTTCTCTTCAACATTAAAATATGGCTTACGTAAAAATGATCCAGCAATATAACATACTGTATATATTCATTCATGGCACCCTTACATACTGAGTACTTCTTATTTTAAGTATACTTTGCTGACTTTAGTAGCATTTGGCTATTAAGGTTTGAGTGCAATTTTTCACCGTGGTTTTGATGTTTTCTCTTAAGAAGGCAATCTGAATTATTTGCACCCTCATAACAGCTTCTTTGAGGGTTATTTAAAATAAAATGGAGTAGTTAGCAGTAATTTAGTGAACACAAGTTTTGCAATTTAATCTGTGGGTGCTTCATATAATCTGAGGGTGCTTAGCAACCTTAAGCACCCCTATAGCACTGGGCCTGCACAGTGCCGAGGCTCAGAGAAGAAGAAATACATTTCTGTGTTCGACCTCAGGAAGTATGAGTTAGTAAGATTGAGGTTTTATTGGCAATTAGACAACAAGTACAGATACAGCGGGGATGGTTGAGTACATTAACACAAGTGCAAGTGACACTAACAAACCAGCAGAAAGCAACCACGGTGGGCAGGCTAAATAAGCACTAAGGGGGTCCTCTCCACTTACTGATCACTTAATTGAGAGGGGGGAGACACTGAACTACTCATGGGGAACACATTGGGGGCATCTGCTGGACAGGTAGGACAGCACACTGATCTGAAAGAAAGGAAGAAAGGAAGAAAGGAAAGAAGGGGGAGCACAGAGAGGAACCGTCAACAGAGGGAGAAACAGAGTAGGCTTCGTCCACCTGTGACACGGCGAGGTATTGGGTAATGTTGTGGTACTACAGTCCGTCATTCCACACAGACAGCTTCTGGCTTTCAAAGGCGGCATCATCAAACCCTTTGCGATTCCCTCAGATGCCTGCGAGGTGTCAGAGGAGAGGAGAGAAAAGGAGACAGGTCCTCTCTGTCCTGACAAACTGACGCAAGTGTTTGTGAAAGGAGGAGGGAGCACACTTCTGCTGCAGTTGCCGTCTCTGGTATGTGTACATAAATACACACACAAAAACACACATCCAGCAACAGCAGCCTAGAATGGTGAAAGCATTACATTGTGTATTGATGAACCCGCTGCATGCACAAACAGCTCCTCCACCCTACCCTTTTTCGAGGCACTTTAGACAATGAAGACCACAGCCTTTAAGCAGCAACCTAGGCCCTGAGAAGAATAGCAGTGTATGTGTGTGTATATGTGTGTGTGTGTGCACATGTGGTTTTTGCGGTGTGTGTGTGTGTGTGTGAAAAGACCCAAAGGTGAATTTTCGGATTGTCTCACCAAAAAGGAAAAAAAAAGAATATCTGTCAGTATTTTCTGTCCTCTGTCATCATCTCAATTTTTTTCCCACAGTTCCAAGTCTTGTTTTTGCCTGATTGTGTGCACCTATTGATTGACAACTGGCTCCAGAGCCACTCAGGCCTCTTAAAATACCAGGCCGGGGCTTCAGGTTTCAGGCCCCGGCCTTGGGCCCCGCTATTGTATTGTCTGCGTCTGGAAGGCTGGCTCCATTAGAGCCCATCCCAGTCAGTCCCATTCAGCCCGCCTGCTTTGTGTACCTCCACCTCAGCCGCCTGCCTGCTACCCACAGGGCCCGGGCTAGGTGGGGCTGACAGGGTGTCAACACTGACAAGAACATGGCAGTTAGGAAGAGAGACAGGTAGACAGCACACAGGCCCAGGCGCCTATCATGGCAGCCATTCTCAAGAGTCTTCCCTTTCTGACGCCCTCTCACTCGTCTTTTGTCCCCCATGATGTTGGCATTCTGTTCTGCTTGTTACAACTTCACAGGTTCCCGAGCCGGGTCGTTTGCAGAGGGTATGGTGGCTATCACTCCGAGCGTGTGAATGGCATTAGCTCACATTTCCCATATTTCCCACAAAATGAATAGGTATGTGGCAGATGCAATTGAATCTCCAGCATTGTTTGTATAGTTATAGTTTGTATAGTTTTTTTTCAATTGAAATTCTGAACAGTGTTTATGTTTCAACAAAGTGCAAAGTGATACAGTGACCTGGATATCCACTGTTACACTTTTATTATGTATACAGTGTCCGAAATGAACTTTCTGACTCACTAGACACGGGGTAGATGACAGATGAAATCCACCCAAGCGTATTTTTTACCAGCTAAAATACTAAATTATATAACATGTCATTGATTGTCACTGAGATAATAAAGCAGTTTAATAAATGGTTGGTAACAGCAGATTTAGCACGGTAGCTGATGTCCTGTACTATAGCCAGTGCTGCTAAACATGGAGCGCACGACACAGCACAGTTTCACAGCGCTGTTTAGACATGCGTAAATAACATATAGAGTAATGTGTGTGTCCAACTCCAACACAGTGCACACTTAAATTGTGGCACAATGACACAATAATGTTTGCTTGAGTTTGCATGTCTTAACAATATACCAGCAACAGTGTGATTACATGCGTTTTTCTTCCTTGAGTTGAACATGTCATCTCCGCCCTCTGCCCTACCTGACATTTTAATCAGGCTGAGTTGTTGCAGTGCCACATCCTCTTAGCCAACAGTCTCATCCAGAGAATGCATGTAATGAAATTTGCCCTAAATCATGGACATCAGGCCGGAGGTCCAAAAGGTTAAGAGGAGCACGGGGTCAGGTCCCATATAACGCTCCCTGGGCAGAATTAAAAGGGAAAGGCTTCCTTTGTCCAAGCCGCCCCACAGGTCAAGGAGGTCAGAAGGTCAGTGTCAGGGGGAAGACCCGGCTCCTCCACCCTCAAATGTTACAACCAACCCCCCCCCCAAAAAAATCGAAGGTGCCTCCCCAAAAATTAGTGTTGTTTTTGATGGTCAGGGTTCAGCTGGGGGCACGCTGACATGATTCAGCGTGCCTTAATCGGGAGAAGAGGAAGTCCATCTCTGCAAATACACACACTTCTGAGGTCAGAGGACAGCAGGAGCACCTGTGACATTATTGCCAGTGACTGCACGTGTTTGCGTATGAATGTAGATGACATAGGGACAAGAGGTTTTGAGGAGCAAATTGGATTCATGTCAGACCTTCGGCTTATTGATAAAGATGACAGATGCTCGCATAGGCATGGCGGACCAGATTCAGACGTTAACACAGTTAACTGCTATTTGCTCACAGCGCTATTATTCTAAATGGCATTATGGTGGGATGTGTGGCTGCAAGACATACTGGTGTGCTGCCGGTGGTGTGTGTTTGCTTGTGTGTGTGTACAAGTTTTAATGTCTGAACTAGGAGCTGCTGGTTCCAATATTGAATGGGTATACAGGCCAAATGGAAACAGTGGCAGCTGATTGAGACAAATGGTGTTGAGGCCTGATGCCTCAACTGGGAGAGAGAAAGAGAGCAAAAGATGGACACGCTCTGTGTAATGATATCAAGCTTGATAAATGCCACATTAGTGCTTTTGTTGCCTCCAAAGACATACTGAAACACACTTTAAATAGATGGCTAACACAGCGTCAGGGAAAGAAATAGCAGATAGTTAATTTATCTGAAAATGTTAAATACAAACTAGTGTGTTCGCTGATAGAAATCCTCAGACAAACAGAACAATCAGATAAAATAGTTTGCGTCTGGTCTCGTGTCTTCGGGGCAGATCAAGAGATGTCTGCCATGTTTACGTGGAGTGACCCTCATTCTTCTTGTCCATCCCAAGGGCTCTCCCTTAACGTCTCTCTCTTTGTGTCTGCCTCTGCCCTGCTCTCTCTTATCTGTCCGTCTAAGCTTGTTGACCCTACCTGCGTTGGTTAGTCATCCTCTCCAGGCGTCACTAAGGCAATTTCAGGGATGACCATAAATCAGCTGACAGTCTCTGCTATCAGTGAGTGACACATTCAACATCTAAGCAAAGTTTAATGGTGAGCTATAAACATTTATGAGTATACCTTTCGTGTGCAACTCTCTGCTCAAGTATCTCTTCAGACCTCTATCAGTGACTCCTTATCACGCATGCGGTGTCACAGATACGAGGGAATGGAGACAAAATGAGCCAGTTTGTTCACCTGAATGCTTGGACCCACATAACCTGTTGGTTAACTTCGTCGTCATCTTTCCGGTGAGTATTGATTTTTTCTGCCAAGGTGATTGAATTGCTGAATAGTTGCGGGTCAAAAGGCACTGATAAGGAAACAGAAAGGTGTGAAAACACTCCTGCGAAAAACAGAGACACACGGGTGCGTATTGTTCTGAGTAAGAGGAATATAAAATAATCCAAGAGATCTGTTTTTACAACACTCCCACTTTGTAAACGCTTTAGTCTGATAAGAGGAAAGAAAAAATGTTGATTGGTGTGGACGCCCCAGTCTTCACAACTTCACAGTCTTAACAGGAACTGTTTAATAAGGTTCCCGATGAGCAATATGTGCAGCTCTGATAAATAAATACATGAAAAAGTTAAAGAAAAAAATAAATTGATATAAGAAATGTTTATTATGCAATATTACAACAGAGTACAATTTTTCCCCTACATTGTCCCAAGATGCCGAAACCAAGACAGAAAAGAAAAATTCAACAAAATTTTCCAACAAAAATCTTTAAAATTCAACATTAATTAGTACAAACAGAGTCAAAAACAACCATCCACATCCAAATATTAAAAGCCAACAATGACGAACATAATTAATTTGCATCACATGACAGAGGATAAGAGGCACATTGTGGACAGGTCACCGGGCCATCAGAAAGCTTCAGACCCGCTGATAAACATATCAACGTATTCACGCCTCAGAGCAGTTGGACTGTCAGAGGTAAAACTCCAGACAGATAGGACCCATTTTTTTGTGGGTTTGAGAGTGGGTTTGAGAGTTTGAGTGCTGGTTTGAGAGTATAAACAGCTGAACAACCACAGCGAGCCTCGAAGCAGCAGCAGTAGCTTTTATTTTTTTTGTCCATTTCTTGAAGTTTATAGTGTTCAAACAACATCTGTTCCTTTATCTTATTGTTTTCCTTGTGTTTTAATTAAATGCTATCATGGCATGTCTCTGTCGTAGTTTGATTTATTTCCCTTGCACAGGGTGATCTGTTGTGTTATTGACATTTTGTACAGTACACTGCACCAAATAGTATACAATTACAACGATGCAATGTAATTTCATGTTACCATCAAGCATAAAAGAAACCATTTCCCCACGGTGCAAAACAAAATTATCCAGAACTGCTCTGTCCAGCGGGTAGCTTTCGATGCCATAGATCAAAGGTGGTGGTGGTGGTGGTGGGGGGGGGGGCAGGTGTGACCGCGTGGGTTTAATTAGAGCGTCAACACCACCACACTGCACCGGCCAGCTGATAAGGAGAGCAGACAGATGACAGGAGGCGTGCGAGGCCGGCTGGAGACAGTCTTATCTCAGAGCGGAGAAAGACTGCAGCCGCCCTGGCTTCCTCACGCAACGGAGGGAGGGGCAGAGGAGGAAGATGGGGTAGAGGTTGCGATAGGCCAATTACCTGTGAGTCATCGGTCTCTTCTTCCCATGCTCCGCTGATAGTCGAGCAAACTGGCACGTGTCACGTCCGTGTCAGAGGTTTACGCCGTTACCTACGAGATCTCAGTGCCACCTTGTGTTGTAGGAATGTCTCTTTATTTTTTGATTGAGGGTTAGATTTGACCCTTAAGTGTCGAGTAACTTTGAATTCTAGGGAAAACCCAGCTCGCTCTCCACCAAGGATGAGCCCCACAGCTTTACAAGGTTGTCTCGAAAAGCGCTGCTGAATCAATGAGCATGCTGCACCCTTAACAAAGAATTTCCTGAATTCAAATTGTATTTACAGTCCTACAGCTCTATACAGGCTATAAGAATAGAAATGAAATGTAAGTAATAGTTTTTAATCTAACATCAGAAGGGTGAAAGGGTTATGATGCGAGTTCAGGGTGCAGAATGAGTGAGAGGATGGTGAGACAGCTGTTCAATCTGTTTTTTATCTATTCTGGAAGAAAGGCATCATATGAAGTGTGGGTAAATGGATGGCCATCTATTTCTGTTTGTGTATACTAACGTTTATGGGGATATTAAGTCTGTGCGTGAGATATCCATAAAAGAGAAAAAAATCTATAGAGCGCCACTGCTATTGCTCTGTCTGTGTGTGTGTGTGTGTGTGTGTGTGTGTGTGTGTGAGTGTAAGAGAGAGAGACGCTCTGGCTCCTAGCTGTCTGCGCCTTGCTCCCCGCCGCTCACTGCACACCACATTATTTTTAACCCACTGCCTCCGAGAGGAAGCAGGAGACGCTTGGGCCTCTGAAGTCCAGCACAATGAGGAATAAGCTCACACACACATGGACACACGGACACACACACACACACACACACACGAACAGTCACTGAGTCGCACACGTGTGCTGAAACACCTAGACACACACACCAGCTTTTGTCATCTGCCAACAGACAATGCCAGACGCACAGACAGACATTACACACTTAACTTACACATTTCCTTTCAGCACCAGACATCCATCCTCCACTCATCGCAGACGACAGTCCCGTCTCACGCGGACGACGTGCCTTACCTTGCGCCCCGCCCGTCTCCTGGCTGTCCCTGTTGACCCAAATCCAGCAGGTCACCCTGGGTCAGTGGGCTGTAAATGAACTGATACTAATTACAGTAAACAGCGCCACATCAGAGCGCGTGTTCCTGCATGTGTGTTTGCATGCATGCTTGCAAGCGGTGAAGCTGGACGGGTTTAATTCACGGAAAAGGGAGGTCCGCACATCAGCCCCGAGCGGCAATCAAGAGTGTTTAATTGTTCATGTTGATCGTCGCGGGTGGAGGGGTGTTTGGGTTTTTAAGGCTGAGGCCTCTCATCTATTTTCTTACTTCCTCTCTTGAACACTTAATCATCATCGTGGTGATTGGTGTTTGGATTTGGGTTCTGTGTGCCGGAGCACAAGTAACATGAAGAAATGAAATGGATGGAGTTTCGACGCTGTGTTCGCTCCGTGCGTGTGTGTCATGCACGGATGATGTCACCGAAAATATTTTGATGAAAGCCGCGAGCCACCTGTTGATTTGGCCTGTTATTGCACGATTCCCTCTCCTCCTCACCCACCGTCTCACATGACTCCACGCTGTCTAATTGACTCCACTCCCTGTAACTCACCCAATCAAACGCTCCCATGATATCTCACTGGGAAAGCGACTGACTGACTGAGTGGTGCCTTGTAAGTATTTAACCTCCTGCAGTGGAGACACACACACACACATCAACCCAGTCACTCAGTCAAGGCAGAAAATCAGATTGACTCAACCTCTAAAGGCAGTGCCATTGAAATCAGATTACAGATGAGGTAGCCCACAATTTCCAGAGCACCGCATTCACCACAAGCGCTTTGGCCTTGAAAACATACACCTCTTCCTCTCTCTCTTTCTTTCTCTCTCTACACACATTCTCCCGCACACACACATACACACAGTCACTTGAAGGGAAAAGTGATCAACGGGGAAAGTGATGGCTGGGGGAAAATTGAAGGTAATTAAGTCCAGCCCTCCTTGTCTGAATCGATGAGATGAGGGGTCGCAGACCCATCTCGCGTTGCACTTTCCTGTTAGACCCCCTCTCAGCCCCCGCTTCCCTACCTTTCTATTTACCTATAACCTCATACATAAACGCGGTATGTTTGCAAATCTATTTATGAGTTCCTTGAAGGTTGTGAGGTTTATGAGCACGACCCTGAGCACAGACGTGATTATTCCTTCGCTCTGGCTTTATGTGCATTATTGTAGCGGCCCTCAGTTCTCTCCATGAGGGCTGATGTTGACATCCTGCTTCACAGCCTGTCCAGCCGCCACAGTGTGTAGCCAAACGCCCTGAAAGTGTCTGCCACATTGTTCTCCCACTTGAAAGTCAGCAAAGCTTTGTCAGCGTCCTCTAGTGTAGCCCTTTATCGTATTCACACGCTGTGCTGTATTTTTAGCCCATCCAAGTCCGTTCCCTTTGTTCCGGCAATTCTTGAGCAATCTTTCAGACCCCCCCTCCTCCTCCACCTCTTCCATTGTATTTTTAGACAAAGGTGAAAAATGGCAGACCTGACTGGGAATTATGGAAGGACCTTCCCCTTGATGAGGGCTGGGTCTATCTGAGGAGAGGGAGAAAGAGCACTGAGACAAGACAAGTCATGTCAGAGGACACTGGACCTGGCTTGCCCATTGGACTAGACATTGTGGATTCAAATATTATATAAATAAACATATATATTTATATTTTAACATAACTTGAATAAAATATATTTCTGACTGGTGTGGGTTTTAATGTGGGTTGATTTATTTTGCAGTTGGACTGAATTTAATGGAAAATTTTGACATTTTTGGAGGCACACTTATTATTATACGCGAAATGAGAAAGCAAATACTTCTACGGCGTTTAGGTTTATAACACTTTCAGTTCTATCCCACCTGAATCTACGCTGGTTGCCGACCAAGAAATATTCTCCCTGTAAAATGCAATTTGTTAATTTTACACTGTTTTTGTAAAAATGGAAAAGAAATATACTTAATTAGTGGGCTTAAAGGGTGCTGGTAGGGAATTTCTTTTTGTACCATACCAGGCTTGCAGTTTCCTCCTGTTTGCAATCTTTGTGTTAAACTAAGTTCGCTGGCAGTAGCTTCGTATTTAGTGTCCAGCCATGAGAGTGGTATCAATCTCCTCATCTAACTCATGAAGCATATTTACTGAAATGTCAAACTTTTGCTTTAATCGCAGACAATGAGTGAGCATTGTTAGTATGGAGACTGGCAGCATTTGCATTCAGTTCATACAAATATTCAATTTGGTAAGTAGACTGTTTTAGAGAGATGTCAGAAGATGTATATAAATTGAATTCAAGTCGGTATATGTGCGCGCTGCCATGCTGCCAGCAGCCGTGACTAGAACCTGTGATCTGGGCAAGGAGTCAGAACATTTCCACATATCAGGAACAGTATAGTGAAAGAGGATGCCTACCATAATCTCATAAAGTGGGAGACTTTTGGCATCATGCTAATTGAGAAAATGCATCAATAAGTCGCGGCCTAACATATTAACAGCATTAGTAAGATTTAATATACAAAGCATGTCTGTGCCAGGCCTGTGTTTTCTTTATCAAACAACTAGCATAGATGCATGGCGACATAAACTGCCACAGTAAAATGGTGTGGCAAAACACAGCGGCATGTTTGCAAAAGCCCCATGTGTGCTATGAGTATTTGTCCATGTGGATGGGAGCGTGTTTGTTCTGGTCTCAGAGTAACAGATACAGCCAGATCCATTCCATAGAGAACGTTTTACTCCGAGGCTTAATTATTTTTTTTCTAGTTAGCCCTGACTTGGGCTAAAGAAGGAGAAGGGGGTGTGGGGTATGAAGGGGGGGGAGTCAAGCCACTACTTCAACAATCCATGTTAAGGCGACCGTGTTTCATTTCCTGGTGCCTGCTCTAGTTCCCCTTAAATAGCATTACCTGTTGAAGCCAGTTAAATCACCGACAGCATGATTAGAAGGCCACTGAGGACCCAGAGTCTGGGCAACAAAGCACGGACTAGCCTTTAATTCAATTTATCTTTATAAACATACACATCTGCCTCTGATTTACCACAAAGTTTCGAGATGTCTTTTACTGCTTTGACAGAAAAGTTTGGGCTCAATTTACTTTCTAACTAAAAAACACTCTCTCCTTCCAGCACCACCTATATCTGGATATTGATCATTTTGCTCATAATAAGGTCTAAGGTAGTGAGTGCAGTATAAAACAGTACATAAAATATAGTCCTAATGGTGCATTAATGACTAGGATCAAAAGACAACCGTATTAGTCAGAATGATATAAATTTCCTGGGTCAGTTAGTGGTTAATGAGGATGTATGTTTTCTGAATGTATCAGAGCAGATATAGTAAAATATAATTTTGATGAATGAGTGCATCTGTGCTCTTTTGTTGGTTCATGATATTTTGCAGAAAATCATATGAGCAGTGGATTTTTACATCATTGTAGACAAAAGATTACCACTAACCAGACTTTTTTCCACATGCATGAACACAGCAGAACTAATATTTGCATAATGTTTACATTTAATATTCTAATTGAATTCACACATACCTCTCAAATTAGCATTTGAAGCATTGCCCAAGTCATAATTAGCTTTCCTTTGTGATTATACCTTCAATACGAAAAACACTCACAGACAAAGACAATAAAAATGTACCCCGTTCATTTGATGTGACTTTACATAATATAGTATGTAAAATATCCCATAATACCTACATTTTCCCCCTGTTGCTCCATCCTCCGTCACCCCTTCACCACATGGGACTTGTGGAGGTGAAAGAAACAGATGGGTGCTGGAGGACATCAGCTGTGGCCCGTTAGCCAGGTCACCACTCCAACCATTGTCACAAGCAGACTCGAGCCTCATGTCTACATTCTCAGGTCATGTTCTGGAAGTGCGGGGTCGTGCCCCTTCACTCCCACCCCCCACCAATGAGTTAGGAGCCCAACGCGATGTAATTACAGCCATTTGGTTAGGGACTAGTCGCAGGGCTGGCAAGTGGTCTGCAGTCTCCCGTGCCTGTCTCCCCAGACGAGGCTACTCAAACAAGGGCCGTGACCTACCTTTGTCAAACACAGACGTGTGAGACTATTGGGTGATCAGCGGACATTTAGAGCAGACAGCGGACACAATGGAACAGGTTTTTGTTGTACAAATGGGATTTATTTATTGTCTTGCACATTTGTTGCGAAAAAAAAAAATCAATGTTGAAAATGTATTTTTGGAGATAATGTAAATGGGGGAAAACACCACGCTGCACCATGCTTGGTGGGCCACAACCATGCCACAGATCATTAGGGTGTTATCGGTGGCTGCATCAAAGGATGGGCAGAGGGAAAAGTGTAACAAATCCTTGGTGCTTTGGGTATGATAAGCATCATTTATCACTCAGAGTGCTGCTGGCCCATTAACAACCACGGCTCCATTAGCACTATCAGCAAGGCTTTTATAATGCCTTGTCTGCCCACATCTTTACGTTTGTATGAGGAAATCATTAAACATTGTTTGTGTGAGACGGATGCATCTAACAGCTAGGCCATGTTCTCTGGGGTCCTGGTGGGTGGAGATATGGAAACAGTTTTGATTTCCATTCGTAACAGCAGTGAAAGTTCTGAAATTATGCAAATTTTGCTGTTAAGACATACAGACGGTCTGTGATGTGAGATGAAAATACTGAAACAAAAAGAAGCCAACAGCTAAGCAGATACAAAGGTGTGAGGAAGAAGGTGGACATTGTGGTATCAGTGGGATTCTGGAAACTGCTAGCTCAGCACTATCAACTTCATTGTTTCATCCTTTGGTTATGTTGTCTGTGTTTGCAGTGTGTGTTAGGCTGCACATGTGTGCTTGTGTTTTGTTTGTTTGCATGTTTACTCTTAAGCTGCAGTGAATTTGGCTATCTGCATATTTGTTCAGATGCCTTAGCACGATGGGAACAACAAAAGGAGGAAAAAGGATTTAATGATGCAGATGTTGCCGTGCTTCATTTTGGCAGGTAATATACTGCCACATGATACGATCTGCAGCTGGCTGTTAAGATAACTTAGCCTTATTTTGAAATGGCTTAGTTAGTCCTGTATTTATACACATTGTGTTTGGATAACAGTGCATCACAGGTAATGATAGGCACAACAAATAATGTCATGTGAGATCACAAAAAGAGATTTTGCAGCTGTGTTATGAAGCCTGCATACCTGCTGGGTGCTGGCACATTTATTTTGCGCATTGTGAGACGTCAAACTCGGTCTGTTTAGGACTTTGTTATTCAGGAATATGGCCGTGCACAGAAACAACGTCACAGTCAAGAGCCTAAATTCTGACAACAGAAAGAAAGTTAAATTCTTTCAGTTAAAAATGAGCTACCTGTAGCCATAAAGTCTATTTTTTGTTTTTGGAGGATGAGCCCTGTGGCCTGTAATCAGGACCTGTTCGTGTCCTAAAGGAGCTGAATAGGTTTTAAAAGGGAAAGGGCTGAACAGTAATTACCATCTGACCCCAGCTTCGGCTAATGGGGGGTGCTGGGTATTATAAGTACGGGGCGAGGGGTGGGGATTAAGAAAAGGGGAGGGGAGGCCTCTCGCTCAGACAGAAGATGAAGACAGTTATGTTTGTATGAACAGACACTGGAGTTCATTGTCCTCCACACTTCCTGCGCCCCCCTCCTCGCCAACATTAAATGACCCCCTGCTCAATCTGGTGAGGTATCTTCACCCGCGAATATATGCACACACACACACACACACAGAGACCGCATTCTGAACACACAAATACACATGCATGCACACATCCTCTTCTCCTGATCAGATGACATCATTAACAATCATTACTGGGACACCAGGAAGTGCAGAGATCTCCGGCTCAGAGTCTGGCTGCACGGGATCAGGTTAGCCTGCCCGAGATGAGAGATTTGAAGAGGAAAGCAATGCAGTCAACCAAAGCTATTTTACCTCTGGACTTCATTAATACCTCGGCACTAACAGAAGCCACAAAGAAAAGATGGTAAAACCCGAGAGAAATTCCAACTCACCATCATTTCCCGTAAAATTGTTGTTAAAAATTCTTCCTGAATGCTGTAAATTGATTTTCCCTTGTTTTGATTTCTGCATGAAAATCAAAAACATGCTTGAAGCTGTTTGTTTCTGACGGTCTTAAAAATGTAAGAGGGACATCCAGATGGCGGCTTGATCAAATATTAAAGCATATTTACAGAATTACACAAGCGTATACTTTACATATATTTAATTTAGGGCTCCTCTGATGTTGAATATTTCATCGGAATGGGTGATCAGTGTTTTCTTATCCCGTCAATTTAAACTGGTCACAGCGCTCTGAGGTTTCTGTGGCCAGGTTGGTGATTTGGGCTGGGGCTGGTGTGTGGCGTGTGCTGGAACCACGGTTCCTCGGAGTGAAAGGCCTTCCCTTCGGGCCCAGAGAAAGCTGACACGCCAGGCCTGGGTTTGTCAGTGACAGGCCCCTGGCAGGAAGCTTGTCTGAGACCATGGGCGTCTCAGTAGCTGTTCTTGTATGACACTAACCACAGCTACCACAAGACAAGCAATACCGCTGTTGCTGTCGGAGGCTATGTTACTGTGATACGATGCATGCAGACCTTTTCCGTGTGACAGAGGAGAGCGGCGAGTGTGTATTTGAACTTCTGTTGGTGGCTGCGTGCATGCATAGGTTCGTGCGATGCCACAAAAACATGTGCACGCACGTGTGTGTGTGTGTGGGATTGAATCTTTGTCTGCCAGAACGTGTGTGTGTATGTTTGTGTTGTGTGTGTCAGGATGCTGATCTAAATGCTCCACTAGGGAGGAGAGAAGAGTGACCCCTACTGTCAAAAAGGCTCCACACCAACTCCATACTGGGTACATGGTAACGCCAAAATGAGACAGTGAATTACCCTAAAAATAATCTATTGGATTAAAGGTTATCATTAAAACAGATTAGCATCTAACATGTACAGTTGTAGTATCAGAGTCATATAACTGTGTGCACAAGTTAAATCACTGTCCAGCATTTCACAAAGAATACAACATTTTACATGTGGGTTGTCTTCCCCAATAGCCTTCACCTCAGACAATGATCGTCAGTAAACATCACAGCCAGAGAAGTACTTTTACATGTTCCATCACCGTCCACTTGAGCTTTCAGTTTTTTCATGAATAGGGGCTATGATTGGAGCAGGGAGCGCTGGAAATCCTTTGAAAAGGGAAAACAAAAGGTCTCCTCTGCTATAATGAAGCATACCTCTCAAGAGACCGGACCTGGGCCTGACTCAACCTTTCACACAATCCACGGCCAACAATGCAACAAACCCTGCCCTCGCAAACCTACTATTGTACCGGAGTATGCCACAGCTGTGGAGAATCACATTTAGGTGTCAGAGGCAACAAATGTTTCTTTAATTGGAATAGAGGTATTAGCTCATGTTTCCTCCCCGTGCTTTATGAATCCCCTGTGTCTATTGTTTGGAAGTTCGCGTTGACGTCGCCTTGGCGGCTCCGGCTAATTGAGTGAGTGTGTGTTTGGACCAGGTTCAAGAGGAACTCGCGTCTCTTGGTTGTGTGTGTGGGTGGGTGGGAATAGTAGTGTATGTGTGCTTTTTTGTTGTTTTGTTTTTTTTTTCTCTATTTCCCAAGGTTGTGTCTGTCTACGTGCAGGAGCTGTGCATGTGACGCTGTGTCTCCACTGCTTCTCTCCTTGATAGTAAATCTTGTGCATTTTATTTATTCTAAATGTGCCCAAACACACTGTGACTCTGAGCCTGAGCAAAGTAATTTAGCCGTTTCACTCCATTTTGGAGAACCAGCCCCGTTTTCACTGCTGTCATCTAATCTGGTTTTCAGACAGATTAAATCAACAGCCCAACACAAACACACAATATTTGAATCCGAAAATTCTGGAAAATAACCCAAATCAAGATGCAGTTATAAGCATTAAATGATTGGAAGTTTCATATGCTTAATGTCCAAAATAAATATTTGACATGATTTGAAAAAGCGAGTATATCACCCAAAATATGTTGTTCCCAGCTCACTGGGCTTTGGGAGGCATAATCAGCTTTTGATTTACTATACAGATAAAAAGGAGGTATAGTCTAAGACATGTCCATGAAATATAAAGTAAAAGCTCCTTCTCAACCAAAAATATTTGTTTTTTTACCTCAGTTTAATGTGAAGGCAATTCCCTATTGGCCCGGTAAGTACCCGATTTTTTGCACTCTCCTAATCTTTCCTAATCTGAGGAGATAAGATTACTGGTAATCTAGGGCATCAAAGACACACCAATCCCTTTCCCTAATATGGGTTCTTAACACTGGATCAAGACAACTTGCCACAATCCAGGTCACAAGCGTGGATAAAAAAGATTAAGCAAAGGAGGAACTCTTGATTTTCCAACTTTCACTTCTTCATTAAATGCACTGTGTGTATTAGAAAGTGGAAGGTTCAATTAAGGTGTTTGTTAATCTTTCTAAATGCAGATATTCTGTTGAACTGAATGTCACAAACACGTAGGAAGGAAATATATTGTTTTGTCGATATCTTTGTCGAGTATTATGTATCTCATTATAAAATAAGATATATTATTAAAAATGGTATCTATATAACTTTAAGAAAGACTGGATTAAATTAATACACATATCGAAATGGTCATTTTAGCTCTGCTAATACTTATTTCAAATCCAAACACTTGCAGCAGTAGTCTGTGTGCCCTTGTTTTGATATTTGTTTATTTGAGCCAGAAATATTAATAATGCATAGAACAACAATGCCACTGCTGGAAATACTGC
This sequence comes from Scortum barcoo, assembly GCA_023238725.1. Taxonomy (NCBI): domain Eukaryota; kingdom Metazoa; phylum Chordata; class Actinopteri; order Centrarchiformes; family Terapontidae; genus Scortum; species Scortum barcoo. Next base: position 17,420,558 of record CM041545.1, read on the forward strand.
ATGTGTTTTTTTGATGAGGTTACTCATCTTATTTAAAGACCAACAAATGTGTTTACGGTATGAATCTTCAATCTGGTGTCTCAGATGAATAACACATCAATAATAATTTGAAGAAAATACAGTGTTTTTTGTCTCATCTTGAGAGGGAACAGGTGCTGCTGGCCACCGAGATCAGTGTCAGCCAGGGATTACAGCATGTGTCGCTGAGGGATTGGGAAGGCAACTCAAGAATTACTGTCATAGGAACTGAGATTACAGATATGGATTAGGAGCACAATAAGACGCAGATAGTGCTAAATTCACCAGATAATCTGTCAGCAGGCCTTGACAAAAATATTCTTCATGTGAAAACAGAATTAAGATGGATTTGTGCAAGTGCGTAAAAGCGTAAGGCGTGCAGTGTGTGTGTGAGAACTACTTTGCGTGCCTGTCAGTTGAGGTGTGGTCAGGATTTTTGCAGAGGCAGATAGACTTGATGGCAGTTTTTAAGTGAATGTCTACGACTAAATTACAACATAAAAAAAATGACTTATTTTATAATGGAATATATTTATATTTAATAGTATGACATTAGCATTTAATACATAGTTCTTGAGCTACAATATATAAAGATTTTCTCTTGTGTGTGTGTGTTGATGTGTTTGCGTTTCACACATTCTTTTGACTGTGACCAGATATCTGAGGTTCACTTGCCAAAACTAATGTGATCAGAGCACAGAGAAAGAGAGAGAGTGTGGACAGAGTATGTGTGCATGCAGTGGTGGACTGAGAAGTGAGTGGTTTGGAGAGAATTCATTAGCGTGTAGACAGGTGGCTAGTATTACACTCCACTAGTGAAAGTCAGCAGCCGAGCTGTCCTGTACTCAACTCTCTCACCCCCCTTTCTCTCTCTCTCTCTCTCTCTCTCTAATTCCCTTTCTCTGTGAGCAGTAAAGCTACACCGGCCTGGATGACATTTCCAAAGACAGCAGGCCACTGATTAGAAAATGGTCTGCACTGAAACAACAGCCTCCGATCTTTATCAAAGTTTAACATCCCCCCCCCCCCCCTTCTCTCTCTCACCCTCTCCCTCTCTCTCTCCAACCTTGCTATCTATCCGTCTCGAAGGCCTGTCTCTCTTGGGAGCCAACTATAAGTACTCCATCAGGCAAACCGCATTAGTGTAATTTCGTCCCAGGAAATTAGCAGAGCAGAGCGGCGCCAATTAGAAGTCAATAGCTGGCTTTATTAATCGAGCTAGCCATCGCACTTGATTAGATTAAGCTGGGGCTGAGCTCTGTTTGTGTGTGTGTGTGTGTGTGTGTGTCTTTGTGTGTTTATTCATCTGTGTTCGTGCCTGTCAGTGCATTGCTTGTGGACCCTTGGCTCTGCGTGTGTGTGTGTGTGGCCTCATGCAGAGAGCGGCAGGTGCTGCTGACTTGCTGATCCCGTCTCATTGTGACTGTCTGCGGCTCTGTCAGAGCTCAGTAATATGTTGATATTGACCCTCTTCGACTGCAGGCTCTTAGAAGACACACTGCAGAGGGGGCCGGAGCTGAAGGCATCAGTTAATGCAGAGACAAGCCAGCCAATTGGATAAATTAAACTGACATTATTATATTAACTTTTGTAATCATATAGCTGCAATTAGCGGGCCACATAAGGAGCGTAATATCATACTATCACAGTGTAAACCGTAGCAAACAGATGGGTATTGTCATGAAAAAAAACTATTTCACAGCTTAACTCCAATCTGCATCCGTACCTGTGTCTTCTGGGTCTGCTCCCGGAGTGATGTGAAAAGCAGTTTGCAGTCACATGGATCAACACAGATCAACACAGATCAGTGGATTTGACAGCTTAGGGTGCCATTATTCGCTGATATATAAATAGAAGAATCTCGGAAATATGGATATAACCCCTACGATATCCCCTTCATGGATTCTCTACATGCGGATTAAAGTGTGAATTTCCTGTGTTATCACTGCCCCTGCCCTTATGCGTAATCTCAAAACCTCAGCCCTCGCCGACAATCCTTCGCAAACTTGTCCTAATCCGTCCACCATATCTGCCGGCTAACACCTGTTCCAGAGAGGAGGGACGCTGTAGAGAAAGGAGGGGACGGTGAATTGAAAATTTTCAGCCTCTTATGTTATTTCTGTCAGTCTGCGTATAGGTCAAGCTGTACATGTGTGTTTTCAGTTTCAGTGTCAGTCTGTTTACATATCCGTCAGTCTTTTGTCTGTCAGTTTGCCACTTTCTCCCTCACTCCTAAAATAAATCTTTGTAATCAATATCCTGAAAAACCCTGGAACGGTGTCCTAGCTTTAAGCAAACACACTTCACACATGTGGTGAGGTGGCTTGTACACAATTTATGCATTCAGGAATGGAACGGAAATATACGTTAGAGTGACAACGTTGTAATTTTCTTTTTTAAAACACCAGTCTCTTTACAGAGGCGAAATCTCAAATCACAGTTCACTGCAACCGCCTAGTAGAGGGCTAGGAGTGTTAAATTTCCAGCTGAAAACACTTGGAAATCCAAGGCCCCTGTGTGCCTTTAAAACACGGAGTTGTGGAACCACAAAATGGTCAACATGACCAAACCACAGAAACCCCACTCCCTCTGCACACACGTACACACACACCAACACTGGCACCCGTATCACCACTACCCAGAATGGCAGCCCTTAAGCCAATCTGGAGATCCAAGGCGCCATCAAATTTCAAACACAGCTGGCACTCTTGGGTTTGAATTCATTGCAATCCATGTTGAAAGAAGGTGAAATTAGTCTTTTTACACTGACGCAGCCTATCATTCCAACCAAACTACATACATGCTAGTGTGGCCGAGACCCCAAAACAACATCGGGCTTCACTGGCCCAGAAAGGACAGCTCCCCCTGGGCTACGTCTGAGAGGCGGGTGGCTAAGTGGCTCTGACAGCTACATGCTTTAACAGACGCAGCTCCCATCCAGTGAAACAGCCTCTCTGGGAGCAGATAAGCTAAAGAGAGTTGGTACGGCCATAGCTGCATGAGTTAGATGCGGTGCTAGTTGCTAACTGCAGTTGCCGGACAGAGCTTGTCCACTGTGACCGAGCTCATAAATACTTTGACTGGTGACCTCAAAGATAAAATACTGTCTGCAAAAGGGAAGCCGGACACCAGTTCAGAAAGTTCAGCTGCCGATCTGGGAGGAGATGTGCAAAGATTTGTCATTTAGAAAGCCATTTGACTGTATCATTGCGTCGCCGTAATAAGTTAAAAATTAAACATAAATGACACCATTCCCTTGCAACTTAAGAATTTTTTGGTTAAATTGGAAAATTAATCACCATAGTGTCAATTATTAACTCTGAAAGTTGGTAACTTTTACATAATTTAAGTCATAACCTCATGTCAACCCTGCTGTAAATCTCTTTTGCTAAAATGGCCCAGTCAGTACAAATGCCAGCTGGAACCGTGGACAACACATGCCAGGAGCTATAAACTCAACTGCAACAGCAATCAATTGTGCATCATGCCAAGGTACTTTCTAAAGGGTGGCAGTCTTACACCCCACCTACAGATCGGCTTACGGGGCACTTCAATCTCAAATCTAATCACAGAGGCAACAATAGCTGTGAAGGAAAACAAAGCGAGAGGCATTTCATATTCATCTCCCTTGTGTCAGGTGGACTAAGTGCCAGCTGGACTGAAAGGGCTGGCGAGGAAGCAGGTAATGTTGCTTACTGCGAAACAGTCTTAGGTTACCGAGTAAAACTGAAATCATCGATCAGTGCCGCCACAGGGGGAATTGTAACTGTGCTGTCTGAAGACATAGAATGTAAATGTTTCTGACAAGGGGAAGTGAAATAATGCGAAGTGATTTTCAAAAAGGCCTGCAGAGAATAATTAAAATGCCAAATTATTGCAATAAAGAAACGATCAAACCTGAGAACGTCTTCCTCTGCTCACACTTGCTGCTGAACGGTCACATGTCTGACTCTAAAAGCAAAATGCTGCAGGGACATATACTGTATAAATGTATTAGAGCGAATGTGTGCAAAATCAGCCATTGAACTCAAAATAACAAATATTTTATGAGAGGAACCTTATACCCACCGTTTTTGTGCCTTAAATAAACAAACTCTTACAACCATAGAGAATATCAAATTAAATTGTTAAATTATTTGTTATTCACTTTTAAGAAAACATCCTCACCAAACACTACCACAAGACTGCCTCTCGAGATTGAAAAATTACGGCAAGTTTGCGCCCTCTTCTCAAAGAAATCCCCCAAATCTGACAAAGGGCCCATTCCTTACCCATCCCCAACAAACAGCACCATTCACATTGGCTAAATCATGTGAAGCATCGCAGAGACATGACCAGCTGCTAACCTCATCTCTGCAGACTGAAATGTGCCTCGGGAAAACAATGTGAATGAATGAAACCCAGGATAAACAAACAAAGCCATAATCCGGGGCTTTTTAACACGATACTCACAGAGTTGTTGATATTTCCAATTCTTTCCTTTCATTTATGAGACTTGGTGAGGACACGTAAACATGAAATCAAAGGGTGGAATCAAACAAAATAGAAATTATCTGTCAGTGCTGCTGACTGTTTAAATGATCGTACAAACAAAATGAGGAAAGCCAAACTATTTCCATGCTACTCAAAACATAACAATATGGAGGCTTGAGGGAGCGAAACTCTGTGTGAGGCTTTCACTAACAACTCCCTCCCTCTCCTTTTTTCATCTCCTGCCACCAAAGAAAATTCTCCCCTCTTTTATTATTTTGAGAGCCTTCGGGTGCTTATGATTGTGTGTGTGTGTGTGTGTGTTTTTAGAGAAAAACACACCACTTATTAGGTGTCACGTCGTGTTAGAAGCCATGACCTGTCAGGGCTCGTCTCGCTACTTCTATCCGTCACCACTCACTCGCCTGTTCAGTGTCTGCGGGTGGCTAGGATCAGTGCACCTCAATACACATATTTGCTGTTCAAGCATGGCCCGAACAATAGCGAGGTCAGCCATCAAGATGACCCTGATCGTCAAACACAGCTAAATACAAAGACATTTCAGAAGCCCCCTCAGGCTGGACGGCCAGACTGCCATTCTTTTTATCATGTACCTGAAGAGCTGGAACGAGGGACTTTACAACAATTCAACAAAAAATCAGGTTAGTTTGGGAAATTGTGATCATTTCAGGACAGGAATTCATTTAGGCGTGTGTCAATACAGTATGAAGTCACCTGAAAGGTAAACCAGAAAAAAAAAAGCATTGCCCCAGCATTCACCACTTTCCAAGCTATAAATCATGCCTGTGATGGGGCCTTGAGAAACTGGAATGTGAGAGCGTGACAGTGATGGAGGTGAGCTGCCAGACAGGGCGTCAGGTAGCTGCCACACAGGGTTGATCAGAAGCCGTGACACGCCAAGAGGCCCGGCCTGTGACATGCTGTGCTGTCCAACAGGTTATGAAGCAAGGCGGGATGGCGTTGGGGTGACAAGAACCAGGGGCTGTCAGGAAGAAAACGCAAAGGACGGGATGTCATGTTCGCCATGTCGACCAGGTGCCGCCACCTTTGATTTTGCTCTGCTGAGACAGCGGTGAATACGGTCTCTGCACAGCGTTGATGGATGCGTGTGTGTATATTGCAACTCAAGGATAAGGAGTCTGTGTGTGTGTGTGTGTGCTCATGTTCTGTGTGTGTTTGGTATTCTTTAAGAAGCATTAGCAAAAAGCAGCTGATCCAAGATGTTCCCACAAGAAAAAATACATGAGCCTTGAGTTTTGAAAATTTTCTGCAAGACAGTAGCTTGGCTGTTCCATCCAGACAGACAGTAAATCCTTAGGTAATGGCAAATCACATTACTGGCCATCAGTTCATCCATGAGGCAGGTGAAGTGAGTTTCAGAGCTCAGTTAAATTTTATTTTGGAGCTTAGGTTGTTTTACATCTGTCCCAGTGCCTGAGGTACAAACTGTCTTTACAAGACAGATAGATCTGGTAGTAAACACTTACACTTACATACTAAACACGAGGCCTTTTTGCAGATTACTCAGCCAAGCTGTTGGAGATAAAGCAACAATTGTGAAACAGCAGAAATGCAGCAGTGTTGCTCAATATGTTTCCTGTAAAATATTCTCATGATGTTGAGAAATTGAAAAAGATGCCTTTGTTTTGTCATTTGCCATTCAAAGGCAGCATTCAGAGTTTGCTTTCGACATCCCCGGAGGGTTACCAAAACTCTATCATTGTACAGATGATTGTACATTGTACAGATTAACGCTGCTCTCTGTTATTGTGTGAGGACTGTGACCAGTCTGGGGTTGGTGGGTTCAAAAAGTGGTTTGGAGTGACAACCAAGAAATTAATTTAAGCTAGGGTGTTTCAAGCAAATTTAAATGAACAAGATATAATCTTAAATATGGAAGGCCAGGGTGGACAAGTTATTTCACTGAAAAACATCTCCAACATAACATAACATAACATAACATAACATAACATAACATAACATAATTGCCTAAATTCAATAAGCTATTAAAATCTTTTAAAGGTTTACTAAAATTTGTGATTTTGTTGTAGCTAGTTTAGTAAATTATTAATCAGATAATTACACAAAACAGATAAACAATCATATGCATGCCCTTTGTGGTCTTCTGTACATGAAAGTTAAAAAAAAGAAAATAATAAAAATAAACCATGGCATGTTTGTCTCTTTAGCTTGTTTCTGTCTTCACTTTGCTGCTAAACATGATTCATGGGTCGAGTGAAGATTAATGTACACATTAACAGTGTCAAAAAGTCATGTTAGGCACGATCCAGCCACCCCAGACCTCAAACAAGACAACCCCATGAAATGCTTGGTGAAAGACATGTGGTGTTATCAGGACCATCTGTTGGACAAACTCCAGGCGCAGCAGGAATAAAGTCATCAAGGCCCCCAAACTGATCACAGCACCTTAAGGCCATGTTTAAGGCGCCGTGTGAACTTAAGAAGCAGGGCGGCGTATTCCAGACATGTTCTTGTGATGCTTGTACCGACAGAGACCTCACACAATTAATCTTGGATGGATAAACGCTGTACAGCAAAACTACGCCGAGATTTAGGGACAAACACAGGCAACGTTCACACACAGATAAAACCCCACCCTCTCCCAGCCCCTTCCTTTCATGCTCTTCTTTAGTGTTTACCTAAAATCCTATCCCTTGTTAAATCACCAGCCTGCTGTTGACTGAAAAGTTTAATGATAGCCTCAGGGCCTTATGCATTAGTATCTGCTATTGGCAGTCGTTCACTTCTCCCCTCTCAGTCTCTCCTCATCCTGCCTCTGAAGGATAAGGGTTGAAGTCACGGTCAGGACCTCTAAATGGGGCTGTCGTTCCTGTCTTTCCACCAATCACAAGACCCGCTCACCAGAAGTGTTGGTGCGAGGTCAGATGACATACAGCAGAAGCATGACAGTGCTCAGTGCCAACAGTACAGCACACACACACAAACATTGTGCTGCATATTTCCCAGTGTTTAAGTGCTAAAGCATCCTGTCATGTGCATCACCGTGTCAGATTTCACATTTATCTACCCACTGACAGCTCCTTGTATCCAAAGAGAACACAAACACCAGTTAGGCGAGTTCCTCCACAAAAGTAGCTATATGATTTCATTGATTAGTAAAATTTACAGGCAGGCTGGAAGTATTCATTTCAACAGAAGAGTCATTTTAGGAAGAGACTGGGTCTGGTGGTATACAATTTCAATACATAACGTTGTTGTATGGGGGCCTCTTTTCCTCGTTGCTAAAATAACCTTTAGATCTTGCATAATGCTCCACATACTGTATGTCTCATCATGTCGTATTTGAACTGTTGTCTCCATGTCAAACAGCCTGATGAATAGGATAGGAGGTGGACAGAGGAAAGCTAGAGGGTGAATTAGTCTGCGGCAGAGTGCTTCATGCAGTAACAGACAGGAGATCAATATTTACAGACACTCCCCTGCTTTAGACAGCATTCAAGTCAGAATGAACAAACAGTCCCCGCTGCAAAGGTAATGTCCAGCTCACACACTATACTACACGCTTGCACAGATAAAAGTATACACTCTTTCTCTTACCTCGCCATCCCCCTTCCCCCATACAGAGACACTCCGCCCTGACACAAAAGCGCAGGTAAAGGTTGACAAAAGGTGTCTATGGATCTTTTGAGTCACACACAGCAACCACTGTCTACATTCACCCTGCAATTATCTCCTTACAGACCTAATCCTGGCAGTTAAGTGGCTGGCTAAAAGCATGTGTACACAAACAGGGCCGGAGAGCAAGGTGGTGCATGCCGTTTATCTGCTGGCTCCTTTGCACACCTCATATGCGGCCATCACCAGGCATGACAGGAAGCTACTCAGCCTGACCTTACAGGACCTGAATCACACGAACATAATGCACGCCTGCGTACACAGAAAAACAAACGTGTTAAAGTGGCAAATATGGACGATAACAGAGCAGCAGGTTGTGATTTTCTGAAGTCGCCACTGCCTGTTTTTGTTCATGTGCTGCAACCAAAAAAACCTCGTAAGCCAGCGTGAGTGTTTGTGCCTGTACTGTTGAACCACTGAACACCACTGCAGGCAACTTGTGGTACTGTGGTAATATTTTTCATTTCTCCCCCTTCAGCCACATCCTTTCTTAAAAGCTCATTGCAAGTTTATACTGCTTTTGAAAGGGAAAATACCGGTGTATCGAGTGTCTGAGCATTTGATGACAAAATGATGTCACTCACTACAGCGTATGTAGATATTCACCACTCGCCTGTAAATAATGAATTTGAGTCTTAATGTCAGTCCAGTGGGTATTTCCCAGTTCCCTTATTTGTTTGTTCCTCACTTTTCCTTTGACCTGGATATCGTTCCAAGACTCGCCAATTCACTGCAATTTCCAAATGAGTGATCACTACTGGCTGAAGGAGTTCTTGGCTCCGGCCCACTAAAAATGTTGAGCTGAAGCCAGTGGAAGCTACCCATAGGTAAATTAAAGAAATGTCATAGATAATTTTCCAAAAAAAAGTATTGAGTTGTTTATTTATGGGGGCAAAGAAACCTAAGTTAAAAAGAGCGTATGAATGGCAAAATAATACAAGATAAATACAACATATTTCATTCAAATATAACACAACAGGGAGTTGGCAAAATGGCTCCACAACATCCGGCCTCCGATCTATGCATGAGCAAGGAGCCAATCATTTCACCCCGGCTAAAATGAGCAAAACCAGCTCTAAAGGGAAGGGTGAGAGAGGTAACTTGAGCCAGTGTGAATGGACTCATTGTTGCTTTGGCTTAATTAGGCGTGACAAGTGAGGCGTGAACAGATTCCCATCATTAGGCCCCCTAAAAAGCCCATTAGAATCAATGGGCCACACTCCGGTCAGACTTTCTGTCTACCAGCCAGCCAGCCTCCTGCCCCTTTAGCAGGACACTGGATATAGTTACAGCCACCCAGCCACGGCTGACTCAAACAAGGCAACTCTATAGCTGCGGCCCTAACACCCGAGGTAATGCAATTGACGCCATGTTCCAGGGAAAAGGAGAGCACGATGAGAGAGGTAGGGACATAAATGTGTGACCGGTGGTTTGGGGTAAAGTGCACAAGGGAAGTCGTGTACAGGAAAGTATGTGTGCATATCTGTGTGCACGGGTCCACAAGCATAAGCCTGTCTGCGCGACAGAGAACCGTACCAGACAACAGATCCCCACAGCCAGTGTGGCTGATAAACTGCAGGGATTAGCAGGCACTTCTGGAGCCCAAGTGGCCCTATCAATACAGGACCGGGCCCATTGATCTGTTGTCTGGGCGGGTGCTGGGGCTAATTCCTGGACCTTGGCTCTGAGTGCTCCTCACTGGGGAGGTGGGAGGAGAGAGGTGGTGGGGGAGAGACTGGCTGGATACAAGTGGCGCCATCCACAGACCCGACTGGATTTGAGGCTCTGTGCTTACCATACAGTATACCAACTCAATAGCCCCATTACCACAGCAGGGATGGCTCATGAGAAGGAAACAGCCACTCCAACACGTTAATTATAATGGTTTAAAATCAATAATTAGTTATTTTACATAAATATTTACTGAGAAAGGGTGCCAGATGAACACATGAACAGTCACCTAAAAACTGAAGTTAAAATGTAATTGCCAAATTTTTAAATGACGTGATGTAATCCAGCCATAGAAGCTGCAATTTGGGGTTATATTAAAAGAAAAATATTCATGAATAATATATCTTAAGAATAAGAATGAGAAATATCTCTCATGAGTGTCTCTTTACCGGGAATTATAGCTGAAAGAAAAGATCCATATACTCCCAGTAAAAATATCAGTTTACTTTGGCTGGACTGCATTCAGCTAAATAAGTGTACCATTATCATACTTTAATTAGATTTAACCCAAAACAAATTACTCACTCAAACAGTTGTCAGTGTCTGGTATGCAAATTGCAGCGCGTTGACAAATAGAGCTTATCTAGACTAGAGTAGCCCGCATTAGCACCTCCATGTAATCCCTTTCTGTCAAAGATATGGCCAGTGGAGGAAGGGTAGAAAAAAGTTAGAGGGATATTATGATGGAGAGTCACAAAAGGGTGAGGTGGCCTACCTGTCAAAGAATGGGGGAGATAAAAACAAAAAATGCGGTGGTGAACTGGAAAGTCAAGGAAGGACTGAAGATGAGAAAAAAAAGGGTTAGGCAAAAAACAAAAAACAAAAGGCAGAGTCAATGATACTGCACAGGAGCGAGTGAAAAAGGCCATACACTTTCTTTCTCAACCAAACTGAGGATGTTGTTTGAACTACATGAGCACGACTCAACAACACAGGCTGCTAAGGATATTAAAACTAAAACACACACACTGCTCATAAATGTGTGAGATCATGCATTGCAGCAGTAAAATGTGGTGGGGGGTTGTTAAGGCGACACAGAGGTGGACATTAGGAAAAGAGAAAGCAAAAAGAGAGACAGACAGAGTTAAGAATAGCACGGTATTATCGCTGTGGAAAAAGAGAAAGGGAGAGGGATGAATGATAGACAATACAGCTGCCTCCGTGGTGGTGAAGCCAGAAGATAAGCACTTACTGCTGAATATTTCATGGCTGAAACTGACTGACTGACTGCCTGCCTGTCTCATTTAGTGACAGTCTCGTTCTGGTGCTGAGGTGAGTGCCGTCCTGTACAGCACACAGAGATACCGGAGCACTCACACATACTGTACACAAAGAGGAATGTATTTTAGGTTGATGATCAATACCCACAACACAGATATGCAGAAGATGTGCATGCACAGAAGGAGAGGAGGATTTTGTTTTTGCTTCTAAATATTCTGCTTTCCAGGCCAGTTTCATCATTTATTCAGAGTAAAGTTAGACACGAAGACTAAAAGTTCATCATGTATGTTTCCACAAAGGGGGTTTAGAAGTGTTTTAATGCACTTGCTGTAAGAGTATGTTTGGGACTATCACCACCAGTGTCCAGTTTGCTTTTCTGTGCATGCATAGTTTGTGCAGTCACAAATTTTGGGCTGCATGCAAACATTGGCATAGGGGTCCACATGCTGACCTTTGTGGACAGATAATGAAATTTATATCACGCTGTCACACAAACAATTAAAGGATGACAGGACAATGGTAACATGCTGATGTTAAGCATGTATAATGTTTACCAGGGTCACCATGTTAGTTTGTTAGTTTAGCATGTTAGCATGCTAACATTTACTAATTGGCGCTAAATATTAAAATCATAACGAGTAGGATTTTCTGAATAAACTATTAGAGACTCATACAAATATAATCTTTCTCAGTCATACCTTATGACCCATTACAAGTGTGTGGCGTTATCTGTATCTGCAGAGACCCACCTTCGCCCGTTCTTCCTTATTTTGTTGTGCTCCGTTTCTACGTTTCTGGGCGCCAACCTTTGGGAAGCGCTGTGTAGCTCCCACATAACAGCTGGAGGAGAGTGTGAGGTGTGGGACTCTATAAAATGCAAAAATGCATATAAAAAGCGACCAGTTACCAGATCGTAAGCACGAGGGACCACCAGAAGAACATGCGCTTTGAGCCGTGGAGGAGGGACCAGCTTACTGCAACAGCAACCAACACAACCCACTCGTTATAAACCAAGTTATAAACCAAAGTATTGGAAAAACTGCCATTTTTTTTTAACTTGCATTGGATTAAAAGTTAAGGGTTTACAATTCACCCCAAGGAGCCCAAATTTCATGGCAATCCATTCAATAGTCGTAAAGATATCTCATTGAAAAGTACCCATGAAGAAAAAATCAGGGGATCCCCAAAGTCTCAAGGGTTTATCCTCCAGGGACCATGCACGTCTGTACAAAATTTCATAGAAGTCTACCCAGTAGTCGTTGACATATTTCAGTCTGGGCCCAAGTGGTGGACCAACACTGTCATTCCCAGAACCACACCATTAGCTTGGCTAGTTGTTGATGAAGTGGCTCAGGAGTTCAAACTCAGCACATTATTGGATATTTGGCAGCACATGTGATGACCTCACTTTGGAGAACACATGCTGCCAAACAAGAATGATACAAGAAAAATAATTTATTCATAAAACCCCATTAAAACAACTACTGCGACTTGTGAGCGTGTGATCGTAAAGCTGACATGTTCTGCGGCCTACCTGTTCTTCATTACCTGTGGGGAGCTGCGGAAAAATGTTCCCTTATTTTATGAAGTGTAGAGTTACGACAGTTTTCAAAGGAAAATATTTGGAACAACCCGTCATACCTTAACAAGCCTGAGAATTTATAAGGTGACATATTGACCCCATAATTACTAAAGGTTTAACCCAAATGTGGCAAAGGAATATATTAAAAAACACTATCTTTATTAGACTTGGCTAACATGAAATGTATTTTTCCTCATTAGCAAAAAAGACTGCTACGTATAGCACCACATATATCCCAAATTAGATATGCAAGGTACACTTTGTTGAAATATTTATGCAGCACAGAAAAAGAAGAAATTGACAATGAATGCTTTCTTGAACAACTACATGCTCGCTCACGCACAGGATGCTTTATGTGTTACTCTGAATTTTGATATTCTGGTGTCTATATTGATTTTTCAGCGCACAAATTAAATAAGGAAATCCTCTGTTACTTGAAACACGATGACTGAATTTGAAAGTTAAATCGGTGAAGTATGACAACAGGTGGAGTCTAAAATATACCGCTGAATGTTACTATATGAATAGACTATAGTCAGAAGTTAAGTATGCGTTCTCTTATTTCAGCCCCCATTCCACCTTGTCACCACTTTCCCTCATTTCCCCCTCCGTGCCCTTACTGGGTCATCTCCATCTCTCCATCGACTCTCATCTTTCAGTCGAACCATCCCCCTAAAATCAACTCAAAATAACGTTTCACCTCCAAATTCCTTCCAGAGACATCCGTTACCTCTCCGCGCCCTTCAGAGAGAAAAGCCATTCATATTTGATTCACGTCTGAGCAGAAATGGCAGTAATGTCTCCCGTAATCATGACAAGTGTAATCAAGCGGGCTTTTGATGGGCTAACGGTTGGACGCGTGCTCCACTACTGCGTCAAGAGTGATATTATATTTGGCAGCTGTGTCACATTTTTCTAAAAAGCTTTTCTTTGATTTCCAGACAAAAAAGCTCTTGAGATTCCGCGGACGTTTCGATCAATTTTCCTTTGTTTCCATAGTTTTCTGTCAGAAAAGAGAAACGGGTTCAGTCTCTTTTAAAACAAGTTTGCCTGTGTTCTTCAAATGTATTATTTTTATGTTCTCTTGTGTCAAGCATTTATTAAAATGTGTTTATTTAGATATATTTTAGGGGGACTACTTATATATTTATGCGAATGTGTACATTTAAACATATTCAGGTAAGCATATATAACATAGACTTATTAAGACTCAATAGTAAGGTGTTTTGGCTCTTTTTGATTTTTTTTAGCTTTTTCGCTGTTTTTTTTTTTTTTTTTTGTTTTTTGTTTCAAACTACACACTCTCATTTTGCAAATTTTGTATCCACTCTTAGGCTGCAATTCAGACAGTTTTGATGAAAATAATCTGGGGAAAGAAAACACCCTGAAATACCTGCAAGCACTTTCCAAAGCTGAAATGAAAGAATCAACTGAGCTGAATTAAAAAATATCAATGACTGTGACAGTTAGGGTTGTATGATGGCTGAATAAGAATAAAATACCAACAGTAGAAACTTCAGATCACATATACAAACTGATGCACTGACTCCTTTTTTATTTAATATTTATGAACATAGTATAAACCATTTTTATTGTCTAACTTATTGTTGAGTTCTTGATGACTTAACCTCACTTCGCCTAGCTGTGCTGGTTGGACACATACCTTATTTTCTCCATCCCGCCAAAACGTAACTGTGTATTATTAAAAAGGAAGCATTCCCACAGGTGAGAAAGCTCTGCGATGACTGACGGCGGGTGGGGGGTGGAGGGGGGGAAAAATGCAGCTGAAATGGCTTTAATGTGTCATGTAATCGCGACAAGTGTGAGATCAAGCGGCGTTTGATGGGCTAGCTGTTGAAGTGCTCTCCACTCACACGTCAGGAGGGATATTGCATTTGGCAGCCTTGTCACGTTTTTCGTAAAAGCTTTCCTCTGATTCGCTGACAAAAAGGTGCTCTTGAGATTCTGACGACATTCACTCCCATTTCCTCTTCCCCTGCTCTGCTACGGAGGGGAGCCTTCGCGGTTGTCGGCCAAGAAAGTCCTCAGACACAACCTGCATTGATCTGGGAAGGGGATCAATGCTAAATCAGTGAGAATTCCTTCATTGGCTGTCAGTCTTCCTGGACAGCTATCATCTTCTTTGGTCTCCTTTTACTTTGAACCAATCCTTTCCAGGCAGAATGGACGATCCTCTTCTCGTCTCTGGCTTATTCGCCACAGATTGTTTCTCCAGGAGGCCCTTGGCATCAAATCCAAGTGCACATGTGTGAATACAGCCCTGTACACACATGTGTACGTTTTTGGTTGCATGCTGTTTGCGCTGCGTCCGGGGCCCAGGATACTCGTAATCAGGTCTGACACCACACCAGAGGCCCCTTGTGCTACCCCTCACTAATTTCAACCTCACCAGCAACCTCTCTCCACAACCCTTCCACCCGGGCTGACAGGGGCCAGACTGTGGCTCCAATCAATCCACGCTGATGGCAAATAGCTTCCAGAGCCATGCCAAGCTTATTATTTCCCACCCAGGACCCACGCGGGCTCAGGTGAAATTGGCCTGAGCTGAAAAAGAAGGAAAGGGGGTCATCCCGGGGCTGACGCAGTTTGCCAGCACACACTCAAAAACACACACATCAGAGCAATCGCCCTCCTATTCACTGAGATTCTGACAGCATAAGTGCGGTCATAACCATACACATTAATGCCATCACATGTATTTAAATTTACAAGCACCCCAGGAGGAAGTGAGGCTTGTGGCCTAAACAAACCGAGCATGCCAGGGAGTGTGTGTTTTAAAACGCACTTCCACAAGGGATCAGGTGACTTCTGATGAGCGCTAGTTATAGTCTTGGATATCCTCCTCAAGTGCATCCACATTGCCCAGATAATCACGCAGGGAAGTCGACCCGGACCCCAAAGGAAATGTTACGTCAGTTTTCTTTGATTAATATGAGTGAAAAAAAATTCAATTGACTTTGAAATGTGGTTCTTTTTTTCCCGACAGAGGATGAACTCAACATTGTCGTACAAACTGACCCCGTAGGATTGCCGTAACTCATAATTAGACACGTGACCAGCTCTGCTTTGAAATGCAAGCTACTGATTTTCAAAGACCAAAGCCAGCCGTGCTATGATTGACTTCCCAGGGGGTTCCTTTCTCATCTCTGACCTGTCAACGTTCCCACTTTTTTTTTTTTTTTTTTTTACAATCCCAGCATATACCTGCAAGCAACACCCAAATTGACCCAGCTATGTCTTCTTCCCTAAATCATCATCTCCAAATGTTTTCCCTTGTCAGAATAAAATGACAGAAAGAGGAAATGAACTTGATTTTTAAGTCGCATGTGAGCCTCTAAATCATTTCTATGACTGACACATAGCTCACACCTGCAACGATCCACCGCCGTACAAACTCACCATCGTAAACCGTGGTTGCCCACCCCCCTCGATCAGCCACTTTGCTGTCTCTCCCTCTTTCTCTGCTGCCTTGTTCAGCTTGTTGAAGAAGAGGCTGATGAAGAGTTATGTTTTGTTTGTTTTAGTTGGAGGCGAGAACATATTTCACGCTGTTGTAGGTCAGAAGGCAAGTCGAATTCTATGTGGCGAGGGGAGGAAATATGAGCCTTTAAAACTCTTTAAGTGATTCCCTCACTGTCTTGGCCTCGGGGCGAAGTGAGGCTTGTTTCAACATACGCAAACAGGGCAAGGCCCGAGGCTGTACATCGACAGGGAGGTGATTTGTGAGGGGTTGTCGGGGCAACATGTGGTCACAAACGGAAGGAGGGCACGGCATGATCATCGTTTACGTGAGATCAAACGGTGCTGCTGCATTTAGTCAGTTTCTTTCCATAGTGTTGTCAAGTAAAAACATGACTAAACATCATGTTTCTGAACCCTTGCCTCTCTCTCTCTCTCATTCAGTATCTCACTGACACTCTCACACACGTACAATCACCTGCTCCACCCTGATCACATGATCTGAAGATGAGCGCCCATAGGTCACGTCCACAGTTGTCAAGTACAGGATGATCTTTACCCACCAGAATAGGCTTCTGAATAGCTCGCTTTCTTTTCCTGATAATGCAGAGTTCATTTCAGGGACGTGGCCTTCTGGGTGATAAAACGCCACTATTACCATACTGAGAAAAAAAAAAAAAGAAAATGAAAGAAACACATCTGGGAAAGCACAGTTGGGGCTTTCCTGCTGCAGGAGTCAGAGTAACACAAAAATGTCTGTCTTCTGATTGGCTGCACTAGTTAAAAAACAAAAAAACATCCAGGGACATGATAAAAGCCGAATAAATGACTGTAGTGTGTGTGCGTGTAGAATCCCTTGTGCCCATCTTGGCCCCCCTCCAGTTCAACTCAGCTGAGTTCTTGGACAAGGAAGAGATAATTGCTCCAGTGATCGCTGTATGAGAGAGATTTAGCGTTGCTAAGAACCAACAAATGTCAAAACACCCCTGATCCTTACAACCCGTCAGTTGTTCCTCTTATGCTTTCAAATGAGAGCCTTGTGGTCAGCTCATTAAGGGATTTAACACATGTGATTATACAGCGTATGTATGAGTGTTTTGGGGCCATGCAAGGGAATCTTTTCTGAGTTCGAGCGCAAAGAAGCACAATCACCCTCTCTGTTGCTCTCTTTCTCTGGCTCCCCCTCCCTCCCTTCTCTGCTCTCTGTCTCCCTCACCTCATCACCTCTGAGTGTCTCACCACTGTGAGGGAAGGAAGCCACGGAGAGCATCACAGCCTGATTTGTTTAACGTACCGACCTCTCTATGAGGTGTGGGTTTGTGTGCGTGTGTGTGTGTGAACACTTGGAAGACAATGAATCAGTCAAGGAGGAATAGAGAAGAGAGATGAGACTAGATACCTATAATAGCGCAGCGTATTTGACATGAGGTCTGTGTGAAGAGGCGGTAAGGCTGGATGGGGTCCATGGCGGACATATTGCACGCATACACAAACACGTATACACACACTTATCCCTGGAGTGTGCCCCTCCTTGTCAGCCAAGTGGTGCTTCGCTTTGATCTTGACACTGTGGGTCAAACTGAGCCCCCATCTCTCTCATTTCTTTTTTCTCCCTTACACTTTCTCTCTCTCTCTCTCTCTCTCTCTCTGGCTCTTTCTCCCTCCCTCCAGCCGTCTGGATGGCTGGCCCGACAGCCTTGGGGTGTTTAGGCTCTGGAGGGATCCCAATTTCCTCTTCTAATCATGACATCATCCTGCCTCAATAGGTTAAAGATGTGGCCAGGATATTCCCTGCTTCCTTGTTCTGCAGCCTCCCATCAAATTACACACATTACATGTTGCCAGCCACGCCAACAGACTCTATTAGACTCTATTTTCTGAAAAACAGCACGAGCTGGTGTGAATGTGGAAAAAATGCATGCAAATGCTGTTTGGTTGAGGGTTAAAATGACGTGTAGTTGTCCGTAGTATGTGAACATATTTGAGGTATTAATGCATTTTGTTAATGAGGCTGAGTACATAAGTTTCAGTGCAGCCCATATCCAGGTCATGAGGTAATCCAATAGTGCTGTTCATCAGTAGTTTGAAGATTGTGTCCCAGCCTCGGACTTGATTAAAGGCTAAGGCTGATTAGAGGTGAAGAGTAGCCGTGGCCTGCCTGGCTTGTCAATAGCTGTTAACTTCACCTCCACCAGCTTGACTAATCACACCAAGAGTGGCTCATCTGGTCGGCTCTCCGCTGAACTGTACGCCGCCCCTCCCTTCTCATCTCCTCTGTTTTGTTTCACCTCTTTGCTACAACACTTTACAGCGTTAAGTGAGTAATGAGAGAAACTCAGATTACAATCAAACTTTTCATTTTCTGCCAGGCCGACAGCTGTGCTCCGCCATCAAGTACATAATGAAGCAATGTAACTGGAACAATTCAGGCCGATACCAGCATTGCCATCACTCCAGTCATAGCAATTATTCAGACTGACTAAAAACCTTTGAAAAATGTTTGTGTGTGAGAGAGTATGATATAGATGATAGAACAGCAGAGGGTAGTTCAGTATAAACAGTTGAGTTTTATAGCAGATTTTATAGTACTTGGGGAATAAGCTGTAATAAAGATCTTAAGTTATACTACATAAGGATTTCATGAGTCACCCAAAAGTATTCTTTTTATAGGGCCTTTACCTGCCTTCCAGTGAAAAATCCTGCCAAATCCCTCTCTTTCGATAGCGCTTGTCTGATAAATGTATCTGTGTTGCAGCTTTGGACTCACTTATGAATAAAAATTGAAATGCATTTTTTTACATATTGAATTTTCTATTCTGTATTGCATTCTTGGCATGCACATATCTGTTTGTAATGGGGAGGCAGAAACAGCAAACAGTCCCAGACTTTTGACCAGAGGGTCAGGGTTATGAATAATTTTATTACTGCATCGGAAATGCTGTTGGGGAAAGTGAAGTGAATTCTTATCTAAACAAATCCCATGATACTTAAAGGGGAAATCTGAATTAAACTGGGCAAAAAATTGCTGCTGCACTCTTCTTTTATATTTTCCAGCTTACACATATGCATGTTACTCTTTTTTGCCATATCATACTATAAACAATACAGTGTAAGGAGAACATTTTTCTTACATCGTGTCATGGCCAAAACTTAGAAGTTGTGAAAAGATGAAATTAAAGTTCATCTTAGCTACTATGTGCTGCTGTTTTAATTAAAAGCTCACTCTGACCTAACATCATACTTACAGCCTAATATATGCAACCTGCATTCCTTTTAACCACATTTCCACTGTGTGTCCTTGCCGCTCTGTTAAAAAAAACAGCACACTGGCGCAATCAAATGGAGCGCTGCCATAAAAAAACACTGATTTGGGTGTGGTCAGAGGTGTGATATAAATGTTTGAAGGCGCTGACAGAACCCGCTGCAATTATTTTGCATGCTGTGATTGATTGTTGTTTCTCCCTTTCAAATCTCGGGTGTGAGTAAGTGTCACTGTGGAGAAATGGCATGCATATTTATTATATAATATAGAAAAGGCTTAAGGGGCAACGGATGCATTTCCACTTCACAAGAACTACCAACACAGTAAGGAATAGCTTTGATATATTCCTTAAGATAGTCCTGCTGTCATGAGTCTTCTAACAAGGAGTTAAAGGGAGGTTGAAATAGATGACTTAGTTGCTAATAGCTAGTGTGCATCACCAAGTGTAAAGAAAATATCTGCTGACTGATGTCACATCCTCTGCAAAGTTTGTCACAACTCAATTTTTAATTTCTTATTTACTGTAATATTTTACTACTTTGTGGTTTTAATATTTTCACCCAAGTTCATGCTGATTGTATCCACCCCCACACCCCCCCCCACACCCCCTCGTTGCCTTTGCTGTTTCGATATGAATCAAAAGATTGCAGGGATTCGGGGTCACGTTTCCATTCAATATCAAATTAAGGAGGATAAACGGTGGCCAGTCCTCTCGCTGCAGCTGCAACCACACAGGCCATATAGCTGTAAGGCTTCCTGTGCCCTCTAACTAACTAACCATCCAATGGAAGCGGTCGACATTCCCATCCACCTGTTACTGTATCAGCTAATGACAAGGTCTCATGGGCTTAACTGAGGGAAAAGTTCATTCCACACCCCTTGCCCAGAAACTCGAGCCCTGAATTTTAAGTCCATAGAGGGGGATTTCAACCCAAAGCAAGCCAAAAAGGATCTACAGCTCTTAAACAGATTTCAGGCTCTGAGAATGCCCCGACATCCTCGCCAGCGCTTAACACTTGTCGTCAAAATGCCAGACTGCTCTATATACTGTATACCGCCATCGGTAAATTAGGTTCAATTCAAATTACAACATCAAGCATGCTGTCCACTTACAGAAAGTATTTACCACCCCTGTCCTTTCCCTTTTAACTGATTTCAACATTCACAAATTTAAAGTAATGACATTTTTCATCAGTGCCTTACATGAGGTTCAGTTACAAATTACTGCTCCTATTAGGTCATTTATCTTTTGCACACTGTATTGTGATTTTCCTCATTACTGAATAATTCACTCAGCTGTGGAGATTTTGACTTTAGATTTGCAGCCTGGGCTTTCAAAAACAACTGTGACACTGTGACACTCTTTTATTTGCATAGTGGCAATAAAGACTTTACGGCTCTTAATTACGGGCAATTTGCAAACCATCTTGGAATTATTTTCAGTCCATTATCCATAATTTAAATCTAATTAGATTAGCTTCAGTGGTGACCACTGTGTGAGTGCTGTACTTGACATGTGATTTAATTCTTTATGCTTTCGTTGTCAATATTGTTTTAAATTAACACCGCTTAGGTTTACAACAGGAAATGATAAGTCACCTGCAAGAAAAGTACAAAAGAAACTTGTGACAGTTTTGAAGATGCCCTGACAATACATGGAAAGTTAGCACTGTTACCTTTACTGTGGTAGGCTGGCTAACACGCAGCCCGAGTGTGTTTTACATTAGGGAATAAGTGAGTGATACTGTGCTTGAACCTGGCAAGTAGTAACCTTTATGGTGGTACGAGAGGCGGCTGAAGTCAAACTCACACAGCCGTTTTTCATTCTTTTAACTTTTTTCATCTTTCTGTCAAGGCTTGCGCTCTGGAGATTAGGCTTTTCTCACCGCCACGATGAAGTAACACCTCTGGGATCTATTTGTATCGCCGCAGCAGCACCGATCTAGCAAATAAGGTCACCTGACATTTGCAAAAGAGTCCATTTTCTGGAAGCATTCCAGTCCAACAAAACAACATACCTTGAGTTTGATGACCAGTTAGCATGTGTACCCACGCACTTACGAGCATATCTCCTCTTTTATTTGCAAAATGAGAAAGGTGGGAGAGGTGGGGAATTGGATTCCTCCAACCCTGCTGTTCCTAGTCAGTGCGGCTGTAGACAGCTGGGCGCCCACTACAGTTAAGATCAGAGGCCTTGATAACCTGGGCCCTGATTTATGGAGAGCAAGCGGCCTCTGCAATCACCTAATGAGGTAGAGAACGCAGAGTGTTTACATGTTTATTAGATAGCCAAAACCAGCTGGGGACACTGTTTTCCTCCACCTCTCTTTCTCTCTCTCTCTCTCCGTCTCAGCATTCAAAATGTTCTCCCTCCACTACAAGGGGGCTGTTGTCTGTCTTCATTCAAAATTTTCATTAGCAGGCTGTTTTCGGGGCGCATCTGCCTCATTTCCGATACTCGCTCGGGTTTAAATACACAACACAGATCCAGAAAAGGTCACCTGATGCTGAAACTCAGGGAAAACAAACACCCCTTTTTTAAATGGTTTCCAGTAAATAGTGGCCGGTTAATGGAGATACACCCATGAGCATGTAACAATGAATATTTGCTTTCTTCCTAATCAGTCTGGCACAGGTATTTTATGATCCCCAGCAGACCCTATTGTCTGCCTCTGCAACCAAACTGTGCCACATACTTTGCCGTTCTCATTACAGGAGGTCATGGAAAGTGTCCTCAGTAGGGGCTCGTCTACTTCGGGGATCTTTTCTCAGCTGGAAGAGACTGGAGCTTACATGGCACTGCAGCTTCTTGGCTTCACACGCCGCAACTCCAACATTTAACGGCTTTATCTGAGCCCATCTTTGTGGTGCGCTCGTGTATGCGTGCACATTTGCGTGCCTCCTTATATAGACATTTTCAGTAACCAGCACGCACTGGAAATCAGATCTTATAATCCACGGCTGGTCTCTTAAAACTAAAAGGAGGGACAAGTGGTGCTAAAGGTGGGTACTTGTGTGGCTTGTGTGTGCGCGCACATTTGACCTCTCTTTCAACAATGTTATCTGGGATACAGTGATAAATGATAAAAATTACACACATGTGCACAAACACCAGCACAAAATAACACTTTCCCATCAGCATCTCTGGAATCCCTCAGCACCTGGGAAAAACTGTCTGCTGTCCAAAAAAGTTAATGCACAACAGACCTCTCTCTCTCTCTCTCTCTCTCTCTCTCTCTCTCTCTCTCTCTCTTTCTCCTTCTCCATTTGGCCTTGTAAAACCTTTGCAAATCAAATCCGCTCTCCATCAGGGTTTTGTAATTGCTGTTTTTGTTAGAGGAACAGCAGTTCTTAGGGCTTTCGGAGCTTGTCTTTCAATGAGACATGATCTCTGCTGCCGCTTGGTTCCTTGTTATCAGCCGCTTAAGGACTAGTGGTGAGCAGATTGTGTCCGACTCCCTGCTGGATCTGAAGGAGGTTTACATGTCTCTTGTTCTTGAAGGGTATCCTATAAGATTACATTGCCAAGTTCACTGCCTAACTTGTTGCCCTCTTTTTCTCATCATTTAACATTTTCATCATAGGATCATTCTATAATAAACATACAGTGGCTTGAGAATTAACTTCAGCTCCCCCCTCCTAGGTTGATGGTTTCTCTAGACATGTACTATATGAAAAATACCTGCACAAATGAAAAACACACTAATGTCCTTGCACATACGCTGGCACTCACTCTGCTGCTGACAGGTTTGAATTGTGAACCTTCAACTGACACCTCGGCAGAACAGCTAGGATTCCTGCAGGGATTCACAAACGCATACTTTAGGCAGCAACAGATTTACACACCTACTGGTTGTGCACAGCCACGGTAACACGCAGGCAACGCTGGGGGAGCTCGATCATCCAAGCCTGTCATCTCAACCTCTCCACTTCCCTCTCCTCCTTTGCCCTTAGATGCCGACGGGCCGGCGCTCCTAACCAGCCCCGACCCCAACAAATCACTCATTTTTATACAATTACCTCCCGCTCCCTTCCTGCGCATGGCTGGGTGCAAGTGTCGCCCGTCTGCCTGCCATTGTGTGCTAATTTTAGGCCCATTATTCGCAGTAACAAATGTGCAATGGGCAGAGTCACTTTCACATTAATAGTTTGCACCCAGAGGGGAAGTCTTCCCCCTCATCATGGATCAAAGGTCTCCTCTATTGTATCTGACTTCCTGTTTCCCTTTTTAGCCGATGTGTGTTGTTTTTTCTCACTCTCTCAACCTGGGCCGAGTTACACGGGAGGTGCGGGGCTTTAAACTGAACCCTGCTGGGAGTGACAAGCGCGAGGAGATACACTTTGACCCTCTGGGTGATTGCGGGAAAAGCCGACAGGTGATTTGTGGAACCAGGAGGAGATGAGCGGAGATGCGTAAAGTGAAAGCTCACGCTCCCGATATCATGTGTCCACGGAGAAATCTGGATTGCATTGTTGTGTTGTCAGCAGAGGTGTCCGAATTTGATAAAATGCCACGTCACCTCTCTCCGGTTCAACTCCCACAGATGGTCAGTGATAGAGGCTGAGTGGCTGAGATTACCGTGACCTTGGTCTTCCTTTTTCTCAGAGTATAATGGACAATTGTGTGCTCTCGACAGTGCACTGATAATCTTACCACATAACAACATAAAGGTAATGCCAAGTGCACCTTATATATCATCTCCAATGAGTAACGTCTGTGGATGACTGATGCAGCTATGTGTTACAGGAAGCTGTACAGCACAGCAGCCTGGGAGGAGCGTCATGTCGCAAAGTTAAACAAACCTCACCTCGCCATTGTACTGCGAACAACTGACGCAACACATCTCCTGTGAATCACAAGGACATGTTGTAGGAGAGATAAAAAGGCAAAAAATAATCAGGCAAGGGGAGGTCACCATTAGTGCCAGAGTTAAGAAACATAATTCCAGGTTATTCATTTTTGGTTATATTCATATAGTTTGTAATGATATGACAGAACAAGAAGTTTAACCAAAGTTATCAGGTTTTCAAATCTTGAGGTGATTTGCTTCAGTGTTGTCACCTTTCATCTGCACTAAACAAGGCTTACAGTATATCCTGTCTCAAACCTGAACTCTTATTGAGGCAAAGTCTTACATTTGTGATAGAAATTAATACATTAGTTTGACCAGGCCCTATCCTAAAAAAGACACACTGTGAAACTGCGGTGCACACACTCTCTGTAAACATGTTTCATACAGATATCCATCTGTGTTCATATAAGTTCGCAGATGCATGTGATTTAGTGATAAACAAATATCAGAATAGGAGTAAGAATGGGGAGTTCCAACATGGCTCTGGGGGAAACCATTTCTCCGAGCCCAGTGATCCTGTAATTAGGGCCACACAGAAGGTGAAAGGGATTGCTGATTGCTGAGGGGGTGACCTCTTGGGTGATGGGGGATGGAGGGATACAGGAGCTGCGGCCAGCACTGCGGCTATTGGAGTGTGTCATCCTCCGCCATGTGAC
This sequence comes from Scortum barcoo, assembly GCA_023238725.1. Classification (NCBI taxonomy): domain Eukaryota; kingdom Metazoa; phylum Chordata; class Actinopteri; order Centrarchiformes; family Terapontidae; genus Scortum; species Scortum barcoo. The sequence continues at coordinate 17,445,509 of CM041545.1, forward strand.
GTGGCCATGTTAATGCACGATGTCCCCCGTGGGACAGCTCAGCCCTGCAGCCTTACAGAATGAGCAGTTTGTTCATGATACTCGAGGTCAAATATTCTCCTCCCAGCAATCAGGGATGATGATTTCACAGAAACTGTGTAGAGAACCACAGCTAACTTTCAGCGTGTGGAAATCTAAAAAATATTATACAGGAAGACTGATTCAGATTATTAGTGTCAGAATTAACATACAAAACTTAAATCGGAGCATAAAACTGTTCCTGCCTTGTTGCTTCATCAGTAGCATCTGAAGCAAATACACAGAAAAAGCAACAAACTGAAGTGGTTTGTTTATTTTATTTTACATTAACAGCTCTCTAACATCCTTATTTTATTACCATTTTATCATCACTCTTTATTTTAAATGGTAGTTGCTACTTGAGTGCAATTTGTTGCTTGCAAGTGGATGGACGTGGAATCATTCCAGGCGAGTATCCCTATTCATGTTAGAGTTAGTTGCCACTGAAAATGGGCTAACCCTTAAAAACCTTAAATTACCCAGTAAGCTATCTTGCTATATAAGCTATATTTAATTCACCTGGACCTGAATTTACTTGACCCATTATAACTGCCGCTGTGCAGGACACTGTCTGCTTCTTCAGCCTCTGCGCCAAAGCTAGCATGTCTTTCTCTGTTACCCCCGGATGATAAGTCGTTATAGCCACACTGGGCTCTGCCTGGAACAAGCACAGACAAATTGACTTTATCCTCTTTTGTAAAGTTCAGGGGTCTGACAGACAGACAGACACACACAGATGGGGAAGAATATCTCTGAGCATCTGTATGTCACGGAGTCATGAGGCATCTCGTGGGGCATGTTTAGAGAGTATAGAGCGCGGGTTGAGGGGCAGTGGGGGTTAGTGCTGTGTGGAATGGAGCAGACTGAAGGGGGGGCAGGTCATTGTGCCTTCAGGCAGGTGGGGGTGGGCTCAGGAGTTAATTGGTAGTTTGGGGTTTGATGCTGAGCGGTGGTGACAAGTCTGTGTGGCCAGACCCAGTGAGCCCCTGCTGCTTACTCACTGTGTCGCAGGGCATTGCGGCGACTGTCACAACTCCCCAAGCCAGAGAGATAGAAATAGAGATAGGGGCTGTAAGGAGAGGAGAGAGAAAGATGGGTGGGAGGAATAAGGAGAGGAAAACATTAGAGTAGTAAAGGTAGATTCACTACTCTTTATTCTCATTTTATTTTTATTGTTTTTCAGCTCTAAAATTGAAGATCTACCACGGTCTTCTCTTATTAGTTTTCTTCTTACCATTTGACATTAAAGGCCCAGCTAGTTATAAAACTCATAAAGCATTTGGTTTATGAAAAGTATGAACTCTTTGCATGCCTGGTGAGAAGGTAGCGCAATGACTGTTTCAAAGCCAAGCTACACATGTGTGGGAGAGGGGAGAGTTGGGGCCAGAATAAGGCTCCATGGAAGCATGACGCCAGGGTGAGTCAGTGAAGCCCTGGTCCTAATTGTGGCCCAGGGAAACCATTGTAGCCTGGGTGCAGGTCACCCTGGGCCCCAGGAAGGTTACACTGGCCCTCTTAAACCTGTTGTTGCCTGGCGCTCACATAAAAATTACACCTCGTAAATATGTACAGCTAGGGAGTGTGTGAGGCAGGACGGGGTCAGTTACTTTTCTGAACCCTGCCCTTTAAACTTACAGTCACCTTGGCCCTGCTGCCGACTGAGGTTGTTCTCTCGCAGCCTGCGTGGCAAAACGGGAGACAAGAAACTGTGTGTTTACTGGCTTTGCTAGGTGTTTTTTTTTTTTTTTCGTGTTGCTCTGTAGCTGAGCAGCACCAAATTACATCACCCGTGTGCATACCCGCCCCTTGTTTTTGCTTTGATGTGTTTCTGTATTAAAGTAAGAGTAGATAACATTTAAAAGAAAACGACCTGTAATCATATATGCTAAAACCATCGCTATGAACAGTAGCAGTAGCAGTAGCAATCTGTGGAAAAATCAGGCTTCTTCAGGGTCAAAACAACCAATCAGAGCAGAGCATTTGTCGGAGATTCATTCGCTGCTCCTGCAAAGACTCTGCTCCATAAAAATTCTCCTTCATTCATGTTTAGCAGAAATAATCTCAATAATCTAATGCAATTGAGTATCTCCTGAGGGAACTATATAGAACCTGTATATGTTTGACCTCTTGGGCCACAGTTACAGTACTCAAAAAGTACCAAAAAAGGGGAGGTTGGCGTGGATGAGGTGAACAAAAACGTGGGACAATGCCAAAGGAGATGATTGTTCATTGGCCTTTCCTAACAACAGTCAACGTTGGTTTCTTTTAAACTAAAACCACAATCGCTCCCCGACCTGAACCAAGTGGTTATTGTGCTAACCACAATGAAGGTCATTTATTTTGAAGCACTTATTATATGTTGTATGATTTCTCATATTGCATGATTTTTTTAAATAATGATAAGAAATTTAGTTCTTAAAATTTAAAGAGTACTCCACTGATTTGCATTGCACTCCCACAGTACAGCATTGCCTGACATGAGCTGCACGCAGTCTTCTTCCTTGTCAAAACCTGGTGCCTACATAACCCACAATGCCCCTCAGCCACCAACACTTCTATTTGTGTGTTATGCTAGCAATGGCTAATGCAGCTGCAGGTTTCAAGCAGAGAGCACAAGTCTGGTCAGCTTACTTCTTCCTAATGCCACACGTCAGGATTTCTGTCATTTTCAAACTTGTAGTTTTCAGCCCAATGTAATTCTGACTTATGTGACATCACCTGAGGTCATTTATCAAACTTCACACAGCTCCCTCTGGAGCCACAAAAGGCATACAGCTTTTTCTCATGTGTAACATAAAATTTAAGTTATTCTATTGTGCATTTCATAAAAGAACGTTTCTTGTGAGGGATCAAATGAATGAAAATATGAAATGAATATGAATAAAGTATTTTAATCCATACACTAGACTGTACAGTCAACTATGTCCCACTGCATTTCCTCACACGAGCACACAGATCTAAATTAAATTAGTCAGACATCAAGGCAAATCACAACACCCTGTCAGATTTTCTTACAGTTTATTCTGGTCAGAATTCAGTCAGAGAGAGCTAGGCCATTTACTGCACTGTATGTGTTAACTACTGTATGTGCATATGTGTAAAACATGCCTGTTCTAATAAGGCCTCTTTTGTCATTAAGGTGAGTAATGGGGATACAGGCAATGGAGAGCCCAGGGGAAGGCATCAAAACCTTTGTCAGTCTGATATTGTTTTAGAACGTATTTATTCAGCTTCAGCCTCATTACTCTCTCTCTCTCTCTCTCTCTCTCTCTCTCCTTTCTTTGCCAATTTTCTCCTTCTTTGGTTCCCAGGGACCTATGTGGGAACAATAGATGTACAATTAACGTGGGCCAGGCACGGGAGAGCGAGCGTTTGATGTTCCTGTGGAGTGGCCTCCTTGCTGAGGGTAGGAAAGCAATGTTTGGCTGTACTCAGGCTTTACTGTGTGTTTTCCTTCTGTCTGAAGCATATTAGCTCCCAGATTATTAAAATTCAGGCCATAAATAAGCTGATGGCAGCTGCAATATGCCAGAAATAATGTTTACAAAGCCAAGGCCCTCATTATCTACCCAAGGCCTAAAGTAGGAAGACGAGGAGTGGCAGAAAAAAAGAAAAAAAATGCTTTTAGCCTCCTTTATGCTCACTTCTGCTCTGCTCTTCTTCACTCTCGTTTCCTCATGTGCTGCTTCTTTTCTCAGTGTGAGGAGAAAGATGAAATCGACTATTCCTGCAGGTTGCGAGGCTGTCACAGGGCCAGAACAGCGGCTTTCACCCTGCATGTACATTGAGTATAGTGTCCTTGTGTGCCTGAAAATCATGTAGATAATAGATTATTCTGCATCTCACAACTTACATCCAAGTTCAGCGTCAGCGCAGGGAGTAGTGTGCACTTCATGGGAATAAAGAAAAGATGTATGAGGATATGTTTCACGTAGGAGACCAAAGTTTATGTCCTTTCACAGATCTGCACTTAATAATTGCCATTTTATTAATTGTAATCACAATTTTAATGTAACCATGTTAGTTAGTTGGCTAACTCGAACTATACATTATTAATTATATATCTGCTGTTTTACCACAATTTTTCCCTAACCTCAAATGATCTGAAAAATAGTGATAATCTGCAAAATATGTAACATAACAGATATAGAGTATAAACCACAAAAACACTTTGAGAGCATGCAAAATTTACCCCAGGTAGTCGGGTCAAGTTTTCCGTAAGGGTAACCACTACACGGGCTGCTACAGCGCACTAAATCAGGCTTTCAAATTCTGCACAAATCAAATTTCACAGTGTCATTGTCTAAAAATACTAGATACACAATGGCTTAGAGATTAACAGTATTGACCCACAAATACTCAATTTCGAATAAAATGTTTCAGAATTATTATGAAATGAAGTGTATCCCCATTTTATTTAGGCAACATAATTACCTACTTGGCTGCTACCTTTCCTCAATTTCCGTTATCGGACTTGTCTCTGCTGGGCTCGGAGGTTTGGAGGTTCTCCAGAGACATCATCACGAAAGAGCAAAACAGTTCAACGGCAGACAGAGCACAAGGAGGACTCCATCCACTGGAGTGGTGCAAAAAAAAAAAAATCCACAAGCATGAGGAGTACAGCCAATTCATCTTTAAATGTGGTCGCGAGGAGAGAGGACATTCAATTGCATGCATGCTTTGTGATTGCACATTGGCCATTCTGGTAAAACATATTGAGGAGCCATGAATTGGGTTTGGGTCAGCTGGCCTCAGCCTTGGCAACCCGGGAGGTGAGTGGTAGCATTTACATGGCAATGGAGGTCAAGTCCATAGAACCTTTGCCATGAAAATCTCACAACAAAAAAAACATACACTTGTGTGTATATTTAACATTTATGGGATTCTGAATGGAAGATAATGACTATAAACACTGCCAAATTATTCAGTGCTTTGTTTTTACAGATTGATATATGAAGCTAGCTTCAAAAATACAAAGTTATGTGTGATGGGTAAATGAGTATTCATCTAAATCATGAAATCCAGCAGCCCTTCTTGTGGTAGATGGTGTGCGCTCCAGCTGCTGCAACAATGAGAAGGTGCAATTTGAGCCACACAGAAAACACAAAGTCTGTGTGCATGTGTGTAATATTTGTGTGTGTTTGTGTGGCAATAAGCACAAATACACACTCGCATACACTTTCACATGCACAAATCAAGAAACGAACATAAAGCGTACACTTTCGGCACAGTGGTGGCAGGTGCTTGTTCTAGATTTATTTGTAATGTCAGTGTCTTTGATCAGTGGGGCTGCTGATGGAGGCCGATGAGGGCCCGAGTGTGTTTTCATAAAAGACGAGGGAGGACAGACGGACGGCGTGTCGCATAAAAGCTTGCTGCTTTGTTGGGGAAGCAGATAGGGAGGGAGCGAATGCTGAAGTGTGAAGTAATGAGGAGGGTGTTGAATCTTCTAAGCAAATGTGAAACCGCACCGACGCTCACACATAGTGTCACGTTCTCTACGAGCACACACAAGACCAGAAGAGCAAACAGACTGAACGGGAAGATTTAGATACACTGAATAAGCAGCCTTATCTGCTGTGCATATAAAAATGTGTTGATTCAGGACTAATTTACTGTGATTACATTTGCGTCCTTTCCAACACAGGCGGCACAACATTCCTATACCTTCAAGAAGACGTAGCAAGGGGGACAGCGAGGTAGATTGAGTGTCCAAAGCACAGGACTTTAACACCAGAGAATGAGGTTTGTATTATATTTATTGTAAGATTTAATCTAAAAGCAAATGTTTTGGAAAATGCACTCATTCGCTTTCTTCCAAACCTTAGATGAGAAGATTCCAGGTAATTCTCGTCGTTACCATCGAACACAGCCAATGGTAACACAGCCAATGGTTCCTTTGTGTTAGCTTCGTGCTAAGCTAAGCCCAGTTATGTGGTTTCATAATTGACGTACAGATATGAAATGTGGATTCAGTCCCGCAGTGTAACTCCAAAAATGTTCCTATTACTGTGATTTGGACACATCTCATTGGCGTGAACTTCTTCAGTATTCAACCACAATATTTTCCCAACCTCAGTAAAACGCTGCAAGTTGCAGAAACGTAAAATATTAATCACGTTTTAGTTTCCAGGAGCAGATATTGTAGGAGAACAAATGAAATGTGACCCTTTTGTGGTAAATTTCAGTAGAAAGATTTGGTGTCACCTGGGAACAGTATGCAAATAGCAGAGTATTCATTAAAACTGTAATCCAAGTGGCAATGTGTCCTATAAAATATATCTGTGAATGCAAATGATTTGTATAAGTGACGTTTTTTTTTGGAGACAGGGCTGCAATAGGATACCTTCTCTATTTTACACCCAGGTATGGACTTTACAATGCCAACCAGTGAGAGGAGATGGATTACTTTTAGAGAAATTATTTTTAAAAAAGAGCAGATGGATGAAGGTGAAAGGAGTAACTTATTTTTTTTCTTCTTTACTTAAATCATTTTCTTCCTCCTTCTTCTCCTGCCGTGGTCTTTAAGTGTGTCTGAGACTTTCCATTTGGCTGTCACTTCAGATCTGCTTCCTGTCTTCCAAGAACTCGTCCTCTGCTCTTGGCAGCTAATGGGCGGTGTGGGTGTGGAGGTGTGGCACCGAGATGGCATCCAGGCGGGGCTGCCGCAGCGTCAGGAGCTCATCCCCCGTGATGGCTTTCAGTTTCACAGGTAACAGGGGGGGGAGGCTGGGCTGGTGAAAGATAAAAAAGATCACCCCCCAAAAACAGGGTCACTGCAGCCATTTAGGCCACAGCGCAGCAAAGTTATTGAAGTCTCTGAGCGCGCAAACAATGACATTTGAGCATCAAATGACTGAAGCTGTCCTGTGATGATTTTCTCATTTGTGTCAGTGTTTTGTAGTAAGGATAAAGCTGCTCGCTCCCGTGAAACAAACACACTCGCTTGGGCATGTTCTCGAATGATAACAGCAGCAAAGGCTGGTGAAATTGAGTGGCGCCTAAACAAATTGGCGAGATGGAAAAAAAAACTTCAATATACACTGCATAGGATTTAATGAAACGGATACCGCTCGTGCAATTTGCCGCCAGCTCCATTTTTGCAGCAGAGAGAGAGAGAGAGAGAGCGGATAAATCAGAAGTCAAATGCCAATACGCCATCGGCCAAATCTCTCAACCTGATGAAACACAAGAATAATCAGATTTGGAGACGCTTTTTTTTGGGAGTGGGAGTGGAAGTGGGAGTGGGAGTGTTAGGTGATGATATGAGCGGAGCGGACAGAACAAGGAGCGCTTTTTTTTTCCTGACAGACAAACAGACTGTCCCAAACAAGGTTGTTCTCTGAGGGCTGGGGCATGGAGTAGAGTAGGGTGGGGGGGTTGAGGGGGTGGCACACACACACAGGCTCTCGTCCCCAGACATGATCCCAGCAGCTTGGAGGAAAACACACAGAGGAGAAAAAGTTCCTCGTGGAGGATGCGTTGGTTGATTTGCGGGTCAGATAAGCGCAGAGTAATTGAGAGGTTGACGGATGAATTAGTCTTGGAAAGTTTTCTCATTCAGTGTTTTCATGTGCTTCTGTGTGTTTGTTGTTGTTTTTTTTTTTTTTGGCGCACAAGGTCGACTAGATGTGTGTTCATGTGCGCACATGTGTGCTCTTCCTCTGCAGTGCTTCCATTTGCATGCATAATTATGTGAACTGCAGTGGGTTTGTTACTGTAGTTTGTGCGCGCCTTTGCATGCGGTGACAAATGTGTGCATCTGTGTGGCCCGTCGCAGGTATTTCATCTCCTTGTTCATCAGTTAACGCGGACAGAGAGAGCTTGAAAAACAACAGCAACATAGCTGCCTCCCCTTCAGGCCGAACATGAGACACCTCGGCTGTCGTTACACTTGCGCACTCCCGCGTCCAGGCGCCCTTATCACGCACTTGCCATCACTCGGTCAGCCGCTGACTGTTTGCATACATCGTGCAGTGACGTGCATTTATCTGTGAGGGCTTAATGAAACGTGAGATTCCTCCTGAATGGGGTATGTAATAGTTTGGGACGTGATTCATCCATCACAGGCAGAGCGTGTTTGGACAGGAGGGTTTGTTACACCAGTCACAATATTCACTGAATTCAATACAGTCAGATTTTTTATCACTGGGTTTAAAAAAAGGTATAAAGTCATGCAAATGTTCATGCAATATCTGTCATAATTAACAAACAAAGCACTAAAGCAATTAAAAAAAACTCTTTACTCTCTAAACTCTTTACTTTTTATTAATATACATATGGTAGTTTATGTCAATTATAGTATGTTATAGTATATTTTGTATGTAGTCTAAATTTGTGAAACTGTCCATAGATTAGGTGGTATTTACTGGATTAAACTGTTCATTTTCACTGGCAAGAACAAAACCCCTACCAACTGTTCAGCTGTCTTCAGTGAAAATAAACAGATAAAACTTCTCCCAAAAAGGGACCGAAACATTACCTCACATATAATAATTATTAGTTAATTAGTTAAAGTACGTTAGGCTCAAAATCCTGCACTAAGCAGAGTGCATAAATAAAACAGCTGCCATTTACTTGCAAACTATTTGATAAAATAAACTGCCAAAATAGTTTTTCCACTTTTAATCAAAATCATCATTTCCTACAAAAAATTTAAACTTGGCCTTTTATGGACTCTTTTATTTGCTCAAACCCTTTATGGATTTTCTGGGTTAATTGTAAAGGATATTCTTGTTGCATGTGAGTTTTACATTTACATATTGTCCAGAAATATGAAAACCACACAAGATTAACCTTTTTTTTCTTTATTTCTCTCCTGGACTTATTCTTTTTGGGGTGGAGGGAAGGTTGCTCACCCCGATGTTAATCCTCTGATAGTGATTGCACTGTTGCTGCTCTGTAATTGGCCCTCCGTTGAGAAACTGTGATCACGCAAACACACTGTCCGCACGGTGCCAGTGTCAAACTGAGGAGGAGACGCTCTCAGATGATGTCAACGGCTCAGCTGTTTGTGGGACTCTTACTGATCCACACTATCCCCCTGTCTGAATGAGAGAGCAGCAGTAAGCAGTGGAGAGAGAGGGAGGGGGGTAACGCAGGCTACTGTAACGTGGAAAACACCGGTGTATTTGCAATAAGGGAGTTCAATTTGCTGGGATGATTGCTGAATATTTTTCTGGTGTTTTGGAGCTGCAGCGTGTGCACGTGTGTGTGTGTGTGTGTGTGCATGCACGTGTGTGTGTATACATACGTGCATACGCGAGTGAGTGTGTGTGTGTGTGTGTGTGTGTGTGTGTGTGTGGAGCACGCCATGGCCGTACAGTGTCACGCTGCAGCACCAGGTAGCTCTGTGTTTCCGTGGAGCAGAGACAGAGAGACAGCAGGCCTGAATCCGATAGAGTAAGATCCTTTAACTCATCACAAGCTCACGTTTTCTGCGGGGAGGCAGGCATGTATTGTTCATTTCATTTTTTATTATTGACTAAGAAAAATATATCTAATTTATTTAATAAACTGCTTTAGCTCGAACTATTCAGGAGGGATTTGTTGCATGCATGCGACTGCAACCAGGCCCTTTTAATTGCACCCCCTGACAGTTAAACTTTCAACGCATGTTTAAATGCAGTAATTGTATTTTAACATTTTGAATTGCATGTGTAGCTTGCAGCATTGGAGTTTAAAATTTACGTTGCAAACTAACGTCATATATTTCCAGGGAAGAACAAAATCCTACAAAATATCACCTGTACTTTTTAAAAATTATTTTTATTTGGCTGGAAAAAACACAGCATATAAAGGAAGTTGAATATAAAGTGTATATAAAGAATGTCAGCGTCCTTTCAAATTAAGATAAATGTGTGAGAAGACAATTAAAAAAGGCGAGTTTCTTAATTATCCCACACACGTGTCCACATTTATATTTGTAAAACGATTCGACCTCAGTAAAATATAAATTATTATTATTATTATAATTACCACTATTATTATAATTCTTATTATAATAGTTGTAGTTGTTGTTGTTGATGCTGTTGTGTGTGTTATATACAGTATCCTGTCCACATGGGAGTGAAAGTGCATTGTGTCCTGCAGGTCCGTAGCGCCATACAGTGGCAGGAAGACGCTGCCAGAGCTTTCATTTTGTTCTCTTCACTGCCCAGGAGTGATTTATGCTCCCCGTGTGTGTCACTTTGCATGAGAACCCCCTTTTCTTTTTCTTTCTTCCTTTTTTTTTTTTTTTTTTACAAGTCAAACCATGATTTCCCCCTTTTTTCTCCTCCTCCACTTAAAACCCCTCGATAACTCTAAAAACATTAATCCATCCAGTCCTATTTCACTCAGGATGTTTTTTTTCTTTCTTTCAGACTGATTTGAATAGTTAGACAATTAGAAAATAAATAGTGCCTGCGCGCAATAATAAGCTGCCAAAAGAGGTTTGAACATGTGCTGTCAGAGGCAAAATAAACTTTTGTGTTGGAGTCAACTTTGATGTCGAGAATCAGCGCAGAAATCCGTTTCAGGGGGGAGGAAAAAAAGCCTAATAGTCTAATTGGGTCTATCAGGTAAAATTGATACAATAACATCCCCTCTGCTCGGTTCAAAGAATGCCCAAAGAAAACTGTGACACTTCTTTTTTTCTCTCTCTTCGTCTAATGACCCCTGCAATTTTCCTCCACCCGGACTCATTTGCCGGCGAGGGGAGGAAATATTACATGGGACCATTTGAGGATGGTTTTTCTTTGAAACGGTTTCTGCAGGTCGCTCCTGGGCGCAGTTTGAAAACATGTCGGCCTTAATTAGAGCTTCAGACATCACACACACAGTCCAGAATAAATCCGTTATAAAGGGTGAATTATTTCCGTGCTCGACTTCTACACCAGCAGCATCTATTTTAATATCTTTATAGACTTTTAGCATTTTTAATTCTTTATTTTGCGGGGTTTATAAAGGAAATTGGAAACGCTGTCGAATAAATACACGTTTCTTTTTCTGGTGCGTTAAAATGTCCAAATGTGCTCTCTAAATATGTGCTTCTAAACATTTTCTGAATTTGTTTCTAACTCGTAAAAACACGGAATGTCACGTTAAGTATTTTGACGCAGTTTACCGTGAACGCAACACGGTAAAGTTAAAAAATAAATTTGATGTCATAATTACAAAATAAAGGAGTGTTTTTATTAAACATTTCCCCCGTTGATCATTAAGAGGAGAGACACCGACGCTCTTTATTTCTGCCTTATTTGACGGTATTTCCATTCTTTCTTTCTTTCTTTAGAAATTCTTTAGAAATAATTAATCACCCCATGCTTTGCCCACAGTCAAATATTATCAATAATATTCTATTATTATTTTATTAATTATTATTATTTCTTATCAAAATTATTTTTTATTAAAAATCTTTTAAAAAGCAACTCTGATTTATATTGAAAAGAGTTTCCTAAATAATGTGGGGAAAGATTTAAAATCAGTTCATTCTCTGCTGAACACAGTATTTGAGTTTTTCAATGGTAAAATGTAAAAATCTAAAATCACGGCTTCCTCTCTGTTTGTGCAGAGTTTGTTCACCCTCACGCAAAATGATACAAGAAGGAAGGAACATGATTATGTGTCATGGCCATTTCAATCACATTACATCAGTGATGATACCAGTATCATGGCAATCATTTACCCCAGTTGCCTATTAATCACCTTCCATTAGTGTCTCTTACTGGGCTTTCAGAGGGGTTCCAGGATCCCAGTCCATGTTTCAGGATAAATGAGTCATCAAGCTGACCGCAAAAATACAATAACTAACTGCCTTTTGTTGCTGTGTGTCACTGCTCCGGCTTACTTCTTTATCTGGGTTCAGAGCACGAACACGGGCATCGATTAAAATGTGTTTTCCCACCATCAGGATTGGACACGGGACAGCGTCCTGTAGGATCCACGAAGGTTGGTGTGGGCAGAGAGGGAAAGGGAAGGAGAAAAGGGGGACTCATGTGCAACACTTTAAAAGAGGAGGGTTCTCCATCTTGCTCTCTTGCTTTGTCAGGGGCTCTGCTGACATGGGGAAACATCTGCTGTGTAGAAATAGAGACTGATGACTCAAATTATATGCAGTCAGAGGGTCTGCCAGCGTAGATGGGGAATGTAATGTCAGGGAATATGGACAGGCAGCATCCGTTTGGCCCTGAAAAGACTCAAAAGGTACAGGCTGCAAAACTCACAAAATATTCCTTGTTCCTTGCAAAAAAAAAAATCTGGCACATCAGGATGTGTTTTTTTTTTTGGTCTAAGGATGAAAGTTCAAAAGATAAGCTGGTATATGTTCATCCTCAGTTGATCCACACATGTCAGAGTGTACCTCACCTAGCGTGCTTACTGGGACGACCACAACAAAACACACATCAGCAGGGTTGTTTGTTGTCTGTCTCTAATAATCAGCCCCTCTGCCATTTGATCTGGCAGCTGAGAAGTCTGTCTCTGTCTACTGCATGTTCCTTGTTGTGTTGGTCCACTTGAGTGAAAATGGAATTTTTAGGGGCACGTTTCACCTCTTGGTTTACTCTGCAACAGCAGCTCGCTGATGCTTTTATGATTAGGACGACTAAATTAGAACCAGAGAAAGCGGAGGAGCGGAGAGACGGACGGAAAGAGAGAAACTGCTCAGGCAGCCAAGCGATGATCACTCCTGCCTGCTACCTTTTCCAGTATTGATACACAGAGCCAGTGAACGCTTCTTTAAAAAAAAAAAAAAGATGAATGTTGTCATTGTTATTGTATTGTAATGATAATCGCCATATATAGGGCTCACGGCATGAGGAAGTACACTGTTCCTTGATAGCATGTCAGTTGTTGTGATCATCAAGGCGGACAGGAGCAATGTTGGGTCTAAGAATGTTTCATCAAATTTCTCCACCATAATAGTGTTGACTTACGTGCAATTGTGAATCCTCCATGTCGATAACAAAGGGAAGCTGAAAAGCAGGGGAAGGGGAGCACGTGCTCATGTTCTCGGTTTCAGTCATGCCAGTAAGCTGATTTATCTTACCATAAGAGGCAGATCTTGAGAATATGCAAGGAGAGAAAGCTAATGGATTATTATTATGTGTTCCTCACTCCCCTATCTTTCTAATGACCGCAGGGCTTTGCGATTCTGGCTTTGATTTGGAGCCCATTCTCCAATGTGACTTGAGTGGACTAGCTGAGCTAAGACACAATTTTCAGGAGATTGCAGAGTAAGTGCCTCTGGCAAGACCTTTTTATTTATATGGCACTTGACTTTCTCTATCTCTCCCTCCTGTTGGGAAGAAAGAGAGCAAGAAGGGGAGAGAAGGAGAGTTTTTCTAACTGTTATTGATTGGGTTTTAAAGGATGAAAATTACTGTGAGATGCAGGTCAAAACAAATATTAATAGTAAAAGGAGTTTGCGCTCTTTTCTTTAATGGTGCTCGAAAGGAAGGAAGTTTAAATTTAGTGTGGTGTTTACGGTCTGGTGACTTCTGAATATGTTCGCTTCTTTCTCTCAGACTGCCCTCAAATACATATCAGCAAAAACAGTATGATCCGGAGCTGTTTTTAATGATGTTCAATTGTTTGAAATCTGATTATATGTAAAGCAGAAGGACATGGGCGGAAATAGATTCATACTGTGCACGGAGACATTTACCCCGAAATCGTTCATGCAAGTGGAATAAAACATTTCAAGAGGAAAAAACAACAAAAACACACGTCTCTAGCAGCCTTTTTTTATCTGAAAAGCTTACAGAGATTTGATAGATTTTATTTACATGTCACTTTGTTTACACAAGGATTCTGACCTCCTTCAGTGGCACCACTATTTGTTTGTGTGTGCTCGTCCAAAAAGACTCAAAGTTCGGTTTTATTCTGGAAATTTCCAATAAACACTTCAGACTGAATTATGCTAAACTGTCTCCATTACAGTTTTTTCTTTTATAAATATTGCTCTCATAACATTTAACCCATACTGAACAGCTATCTATTAGCCTGCCCATATGTGTTTCTGTGCATGCTTATTTATGCAAGTGTGTGTCACGTATGTGTATCCTCCTCAAGACAGATTGTATTCAGAGATTACTGATTAATTTGATTGGTCACAGGTTGGTTGAAAACTTGGAGAAAAGTGATCAAATGAATTTTACAGTATATTGAACTGACACCATTAAAAGTAGCATATGTTTAAGCGATTCTAATATGCAAATAGAGGTTCATCTGTTGACTAACAACTCTCCCTTGTGGGCATGGGAGACATTACACGAGTGAGGCAAAGAAAAGCTGTTAAAATCACCCTCACCTTTTGTCAATGCCTTAAAGTATGTTGACCTTCTCTTCCACAATAGCTCCATCGCAGCTTTTCCCCTCACTAAAACTCACAGTTCTCAGAATTTTCAGTGTTTTCACAGTTTTTACAGCCTCGCAAAACTGCTGTTTAAATCACTAATTAGATGATCTCTGTGTCCTCCATGGTCGACCCCATAATTCTCATATAATGTGGCACAAACCGTATCAAAACATTGCAAACTATATTGTTATTTCTAAATACAAAAATATATACTAGACTTCCCTTATTTTGGGATATACATGTACATAATATTTACAGCAGAGTTGAAAAATAAATGTATGAAAATATACAGAGCACTGCAAGTGGAAGTGCAAGGAAAAATTATGTAATTGTTCTCCTGCATTTTTGGGAAATAATTATTAAGGACAATAATACGCTGTGAACACAAGTAATACAGTCAGACAATAGGCTGTTGCTTAACAAAACAGTGCAGTTGCTAAGCAACACAAACAGGAGTGTATAATTACCAGTGTGAGAGTGGCAGTTTTCCATCAGCGTGCGTATCATTGAAATTCGCTGTGATTCAGTCACAGGTGTGCCGTTGTTGGGTGTTTTACAGCTGCTTCAAACATGTCTCAGCCAATCACGGCCGCAGACGGGAGCCTCCTCTTAATAATTAGGTCAAATAATTAATGAAATAATGGAACAATGAGCGTGGAGAGGCGGTGTTTTCCATCTCAGAGGCGTTGATAGGCCTCATCACGATGCCAAGCAGGGGCTGAAGTGTCCGATGGCTTATTGGTTTTGAGAATCAACAGAGACGCCGTGTATGCTTTATTGATGTAAAAGATAGGAAAAAATGTTCAATTAATGTTTTGATAATTATGCTATATTCTGAAAATATACAGAATTTCATGACACCAACGTGACGTTTTTCTTAAATAGTAAGCATGTGTGTAGTGATTTTGATTTGGTGTATTAATATTTATGTCTAATAAGTAACAGCAGTGCTTTGATATGTCACTGATGTGATGATCAATGAAAAACAGCTGTTAGAGGGTTATAATTAAGCATCCACAACTGTCAGCAGCCGTCACATGTGGAAAATATGACTAAGCCACATCTTATAACTAAATACATTAAAGCCGCTCCCACACACATCGGTTTGTCAATTGTTTCCCCACCATCTGAGAGCAGGCTTAGCTTACTGCTCAATCAGTTTTAATATAGTCATCTATACGTGACAGGAATTCTTGCGTTATTTTGTAGTATATGCAGTGGAGTGCAGAATTGAATTTTCAAACTGTGTCCTTTATCATTTACAATTAATGATCTTTGCTAACTTAACATATGTTTACATTCATGTCATTTATCATAATGCAATCATATACTATTTTTTATTGTAATACCTTTAAACTAATTATAGTGCAGTGTCTTCAGTAGATGTTTCTTTGTTTCAAAACTCTCCTAATCACGATAATTTTCTAGCCCTATTTCATCCTTCTACTTTAGTAATTGCAGTTCTAATTGGAGCTTTAATTAGTGAAGGTAAACACGCATTAAGTACTATAACAAGACAGTGAAGAGTCTGAGAGATTCTTTGTTTGCAGGCATTAGCAGATGATCGCTAAGAAAAAAAAAATTGCAGTGAAAGCTGAAATAATAAACAAAACATTCAAATGTGTGCAACTAATATGTGACACGAGTATTATCATACACTGAGTTAATCCAGTGTGCTTCCAACCAGCAGACCCCTTATTGCATATCTGTGTCACCAATTACAGTTCAGTTACTCCAATTCATAAATAATGAGCACACAAAGCCCATGTTTAGCTAGATTGGGAAACATGAACCTGATTCCTAAAATGATCTTCATCCCTGGTTTTCTTTGTTGGTCCACAGTCCCCACTCAGCCCTCCTGCATCACTTGTGGCATACTGTCATCAAGGGGATTAATGTCCTTCAAACTTTTATATCCGACATAAATGACAGATTGTTTTCTCTCTCGCGTTGTGATGTGTGCGAGAGAGGGGCGCACAGGGGCCGCTTTGAAGTCCGCAGAGCTTTTATCTTCCTCTATTTACATTGGCTAAAGTGTTAAGTGGAGTTCTCGTTCGGCTTGAAGGATGTAATACCCCGCAATGAGAGATTTACAGGAAGGGGGTAATCGCAAACTCTGTGTGCTCCTTTTTGGGGGCCCCTTCTAACAAAAACTATTTATGCAAATGCAGAGGCTGTGGATGGAAAGCACTCCCAGACAAAATCAGATGTTTTCGAACAGGCTGCCGTGCTGAGTTGGCAGATGTTCTGTCGCTTCAGCGGGGACCCTTTAAACAAAAGCTGTTGATGGCTCTCCGCATTGAGTGTTAGCTGCGCCAAGAGCTGCATTTCCTTGGAGCCATCTGGAAGATGTGCTGAGGATTTGCTTGGCTGGAGCCGGCCTTGCACAGGAGCACCGGGACAGCGAGGGCACTAATTGAAACGAATACTGATGACCTAATAATAGCAAATGGCTTCGTCTATCGATGTGAGTGAAGAGAGATATTTGCACATTTTCTTTCTGCCGTTAAAATATAGGAAGATAGTAGTACTGTTAGAACAGATTAAAGTTGGAGAAATTAGTCAGCTTTTGAAAGGATTTTTGGATGCTTTGTGCACTTGAACAAAATGTTAAATCTATTGTATGTTGGTGAAGTCAGTCAGGAGTGAACAGCTGTCAATTTATAATTTCACTACGGATGTTGACCTAAAGATGGAGACTGATTTATGTGGAGCACAGCTGGAATAACTGTCTTTTCCACACAGGATTAAATTAATTAATTAATTTAATTGGGATTATTTAGCCTGTCCACTAAACTTCTATTATACAGCTATATAATATTTACAGATAGAAGCTTCTATTGTCATTTTATACAGTTTGTTTTAAAATATTCTCACCATCAGAGGGTATCGAATAAACATAAACCATGAATCCTTAAAAAAATGTGTGTACTGATGCAGACGTAAAAGACAAAAACTATTGTGAAACTGTAGTGCTGTATGATATAATATAAGTATCTATCTCACATGAAATTAGGATGTCCGGATGAGCAGTCAAACTTGGGACTCAAGTCTGACTGGAGACAAAGTTCACGGCTCTTAAACAAGTTTCCACATGGTTCTCAGAACGCGTCTAACCCAGCTGAAAAAGTCTATTTATACATCTGCTGGTGACAAAGTCATTTGTAAACTACTGTCACGGAAGATCACATTTAATTATGCAGTGACTATCACGCCTACAACCTCCCAAATTCACAACTCTCACACTGGATGCCGATGACCCTGACCCGCACCACCCACAGCTCCTGCAGAGTCCTGAACCCTTGCTGACCTGGCTGGCATATCAGGGGTCAGACAAAAGATGGGACCTACCACGTTGCCCCCCCCACCACATGACCACTGGTTAAATGCTGTCATGACAGACAACAGACAGACAGCAAGGTATCCAAGGAGTGTGTGCGTGCATGCTGCGCGTCCAGCTCTCTTTAAAGTTTAGAAGAAATCAGCAGTGTTTCCACCGCCTACAAAGCAGCGTGAAGCTACAGCCCCCAGCTGCCTCCACTTCACAGGGATGGGGCATGTCAAAACAGCGCATGGCTCTGCCCTGCCGAAGTCACGCCTGCGAGTGGAGCACTCTCACAGGTCATCCGGAGTGACAGAATGGCTGCAGCCCCTCTGCTCCGTTTCGGCTGATTCCCTCGGAGACCGGACGGTCAGCTCTGTAAAGCTCCTCACGCGCAGCAACATCTAAATTACACCAAACATGTTACTGCGTTTTGTGAAGTAACTGGAGTGCCCCTAAACATCAGCCATTTTGTTGAGCTCTGAAGTGTTCCACTCTTCAGGTGAAATAATTTAACTGTGTTTCTATCTTTAACTGTGTCTGTGAGTAAGGCAGAGATTTTGCTTTGTCTTTGAGCAAAGTAAAACAAAGAAAACAGGTACACAAAACATGATCAAATACATAAAACATGAACACATCAAGGGAAAACAAGAAACCTGGAGTAATTTAGTTATTAAAAAAAGGGAAAAAATCATCATCAACCCTCAGTAGTTAAATGGGAAACTAGCCATTGGTCATTGGTGCCCTGAACGATAAAAGAAACATTGAGTCATTGTAAATTAAAGTTGTGGATAATATTTTGTGGATACACTGTAAAATCTATTGATCTAATCTAAATATAACTTAAAAAATACACTTTTTTACATTCAATTTTATTAACAGCAGTAAGCCAGAATTTCAGTGTTAAGTCCACCTCTTCACTCTCGTAAGAGGGCTTTTCTGAACAACCTTGTCATCTCACACGATGCACTGTTGGGAGAAAAGCGACAGAAAATGTCATTGACTTCTAATTGTGTTTGTGCTAATGCTATGTCAAGCCAGACCTCGGCCTTCTTTGTCCAGCCTGTAGGCCATTTGGCTGCAGCGATGCACTTGGCCAGTAAGATAACAGGTGAATGGCCATGGTCTAATAGGCCATCTGTGGAAAACACATTGCGGTCAATTAAGAGTCCACTGCCTCCAGTTGTGGCGGCCATTAGACAGCTCCACCATGACAAGTGACTCTTCAGTGGCTTTTACTCTTCAGCTATCTGCTCCTTTTCATTCATGGTGTCCTCGAGCTACACAGTCCCTCAAAGACTGACTTTTTGTCTAGTTTTGTTGTCCACGAGGCTTTTCTAGGTTCTATTAAAATTAAATTTTCCCCTCAAGGATTTTACGTGACCCTGGTGGTCAAAAAGAACCTCCCTCACTTCCTCTTTTTCCTCTCCCCTACCCCACCCACCCACCACTACATCACACAAAAGGAGCTCTTACTGCCCCTCAAGAGGACATCCTTTAGAATCATTACACACGCACAATAAGCTAACTTAAAAGTCCATAAAATTTGCTTTACAAATTCATTTACCATTTTTCATAGTCCCTCACAATGTAGAGCCCTCTAACGTTCACACACACAAACACACAAACACACACACACGCACACACCTTAACAGGCAGTTGACTCTCCTGTGTTTGGTACTGGTCCTCATTTTGTCTTTGTCACTTATGTCAAAATCATGCAGCAGCTAAGACAGCAACACGCCTAAAAGCTCATAAAATCAAACATCAAACTTGCCGCCGGACTGATGTGGGCTTCGTTGTGAGCGCAGTATGACACTGATGTGACACTCCTCGTTTTGTGGCTCAGTGCCATTTCTTTAGCCAGTCTATTGTTTATTTTTAACACTGAGCTATGTAAGCTTCCACATCTAAGTGAACAGAAAGGACTTTTTCAACGTGATAAATGTTTTCACTTTATTCCGTTTTTTTTTTTGTCTCCGTGCTTTTCAAAGGAGCTGAATCAGCTCTTACTGTATGTTTGCATGGGGGAGCTCAGCACAGGTTATAAAACTAGACTATCTTGTTGAACAGGAAGGACAGCAGCTGGGCGATAGTCAGCCGACAGTATCATTCATTATTTTCATTTGCTTCAGTGAACTAGTCGGTAAACACCACGCTTCTTCAAAGGTCAGGATATCATCTGATCTCCACATCCGGCCTCATTCACAGTGACAGAAGTAATGCTCATTGTAACGGCAAAGCTTTAGATGTAATCTCTTTGGATGTTGTAATATGGAGGGCAGATGCTGAAAAAACAATTATTCACACCTCTTGACAGTGCAGTGTAATAAAAGGCTTATCGTGCTCTTCAAACAGCTTGTTATATGGCACTGTTAAATTATTATAGTTCCTACTGCACACTGTATTCACACCATTTCATGTTTGAACTGCTGTACTTTGGCATTTTACTGTTTCTTAAAGAAAGGCTGTATAATGTCTAACTAATGAAAAACAACAAGAGAAATAGTCACTAAAAGTGTTTTTTTCTACAGACTATCCAACAGCTGAGTCTGAATCTAGTCCTATTTCATTAAGAGCTTTAACATTTCCACGATATACATCACTTTAATTTAAGCACAATGTACTATATACTTCACAAGCTGGTTATAGAAGTGCTCCAAGAAGTTTTTAGATAATTTGCTTGAGTAGAACAAATTTTACTCCTCTCAAAGTTAACTGCCTATATTTTTCTAGGAAGTTTCACCGAGGAATAAATCATATTTGACAAGATCATTGTACATTTTATATGAAATTTTAAACTGAACATTAAATAGTTCCTGTCAGATATATATATTACAGTAAGGAGTATATTTGCATCTCAAATGTGCAAGTATAAGCTACTTTAAAATATTAAAATAGCAAACACTAATTTCAAAGGCAAATATGTAAAATGAAGTGCTTCTTAAAATTCTTCTGATTATCAGTCAGTAAAATGAAATAAGATTATAGTAGAGCCTGCCAAAAAAAAAGAGAGAGAGAACACCAAACACAGCATCATTTTCAAGAGTTTTAATAATTTACTAAAAAAGAGTGTAAAAGTAACAGATCTCTCCCACTGAGGTGGATCTGTTCAATATTCAAAGTGATGACAGATGTAACAAATTTTTGCAAACTTGCCCTTGTCTGTACATTTGTGTACACTTAACTCGGCAATTTAACCTCATGGCTGTAATTAAATGAGTTTTGTACTGTATACTGTATATCAAAAAAGCTCACAGCAAAAAAATACTTTGATATGAATCACTTGAAAGTAAACCAACCAGCATGAAATGTACAGCTTTAAGAAATTCCAAAAAACACAGCTGAAAAGTGTATATACAAACATGCTAGGAATCTAACAAAGAGCAGACTGAGTGAAGCTGAAGAGATAGGCATTTCTAATGGTTTGCTTGACATCATTTAGGAGAGCCAATGAAATAAAGCATCATTCTTAAATATTTAATAACCTCGCAATGTTCAAATACCATGGTCTTCTATTGCCTATTTCAAGTTTTTTAGCAGAAGAGGAACACTTTATAAATATAGAGTATACTGTATCTCCTGCATCAATTAGTTTAATTTAAACTCATTAAATAAAAAGGTAAAATGTTCAATATCTGTAGAAAATAAAAAAACAACTAAAATGCATTTTCTTTGATAAATGTTCATACTGTGTCCACTTCTAAAGAGATGGTGGTACCCATCACCCTTATCATTAAGTGCCTGCTTGGAAGAGGTAATATATATTTATGTATATACATATATATATATCAAATTCTATGACATGATATAATTTGTATAAATATGGCATCTTTACAATTGCATTAAAATGACAATTTTTATTTCAGATCCCAAGACAATTAGCAGTCAATTGGGAAAAAGGCCTTGTTTAAGTTTCTCATTTTCTTGTTTTAAATATTAAAAATAAGTCTCAATTCTTTGCAAATGTACGTCTTACATTATAAACAACAATTCTGTCTTGACTGGTCAAATGTTTTTCCATTGTGTTCATATCTACAACACTTTGGAAGGTTGAGGAAAAAGTGCCATTATCAAATGCTCCCACTTTGGAGTGAATGAGGACGTTTGTCCCTCTCAGAGTAAAGGTAAAAGTTTCATCAACTGACTGCAAATCCCAAGAAGCTTAACAGTGCAGTTCTATACAAAAATGTAAAAGCATCATTGATGTAACAAAGCCAAGTTGTGTTGTCATGCCATTTTGCTGGTTGTACAGTATGGAGTTATGTGGCCCTGCACAGATGTCTCTTTTCACAGGTGAAGGTGTCAAGAAAAATCACACACGGCTTCGCTGTAAATGTCACCCGCAGATGCTTCAAATGCCACTAAGAGGTGTAGCCCAAGTGGCACATAATGCTATTTTGATCAGGCGAATGTCAGCATTGTGATATGTCAGCAAAATGGGCATAGTTGGATAGATCCATCTGTTTTCCCCTCAGAAAGCACCGTGACTGGCACAGAGCCAGTTCTGGAGGTACAAACTGTCCCGGGTTTGCAGGGTGTCGCGGTGAACGAGTAAAAGTAAAAGTTACTGTTCAGAGTATTTCACTCTTTTCATTCATTACGTTCCAGACGTGGGAGAGTCTGACTTGCCCTGTCCTTTACATAACGTTTACGGTAAATCCATGTCTACCCAAAATAACAGAAGAGCTCTGGTGCTCTCTGGTGCCCAGAAGGAGGAAGCGTAGGCACAGAGGAGATGAAGGAAACCATCAGTCCCATAGAGTTATCCGTGAAGTCTCGCACAGCTAAAGCATGTTCAGGATAGCGTTGTACATTTGGATCAGTACGGCCAAGTGGACAGGCAGGCAGGACTGGCGGTCTTGGGTGGCAGGGGTACACGTCAGCCAGGAGAGGGCGTTGTACTGCTCCAATACAAACCTGTGTTTGAGAAATAGACCATTTTAGCAAAATTAAAAAAAAGAAATAAAGCAAGAAATTCAGGCTTTTTAATTAAGGTTATAATAAAGGTTTATCCATTTAAACCATGTTGTTTCCCTCAATCATAATCACTACAGTGTGATTTTTACTCTTGATAGTGATACTGCATATTTATTGGTTAACAATTGATCACAATTCTGCAGCATATCATTCCTCTTTAATTCTCTTTCTAATTCTATGGAGATAAAAACGACAATAAATAAAGGTTTTTATAAACATTATCTGAAACTGCCATCTCTTATTAGTTATGATGCAAATGCAAAAGATAAAAAATAACTAAAACTCATAAACATGTCCTTAGCACACATTATTAAGTATTTGTTGTTATCGATGAGATAACTAATGTCACTTGAAATGAAAACATAATGCATGTAAAGGACATACATATATCAACTACTTGAATCAGTTAATTGGCGGCAGGTTTTCAAGGCTTCCGCCCGTTTCATACTCACCTTGCAGGACCTGCTTTCACTAGCCTAAAAGGGAAAACATGTGTTACGCATTTACCTGAGCACATCAGAGGTGGTCTTTGAGTCTAAAGGGTGAGGGGTCTTCTTAGTCGTGTCTGACACTGGCTCATCTGACTGGACTATGGCGATGTGGTGGTGGAGGGAGGCCTGGAGTGAGGACACAAAGGGAACAATGTCAGATGTCGAAACATGTTTGGTTATAGAGAGGAACTATATGCTTCTTTAATAAGAAGAAGAAGAAGAAAAAAAAGAAGAAGAATTTAAATCGGTTTATGGGCATCAATTTCTTTCTCTCAAATAAAATAGGTTTTACTGGCATTCTCTTTGTCACTACACACACGCGTACACACATTGCAGTGTTTTGAGTACCTTAAGAAAGAGTGGACACTGGCTCTCAGCTTGCGGGCAGGAGGCCCAGAACCAGTGAGGAAGTCCATTTGCTTGTGCAGTGGAAACGTAGTAGCCCAGAGCCAGCGGCTGCTGCTTCAGCTCCTCTGGTGGACTGTCCCTGGAAAGCAAGCGCTCTCCCTGGCTCTATACACACAGGAGAAGGTCAGTAATTAATTACAAACCACTGTGGTCCCAAAAAGAAGCCTGGGTCATGGCCTTTGCATTTATTCATCCTCCTGCATCTCACTATTGTAAGCCTTTGCACCGGCATGAGTGGATTGTCTTCCTTAAATAAGAATATGTAAACATGTCATTTTCCCTGTAATGCCTGATAGCATGAAAAGAGTACTGACAAAACTGGTTACAGAAGTGAATAATATTGGAAATTTATGTAATATTGAAAGGTTTAGATGTATCATAGTTCAGTGAACACCATGAGAGATCTGCTTTTTATTTGATTTGATGTTTTGGGCCATGCTTGAAAGCAGAATACCTTGATGTCAAGACAGATATTTCAAGGTTATAGCGTACAGTCCTTGTAGATAAAAAGATTTAGCACATGTAGTATAGTCCTGTAGTTTAAGTTATATATATATATATATCTCCAACAACTTCAAATGAAAAAGACAAATACAGGTTTAACCACAATTTATCTGTCTTTTAGTAGGTGATAAGCTTTTTATTTCATTGAGAGAAAAATCTTCTTGCTCCAAAGCTTTTGCAAAAGGGCAACATGTATATTTGCTTTTTTCCTTGCAGGTCAACATGGTAATAACATACACAGCACGTGGCACTATCAGAAGTTGCTTTAACCTGTAACTTGCTGTTACAGCTACACTTTGCCCAAGCTGTTCCCACAGTTTGTCAGTACTGAATGACGTGCTGTCATACAGCTTGTCAACACATCTCTTCTCCTGCGCCCCCAAGACAAATTCCTCTGCATCTATTATACTTAGCAAAACTCTAATTCTGGATAGTATAAAATGCAGAGTGCCAGCAAAGACTGCAGAAAATGTGCTTGCAGCCTTCAGAGAACAAATAAAATCTGATCCAAAACACCTCTGTAATATGTTAAAGCAATGAAAGAGCTCATAGAAAATTGTTTAGCTATTTTAAGGTTACCCAGCTAGATTAAGTAGACAGATACAGTGAAGTTGATATTTTTTAACAACAACAAGACAGCCTAGTTTCCCCCTTTAAAAATAATGATAACATAGTAGTAAATACAGCAGCATGCATTTTTTCACTTGTAGAGTGAGTCATTGTTTTCCTTTGTAAGAGGGTGTCGTCTGCTGCGGCTCAAGCCACTGCAGGATGGTTTCATTTCACTGGTCCCAGACTCACCTTGGTGTGCTGGAAATGTGATCCCATTCCCATCCCGGATGGAGAGCCAGGCGAGGGCACAGGAGAGGTGTTAGGGGAAGGGTGAAGGTTCCCTGTGATCAGCATCATGTCATGGCCAATGTCATTCTCCAGTTCATCAGGAAAGGGCAGATCGAACATGTCATCTGTGGGAGGTGAAAACTATGTCAACACAGCCCGAAAGAATTTAAACGTTGCTCATTAATATTTCAGCACAGGGGGGCATGTCTTTGGTATAAGGTTAAAATATAAGACTGTGATGTGGGGAGAGATACTTTAAGACAACAGTGCCACCTGTTGGTCCAACATAATATATCTGAACAAGGTCAGTTTAATCTATGTCTCAAGACATAAAAAGTAAAAAGTAAATGAAGTATTCCTGTTATCCTGCTCGTCGTTACCGTTATTGTCCTCAGTGGGGTAGGAGCTGGGCGCCAGCTGGGTGGTGGCAGAAGTTGGGAAGACGAGGATGTGTGTACAGGAAGCATCCTGGGGTGTGTTCAGCTGTGAGGTCTGCAAGTTCAGAGCGGTGCTACGGCCAAACACTGAGCCCATAGTCACTGCATCTGGACACACACACAGAAACACAGCAAAGGTGACGTGTCTATGTATACTAAAATAATTTTTTTTTTTAAATGAGCTGTAAAACAGAAATGGTCTGTATACATGTAATAATGTCACATTACAGTTTTTCTTATTTGAAGTTACACAGCACATTTTTGTACCTAATCTCTGTTTCAGTGAATATATTTAATCACCCTTACTATCTGGAAAATTAAACAGAAAATATAATTCCTGCATGCTGCAACATCCAATATTATTAATGCCATAGCCATAAATATCACCAATGTCATAACCATAATTATGTCACTGCTATCATCACACAGCTTCACTAAGTGGGCAGGCTACTAACCAGGCATGACCACAAAGGAGCCCTGTGGCTCCATGGCCACCAGGCAGGCGCTGAGGATAGTGGGGGAGTCGGCCGCTGAGATGCCACACATACGGCAAGCCTCCCTCAGCTGGCGCGATATTGAACGGAGGGAGTGCTCCCCAAGGAGTGAGCTCCAGTCTGGTTGAGAGAGATAGAGGGCGGGAAGAGGGGGGGAAATACAAGCAGAGATATTTAGATAGGAAGTGTCTTTGAGTGAATCATTCCACTCCAATTTATTTTATCGCTAAACAAAATTCTTCAGGGATGATAAAACAGGGACAGAACGGAAGTGGTGGAACATCCATCCATCCATCCATCCATTTTCTATTCCTCCTTTATCCTGATACACAGGGGGTGCTGGAGCCTATCTCAGCTATCTTGGGCGAGAGGCGGGGTACACCCTGGACTGGACACCAGTCAGTCACAGGGCTGACATAGATAGACAGACAACCGCTCACACTCACATTCATACCTATCATTCAACCCCTACACCACTGTGCCACCCCGTGGTGGAACATTTAGATTTTAAAATTTGTTTGGCTACAAGTGAAGCGGGTTTGGAAAATGGATGGATGGATGGCTACAAGTATCTGTAGCCAAACATTTGTATGCCGAGGATTTACCATAAATGGATATTAACGGAAATAATCTAAATCAGGATATTGAGTATAAATAGATCTCTAAGAAGCACAAAAGTACTTAGAAAAACAAAGTGATTATAGTGATTATAACCAATGTTTTATCCACATTAGAATAAAATAAACAGCATATCTTGCATCAAACAGGTACTCAGACCAGCGAGTTTATTCATTGAGATAAACCTTATTTTGAGCTCAGGCTACTCACCTTTTAGCTCCCCGTGCCCCAGCCTGCCTAATCGACCGATCACAATCCTCCACGGCATGGAGGTCATCTGGATGATGCCAATACACCATTCCCAAAGCTTCTGTAGTCCCATCTTCCTGGCTGACACCTTCGGACGCCGCGCTCTGAGGAGAAAAACACCCCAAAAAATAGTATGTTAAGAGATTGGAGCATCTAAACACATTCTTTCCGTATGTGAAAACAGCAGAAGTATAGCAATCATAATGGACAACTGTGCAAGCAATTATGACCCCACACCTGTTTGGTACATCAATGTTGATAATGCAGGTCTCCAGGAGCTCTCCCTGCTGGTCAGTGCAGGACACCAGGATCCAGCGTTGGTCATGCGATAGGCAGTACCCAACGTACAGCACATTGTATTTGGGGGGGATCTCTGCCCAGATCTCCCCTGGCTCTGGCTGCTTGGGACGGGTCGGACCAAGGATGAAGGGGGGAGAGTACAGCTGCAGTGGGCTGGGATGCTGGTGGAGGAAATTCAGATTTCAAGAGAGAAAAGTTCATTAATACAGACATGAGTAGACATATTACAGTCATTTTCAGTGCATAATATGACAAAAAGTTGTTTAAAAGTAAACAGATGTTTGAATTTCACACCTACCTCTGGACTCTTTAGTACAGAATTGACAGTGGACACTGGTCCAAAGCCAGTCAGGGACTTGATGTGTGTTTGCTGTGGCAGCAGACGTCTGCACTGCGAGTAACAAGAGAAGGCCAGAGAGCGCAGATGCTGTAGATACAAATGGCTCTCACCGCTGGCAGGCTGGAGAAGGTACTGACACGGCACCACCTGAGTAACATACAACAAACATACAACAAAACGGGGAGCAATGATGATGATCACAAGAAATAATTGAGTTTAATTCCGTCCGGTGTAAATCTGAGTATCATCCTACCTGCAGCACAAGCGCAGGTCTCATCGTCTCGGGCAAAGAGTGTAGCATCTCCGTGTAGCAGCGGAGAAGTCCCAGTAGCCAAATACTACCTGACTCCACCTCATCACCCTCTTCTTCCTCTCCCCCTTCGTTTCTCGCTCCACTAGAGCTAAGAAAAGCATCCACTATGTAAATAACAATGGCTGGTGGGTTGGCGTTGGCGTCCACTGAGTCGGCCACGGTGGGGATGCCAATTCTAGCCTGCTCAGAAGTGCTGAAAGGGGGAAAGAGAGGAAAGAAGTTGTGCTATAACTGTACCAATTTGTTGAACAAAATTTCCCCTTAATAAATTGGGTCTTACAGTTCAGGGTTTTCTGCTGGTGTGTTGGCTGGTGGTATGGCACTGGGAGGTCCTTTCAAATCGCTGGTCGCTCCTTGGGTCATCTCCGCCGTCTGATTTGAGGGCGCTCCAGTCGGGGTGGGAGCGTTTCCTGAACTGACCGCGCCAGGAGCCTGTTCACCATCGGGGCCCCAAGTTTGAGGCTGCCCAGAGGAGGCAGGCTGGGCTGAGGATGAGGGGTTTGAGGGAGGCTGGACTTTGGGAGGCAACAGAAGACTGCTGTCCAAAGGCAGGGCTGACAGCTGGGGGCCTGCATTTAAAAGAATTTAAATATAGAATACAGTGAAACAGAAGTGCCTGGATGATATTTTATTCATTAGATTAGATTAGATTAATCCGTTTAAATGTTCTCACCCAGCTGCTGCTTGCAGGCATATGCGTAGAGTTTAAGTTTGCTGAGATTGTCGGTGTGCTGCTGTCCAGCCCAGGGTCCAGTCAGCCACTGGTCCACATCCAACTCCTCCAGCTTCTCTGGCTCCACGTCTTCCCCCACACGCACAAAGCCATCCCTGGACACCTTGGCCAGAGGACGGTGCTTCCCAAGGCGGCAGGTCTAGAAACGCAGTCAGGACTACTGTTCATTCTCTCATCATAAAGACTTATCAGACAATATGTGTTGAAACTCCACCGTGACTTTCATTTAGAATCCAACTTCTTACCTCGTAAACAGCGCTGAGCTCCAGGAAGAAGGACCGAGCTGCAGCCAGCAGAGAGGGGCTGTTGGGACACAACACCACATAGGCCACATCCCGCTGGCCCCCATAAGGCTCCAGCAGCAATTTCTCCCAGAAAGGTAATGCCAGAGGGGACAACGCCAAGAAATCCCTCTCACGGTCGTAGCCCAGTAACACTGTCGGGATGGGCAAGGGCTCTGGTGACTCCTCCGAACCTTGGACAAATAGACAGAGTAACATTTTAGCTGGGCTACAGTCTGATGACAACCTCTCTGTACCCTGCACATAATCACTCTAAACATTTATAATACAGCAAACATAGCAGTAAAAATCATATTGACTCACCGTAGGAGCCTCTTCCAGCCATCTTATGGAACTGCTGCCAGGTGAGTGGACCCTGAACGTGCTGGATGTTTTCCCAGGTCCGTCCTGTTCTCTTCTTCTGGATGGCATCCTGCAAGAAGGGCTGCAGAGACAGCAGCATACGAACCATATCCTGGGACGACAGCATGTTCATGTCCACCACTGCGAACACACACACACACACAAATACACGCACACAAGAAGGATACATGAACAGATGCAGACATGTTAACATGATTCTATACACAAAAGAAACATATAAACACACATAAAACACATCAATATACAGTTTAGATAACACGAGGTAGCTAGGGATACGTAAAAATAATATTCTCAACTCAAATCTTTATCAACTGTAAAGGAAGACTTCATTTACCCGAGCGTATCCCATATATATTTTTCAAATCCCTTCTACTGAATATCCCTGCTGGGGATTAATAAAGGTGTATTTTATCACATCTTACAGCAGCCAAATCCTGCTGCTTACCATTCGTGTGAGGCCAAGGGTGAAGAGCTGTACTTCTGACAACTGCTGGATCTACTTTCCCTCCTGTGGGGTTATCCACATACTGCAGTCCCTGTTCCAAGGCATTATAACACTCCACACAGGCGTCGCTCCCATCCGCCCACTGCTTTTCAGACATCCAGCTTTGGAGCAGTGCCCCCTTGCGGCCATGGCAGGAACAGCTGAGGGGGAGATGCAGTGATGCCAGGGAGGAAATAGGCTGCGAGCACTGTTCCTGCAGGAGGACCATGACTGACGGAGAGGCAGGGGCGGAATCCTGCGGACGCTTGGCCCTGGGGTCTCCCATAGCTGGGTCCCGCCGGCAAAGAGCCAGCCTCCTCTCGGCCGCCCGGCCCACCTCAGAAGTCCGACCGTAAATATCCAGCTCATCCTCCACGAAGAGGCCGGTGCCATGAGACAGCAGCCTGTTCACAATGGCACTGAAGCCACACATACAGCGGTACTGATCCTCACAGGTGGAATCAGGGATGTACACCCCCACATCTGCTCCTTTGACATTCATATTGCAGGCACAGATACAGCAGCTGTCAAAGTTGCGGTCCTTGAAGACGTTAAGGACAGAGTCTGAGAGCAGGAGGATAGCGTACAGGCTGTGGGCCTCAGGCAGGGAGGGTCCCGGCCGAGCTAGGGGCTCCACAGAGCTCAGAGGCAGGCTGGTGGAGGGTGTGGAGACAGGTGAGCTGAGCTCAGTACCATCCTGCTTCACCGAACCCTGCCCAGAGCTTGCGGCGTTAATGCCCCGTGGTGTGCGAGGAGTTCGTGGAGTGGGCACAGAGAAGCGGGGAGTGGCAGGAGATGGGAGGATGCCAACAGTGGTGCTCACAGAGGCGGTGGTGGCGCTCATCTGGCCGTACTCCTGATCCGTGAGAGTGTTGACACTGGGGACGTTTCTGTAAAATACACACATTGAGGGAAACAAAAACTATTAATACTGAAAAGCGTTACAAAGAATGGCATAACAACATTTATGCCATATCAAAGATGTTTTGTTCCAGTAACAAAATCCTCAGTTGCAGATGACTACTCACGTGTATCCATCTCTGATGAAAGCGTTATTCTGGGGATGCATGACCGTTGGGAAATGCTCCATTTTGGGCATGAGGGCCCAAGATGGACGATAGTAGCATTGCTCAGGAATCTTGAGTGGCGGTAAACTCTGGCTGGGTAGGCAGGGCAGCGGAGCAAACATGGAGGAGCCTATTTGTGGCTAGATAGATAAGACATTGTAGAAAAAATATCTTTATCAATTAGTTACAAATTGCCTTGCTCAGAGTGGTAAAAGCATATTAGTATCATGGTAATAATTTTCTATGGAACTGCAAAAAACAGCTTAAACAGCTAAATTACTTGAAAAAGTTGTTTTTGGTAAATATTTTTGACAGATGCGAATAATGTACTTTTTGGGAACGATTTTCAGACACAGATTATTACACATTTAGTGCACTTACAGCAGGGCAGTATATTTGGGATGGACTGAAAATAAACTACAATACTCATATTCATTGTAAAAAATCTATCACCCAGTGTAAAGTTATGGCTCACTGATGTATTTTTAATAATAATAACAGCATTTATACTTTATACTATTTCATAGTGTCAGATAACCAGAATGAAATCTTTCCTATTTCCTATTAGCGCAAAAAAGACTGGAAAACCTCTGACCACTCTCATTAACAGGGTGATAAAACCCACATCAACTAGCACTGAATACATGTTGGTTATACGCCACATCTCACTCTAAAAACAACAGCAGCTGTAAAACACAATAAAAAATCTATTACATCTGGAGCTACCACTCATTTGTCATTCATTTCGTTGAATCCAATCAATTCTCATGCTAAACGGAACCTTTTAATCCTGTCCGCATGTTTTACACATTGAGTCGCACCAACAACATTTGATGTTTGTGTTAATGAGCAGATGCACCTAATAGAGGCCATTAAGTGCATTCTACTGTAATTAGCATTTGCCAGCACACAGAGCCCGCAGTCAGTAAAGATGTCTGACTCACAACACAGAGACAGCTAATTAGCTAAAACTATGCCAACCTGATATGTGAGCCTGACCAGCTGCTTCAGAGCTGCCAGTCAGTCAACAAGTCATTGCACTGACTTCCCCTTGATGGGAGTTTTTAAATGGATTGAAGCAATTTATGAAGTAATTAACAAATCTGAGTCCCTATCCCTGTACTTGTGGGTAATTTTCTCAGTTCAGTGCATGATGCACACACAAATAGACTGCTTTATGTGCTGTTAATTGGAGACCAATTGAGAGTGTGTCCTCACCTTGATATCCTCCTGCCCGGGGCTGGCCATGCCCTCCTCAATCTCCATCCTGTATTCAGTAAACTGCGTGGAGGCCAAAGCTGGCAGGTGTTCGCCTGCTCCGCTGGGCGCAGGGGGCTCTTGGCTCGGAGTGTCGCGGTACGTCATGATGGGAGAGAAGGCCGGGTGCTGCTCTAGCGAAGGTGGGGTGGGAAACATGCGCTGGAGGTCTGCTACTGCTGAAAGGAGACAGAAACAGGAAGAGATGGAGAGAGGAGGTTTGAGGAGGAGGAGGGGCAGTAGTAGCTTACACAGGTGTAATGGAATAAAAGAAAATCAATGCAACACCTAAAAAAAATGATTGCCACACATAAATTATAAATGCAGCAGCACTGTAGTTGTGTCTCAGTAAGATTACAGAACTAAATACTCACTTGATGGATAAGGTACTGCAACTCTCCCTTCTTTCCCCAGAGGGCGGTCTTCTGTTGATACTGGCAGCTTGGTTGAATGCTGGTTGGGGTAAACAGTCTACAAATTATTACACATAAGATTAGAGGATCAGTTTTGTTTAATTCAATCTTCTAAAGCATTATGTATGATGAAAGATTTGTTGTTGATTTTTTTTTTATTCTTTTGTCTTGTGCTAATTACAGTACGTGGAGAGCCAGACAGTCCATCTTACATGCTGTTTGTTAAAAAACTTAATAAATATATTAAGGAATATAATACATAAACCATGAGGCCTCACCCCCAACTCTTCCTCGTCTTCATCAAATATGTTGTCCAGGTCAGAGATGTTGACCACGAGATCTTTTTCTCTGGTCAGGGAAGGGTTGGCTTTGGCAGCTCCGTCATCCTGAGCCGATTCATCTAAAACAACACACAAAAAACCTCAGGACCACGGCTCCAAATGACACACGAATAATTCCACTCTGAAATATGAACTGCACCTGATTTTGGAGCTGAGTTAAAAATGGACATAGCATCTTTCCCATCAGGCAGTACTCCATTGCTGGTGATATCTTCTCCCTGCTGGATGAATTAGAGAAAACAAGAACATCCTCAGTTCAGTTCCAGTCTTATTTGACCAAATGAAAAGTCAGGAGCCCTTTTTTAAACAAAGATTATATAAGTAAGTTTGTATGATGTTGACATGCTGCATTTTGTGTCATAGCACATATGCTTTGCAAGGCAAAATGCTGTTTTCACTCTTTGTGCTAAAGAATGAATTTCACATCACAAAAAGATGAATTTATCAGGGATTTCATATACAAAATAGCCAACAAGTCAAAAACCAACACAAATGACATTTTGTGCACAAATTAGCATTTATCATGTCGTATTTCTGGCCAACTGGTAATCAATGGTTACTACATGTTTTTTTATATAGTTTTTCTGAATCTTAACTAATACTGCACAGTGTTTTAAAACTGCATGTGTTGTCCTACCTTGGCCTTCTTGCTGGGTTCTCGCCCTTGACCCTTTAACCTCTTGGAGGTGGAGAAAGTGTACTCAATGTCTCCTTCCTTGAAGTCGTAGGGATCATCCCCAGGCTCCCGCAGTACCTCCACTCCCGGCTGCTGGAACAGGCCCAGGGTGTGGATGTGGTCC
Organism: Scortum barcoo; assembly: GCA_023238725.1. Classification (NCBI taxonomy): domain Eukaryota; kingdom Metazoa; phylum Chordata; class Actinopteri; order Centrarchiformes; family Terapontidae; genus Scortum; species Scortum barcoo. The sequence goes on from CM041545.1 coordinate 17,478,963, forward strand.
CTCAACCTCTCCTCTGAGATTTTAAATCTCTTGTGAGTCTGTGTGTACAGTCTGGAGGAGACAAAGAGAAAAATGCAGTCAAATAATGTGCAGTGGTAGGTGTTCATTCTTTCTGTCCTGCTTCCTTTTTTATGTGTCCTCATAAATCACACTTATTCTCACATCTCAGAAATAACTCAAGTACTTTCCTTGCATATATTTCACACATAGCTACGTCAGTTTTCATTGTATATTTTTTCACGTCTATATTCTTGCCACTCCTTGTCCTGCCTCTTCCAACTGTGCTAATGTTATGCAAAAACACTGCTGCTGTGTCTCTCTCCTACCTCTTCAGCGGAGTTCCCTCAGTAGCGGTCTCTGACTTCACCTGCTCTAATATATCAGAGGGAAGTTCAGCAGGTCTGCAGTCAGTCTTATCAGTCGTGGGAGTCCTGAAGCCTCTCCACCAGCCGGCCCCATTTTCCCTCTGCCTCAACAGAGCTGTGTACACAGCTGTCTCACTCGTAATCACCCCCAGGCCAGAAGCCCCATCCGGACAGACAGGCATATCCACAGGCCCGTCCAGGACTTCGGGGTCCTGCACTCGGGGGTGTGGGCTGAGTGTGGGTGGGAGTGGAGACACTGGTGAATGGAGGAGAGACTCGGGGGCTTTCCTGCCATTGGAGAGGGGTTTGGGATACTTGCAACTTGGCAGAGCAGCCAGAGGCTCCAAGGGTGGCTCCAGCGCCACGAGACCCCCGAGCTGGGGCCCCGCTGGTGAGTCCTGTTCCAGAGCGGCCTCCTGTGTGACAGATAGACGGTGGTGGAAGGGGATCATGGCCGGCCTCTTGGACTGTTTGTCAGCCTTTTCTGCCTTGTCACTGGTCTTGTGTTTGGGCTGGGAGGGAGGGTAAGATGATGGGCCAGAGGACTGAGTGGGGTTGGCACTGGTCTGCGGGTTGGCAGTGGATGTGGGGGTCAGACTCAGCTTCTGCTGCTTCAACCTGAAACAAAGTCAAGTAGGTTAAAAAAAGAAAACAAAACTATTGAAAACCCTTCAGGTAATTATTACAAATATAGTAACAGAGTCTGAGTTGCCTAATTGTCTCTTCTTTTTTAGCATTTCAGGAGCCACTCATCTTCTAAAGACCAAAAGTCTTGGAGAGCTACACAGCAGTGTCTCTTATCTGCTGAGCAGTCTGTGGTTTTATTTAATTTAAGACAGCATACATGTTGTAGGACATTAAACACAGTATCTTACTAAAACTGAGATTTATTTATGGTTTTTCACACTGTATAGTATGTTGATTTAAGTTAAAAAATTCCCCGAACATAATCTTCATTGAAGCACACAAAAGTCTTTAATATTAATATGTCTTTTGTAATAAACATGGGCAGCTCAGATACTATATATGTGTATGAGTTTAATGCCGATATTGAACAGCTTGCATGCAGCTCTGTGGTACCTGGAGCAGCTGCAGGACGCTCTTGCTCCCAGATCGTTGAAGTCCCACGTGGTAACTCCATTTGGCACTTCCTTCTTAGGCGTCGCGTCGGTAGGCTGATTCAGTCTGCGGGGATCAAACAGATCCATGAGGGCGCCGGCTCAACTGCATCACCGCACTCACAGTAATAATTAGGCCAAACAAACCCAGCAGCGGCTCAACTTACAGGTACTGAGGCTGGTTGAGATAGCATTCCCTCCAGGCCTGATGGACCACCTGACAGGTGAGCTTCTTCCCAGAATGCTTTGGGCTGATGCTGGCTACCGCCATGCTGCTGTCCGGTGTGGGCACACTGGAGACGGAGGTCACAAAGCCACTGTCCGCTGAAAAGATGAAGGGAGGAAGGAATGTCATAATGCACGACTGAGCACAGGATTTCAAAAGAACAGCTAGATTTGGCACAGTTTGGCCTCCATCTCTCCAAGCACCACCTTTATGTTTGTTTATGAGTATGTAAATTATGGGTGCAATATTAAAGAGCAAAAAACTGTACTATTTAAGTATTAAGGAGACTAATAAGTTTAGTAAAATGAATATTTTACCATTTTAATTTTTTCACTTGCCTTCTGTTTATATCAGATTATATATTAGCGATTGCTGTCATGTGTAGAAAGTGAGAAAAGAAGGAACACTAACACTCTTCATGATGTATTTCTGCGCAGACGTTGCATGTTCGGTGGTTTAAATAAATGCAGCTCAGCTCCTGTGATGTGTCAGCATGCAATGTATTATGCTGTATATAATCTCCTGCAGGTTAGTGCGTCTCTGTGCGTATTTGTTACCCGAGCAGGGCTGCTGCGGTGACGTCGGCGGTGTGAGCGGCACGCTGCAGTGGTTTGGCTCCCTGTTGAGGCCTTGAGCTGCAGGAACAGGTGGAGGCTGCTCGACTGGTAGGTCCCCCTGGGCAATCAGCACTAAAGCAGCTGGGTAGGTCATCCTCACTCCACCTGAGAAGATGAAAAAAAAAGGACATTATTCACTGGTATGAAACAACAGGAGGGGCTGCTGCTGCTCATTTTTAACTGCAGTGAACAGCTATTTTCATCTTTTATTATACAACACAAATAAGAATTGCTGTGCTTAAAAATGTCTTCACATTCATGAATATTTCTGTTTAAGAAAAGGATATATGTTCCAGAGATCCATAATAACTGGCCACAAATGCAGCAGCTATACAGTCAGTGAAATGTGTTATCCATGAATGTGATCACACACTTTCTCACTCACTGCTCATATGAACCACATTATCATAAATCCCTTCACATTCACTTTTTCAGTGTCATATCAGGCAGCAAAGACGAGACAGACCTTGCCTTTCCGATGTAAAAGCCACTGGTAGCAGTTTTGATTATAATCAGGTCAAACCAACGCTGTGGGATCAGACTGATTAGACAAAGCTATTAGAACAACTCCCTGTGGCTTTTACCTCGACTTCCCTATCTCTCCTTTCCTGTCTTTCCTCGGCTCTCTCCTCCCTTCCAGTCATTTCCCCTTTTCCACTCTGAGATGTGCTAAAAGGCCGCTGCCACAGTACATTTCAGCAGCTCTGCGTCCACTAATAGCTCAGCTCAAACTGCTTTGGAGACTGCACAGAGTCAGAGGGTAATCAATGTAACGTTGCTCACACTGATAATATAAAAAGGTTAAAAATCATATATAATGACATCAAGAGCCACCTGAAACATGGCTGGGTAGTAAAATTGAGGTCAAACTACCAAATGATGTGCTGTATAGAGCTGTTTGATGCAGGTTTCTGCATTTCTCTGAGTTACTTACAGCACACCTCATGTAGATCCAAAATAGTGTCTGTTTGTGAAGGTAATTCTGCATAATAATACATACATAACTATTGGGGTTGCATGTAGACAACCAGCTGCACATCCAAAGTCCTCTCGCTGTTCCAATTCAACCACTGATTTTATTTGAAATTAATATTTCAGGTTACTTTAAAAAAATGTGGTTATATGGGTCCTCCAGCAAAAACAAAACTATTTTTTTCTAATTTGTCTGAATACTTGTTCCACATCCAAATATAATTTCAAAAGCTGGTGGGTTTTTTTTCCAGGCTGCTCCAGCGCCCCTTCACTGTGTGTGGAGGAGAAAAATACCCAAATCACCACCAAAACTGGAGATAAAACAGAAAAAGGAAATGGGCTCCCGACATGTTTATTAATGATTTAATTTCCATGAATTGGGATAAATTCACATTAATATGCAATGTTCAAAGCCCTTGGGATTTTTTTCTTCTCTAAATTCAAAAAGGCGGTCAATAAATATACCTCCTGGAAGTTAAGGGCAGACCGAGGATCAATTATGAACGTCTCCTTTTTTTTAGGCAAAACATGGGCAAAATTTCATCAGACAAGGGAACATGTTGACTGGAAATGTACTGTTAAATGAGAGGACTAAAGTCAGAAATGTTGTTTTGTTTTTAGTAATGCTATCACTGAGTGTGTATAGTTCGATCATTTTTGTATGATAGTATCTACAACAGTGTTGTGACTGTTCTGTTTTTAATATTGAGCAGATTATTTTTAGTGGTGTTGTGCCTTCTGTTTTTTATTGTGTTGTTTTCTCTTTGAATTTCAAAGTGTTTGTTCTGAGACCCCCTTGAACATCTCAAGGGGTTTATCCAGATACAATCAAATTTGATTGATTTAATAGAACATCACTGTGGTTTATTGTGTTTTCATTGCTGTTATTAAGCTGAAAAGATCTCCAGCGGTCTTTAGTGGGCATTACTGTGCAAAACACAATTTTCAGCATGGACTGACACTACAGCAAATGTCTAAATACTGGGGAGACTAAAGGTTTTTTTCCATGAAGCAGTAAATTCTGTGACTGGGGCGCCTTTTTCCCCTTCCACACTCTCTTAAATCCAACAAACGTGTCGACTTTTTCCATACCTACGATGACCTCCACCGCCACGTGACAGTTGCGATCATAGGCCTGGCCCACTTCTTCTTTTTCCTTTTCCCCGCTTCCCTCTTTGTGCTGAAGTACCACGGGGTAAAAGTAGCTCCACTCCTCCACCAGCTTCCGTGCCGCCGGGTCGCTCGTCTTGAAGGCCTGACCTGTGAGAGTGCCGCTCAGGCCGTACGGACTCAGGATCACTACGGACACAAAATATAATCTGTAACTTTAAATAATTTCATATTGCCGTATTTCATTATATTACACAGCAAAGATGCACACAGGAGAGGTGAATAGCAAATATGTGTTCACACAGGTTTTGCCCATGATAACCTTATTTCATTTAATCATACGATGCAATACTTCTGTTTTAGCTACTTACAAGTATGAGATAAGCTTATATAATCTCCAACTATTGATTCGAAGTGGTAAAATTTAACCAAGGACATTTACCCAGGTACTGAACTTACTCAAGTCTTTGTCATTGTTACTTAAATATTTTCATATCATGTTACTTTATACTTCTATTCCACAGTGATTCAGATGAAAATATTGTACTTTTTGCAGCACGAAATTTATCTTTAGTCACTAGTCATATTATGAATTCAGATTTTTACATACTAATTAATACATGAAATTGAACATACATACAGAAATTTGAACATACAAATGATGACATCAGTAATAATAATCTAATAATATAACACATAATAGCATAATACTCACAGTTGCCATTTGTCTCCTTTGAGTAGTTTTAGTTTTGATACTTTAAGTATATTTTCTTAATAATACTTACATATTTTAAACAATGCAAGACTTTTACTTATAGTGGAGTAATTATAGATAATGTGGTTATGGTATTTTTATTTAAGTAATGGATCTGAATACGTCCAAACATCTTGTTCATCTGTTATAACACATTTTTTGGTTGCACTTCATTGCAACAGAACATCGTTGTTCTTTCGCCCTGTGCATAAGCCACAGACAAACAAATACGGTGGGTTTGCGGCGTTACCTTGCACTGGCATGATGGAGGTCTGTGCGAGGCGGATGTGGTGCTCTGTGACGTGGTATGCAGGTTGGTGCTGGGCGATCTCCACACTCGTGCACACGTTGCTCTCCCCGTGGAGGAAGAAGGAGAAGGAGCATGATAGGTGTTCGCTGGGGACAGGAGACAGGGAGAATTCAGAGGATGAGACCAGGATTGTGGTGGTGTATATGTTCTGTGTGTATGCGAGCAGTGAGCTGATCGTAGGAAGATGTTTTTTTTTTTTTAGAGTTTCAGCTTGTTCACACCATATAAAAGAAAATATGCAAATATGCCATATGAGTGTAAAACAGAAACAGCTCTCTTTGTCCAATTTAATTACACTTACCCTCACAACTGTTAACATCATTAAACTGAGATTTAAATGGCATCCAAATCAAATTTATTGATGTTAAACTTCAGATTAAATAAACCCATAAATCACTTCTATTGGAAAACAAATGTACCACATGAATATGCCGGTCTTTCGGGCTGCGGCATGACAGATGATGAGTGCTTTTCTCCAAACAGCAATTTGGAGAACACGCTCAGAATGTGTCTTTGTGAAAGCCTCACTGAGCTCTACCTCCATTGATCATATTCATCGTTTCCCACATGCGCTCCTTATTGCAGGTATAAATCCTCATTTGCTTATGACTGATTACGGTGACTACATGTTTACATATGCAGCGCTCTCTTTATTACACAGCCAAGGCATAGTTCATCACACATTGCTCTTTTTTTTTTTTAATCACAGAGGAGTAATTGTTAGGGCCTTATTGCAATCTATATACCAGTGGGCGGGCTGGACATCATTAACTACCAAGATGGCCACACTGATGTATATCTTTAATCTATGAAGCTCCTTACTACCTTGGTTTATACATGTCAGACTGACAATAAAGTCAGCAGATACTGTAATCTCCTTGTGATTACCCTGCTGCCTATGCAATATCTCCTTTGCCCTGAGGGAGCTGGACCTCCATTTGAGCTGTAATGGATCATCAAATTCAATAAAATGGCCAGTTCCACAGTTGGCCTGTTCCACTCATGAGCAGAGCTAAACACTGTCTTGAGAGATCCGAATTTCTCGCGGCATTGGCTTTGACGGCCTCCAGAGGGCGCTGAGTGCACCCGAAGAGAGCTGAGGCCAAGCTTCTTTCTGCTTCATAAACATTGTCGATGCTCCAGGAGAAAAAAAAAAAACATACCCTCATAACAGGTGGTTTGGGCACAGGTCTGCACACAATCACAGGAGGGAGAGCGGGGCTAACACAAAGAGGCACACAAACACACACATTCGCAGCACTGGGTCGATCACATCCAGAGTTCATATCTCAACAACACTCGAGTCAAAATGCTTTCAGTGTCACTGCCCTCCAACCTTGTCCTCAGTGCATCATTATACCATATGAAGAGCTATATATAGCTGCATGAGGAAGCTCAGTGGAACAGCTGCAAGACAAGAGTGCAGATCCTAGATCCAGAGCTAACTGCACGTATGCACAGCCATGATGTATATTTATAAGATATATTTATAAGATATTTAACCGGTCTGCTGAGAAGCATAGAGCCACAAAGTCTTATCTGTCTTAACTATCTTCTGTGTTTGCAATCATTCTTAATAAAGTCATTAACCCTTAAGGACAGACATAACTAAGAGCACTTAAGACAAATGAGTTAGTAAGTCTTTTTTGTGTTTTCAAAGGCTGACTGACAAATTGGCTGATTGATTGATAAATTGTACTGTATGTATCTGACTATGTTGTACTTTCTGTTCAGACTGCCTTTACAGCCCTTCACAAATTAAATAGGGCTGTGAAATGAAGCCTCCATTCGAATTTATTTCCCTCTTGTGCTGATAACTCCTGTTTATATAGTTATTGTATATTTTTATGAGATGTGTGTGTACTGATCGGGACTGATGCATGTACAAAAACATGACTCCCCGAAGACCACTCGTAAAAAAAAACGCTGCTCCAGCCAAACGGGGGGGAAGCACAGTTGGAAATCATCTCTTCTCTCTTTGTGTCGTCGTCTCTCGCTGTTCTAAGCACCAGACAGCCGTGCAACAGAATTACTGGCTGGATAAATTCAATATTTCAGCTGGAATCACCGCGTGCTGATAACGAATTGTTCACCTTGGTGCTCTCAATTAATATTCTTTACATTGATTACAGAGCAAAGCCCAAAAAGCCTTACTGATGAAAATTATTTCACTCATTTAATATTGCATAGAGGGGAAAAGTTCAGCTGGGTAAACAATTATAATTGATAAACTATATGAGCAATCAGTCTAACCAGTAACTAATGTGCATCAACCCAAGATCTATTATAACTGCGATTAAGTGCAATTAAATGCGAGTCAGGGGAGAGCAGAAACACAAAAAGAGCATCAAACTGTAGGCTGACGCAGCTGGGAGATTGATGCTCCCTGTCCTTTTACAAAGGGCATTTTTCTGCACAGTAAGCGGGTGTGAGTGTGTGGACACACTAGGCTCCTTGCATCCTCGGGGACATTTGTGCAAGCGCGGGCATGGGTGTGTGTGTGTGTGAGAACAGTGGGCAGAGATGTGAGGCAGCTGTGTGTGCTGGGCTGTATGAGTACAGGTATTAATAAATGAAGAGGAGTGATGGCTGAGACTCGCCTCAGGGCTGAGTACTGGAGAGAGATAGAGAGAGGAGATGGAGGAAAGGAAGGAGGGGTGGGTGGGTGAGGGGGTTGAGAAAAAGAAGAAGAGGAGTGAGAGAAGGACGAAAGGAGAAAGAGCAGAGGAGGGAGAGAGACAGGCAGTAGAAAAAGATGGAGACAGAGTGTGCACTAGAGGTAGAAAAAATAAAGGAAATGCATGAATAAGGTTGAGCTGAAAAGGGAAAATAGAAGGATAGAGAGGAGATTAAGAGGACAAGGAAACAAGGATACAGTATAAAATGAGGAGTGAGAGCAAAATGAATGTGTGAGAGAAAGAGGAGGAGGTGAATAATTCAGTGCCACGCACTGCAATTGCTGCACACATATCGATGAGATCAGAGTTTTAATGGGTTGCTACTGAGCACAATTTTATGGTGAAATCAATCAGGGAATGTAGAGCCAGAGAACACACAGACATATAACTGTCTGTGTGTGTCTGTTTCGTTTGGCTTCTTATGTACAGTATGTGCCTCATATGACAGTGTTAATAAATTCTGTTAAATTTAGGCTATCGTGTGTGTGTACGGCATGCATGTGAGTGTGCACATGTGGAGGGATGTAAATGTAAATGTAAATGCATGCAGTTATCATGACAGCATGTGAACGCACAAACTGTACATCACATGTATGCTTGACTGCCACTGAAAAAAAAAGAAGGTAAAAGCGACTCATGTGAACAACATGTGTCTTTTCACCCCATAACAGTGCTGCCAGCCAGCCAGCCAGCCAGCCAGCAGGGGAGCTGGTTAATGTCCGACATGCATCACGGACTTGACACACATGCATCTGCGTGTGCAATCGCAGGCACACAAAATAACAATGGTTATCTTGGCTGTCAGGGTGCTCCTATGTCGAACCCAGTGGGACAAAAAATAAAACAAGATTAGATTAAAGGAGATAGAAAGCAAACATCAGAACGTGCAACACACACAGAGCTTCCATTTCCACTGTTAAAGGCATTTGAAGCCTGTGATGTGATGACTGTATTTAGATATAATTAACTACACTCACAGGCACTAAGCAAGCATGATAGCTATTTTTTAGATTCTCTCAAATCTGAAGGATTAATCTGCTTAATCTGTACCTTAAATTCCCTGTCTGCCATCACAGCAGCACTTTTATGAGTTACCTTTTTTCTTCTAGCTGCCTAACCCTTCCTACGCAATCTGAACACATCTCTTGGAAACACAAGAGTGTGTAGACACTCCTCTGGTGTGTGTGGATTGACGTGGAGGATGTTTACCTTCTTGTAAGCTCCTGTGAGCAACATGTATACACTTGCTCTCAAAGTCTTTCCGCTGCACTGGCACAATAAGTTTACAAATCCCACCAATCCACCAAACATTCATAATACTCATAAGCCATATTCAGGTGTGCGCATATGTTCCCGCATGCACACATGACACACCAGTATTAACACGAGCATAAGGGGGGATGCAGCCAGCTTGATGTATTATTCAGTGGCCCCAAGTGGGTGGTTTTAGCCAGCGTTGCTAACACAATGTTTGTGCTCGGACAGTGTTCAAACTATTTCTATGGATCCACAATGAAAAGGTGCGGTGCTCAAGGACACACTCATCTGTCCTCTCTGTGAGCACAGGAAGCACAGAAAAAATTATTAAGTCTATCAGGACCACCCTTGAAAACGAGATGCTGCATCTCAAGGGGTTTATCCTCAAATTAAAATGATATTGCAATGGAAATTAGATGTCTTGTTAGTCTTGAAAGACAGCAGAGAGTGACTGTGAACACTGTGTCAGTCAGTGGGCTAGTCTCACACAAATGCTGCCAGGTGGAAAAGCCTAAGTCTCAAACCTCAGTAAGAGCATCAGCGCGAGCTACCACAGGCTTCTACCTTCATATCTGTGGTCCTAATTAAAAATAAGGAAAAGGATCTGTTGGTAGACTGTTGCTATGATGTATCACCACCTTCTCTATTGATCTCTGTGTTTTTTCTCTTCTTTCCCTCTTGCTCTCACTCTCAGTGGTTTTACCTGGCAATATTAGAAATCAGGAGAACAGCACATCACGTGTTCCCTCGAGGGAGGCTCAAGAGACATGAAAATGCAAACATATTAGTACTCGAAACATTTAACAAGAATAGATATGAATGGAAGGGTGCCATTCCTGAACTTTCATCTTAAAAGCGCTGAAATAAATACTTTAATAATACAGTCAATTGTGAACAACATGACAACACACATAATACCATCTTGTAGCTCATTAATATTTCTATGGCTCACAGTGCATGTAGTCAACTAATGAGCCACTTCAAAGATCTAAGATGCTGTAGATTATAGAAATACAGTAGATTATACAGTGACTTTTTCTTACTAATGGATTTAAGCACATACATCTATAGTAATAGTCTAATTTATCAATGTTTTTCCTACACATATTCATACATATATTTCATATAATTTAGGCACATGTGAATTTGAATGCCAAAAGAGAGGGATTTCTTCTGAAGTGAACATCCACCTGATGGCACTCCTATTAGTAGTAGTAATAATAGTATCATTAGTAGTAATAATAGTAATAGTACTCTACATCCAAACTCTGTAAATTTTATTAGATCCTGTTAGATTCTTTTGAAGCCCTGACTATTTTAGTCAGTCCACCAGTCCAACATTCAATCACTCAGTAATTCATTTAACCAAATCCATCTCTCTGCCAGCCAGTCTGAAAGTTTCCATCCATCAATCAGCTGCTTATGGGGACATTTTCCTCATCAGTCACCATTGTAACCACTCAAATAATCAGCTGGTCATCTTACATGATCCATCAATCAACTATTTTACATATTATTAACACCAAAAATCTTTTTCGATGATAAAAGTTAAAGAAAAAAAACTTTTAACAAACATCAGATCCATAAAAAGTATTCATGTAAGCACTAAGGTCTTAAGTTTTTTATTTTTTTATCAACCAAACTATTAATATATTAGCATGTAAATGACAATGAAGAACAAAAGCTAAAGGCAGTTCAAGTGAACAAAATTAGGTCAGTTGGCAATTTCTTAATTATCTATTTTGGATTTTTATGATTAATTGAATTTATGTTTTTTTGTTTTGTTTTTTTTACATTTTAGGCAGAACTTTGCACAAGCAGTCCTCCTCCCCCGCACATATGGGCAAACAAATAAAACTAAACAGGCATCAGTAGCACGGGTTTAATCTGAGATGAATGCCCAGTAACTAGAGTGTTAGTGAAAGGAAGAGGTCCAGAAAGGAGGAAATATGTTTTCATATGTTGGGGATGGAGGGGGGGGGCGGCGTTATTTCTGGAGATTCTGTGACCTTGTGATGTGGCCTAACACCAAATGTTTGTTGCCTAGGAGATGGCTAATATCTCAATGTCATTGGTCCCCGGGGAGAGGAGAGCAGAGGAAAGCAGAGAAAAGAACTTGTATTGTACTGAAAAAAAAGACGCTATTCTCCCAGGTCAGGTAAGAATTTCTGGGATTTTTAAATGAGTAGTTTAAACAGGCAATGAACTTGCTTCTTTTCCATGGTCAAGTACCACAAGAACAGCTCCGTTACTCTGTAAAATATGATTATCATTTATGCATGAGTGTACGGCCATTAATGCGAATGAAAGCACCTTGATGAACAAATATACTGTGTACTGTACTTGGCGTGCATCGAATCGACTGAACTAATGAGAGAGACGGCCTCTAATACATCCATTCAGCCGTCTATAGTAATGATTAATTTACGACCCCCCCACCCCCCCACCTTCTCTGATCTCCACCTCCCCGCCGCACACACACACACCGAGCCTCCTCCCTGCTCTTCCTCTCGCTCTCGTGCCTCCTCTCTCACACTCTAACTCTCTCTCTCTCTCTCTCCCTCCCGCCTCCTCCTCTCTCCTCTCGCTCTGTCCTCCTCTCCAGCAATCCGTCTCTCTCTCTCTCTCTCTCGCTCCCCTCATGCAGTGCATCCGTTACCAACCCAGAGTGCTTTCCTCCCATTCAGACACAAAGAGAGCAGGAGTGTTCCTCTGTGCTGAGAGAGGAGTGGGGAGAAAGGGGGGTGGGGGGGGCAGTCAGAGGAGGAGGAGGAGGGCACAAAGAGAGCAGGAGTGTTGTGCTGAGAGAGGAGTGGGGAGAAAGGGGGGTGGGGGGGGCAGTAAGGAGGAGGAGGAGGGCGGTTTGGATGTGTCCTGGATGTGTGCCAATCCTCGCCGTGCCCCCAGGACACATAAGAGATAAACACCAGATAAGCTTGACAAAGGCGGCAGCACCAAGGCACAGGAGTTGGCACTGGTAAGGGGGCATGGCATGGATATTAGCACCGAAGCGCCCCCTGTTGGGGATAAACGGCACAGTGTGGGAGTGAAGAAGAGACAAAGGAGCTGGTTACAGCCGAGGCAGGAGGTCAGCGTATGCCTAACTGAGCAATGTTCCCTCGTGGCATGAAAACAGTGATGGCAGGGGACCTGCAGGGGTTCCTGCGGCTCACACTGTCAAGTGTGGGGCAACACTGCTATTCTGAGAACAAGGGATGTTGTGTGTGGGCATTTAGGACAGAATGTGTGTTTTGCGGAGACATGTGGAAAGTAAAAAAAAAAAAAATGCCACAGTTCGCTTACACAGCGCGATACATGCAACTGCCGCAGAGTGCAGGCATGAAAAAGTATGAGTCGTGCAGAAGTCTTGATAAGATTTGTATTCGTTTTTATGTGCATGTCTCTCTCCCTCTTTCTCTCTCTCTCTCTCTGCATTTCTCTGCCTTTCCTTCCAGGATGTTCAATAATTCACAGACAGAACAGGTCAGGATTGGCTCAGCAGGGGGCGTCCCAGCTGACAACATCTCCATACAGAGCTGTCAAAACGAAGAGGAATAACACACATGTAAATCTCTGCACCATGCTGGCAGTTCGGTGACTAATTGCAGAGAGAAAACATCTAAATTCAACATATGTTTGTATGCATAGTGTATGTATGCACACAGGCACAAACACACTCACGACCCGGCGCCTTCACACCTTCCCACCTCCCACACAAAATGTTACTTAACCATCTCTCAGTGACTTCTCTCTGCTTCACTCCCATTTGCTAACTTTAAATGTTGGTTGTTTCTTTTCTCCTCAAAGCAAAGCCTTTTCAATGGGATAATTAATGCACAACTTCCACTTGTCAGACAGAATCACGCACACAATAAATGGATAATATTGCATAGAGAATCTGTAAAAGATGTCGCAACCTTTATGTGGCCAGTAAGTATGTGATATAAAATGTGAGATGTTTGGTGTATAAGTGTAAAGTGTCCACAAGACACAAACATCTAATATACAAGCTAGTATAGTTTGTATAATATATGTCTATGTCTAAAGTATTGGGCCATGAGAACAGCTTCATTGCTCCTTATAATAGATGCTCCAAGTCGCCTGAACACCTTTAACAGTTCCATCTTACACTCCATTTCAAAAACATTCATTTGGGTTGTGATCTGGTGACTGTGAAGGCCACAACATATGAGTCACATCTTTTCCACTCTCATCAAACCATCCAGTGACCCCCTCGTGCACCACAGGGAAGCATCTGCAGTCATTATGTCTCTCCACTCATTTTTCTCCCTTTAATTTATTCATATATATTTGTATGCGTGGCGCATTTCACCACAAGAGCGCTTTTAGGTACAAAAATGTCACATCAGGCTTCCTCACCGTACTTCTCAAAACACTGCGTGCACCTCGAATATGTCATGCAGCGCGTCTCACTGAGGGACTTCCACGTGCTCTGAACAGCTAAACCTGAGTTTGCTACAGCATATCACAGCAGACTGCACTTGTGTCAGCAACTTTCCACAGCGAGAGTTTCCTGTGCGCCTCTTAATTTGCACCAGATCTAAACGACAACGCAATTTACAGCTTTCAAGTTCAAAAACTACAAAGTAAATATATGTACAAGGATGATTTTTTGTGTATTTGCCACCTCTAAGTGATATAGATTTCTAAAATGAGCCGTTTGACAGCTAAGTGGTTTCCTAGGAGCCATTTGCTTGAATGCTTGAGCATGCATTTGAGCACAGCTAAGTCGGAGATGTAAGGAATTTTGCATCCTCGCCGGGTGGAGAAGCTGAAGTGGGCAGGCTGAGCTGTGAGAGGGAACTATAAGGGCTAAAGCAACAAGTTGAGCTACTGTCATCACACCCACCCCTCTTTCTACTCAGTTTCAGTCTGTCTCCCACATTGCCTACACAGTTACACAGCGTGACACTGACACACACACACACACGCACACACACACAGCCGCCCTCCCCTCACCCAGAGAAAGAGCTGTGAGAGCTCTGACTCAGCGCGGCTCTCACCTCTCACCACTATTCACTGTCCTGGTTTTTAATAGTCTCACACCCCGAGCCAGCCGCTGGAACATCAAGGAGAGGAGACTCCGACAAATACTGAATCACATGAAAGCTGTTCACACTGCTTAGCTGTGTCACACTTTGACACTTTCAGCACTGCACATTGCACACACACACACACACACACACACACACACACACACACACTCCTCATGGCCTCACATACATGAAACCTCTCCAACGTCTCAATGAGGCAAGGTGTGTGTGTGTGTGTGTGTGTGTGTGTGTGTGTCGTTCAAGTTTTCAAAGTGTTCCTTACCTGTTGCCCAGAGACTTTTCTTCCAGTTCATGCGGCTTGAAGAACCATTTCCCGATCCTAACGAACCCCTTGTCCATCAGACATCTGCAGCAGTCAAGAGAAGAAGAAAGAGGAGGTTATTCATTAAACAGCGTCTTCCCTCTCTCATTATGTACAAGAGGTTGATTAAAGAAGCACTTCATCAATGTATATAATACATTTCCATATTCCTCTTGTGAGACTCAGGAGATTCAATTTGATGATTTTTGATGCTGTAGCTTGTGGTGTTGTATTGGATTTCATGACACTGCAGACTGTCTCTCAGTTTCAAGGCCTGTTATACATTTTATAGCTTATATGAGTAGAAACTGTTTAATGTGTTTTTATATTTAGTTGACCTTGCATAAGCTAAACCACTTTTTTCATATTTCAATCTCAAGCAAAAAAATAAGCCACAAGACCTGCAAAACAGATTATTGACATTAACTTTGGCTCTTTGCCTGTTACTTATTACACACACACACTCTGCAGCAGGGACCGTCCCTCGGCTACATCCGAGCAAAGTCTGTGATGTGGAGTTTCATGCACAGGAAGAGGAGAGGTAATCTTCTTGCTAATCTGCTTTCAGGAGAGTAGTGGCGTGCTGCTCTCCAAAAACTTCTTCTCTCGTCAGATCAAAATCTGATCACATCAAACAGTTCAGTCATCGTGCTCCCTATTTGGCTATCCCCGCCATCTGTGCACTTCTTCACCTCATTTCAGCCTCCTTTCGCAGACAAAACTCGCCGGCCTCAGAACCTTGACTCGTCTCTGTGAGCAGGTGCCAGTGAATCCCCCGCTGGATCCTCTGACCGGGGTCAAGGAATTACAAAATGATTTTATGGGCTCCTTCTCCACTCTGCCAAAGCGGAGCTATCCAAAGCTTTCAGCCTCCAGCTCTACCATGTTTGGTGCATTCACATCACTCATTTTCTTATCTGACCGTGGCCGCTAGTTGCACGTTTGAGCTCTCTCTCTCGCTCATGGATATTGATTATTCTTGCAATAACATTAACAAAGAAAGTGTATTTAATGTGGATTGGTCACATCATGGCCAAAAATCGAACCACTTAATAAGGTCAGCATTGGCCCCGGCACCAATTCAGCGTATCGGATCAGTGCATCCCTAAGCAGGGTCACTTTATTGGCGCCCTCACAAAGAGGGAGTTAACAGTGCACTACATCCACAGAGCAACTACTGTGAGTAAATGCTGGGGCTAATCCTGAAAATCCTCCAGCTGCAGGTACTTCGATAGCTACTAAATGCTGGTAAAAAAAAAAAAAAAAAAAAAAAATTGCCAATAGGATAACTTCTGTTTTTGTTTAAAACTCAGTACTTTTTCCACATGTTGGCTCTTGATTTTGCTTATTTTACTGTATGTCTAGTTGGGACATTTAGGATATAAATAGGACTAAATGAAAAAGCTCTTTTTTAGTTTTCACAGACTCCAGAGGGAAATATCTTGCTGATTAGCTGTTAAATGCTCAACTGTTCTCTGTTCACCGGCTAGTTGCTGGGTTTATCAAAGTTTTCCATTGAGAACGGTTGCATGTGTCTGGAAACGAAGCTGGGGTGAGCGCGGACACTGAACCAAAACAGTAAAGTTGTGCTGACGTGCTCCGTGGAGTCTTGGGTAGCTGCACATTAGGGATATAATTCTCTGTGAGATTGCCACTGAACGGCTTTCAGTTTGCAGTACACATCATCTAACCCATCGTTACTACACAAATATTGATTAAAGTGGCTGTAAATAACAATAGGTTGCTGTGCTTAAATAGTATTGAGCAGTAAACTCAGTTGTTGTGTGTATCTTGTGTTTCTGTCCCGCTCCAAACTCTACACTGGAAACAAGCATGACATTATCCCATGACATGCTATCCTCTGAGCTGACGCAGACGTTGAGGATCATTTACGTCCGACGATAAGTGACAAAATCGAATCACTCCATATGAGAGCCTGCTGCTGCGGGCTCCTATAAATCCATCTCTGGTCCTAGCGGCAGATGTTTCACTTCCTTAACTCAACAAAACATCTGTACAATCTGTCTGACTGATTAGAGACTTTAACCGACCACAGAACCCCCTCACTTATGCTGAAAATAAAAAAAATAAATAACAAGCCATACAAGGGAGCTCTCCTGATAATCACAAGTCTGAATTGGTCTGTGTCATAAAGAAGTCCCAACTCTGGTGTTTCAACTGGCAACAACACCCTAGGATGTTCCCTCGTACTCTGCAATATAGTTCAAATCATCTGTCTTTTATAGGGGATTTTTCCTTTTATTAAAATATTCATAATTGTTTTATTTAAATTGTTTGATTAAGTCTTGGTTCATTCAAATGTATGTAGATTCTGAATAATTACAATAATAATAACAGTCACCGACAGAGGTCAGTTTCGTCTGTATAACATTAAAGAGAAAGTGAAAATGATCTCTCCTGTGTTGAAATAGTAAGCTATAAAAGGAGTTAGCTTCAAGGTAATAGGAAGGTTAATTCAGCCTGCCCCCTATGATGATCACTGATGCTTAACTTAATAGAGAGCAAATATGTGCTGCTTCATTTAACAGATGGCTCTGACTCAGAAAGGAGAGCTTTGGGTACTTGAGCAAGTGATTCAGCTCTCAGATTATAATTTCATTAAGGTGAAGCTGCTGGAAGAAAACTAAAACTGTCTTTCAGTGTGACATTAACTTCTTTTGTTTGCTGTTTTTTGGGATATAATTAATGTTTTTTTGTTAATTTAAGAGAGAGAACCAATGTACATTCAGTGGCAATTTAAATTCTAATAACTGATGATTAAATGTAAAATATCTACATTTATTATATTATTTATATGAAGCACAAAAATGTTATAACTTCTAAAGTCTCTTTGAGAAAGGCAAAAAAGTGCTAAATACATCTTATTCATTAGTCTTATTAATAATATTAGTGCATTTTTTTTTACTGGGGTCTGTCTCTTCTAAACTAAAAAATTTATTTTCATCACACAGGCTCATGCAAACTCAAACCTGCCCCTAAAAGTACACCCTACTTCCTCTTATTGGAATTTTATTGAATTAATAATAATGATAATAGTAAAGATTATGCAGCTATAAGAACAATTTAAGTGTTTATTCATGTGCAGTGTTTGTCAACTGTTATAAAACATGATAAATAAAAAAACATTTTTTGAGAATAATACAACTGTGTTTTACTATTTTGTCTTTAATAATTTGTTTATACAACAGCCTTTACTTATGTATGTCTTATATCTGCTTACAACTATACTACGGTGTGTTATAAATTATTTATGTTATGTTTATATGCTGCTTATAAATGCAAAACAGGGAGGTTAAAGTACATGGGTCAAATAACATTGTGTAAATCTTAAACTTAAAAAAAAATCCAGAAAGTTCATTTTATTCCATTTTATTTCATTTTGCTATTATATAAATTTTTTTGTGTTAAACTCAAAAGCTTCACAATACTCCAGGCTCTATACTTGTATGTATTTATGCCTGTTATATAACATGGTTTTATATTCTGTGTGTATCACAGAGCAGCCTTTACTGTGCTTCTGGATAATGACGGTGGTTTTACCTTTCCAGCAGGTTGTGTATGGCCTTGAACAGGAGGGTCCTGCACTCGTAGGACAGTCCGCACTCCCACAGCCCCTCCTCAGCCACTGAAAGGAAAGGAGAAAATAATTAGATAATTATGCATCTCCCAATTTGTATTATCTCAATAATAAAAAAAGTAGTTATGCTAGTTTCTATGACAGCAAAACATCTGCACACACCAGCTTGAGGATAATAAACAGCACATGATTCAGCGTTTAACTGCACTCTGTCAAAACATGCTGCATGTGCTGATATCAGAAATTACACCGGAGATGAAGTTGTGTGTGCAGATGCATGTGTGTGTGTGCGTAGATGCGTAGATAGTGTGTGTGAGTGTGTGTGGACAGAGGGTGCTTGGCTGTACAGCTGTCAGGTTGGCTGTAGCGACAGCCCAGTCAAACCCTGTGCAGTTGTCAACCCCAGTTAGCTGGAAAGTGAGAGTGTATCTGCGCGGGCTGACACACATGCTTGCGTGCTCAGGTTTGTACACGCACACGAGTTTCAACTCAGCCCTTTTTTTTTCTTCTTTTTTTTTCCCTGTGAAATTTAAGCAGCTGAAAGACAAACGCAGTCAAATCAGCCGCACTTTGCCCGGCCCTCTGACATGTCTGCAGCCATCTGTCAAACGTGTGGCGAACAATTCAGCGTCCTCCCCATTTCTTTAACCCCCACCGACCCTGCCCCGGCCGGCACCAACCCCCATCTTCGCCGTCCTCTCCAAAAAGAACACACACGTGCAAACACACACTCATACACACACACAGGGGCCAGTTAACAGTGTTTCTCTTTGTTCTTTGCCATATACCTGCAGGGCTCCTGGAAGAACTGGAGGCTTGTGGGTGGGTGTTGTATTTGCTTATAGGGTGGTGGCAAACAAACCAGGCATCACAGAAATACACAAGAAAAAAGGAATGAGAGACAGAAGCAGAGGCAGATCGCCTGGGGGATGGGTGGCATAAACCCCAGTGGAGGTTTTTCTCTTTCTTCCTTTCCCTTCTTCTTTCTCTTCCCTGATTTTTTTCCCTTTTCTCCTTCTGTGTTGCTTTGTTGATATTTCCCTCCTGATTTTTTTCTTCTTCTTCTTCTTCTTCTTCATACCAGAGTGAATGAAATTTCCTTACTCGCCAGAATTACCCTGTAACCATGGAAACGCTGGCGGTGAGAACATGGCGCCCTGGCATTCAATTTCAACACTGGTCCCTCCCGCCCCTCACCCTCCTCCTTCTCCTCCTCTCCTCTGTTCTGTTGCTTCCAACACCCCTCCACCACCACCGCCGCCGCCCCCACCCTGCCTTCCTCCACCACCACCACCACCCTCCCCCCACCCCTCATTTACTCCTGCTTCAGGGCTCAGACAGGAAGCTCGCTCTAGCCAGCTCCTCTACAGAGGAGAGAGAGATAGAGCGAGCACCACGAGCAGAATGCCAAGTCTCCAGCAAATCCAGCTCATTAGCTCTCACTGTCTCTATATCTCCCTCTCTCAAAAATCCCCCAACTTTGTGTTTTCTTTCCCCACTCTGCCAATCCACGGCAACCCATCTTCATTTATGCTCCTCATGATCAGCTCCACAGCAGGCTCTTGACCCCCATTACTCCAAAACCGTGTCACTGACTCCTCCATCTCGCATCCTCCCACCCAAAAGGTCCACAAATCTGAACCACACATCCCAGACAAATGGCTAGAAACTTGTCCACATTTGCTCCCCTAATTCTGACGTGAGACCTTCTTAAAAGATCAATGTGTTTTTAAAAAAAAACAACATCGGCAGCGGCTGGAAAACACGCATTCCTGTTTATATTGTGGCTGTCAAAAACCCAGCGCACTGCACCATATCAACACAAGGTGTGACAAATCACTCTTGCAAGCAAACAAGGTCAGACATCCACACGAGCATGCACACACGACCCCACACACACACATTATAAATATAGAAAATGGAGTGTGAAATAAAACAATGATCTGATGCATTATAGCAGCGATGTCCCGTAGGGATGTGCGAGGAGCGCACTTGGAGAAAGCAACACAAAACAGCCATTTCGCCAACAGCCAGTCAGTAACCACCATGTTTTTTACTGCCTGTTAATCAGAGGAGGAACACAGATGGCCCAAGGGAGAAGCGTGCTGTAGACACTAAATGCACAGCTAAGTGCAATAGGGCTTTAAAGCATCACGATCCATCATTCACCACTGCCCGAGCCTACAGGGAACTGCATCATGCCTGAAAGACCTTAAAGGAAGTAGATGTAATCAGCCTCGATTAGATTAAACTCAAAGCTCATCATTTTTGTTTTTTACTTATTTTCCCTGATAAATGTACAGATGTTTTGAAAAAAGAAAGCAGATCTATTAAAAAAAATCCAAATAGAGCTCAAATTAATGTTTGTTTCCAATAATAAGAAGTGAAGAAAGAATTGGTAGAAAAGACAGATGGGCTAGCTGATTCTGCACCAGACTCCTGGTGAGTAAGTAAAAGAATATTTTATAAATAATAATAACAGTTAAGCAACAGTCTGTGCTGCAAATATTTTTAAGCCAATTTTCACCAGAATAAAAACAAAACTATTACATTTAATACATATTTTTTTATTATAAGCCATAATTAATCTGCAAACTCTCTAATATGCATCGTTTTTGTTGTGTGCACTGAATAAAAAATGTCTGTGGCGAGCAAAAAAATATTTGTTGTAGTTTTCTCCAAAAACCTGTGTGCACTGATATGCATGGTCACGGTGTGTTTGTGTGTGCGCAGTGTGCATGAAGTCCTGCATTTGAGCGTGAGAGACACATCAGGCATCAAAATTGTCAGAAGCACTATGAGCATGTGTGTGTGGGTTCTTCATCTTTATAAACGCAGTGTGTGTGTGTGTGTGTGTGTGTGTGTGTGTGTGTGTGTGTGTGTGTGTGTGTGTGTGTGTGTGTAAGAGCTGGTTTCCAAAGTGCCTTTGTGCACAATGCGAGCTATGGGCCTGACTTTGCATGCGTGTGTGTGAGTGCTCTGTATATATGTGTGTACAGTGAGGTAACGTCCAAACGAATGCGTGATTATTTCACACAACGCCCCCCCCCCCATCCCCGTGCCTCGGTGCTCTTAACTGCCACGCCACCCAAAACACAAACAAGCAGTGATGGAACTGGGTCGCCTCTACCACTCTCTATATTTTCACCTCTCTTTCCCTCCATCTTTCCCAACCCTTGCATCTTTCCCTCTCCCTTCCATTTGTCCCTCTCCCCTTTCCCAGCGTGTCCAACCCTCTCTCTCTCTCTCTCTCATTTTTACATCCTTCTTTCTCCCTTGCATCCCCCGACTGCGTTGGTCTCACGCCACTAGAGGGAGTGACCACTCGCTGCCACAATGCTGTGCTAACAAACACAAAGATGGTATTGATCTGAGAGGGGGAGAAGGCGGGAGTTGAGGTGTGACAACACTCTGTCTCGCACGCGATGACCCCCCTCCACACATTTGCTTCCTCCTCTCTCTCTCTCTCTCCCCCCCTCCTTCTTTCTCTCATTCACTCATTTGTCTGATCAATAACACCAGCAGTCTTGGCATCCAGTGGTGTCTCTGCAGTGTACAGGCTGTGTGCTCTCACCAGGAATTGTGTGTGTACATAACATTGTGTGTGTGTCTGTGTTCGTGTTTGTCTCTCTGTGTGTGTGTGTGTGTGTGATTTCACACAAACCCCACTGCCACTTTACTAATTAGCTGCCCTGCTGCATGTCTGAACAGAGGTTGGTCTGCCTGTGTGTGTGTGTGTGTGTGTGTATGGGTATGGGTATGTACTGCCTGTGGCGCTTGTGCATAGCAACATGCTTTAGTATGTTTGTGTGTTTTTATTAATAAGAGAGAGAGATTACAGAGCTGCACAGATGGACAGAAAGGGAAAGAGAGAGACAGAGGGACACACATGGAAAGAGGGATTAGGACGATGATGATGATATGTTTCCCAAAGTGGATGTGTTGATAAATGAGTCAAATAAATTCTGATAGCAGAGACAAATGGAGCACATGTATGTATGTGTGTTTGTGTCTGTGAGTCTGTGGATGAGGGCAATGTGGGCAAAATTAATTCTGTAATAATTATCAGATCATTATCGATATTAAAATATTCCATTAATAACAAACAATTAAGACTGTTTTACTAAATCAAAAGTCCTGCACACGTGCGCTGGAACATGCTCCCGTGTGAACATACACGACCGGGTTTATAATGTGACATAAGCTGCGGTGGGAGAAGATGGACACATGTCTGTAAATGTGTTAGCGTCCTGTAAAGCCTGCGCCGCATCTTTATGACACCACTAGACAGCAACACCCTGAAAAAGGCTTGTTAAGTCATCGATATTGATTAACAAACAAAGCTCTCAAACTCTGCAGATGTATTTATTTGGATTTAATATTAGAGTTCAGAACAAATGTTACTCATCAAATCTTAAAGAATTATTAAGTTTTGTTTATTTAAGTGACTAATTGTATTTTGGGACATCTAAAAGCAGGGCTTCACTCACTTCACATAAAGGGAGAAACTCCCAGCATAGACACTGAAAACAGCAGATGTCTAACAGTGCCAGTTTTCCACTTAACATTCACGTGGACATCAGAATAACAAAGGGAATAATGTGCAAGCTGACGCAAGAAGCCCAGAGGGGATTGCTTATAGCCTTTGCCTATATAATAATAGCAGGTCACTGTCTTTGTTGGCTGTTAATATGGCAATAATATTCTGTATTACCCTGGCACTGAGCCACAGTTAATGCAGCTAGGCCGGCTGAGTTACACAGCCCTCATATAAAACACAGAGTAGATATATGAAAGAAAAGGAACAATAACACACTGACAATATGGCCCATTTTGCACAGGATGTTAGGAGAACTTTATTATTCATTACTCCACTTGACAAATCTGCTTCCAATTTGGATTCTTTGGCCGTGGTGTTAGTTTGAGGTGTGGCAGGCAAACATTAGCGTGATCACAAACTTTTAACTTCATCAGTTCCTGAATCTTTTTGGTCAAATGGGCCTTATTTGTGCCTGTGCAAGGCTGTGGAGAAATTTCAGTGAAGGAGATCTTAAGTTTTTAAACTTTTCTTTTCTTCAGGGGTCTGTATTTTTTTATAAAAAAAGCCTAATGACCACTCTTTCTCCATTACTATCTTAATGAATATTGTTAATATCTGTCCTTATGAAACTGAGATCTATCCTCAAAATCAAATTAGATAAGGATCAGGTATTAAGACACATCTTGTCAGCCATGCTGATAAAAGTCCAGGCAATCCTGTTTTTTAGGACAAAACAGGCATAGCACCCTGACCTATGCTCTGTACAGCTGATTAGTCACATCACATCATTAAACTTACGTAGCTGATTAAAGCCAAAGTGTAACAACTGCACTTATTATCTCACGGGGTAATCCAAGGTCCCATATCTCAATAATTGCTACCATAACTGAATATAAATGCTTTAACATCTGTGCTCATCATCAGACGTACATTTCCATGGAACTTAGTTTAGTCTTCATGCATTAGCTGCAGTAATTATTGGATGATTAAGAGATCAAAGTGGCCTTTACGTGTGGCTATCCTATTCTTTCCAAATCTCTCTTTTGCATCAATTTAAATCAGCATGACTCTCTCACGCAGCAGTTCCGAGTTTTGAGCTCAGTAACAATAACTTGCTCTTTGCTTGAGACCACTCTTTGTAAACCAGTCAGCAGCTGTGGCGTTTAGGTGGATAATTAACCTGCAAACCATTGTGTTTCTGTGTTAAATTGTTGAGAACTAAATCTCTGCAGGCCACTGCGGTCTGTTTTTACCCGTGTTCTTTTCTGTTTTCAGTCACATGAGCTGACATCGGGCTGGCTGATGGAAAAGATTCCTTCCTGTACGAGAACAAGGATCAGGCGAGGTCAATTAAACGTCAGGCAGCATCTGACACTGGTGGCATAAGGACATGGCATCTGACTGTGCCTCTTGTCCAGTGGTACTGTGCATTTGTACAACCCTGTACCATAAGCCATGCTGTGTAAATTGTGTATACCGATGAGTGTGTGCTTGTAATACACTTAATAATGTAATACTTCACACTTGCAGGGGTAAATATATTCTCATATGTGTGTTGAAAAGGATATATGCATGTTTTTCAGACCAGTAAACACGCTGCATCCTTCACCCCTGTTGATGTGATAGTCTCCCATATATTTCCTTAACTTTCACCTTCAGTGACACCTGTCAACGCACAAGTGTCTCCACCTTGCCTTCAAACACAACACCACCGCTTTGCCAAACCTTCAGGGTAGTAAACAGGAAACTCTTGTCTATGAATTAAACATGTAACACATTTTTACCACCTTTAAACTGGAGGCGAAATGACTCACGTTGCCTTCAGATTAGATTTACAACTTCCGGTTAAAGTCTCGAATGTTGGCAGCCTGCCCATCAAATCCTGTCGGTCTTTCTTCAGGAGTGAAAACTGAAAGCATCCACATGTGAACTTTAACTGGCTCTCTTATCAAGTCATCTCACTTACTGACAGTGATCATATTTCAGTAAAGATGGTATCTGTGTGTGCAAGGAACCCATGGAAAAGAAAATACATATACACATATGGCTCAGCAATGTCAACAAACTTTACGTTTACATGTACTCATATATGTACATACATACTGATTATGTAAAGGCAAACAAGTTGGATGTACACATGGCAGGCACTGAGACCCAGAAAGCCCTGAAAGATGGACAGAATGAGGGGCAGCAGTGACAGCGAGGAGGAGGAAGAGGAGGCGTGGAGAGAGTGAAGGGATGAGGGGAAAATCTGGAATCAATTAGGTGACTGAGCTGGTGTAGCTTGCATAGTTGTAGGAGTGAGTCAGGCAGAGAGGCAGGAGAAGGGACCAGGGGTGAGAGCGCTGTGCCATGAGTGTATGTATTTGTATAAACACAAGCACACGAAAGCGACTATGGCACTCATCTGCTCATTAAGCATTTGGTGACACATCTTATTGTCCACGCAAGTATCCTGTCAATCGAAATGTTTTTCGGTCATCTCTTTACACAACTTGGAGCGGAGGAGTCAAGTTGCAGCCAGAAAAGAAAAAAGCCCCACCTCTCCTGAGCTGAGGTCAAAGTGGAGGGTAAGAACGGGTGGCTGGCACCCACCCAGGCCATGTCAACACTGCAGCTCTTAATATTCCCTTACACAACTTCCCCTCATTACTTCTTTGCACACCAAATTCACACAGCGCTTTTTTTTTTTCTCTGTCGCTGGCTCTGACAATGGGGGGATTTGACTTGCAATGAAAGAAGAAGAAAGCACAAACAAGAACTCTGCAAGCACATGTTATAAAAAAAAAAACTGGCTTACATCTCACTGTGCGTGCAGCTGAGGTTTGCAGAACAAATCTGAATTTGCAGACAGTATGCACAGAATACATCACGTCACAGCTTTAACTAACGCCAATTGTGGATTATTCACATGCTATTATTGCTACACAGCATGTCACACTGCTGCCAGGAATGACCTGGTGTGAGTGCCAGGAGCCTACAGCACCTCTGCTGCTGGCATGCATAAGGCACACTGATGAGAAGAGGGAGAGAGGGAAGAATGAGATGAAAGCAGAGAGTGAGAGTGTTACTTCATGTGCCTGCTTGTGTGGAATAGCGTGATTAACAGGAGGTTAAGGAGAAAGTCTACAACAAAAGAGCAGAGAGATGGAGGTATGCAGTGACTAGGTGTAATTCTCTGAGGAGTCAACCTCTCCATGTGCAAACAGGGATCTATTTCACAGACAGAGCTGCACATTTTACGCACACAAAAGGGGTGGGGGGTGATCATCGTGGGCTTGCAGGAAATAAAGAGGAAGATAAATAATTGAAAATGACAAAGAAGAATCACTGAACGCACAAAGCTGCAGCACCATGTTAACACTAAAAACAGCTGCTGCTTACAACTCAAATTTTCTCATCAAGCCAACAAGACAGGCTATAGGCGTATGTTCAGATTTGATTTGTGGTGTTACACTTTTTAGAGATTAAAAACTTTCCCCTGCATATCTCTACATTCGTCAGCTTGCTGGGAATCTTTCATTTATTTTTAATTTGGTAAATAGGAATGACACATAAGCCCCTTTAATTTATTCAGTATCTCACCAGTCAGCCCAACGCTGATTTGGAGTGATACTGTGTGTAATTCCAGGGCTTGTCATTACTGTAACAGCATGTTGACAGAGCAATTTATAATTTACAGGATATTTACTGTATTAATGCAGAGTCAATGGTGTAATTAGAGTGACTGGTGAGGATCTAGCTGGGGCCATTATACCAACATCACGAACGAAATGAGATTACTCTCTAATATAACCTGCTATAAAACGGCATGTGTGTGTGAATGTGCGTTTAGAGGTTTGGGAATGATCAGCGGTGTAGAGGAAAGAACGAGGGATACAAGGGCAAGATTGAAAAGGGAGACTGCTGTAAAAACATGATGACAGAAAAGATATGGAAATAAAAATGGGCTCTGTGTGATGCTGAGAGTATAAAAAGGAGTGTGTTGGCGTGTGTATGCGTGAGTGTGTGTGTGTGTTGCGCGTTGGCCTCTCGCCAACCCTGACAATCAAAAAACGAGACAACTGTGCAGAGAAAAGCCAACAGAATTATCCCACACCCTTACATAATTTGACAGTCACTTAGCTCATTCAACCCAGCACACACACGCACGCACGCACAAAGCAGCACCACACACAAATCTTTTGATGTTTGGGATGCTGTGGATGGTAGGATGCTAAGTGCTAAGCACCAAGTGTTTTCCCAGGAGTCACTGGGAAGTAAATAAATGAACGGGACACGACGTGTGAACTGTTGGCCACACATTGTCATGAAAACACATTTTGTCTCTGTGGTCTCGCACGATCGCTACCGGCCTGTTGGATTTCAGCACAGGCAAAATAATATAAAGGGGGTGGGAAAGAAAAAAATTCAATATTATTAATTCAATACTGATCAATATAAAAAAAACAAACTGTTGGAGCACTACTTTAAAGCCTTGTGACCCTGCATTTGTAATTTAGAGACCATAAGTTAACATTGAAAGAGATATTACTATAATATGCTTATTTTCTTAGATTATATCCTTCGATATCTGAGCAATTTTTTCAAAGAAGTGTTTTGAAGTGAGCAGTTGTAAATGCCTGGACCTCAATTATATGGGTTTATTCTCTGACCTTTAACCAATAAGATCATTATTAGTCAACTGTATCATTATAACAATGTGTATTCCTTCCACATTTTGAGTTTTAAAACTGCAGCATCATCGAGTCCTATATCTGCTTCAACAGTCTACTGTTTCCTCCCAGAATTAATCCTGTTTGTCTGAATACACAGGAAGTAATGGCAACTGTTTATTTCTGCTTACATAGATGGATGTGATGAGGATGACTTGTATTTACAGTGTGCTGTTAATGAAAGCAGATGTTTTCTGAGCAACTGCGGTGGCGGTCTATGTGACAGCATTATCCACTACTACTCCTCTCGGGTCCATTTACACCTGGATTCTTCGATTTGTGCTTCTTCTGGATAAAATCATATTACCCTGGATGGATGTTGTTGTCACGTGGACTGTAAATGGGCCATAAAGGGAATATGTAAACATAACAGAGCAGGGCATCAGCAGAATAAAAAAAAAACATGTCTGTGGACAGAGGAGGTTTTAACATTACTCAAGTATAGGCTATATTTCTATTGTTTGGTAAATTTATGGTGCTATACTGTTATCTCAGTGTGCCCTGTTCTTCTGCAGTGGTTTAATGGCGCCTGACTGGAGAATGCAAGCAACACCCAGCTGTTTACCTCAATGCACCAGACTCATAATATTCAAACAGCAGTGGATGCAGGTATGCATTAGGTCACATTTTCTGGAAATCCACTTCAAACTTGCTGTAAATTTGGATGGAAACTTGGATGGCTTACAAGAGGACAACAACCACCAGAAAACCAGTCAACCGCACGATTGAGTCATGTAGCAGCACTCAGAAACATCCTTTCCACCTTCAGATGTTGACCGAAGACAAACTGAGTGTCGAAGTTAGATGGAAAAAAATCTATGCTGTTGTGAAGTTATTAAATACCGTCAAAAGGAAACAGACCTGAAACCTTCACCTCTCTGAAAAATATTCACCTTCGTGAGTTGTTTCTTCTCCTTCTAACCGACCGTGACACTGAACTCTGCCCGTGCCTGTTCATACCGGGAAGCAATCCGTGTAATTAAAGGAGGGTGGACTCACTTTGGCCTCACATTATTTTCACCGGGGGTGTAACCACACAGACCGCGCTCAGTTCACACCACAGCACCACATCAGGGGAGGTTACTGACAAACCATCGAAGACAATGCGCTCGACTCATTGTTCCAGAGGAGGCGTTTGTAAAGTGGGAGACCGGAGTGTGACTGCGACTAAAGTGGCTTTTGTTTGTTGTCTGCAACGCCATCTCGAGTGTGCAAGGTCTGTTCAGGACCTTGATATTTTGAGTGGGTTTTTTTTTTTTTTGGAGTAGAGAGGAGTGATGCCTCCTTTGATTTTCGTTCATTCAGCGCGTACCTGCAGCTGTCAAAATAACGTGTCAAGTGTCAAGCAGCAAGGAGCGCTGGGACGCAAGCTGAGTACACAGCAAATTACAGCCCTACAGGAAAAGAAAATAGTTTATCTTTTTTATTTTAAAGCATCATCTGAGGCTCTGATATATGTAAATATTCAGAATAGTATAAGTGCAACATCTTGTAAGCAAGCTGCAGAGAAAGAGAATGAATATTCATGAAGACGCTGAAAAAAAGTAAAAAGTTTGACAAGGCGTTTTACTGATGCACATTAAAATGAAACACTCGCACATTAAAATATAGGAGCATGATATCATTAATCACTTTTGCCAGAGCGGCGGAGCTAGCCGCGTAAAAGGGCCCATTTCTGTGGTGTTGACCCTCATGTTAAGCCACAGACACTTGAGCACCTCATTAGAAGTGAATGGGCCTCGAGGTGGGAGGCCGGGCGGCTATTGAGAGGCTTAGTGGGACTCCACAGGGCTTCCTAACTGCCACTAGATCCAAAAGGAGAAAGAGAGAGAGAGATTGACAGCAAAGCTCGCTCTCTCTCTGTCTCTCTCTCAAGAACTAGAGAGATGGGCAGCTCTCCTCTCTTCCCAGGCGGGCCAAGCTCACTCGTGACAGTGTCTGGGGCGTCTGTCTGTCAGTCCCAAGTCTGGTCTTTGAAGTATAAAAACGATGAGGACAGTCTTGCACAGCGCTGCAGAGATCAATAGTTAAAAGGCTCAATTGATGACGAAGTTGCAGCATTTTAAAGATAATATTAACGACATAAATATACAAAGTAGTGATGATGTTCGGCGTTCACAAACTGAACTGCTGTGCCAACACAAAGTTCAAATGGAAACATACAATCTAATGGAGTTAGCACATCAGATAAGGTGGCACTGTTTGCTGATTCAGTTGCATCCATATTTTTCTTTCGTACTTAACCACACTTGAGCTTGTATATATACCGTTTTGTACAGAATGCAATTTTCTTTGTATATTTTGAATTTTCCTAGCATTGGAGCTGAAAATGCATCTTGTCCAAAAGTGGAAAGAAAACAAACAAACCAAAAGTACAGTTTCCACAGGGTGGTGCGGGAATCTGATCATTCCTGCCTCTGGCTCCACAAAAGGTCTCATTATATGAGTTTTTATGACAAAATTCTCCGGGCCTCTGTCATTTGAGTGAGAAATGTGGTTATAGAAGATTAAGGATAAACAGATTCGATGATGAAAGACAGAGCGGCCCATCGTAAAAAGGGATGTGGGAATTCACTTCAGTGGCATCACCAGGGAGTGACTTCAATCCCAACCGGTTACACGAGCCGACCGCTAGAATGCAGAAGAACAAACAGTAACTTAAAATTAAAAAAGTAAAGCTTCACTGAATAAACAAGAAATACAAGTTTATTCAGTAGTCTGTGTTTAACTACAATCTATTAAGCGCAGAACAGTACTTCTGTTTGCAAAAGCTACATGATGGAGTAGACATGTGCGGGCTTTCAGTCAATTTTCATGACTGCTAACTGAACAAACATCTGAAGTCCCTGTAGCAGAAAGGCTGTCTATTGTGGAGACATTGATTGTGTGGGTACTGCAACAAAATCAGCATTTCTATGCTGGTGATAAAAACGCCATGGGGAAAAAATCAATTTGGCCGTTGTAGTCACTTGACGCAGTCTGAGGGGCCTCACACAAACCGTGGATATCAAAGGCAGCTGGCTCGTCTTCAGATAGGAGGATGGAGGGAAACAACAACAGTATTCATTTCATTTAATCCTCATATATATAAATATATATGAGGATTAAATTAAATTAATGAAATAAGGTGTAAAGAAGTGTTATTTATTTATATGATGAAATCACATTTTTTATTTATTCATGTTTTTTTCTTCAAAGTATTCTTTAGCCCAGAATAAAAAATTACAAATATGCTTCTGAGGGTTTTACAATCTCTACAATAAACAGTTTAACACTTGCTGTCCTCACAAGAAAGTCACACAAGAAAAAACACCACAAAAAAATCTGAAGTGGTGATATAGCAGACAGTGTGCCCCACTTTCAACTCCAGCACAAGTTTTTATTGCACACTGTGGGCGACAGAGTCAGGTAAATAAGTAAAATATACTTGCACTTGTAACGGAAATGTGAAGATGTAAATGTGTTATGGGTGTCAAAGCATCAACCTGAGGCGACATTAACATCAGCCCTACTGATCTACTCTATCTCAAACATCCATCTTCCATGCACGCAGACATATCAAAGACTGAGAGCATTGTGGCCGCATGTGCACCCATAAAAGACTGTTACAGTTCGAGATGAGGAAACCCGATTCCTTTTTTTAACGACTGAAACACAGCTGCCTTTGTCATGAGCTGCAGAAACCAGCGACAGATGAAATATACTTGAACAGAGTCTCTTTCTTTTTTTTTTAAGGGATTCTTGTAAACCTTGTATATTACATTTGCACTAGATTGTCGATCTGCAGCACAAAACAGAAATGTCATACTCTCTGTCGCATTTCCCCTCCCCTCCCTCGTACTTCCCTCCAGCCTCCATCTCACAGTTTGCCCCACCCCTCAACCGAACTGTTTCCCACTTTTTCACCGTTGCACCCTTCCACACTTACACACCGATTCCTTTAACTCCTCATGCAAGACTTTTTTTTCTGTCTAGTTCTTCTGCACTCCTTCTCATCTCTTTCTCTCCATTTCTCTGTCCATCTTTAAGTCTGTCCCTCTCTTTCTGTCTTTCTGTTTCACTCTCTCTCTCTCTAAGACACACACACACACACACACACACACACACACAAGCTCTCATTCTTTCAGTTTGTGGCTTTTCTTTCAAAACTGAAAGCTTGCGAAGGAAAAAACTTACACCCCCACCCCTTCTCAGTGCAGCTGGGAAACTTCACCCCTACCATCTCATCTCATCTCTCTCTCTCTCTCTCACACACACACACACACACACATGCACACACACAAACACACACACGGTATAAGGTCAGGAGGTCATAGAAGCCACGCCCTGTGAGTCCACAAGGGGTGGAGAGAAGAGGAGGAGGCGAGAAGGAAATCAGAGATTCGCCGTCCTTCCCCACAAATTTACAGACAAGTAAACATGACTGAGGCAATTTTTTCCCTCAGTTCTCCGACTGCCTCCCTCGTGCCCTGTTTCATAGCTCACTTTCCCTCCTCTCTCCGTGTGCATTTGCCCCCGTCTGTCAAGGAAAAGCCAGAGGAAAAAAGTTTTTTTTCCTCCGTCCACTCCACCACCCCACAGGCTCGTTCGCCTTCAAATCTGTGACAGCATACTGTACATCCGTCCGTCCTGTCAGAAACAGACGCAGCTACGGAACAGACTGATCCTCTCTTGCAGATTTGAAATGAGAAAGATGTGAACAGGAGGTGCGAAGTGACCAATTTCCAAAATAACTGTATGTTGTTTTCGCTGGCAGGATGGCAAATAAGGAAGTGAAGGTGGGGGGAGGAAAGAAAAAAGAAACGTGCAGAACAACAAACCAACTGCATATCTAACTGCCCAAAGAGAAATCGCAGATGTTCCTCTCTCCCTCCAAACAAACCACTTCTTTTCTTCTTTTTGAAGCACGAATTCCCGTTATACACAAAAACACACACACACTCCCCTCCCTTTTCTCCCTCTCACTTCATGTATCTCTCCCTTGTCCCACCCCTCCCTCTTCTTCTTCTTCTTCTTCTTCTCCTTCGTCTTCTTCCCGCTCTTCCTGCCCCTCCTCCTCCTCCTTTTTGCTCATGTTTTCTTTTTTCTGCTATCATGGAATCGCTGCTTTCCACGTGTGACTCACTTTTTCACCAGCCAAAGCCAGACAGGGAAAAAAAAAAAGTCAAACGCTTGTGTCTTCTCCCTGCCTCTCTGACTCACTGTGTCCCTCTCAGTAGGTGAAGCAGCATTCCTTAAGGGAGAGAGAGAGAGAGGGGGGGGGGCTCTTATAACCTCTGTGGGTCTCCCTCTTTCAGCGAGGTTGTTCCCTATTGAGGCGTGTGTCAAGCGACCCAGTTCCCGATTCAAGCAAAAAAAAAAAAAAGAAAATCGAGAGGCTAATTATTCATTCCCTCTGTTTGAGTTTTGCTTCTGAGAGCTCTTCCTAAGACAAACCCTGCAGGAATAAAGAGAAGGAGTAGGCCTTGATTGGCAACCGCACACCCCCACCTTTTATTTGCCAAGGAACCGAGCGTGTTCACAGACATGCGCCACCCTAACATCACAGAGAGCAACCCCAAAAAACAAGGGAGGAGAGAGAAAAAAATAAAAAATAAAGTACAAGAAAGCCTGAAAAGAGGAGGAGTAGTAGCGTGGAGGAGGTGGGGGATGGAGAGAGGGCTGGAAGAGGCTAGCGTCAGAGGAAAGAACGAATGCCAAGCAAAACGTGTTGACACAGAAAAAGGGGCTTGGGCATCATTTTAGATCAGGGCTAGATTTTTATTAATATTATTATTAATGTTATTATTATTAAAATCAGATCATGACAAGAAGCCCTTCTAACGTTTCTCCGTTACACGGCGTCCTCAAGGCTTAGCTGATTCAATAAAAGTTTAAAAGCCGAGTTGGGCTTCTTTGATTTTTCACTTTTTATTTCATTTTCATCAGTAAAGGCAGTGCAACACACACACAACACACATTATGTTATTGCATCTATGGAAAAGGCCAGTGGTGATGAATATGTGGTTTGCACTCTATAAAAAATGTTAATGGCACGATGCTGTTCTTGATCCATGAATATTTCTCTTTAAAATGACCCCATGCAAAAAACCATTCCACGTTCACAGAAGGCTTCTCTCCCTTTCATTGACTTTCTTTTATTCACTTCCTGCCTGCTTTATTTTCCCCTAATTGACCCATGTGGCCCTTGTCTAGTTAATCTTTAACATCTTTTATCCAGTTCCTATTCACCGATTTATAACTACAAGTCATAACCGTAAAAGTCTTCCTAACGAAACCCGTGTGAAAAGAAACTACCACTTTCGCCCACATTATCAGGTCAGAAACACGCTTTCCTGTCTGCACACTGGCACCTGTTCTCTCCGACAGCATTCAGCACACATCCTGGGGAGGATTGGTTCGACGTGTTTGCACACCCTTCATCATTTCTGCTGTGCACGCAGGCATCACGTTGGCACAGCGCTGAGCGGGGAGAGCGATGCTGTGTAAAGCTCTTGTAACGTCGCCCATGACAATCTCGCTCGGCTCTCTTCTTCACTTGTTAATTTGCCATTGTGTTGTGTCATTACGATGATATCAGTAACAATGGCTGGGTAGGAGGGGTGGAGGCAGGAGAAGAATGAGGGTAAAAAAAATAATGACAGAAAGAGAAGTAAAAGAGGCGAGATGAGGAGGAAGGTATTATAAAACACGCAGTTCCCAGATCTGAAAATTTTACATATTATGATGGACCTGACACTGTGTCAGGTTAGATTTCACAGTATACAACAGATTTAGCTGCATCATCACAACGATCAGCAGGTTACAGCTCACAGCAGACGAGCACACGAAGAGCTGGCACTTTAGGATCACCAGTTTGAATCCTGGCTGCAATAATCAGGAAGGTGAAATGGACACCGGTCTCCATTCACTTAACAACTGCTGCCGAGATGCACTTCAGCAAAACACTTAATCCGTCAGTGATTCAAGGAGGGCCGTAAGTAGAAGATTGTGGCAGTACTGCAGCATGACGTGATAGTGCTATTAGGGGGACTCGTCTCGGTATCATGACGCTGTATGAGGAGGTTGCTATAAATTGTAACTCTAAAAACCCACACTCAGAAAAAAATGGAATATTATTATTTGCTGTCTTGATGAGATTTAGATGAGAAAATCAATGCCACTCTCATATCTCTCTGCTAAATCTGAGACAGATCGTTAACTTAGCTTAGCGTAAAGACTGGAAACAGGGGGAATCAGCAAGCCTGGCTCTGACAAAGTATAAAAATCCACCTGATCTGATCATGCATACCAAGCTGGACATTTTGCAGTTGAAAAATTTCCCCACCAGTGCAAACTATGTAATGGCAAAGCTAGCTGGACATTTCTTTTATGCAATTTCTTGTTATTTTTTGGCCAACATATACCACAATATGTATATATCTGCAATAAGCAAGTACAGACCAATAAATCATCTATCTGTATTTATATCTATTTTATAACACCTTCCTATTCTATTTCCTGGCAGGGTGCGGTGACTTCCTGGAGTGTTGTCAACACCGTGAGGTTGTCAGGCAACCAGCGAAGACAAGAAATATTTCAGCACTTAACCCCCTGTAAAACCAGCTAAGTGCATTTCCCAAAAATGTTAATCATTCCTTTAATGACACCTTTTTAATGCTTTAACTGAGGAGGATGTAACTGATGTAAATGAAATGAAATAATTCATCTTCTCTGCTGTCGTTCCAACTGAAGGTAACCTGGTTCACACTCACTTCATGTTTGCTGCGCCTTTATTGATTTGTAATGCAGAAGAGTAACAGGCACAAACATTTTCACAGTCCAGCCTCCTTTAAACAGGTGAGCTATGTTAGGTGTGTGCAACGAAAAATATAAACACTTATCTGCTGTAGATGTAACACTTCCTCGCTAAAATCCACAAAATGTTCTTCGTCGGGAAAATACTCTGCCTCTCTATGCGCAGTTGAAACACGGAAACTTTAATCTACATGCTCCAAGTGTAAAATGCATGTAAAATCACGCTTTTGATCCCGTTTTGATCATAAAGACTCAGGTAGATCCCTAAAATAAACAGGAACTAATGTGCAGCACATTAATAACTGAACATCCTCGCCAGCGGATTCATAACAGTAATAACCTCAATCTAACCTGTATTTCTGAAGCAGGTGGCAAGTGGTGAGGAGGGTTTGTCTCCACAGGCCAGATTATGAGCTCACAGCCAGACGTGGACGTGGACAGATGGAGGCAGAGGTTAGCCCTCCTTCCTGCACTCTGCTACACACACTCACACACACACACACATTTGGCAACCAACCATTTTTTCACAGGACAATTACCTTGCGACCTCTGCCAGCCCACACTCACTACACACACACACACACACACACACACACACACACACACTCACACACACACTCTTGGCCAATTACGGACACACACACAACATACCACATTACACACAGGAGTGATAACAGTCACAGTCGAGCCATGCACACACACAGTAACCTGTCATGGTGTGTGCATACACACTTCACATCCCCTCCAGCTCCACAAAATATGGCAACCAGCTCTGTTTATGAAGGGCACAGCACCCAGCTGCAGCTTTCTAACACAGAAGACAGACCAAGACCCTCTCCTGCATATTTGGCAGAGGTTTTCCTTTTTAAACCCAGTGCCTGAAGTCATGTCCAATTCACACCCTCTCTCTGTTCTGTTAATTCCATTATCTCTGATTATTTTCTCATAAGCATTGCTGCTCTAATCCACTTGTTGGTCACATATCTCTGTTGCACCAGCCAACCATTGAGCTGATAATGGATGCGCACGACCCAGGTTTTTAATTCAGTCCTATCTCACTTGCTCTCATTTTGACTGGTGACTGGTGTGATGTAAGCAAAAACACACTGAATGATGCTGAAAGACATTTTAAAGCAATATAATGGCAAAAAAGGGCTTCACAGGTGAATCGTTTTCTGTCTGTGCGGCGACTGTAAAACAACACATTCAAAGATACGGCGTTTAATTATCCCTCCACCGCCTCACATCCCCGTGCTTTAGTTAGCCATTTTAAGATCACTCGTGAATTAAGGATGCACATAATTTCTCTGAGACAGTGTGGTTAAGACTGCCGTCTCTGGAACAACATTCACCCCCAGCTAGGATTGATTCCAGTCAGAATCTTTTTCTGCTGGATTTCCCCTACTTTGTATTCCTCTCAGCTTCACTACAGCTTCAATAAGGAAAAGGAAAACTGAGGGTGGTGGAAGGTTGGGTCTTGGTAAAAAAAAAAAAAAAAAAAAAAGTATATATATTTCATCTATGGGTGAGGGCAACAGATATGTCTCAAATATCTTGAAAAATACACTAAACCGTAATGTGAAATTATCTTGATTGGGATGCACAAGATAAATATTTCAGCAGCCTGAGATGAAATTATTTTGATTATCCAGCACAGAGAAATATGCTAACACCTGCTACGCAGTGTTAAGTGAATGGCCCTCTAACTCTTCCTCCTGCTCCTGCATTCACCTTGACCACATGCTGCTTTGGTGGCACACAGGAACACCGCCTATGGTGTTATCAAAGTCATCGGCCCGAGTTTTCCGCTGAAACTCCTAACTAGATAATGCAACACCCACACACTCCTCAGCACATCCATAATCAATCCTATTAGAGTACTCTTGTCTCATTGTCAATTGAGCATATTTGTGGGCTGACAAAATAAACTGACATTTCCATTTTAGTGATCTAGCTGATGCTTTTATTCAGAGTCATCTGTGATGAGTGCAACAGCGGAATAATTTGAAATTCATAAGTCTCCAGCGCCCTGTAAGGGCTGTGGGGTTCAGTGCCTGCACTGCACATGTAATACCACTTATTATTAAGTCGTTATTTGTAATAAAGGGCATCTGCAAATTTAATCAATGCTTTGTTTGAGATTTTTTTACATTATTGTACTGCCAAAAAGGAAAACAATAAAAAGCACATATCAAATAAGCATTTAACTGGAAAAAAATGTGCTTCGACAATAAAATATAGCTCACTGAATGAACTCTACTGAACATTTAACCGTCACCGCGACATATTTCACTTCCTCTGAAACTAAAAAGGCCTTTAATTTTGACAATATACAAACTGCCAAAAAAAAGATCCTGGAAGGAGAACTGAACAAAGCAAACAGGTAAGAGATTTATCACAACAAGACCGCCAAAACATGCTCAGACCAAAACATGCTCATCTAACTCAGGTGGGAAAGTCATTCCTCCACAGGGGAGAAAGGAGACACCAAGGCCACCGCAGGGAGAGGGATAAATAATTGGACAATTGTACCAGAACAGAGAGCATGGAGAGGAGTCTAGGTCATGACCTGAAAATATGAGTTTTGTTTTCAGCGTGTACAGCCATGTGTGCGGTGTCGGGGCAACGTGATAGGAGACGTTCAGGGACACTGGGGACAACACAGGGAGTGAAGAGAAGTCTCAGTAATCAAGAAAAGTGGGCAGTAAAGTGGCTGTGGATGGTCCGATTGGGGAGATGTGTTGGATTCGGATCACGTCTTTGTTGCGGGGCTCGCACGGCGGTTTGTTATCCAAGTCACTGCAGCGTTGTCAGTGCTGACAGGGAGGTCTCGTGCAGGTTTTGCCGAAGAAAAACAGCAGAACAGTCTTGTCAAGATCGAGCCCAAGGTGGTGGACGAGCATCTGACTGGAGTTGTCAGGGAGGTGAGAACAGATGAACGTGGCTCGGATGAGATGAAACTTTATCAGTCCCCACGTGTCATATTCCCAGCTGTCAGAGGGAGGAAAGTAAAGGCAGGAGTGTTACTGGTCTCAGAGCAGCAGGAAAAGCTATGTGATGTGACGTGAGAGCCAAAGACTAGAAAGAGAAGAGGGGAGGAGGCCCTGGAGTGAACCCTCGGGAACTCCAGTGGAGGTGAGGAGCGCTAAAAACAGAGCTCCTCTCTGCAGTCCATCAAGTTCTCATCCATGATTGGGAAATAAACAGATGAAGCATGACAGAAATAGTAAGAGGATATAAAGACTTGTTTTCCTAAAGCTAAATCTAATTATTGATTCATATTGACATTATAAAATAACCACTTTATCATATGCTCGTTATTAGTACAAAATTATCCCAGTGCGCTTATACAACAGATTAAACCTGTATGTGAAGTGGAGATAAAAGATGGATATTCACTGGATCCCACAAAGTAAGTATTGAGAAAATCAAGGTAGTTATAAAAGATTTAAACTTAATTTAACTCTGAAATTTACTGTAATATCATTTTACAAGATGTTTGAGTAATTCTAGACGTACAGAAAGATTTTAATTAATAGAAATGACATTTATGAAGCCAGATGAGTTCTTCAGTTTAAACAGATTTTCATCCTAACTCTGTGTGCCCTTGCATCATAATGTTTCCTCTTCTTTGTAGTTTCACTAGCACATCCCACCAGGCGTTTCTGGTACTTTCCGAGTATTATCAGATAACACAGAGGAGGCTATACGATTTGTTAGCATTCCTTTGTGATCTGATGCAAATGTTACCGCTGTGTTATCAAATTTCCATTTGGTGCAATAGATTAACTACAAATTATGAACAAACCTAAATGTCCACCATATGTGTGCACCCCTACCACTGAGTTTCAAGAGCGATGAATTACGTCTGTGCTTTGAAGGCTAAGAGGGCTATCATTTGGTCTTACTGTGCTTGTCTTTGGCCGGTGTGTTGTGGCTGCTGACTGTGTGCTCGTTTAGACCGGACACGACTCAGACACATTTTTTAGTCATTCGTCTCTCAGATGAGAAACATCTTAATTTTAACAAACACCGCCGTCTACAGCAGCACTTTGCAGGTTCGCAGATGTTCGCAGATGTATTGACATGCCTCAGCCTGTCATGTCAAGGCTTACTGGGACACTTCAACAGAACAGAGCCACCATTTATGTCACTTGTTAGATCTGCGATTGTCCTTCAATGACATGTCAAAATATGAAAAAAGGCCTACACCCAGACTTCAACAAGCCCTTAAATAATTTTCCTCTTCTTACATAACAGTCATAGAAACACAATAAAGGACACTTTGAATAAAATGTTGTGATTTCAGTCCAGCTAATTTTGCCATTAATTACATAAATACTTGTATCTACTGAGCAGGGACGCGTCCTGTAATTCTATTATTTCTATTAATTCTGTAATGTGGTTTTGATGCTTTTCATAATCACTTCTTTGTACTATAATTGGGGTGATTATATGGATCATCATAACTGTTATTAAAATACTAAAATAAGTGATTCCATCTTTCAACTTTTGCAACATTTTCACATTTACAGATGCAACAACTTATTTATCAGTGAGATGAATCATCTTATTATCGTAAACAGAAAGAAAGAGAAGAGGGTGTGTGTGTGTGTGTGTGTGTGTGTGTGTGTGCTCTGATGACGCTGCACCACACACCCTTTGTGTGTACCAGTATATGTATGAAAATCTGGATGGTATACGACGCCTGCGTTGGATAATCACAAAGTCCAGATCGTATATGCACACACACATTAACCATTCTTTGTGTGTGTGTGTGTGACGACTCAAGTCAATTCTACACATTAATCTTGTTTCCCTGCAAACTGCACCCAACCCACACACACAAGCCAGCGCCATTTGATTTGAAGACAGCCTGCCTCTGTGTGTCGAACGTGATACTGAAACATTGAACCAAA
Organism: Scortum barcoo; assembly: GCA_023238725.1. Lineage (NCBI taxonomy): Eukaryota > Metazoa > Chordata > Actinopteri > Centrarchiformes > Terapontidae > Scortum > Scortum barcoo. The sequence continues at coordinate 17,519,315 of CM041545.1, forward strand.
CACAATATCAGAGGGTGCTGCTCATCCTGCTGGCACCATCTCAAAGGAATTATTTATTTAGACTTAAGATTCATCACCTTAATACAATATCAAGTCATTCACTGTTTGAACTGGGCAGCCACACTGCAGGATTCATGGCCTCCACAACAGCCACCATAATCAGAAGAATTTATATTGGATTTGGTTCTGTTTATTTCTTCTATTTGTGATTCTTACAAACAAACAGCGTCAACAAATTAACTCAGGGGAGTCAGCCGAGCCTGCCCTGTCACCTTAGATCAGATGGGCCACTTGATGCCACTGCAAAGTGGATAGTTAGCCGGACAGCCAGAGCAGGAGAGGTCTTTGCCTCCGTAACAATGAGCCTACGGCAGCCAACTGCAGCCATGGAAAATATAAATAGGTGAAACACTTATCTTCTCTTCCTGTCTAACTGTGCAAACATATCTCTCTGTTTTCATGAATAATTTCTACGCAAATATATTCCTCCATCTCGTCTTCTTTTATATTCCAGCAGCACTAGTTTAGTGTCTACTGAGCTGCCTAACTATATGGCCTTAATGTGTAACCTAGTTGCGGCTCATTTAAATAATATCTCAAAATTCACTCAGCCGCTCTCGTGGGGAGGCTGTTAAAGGCAGGTTGCTCAGCGGTTTAGATGACAGGCTCAGTAAGTGCCCTATAAGGTTACAGTGTGTGTCACCCCTGAATGGCTTTTGCGTAACACTGAGAAAAACATCTGCCGTTTCGTCTCATCCTCATTCGAGAAAAACTAAAGAAAGGGAAACTGGACACGTCTCGGTTACACACACACAGACAGACTCCTGACAGCTTTAAGTATGTCAGAGTAAAATGTAAACTGTTATATTACTTGTGTTCCCATTTCAAATGTATAATTTCTAAACATACAACTTCTCTTTGGGTCCTGAGTTGACCTCTCTGCACCCTCCTTGGCCAGCTGAACTAATTTAACCTCTAATCCTATCTGTTGCAGGCTCTGTGCGTAAATGTGGGACTTCTATCAGTTTCACAGGTCACAGCTCTGTTTATATAGTTTGCATCTTCTAATAACTGCCAATGAATAATGAATGTGGTGTAAATACAATGAGCTTGTATTTTCCTGTGCTGATTCACTTAAAAATCATAAACAACTATTTAATTTACTTTCTTCAGCTGGTGTGTTTCTTTAGTCCAACTCCACATCCAGATTTTGCCCTTTTTAATGTGTGTTATCAGAACCGAAAACTGATATAGTATAGTAGTATAGTCTTTTTCTTATTTCCCTTTTTTCTCCTCGTTGTGTACGTTAGGCAACATCCTCTTCATGCAAACACGCCTTCTGAAAATTCACTGCTCCGCTTGGCAGACAAACCGCCAGCTAATTTAAAGCACGTCGATCCATGCGGCTTTAATATTTCCTATACAAGTCAAAACATAATTAACCTGCTAATTATTCAAACTAAATGTGCCTGACAAGTCGACAGCCTTAGTGGTTCGGTCAAACAGGTGTAAATCAGCATTTCTGAATGGATGAGTGTCTCCAGTAAGAATAAAAATTGCTGCAGTTATTTGTCATTACCGATTTCTCATATATAAACACATCAAGGCTTCTGATTTGATCGGCAGACAAAAATAAAAAGCGACTGATACTGATAGTTCAATTCTGTACATTGAATACCAACTTTTTGAATGTAAATGTAAATTTAAATGTAAATTCAGAGCCAAAACCAACCCAAAAATTAATTTTTCTCTATGGTTCTCAAATACACCCATGTGAATCCGAATATTAGATTTCAAATATTTTATGATATACAAATTATTCACCACATTATACAGGCGCTGATGATATTAGCTCTTATTTTAGCTCCAATATTGCATGTCTGCTTTCATACACAGCATCCAAGGTTAGCTCTCGATGTGTTGTGACACCTTCAGAAAAACAGTTCAGCACATCAGGCATCACTTCAATGGATTTTCTTATGCAACGACCGGGTCAGCCAGAGAACGAGTAAAGCAAAGGAACAGACGGCGAGGCAGGGATGGAGGGAGAAATCGCAGGAGGAGCAGACTTGACAAGTCAAGGCGACACATGTGAGAGAGAGAAATCCAACACGTTAAACATCCCAACGGTGAATAGGAATTCAGGTGTGGAGCTCTTTAAGACCTGTGTTACGACCAATTCTAATTTGGAGGAAATCCAGCTTTGCTTTAATTAACAATTATCAACTCCTCCTCACACCCCAAGTGCCATTTTCAATGCTTAATAGGAATTAAACAGGGAGACCTGTGAGATTTTACAGGAGAAGTAAAGAATTCCTATTATCATAATTGTATGCAGCAGGTGTGTGTGAGTGTCTCTCTGTCTGTTGTGTTGCAGAGTCATACTCCTCACTAACGCTCCATTACGGTATGATGTTAAATTAGTGGTAATGCTGATGCAAAGAGACGTACAACAATTCAAAGACTGGATTGTCCATTGGTCAAACTGTGAGCAGTGATTTAAGCCATTTTTCAAACTAAACTGTCGAACATTTGATAGCTTCTCAATATGAGAATTTGCTGCTTTTTGTCATCATTGGAGACCATAATGGGCATTTTCTTCACAGATTGCTAATATCTCATAATCCAATCCATCATTTAGTCAATAAATTAATATTAAATTCACTCAATTCTGAAAATAATCATTAGTTATTAGCCCTAAATGGGACAAAATATGCTTGGGTCTGAATTCACAGTCACAGCAGTCACATTTTATTGTTTCTTCTTCTTTTTTTTATATTATTCCTCAAAAAAATGACTTTCACTGACCAGTATTTTTATAAACCTCGATGTGCTACTCGAAGGGAGACATAATTGAGGGTTCAGGCTGCTTTTAACAGCTTGGTGAGGAAACGTTAAAATTTCACGGTGCTACATACTTATTATATGGCTTGAAGTACTGTGATCATCATTATCATATGTATATCTTTTTAGGAAATTACCATGAGAATATATACAGAATTCAGAAACTCAAGAATTTGCTTTTAGATTACTCAAGACAGTTTGGATGTGTTGGGGCGGAAAACAGGTGATCTTCCCACCTGGTAGTGATGCAAACAAAACTCAATTGAAATGTTCAGTGGATCTTTCTCTATCACACACCCTTGTGCAGAGTAAAGGGCTCCCACAACAGCAGTAAGAACATCTGTCAAATATCTACTGCAGTGCCTGAAAGGCCTTTTCACATCAAGTGAGCTTTAATAGGTAACTGAAGACTGAAATCTCCTCAACCTCTCCATCCAATATTCCTGTGTTTTTTTCCTCCTGACTGTTGTTCTGCTAAACCAAACCCAATATAATCCCTCTCCTGTTTCCTCCTCTCCCTGTCTTCCCGAGGCTTAGTCGATATGCTAGACTTCTACACACGTGCGCAGTGAGATAATGAAAATCTTTCTATAAATAGGGACAATAGTGCTGACAGTAGCACTCTCTCAAGTGAGATATCTCAGTGTAATTTTCACTAACACTCACACACACACACACACATACACTGTAAATACCGGCCAGAAAAATCTCCTCTATTGCTGTGTGCTTCATCACAGTGATAGTCCTGAAGCAGCATATAAACACTTGCAAAGCAAACACATTTCAGATATGTGCTATAAGAGGCTCAAATACAGCACTACTCCACACACACAACAGATCAGTGTGCCCTACACATCTTAAACAAACAGCACACAGCTTGATTCTGCAGCAGGCTAAACAGCTTGAATCCACATCAGACTGAATCAGGCTTTACGTTAGACAATGCAGCTCATGTATAACATAAAGGCGTTATGCTACACCGCAAAGCCTCAAGTTGCGATGTATATTTCACAACAACTAGTCAGTTACATACATAAAATCCGCAAGACGACTGTAATCCATGTAATCATTCAGATTCAGATTCAGATTTCCTTTATTAGTCCCACAGCGGGGAAATTCACAGTGTAACAGCAGCGAGACACACAGTGGAAAATAAATAGTAGGAAATGCAAGACATAGGGTAAGATAAAAAATAAGAAAATAAGATATTTAGCATAAAAATCTAAAAAAATAAATAATTATAACTTTAATTATAGTTATACCTGTACACAGTACAGAGAGAGGTTGTGCCTGAGAATATATATATAATATCTCAAGTAGAAAAAAGTGAAAAACAGTGAGATGAATAGTGAGGTAAAGTGGAGTGTATTGTGCAAGATTCTCCAGGCGATATGAGCCGATGCAACATAATAAAAAAGCAACCATAAAAGTATACAGTCGGCACAAGCCTTTAACTTTGCAACTAAACTTTCAGAGCAACAACAGAGGCAGAAGGTGAAGACCGATGGGATGGAAAAAATAATTGAGATGGATAGAACAGAGGAGCGACTCTTTTAATGGAAATTGTGGAATTTCCATTACACTCTCATTCTTCATCTCTTTCATTCTCTTCCTCACCTTCCAGCTCATGATGAATGACATCGGAGAGGTTGGGCTCCTCGCCCCACCAGAAGATCCACAGCTCCTTGGCATCGGGCTTGATCTTGCGCCTCCACACTTTGCACAGCAGGTTGGCTTGAACGCAGGCGCATGAAGCTCATGCGCAGAACCGGGTCGTCCTGGGCCGGGGCCGAGATCACCGGCCCATACTCCCCGCCGCTGCGAAAGCCGTAGCAGCGCCATTTAATGCCCGTCAACTCTGCCTGCGAGGAGGAGGAGGAGAGAGAATAATGATTAAAGCAACAGTCCATTAAACAACCTTAAAATGACTAATACAGCGTTGTTGTTGTTATTATGTGGAGTGACTAATGAAGTCATTTCATTCTGCCGTCAGTCCAAACAGGGTTAAATTTAATGTAAATGTTTGAACAATTAGTCGATTCATTGATAAGTTAACAGACCGAAAATGAATCTGCAATTGTTTAAATCATTTTTCAAGCAAAACACCAAATATTATTTTGTTCTATCTTCTCTAATGTGAGCTTTTGCTGCTTTTCTCTGTTTGTCATTGGATATCTTTGGGTTTAGTGCTGAGGGGCATTATTCTCTGTGACATTTTATAAACAAGACAAAAAACTGATTAATCCCGAAAATAATCAGCAGATGAATCCATAACTTAAATGTCACATGCAATTGTATACTGATTAATTATGTTTATTTCCCATTGTTACTGTTGCTGCAATGAAAGCATTAAAAATTGTATTTATTTGAGCTCCTGGATTTTTTTATTTTTTGCATTTATCTCCCAAAAATAACCATCACGCCTAAATTCATTATGTGATGGCAGCTTTATCAGTGTTGTGTTAACCATAAAGTACTGTAATTTAATGCCTTCTTTCACATGAAAGAGGCCACCAGACAATGCTGATTCAATAAATAACCACACAGACGCTGTCCAATTATGCTACATTTTCACTGACTTCCTGTATAAGCAGCTATGATCCCATGGTGCTGTTATAACCTTATTTAACAGACACCTTCATTCGCTGCCGTTGACGCTGTAAAGACACAATAAAGCGTGTGTAACCGCTGCGGAGAAAACAGGCGGAGAGCGACAGCGAGACATAAAAGATGGCCTTGAGCGAAATACAGAGAATGAAGTACTACAGCAGAGACAGCATTGAAATATCGAGGGAGCTACAAAGAGCGGGAGAGACATGAGAGGAGGAAGTAGCGCTGGGGTCAATGGTTGGAGCCTGGCCCAGCAACTGACATCTTCTCCATTTAATCTAATGGGATGATAGGTGTTTATGTTGCCTATTGCAGACTTGGGCGCAGAGGCTCTCTGCCACGATACATTTAGTGATGAGCCAGTAAAAGGGGCCAACTCCTAGTATCGCCAGAGCCGAAGAGGCAGTAAACATGCGCGTTGTTTGAAATCTTTTAAACGAATATACATATGTAAACAAGCAGAAAAAAACATAAAACACATCAGCGACCCAGGGATGCTCGTGTGTGCTTTGGAAACTTGTTTTATGTTTGTTTGTGTCCTTGTGTTTGTATTTGTGCATGAATGGGTCGAGTGCACAAAAGGCATTGTTGAACAGAACAGAGATTTGGCAGGCATGGGGGCGTGGCGGTGGGAGAGGGGTGGAGGTTGTTGGGGGTTTGGAGGGTGGGGGGGTTGATCTCTCGGTGCGTCCCGCTGCCCTCCTCTCCTGTGTTCACCCAGCTGTGAGGATCATGTTTGGCACACTGGCTCAGGCACAAGACGTCCAAGACCAGCTGAGGGGAAGAGGGGAAAAAAAATACTGACCCATTTTAACACAGAGTCAGGTAGAAAGGAGCAGCTCAAAGGAAATTAAAGCCTGCAGTGTCTTTGAGTGGAGGAAGAAAAGGAGGCTCCACGGCTTTGATGACTGCGAGGAGAAGGGCCAAGGAAGCTTGTATGTGTTTTCAGTGTGGGCAGGGTAGCAGGACCGCGTCCAAATCTGAACAGTCTATCCAAAACCATGCTTTTGAGGAAGTACTGCGTGTGTGTGCTCTAAAAGGCAACACATACACGCACTGCATACATGGCACCTTACAAGTGAGCATACACTGAGGTATTCACATGACCCCCAGGAACATCCTGACTGCAGAATGCACCCATAATTACAAGCGCCTCCCTCCTGTAATGACAGCGTGTGTAATAGATATAAACATTGGTGCTGTGATAAGCCAAGCCCTAAAATTAGCCATGACAAGGTCAAGGATGTCGTTTCTCCCAAAGCAAAGAGGAAGACATCTGCTTGCACTGCCTCGTCACTCCCAGTCAATGTCAAAAGTTCCTCCGCTGTTTGACACAGCTGTCTGCTGCTACTGAACCAGGAGAGGAGAGGAGAAGTGCAATGTCAGAAAATGTATTCGCAACAAGGACAGACCAGTTGTTGTTTCGTGAGGCAACAGAGTCAGTTGTTACAGATCCCCGCCAGAGTATTTCATTTTCGTTATTGTTTGGTAGGTATGAGGTTTTCAGTTTTAGGATTCAGATTTTTTTTAAAGGTGTTTTCCTGATTCATTACGTCAACTCATGTACTGTGTCACCAACAGAGCCTTCCCCTTTATGTAAAGGTGACCTCGTGGATGTCATATGCTTATGACGTATTCTGGCAGGTTTGTTACTGGAAGTGATTCTTCTCCTGTGTGCGTAAAAGAAGTACCTGTATGTGAGGCCCATGCCTCCGTGGGTTGTTAAGTTACAGTTGTTGGCAGAAAGTGTCCACATAAACTCAAGTAATTCAGTACAGCGGTTGTGAAAAGGGCTGTGTATCGTGATCGTGAGTGAATAAAGAGCCTGTTTTGTCTCCTGATCATTTGCTGAGAATTTCACAGCAACCTGAACTAAAGCTGGTGAGATATTTCAGTCTGGACCAAAGTCACAAACCGGCTAACCATTTTATTAACACTGCCACGCCGCAAAAATAACATCCACTCTTTCTCCCCCATTGAAAAACCCCAAACATATTAATACAAATATTTTTTGTTTAAAGTGTTGAACTGCCGGACTACAATGTCTCCTCCTTCCAAGAAAAGTCCATTCTCAGTATGTGTGCATGTACAATGGAGGCGTTGGGTTTTCACACCACGCTTCTGTTGCATACCATAACCGGCTTTAAACTAGTTGTGATTATGTTAAACTAAGATTTATAGGTGAGCACACAGAAGCTTGCCCCCTCCAGCAGATGTATGTGAAATCAGTCTCCTAGTGTCAAACATCATTTCTGCACTGCGAAGGTCAAACATTCAGGCGCAGTAACAATAACCAAAACACATTTTTGAGTGGAGGGGGCCCTTAAGGCTAAATCTGTTCCCTTTTCAGTGCAGAAATATGGCTTAAGGTATAATATTTCTCCGATAACAAGTCGTATTTTCTGGTGAAATATTGCACTAAATGGCCGGAGGCTGCACTATGTTTTCCCCGAGCCCAAACACAGGTGCTGTGTATTTGTTGGCCATGTGTAAAAAGCACTAACCTTACACCCTGCTGTACTCCTGTGGAGGATTAGCTGTGGCACAGTTGCAGGAAGAGGAACAGGGCTACAGTCACATGCTCCCAGGCGGATCCAAACACATGCCAGCACGCAAAAACACTTACACACACACACATCACACGCAGCAGCTGTGATGATGTGCAGACCAGAAGTGCTCAAAAACACTCACATGCAACAAGAGGCAGACATATTTTCCAGCTGATGTCCAGTTATTTTTCAGTGATGACAGAGCAGAGCTGTGTATATCTTAATGGGTGTGTCTGTCCTGTATATGCACAAAGATCCATGTGTTGTGTGTGTGTGTGTGTGCAAATAGGCTGTGCGTATGTGAGGGCTACACTGGCTTCACCTTCACTAAATCAGGACTCTGCAGTCGCAACAGTTCCGGCACTAACAAAAAGCAGAAAGATTTGTATGAATAAATTCTCACTTGTAACACATAAGAAAAAGTAGAGAAAACCTGTCAAGCGTGTCAAACTATTATCTCTGCGATTGCTGTGACAAATCAGCACTGTGAGTAGAATCCTGTCACAAATAAAAACAACCTTTAATCATTTTAGCTGTAGTTTCCATTGTTAGTCATAAAGAAATAGTTAGGGGGTTAAAGTTGCTTTAGTACAGACATTAAACTTAGATTACAAAGATAGAAGAGATTTCATGTGCATGTGTTCACAAATCAGAGGAAAAGCCGTCGCATGCACTGGTCATATTTTAGGTGGTCTATAGAGCACAATTCGAAAAGCGTATTATGCGTATCCAGCACAGCGAATTCTTCGGCGTCATTCAGAGTACAAAAGAGCAAATCAACGATTATTCTAGGCAGCAGCCTCCAGCTCTTTTAAAAACTACCACAGGGGTAAAAAGGCGAAGAGGTCAAGGAAAAAGAAGGTGGATTTAGTTTCACTGTCAATAAAGCCGGCACTCCTCCAAGCCCCTTGTTCTGTAGGTGAGCTGGTTCAATTTCTGATTGAGTGCAGGACCAAAAACAAGAGCTTTTCCTTCCCATTGCAAAGACGGACCGAAGCTTTGACCTTACTCTCACCTCTATTATCTTTCTTGTCTCCACTCTCCCTCTCTCATCTCTCAGCCCTCTCTCACTGTCACAGATGCCTATTGAATACACCCAGGACTATCTCACGCTCTCCCCTTCTTCTTTTTGTTATTCCTCGCTTTATGTTCTTTTTTGTCTAGTAAACAGAGAAAAAATAACAGCCAACCATGCGTTTCCACAATGTTTTGTTAGCACAGAGGAGGAGAAAGATTGTGCTCAATTTGTAATCTTGTATTAACCCCCACCCCCCTCCTCCTTTCTTTCAGGTTCTTGCAGCAGAAGAGATGGATCCTGTATTATTTTAGGTGTTTTTGTATTTTTGGAAGTTGATTTCAAATGGGAACCAAAACTTAAAACCAGATAGTTAAAAATAATTTCCTGACTATAAGGTAAACTGAGCCCCGGCTTGGAAAACATAATCTGTATCCCAAGCGGGGGTCAACCTCAGTGCAGCAGACATGTGCTTGTAATCAGAAGAAAATATGGAAGTCAGAATTTTAATCTTCGGCATACATTCCTCAAACAGAAAGTACTGGATAAACTCTAAACCACGTGACTTAAACAGAAAAGAGGATCCCATTTTCAGAGAGGGGTTTTCACGCGGCAGCACTGACACATACATACAGTGTATATGGCATATTGTTTAAAGCCCGGGAGCCTCACAATGCAGAGGAAACCTCGGTGACTTAGATAGCACAGAGAGGAAAACACACTTGACATGCACTTTGCAGGAATGCTTCTGCAGCACTCAAAATATTTTGCTCCTGCTGTTTTTTCTCAAAAAAAAAAAAAAAAAAAAAACTTGTGGGATCTTTACAGTGGATTTGAACTTGAACTTCCCAAAATGCACAGACGCACACACAGACATACACACTCTCATGTAGTTTTTCATGCAAGGCTTTGCAGCTGGCACAGAGAAAGGCGTGTGGTGAGAGCACATTCAAACAACTTCCTTTCACTTTCATGACAAACGACTTTTAATAATAATTGAAAGCATGCACAAAGCGAACTAAAATAACAGCTATTGCATGCATGTGTTTACAAAAGAGGTAAAAAAAAGAAATTATTTAGTTTGTAGATGCTTGAGCTTTATTAAGAGCACTTTTTTTATTTGAGCTGCAGCTGATGTGAACGTTTCGTCTAAGTGGCGAGGAGCCTGGTGCTCTATCAAAGCTGACAGAAAGCATACGAGAGCGTCGTCTAAGAGAGATGCCACTTCTTCAGGAATCTCGGAAGAGTGTAAGAGCCTCACAGTCTGATAGCCTGACAAAGGAGGCACTTTAGGCAATTGAGAGACAGCTTGTATCAGCAGTTTTACCTACTCTGGCACAAGCGAAACACTTATTCTGTCAGAGTGGCATAGCTTTCTCATCAACGTCAGATCTGTTTAGACACTTGACAAGCTGCCAATATTTGGGGTGTGTTCAGATCGCTTGTGATGCCTGTGAGTCTTTAGATAAGTCCCGATGTCTTTATCAGACACATGCAACACTATCTATCACATCGTTCTTTCATTCAAAGTCAAAGAAGAGGCACAATTTAAATATTGACCCAATGCAACTTATTTGAAGTTTCAGCAGAAACACTGTTTAACTTCCAGTCCTTTTTAAGACTTTCATGCAGTCAAACCCAGATTTTTATAGTGATAGAATCTGCGGTCTGCATTTTTCACCAATAGCCATTAAATGTGTATTTACATTTCTAAAAAGTGGTTTTCATTGTTAGTGGTGGGGGGTCCACCATTTCAATGCTGGATTCAAACTGCCTACCTATGTACATGAAACAATACATGAATGTAATCCAGTGTTACTATTTATAATTTTATCTCAACATTTTCCCAGTATTTCCTACTGCTGTTAATTCACATGAAAAGACTTCAACTGGTGAAACGCATGGCAACTTTTAATAGAAAATAAAAATTTATTTGTCACAAGGTTAGTGCTGACTACTGTCACTTGTCAAACATCCATCTACAAAACACGACACATCAGTAATTTGTAGCTTTTTTAACAGCTGATTTTAAATATCCAACTGATGTTTTTTCTGTTGTGTGGAAAACTACTCGCGGTGTTGGAGGCTATTAATCTGATGGTGGCTGCTCATGGCATGGTGGAAAAGGCAAAATATTGAGTTAAATCTTTATTAAAACAACATGAGTTTGTTTGGCTGCACTGTAACACACACACACACGCTGCTCTGCTGATGTGTACCTGAAAGAGTAGCTGCTCAAAGCGTGTTTGCTGTGGTATTAAACCACCAGTAAACCGCGGTGTCACAAAAACACACAAAAGGATCCCAACTTTAATGACACAATTTTTCATGAGCACAGGGCAGGTTGGAACAGTTTAATGAAAAGTGCCAAAACAAATGCGGACAAAGACAATGAAGGCTGGGGCAGCTGTTGCTGCAAAGTCAGCGGCGAGAAGTCACCGGTTAGAGGAGAGAGTGGCAGAAATCAGAACAGGCAACGACTCCCCCTTCATCAATTAACCCGCTGAAATCAAATTAACCCACAAGGAGTAGCGCTCCCCTCTGGCATTTTACACCACAAATGAAGAGCGATGCACATTACTGCACTTGTGAGGCAGCGAGAGCGACACAAAAGCACCAAACAGGTGTAGAAAGAAGGCCTCTGGGGCCACAGACACTAAACAGATGCTTTTCCTCTGCCTTCTGCCACCACCTTTACAAGTCCCTACAAAACAAGGGGCCGTCATTTGATCTGTGTTCTGCTGTAGCATCCAGCCCTGGGAGGTGAGCAAGCCAAGCAACCTAATTAGAGCAGCCAGAGTCCCCAGGGCTGAGTGACGGATAGACCTGCCAATCACACGGCAGAAAGCCTCCATCAAGCCATGACTTCTCACCTGACACAAAGAGAGGCGGGAGACGGGAGGCGACAGAAGTGGAAGACCAATGAGGACAGCGAGACATCGTGTACGGTGGCGCTGCCGCAGCTAAAAGGGCCGACAAGATCCCCAGCCGTTTGGCAAATAAAAACAACACAAAGCTGCAGCGTCAGGGCTGCTTTTAAAGCATTAAGGGACAGGCTAAAGCTTTGGCCCTGCTTAGCCTAAATTATTAACGTGCAAATAAATAAACCAGTCTCTGCTTTACTAGTGTCTCTGGTGTAACTTAATTAACCATGACAAGCCGCAGGGAGGGAGGGATGAGCGAAAGACACAGACAAAGGCAAAAACTGAGAATCACAAAGAGGGAAAAACAGAAGACAGAGAGAAAAGTAAAAACAGTTGCTAGGCAACATACAACATCTATAGGAATTCAGCAAGGTATTCAATATTTTTGAGATTTCTGTCTCCAGGGTTACAGTGGAAATATATAACATTTGGTCCCTTATTTTACTCCACGAACCACAAAGGAGCGCAGTGCACGTCTCTTTGTGTCGCCTCTCCTGAGCAGAGCTTCATGTCTGTTTGCTCCTTTGCAGCTGGAATTCATAAGCTCAGATTTGCCTTCAGATATTATCAAGCACGTGATACAGGTGTCAGGAAAGTCCTGGGATTACCAGAGGCAAGACATCGCAGAATAGGATTATTTACTGACTTCCTTTCGTCAGACAATGAGAGAACGAGAATTCAGCGCAGTAATAGCACAATTAGCACTGCATGGAGGCTTCTGAAATGCCTGCAAGTAGTTAATAGTTTGATTGTTCCTGAAATTGGGCAAATGGAGCATAAGCGGTATGAAAAATATCTCATTTGGCTTGTAATTTCCTGCATTGATTTTTTCCACGGGGATGCTATTTCAAATAAAATGACAGCGCTGCATAAGTCAGCATGACTTTTCCTTGTTTCATTACACACCAGATAAACAAAATATAAAGGAGAAAAACTGGAAAGCAGCAGTGAATCTGTGCCCGTGTGTGTGTTTGTGTGCGCAGGACGTGGGCAGGGCCGCACCATTGACTTCGCCGTAGGTCAAACCTGAACAGGTTTCAACCTGCAACTCACCTGGCTGCTGTCTGTAATCTGTTTGCTGCTTACTAAGTGGGAGTGGCAGCCAATCAGAGCCTTAACACTAGAAGTCCTCTGCAATTCTGCTAACACGTTCCTCATACACACACACACACACACACAGACTTATATAATCCCACTCAGGTCCTCCTCTTCTGTCCATTCACTCCTTACAACAGAACAGATACAAAAGCACCATGGCATGTTCATATCTTGCTAACACCACCCTGCCTAAACACTTAGCCCGGTGGCTCCGCGCTCACTCAGTCATGCCTGGCAAATACTCAAATCAAAATCTTTTGTGTCTCACTTCTTTCGCTGCAGAAGTCCCATTTATTCCGTGAAGCAAACCAGGATTCAAATTGAGCTGTACAAATTTTCCTTAGCATCTGAAAAATCACGGGCGTCTGCCTAATTCAAGATGAGAGAGAGAGAGCGGCGTTTGGCAGCGCCGGGAGAATCGATGCACCCCAAACGGCTGTGAATCAACAGTCTGCACATAATGTGTTTGTTCTCATCAAGTACCCGTCTGATTGGTTGCAGATAATCTCTCAATGGAACATGAACACATGATAATTAGAATTTGCAACAGCACGGCAGGAAACGTTAATGTTTTCTCTCGCCCCTTGTTTTGCGGCTCTAAAAGACACCCTTTAACCTAAGTGTGCTCTAACTGCAATTGAATCCCAGCCAACCATGATATTGGCAAAGCTGTCTGGCTTGCAGAAAATATTTGCCCAGTTACAAGCAAGGGCAGTATCTCCCTTAAAGAAATTCTCTTTGTCAAGGCTTCTGCAGCTGGGAGAAGAGATCGCAAACGGATAACTCCCGTCTGATGGCAGCGTCGTCGAAGTTTGAGCTGTTCCCGCGATTTATCGACCAATCGGGCGACAAGGCCTCCAAATGTGTGTTCAGGCAAGAGGCAGCGTGGCAACACACATGCAGAATGTAATAGATTCAAGGAAAGTGGTGTTAACCCGCTGGGGAAAGAGCGTTTGTTGGGGGGGGATGTGTCTGAGCCAGGTGGCGTGTCTCTGCAGAAGATAGAGCACACCGCTACATGAGACAGAACAACTAAATTCAGCAGTGGTGCAATATAATAAGTACATTTGCTCAAGCATTGTATCTAAGTAGGATTTCCATGTCATGCTGCTAAATACCTCAACTCCACTGCATTTCAAAGGGAAATATTGTACTTTTTACTCCACTACATTTATTCAAAAACCTATAGTTACAAGCTACCTTTCAGATTAAGGCAATACACATGGTAAAGGGGTCAATCCTTGACCTGTAAAAGTATTAATTTCTTAAAATAGGCGCAAATAAACCCTTCGTTTCCAATCAAAATGAACTGGTTTTATGGGTTTATTAATTTTCTAGAGTAAAGTGTTATTTTTCCAAGATCTTATTCTGAATTCTAGATAAAAGGTTGAAGTTTACAAAAGACTCAATAGCTGAATATCTCCTTCATATATATCCTTTTAAGATGGATTTTAAAACATAGAAATGATCATCAATGAAAGGCAGATATTCTGCATAAGGAGTACTTTTACTTTTAATCTCAAAGTACATTTAGGTGATGATACTTATTTACTTGTAATGTAGGACTTTTACTTGTAATGGAGTATCTGCACAGTGTGGTATTGTTTCTTTTAACTGCACAAAGGATCTGAATTCTTCTTCCACCAGCATAAAAAAAGCAACACTGCGACAATGGTGTATTTAATATCTATCTCTCAGTCTGTGCGCCAAATAACAGGCCAACTTTCCAGCTATCACAAGCACTTGATGGCAGCAGCTACTGCCCGTTCCTACCAATCCTCCGTTCCCACTCAGCCTTCTGTCGCCCTGCACACATGCAGGAGCACCAGTGGGCGCCGAGAATAGCACACAGCTGGCACTGCAGGGCTTACATATTTCACACTCAAGCCACCGTGCTCCAAAATACTCCTGCCTATCCTGTCCCATTTCCAGCTCCGGGACCAGCGGTGGTTCCCTCCTCCCTCCCTCCCTCCTTCACTCCCTCCCTCCTTCACTCCCTCCCTCCCTCTTCCCTCCCTGTCGGTCTTTGAACCGTTCTTCACCTCTGTGGCAGGGCCCTGACAAGCCTACTGCTCCGATAAGATCCATGACTACACTCAGGAGAATTTAATAATAGAAAAGAGATGTGTAGTGAAAGCACGAGGCGCGAGCGAGGAGAGCCTTGTCTTCCTGTTCCCAGCCCCCCACACACACACGCCCCGCCCCTTTTTCTTTTCTGTCAGTGGCGCAACAACGCTCGTTCGCAAGCCGCTTTGACTGCGCCTGACATGCAGGATGCCGTGTTCACACAGGTGGGCCACTGCAGGGCTGAGTCCCATTGCGATGACAAGGGATTCCCACAGCAGTGACAGGGGCAGATTAGTGGGAGGCGCCACACACAGACTCAAGGTGAAGCCAGCGTTTTTCTGTCAAAACTGCACGCGAGCAGAGCCAAAAGCACAGGTTGGGCGTAGGGGGGTGGACTGTTGGGCGAGAAGCAACCAGATGGAGCTGCTCCATAGGGCACGGAGCAGAAGACTGGGGGGTGATGCCTTGGAAACCTGGACTGATCCTCTCCTTGTGTAAGAGGACGTTGCCATGGCTTCAATGTCATAGATATCTCGGTATAAACAACACTTTTATGGTTACAGTTCTCAACAACTGAGTGTTAAAAAACAAGTACCAGCAGCTGGCATCAAATTCCTGGCCAGATTCATAATGCTGTTTACATTTCTGAACATTTCATCAGACAGCTCCTGCTTTAAAGGATGAGCCTGGTGATGGTATATGTTCTTCTTATTGTCAAGAAATTGATCCTGCTTACAATAATTGTTATGTCTGTGTATCTATATGCCTTTGTTGTTGTCCATAAACTATTAAAAGCACATCAGTGAGCCACACCGTTGACCTCTGACCTTTAATCCATGCAATGCACACAGGCGCTGTCATTTATTTTGACTCCATCTCACATACAACACGTGTGCAAATAGTCCCTGAAAATAGTCCCAAACCAAATCACTATTTTGGCTTGTTTGCTGAGCACTGCTGCTATTTTTGAAAATTAAAGGACCTTTTCTTTTAAAAATGAAAACTTTGGGGCCTTTTCTGTAGACATTTTAATTGGTAGTCTCTCATGGCACAATAACAAAAATCTACAATATCACTATGTTCAATCAAATTGTCGCTCATTGAATGGTCGATTATTGTATTTAGATTCTCATACAACAGCTTGTGTTTAGGCTGCTGACAGAGACAGAGAGTGGACATGTGATAGTGATATTGATATTTAATCTGACAGTGACATATTGGCCACTACTTATTTCTTTAAATATAGCCATAAGAAAAGGAAAATCCCTTAAAGATGGAGATTTTACAGTTCTTTCTATTGTAAAAACTACCATGGCAACGCCTTTTTCAGCTAGCAGTCCTGCATTTCTGTACAAAAAGGTCTTGTCACTTATCAACACATGCACCAATACCAACATATCAACAGCAACATAATAAGCAACATAATCAGAGTAATATCTGCCACAATCTGCTCACTGTGGATTTATTGGTCAGACTCTCATTTAGGCAACGTTCAGGATGTTTATTTCTCTAAAAGTAAGATATCAAAAATAATGTTTTGGTAGCAGTGCTCAGGTATGGTATGATACCCAGCCCTGCACAAACCCAGACGTGACCGATTCCTCCTCTTTCTCATCCTTAAGCACCCCCCCACCACCACCATCAATAATGAGGGAAATGCAAACAGTGTATATTAAAAAGGCACCATCCCTGATTACCTGCTTCTTCTTACAAGGCACGGCCGCTCACCTGTCATAAATCAAGGCGCTGCTGTTAATGGTATTCCCTGGGCTCCGTCTCCCAGCACTTTATTTCCGCGGCAGACAGAGGCATCATCATTATTATACATGCAAGATCTCTATTGCAATACAGTTTGGTTAATGAGCACCTCTTAGTTGATCACATTAGACCTGCACTTGAGGACACTTAATTACCAGTGTTGCACTCTCTCTCCGTCGAGGGGACAGAGGAAGTCCTTTAATTAAGGTCTCTGCATTCTACCTGTGTTTGTGCAACCCCCCACCCCCCCAACCTAACCTATATCCCGTCCTTGGGATGTTGGAGCCCAAATAAAGGTGAGTGTGTGTGCATGTGGGTGTGGGTGGGGGATTGTGTGCATGCATGTGTGTTGCATTTGTGATACATATGTTTGTGTGAGCATGTGGGTGTTTATTTTTCTTCCCCCCACCCCCCCCCCCCCCCCCCTGTTGGTGCTTGTGTTTGTTAATGCATCTGTGTGTGTGTGTGTGTATAATATGACGGGTGTTTGAAGTTTGTCTCCCAGAGTCTGGCTGGTTTACAGTGTTTACAATACACACAAACACACACACACACACACACACTATACACACACACACCAAGGCTTCCTGTGTCGTGAGGCTCTTAACTGTCTCCTCCTTGCATTTCATATTCAGGCTTGGGACTCTGGCTCGAGTCTGTCTCAGAAGAAACCTGCCCAGTCCACAGAAAGATGACTGTTTTCTCTCTCTCTCTTTCTCCCTCTCTCTCTCATTACGTTCCTCCCTCTTTAATTTTCTCCCTCCCTCGCTCCGTCTCACTCTTTCACTCTTGGTTTCTCTCTCGAATAGGCTGAGGCTTGCAGTCAGGAAATGCACATCATCAGTCATAATACTTTCCTAAAATGAAAACTTTCCTAAATGAAAACAGATTCAGCTGCAGTCCCTCTCTCTCTCTCTCTCTCTCTCCTTCAGCTGAAAACATTGAAAACATTCCTCTGTTTCTCCTCCTCCTCCTCCCTCCTCCGTCGCCACTTCAGCTCGGATCCTTTCTCCCACATGTGAGGGGGTCTTTTTTTGTTTTTTTGTCTTGTTTTTCTGCCACAGATGGATGATAAACCAGCGTACCACACACAGTTGTTTAGTGGGCTCGTGTGATCCCGAGTGTGTGACACCGGCAAGTCCCACAGTATGGGCACTTATGCTTTCTAAAAAAAAAAAAAAAAAGTGCTTTTTATTGATACAGGTTGCAATGACAGACAGTAAATCAGAGGGACGAGGTTAGTGCACGTTGGAATGCAGTTTAACAGGTTGTCAGAGCAGGTTGGCCTCAAGACTTTTATGTAAGCTGACGGGACCTCGAGGAAAAGGTTAAGACAGCTATTCCTGCCATCCGTGGAGCTCTGAATTACTGAGTTATGCTTGCAGATAATGAATAATACCATTAGTGTGTTTGATCGGCTGGTCCATTTTAAAGTCTATACAGGGGCAGAAAACTTAATAAAATTTTTTTTTAAAAAAACAGTTTCCTGGAAAGAATCAAATTGCTGGACCAACATTAAAAAATCCCTCAAAGATGTTCAATGTGCAACAACATGAGGAAGAAATGTAGGAAATCCTCACATTTGATGAGCTGCAATCTGTAAATCTGCAGTTTTCATGAGATTCTCAAACATTTTCTGCCATTTGACTAATCAATCAGTCATTTCAGCACCGAACCGAGTGATAAGTGATGAAACCAATGAAAGGAAACCATAGCTGAGAAGTTAATTTACATAAAATACATGATGTTCCTCTGCAGGCTCTGTGCTCACACCTGAGGCTTTCCACTATCTAACAAGATGCTACAGTTCACTTCTTACAGCTTCTCATGCACACGTGTCTCATTTATTTCCAACATCAGGATGCAAACTGCAGCTCCCCTGTCTGTCTGTCTGTCTGTCTCACCCTCCAGCCAGGACCCTCGTTGTGTCATCAGTGTTTTGTTCTGTCTCTGGACTCCCCTGCAGGAGCTCTGCCAGCGAGCAAGCACCGCGGCGCCGGCCGGTCATAAATATTCTCAACAAGCCGGCTGATGGATGGTTTGAGAGGGGATGTTCACAGGACGAGCAGCACAATGGCCAACAAACGCGAGTGAATGAAGGCTTTTTTTTCTTATTTTCCACGAGGGAATAACCGCTGACAGCAGAGACGTAATGTTGCGCGTCAGACAGAGTGAATTTAAGACGCCTGATGTGATCCGTGCACGATTTCAAACTCATCTGAGATGACTTTTTCTTTTCTTTTCTTTTTTAATGAACAGCTTAAGATATTAGTTTGAATCTCCCTGCGTGCCTGCTCCTTTTGCAGCCACAACCACGAAAACTGGTGCTCTGCTTGACATTTCTCACTGCAAAGTTTCTCTTCTCCAATCAGCAAAAAAAAAAAAAAAGGCAAAGAAAAGAAAACCATCAAAACGCCACACATCACGCAACATGTGTTGCTTTAGCTTTGTTGTGGCATGTGCAGGGTGACAGGGCTGCTGTGGACGACCTGCATGATCACCTAAAACGCCCCCAGGACCCCCCTCCTCCCTCTCTACACCCCCCCACCTCCCTCTACCAGTGCTGTGCTGTTGTAGTTCTCAGCAGCCCGCATGCCTTTCCACTTGGCTGCGTGTCGTATAGTGGGACAGTTAACTCGTCGATCGCAGGATGAAAACTGTGAAAACACACTTGGGCTCATCCACCCTCAAAACCAGTAAATTCTGAAAAAAAAAAAAGACACTGCATGTGGAGTGGAAAAAAAACCCTCTTTTTTCCGATAATCTGAGCGAAAGTGTTGTTTCCGCCGAGTGCCTGATACACGCTGCTGTCTGTCAAAATTTTATTAACCTTCCTCACGTTCAACACTTATAACCTGATGAGCCATTTTTTAATTCACACACACATTCACAAATCAAGCCATTATTCACCAAAGACTGCTCTTCTTCTTCTTCTTTTTTTTAATTCTCTGGCTCCAGTAATATTTGACAGAGGCAGCAGCCCGCCTTCTTTCCAAGTTAGTTGCTTGGCAATGCAACAGAGTTACAGCTACATTTCCAGAGAAATGATTATTCAGAGGGGAGGAGGATAATGGCCAGAGCACTGTGCTCTTGATGGGAGAGAAAGAAAAAAAAGAGTGTTTATGTACACTTTATCTGCTGATCCAAAGCCAAAAGCTAAATAAAAAAAAAGGCCAGAATGAGTGACTAGTTTGTTTTGGCAGCATTTGAAAAATCACATTTTACGCATTTTGGAGACTTTTGGTTTGGTTTATATAAGTGCTCTATATAAGTTATTCTTTTCATGTGTTGATCCTGAGGGCTGAGGTGTCTTATAATATAAACTCAGCAGTGGTGAAATGTAGTGCTTTGTTTTCTTTTTTTTTTTTTTTTCCTCCCCAGTTAATGATTACCTAACAAGAACAGCAGCAATTGCTTCACCTTTGTACGGCGGACACACATTTACGCGTGCCTCCCACGGTCTCATGACTCTGCCGATCACAAGTGCTGACAGACAGACACACAGATAGACAGTGATACTGTACCAGAGAGAAGATGTTGGAGTGGCAGTCCTCAAGGCTTGCCCCGTTAGCCACCCAGTTCGCCGTTGTAGTCATAATCGTCCGCCGTTGGGGTCGTCAGCGCTGGGCATGTCGAAATCCTACATCGGTCCCACCAAACACCGAGCAGGGCTGACAGGATGATCGGTTCCCACAACCACCAACACCGCCACCTCCTCCACCACCCACCCCACCACCCCCTCCTCTTTAACGAGTCTAACCTCACAAGAGGTCCAGATAATGGACTGTCGGGCAGAGGAATGGGCGTATTCAGAGAAAAGTGCAGGACGCATCCATGAAGCACACTCCCCCCCTCCTCCTCCTTTCCCACCTCCTCCTCCTCCTCCCCGGCGGATATAACGCTGTAATGTAAATCCAAGCGTGTGCGGGGATCAAAACATTGTTGCAATCCGGGTCAGGCGATTCCGAATCGGATCATTGTCACAGGCCAAAGAGAGAGAGAGAAGAGAGAAACAGAGAGAGAGAAGAGACAGAGACAGACAGAGAGAGAGAGCGCATGTATCCATTTCAATCCACGCACAGAGGAAGATCAGCCCGTCTCCATATCAGTCTTTCCGCCGATAGTTTCATCAGTAAATGAGCATAATCCATGAGGGAAGCGACTCCTTTTTTTTTCCTTCCGCGCTGAGCAAACACGCACACACACGCACACACACGCACCAACCTTCCCACCACACACCCTCCCTCCCTTGCCCCCCCCCCCCAAAAAAAAAAAAAAAAAATCAAAGAGTCCAAACTTGTTCGTGACGCCGCTCCGTGGAGACGATCAGCCCGGAGCCGAGGCGTCGTTACGCGCAGGATCTCTCTCTGGTTCCGTCCCCCCCCTTCCTCTCTCCTCCCCAACTCCACCACCCCCGATGCACCACTTGTGATAGTTTTCGAGAATCGCACAGGAGCTATTTATAGCCTCCACGGCCGTCTCTCTCTCTCTCTCTCTCCTCTCTCTCTCACAATGTAACCCGGTCCGCGTCGCGCAAACAGGCGCTGCGAGCAGGAATGTTTTAATCCCTCTGTTGCTCCTGAATTAAACGGACCGCAGACGGAGAAGAAGAGAAGAAGAAGAAAAAGAAGAGGAGGTGGTGGTGGTGGAAGTGGAAGTAGAGGCGGGGGTGTCTCTCAGTGGGAAAAAGAGAGAGTGGTAGAAAGGTGGAGACATTTAAAAAAAAAAATCTCGGTGCTCCACAACAACAACAAAAACAACAAGAAGAAGCCAAAAAAAAAGAGAAATGGAGCGGATTTCCCAGTAAATGAGGAGTGAAAGCGTCCAGAGAAGAAGAAAAACTATTCTCGCTCTCCGCCACCAGGAAAAGCAGCAGCGAGCTTCTGTAGAGGGGAGGTTTTAAAAAAATCCTTCCTTCCTTTCAGTTTTACATCATTACGAAACGTCCTCTCGCGGCCGCAGCAGTCCCAGTCTTTGCACAAATAAAAAATAAAATTAAAAAATCTGATTTATTATGAATACGATGATCGATATTGGGATTATTTAGAAATGCACGCAGCTCGGGCGCGAGTGACAGCCCCTCATCTGCTCGCTGACATAAAGAATATGTTGCACGCTGCAGGATTTCTCTTTCTTAAAAAAAAAAAAAAACACCGCGACGTGTAAAGCGTATCCTCCTCCTCCTTCCTCCCTCCCTCCCTCCTCGAGAAATGATGGGGGGGGGGCTTTTTGATTATTATTGAATTAAAATCCTCCGACACGTGCGCGCTCTCCTCGCCAGCCTCCCCATTGTTTATCTCTCGGAGCGCGTGATTATGTTGGTCAATAAGAGCGCGCGTGAAGCCTCCGACCGTGTTGGTGTCATCCTCACTCCCCCCCGCCTCTCTCTCTCTCTCTCCTCTGTGTGTGTGTGTTTGCTTTACGCTTTCTTTTCTCTTTTTTTTTCTCCTTTTACGCGCACCGTGGTCCGGCCCACCGCGCGTTATTATAATGTAATGGCGGTCGGACGCGCACGGCCGAGGCTCGCCTTCCCATTTGGCCAAGTTTGCGCACACGTGATCAAAGTCTTTGGATTACAGTAGAGCTCGGTATCTTTTTTATTTATTTTTTATAAGAGGTGGCTGTATGCGACGCAGACCCAAAAAAAGCGACTCTTTTATTCCCTCCTTCCCTCCAATCCTCTCCTCTCGCCTCTTTGTTGTTAAACGTATCTGCTCATGCGTCTGTTAAAGTGCCCGGAGATTGTTTCACATGACGGGGTCCGGCCTCGTCCCCGCGTGGTGCCTCTGCTCTGTCTGCTGATGCCTTTTTTTTTTGTTACATAATGTGACTGTTCTCACAACAAGAGGATGTGACAGAATAGAGGTCAGGATGACTTACTGAGCTCGCACCGTTTCATAAGAGGGACGCATCTATGTAGGTTAGCTGGATTCAGCGCGTCACAACGCCCGGTGGTCTTTGAAGATCTCAAAAAAAAAAAATGATTTCATAGCTGGTGGATTATGGGAATTGTAAGAAAATCCAGCAGTCATCCAGATTGGTTGTCTGCAGGGGCCCAAGATTTTAGAGTTTATTATCTGTTCTTATATGCATGCATATTTTTTATTGGGTTATCTGTTCAGTTTTATTTAAAGCTGCACTTATCAATATCTTTATATCAAACTGGAAAAAAAAATGAATATGTGTTCCTCATAGTGACAAACACACAGATAATCATCAACAGACTCTGCGGTTCTTCTCAACTCTTTCTCAAATCCGTATGGTTTTCGGTGATGAAATGAAGCTTTAAATAAACAACTGTATGCTACCTGCAGCGTCAAACAGCTCAGCTTTTTCATCAGGAGTCGGTGGGGACCCAAAAAAGAGCTCAAACTGAGTCAATATCTGGTTTACCTTCATCAGGTGGACCCAAATATGACTCCAAATTAGTTAAAATGTTCCTCCATAGCTGCTGGGTGTGTTAACAGTCAGCTGTTTAATAACAAATTTAACTTAAACAAGTTAAAATATGTAAATCCAGCTCTCAGTGCTGCCCCCACAGGGCCAAAACATGTATAGCAGATTGAAATAGAGCAGCAAAACCTCCCAAAATCAACACTTGACTATAAACTGAGCCAACTAAACTCTACCTCACCTGTCCTAGAATGATAAATGTTTATTTTTCAGCAATATATCACTATATTATAGACTTTTTTCCTGGAAAGTGTTAGGAAGTTACAGGCCATAAAACAAGCCATTAAAGTCAAATGGCTAAAGTTCAAAGTAAGACGATTTAAAAGTACTGAGTCTAAAGAATAATGAAATCATCCTCAAAAAAGCCCCACATGTGAGTTTTTTACTTCTGAATTTAAACTCCAGCCTAAAGTTACTAAAGCGAGTACAATTTGAATTACACTTCACTGCACGAAAACATTATTTCATTACTCCTGCTATGCAGTCATGCGTGTGTGCATTGTTATATCTGCGTGGACATATTGTTGGAGGTTTGTTTTGTTTACACTGACTCTAAAACAGCGCTCCACTTGTTCTTTCTGTTCTCCGAGACTGCAGGTGGTGCCCTTTGAGGCTAAAGAACAAAAGATTATTAATATCGCTGCAGTTTCCTGAGGCAGACAGAGGAGGCCATCCAGGAGTCAGTGCATCAAATATTTGTGTTATTATTAATAATTTATTTGGATATTATATGCCACATATCTGCTCTACCTGTGGTTCTTTATGTTTCCATTACAAAGGTAACTACAGTTCCTGTTTTTTATTCTATAACCTACTGTGCATTTATTTCCATTTACTGACTTGATTCTATATTTGGCAGTAAGAAAATGCTTTCCTAGACTCATCTCAATAACCAAACTACAGTGATGATGAAGGGCAGACTGCTTTATCTCAGGTTTTAACTGTGAATAAACAAGAAAAATTAATAGTCAATGGCTGCAGACCTTTGCACATGGATCCCACTCGAGGTCTTTAAAAAATTCAATTGGATCGTTTATACATTACATTGATTTTTTTTTCCTTCAATCACACTGGCTCTCACGGAAAAATAAAGAGTACTACATCAAAGTGCAAGGTCACAAACACGGTGATTTTTGAATGCCCACACTGTAAACATTATTTAACCCTTTATTCTATTAGCAGGCGTTCTTTCCAAGGTTGTATTTTGCATGTCAGTCTGACTGCACGACGACTCAGCTCAGACTGTGTTTAAGACTGAACCAGTTGCAGACAGTGATGAGGAGTTTTCACTGAGCGTCAGTCAGAGTCTGCACAAATAACAGCCATGCTCTCTTGAAGAGAGATGTAGACCTCAGAGCAGTGGAGGTGTCATCAGTGGGTCAGAGCTCCTGAATAATCTGAGCATGTGGCCTTAAATTTAATCACAAGGGGACAGAAACAATATAAAACGCGTTAATGTGTGAATCAGCTAATTAAAGACAGATAATGAATAATGACCTATTTGATGTTGCTGTTGTTCACCTGACTGATATCTTTGAGCGAAAACTCTTATTTAAGCACCATCACAGTCGGGTGAAGACATGAAGACATGAGTTTTACATTTGAACATCAACCCACCATCATGCGAGGCTTATAAACAGATATATGGCAGCTGCTTGATTTCCACTTTATAATTTATAGGCTGTTACATGCTACATGTAAGAGACGTTACCTCTGAGTATAAATCTAACAGAGCTATTCATAGACAACTGTATATTCCTTTTGCTGCCGTGCATTTCTAGAAATGATCATTACGTTGTGACATATCCAATCCATTAGGATCTAAGTAGACTTGTGACATGAATCACTTCATACAGCTTTATGTATTGGAGGAAATAGCTTGCAGCTGGTACATATTGCCACGGAGAGGGAGCCTTTAATCCAGTGATTCCTCTTCTATCTGAAAAGCAGGGGGAAAAAGATATGAATCAGATGGATGAGCGAGGGCTTAGCCTGGCGGTTATTGATCCCTTTGCTCCTGGAATGATCCAGTAGTCATTTGGAGACTTTTTCTCCCCCCCTTTTGTTCAATACTTCTTTTAAAGGCTTTCAAAAGGCTCTCGCACACAGTTTGGCATGAGATGCTATCAGTTTGAATAAATCTATTTCAATACGCTTCGTGTTTCCCCTCATCAGGCCCCCACTGACTTGATCTGTGTGCGAGGAGAAAAGATGCATTACTGCTCTGATTAAAGATAATGTGTTTGTCTAGACAATGTGTTTAGACCTGTTCAGAAAGGAGTGGATAGGCCCTTGTGTGTGTGTTTAATGTGTGGATCTTTCATTTAGTCTCCTGCTTTATAAACTGACAAGGTGCAGTAAACTACGAGCATGAACATGAATATCTGGAGGCGTACAGGATTTTCTCGACACATAAAATATGTTATTTATTGTTCTCATAGCTCTGTCTGTCCTTTAGATGCATTTATACATGGGAAATGCAATAAATTTGTCTAATATGAGTGACAAAAACCTATAACTATATCTATTTAACCCACTGAAAACTCAAAATTTTTCTATAATATTGAATATTCATGATTAAAGCAACAATAAAAGCTATGTGCTTAATCTTAAGTGTTTACTAAGCTGAGATTTTAATATCACTACAATAAAAGAGGTTACACCTCATAAATTTACTAAGAGATGAGTTGTTTCTTAATATTTACATCCAGCAACTGCCAGATGATTGTTAAGTAGCTAATTGACAAAACAAACAGCAGCTTGCGAATATATATCACACATTTATAGTCAAGAGTAAAAGACACATCAGGCCTGACATTGGATTTAAATGCTGTTTAATTATCTTCTCTTCTCTATAAATTCAAGGACTCTCTGTCTGTCTGTCTGATCGACCTCAAGAAAGGAGGGAAGTCTAGCGTCAAGTCTGAAGTTGATTCGTATCAGTGCTTCTCCTGAAACAGCAAGCAGCAATACTGGAGACCAGGAAATCATCCTACTCTGAACATTTCTAACAGGCACAGCACCAGCAAATGAGAATTTTTAAATTACACATCACAAAAACAACACACGTAGCTCAGATTACATAATGCTATGGCGATAAAATTAAACTAAACAACCACATAGATTTAGTTTAAGTTATCATAATTGATTATCTCCCAGAGCGGCACACAGTGTGGTGTAGTGGTTAGCACAGTCTGTGTGGAGTTTGCATGTTCTCATGTTCTCCCTGTGCCTCTGTGTGTTCTCTCTGGGTACTCCAGCTTCCTCACACAATCCAAAGACATGCAGGTTAGGTTAATTGGCAACTCCAAATTGCCCCTAGGTGTGAATGGTTTGTCTGTTTTTCTATGTTGGCGTTCAGTCCAGGGTGTACCCCGCCTCTCGCCCAATGATAGCTGAGAACAGGCTTCCAGCACCCCTGTGACCCTGTGTGTCAGGATAAGCAGGTATAGAAAATGGATGGAAGGATCATCTCCCACTCACTCTAAACTAAATGAGTAATATTAACTCTGACACACAAATTTCTGCATGTATGTATGTATAAATAAGACAAAGTGACGCCTACATTTACAAGGAAAAATGTTTGTTTTTACAGTTTATGATGCAGCAGTGACTTCCTGTTCACACAGTTGGCTGCTTTTGACTAGAGCTACAGCTACAGATGTTTCCTAGCCAGAAATGTATGCATGACTAAAAGCTTGGTAATGAATTAAGGAATAGTAGGTGCTCCCTAATTCACGATTGCACCTCATGGTGGTTCGACCAGATTTGAATGACATTTTCCAAAAAGCCCCACAACTGTTTTCTTATTTATTAAAATGTTGCCCTGATTGGTGCACAAAGCTACCTAAAATTGCCTTTTTCTAATTGAGCCCCACCTATTTCAAGCAAAATAAACAAAATACAAAAATGTTTAATGTAAAATAATAAAAAAAAAAACAGTTCCAAATTTGACAGAAAATTGTGTGTTCTTGTAGAGTCCATAGTAAGAAGCTGGCTTTCGGGGCCTTGGAAACATTACAAATAGGTCATGGTGACATACGCTGCTGCTGTATGCTTTTCTAAATGTTTTGCATACAGCTAACTGTTGGAGTGCTCATTATTAATTTAGGATGAGCATAATGCACAGGATTATGCTCGCCTGGCCATTCCAGGGTGTTTATCATTCATACCCAGAAAGCAGTGTGTTTCTCTTAAGAATAAGCAGTGGCCTCGCAGTATCTTCATTAGTGATTGATGGATCACCGCGCTCCGAGTTAACACACACCTAGCAGCAAATTCTCTCCATAAAATCAGATGAGAGTTTCCCCTCTCTTCTGCGGCTCCTACACCTCTCTGGCATTTCCTGGAGCGCAGAGAGTCTGGCTGAGAAGAATAGATGGTGTGCATTATAATGAACATGGGCTGACACCACCTCATCCATCATTCCACCCAGGAAAATTATAGCAGTGCCAGAGAGAGAGAGCGAGGGAGAGAGCAAGAGAGAGAGAGAGAGAGAGACTTTAAACCACAGTGTCTGTAGGCCTAACTCTTCTTAGACTCATCAGCTCATTGTTGATTTTTAACTGCCCAGTCCACTTTTGATTTCACTCTGTTGGTCTCACTGTCACTTTACTGTAAGCCCACTTTAACTCTAATGCGTGTTACCTTGAACATGCTTCTGCCTGATTGTTTCGTGTCATCTTCTTGCGAGTCAGACTGCATTATTTTTTCTTCCTATTGGGCGGCGGCTGACGATTATTTTCATCATTGATTGGTGTGTCAATTATTTTTAAGATTAATCACTTGGACGGAGGTTGGACGGAGATGGTTAAAAATGGCCTTTGGCAACACCCCAGAGCCCAAGATTGTGTCAAATGAGGTATGCAATTTTACAAAAATATTAAACAGAACATATAAGACAAAGCCATGCTGACTTAAAGTGTCTAGTTAATTACTGGATTGATGAGATTTGGTACACACTTTCTCGATCCCCAGAGGATGAATCTGTTGGTGGTTTCCTCACTTTTTTCTCTAGCTCCATCATGGGATTGACATTTTTGGTTTTTATTTTATAAATAAATATCTTAACAACTACAGCATTGGATGGGTTGTCATAAAATGTGGTAAAGTCATGGTCTCCAGAGGATGAATTGTGATAACTTTCATCCCCTGACTTTTCACATAAAACGGCAGCATCATCAGGTCAGCATTTAATTTCATGTAGCACTTTGATTTTTTAATACCTGTATGCAACCAATAACATTTCCATTAGTTAGTGCTAACTGGCAAATACTGGGCACTAAGGCAGATAAAAATACAGTTGAATCATGTCTTGTTGATTGACAAATCCTAATAACACCAAATTTAGGTTTTCTTATTTATTTTCCAACATAATATCACATATTTGAATATTCTATATTTCTGTTTTTTCTATCCGTTTTGTCTTGTGATACTGGATGTTATCTCCCTCTGTACTTTGCTGCTAATGACTGTAGTGTACTATCTGCCTGTTGGCAAAGGGTGCACTCCACTAACCATGATCCTCTCTCCCCTGTGAGTCTACTACATGCAGTATAATTCATCCCGATACCGGTTCTGCCCTTTTGTGATTTTATGCACATTTCTTCACATGCCTGAGATTTGTCTCCGGACACAGACACACATTTCAATTACACTCAGTAACTCTTGTGCTTTTTGTGCTTTTTAATTAGTCTTGTTATATCAGCGGATGCACTGGAGGTGACAGTGTGTTTGTGTACCTGCTCCTGAATGTCTCAGCGTCTGGCTGTGTGTAATTGTGTGTGTATGTGTGTGTGTGTGTGTGTGTGTGTGCCATGTGTGTGTGTGCGCACACTCATCTAATCTGTGCTCTCGAGTGATTCACTCAAGCTCTGTGAAGACTGCTGTAATGGTGTTTCCGCAGCATATTGATTTCACGATGAGCACACGACGTCTTTGTGAGATTACTCGAGAGATGGGGAAATTAGATGTTATCTCATAACAACAGAAGATGAAGAATCATATGGTGTGTTATCTGATTTTGAAACGATGTCAAGCTGTCAAAATCCCTGACACACACAGATGACATGTGCGCTGCAAGCTTCCTCTTGCGCTGCAGACGACCATGATTACCACAGATGTACTGTAAAAAGCAAATCAAGGGAAACAAAATATAGATTTTAATTTAAATTGCAAATAACTTAAAGTTATGCAGCGTAGGAGATAGCCTGAAGGTTAGAGCAAGGCCTTTAATCCCCTGTTGCCCCTGTAAACCGTATATGTGGCCACTATAGAAACCTGGTTGTGTTGCATATTTCAACCTGCAAGTAGAAGAATATAGCCCAAGTCGTGTTCTGCGCTTTCATGTAGAAATATTACCACAGATAGTGATGCTTTAAGTGACCAGCCAGCATTTCCACTTGGCTGCACCCTCTGATGCCACCTGAACAGAATTCAGTAGGAGCCTTCAAGCTCCTCATACATAATGTATTGCTGAGGGTCTGCTCAGTTTTCATGTTCTCCTAATTCATTTCACAAAGAGAGAGAGAGAGCTCTGCCAGCACACAGCCTGAGTCGCACCGAGCACCGTCGAATCAGGAATCACCACTTCACTGCTGACAGTTCCTTTGTTGAAACAAGTGCTGTCTTGTCGCTTTTTGTTTGGCTTGAATCATTAGAGATGTATATTAAGTGTATATATATTGATCCACATGAATCAGACTGAATCTTGGCATCATTCTGCCAATGTAAAGGTCCTGATGTCTTGATGTCTTGTATACTGTATTTTATGGATTAAAAAATTAAAATTTTCATAATTAAAATTATTTTCTTATAATATCACTCATTGTATTTGACTTTTTTGCATGTAATTATCACATTGTTTGACCCTGCATTTTAGCTGAAATATTATTATTATTTATCATCTTTTCACATGTTGTTAGGTTATATGAGTATGACATTTGCCT
The DNA here is from genome assembly GCA_023238725.1 of Scortum barcoo. Lineage (NCBI taxonomy): Eukaryota > Metazoa > Chordata > Actinopteri > Centrarchiformes > Terapontidae > Scortum > Scortum barcoo. Next base: position 17,549,580 of record CM041545.1, read on the forward strand.
TCATTTTCTACACCTTTTGATTTGTTTTTCTTTTTTTTTTCTTGGTCCTACAAGGCCTGTTTTTTTTTTTTCCACTGGTGAAGACATACTATTTGAAAATAAATCACTAACTACAAAACCAGCAATGTGCTAATCTTTATGCAAAGAACTTAATGAAATCAGTTTAACAGCATAATCCAGCAGAATCCTTCATGCTCTTTGTGTTCCTGTTTCAGAGACAGAAACAGATATTTATTAGTTTAATGCTCAGTGACACGGCTCCAGCCTTGCCCTTCATTTTTTACCTCGCCTTCCCTCATTTCTTTTGTGGCCTGATTTGATGTGCTGTGATTGTCTTTTGTTTCTCTTTTGCTCTCAGCATAAAATCATTCATGAAAATCAATCCAAACAACACCCGCTCCCCTGTTTCTCAAAACGTAGCCTTCTGCTGACCTCAATAAATCGACCAGTGAGCGTCAAACATTTCTGTTAGTGCCCTTAAAGTGGCCTTTCCACAAACATAGTTCTTCACTAAAGGGGAAAGAGTGAGGGATGAAGGGGGGGGCAAACTGAGATGTGTGTGTGAGAAAGAGCAAGAAAGATAGAAAAGCAAGAGCATTATAGTGACTGTAGTGTCACTGTAGTGTAATAAAATTATGCCCATTAGGAATGATCGTGGACGATCATGTTATTTGATGTTTTTTTTTTTTTTTGAGGGGGGGTGTCTAGTTTAGTCTGCCCTTTATCTGTGTGTAAAATGAAAGAACAAAGCCAAGACATTCAATTAAAATACATAATAAATAGTTGTCTGTCTTTTTTGACTGTAGTGGCCAAGTGGGGCAATGACTTATATAGGGGTGGCAAGAAATATGTGCACACACACAGACACACACACACACTCATCAGAATTGCTTTAATTTGCTATTTCTGTCTGTGCCACTTATATCTACCTCAATTTCTAACATTAAAGTATCTTATTATCTCTTACATTCCTGCATTTGAAAAAGAGATAGACCTACTAATCCAACATGGCAGTAGCACACTACAAATGCCACATAAGCCAAAGATACATCTGTTAATTACAGACATTAAAAATTCACCTGTCTGTTGTTCTGTAAGATTGGGAGCACATTTTAAATATTATTATATAACAAAGGTCTGGTTTAGCTGTCAGGCATTTGGTTCAAATAAAGGTCCCACCTGTGGCCGGGAAGATAACAAGTCAGAGTTTAGGATAATAAGGTGGCAGTGAAATATCTCAACATCTACTATATGGACTTGCACCACATTTAGTACACACATTCATGCCGCCCACTGGATGAATCCTTCTGACTCATATGATCCTTTCATTTTTCCTCCAGCATCACCATGAGAGTGAGACATCTCGACAATCATGCTGACGTTAGCGTTTAGCTCACGGCATCCCTTTACAGGATGAGTACAACCTCACAGAGCAGCTACCATGGCTGGAGACTTGTCTGGTTTACTTTCTAGTAAAGTACTCCAGCATGCACAGGACAAGAGGCCTCTCGGTTTCCCAGTACCCGAGTAACTTTTTTTCCATTGCCAGTTTTTAACATAAGTCTAGCCACAGCATGCCTTTAGTATTAATTCATGACAGCAGCTGCTTTACCTCCTATTCTCTCCTGCTGCCGTTTTTAGATAGTCCTCTCCAGTATCCTCTGCTCTCAGGCAGCAGATATGATCTGATCTCAATTTGTAATCCACACACAGCACAAATGCAGTGAAGAAATCAGAGCTGTGCATCTCTATTGAATCACCTTTTAGCACCTGCTCCTTTGGTGGGTCAGGTGCCTTTGAACGGACAGGTGCTTGAGAGAAACAATAGGGACTAAAGACTCAGAGCCAAGAAGGTGCTCCCCACACCCCCTAATTTACAACTTTAAGGTTGTATGAAAGATTATATATCTTAAAAGAGGGGGGAAAAAAAAGTGCAGCAGTCTTCATTGCCAACATTAGATTACATTTTGTTTGCTGAGCAGCACAGAATGCTTTACATGTTAATCTATCACTACGAACACACAGGGTTAAATAAAAAATAATATAAGCTGGAAGCAAAACACCCATTTTTTTTTTCATTTCCAAGTCTGGAAATCCAAACAAGGCAGCTCAAATGAGAGTTCCAGTTAAAAGCCATGCTCCTCCACTTTGTACTTATATGGACCTTACAGTTAAAGCAAGAAAAGAGGATTACAGCCGACATTATGAAAAGAAATTAAGGCACAACATGACTTTCTCTGTGTTCAACACATATTTTAATGGAACTGAATAATGCATATACGTTCAGAAAACAAACCCCAGAGAAATATAATTAACAAAACCTTGTGGCAAAACCAAATATGCATATGAACATATTTTTTCTTTAATTTAATTATTTTTTTAATAATTGCCATAATCCAGTTTTGTGTTACTTATGGAAAGAAAACATAATTACACTACACCTTATACTGTGGCAAATATATCACTTTTTTTTTTCTTTTTTTTTTATGACATTATACTCAATAATGCATCCCTCACCTTTAGCAAGTTATACATTTTGACCAGTGTGTGCAAATGTTTAGGGGGTTTTGTATCTGAATACCGTTAGAAATTCACACTTTGCAACCTGCAATGTAAACCCACAAGCTGTGTAGAAAATAAGAGATATTCATGTGAGCTTGTCCTGAGTGAAGGCTTGTTTTTCTGCATCTGGCTGTATGGATATCAGTGTGGGGGTGGAGGCGGTTGAAAGCCTGGGAATTCCTGAAAAAAAAAGAGAGAAGCAGCAAGACGAGCGAGAGGGAGAGAGGGAGGTCTTTTGGTCACTTGTGGCCTTCACAGCCCAGGCACAAATCATAGAGGGACATGGCAATCTGAGTGACAGATGAACAATGCCCCCATTTTCCAGCCCCCTGTGAACAGGCCCATCCATCACGGGAGGGGAGATTAATTCAATTCATCAGCTTTTTGTCTCCTTGGGCCCCCTAATGCCACCTGATATTGCTCAAGGGGGACTTATAAATGTTTGTTGATTTGATCTGAGCCCGCTTGCTTGACACTGAATTAAAACATTATTCTTTACTCTTAGCAGTACACAGTGGTTTTGCCAACAGCCTGCCAGCCAATTCTGCCATAGTTCTGATCAAGATGAATTCTTATGAGGAGGAAAGTGTTTGCCAAAGGCAGCGAGCTGTAACATAAAGTGGAGTTTGTAAAGTGAGCATAGCTTTGGTCATACAGGAGCCTGTGGTTACAGAGGAAAATAAGAGGTCCTGTGAATGTTGAATTGAAAGTAAAGCTTTGAAGGTAAAGCTTTGAAGGTAAACACTGAATCATCACTGTAAGGATTTTATTTTAATGTTATTAATGCAGCACAGATAGACAGCTTCAGGCCTGTTACCCTGTTCAAAGAATAAACGATCTCTTTAACTACGTTCAACAAGTTTTATGTCTGTTGGCCTCCAAAAGAAAGTGCTTTTTCAAAAGATTCACTCAGACCTAGCAGAAAGATTAACAGTGTGGTAACTGACCCAAAAGCCACTGATTATCTTTGATAATTAATACATAGTTGCATTTGACAGCTTTACCTTTTAAAAAGTTATGCTATCAAATACATAAACTAATAAATCCAGATACGAGAGCCAACACAGTGTTGGCCAATCCACTAGTGTGACATATCATTAAAGAAGATGTGTGTTAGTCTATAGTGAAATACAGAGCTTATAATTGTGTAGAGCTGCTCTCCTGCCAGTTGGACATGGCACAAACATGTTAATGATGACCTCTAGTGGCCATTTTAAGAACTCTTTAATGAGATTTTAAAGAGGTTTACAGAAAGGCAAACTAAAATATCCAACTTGTGGATTTAAAAGCTGAAAGAGTGCAGTTTTGTTTTAAAACAAAACAAAAAGGGCCTTTAGAGCTTTTTTAGTCTAGTTAGTCTAGTTTAGAATATGATGAACCACAGCCAAGATAACACTTAACATACCATATGGCTGTGAAGCTCAGTACCTTCCTTATGACAAGCATTTACATTTTATTCTTACTGTATACATAAAGCTTTCTTGGGGGCATAGTATAATTTCAATATATCCAAGTACAGCTCTTTTACACACCCATATATAAAAAGTACAGTGGCAGAAAATTAAGTTATTTTTCCTTGGGCATTTAAGCAGCTTACATCACTAACTTTAATTTTGGCTGAAGAACATCTTATCAGGAAGTGTGTGTCTGACTGGCACTCCTGTTGATGTCCATACAAACAAATATCAGGAGGGTCATCGCTTAATTTGGTCATGTTGTGGTTTCAAATGCGCATATAAAGAGAAAGAAGAAAAGGAGACAGTGGCTGTTATATTAACCTGCAGTGGTCTGAGAGAAAAAAAAAAAAAAGTTCCCATTGAACTCAGACAGCATCACATAAAATCCATGGACAGATTTTCAAATAACTTCAAGATGACATTCCTCATGTGCAATTTCAGCACAAAGTTCACTTTTATTTTAAGCGTAACCCTCCTTCTGAGGCTGATAGTGAATGCGGCCTCCCCTCCAGACGCACAGGTAGTAGGCCACGCTCACAGATCCCACCATGAACACCAGCAGGACAGCCACCACCAGGACAATCTTCCACACGGCCGATTCCTCCACTTCATCTGAATCCAACAAAATGAGTGCGCTTTAATACAGATTATGATTAACACTATTGACAGTCTTACTATAAATGACCTACCTTGTTCTTTCACAACATAAGGCTCTGGGGTGGTGAGCGAGTTTTGGTCCTTCACCGTCACCTGTTCAGTAAGTTCTGGAGGGCTCTCGGGCCACATGCTGTCCTCTACTTCTACATATTGTCCATCAGAGTCTTCATACTGTGGATTCTCATCAGCAACTACCCACTGGCCCTGGATGTATCGAGGAACGCCTGTAAATGTTAATACGTCAGGAGTGTGGTGGACAAGGTGCAGTATATTTCCAGCAGGAGTCTTCACTAATTAGATGTGACAAAATCAATCAAACCTTCAGGCAACAGAAGATAAAAATGACAGTTTTCTTCTTACCTGACCGACCACTTGATGCGGCCAAAAGAGCCAAGAACACAAGACTGAGCAGAAACATAACTGCGCCTCACCTCTGCTTAGTTTTGTTTTCCTCAGCTTTTTTATGTGAGCACTTCATCTATAGAATTGGCATCAGCTGCGGCCTCCCGACTCAATCAAGATAAATTACTGCAACCGGGCTCTCAAGTCACCCGCTCTGATGTGCTTCTGAGTGCTTCCATGCCATTGGTTCGAGTGTCCCTTGAATTACATGCACCTCTTTCATCTGAAGGCGACGACGTTACTCAGGAAGTGGAAACTGTGCCCGCAAAGAGCAAGTTGTTGTGCCGCCGCTTGAAGTTACACTGCAGAGAGGCGTGCGTATATGGATTTTATAGATATAGATTTTATAGATAAAGATTTATATTCCATGTTGCTGACTGCGTTTAGATAAGGTTTCAACATTTTTCACAGAACATAGCTGTCAATCATTATTTACCAAAGCTGCAAAGTAGCTTTACCTTGCTTCTTGTCAACATTTGTATTGTATAGATGATAACTGCAGAAATAATAAAAACAGCAAATAAACTTTACAAGAACTTGACATGTAACTGTATTAGCATTAATTAAGAGAAAATGTCAGTGGTATTTCATAGTGTGATTTCTGATGTTTGAAAGAAAACTCAAGACATGTTTGTTATGTACGTTATATAATTTCTTTCACTACAGATTTACAAGTGAGTTTTTTTTTCCTCCAGTTTTTCAGAAGCTGTTAACAATAAAAAGGAGGACAGCTGAATATAAAGGTGTCCATTGCAATGAACAAATCTTCAGCTTTCAACAGATTTACTTTCACATTTGAAAAAATAATCTCCACCTTGTGAAATACAGCAAATGGAAAAAAAAAGTCTGAGGTTTGTTTTTTGTTTTTTTCAGTTAAGGCTGAAAATGTGACTCATAGAACCCACTTCCAAAACACACTGTCACTTAAGAAAAATGTCATAAATGTTAAAAATCATTTACAGTATGCAACAATAAAAATACAATGACATCCTGTGTGCAATCTGAAATGTTAAAAATGTATATCAATATATTAGTTTCTCACAAGGGACGCACCAATTTTTTTTTCCCCCCAGGAAGCAGGAAAAGCACAGGCGTAATTAACAACAATAAATATAGATGCATTACAAATACATGTCCCATTTCCAGGGTCATGTTACCAAGAGGGATTTATCACTGGCATGGCTCTGACACTTTAGAAGACATTTGGACTTTGGTGCCTTTGTTACTCACAACTCTGCTCTTCCTGCTATGACAAGTCAAATTGTCAAGAGTGTGTGAATGGAAACGTTCAACACTGGCGCCTTGAGGATGTGTGCTTCAGCCAATTAAAAAGCCAATAAAAAAAGCAAGTATTAACTGTTTAAGTGTCCTTGTGTGTCCTAAACCGGTTATGAGATTCTAGCTTGCATCAGCATCAGAAAGTCACAAAAACACAATTGGTGCACGCCGAGTTTTCACAATCTCTTCTTACAGCATGACAAAGTGAACCACATCCTTCATGGCAGAGAGAATATGGTGTGACACAAACCGACTGCATCAACTTAGCAACAACAGTCATTGCTAAAAATGGTGTACTGGTGTATAGTGACGCAATGTCTCGCAACGATAAACAGTCCCTTTACAGTTTGTTCCTCTTTGTCTTAGTGACAACTCGTCCAAATTTCAAGCTACATTTTCTATCAGATTTCCCTTCTCATTTCACAACAGTTTAACATTAAGTAACCACATACCTTATTTGTAAAGTGGGAAACAATCCTGTATCATTTGAGAAGCTGACGTACGTACACAACACCTTGTTCCCCTTGCATAGTTCAGCGCGAGATATAATTTATTACTTGGCTCGTCAAAGAAAAGCCTTGGAAACAGACAGCATAGACTTACAGTGTCTGCACATTTCTAAAATAATCCCATAAACCGTTTTCTGCATAGGTATGACACGGACAGTTCAACACCAAATTTACTGTACCCGTTAAAATTGTGCACCCAAAAGCTTAAAGATAGTTTTGGAGGAGGAGTGTGACGAGTTAATGTATTTTTCAGATCTAATTCATCCCAGTTGTATGCTTCATACCATGCTGTCAGTTTCATCTGGAGTCAATCAGCTGGACGGCTCCTGCTGCTGGAGAAACTGCTTTGAATTAGTTATAGATGTCTGAAACGGGTATGTCCAACATTTTCAGACTGAAGAAGTTACAGTATTCTTAGTTTAAGAGGACTATAAGCCATATTATATAGAATAATAAATATTATAACCGTAGTGTGAAAACTGTGCCCAGTATAAACCTTGACTCCCATGACCAATTATAAAATAATAATGAAAAGATACCCTTCAAAACATCTATTCCAGGTAATATATATGTTTGTTTTCAGAGAAAAAAAAAAACAGTGAAAGAATGAATGAGAGGGACATCTTGGCAAACTGGCTTTTCTGGCCTGTCGTAACAGTACCACTGAATATGGCTAATAAACAGCAAGTGTGGATTCGTATTTAATCTCCACGACATCTTGGCATGAGGTGAGCCACAGGCCACAACTCTAAACTATGAGGGCATCCTCGGTGGCTTTCTTTGTAAGGAAGTATAACATTGTGTTGTATCCCTGCCGAGGACTACTTACAGACACAGGATTTCACCTTGTGAAGTAGAATATTTATACTTTTTCGTGCTGTTTTTCCAATTTTTGGTGGCGCTACCCAGATTGCCCTGAGAGGTTAGAGTTAAGCATCCCCTGAGGCATTTGTCACGAAGCAGGATTTCCCTTTTAATGACTTAACTTACTTAATTAATTCTAAAATGAAATCAATTTTATTACATGTATATTTGACTAACTGCAGAGTCTTGCCCCATGAAATCCTTCTTCACAATTCTTTAGTGCTTCACAGTGGTGGATAATCAGCACAGAACTCTGTACAGTACACCGGAGTGGTCTCCACTCAGGAGGGGACAATTTGTCCTGCATGGTCCCTCCTTATTCGTGCTTCTCTCCCTCATTGTAGACCTTTCGAAGGCTCGAATCCAGCAGGAAATCCACTGACCTACAGGGCACAGAGAATGGAAACATTAACATTAACATTTGACAAATAATATTAATAACTTAGTCATGTGAGTATCAGTGCATGTTTAGTGGAAAGACCAGCATCCGATTTTATGACCTGATAATGAAAAGTGAGAGTGTGGCTTCAAAAAAATGTGCACTTTTTTTGCTTCATCAAAACTTTGGAGAATGGAAACCCCGGTATAATTATTTCAATACGTACTTTAACTTTAATTAAAAGAAATTATTTGAAATATTCAAGTACCAACGAATTTTAGAAAATATATATTATGTAGTAAAATTCAGACCCCATCACCCACCTCCAAATGGAGGAATGTCTCTGATGAAGCTCTAAACTGTTTGGCATCATTTTGACAAAGACATATTCATTTCACGTCTGAGTATTTCAGAATCATAATTTTAAAGGATCAGTCTAATACCGGACGTATCCTTCAATCTACATTTTCATTATCACCAGCAAATCCACCAGAACCAGAACCAGCACCAGAAAATACCAAAACGGACGATGTGTTCAGTCTAATACTTCCCTACTTTGGCACTGTAGCAAACATTACTGAAACAGGCAAATACTGGGGGACTATTTTCAGCAGCGGATTAAGACACATTTTGTGCTCCAGTAAGTATTTCCAGCAGCAGGACGGTGTGTGCGTGGGATTGACTACAGTTAGTGTGTTCATGGTAATGAGGGAAGATGTCACTGTTAATGTGTTCATCATGTTGGAAACAGTGGAGCTCATTCCGGCTTTAAAACTTCATCTGTTGATAATAAAAATATCCAAAATCTCTCCAGATGTACACTTTCACATTGAAGATAAAATAGATAAATTGCATAACAGCATATCAGTGTTGAACTGATATGAGCAGTGTAAAATCAAATCTTACATAACAGGCAACTCACATGATCCACAGGCCTACAAAGAAAAAAACAATACACTTTTGCCAACCTGTCTATGGGAGTAATGATGAAGGGGATCGTCGAGAGGCCTATGGCTGTGGTGGTCCATTTGCGGACGGGCAAGGGCCACTTGGTGGTTTTGCCGAGGACATGTAGTGACGCAGCACACACACGGTTGATGGTGAAGCCCGGGATGATCACGGAGGCGAGGGCCTGCCACACAAACGTGTCCACCACGGCCACTGCTACCCGTGCCGTCTTCCCTGGGTTGTCACCGTGAGCCTGGAGAAACAGACGGAGGATCGGCAAATGACGGTTGATGCATTCAAATACAGTGGATACACAAAATAATCGAATAACTTATTTATAACTGGGGCCTAAATGTTTTGTTTCTCTGTTCTAGCTCCTTATTCTGGGCCTCAGTTTCTATGTGATCACTTAAGACAGCCGTTCCCAACCTCTTTGGCTTCTGACCTCTTAAAAGAAAACAATGTGTACTCGCAGCTGGTTGCACGAGTGATTATTCTAACTTAATTTGGATCATTTCAAGAGCGTAGTAGAGTAAAAGCATCCAGTAAGTCATAAAAAAAAAAAAGCTACATTAAATAAGCAAAAAATAAATGAGCATAACTTTATGTAGCAGAAATATTTCACCCTCAGATCTATCATGTAATTCCTTATTGATCTCCAGGTTGGAAACTGGGATGATGTTGACTTAATATTTATTTATACTCCTTTCTCGTAACACAATAATCAAACTTTGACCAAAAATATCTTACCACAGCTGCTTTCTTCCCTTTGTCCACAGCATCAGCGGTGACGTACGCAGTGGCCACGGCGTAGCTGCCCCAAACTAAACTCACTGGTACCAGAGCACGAAAAGCCTCCCCAACCTCATTGGCATAGCCTGTGGGCAGACATACATGAATGCAGATGAGCCCAAGGTTGATCAGAAATTAGTACTATACATTTAGAGAGGATAACATGTTCAGCGAGGTTCTGAGAAATGTAGCAAAAAGCAAAAAAAATTCAGTTCGTATCTTGGACGACAAAAAAGGATGATATTTTCTTTATGTGAAATTGTAGTGACCATGTCTAAATTCCAGTGAAAATATCCTGACACATACATGACTTTATCCCTGATACTGTGAAAATGGAGAGACATTATGCAATATCTATTCCACAAGATCTTCATGACTCAAACACCCTTATTAAAAAATCACCTGTTTCACACCCGCCACAGTGCATGGAAACCAGGCATCGGTACTGACATGACTGATACACATTAAATCCCATATTTCTTTATCAATGTATTTAAGATATTGTCCATTATATTCACAACACCATAATCCCTGGCCTGGTGTTCCCTTACATAAAAATTACCCCACAGAGGTCCAAGCTATGTGGTACATAGATTTATTTGTGTCTGTTTTACTTAGCATTTGTGGTATTTTCACAGAATCGTAAAGGATCTTACAGGAAACAGGGATTTTCTTATAAACACTGAAGTACATGGAACTACTGCCCTGATTTTCTTTTACTCAACAGTTTTTTTTCTTGTTTACTTTAGGAACTTCATTGAAATTCAGTCTTTACTAAAAAATGTGGAAGTGACTCATGCAGCCTCACTAAGAGCGCAAATCACATGGCAGCTTCAGGTTGTTTTTTTTTTCCGTTTGTCTCTAAGCAGCGACCAAAAGAGCGAATAAAACCTTTTAAAGTCGAGCACTAATCGTTAGCAGCCGTGTTTAGGACTGAGTAATACCACAACAATGATTATGTACTCTGACCAACACCACAAGAACACATTAAAGACACTTTGTCTCAGGAAAAAGAGAGGCTAATGTACATCGAAACAAGGACCTACTTGCTTATAAAAATATGTGTATCACAGATGGATGAACTATACTGCAATTCACAAAAAAAATATAAAAGAACAAGAACTAGAAGTTTAGTTAAAGCTTGCAAACTCCAATAAACCATGAAAGTGAAGTGGGACGGAAAAAGATCCATTCAGATAAGACAGACTCTTTATGTTTTTAAACTGAAAAAAATGAAGAGTGGAAAATGAATGTACAGAAAACAAATTAGAGTGCAATAGCTTTTGCTCATATCCTGAAATGTTGGTCTGTAGAAATAAAAATGTCTGCTGGGAAAAAGGCTGGCAAAGAGAACAAGAAAACTTTGTTGGTCTTTAGCTGCAGGCTGTTCGGTTTAATACTGTAGCTATAAAAATGTCAGCGAAGTAACTCATACAAGTACTACTACTGGATGTGGAGCTCAAGAAGCACTTGTGAGCCCAAGGTGATAAGACTTGTACTGGTATAATATAAAGTGATAAAAAAGGAGGGCCTAGATAAGATTATCTACCAGTAAGGCTCTTAGTTAATGTTTAAATCTGCCATATAGTGAAATAATAGGCTGGAGTCCAATTCTGACCTGTGAGCAAAGGCTTCAGATTACTCAGTGTGATTCACTATTTGCCCTGAGGCCAACATAAAGTACGAGGGCGTGCTATGGAGAAACAGATGACACAGACAATGAAAGAGAAACCAGGGTGAGGGCAAGGTGTGAAGGCCTTCATGGTGAATCACAAAATAGAGGTAGGCCACCAGGCACCACTCATCTCTGCTCTAATGTCATAAACCTTTAATAATCCTGCTACAGATTGACACCAAAACACATTCCAAAAGTGGCTTGTAAAGAGGAGGTTTGTAGATCCATCAAGCTGGTGGCAGTGATCTCCTCAGGACAGACAGCTGATAGGTGCAATGACATCCAACAATTCTTTTTGTTATTAATTAATTTGCCAACTATTTTCCTTATGAACTGATTGTTTGCTCTATTAAACATCAGAAACAATAAAAATACCTGTCACATTATGTGATGACCTGATCAAATGTCATGGTTTGTCTGACCAATAGCCAAATTTAATACATATTCAATTTACCATAATGCAAGAAAAGTGGCTTTTTTTTACCTTTCAGAACCTGGAATAATCTTTTTTTTTTTTTACTGTCAAATTAGTTGCCAATTACTGTTCTGTCAATCAACTCACCAGTTAGTTAGTTGAAGTTAGTGAAATACTCACATTTCAAGTTATATCTAGTCTTAGTTGCTTCACCACAGTTTTAACAGTTAATAGTTAAGATTCGTCATGCCAGAAACTTCAGGGGAATCCAGGCCCAGGAGGAAATTTGTACGGAGGCATGACGTGTATGTATCCTTTAAGCGAGAAAATATAATATGCTGTGTATCACATCAACTGTTCAGGTTATTTTTCCAGCAAAAAATTCAAAAGATTTGTATTGTTCCAGGTTCTGAAATGTGAAAACTTGCCTCTATTTCTTGATCTTGTGTTAGAATAAAGTGAATATTTTGATGATTTGACTGTAAATCCGACAAACCAAGACGTTTGATGAGTTTTTTTTTATTTTATTTGATATACCAGTGAATTGAGAAAATAATCTACAGACTAATTAATACTAAAAATAATAAATAGCATGCATACGAAATTTAACAACTCTACTTGAAATGTCCACTGTCATCTATAGGTTGCACTTTTATTTATTATTTAAAATGTCATCTCAGTTTAAATGTCCATACTTGTCAGTGCAGAGAGATTTGAAAACTGCTTGGCCAGGGTAACAGATGTGTGTCAGATTAAAAAAGATTTTTGCTGAAAGAAAAAAAGAGGATATAAACTGATTTATGTGACATTAAATGGTCCCTGCAGACAAGGAGGAGCAGCAGATTATAAAATGCATGTTGAGCAGAGAGAATTGGGGGGCGGGCTGCTGCAGTGTAGATGCCCTTCCTGCAGCTTTTTTACTGACTCTGTGACCGCTGTTAGGAGGACAACCTGGTGTTTCTGTGAGAGGATAACGGGGGAAACAAATACCAATGCTGGAGGTGCAGATTCAGGCTGCTCTTGCCTGCGGGTGTTTCTTCATGTGAGTCACCGCCTCAACTTGTACAACAACCACCTTCACTGACACAACTCCAACCTTGTGGCTAGCTTAAAAAAAACCGCGAATAAAGCGTGGGAGGGAGAAACAACACGAGTGTTCAGTTTAAACCTCCTCCATTTATGTCTTGTAGTCACAAAATGTCCTTCAGAGAGCAAGTTTGCTATAAATAGACGTTTAGCAAAGTGCAGCTAACCTTTAGCTCCGGTGTAACGTTGACTTACCTCTCCGTTCATTTGTCGGAAAGAGCCGCCACACATTGGGAATAAACAATAAAAATTTTAAAAAAATACGCACCTAAGAAGCGGACCCACGTGTCGCGATATATGTCGACCTTTTTGGGTGTTTTTTCTTCAGTGGGATCCATGCCTTCCTGCCTTTACTCCATTTACTCCGTTGTGTCGTGCTGCTGAGAAGTGTAGGAGAGCCGGAAAGTCGGAGGGGGCAGTGAAGGGGTCGTGACGTGCCCCCAACATTCCTGTGTCTTCTTCTTTGGTTTCGAACACAGCTGTCTAACTCCAGGCGCATTACTGCCTCCCACTGCCCATCCTATTGCACTACAGCCTTGCAAGTGGTTGCTTTTAGTAACCTAATGTGCATTTTCTCTCCCACATACACTTTTTATTCCTGACTCTCACTCTTCCTGTTATTTCTGCAGCCGTTTAATGATCTAACCTCATTTCTGTTCACGTTTTCTGCATCTAATCACACACTTTCTCCACACCAGTCATAATGTACAGTTGGATGTTTGCTTATAAATGATTTAAGTGTTATTCAGTTTGCTGTGACCAGTTCTACTTGTGATTAATTGTTTCTTTCTTTTGGATCCAGTATTTCTTATTCCTCCTACCTTTCTTTGTACTTAATGTAAGTGCCATCATCACCAGCTGAGGTTGCTCTATTGAACTTGCCTCAAGATTTCTTGCACTTTATCTATTTTTCTCACCCTGTCACATTATTTCACCATGTATTAGACACATGTTGCACCACATAAGTTTTTTATTTTATTTTATTTGACTGTATTTAATGTACCTGGCTGCTGCAACAACTTAATTTCCTTACAGGGATTAATAAAGTCATCTATCTATCCATCTATGTCTCCTTCCTTTTGTCTAACTATCCCAATACTGTTACCACTGTTTGATTATTTCCCTCCATACATTACTTTTCCCCTCCAATTTCGACAGATTTATATTGATCTCTTCATTTTTTTCTTCTGACTTTTGCTAACTTGTCCACTTTTCTATTTCCTGGGATTTCTGAGAGTCTTGGTACCTACATGAACACAATGTCTTTCCCCTGCCTGGCTAACCTTGTAAAGAGTACTTTGTACACGGGGTCTTGATGGTTTTGGCTGATCCTGATCACTGTCTGTATAAAAAGATTATTTACAGTATTTACAGAGTCATTACAGTTCAGTATGCTACCTCTAACAGAAAATATGCTCCAGTAAAATGCCACAGAAGGCCAAGATACATTGATTAATTACAACCCTACCAGACATTAAAATAGTTAGATTTGCCCATTCTTCTGTCAGCTTGAAAGCACTTTAATAAGGTGTTTAAATATTTTGAACAATGAACAGTTATATCAGTCATATAGAGTCAATGACCCTTAACAATAACAGTATCATTTATAGGCAGTAAGATAATACTGCAATGTTACAGAGTGCAAATGAAGCTGAAATGAATATGATTACTGTAACAGGTAGCTTTATGAGGAAGGTGTATCAAAATGTTAAATATGTTATAAATATATACAAATCTAAATAAAAATATATACAAATCTAAATGTAATATTGTTGAGGGAATGTAATAAGAGCCAAATGATCATGAATGTACCAGAAACTTAAGGACAAGCCGCACCCATATTATACTGTGCATATACTAGGCGTGTTATTATTATTATTATCGAGATTATTCAGATGTCTTAATGTAGTTTATTATATCTCTGCTGTATGAAAGAAGTTAATTGATTAATATTTACCACAGATATTATCTAAAACGATACATCCAATTAAAAGCGTGCGTTTTGATTGACAATGAAACGCACCAATGGGGGTGAGCCATGCAACACAGCGGACCAATGGGAGTGAAGCTGACGGGTTGGTGGGATGAGCTCTGACCTACGATGGCTGCCGGCAGCAGGATTCATCAAAAGAGGGAGTCCAAAAGCCCGTTCAGACGGAAAATAATGCCTTTTAAACCACACTGGGCTGTGGCTTTTCTTCTTTTTACTGTGTGCCGGTGCTTCGCTGATGATGACCATGAAATGGAGGAGTTTTTGAAGCGGGAATATTCCCTTTCCAAGCCATACCAAGGTAAAGCCAGTGATTCACAGGGCAGGGTGAGGGGCGACAGATGTTTCCAGAATAATTCATTTAGATAAAATTACATCTGTGCATGAGCTGTTATCACTCTAAAATACCTTGTCATGCCTTTCAACATTTAAATTCTTCCCATTAAATCTAACAAAGCCTACTGTCATAAATACACCATATTTTATTTATCACACTGTCAAAGACTTTTGCTCAGACTGATGTTTTTGTCAAGTATAAAGCAGATTAAAGGGCTCTGTTGTGCTGTGTCAGCTCTTCTCATCATGATGCTGCTCTTTGGTTTTCTCAGGTGTGGGATCTTTAGGCTCCTCCCACTGGGAGCTGATGGGGGATGCCATGGTAACCACAGACCAGGTGCGCCTCACACCTGACATGCAGAGTAGACAGGGGGCAGTGTGGAGCCGCATCGTGAGTAGAAACAAAAACATACAAATACTGGGACTGTAGGATTACTGCCTTGTGATATGCAGGTGTTTTCTTTAAAAAACAGATTTAAATAGAAAAAGAAGGCTAATTTATTCACAGTAACATGATGCAGATGAGTGGAGTAGGTAACTTATTTAATAATTGCCTTTAATAGCATTTGCTCAAACTGTCAGCATGCCCTCAACATTAACTGTATATAAAGATGGACGACACGCATCAACTTCTTCCTGCTGTACATAAGTGAAGGCAAAATATCACCCACACTATCTCGCGCTGGTGTCGTCATTTAGAGCTGGAGTCTGCGCAGTAGTAATCGAGGATGGAAGTGGTCCCGCCCGCACACACACCTCACTTGATCAGTAATCAATAATTAGCTATTGATCACCTGCTAAAGTTAAAGTTACATTTCCTCTCCACATTTAATGGCTGCTGTAGAGAGAGGGGAACGGAAGCTGGAAGTTATACTCGCTCTAATTTTCAAAATAAGAGCACTTTCTTCTAATCTTACTGACTGCTGCTTTAAGTAAAGCTTTACACTCAGTTGCCAGTTTGAGACTCACACAGACAAAATTAATGCAATCTAATAAGACAATCAAGAAGGCTGAAATGTTTGATTTTGTTAAAACTGTTCTAGTGAGGTCATTTTGGCAGAAGTTGTTTGTGAATTGTACTGTGCTATTCTGAGAGGTGTTTTTTTCCCCCAGGCCATCAGACTCTTAAATCCATAGACTGTACTATTCTACTGCACTACTGACACTTTTTAAACCATACCTTATTGCATTTTGCACTGTTTTTATTGTATTTTGCACTGTTTTTGACTGGTTACTGTTTGCAATTCTGCCATTGCATCTATATTCTATATACTGTCTATATTATCGATTTTCTATACTGATTTTTTTTATACTGTAGCGAGCAAATGCAACAACATTTCGTTCTGTATACACTTGTAAATCTGAATGACAATAAAGTCTGTCTAAGTCTAAAGTCTTTATACCCTACGAATGCCGACAAACAAGCAACTGAGTGTTTCCCAAGCAAGTTAAGAAAGTGTTAGAAATGTCAACAAGATTAGCGTGTGGGAGCCAGATGGTAATGGTGGCTGCACTGTTAATGATTGTAAGAGGGGATTTCCTGTGTTCTTTGAAAATGCGGAATGGATCTATTAATATCATAAAGTTACAGCCATCAGTAAAACCCAGATTGTTAAGCAGAGATTTGGTTGAGGTCAGTGGGAGGATGTTGATTCTTGCGGCGCTTGGCTGCCTCTCAGGTGTTCAGTTATCTGTCAGCCTGTTGGATCTGACCTCACACCAAACAAAATAAACGCCTTCATCATCTGCTGCTCACGACTGAGGTTGCGTGAAAACCTCACACCTCTAATATGCCGACCCAGGCAACACCAAACTCAACGGAGAAAATGTTAGTCAGTCACTGAGGGCCAAAATAGATCAGTTTCTTACCATTGTGGACAAAAGTGTGTGGATATCTGTAGTTGTTTACTTGATTTTAACCCATCTTTAACCTGCAACACCTAACCATAAACAAGCTCTAACAACTACAGGAAACACTACTGAAAGAGCAACACACTCCAGTATTAGACTTATTATGGGGTTTATAATGAGTTAGTTCCAGCTCAAAGACATTCACCCTATTATCATCCTTTATTTCAGTTGCTTGATCGTCACTGTGTGTGTTTTTCAGCCTTGTCACCTGAAGGACTGGGAGATGCAGGTGCACTTTAAGATCCACGGGCAAGGAAAGAAGAACCTGAACGGTGACGGGTTGGCCATTTGGTACTCGAAGGAACGTATGCAGAAAGGTAACCATTACAGAACACAATATTTACTTTTTATCTCGAGAGAAACACTTCTTTTATATTAATAAACTCTATTGTTATACTTTTACAGGTCCTGTATTTGGCAACATGGACAACTTTACCGGCTTGGGTGTGTTTGTGGACACGTATCCCAACGAGGAGAAACACCTAGAGGTATGCCAGAGTAGCACCGCTTAGATCCTGCACGTTGTGGGAAAATTAGCGTTGAGGGCAAGTGCAAGAGGTGGACAGGTGCTCTTACAAATTTGTGTAAAGGGGCTGTCTTTGTGTTCTCTTGTCCAACTATTTGGAGACAGGCGCAGAAGAAAAGATACACTCCTCGCACACAGGTAATCGGCTTTTGGAACATTTATGTCTAACCGCATCGTTCAGCCTCCAGTCGGCATTTCAGCATGCTTGAAACAACAGTGTGGCATGTTTGTTTCGTCCCTGCATGGTTGTTGTGCAGTCTCCACCAGAGCAACATAACTTTTTAACTCGTTATATGACTAAAAAAATTAATGGGAAAGTATTTAATGTACACCATTCTAGAAAGAATGCATGCGATTTAATGTGACATTCAAGTGAAGCAGTCAGTGCAAATTTGTTTATATGAGTATTTAAAATTTAAAATGGTGAACAGCATCATGTCTGTTTGCATTTATTTACCTAAAAACCTACCTGACCTAAATGCAAAACCATCATTGTTCTCTGATCTTAATTTTTTCAAATAAACAGCAGAGCTTCTTCTGTAGTCTGCCTCCAATCCGCCATCGTTATCTCAGAGTTTTTCAGCAGCTCAGGTATTGAGGTGAAAAGGAAATAAATATAAATTCTGCTGATCAGGCTACAGATCTCAGTCTGATGGCAGCACGTCTACAGAGACTGGGGCACTTTTCTTTGTTTTAACATCATAAGAAGCAATTATTATTGGTTATAAATAACAAAAGCAAGAGATCAGCATACGGTGAGAGGCTAGTTTAAATCAAGACTGTTCCCTCATATCTCTCTTTTCCCTCCTGTGACCACAAGCGGATCTTCCCTTTCGTCCTGGCCATGGTTGGTAACGGCAGCATCAGCTACGACCACGAGCGTGACGGCCGGCCCACTGAGCTGGGCGGCTGCAACGCCATGGTGCGCAACCTCAAGCACGACACCTTCCTTTTTATCCGCTACGTCCGCCGCAGGCTCACGGTGAGACACAATCTTTGATCCACTTTAATGACGCCGCTCAGCACACTCAGACACTTCCTCGTGTCCTCAACTCAACTCAACTCAACCTGTTATTAGCATTAAGTCTGACTCACGAACCTTTAATGATGATGAATGATAACTATAAACAGCTGAAGGCTCCATTAAAGCAGGTACAGGCAGGTACGGGACAATTATTGAGACGAGAACAATGCAGATGATTGGTTCATAGTGAGAGCAGCAAAGGAGAAAAGATAAATTCTAAGATATTTTTCAACAAGGGCTTTGAAGAGAGAGAAATTCCAAAGTTTTTCATTTTTTAGTCGCTCAGGAAAAAACAGGTGATTTTATAAATAGTAAGAAGTTAATAGATAAATAATAAAGAAAAATAAAGAGAGCCCAAGTGGGTAAGCAGCAACATTTACTAATTACATCCCCATCGTCGAGGGTCTGTTCCAAGAAGTTGAGTTAAACTCTTGGGTCGAGATTTTACTCACAAACACATTCAGATAAGTCAGTGAATCTTTGAGGGAACAGAACCAAGTATTTCTACTAAAAGTTGCTGAACCTCCCTTATTTTCTCTGTTGTTCTTCAGGTGATGATAGACATCGAGGGGCAGCACGAGTGGAGGGACTGTCTGGACCTACCCGGGGTGAAGCTTCCTTTAGGCTATTATTTTGGAGCTTCAGCCATCACCGGAGACCTCTCAGGTAAACGACTCTCACCGTCCCAAACTAGTGCCTGGTACACTGTATATCTGTATTTAATGTTTGTCATGAGAAAGACATTAGTATGATATGTGAATTTGATACTGTTATGCAGATTTGATAAGAGACTATTTAAAAAAGAATAGGGGATATGTTGTATATATAAATGGGTCAACTAGACATATCTGGAACTAGACAGAGAACAATGTTGTTGTGCCAGTAACTGAAAAATCTACATCACACCACTATCCCAACATTTTAAATCTCAATAACATTTTATCTGTTTCACATGCAGGACACTTATGTTTTGCAGGTTCTGTGAGATATTTCATTAGCATTTCCTGATTTAACAACAAAAACATGTCGCAAGAAACTTTTAAAAACAAAATGAATGTCTAAAACCCACATTGGTTGTTGTCACTGCCTTTTTTGTGACAGAACCTCTCCTGTTTTTGCTTTTTATTGCAGGTAAAGATATTAAAACTCAGAATTTGATACTTGAATGAATGTCATTTTTATATCTAACAACTGCACGGTTAGATTTGGCTGAAAAGGCATCTGCTTTTTGCCTGAACTAACTCAGCGTGATACACATCTAACTGGTGTGTTGTGTGTTTTTCGAAATATAGTCACATTTCTTAATTCTCAATTTATAGATAACCATGACATAATTTCCCTGAAACTCTACCAACTGACGGTGTTGCGGAGTCAAAAGGAAGAGGAAGAAGAGGAGGAGGAGATAACCGTACCCAGCGTGGATAACTTCGAACTACTCAGATGTAAGACACACACACTCACGCGTTACTGTGGAATTACATGAATCCCCGACTGTCAGGTCATTTAGTTTTTCCACTTCCCGTCCTCCTCTCTTCCAGTGAGTCAGGATGAACAAGGGATGAGCGGAGTAGCCATTTTCTTCACCGTGCTCTTCACCATACTGGGGTCCGTCTTCCTCATCGTCATCGGGCTGGTGGTCTACGGCCACTGGAACGAGAGCCGACGCAAGCGCTTCTACTGAGAGACAGGTGAAGATGGAGATGGTGGTTTTGTGATACCTGCCGCAGCCCGTGGACCCGGCCGCACCGAGACGGAGGCGATAGCAACACTAGTTTGGCAGGAGATGGAGCGAACGCTGCAAAAAGCCATTCTCCCAACGTTCACCCTCGGTAGTCGCGGAGCAGTAGGAGGACTTTTTAAGCCACGTCGCCCTCAGCCCCTGCCTGACGCACCGACTCAGCCTTACCATCTCCACCTCTGTACACAGCAGACGTGAAGTGTCCCACACGACTTCTTATGAGCAGCTACAGTTTTTTTTTGCCATTCGCTGCAAAGTTGAAATTGAAGATCAATTGATTGATCAAATTTCTTTTTTCCGATATTATGGCTTTGAGAAATTATATATATACACAAGTATCCAATGTGTTGCTAGTCGTGATCCATTAACCATCTGCAGTATGACTTGAAGCATCTCTGCTGTAGCTCTTCGCCGGCAAAAGATGCATCTCTACTCCTTTGCGTTAGAACAAGCATCTCAGTGCTTTATACAGAATCATTTCAACTGTGCGTATGTATTATATATATAGTATACAGTATATTCTCACCCTGTAGTTTTCGTGTGCATGGCATTCGTTGAGGTTATTTATTTAGATTTATGAATCGTCTGCAGACTTTTTTTTTTATGTGTGTACGTGAAGAATGTGAGAAAAAAAATGGAGCCCTGTGCCGTCGAGTGCACATGGCAAAGGCTTGGTACTTCAGGGAGATATTTCATTTCAGTTAAACAGGGGCTTTGTTTTAAAGAATCGCACAAAATGCTTATTTATAGTTATCCCCATTCCCTGTATTTGAGAAAATGCATCAAATTTTAGAGCAAATTCTTTTTAGATATATTTAAAATATATATTTAAATGACAAATGGACTTTGCACTGAAGGGAGAACCGAGGATGATTTTCACCGACTTGTTTATTGTCATTTTTTTCCTTTTAATGACACTTTTTCTTTGTACAACAAACACTAAAATGTAAAAACTCCACTTCTGTGCTGCTGTCAGCTGTCATACAGTGTAGTTTTTGCACTGAACAGGACATACATGTTGTTCTTTGTTTTGTTTTTGCTATCTAGGCGTTGACTCCACTCCATCTTCCTCTGTATGTTCCGGTTCCAGACCTCATGTCAACATCATGTATCTTTTATGTGGTACTTTTGTTCTGTGAAATGTACGAGGACTTCCTCGTTTCCTGGAGCCACTTTGACAGCCGTCATACTCTGATGTTTGCCTTTTTTGTTAGTTGTTTGTGTATGAAAACCATATGCCTCCTGTCTCCATTCAGTGACTCACAAATGACATTTTATAACCATTTTTTATCTTCATCCTGAACTGTTTCCACTGCGTCATTAAAGACCAAACAAGACCCACGCTGGTGCTGTTTATGATCTCTGGGTGTGTAAGTTGGGTGATATTTACAGCAGCATCATAGAGAAAAGAAGATCATAGAAAACTACCAAACGTTGACTGTTGCCGTTTTACATTTCAAGATTAAATGCTTAAAGTTTTTATCAAAGATTGAACCTTCTGATACACACTACAGATATCTCATGTTTTAAGCTTTCAGTATGTGTAAGCAACAACAGACTGTGCGTTATCCTAATGTTTCAATGACAGCAGCCCTGTGACGATGCCCACAGTTCAATATCTGAGCTTTATGGAGCACTATTTCCACTCTCAAGGTTTATTTTGTCTTTCAGGATTCAAGGAAGCCTTTTTCTTTTCTTTAATACAACAAAACAGAATCCTGAAAAAAGTCAATTTGAGGTTTAACAGATGAAGTTAAAGGATTTTATGTCAGGGAAGATGACAAGAGTCCGTCAGTTGAGTGCCAATGTTTTGTTTTATTAAAAAAATAAAATACAAATGACGACCCAACGAGTACACAGCAGACTTCTTACTAAAAACCAAAGCATTTCTATCTATCATTCAGTGCTTTCGTGTGTTTTCTCTTTTTCCACTTTACTCGTTTTGGCTTGTTTATTAGGAAAATGTAGAAAGAGTCTGGTCTGTTTTTGTACATGCCTCATTCCTTTTCAAACATTTTTTTTTCAATTTTGGCAAAAAACAAACAAAAGAAATAATTCCACATGACTCTCCATCTGTTCGGTGTTATCTATGGTTGAGGAAAAACGCTCTGTTTACAATCACACCGATCATATTTTTTCTTTTACACGTTCAGAGTGTTGAAGGGTCCGCACAGTTTTCCTCTGTCGGCCTGACGAGTGAGCCGACTGTGTTCCATGTTGAGGTCTTTCATATGTATAATGTATAAAAATTTTGAAACTGACGGTATAATAACTGAGGATTAAAAAGGCAACAGTTAAATATTCAGTCAGGTTAAATTCATCGAGATGGAAAAAGAGGAAAGCAGTTGCTTAAACTGAGGAAAAAAAACCCAACACACCGAATTAGTGCAACAAAAATGAGGGAGGGGAAAGGTGGTGAACAGACCAAAGATATCAAATATTAATCAATCCAACAAAGAAACAATATATTCAACATTTTCCTTCAGCATACACAACTTAATAATGTGGTTTATCCAAAAGTCAGGAGTAGAAAGTGTTAGTGGTTGCGGAGGGAGGCAGGAAAAAAAAAGAATATATAAACTAGAATGGCTTTTTTTTTTTTTTTTTAACTCAAGCCTCTCAGCTGACACTGAAGCATACACACTCACCACATCATTGAAGTTGCATAACAAGTAATATTTTTTCTCTTAAACAGATGCACAGACAAACCAAACAGATTACAGTACAGTGCAGTGCCACACGTACTGAGAGTTATATTGCTTGTACTGGTGCCCGCAGACCAACGACAGACAAGGAGAGAAAGGGGGGGGGGGGGTCGCAGCATGTAACAGCAGGTTTAATGTTTTTGCATAGCCTAGTTGAGTAAAAGTACACTAAATTCACTATGGAGACGCACGGCGCAGGAAGAGCATCTGACAACGGCGGGGAGGAGACGATCACCATCGAAACGACTGCTTTGGCTTTATGAGACAGGCAGGTCGAACGCGTGTTAATTTAAAACTCTAGCACTGCTTGTTAAAGATAACCCTGAGAGTGGGGAAACCAAACAGACCGTCACCAGGGCAACCATGCACAAACAGACACACAAACACACCCACACAGGTGAAAACAGTGACGATCTGTGTAGCGCGGAGATGGCAGCGATTATCGTTGATAAATCTGCGCGAGAAAAATCGGGGTGGGATGTTCCAGAGGGGGGGCGGTGAGTCATGGATGGTCCACAAAAGAGCCTACGGCTGCGGCGATGCAAAAAACAAACACACATGCAGCTGGTTAAACAAGAATGAATCGTTATCCTTACTGAGACGGGGAGGGAGGGAGGGGGATGTCGCATCACGCACCTCTGACAAAACACACAAAAAAGGCAAAGTTAAGCCTGTGAAACAAACATACACAGCCATATACAATCACCTGTTGTTACATATGAGCTCCACCACAGCATTAAATGGATGGATGGATGTGTAGCCCTTAATCTCAGTAAACATGTGAAAACCTGGGAGGCATAGTAGTTGTTTGGCAATGGGGAAACTATGGACCCCTATCCTCCCCTTCCTCCCTCACCATCCCTCCCATCTTTGTTATTTTGCCTACATGTACACACAAATGCACCAAGATTACAAAGCAATCTCTTGTCGGAGTTAGGTTTTGTCTTCTGAGCACAGAATACAAATATAGATGAATCACAACAAAATGATGGAAAACAAATATGAGGATTTTTTTTTTTTTTTTTTTAAATATCACAGACTAAACTGCGACCAGAAGAGCAGCGAAAACAAAAAAAAAACAAAACCAACACGGTCAACGCAACCTCTTCTCGGATATAAAACTGGTAAAAGTAAAAGCCTACAGTTTTAAATCATGTGGCTTTAGGCTGTTTCAAGACCACATCCTCCTCTCGCAAAGCAAGCGCAACACAGAAGCACTCCTCATGCAAGCAACGACACAAATATTAACCATCCGAGAGAAACCCGGTACAAAACCACGTCACTACGTCTAATCTAATAAGGCAGTAACAAATCTGTCTCCGCATAAAGAGGCGATATTTTACTGTGCAGCTTCATAATCAAAACATTTGCTCTCTTAGAGATGCAGCAAGGCAGCTTGAGGTGTGTTGGTCATTGAAAAAAAAAAAAAAAAAGAAAGAAAATGGTACATATTTCTTCTGTTAATGGGTGTGCAGTCATGCTCACAGTGTACCAGCTCCTCTGAAAAGGTCGTTGTCATGTTGGCTTCATATTTAAGCACCTGCTTGATGACGCAACATAAGGACAGAAAACTTTTCACCATCGGCTGACAGCATGTTGGATTAGGCCCATTTAATGATCACTAAACAAACAAAAAAAAAACTTTAAGCCTGAAGCAGCTTCATTTGGTTTCACTCTTTTATCGTTTTGGGTTTTTTTGGTGCACTTGCACTCTTGTATTGCTTTCCTGCACTTAAGCCACAACAGTTAAAAGTAGTGTAGCTCAAAATAGGAGATCAGAGAAAAAGAAACACAACCACAGAGATCTGTGCTGGTGCTAGTTGGCTGAATGAGGAAATGCTGAGCTGTGTGGGTCCTAAAAATTACACGTTTATGTACAGAACTCATTGTCTTGTCTTGTTAAGAGGCCCAGAATTTCCTAAATGTGTTGTTGTTGAGTGTTCAATCAGCTGGAAAAAAGACAAAGCAACTTAACTCTCTAATTGAAATACATTCAAATGTCTGATGTGTGACAACTGGACCTTTAAGATACTGTTTTCAGGAAATTATTACCTTGCGATGGATTTATCTGGAACAAAATATTCAAATCAAGATGATACAGGTGCAGCAGGTGTGTGTGTGTGTGTGTGTGTGTGTGTGTGTGTGTGTGTGTGTGTGTGTGTGTGTGTGTGTGTGTGTGTGTGTGAGTGTGTGTGTGTGAGAGAGAAGCCAACTGACTGAGTCTCTACACTGTGCCCATTCTGACACACAGCATCAGAGCAGACAAATAAAAAGTTGTCCCAAACAAAATCCTCAATCAAAACATAAACAAACCTATCAATTACTTCTCAAATAACAATTTTGTTTTGCAGAGCTTTTTTTTTTTCTTCCCGTCAACACCCAGTTCGGCTGCTACGCTTTGCATACACACTGTACAGTATATTGGGAAAGCGACGTGACATGCAGAGGAGCACGCAGTTAATCACAACAGATGCTGCAGCCATGCCAACACAGACTGCAGCGAGCAGAGCCTGCATCCACCTCACCCGCCCTCCGCTGCCAATGGAAAATACCGCTGCAAATCCCTCACACTGCCAAGAGCTACAGGGGGCTGCAGAGAGAGTCGAGACAGCACCGGCTAACTAGCAGCACATAACGGCACGGCACCAGCTCACGCGCTCATTACAACACATCTGGGTACGCAAGCTGTACCCCGCTATCATTCTGACAAAGAGATGAGCAAAGCAAGTAGCACATCTGCCAGTAACTTAATATATAAACACACAGAAATCCATGCCTCATGCAAAACACCAGTGCTTTTAATAGTTTATCCACCTCAGTGCTGAGTAAGTACTTCAACCAGATGCTACAGCACTTTATAGATAAACACACACACACACACAAGACTGAGCCCTTCCCTACTGCACTGTAACATCCACTCACTAGTACACACTCAAGCAGCCCTCCGAGTCAGGAGCTTTGTTGCAATTAAAAGTGACACCTGTAGCATTTACTGAAGCATAGTTTGTTATGGAAAAAAAAAAAAGAAAAAAAAACTAAACAAAAAGCCAAGTACGTTATTACTAAGAATTTCAGTAACCGAAGTGGCGAGATCGCATGCGCACCATCAATAAATCATCACAAGCTGGTCGCTCCTCACCTACAGTCATGATGATTGGTGACCACAGAGTTGTGGACACAATATGGATATCAAAAAGGGGAATAAGAAGGGGAATGGGGGTTAGAGATCGGCGTGTATGACATTTAAAAACACAGACACAAAACAACAAACTCCTTCCCGTCTCTCTCCTCTTGTATCTGTGGGTGTACAGCTCCCCCACCCCCATCACTTTAGTCCCACAGATTTCAGACCAGAGGACACCAGGCGCTGGTTGCCATGACCTCAGAGCTGACATCACCATGCAGCTGTGCCCTAGATTTCAGAGCGCGCACACACACACACACACACACACACACACACGCAGCTTTGATGGGGTAAAGGTTGGTGGTGGTGAGGGGGGGCGGGGGGGGTTTGCTCTCGTGGATCCATCCAGTATGATCGTAACTGTTCAAGGGGTTCATTTTCAACTCCTCTACTACGTCAGAGCGGGGATTGCAGGGGGAGGAAATGTTGTTGACCGTGTTGGTATGCTCCAAGCAGACCATCCCACCGGAGGCAAAAAGTCAGATGAGAAGGATGGCCGGAAATGTTCTGACCGAGGAGAGCGTCTGACAGAAACAGAAACAGAAACATGACAACGGGAGAGGGCAGGAGCGCGGGGAACAGTTTCATCCACAGTCGACTGCTGCTGCGTCTTGCTGCCCGATGACGATGACGTTCTCTCACTCAATGCTAAGGAAAAAATACACATACCAAACGGAGCGTCAACATGTGTTTGCTGGTTTCCCCCGTAAGGAAAAGCAAAGGGAAAAAAGAAAAAAAAAGAAAAAGAAAAAAGTTTCTTATTCATCTTTCCTACTCAGGAGCCTTTAAGGATTAGTTATCATCATCATCGTTACATCATGCCTATGTGTTAGTTCAGGGAATTAAAACACAGACAGTCCCTGTGGTGATGATAATGGCAACAGCTATCTCGTGTCACCCTGCGTGAGGCCGAAAGCCGCACAGGTTGGCTGGTTTTTCTAAGCTGTGGATCACACCATGTGGTCCCCAGTGCTGGTGCTGGCGGTCTGGCTCTGCAGCTCCGAGGTGTGCTCCTTCTGTCTGAAGGTCTGCTCCTGGTGCCCGGAGCAGCAGTCCCGACTGGTGACCTTGCACATCCGGTGCTCCTCGTCGCTCTCCTCCTCAAGCCCCGAGCCTTCGTCCACGTCCAGCTGGCAAACGCACACCTCAATCCCAGAATCACCGGTCACATGGCGGCGTCGGGTGACGAGCTCCTCATCCTCCTCTGCCGGCTCCGCTGCCATCAACGGAGCCTCCGCGTTCTCCTCTGCCAGACATTGGACTTGGATCGGCATTGACGCGGCTTCCTGGTCTGACGGCATGGCTGACGCCTGACTGTTCGTCCCCGGCTCTGCCTCAGCCAGCAGTTGTGGCATCACAGTGGCGGCGTCTGGCTGGCTCAGTTGTGGAGGAAGTGCTGGAGTGATTTCAGGAGGATTTTCAGAGTAAGGAGGAGGCGGGGTCGGGGGGTGGGGGTGACCCACCACCTCTTCATAGTCGGGAAGCTTGCAGTCATTCCAGAACCCTGAAAGTCAGAAAATGCAAAAACTTTCAAACCATCATTCCCATAAAGGCAGGCATACATTACTGTAGAACAGTTGTTTAATTGATTATAATTGATCAATCATAAGAAAATGAATCAAAAACTATTTAAATAATCAAGTATTCTTTAAAGCTAAAATGCCCCAAATTTCTGCTGCTTTTATCATCTCAGGGTTAGGGTTAGTCAGTTTCTCTCTTTTAAATTCATAAAATGGGAGAAAAAATTGACAAATTCATCTGTAATAAAAATGGTTAGCTGCGGTCATAACGCTTACATCCATGATAACTATTCTAACATGGTGTGATACAATCAACCCACTCTGCTGATGGCGTTACTACACTCAGTTGCAGTCATTGCACTCAGTTGTTGACCTTAAAAGCTTTAGTGGTCCCCAGTCCCACTGTGTAAGAACAATATTAATACAATATCTTTGCTGATCAATAAACACTAAAACTAGCTCTGATTCAGCCCCCATGCAATAACTGATCATTTCTGAACTAATTGTTTGTGATTCAGTTAAATTAAATGACTTAATTCAATCAGAATCAGAAAAACAAAGATTTGCACAAATCTCTCTAATCTATATGTCTAAAAAGTATTTTATCAAATTATGTGGCCTACTCTGATGGACAGCTTTAACATTACACAAGTAGAAGAGAGGGATGGATGTTGTGCAGCCTCCTCAATCGTGGTTTATCTAAATCCTGTGTACTGCCTAAAGATCCACTTTCCCATTTTTATTAAAACCTAATCTAGCAATCTTTATAGATCCTGTTGGGATTTAAAGTCTGGTGGCATTTTACAAAAGAGGTACCTTATGTTACGTTATTTTGGGTAACGCAGACTATTACACTGTGGTTTGTTGATCAGTTCAGGCATATA
Organism: Scortum barcoo; assembly: GCA_023238725.1. Lineage (NCBI taxonomy): Eukaryota > Metazoa > Chordata > Actinopteri > Centrarchiformes > Terapontidae > Scortum > Scortum barcoo. Next base: position 17,578,422 of record CM041545.1, read on the forward strand.
TCCCTTGTGTGTTTCTCGCGAAATAGCACTTCACACTCACATATCATTAATAGACGTGAGCAGAAACACAAATATTGTCTGTGAAGATATATTTAAAATAAGGATGAATTTAAAGAGAATTCCTGAGCAAGCTGGAAAATAAGTACCCTGAGTATTTGGAAAAAGTTTACTGCTACGCACATGTTACCAGGGTCTCTGTGTGACTCACCGTCTGTGTACGCTCACAGTTAAGAGTTTCACATTCTTGACATTAAGTCGAGCATGTTCCACCGTGAGCCTTGGACTCCAACAACCGTGCCCCTTCCCATCCACTCCTGTTTATGATATTAGTGGACACCAATATCAAGTTTCAGCTGAGGTTCAGAGTGACCACTGACATTCGGCTGGCATCTTTACTGTCTGCTGTCCTTTTGCCAAACGTCAGACCACGATTTTCAGTACACATGCAGGCAGTTTGCAGCTAACTATAAACAAGATCAGGATGAGGATCAGCACCTCCAGCTCAAAGGTTATGGACTTTCTCTCAGTAAAAGGTGGCTGTTTCATTTGGGAGGAGGCGAGTACAGCTGCACCAAAGAGAGCTCAGGTTGTGGATCTTTGTACAAAGATTGTGAGGTTTGCTGTAATGTGAATGTTGTATTGTACCTTGGTGGTGGAAGAAGTTAAAGGTCCTGACCCTTACTTAGGGAAATGAGATTTGAGCAGTACATGAATCCTGCAGGATGGCTGGCCTCTAGTTTTCTTATGGACAGAGGTAAAATCATCTAAGACCACCTTGGTGTAAAGCTGCAGCTCTGCACTGAATCAGGGGAGACCTCGGAGGCAGACCCAGCAGAAAAGAAATCCCCCTGCAGGTCTATGCGATGAACCCGTAGGAGGTGCTGGTGGAAGCTGCTATAAAGATTATTTGGGCTTCTGTGCATACACCACCACCCTGTTTATAACTCCTTATCTATATTCACACAGAGTACCCTCTCCATCCGATGGAGTGGGCACTTAACTGTCAAAGGTTTTGAGAAACTCACAGCCTACGCATAAAGCTGCAATAACACACCGAATATGGAATTTCATGGCGATAAATGCTGAAAAAAAAAAAGAGTATATCCAGCACTAAAATGAAACAGTAAAGTTGTTAAAGTAAAGTCTGGAGGGGCATCTTTACTTACTTAGATTGAGCGGTGGAGGGGAGATGAAGGAGCTGGACGCTCCCTGGTAGGCCATGAGGCTGATCTCTCGTTGACGCTGCTCCTGCTGAAGGCGCATCTTAACTCTCCGGTGTCGGTAGGCACAGCAGCAGCAGCTAAGCATAATGATCAGGGTCCATACCAGCCAGAACCCTGCAAGGGGGAGGGCGAACAGACGCAAGGTGATCTTTACAGGTATGATTGATGATGGTGTTCTCTGTACATGTGGCATCTATTGCACGTCTGTCTGTCCCAGGGACCCTCATCTGTGGCTCAAAGGTTTCTTCTTCTTCTTCCCATAAAGGCATTTTTGAAGTTTTTCCTGACCCGTTCGTTCAAGGGTCTAAGGACAGAGGTTGTCACAACTGTACAGATTTGTTTGTCAATGTTTGTGATTTTGAGCTTTAAATAAAATACATTTGAAATTTGAATTTGTAATGGCTGACATTTGTGCTCCAGTTTCATGATAAATCAATCTTGAAGTGCAGGCTGAAGTTGCTTTTGCTTTCATTATATCTTTTGTCAAAGTGAAAGTAAAATGAGGATCAAGTAACACGCATTAAACAAACTGACAACTCTTGAGACCGTTAAATCTCCAGAATAGGGGATTAAATGGACGACAGGAATGGGACACAAAGCAACACCATGTGACTTATGCGAATAATAACTGGGGAAAGACAAAACAATTCCTGTAACTTACACCAGAGCTCGTAGTAGTAGGTGCAGCACTCTGTCTCTCCACAGCAATACCCCATCTCACAGCGGTACTGCTCATTATTTACCCCAAAACAAAACTCCTTCCCCTGAAACACACACACAAGAGGTAAACAAAGTCAGTGTGTGAGTCAACACTCAATCACACAGATTGAACAGCGAGCTCCATTTAGACTTTGTCATTTGTCACCTCAGTATCACTTATTGCGTGTGTACATTGATGTGATAATGCTTTGCACTGTGCTTATATATATATATATATATGCAATGCAGGCAAAATATACTTGAATTAGATTTTAAAATGTTAAGAGAAGAAAAAGTATGTGAGCAACCTGTAGCAATAAAGGAAGGCTGTTGTGCGTCAATAAATATGCAGATAAAATATGCTTAAGTACCATTGCGAGAGTTTATATATTTATTACCGACTTGTTTTGATAAAATTTAAAACAGAGATTGAATCCGGGAATAAAGCAGGACATTAACATTAAGAGGCTGACTGTCTGATCCAGGTGATTCACAGCAACAATAATAAAACACGTCAATACGCCGGGTACCAGTTAGCGGCGGCTAACCTTCACACCGGGATTTAAAGTGTAAAACTGAGGTTATAAGCTTTTCTCTCGGTAACACACATCCTCTATCAAGTGAAGTGTCGAAATATGGATTAAAACTTTGACTAACTGATGTCACCAGCCCAGTTTCCTTTGTGGAGGAGACAAAAAAATACATCGGGCCTTCACCCCACCCGAGAAGCCGCGGCCTCGCCTGGAAGCGGCAGCCGGCTTCCGGAGCGCTAACGGCGGCTTACCTGCACCAGACAGGTCCCGGTACAAAGAAGACCTACAATGGATCCCAGTGCTTTCTGCGGCATCTTCCTGGGTTGACGGCCGTGAACACGACGGGACTCATATAGCAGTCGGTGGACTCGGCTGCTCACTGGGGTGACTGTGGCTGGTTAATGGAGCAGAGGGATCTTCCATCAACGTAACTCGAAAAAGCTTCACTTAAACTAACAGAGTCTCTCAATTAAGCCTCAAGTCGCTCCACTAACACATTTCAGCCTCATCTAATCAAGGCCAATTCAAGCGAGGTTGGCATAGCCTGGCTATGTGCGTATGCTCGGGCAACGTAGGAAGCCCTGACGAGTCGAGGGGAGAAAAGTAGAGCGACAGAAACACTGCTGCAGTTAACAAAGGCAGGGAGATCACATGAAAAAAACAAACAAACAAACAAACAAAAAAACATATCCGATAGACTAAAGTTGTACAAGCCTAATACTATTTTTTCATGTTACATGTTTATTTCACTTTCATCTTATTTCTCTTTGCTCCTTTCTTTCATTTGTTGTATGTAAAGCATGCTTGAATTGTCTCTGTGTGAAATAAACATAAACTGGCCTTGCTTTGTCAATTTATTAATAAATGAGCATTTAAATAACTATACAGTGTGACTATATTATTAGATTTTTATTTAAAATAATGGTACAGAACAACTTAGGAAAATCGACATAACCACAGTGTGTTTAAGCGTTAATCAGCCCACCTGGGTGAGCTGTGTGACCTCTCCACTGACCTGCTAACTCATGACAGACATATTCATTCTTCACTGTCACATCTCAACAGGAGCAATCTTAACAGACAGAACAAACCTGGCAGCAGCTTAAAATACAAGAACATTATTATTATATTTTGATTTTGATTTTTTTGTTTTATTTAAATAAAACATTTCATGCTATTCTGTGTCGTCCTACTTCAACAACTGCAGCGTTCCTCTATTTGCAGTTAGATGGCCCCAAACATTTAAAGCCTTCGATGAAGAAACTACGTCTGCAGACACAGAAATACCAGAGGTAAGGTAAAGAGGTAAGCTCACATGTGAAATGGTTTGGATGTGTCTGCAGTCTACCTATTTACATCTCTACCTACCTAATTATCACCTAAACACCCTACTGCGTATTATACTGCACAGTATTCATATTAATAATCACAGGACATCCTGTGCTGTACAAAAACTTCATCTACTGAAAGTGAAAAGCTGAACATGGAGTGACAGAGGCTGGAAATGAAATACAAGAGGCTGCAAATTAAAAAAGGTGAAACTGGAGATAATGAAACTGGAGAAAGATGTAAGCAGAAGGTCATGAAGTGTATTTAATGTTCTTTGTTTTCTGTCCACAGCTGGAACTACATGAGTGAATTAATAAATAAAACAAATTCAATACAACTTTGTCATACATGTGTTCATTAAAATTTCACATTTTTATTGGCTTTCCTTTTTACTTTCATTACAGAGGAGACATTACATTACAAAAATAGGTCACTGAAATATTGTGTTGAAATTTCATAACACATCTACTTCTGTATACTGAGGTAAGCATATGTTAGGCACACATTTATTTATCTTCACATAGTGGGATGCTATGCCCACGTTTCCAATTCACTATTTATTTTATATATATATTTCCCAGATCTCTCTGATTTATTTTTTAAATCAACCACGTTCTTTTTTTTTATTTAATTCAATTTTCAGTACCTACCTAGTTGCAATTGATGTGTGAATTGTGCCATATAACTGAGGTTTCATTGACTAATTGATTGTGGAGACAGTGAAAGTGAGGAGACGTGAGTTTTTCAATTTCTTTTTACAAGACATAAGCGGGAAATCTACCAGGCGGAACTTTCTTTCAGGACTCCGTTTCAGCCCGTCAGACATTCTTCGACACGCAGCTAAACTAAGCTTGACAGTTAGCTTAGCTGCCCCGGAGCAGGCTAGTTCTGCGCGGGCATAAGTTACCATGGTTACTCAGCGGGGATTCAAATAAACCACGATGATCTTAAATGAGCCAGATTTATCGAAATAAGCCAGTCTTTCCCTTAATCCGGCTTCGTGGAGCAGCCCTCATGACATGTTTTTGTTGTTGCTTCTCTCAGAAACAGTGTTTGTAGTAACACGAAACTGAGGCGGCGGCTCACCTCCAGGGGGCGCTGTGTGATTGTGTGTCAGTGTGTGTGCAAAAATATTTCTTTGTGCAAACTTAACTTCATTCTTCTGTTTGCTGCATTCAGATATTTTACTCCAATAAAGTTAATGCACTTTTCCCAACATCAGTCACATTTTCAGGAGCAATCCCTGTGAAATAACATAAATAATATATTCTCATTGTTTAAATACACACTGTAAATATCATCACTCAGACACTAATATGTATATAATGAATATATCTAACTACTTCATGTATACGTAGTTCCCTGTTGCAGTATTCACACTTATTTCAGCACACATTACAAAAGTATTAGCATAAATATGTTCTTAAAGTATCAAAAGTAAAAGCATCATGCAGAATGACCTATTTCAGAATAATGTATGTTACTGGATTATTATGATTATGATTATTATTGATAAAATGTGTCGTTTATCACTTTAATGTTGCAGCTGGTAAAGGTCTGAGATAATTGGAACTACTTTATATACAGCTTCTTGTGAGTTTTATCCCTGGGGACCAATGAGGTCTCATCATCTTCTCATCATTTCAACCTATAAGAACACATAATAATCAATTTGCCAATTATATTTTGTGTTTTGAGGTTTCAATCCACAAAGTAACTTTAGTTGTCAAATAAATATAGTGTTGTAAAAAGTACAATATTTGCCTCTTAAATGTGATGGATCAAAAGTAGACAGTAGCAGAAAAAGTAAAATACGCAAATACAGTACATGTATTTACATGTACAAGTACATGTAAAAAATTATACTTAAATAAAGTACTTGAGTGAATGTACTCAGTTACTTTCCACCACTGTAGATTTGTGAAGGCAACTATTTTCATAATAAATTACCCTTGATTTAACAGAACATCACAGCAGTTTATTTTACTTAAGTGATGAAAATACTTTGGCACTTAAAAATTGAGGTAGCTGTAGTTTTTGACAAAATTTGGAAGAATTATTTGAGGAAATTCAGTAACTACCAATTTTATTGTAAAACACATTTAATAGCATTTAGTAAAATGTTTTGATTCTGTCATACTGATCATAATAAAACTCTAATAAGTAGGTTTATTTCTTGGTCTCATGTCGGGGATGTCCTGTGTTGTGCTTGACGTTGCGGTTTCCCCCGGCAACAGACAGCTGTTCTCCCAGGAGGCACCACGTTAATCCATTCAGCCTGAGCAGGGGCCACAACACAGACACCTGAAGGAAACATGGTGAGTTATCACAATTCACAGCCATGTTTGCATTTTTAATTGATCTATTTCAGTTCATATTTTCATAGCATGATAGTTTAGTTACTGAAAACTGTTGGCTACAGCCGACCAACGTGCTACATGGCAGTGAAAGAGGCACCTACTTATGATGGATAATATACTACTATGGTATTTACAAAGATGTCACTGTCAAAACAAAAGTAAAAACTAGATTGCCTAAACTGAAAATAGCTATTGTATTTCTGCATTTCATTGATGCTCAAATATCTTATTTAGCAATCTGTAAAAATTTAAAATGAAAGTGTTTTATTCTCATTTTGGGCTCATTCTCTCAACATTTCAGGCTTTCTTTTGATGCAGGCAAGCATCACATTGTATTCAAAACAGTAGGAGCTGTACTTACAGAGTGCTTTAGAGAAAAGAAATAGAGGAAAGGAGGAAGGCAATATTTGACAACAAGAAATCAAAGTGAGCAAATAAAAAATATAAGGTAAAACAAGTAAAAGCCAAAAAAACGACAAGTGAGTTTTAAGAGAGTTTTTAATTGTGTGCAATGAAATTATGTGTCAGTTTGTGTATTTGACAGCAGCACACATGCAACAGGCCACAAAGTGCAGTGATGATATTTTTATCTTAACAGGACACACTGTGAGGTAACTAGCTTGAGCCAAAGCCTTCATTACCACTTCCTGGACACAAGCCACTCGCTGGGCACATGCCTGATCCCAGCCAATGAGAGCTTGTGGCTGCATGTGTAGGTCACTGCAAGCGGCTAGAAAGCTAAATCCTAATGCTCTAAATGATTCTTGCTGTGGGGCGATTGTTAAACCTCCTGTAAGAGCTGTGTCAGGTTCTTCTGCCAACCCCTGACACCATGTTGCCTTCTGAGGACTGGTGTGTTTCGCCGGATGCTCTTTAAGCCGTGATTCTGAAATGTTATCTCATCACCTCTAACTCATCCGACTGCAGGGCTTGTTGTCTATCCTTCGGAGGCTGAAACAGTCTCCGGAGCAGGAGGTGCGCTTGCTGCTGCTTGGCTTGGACAACGCTGGCAAGACCACCCTGCTGAAACAGCTGGCGGCCGAAGATATCAGCCACATCATGCCCACACAAGTACAAATATGCACACACTCGCACACGTCCAGCAGTCACACACACTGTGGAGATGTAATCTCATTATAGCTGTCACAAATTTCCTCACACTTCTTCATTTTCTAAATCCTCACCTGCTGCTGAATAAAGCATTAGGCATCTGTATTATCTTCCAACAGGGCTTCAATATAAAGAGCGTTCAATCGTCTGGCTTCAAGTTAAATGTTTGGGACATCGGAGGTCAACGTAAGATCCGCCCCTACTGGAGGAATTATTTTGAGAACACTGATATATTGGTGGGTGCTTTCTGATGTACTTTTTCTGCTTGTTACAATTAAACACATTCAACATCCCTCACGATGGAGTATTTTATGCATGTCATTAATTTTAATATGTGTTACTTGCAGATGTACGTGATTGACAGCTCAGACAGGAAAAGGTTTGAAGAGACGAGCCTGGTGAGATCAAATCGAAGTTTTCTTTAAAGAAGTGCAATCATGATATATTTTAGTGTGATTACTGGTCATATATAGTTACTGGACAAAGAGAACTAGAAAATATTCTCGTTGAAGAAGTGCAGACTCATCACAAACAGTAGGAATTAAAAGTTGATGATCATCTACAGTCTATAAAAGTCAAATTTTAACCATGTTTTCCATTGAGGTTGGGTGGAGTTTAAGTCAATATCATTTAGTTTCCTGACTCAGGCAGTACACATATGTCACCGACTGCCCTTGTGTGTCTCTTCCTCCAGGAGCTGGCTGAGTTGCTGGACGAGGAAAAGCTTGCCGGCGTGCCACTGTTAATCTTTGCCAACAAGCAGGACCTGATGACGGCCACCCCGGCGTCTGAGCTGGCAGAGAGTCTCAATCTGCACACTATCCGGGATCGCATGTGGCAGGTCCAGGCCTGCTCAGCAGTCACTGCTGAGGGAGTGCAGGTAAACACGACACGCACACACACAGTCTGCCAACACACGGCACGCATGAACAGCAAGGGTTTTAATATCAGATAGACAGAGTGAAGGAGTGCTCTCTATTTTATCATATACAGTTTGTAAATTTGACTAAATGTTAGTTAGTTTAGTAGCTAAGAGATATAAACTGACTTCAGAAGAAACTCAGGACGTAAGAACAGGACCACAGCTGAACAAGAAAATGTTAATATTTCTTCAACATACCACATTAAAACCAACCTACTGTCTATTTCTCTGCAAATATTTTATTGATCTATCTGCCTTCGTGTAAACTAACAAGCCAGCAGCTTGATTCTGGGCGTTTGTCACTCACAGGAAATTATAGTCTAATTATAACTCCATACATAAATACATAAACCATACATACTATTTATAAGATTGCCCAAATTAGAGGTCTGAAGTTAAGCATGTGATCTTTCTAAAGAGGCTGTTGTGTTTCCATTGTATGTGTGCTAATAGTTCAGTCTCCTGTGACCTCACCAGCCACAGTAAGAACTCCACATATTATATTTCATCAAATCAATAACAGTCTTGCACATAACAGTTGACTCGAAGTAGGATTTCACATTGTATTGATTTCCTAATCGTACTGGTTAGTTTAAATAAGGTGGCATTGTGTGCATGCAGGTTATGATCAGTGGTGGAGGAAATATTCAGATGCTTTACTTAAGTAAACGTATCAAAATGACATTGTGAAAGTATTTTAAGCAAAATTAAATTCAATTCCCTATCAGTGTTTTACTATAAATGATGATGTTCATATGTACATTGCATTTTACTGCTGAACATGTGTGAGGTTGAGCTCATTTACACATTGTTGGGTAGTTTAATCTACAGCAATGCATCATGGGCTATAAGATCATAAGTTTGTAGCATCACTGTCCCGTGAGAACCACATATCTAAAAAATTAAATGTTTCAAGGGAAAAAGCAGCCTGTTGCAGCTTTGTGATGATGCATTTTCCAGCTGTATATAGTTTATTTATTTAGATTACAAAGAAGGAAGCTTTTGGCAACATACAAAGAAACACTTCATTCTTCAGTTTATCAGAAACATTCAAATTTGGAAACACCAAATGTGGAGATGCAAGGTTTTCACTGGACAAAAATGGCAGGAAAAACTGTTTTCTGAAAAGTAACTAAAGCCATCAGACAAGTAATGGAGTAAAAAGTACAATCTACCCCTCTAAAAAGCAGTGGAGAAGAAGTGTAAAGCTGCATCTAAAAACTGTGCTCAAGTACAGTTCATGGATAAATGTACTGAGTGACATTACATCAAGCTTATGATACAGTTGCCTTCTCTCTCATCAGCATATTGACATGAAATCAGCAGTAAACTGCGGCTTGTAAAAGTATTTTCAAGTTGTGGCTCACATCAATCTCACCACATTGTCTTTTTTTTTTTTCAGGATGGTATGACGCGTGGGTTTGTAGAAATATAACGCTTCAGAAGAAATAATTATGGAAGCTAAAGGTCCATGAAGAAATGCAATTGCACTTTACATTTGTCTAATCTAATTTCATTGGTTGAATTTTTTTATATATAAAACTGTCACTTTATCGTTCTGTCCTCACTTGACTAGAAACATTTTCTAAGTAGATTTTGCCAAAACAGTCATTCTGCACACATTAACTTATCAATGTTGATGCATATCTTGAAATGTAATATACTGTATATATTAGGCTGTTTTATTCAAGCATATTTTTTGTAATATAGTACTTTTACCGCAAGGCTTTGTAGGCACTGACTATCTGAATAAAAAATTCAGTATTGCATGTGATTCAGGACTGCTGGGTGTCATATGCCTGTGATTCTCTCTTCTTAAAGCTAGAGGGCGTCCTTGCACTAGTGTTGTCTCTCACAGCCAAATGCCGGATTATTAAGTCCCCTACCTCCATGAATGATGTGCCATATTTGATTAGCTCATTTCATAATCACTTCTTTTTTTCCTGAAGTCAATATAGTATCCTCTATTGCCAACTACAAAGTCTATTTTTGACTCACTGTCAAAAGATTGCACATTCAAGGCCACAAAACAACGCACGCCGTTCATTTAGTGATGCTTCGAACATTTTTCCTCACTCTCAGAGCTGCTTATGGCCACTCTGTGCTCTGCTCAGGTACAGGGGGGAAAAATCTGTGAACAAAATGACCATAAAACACTTGCACATGCACGCAGGGAGCCGACCTCAATACATCTCCCTTGCATACACAGTAAAGCGTACAGAAACACCTTGGCCATTCAATTACTCAGCTACTCACCTTGTTCACCATGATTTACCACGAGGCAATTGCATTTTCTGTCCATTTTTCTATTTTGTCTTTTGCTGCACATTTGCCACAAACCCCACTAATCTGAACTGGCCGAGTGCTCCGCTGTGGTCCTATAGGGCATTTACATACAAACCTTTTCCAGGACTAATAGCTCTCCAATACAATTTGCATTTATATAGCCCCCTTCATACCAACATGATTTGGCGCCTTTGCCCATGATAAAAATAAACTCCCTCCTTTGGCCTTGAGTTACTGCCCTGCTGCTGCTGGTGTGTGTTTTCATGTGTGTCCCTCTACGTATGTAAGGTCGGTTGATTTTAATATGTCAGAGCTGCTTGATCCCTCCGATGAAGACTGAAACAAGTGCAGGAAAAAGCCTTTAAAATGATTTCGGCACTCAGTGTGGGCGTTGGTAGTGCCACACAGTACATCTGACCGATACAGCAGAGAGGGACGTTTGACCAGGGCAAAGAGTCACAAGGTAAATATTAAGCCACGGCAGATTTTCTCGAACAAACTGAACAAGGAAACCTACCAATATTCAGCTGTTTTCAACTTGCTCGTGCAAACGCATCCAACACTTTTACAAGGCTCTGTGGAGCATACATCAAAAGAGAAAAAAGTAATGACTAAGGAAATGAAAGTCTACCATGTGAGACTGAGAGTAAAATGCCTCTCTCTCACCCTTTTGGAGTGTTTAATCATTAACATCTATTCCATGTGATTATCACCCAACCTGTAAAAAATATACCCAATTACACGTAGAAGCACTCTGATAAATCTCTCCGATTGTATCCACCAGCAGCGTCGGACGGCACAGGCCGCCGAGTGCCTTTAAATCCCAAATGAATAAAATTGGATTTATCAAATAGAAGACTGGATTGGAGCAACCAGTCCTCGTTACCTCTGGCTCTATCATCAGCGAGGTGAGAGGCAGTCAGGCCTGCAAAGGGCCATAAATCATGGGACTTTCCCAGCCACTCAGGCCAGCACACCGGCCTCCCACACAGGGGGAAACGAAGGGCAGTCTGATTGACTCACAGAGCCAGAGAGAGAGAGAAAAAGGGGATGGGGGGGGGGTCCTGTGACTTAATTAAAGTGTTGTGTATCTCACACACTGTAACTACAGCTCAGCCACTTAAAGCAGTGGTGTGGGATGTACCAGTGTTGAGACTTTGGCCTCAACCAGATCTGTTTTATTTGCATTTAATGTGACAATTACTGAAAGAAATCTGTGGGACGATGCAAAAAATATGTCAGCTGGCAGCTTTTTTTTTGTGCTGAACTGATCTAAAGAGGGAAAACACGTAAGTAGAGAGGCCAGGTGAAACTTTCAGGTAGTGGTAAACCTCACCACACACTCAGTCCCTCTTTGTTAACTTCCATCAGATTGAAGGTTTGGTGGTTTTTAGAGTGAGGAGACTTTCTCTTCAGCTCATGACCACTCGGACGCCTGTTCGGTCCAGATGTTGTGTCAGATGCACAGCTGCTTTGAAGTTGAGATCTGTTCAGTAGCTGTGAAGGTTGTACTGTACTGTACATCCTCCCCCGTGGATCAAAAGTAAGCTTTGTCAAGTCAGCTACTCAACTTACAGATATTTAAATGAAGGCCTGTGTTACAAAATGTTGATTTACAGATAAAGGTGATTACTAGGCCATGAGATTCTAATTAAAAAATGTTTTTCAGCCTAAACATAGGAATTTGAGGGTCTAGCATTTTTCGAGCTCAACCAATACAAATTTAGGATGTGCTTATTTTTGCTGGATTACTTTGAAATGTTTTGACTCATCCCAGTCCGTCGCAGTATGGACACCGGTGGACCAAAGAGAATCTAACTGGACTTCCTAACGAGACTGACATTTTCTGCGACTTCTTTTGCAATGCAATATGTCTTTTTAATTCATATTTACCATAATTATAATGCACCTTAGTGCAGTTTGCATTTTTGAATGCATGTATGTGCCTAAAAGGGCATAGTTCTGACTTTTTTACACTTGTGTTGGTGCTTGTGCGACACTTTTCGTTTTTCGCACTATTCTTTCTTCAGGGTGGTTTGTTCCTTCACCGCTGCTGCAAGAAGAGAGTTTAGCCCTGATCCATAAGGAACTACAGATTATTTCTCCAAATATTTACATGCACTTATGTGGCCTGTCGTTGAACCCAATGTCGGGGCAGATTTGTTTGTGTCTGCTTTCAACAGCAGGGGTAAGACCATGAGTACAGTGGCATTACAACACAGGCGATTCTGCAACGTGATATATCAACATCTACAATACACTAATATATCTGAGGGAAACATACCTTAAACATGAAGTGATTAAAAAACTGTTGTCAGTACATCATACATTAATGCTGCTTTGAATTGAGAAATATTTGCAAAGTGCATCAGGGCACAAATTACTGAATGTACCAAGCTTAAAATGTAAAAACTGTGTAAATGGCTGATGTGTCTGTAATAAAGGGGAAAATATCTGCTTCCGGCCTCTCAAATACGACAATTTGCTGCTCTTCTCTCTCTTATTTTATTGTAACTTAGAAATCTTTGTTGGTCCGACCATACGAGCGACATGAAGACGTCACCTGAAGCATTTTTCCACAATTTTCCAACATTTCATCGATGGCATGATTAGCCAAGAAAATAACTGGGAGCCTAATCAATAATGAAATAACTGGTGGTTTATTATGTATCACAATATTGTTAACAGTGCATAAATAATGTCTTGCAAGAAGAAGAAGAATCACTGATAATTTGATGGACTGGGACTCCTATTCAACCCAGCACAAAAAGGGGAAAGTCTAAGCTGTAATGTTTTAGAGCAGATATGGTGCATTAGTTTCAGCTGAATCAGATGCATCTTTTTTCTTCTGCTCCCTCCTCAAATAAAACTCCCATGTACCTTGTAAGCTGCCGTAACCAAAACGAACCTGGCTCGTCCCTGCGGTAACGATTACAGTGTTTTGGATAGTTTGTTTGGCCAGCGCTGCGTCCCTCCTGCCTCATTCCCGGGCCAATCCTTTGTGATTAAGCAGATAAGTGCTGGTACTGGATGATAAAACAAACAACAAATGTCCACATTCCTCTCATAGCTCCTTTGATGTGTGTGTGTGTGTGTGTGTGTGTGAGAGCCTCTCAGGGGCTCTTACTGCTCCAAGCCCCCTTCGCTATAATCAAACTGCAGAGTCATAAACAGCGAGGGATGGGGGACTATAAAAATGATCAGGGGGCTCTATCAGCTCAGGGGACAGAAGTTCACACCTCGGAGCGGGTCAGTCTCAGAGCGAGGGTGGGGGGTCAGCGTGGGGGTCGGCCTGGTAGGGGGTCCGTGGATCCGTTTGATGCTGATCCTGAGACAGAAAGCAGAAAGGCAGAGCCGGTGTCAGCGTGAACTAGGAGGATGTGGTAATACAGTGAGATGCTACCAGAAACTTTGACTGACTTCTCAGGACGGCGTTAGTGATTCAGCCAACTATGCACCTGAGCCAAGTCAAATTATATAAGCATCCCGGCTAAGTGCCCTATTTCAGACTGTGCTCGTGGCCTTTGGGGGTTTCGTAATCAGATAAAATGTAGTAAAGAACATTTCTTGATCCTAATTTTACACCAGTTTTGGTCATTGTTGTGTTATCAGATGGGAAACTCCAAACTTTGCACCAAACTGGACTTGCCTCAACAGCTGCTCATATGGAAATTTTACAAGCTCCTGCATTAGTGAGATGAAAGTTTTTTTTTGTTTTGTTTTGTTTTGTTTTTGAGTATTCATTTATGTCTTAGTTCTCAGGATGCTCAGAGCAAATTGTTTAACTGGGGAAAGATGGTCTTTTCATGTTTGGTATAAAAACCTAAATTCAAAAACATATTTTCATATGAAAAAGAAATCAGACTCAAGATTTTGGTGTCTTATAAACACTAAAATCACAACAAATACATGATATTTTGAAAGCGCTATTGTGCATGAGGCTGTGTAGTTGAGTGGTTGTTTCTTTCCTCTAAGTCTACTATTCTATTGTAAGTTTTCCACTTTTTAAAGAAAAAATAAAAGTGTAATTTCTCCTTCATTCTCCTTTCGTAAAAATAAAACAGCATGCTGGGCTGTTTCCTTAAAAGACACCAATATTGAGCACATCTGTACAATAAATGGGCAGAAAAATTATTTTTACGTACTAATGAAGCCCTCTTCACTGCTGTGTGTTAAACTTCCACTCCAAATCACTGCAATTGGAAACCAATCATGTCCAATAGATAATAACATGGGTAAACTGTGGAGGCCACGAATCAATACTCCACTAGCAGGAGGTCGGGGGTCATACTCTTGACCCCTCACCGACCCTTGACTCCAAACTGCACTGGGAGGAAATAACACTTTCCATCGTCCGAGATGTTCCCGGATTGACTGATTGCCCTTATCATTTGACTGATCTGGTCCAATTCTCTTTTCTCTGTCTTCGCTCCCCCACACTCTCTTGTCCCTCCCCGCACTCATAATTTGACTTTTTATCACCTCTCTCTGAAACAGAGACCCAGCACCATCCGTCATTACAGCGCACGTTGACAGCTCCTCACACATGCATGGATTTTTATATTTGACTCAATCCAGGGGCTTACTTTACTGTAACCGATTCAATATTCCTCAAATGAGCCGACCGATCTATATACACGCCACAGTGGATGGGATGATCTATAGCTCGGCTTTAATAGATTTCCCAGGCCTCAGAGCCTGACTAGTTTAGGGGAAAGGGCATAATTTGTGCAATAAAAACATAATTATTCATTTGAGTTGCTTGATAATTTATGTTCTGAGGCATTTCATTTAAAATGTGCTAATTCTGTATGTGTCTGCCTGCTGATATCTGTGTGGGTGTTTTAATAAACCTCTGGATTGAGCTGCAACATCTATCCATTAATCCATTACATAATTTTGTTTTTAAATTTCTAACGACTAGCTAGTTTGAAACTAGTGATTAATAAATTGAGTAGCACCATTAAAACTTAAGTCCTAGCTTGTAAGGACTTAAGTTATTTGTAAATCGTTCCTAATAATCATCTGTAACTGCGTCCAATATAAAGAAATCAGACATGTCAAATAAGATTTATAGCAAAAATGTAAAAAATGTATGCATAAATGAGGTTTCTTTATAAGTGCATACATACAGAAATATATTAGTAATAGTATTATTCATAAGAAAGATTAGAGCGTTAGACTGATGAGGGAAATATCGGATTAAGCTAACGCTAACCTAAACAACAACATAATAGGCTAACCTTTGAAAAGCATTGTCTATTTTGAGGTATTTCTTAGTTTATGTGATTTTTAGTAGCACTTCCCCACACACTTTTCTAATTATTTTGCATTTGTCAGTTTTCTATCAGCCTAAAGTTTGATGTCAAATTGTTCTACTTGTCATCTAAAGGCCATTTACCTTCTGGTTGGATTGTCATTATGTGTAACGTGGCTTTTCTCTCCAATGTGTTAGAGATTTATCTTAAAGAGTTTATAGTAGGATTCCCGTAGTTAGTTTAGAGTGACAAAGGAATATCTAATTAACATTTTTTAGTCATTTAGGTTAAGTAAACATTTGTATAAGATTTTCTACTACATATATGTAAGTTTACATCATTATCTAAAATTTTAAATAAGTATCAGTCGACTATATAAACTCTCCTGCTCGTCAGTCTAAATGAGTAATATATTAGCAAGCTAGCGTAAGTTTTCCTGAACTTGAGCTTACATTCAGCCACTGCTGAGAACAAATTGAGAGACACAGTACAGAAACAGCTTTACTGTTTCCAAGTACTAACTTTAAATAAATATAATATATATCTCCTGCAGCAGTATGAATAAAACATTCACGTTTATGATGTTCATATTATAAATAAATTACAGCGGTGTGTGTTTGTGGACAAATCTCTGCACCGGTCTGTCTGACAAACAGAGAGAAAGAGTGTGTGTGTGTGTGTGTGCGCGCTCCAGAGAGGCAAAGGGAAATATTGTTTGTGTTTTTATTTTGTTTATATCTCCCTGCCTTTTTTACGGCCCGCGCTCAAGCTTTGCCAGCGCCAGAGAGGGTAAAAGAGAGGGAGAGAAAGAGAGTATTCTCAATTTCCTTCTAAAAAGAAAATTCATTTGCAGTTGCTAATGTAATGTCACCGTTGTGTTTACTGAGCGTGGATGATGTATAGGGGATGTTGCATTGAGTGAGACTGCTTAATGATGCATAGAATTAAGTCTGTGGCTTTCAGCTGAGCTCCCTCTCTCTCTCTCTCTCTCTCTCTCTCTCCCTCTCCTCCCTCCTCTCTCTCCCTCTTCCTCCCTCCCCGGCTCTCTTTCACTCCCCATTCCCTTCCTCTTTCCTCCCCTCCCTTTTACCTCTCTCTCCGTTTAATCCCCACCCTCCTCCTTCTCTTCTTCCTCCTCACCACCACCACACCAGCCTCACTCTTTTCTCTCTCAGAGGCAGGCTGTCTTGGACTGTTGGCCACACGTTGCTCTGTGCTCTGTTGCCTAACTCCATCAATCACTGCGAAGGGAAAGAGTGGAGGAGGAGGAGGAGGAGGAGGAGGGCAATAAAAAAGAATAGAAATAAGATATGGTTGGGAAAAAATGAGCAGGATGAAAACACACATTGGGTATAGACGTCGTACAGGGGCGGTTTCAGAAACCTGGAGGGAAGAAGAACACCTCTTACATTTAATGATCCGCTGTGCACGATGGCGGTCCAAATAATTCTCCGAATACCGCGTGAATATATGGACCCGACTGTGCCATCACTCTGGCTCAAGCTTATGATTGTAAATGTGCTGGGACCGGGGCCGATGATGATAATGATGATGATTATGGCGATGTGGTTTTAGTGCTCACGGTTATTACCTGAGAGAGGTGAGGGCTGAGTGGGAGGATTGTACTTGTGGATGAGTTTGCAAGAGAAATAAAGATAAATTTTAGGTTATCGGGGGAGTTATATTCCTTAATTCATACGCCAGGAAGGGATGTAACTGAAATACTCCAAATTGATGTGCATGCCTTAAGTATAGCTTTCTTGGAAGCAGCTTTGGTTGTTTCACACCCTCCAAATTTGCACTGTATGCTGGAAGAAAAGCAGAAATGGGAGCATTTTTGTTCAGTTTTAATGAATCATGTATTGCTTTTTGAGGCCCTCATGCTTGTTTGACCACAAATGCAGATGTTTCAATAACAGGGTCTGCAGCGGTGGTGGCGAGGAGGTGATCACATGTAATATACAAAGTGATGCATTCAGTGATTTTCACATGGTCTAAATTTAGTCAAAAGGTAAAAAGATGAATATATGGAGTTTTAATATTTGTATTTACTGTTTTTATTTGCACTTCATAATCAAAGGGATGGTGAAGTCCCCTGAGCCTTTCAGCGCTCACTCATTTTAAAAACTTCATGCAACCTAAACGCAGAGTAATATAGAGAGCTGCTTCAGTATGATGAGAACTAAATTATATTGAAATTGAGGGGTTGTTAAAAATCTAATCCACCTGCGATGCATGCTATAATGAAGATGCATTAAGTTTAACTGCATCATTTTCATACATATGCATAAATTTAAAATACTTGTGGAGAAGCAATATTTAGTCATTTCAGCCCACATTAAAATTCTTAAAGTAAAAGATATCTATTTTATGGTGCCATTAAACTCCCCACAGTTGCCAAAGAATTGCTTCAATTATTAGGGCCTGAGCACCGGGCTCTAATAATTATTCTTAGTCAAAATAAATCACATTTTAGATGGCCTGAAGGTGCTCAAAAACTCACGAAAATTTGCACACCTCGCCAAAGTCAGGCATAAAATTACATATGTTAAGGGTCCCGAGCATGGGCGTCCAAAAATGGCTCAACGGCGTCCACCTACGTGCCTGTTTTTGGAGGGTCCCCGATAGACACGGTTTCACCTACGCGTATGAAATTTGGAGGGTTTATGTAACATGCCAAGATACACAAAAAAGCCTCTTGGAGCCATGGTCTAATTTCAACAGGAAGTCAGCCATTTTGTATCAAAATTCCAATTTTTGCACGATTTTGGACATTTCCAGGCCTCGTACTTAAATGAACTCCTCCTAGAGATTTGATCAGATCATCTTGAAATTTAGAGAGTATGATATAGAGACATGGGTGACATTAAATTGTGAAGCTTTTAACTTTCCATCAGACGTTGTGGCCGTAACAGCGTGGCAAATTTCGATCTCTCACCTCAAAAAAGGAAGTTGATGTTATTTCCAGGCCTCATTCTTGAACAAACTCCTCCTACGGAGTTGATCAGATTGGCTTCAATTTTTAACTGTAGAATCTAAAGACATGAGTGACGCTTAAATTGCAAAGCTTTTTAGTTTTCATTGAACAGCAGGTCCCTGGGGGCGTGGCAAAGTTTGATGTTTCGCCACGAAAGAGGAAGCAGCTGCTGAGGGGTTTGCGATGCTCAGAAATTCACAAAATTTGGCAAATTTATCAGAAGTGGTAAAATCTCACTAGAAATGTCAGTCTCAGGACTGTGTGTGATAAAATGGCTCCATAGCGCCCCCTAAAAAGATTCAAAGGAGCAGCCCCCAGTAAATGTTTCACATACATGTTTGAACTGAACAGTTTATGAAATGGCCTCTAAGGCTCACGTGTTTTCCATTGGGTGTCGAGCTAGTGCCCCTCGACATGCCAGCCCCCCCAACGGGGGCAGAGGTGTGAGGGCCTGTCCAATGCTGCTTGTGGCTTTAATTTTCTTTATAACTCCAATGACGATGGCAAAGTGAAACACAGCACATGCATAATTGTGATCAAGTGTTATTTGCTGTATTTAAAGTTCTAATCTTGCAGATTGTCATTTCTTTGTCTTTCGTGGTGTCTATGGTGATATTTGGTCATTGCAGGTGTGTTTTTGGACCTCACTTTCCAAGTTTCATTGTCTATAATCATCAACCTTTTCTTTGCTTGTTCGACCACAGTAGCCACTTTCTCGCAACTTTCTTCACTTCAGACAGGTGGGTTGGAGAGTGAGTCTGTTGAGTTGAAATAGTTAAAAGCCTAACTGTGTGCTGCTTTTTGATTTTTGCAGAAAAGTCCACTAACACCCGGGTCGTAATACTGGAAACGCTGCAGACTTTCATTAGTCGGCCATCGTCTCAGACACCATTGTGCTGCATCTGTCGACGATAGAAACTTGACAGATATTTATTTAAGAGAAAACCTTATAGATTATATATTTAAATACATTTGAAAACATTTGTTTACTGAATACATGCTGACTAATTTGTCCCGTCCATATATTTTTATGTACTTTTGATCTGTTTTTCAAAATCTGTGCTCGCTCTTTAGTCAGTTACAGCATCTTAATGCAACTTCATACAGTTAAAGTACAGTTTCTATTCCAACATGACAGTGCACAAAGCCAGATTCACAAAATACTTTTTTTTCCCTGTTTAGTGTGCAGGATCTCAACCTCATCCAGCACCTGTGTGATGGATTTGAGCGCGCTGTGCTGTTAAGGCCGTCACAACATGCTTTGGGAATGATATGTCCAGCAACAATCTCATACACATGGGGCGAAATGTTTGTGTCCAAATGTTTTGATTTGGCCAATTGAGATCATGATCGGCCTGCTGCAACATACGGCTTAATCTCAGCTGTCTGATGGTGTTTTGTTTGCGTGTTGATTTTACAGTTTGTCTCTCACATCCCACTCCTTCATCTCTCCCTCCCTCACGCACTCACTCACTCACTCACTCACTCCATTGCTCCGTTGTGATCCAGCTGTCCGCCCCATTCATCATCCCGCCACTCTCCCCTGCACAGAATTATTATTTCTTTGATGTGTTACTAGTTGAAAACAAATCCATTTCTCTGGCCATCAATTTATCATTTGGAATGGGGAGTCACACTTGAGTTGTAGGGGCAACCACATTTTCCCAATTCCAACTTGCACTGTGTTGTGTGTTGTGTGTTGTGTGTGTGTGTGTGTGTGTTTATGCGTGTGTTTGTGTACACACTCTATGTTTATCTGTGCATGTGAAACGCATATGTGTGTGTGTGTTTTGATCAGAGCTTCCTGCAAACGTGAGATGCAGGATGAGAGAAATCAGAGGTAAATCGAAATGATAGGAGGAAGCAGAGGGAGGAGTAGTTTGGGAATGTGAGGGCGAGTGAGAGAAAGGAGTGTGTGTGTGTGTCTGTGTGAGTGTGTGTGTTTGAGAGAGAGAGAGAGAGAGAGAGAGAGAGGCTTCCCTCTTCCTCCAGTCACCCTCCTTCACCTAACGTCTGTGATAATTTATCACTCCTCCTAGCTTGGCTGACAAACTATTTGCAGGAAAATGAGTTTTTCCGCCACGGATTTGTCCTCTGGGAATAGAAAGGGGAGCTGCTGTGTTTTTATTCCATCACACACACACACACACACACACAGATATATGGTTGTTCACGTGCACGCACACACACACGGATCGAGGTCTCCAGTATTTATTGGGGGGAGGGGGAGGTGGTTAAGATAAATGAGGTAAATTAATAGAGTCACTGAGGGAAAAGATCTGCTTCCGCACCAGCAGATCTGCAACTGACACACAGGAGATGAGCACATACACCGCCTCCCCTCTCCTCCCTTCTCTCATTCACTCCCTCTCTGTTCCTCCCTCCCTCACCTGCCGGGCCGCCCCCCCTCCCTCGCTCTGCTCTCAAGTCCTCCTGATCCCTCGTTTGCCCTCCCACAGATGACAAATGTAACACTCAGACAAACAGCGATCAGGGCCATACAGCATAATGTCAGCTTAGATCAACACCGGGACAAAAGCAAATATCACAGCATCGACACTGCATTACAAGCACTTTGCCTGTGTGTATGTGTGTGTTAGGGTGTGTGTGTGTTAGGGTGTGTGTGTTGTTATTACGGCGGCTGGCCCGGGTCACTGGATCCCAATCTCACTTTCAACCTCATCAGCCAAGCTATTGACAATGTGCTTGACAGAGAATTACACGACAGTAAAGGCCTAATTACATTGCCATCACCCTGGGCTGTCCATAATCGTCAAACACGACGCATCAGTGGGACATCACAGCAGTAAATCTGCAGGCGTGCTCTGTCTCGCCTAATGCCTGTTACCATTACACTGTTAGCATTTCTTCCCACTTTATCGTCTGTTGACAGCAGAGACAACCAAATATACTGAAGTCAGTCGCATTTAAATTATATCTAATAAATATAAAATTGGCTTTATGAAAATATATGGGCTGTAAGGGAAGCTGCATACATAACTACCCTCTTTTATTAGCACCCACCTCCCTGTGTGTCGCTTGACAGTAAAAAGTGTCACTCAAAACAAGATAGAGAGTACAACTATGCTGCTACTGCACTGTTAAACCTCTTATTTTGGGTGTTTAGGGGCAAGCCCAGCTTAATTTTTGCTTGCCAGATGTTTCCATGTCAGATTTCGGCTACAGGGCACATTAAATAACCCTGTAAGTGATGCCATCTGGGGTAAAACACACAGTTGTATTTACTGAGTCACAAATGTAAGTGTTTTTCTGCTCCAGATGTCACAACCTAAAATTTAAATGAAACTTTTTTTGTGTGTGTTAAAATCCTAGTAAACCCAACTTACATTGAATTTAGGCACAACTGTACATTGACCTCATTGCTAACATCAGCTTACTCACAATGGCGCAATTTACAGGGGAGAGAGCACTTTTTCAGAAGGCAGTATTGGACCCCTCCGCTTTTTACACGCTGAAAAATAATGTCATTTAAAAGAAAAAAAAATCAGGAGAAACATGGCATCATATATGACCTTAAATTAAAGGTGTGTGTCTATGACAACTTTACGCTGAAAAGGCTCCAGGCTCCTGTTTTATAATAAATACATATTATGATATTCATAATGTTTAGATGTGTATTATATTAGCAAACTATTAGTGCAAATTTGAACTAACAAAGTATTATATTTAATCTTGTCATATAACATTTCATTGTATATCTATCTATCTATCTATCTATATATTTCCTGTTTTAACTCCTGCACTTTTTTGCTTGTGTTCTTTTCTTTTATAAGTATTGCTGAAGGGAGAATTTAGGTTTTCTTAATTTAATTTTTATGGTTTTATTTTTTTTTGTTTTGACAATAAAAGCCAGCTGACCTTGACTTTCACTCTGAGGGGAACGTGAATGTCTGTACATGGCAACCCATCCAATCCTATTTGTTGAGATGTTTCACTTAAAATGACAAATGTAAACCTCGTGGTGGCGCTAGAGGAAAGTCAGGGGATCATTAAAGTTAATGGGGTTCATCATCTGGGTACCATCATCTGCATAAACTTTAATAGCCTTTTGTCCAGTTGTTGTTGAGGTATTTCAATATTACAAAGCTGCTGGAGCTTCTTTCTACCGGAAGATAAGAGAGAAAATGTTGAATCGACCCTTTAATCTCATTCAATTATAAATCCAGAAATTTCTGAAAATTTCGTGTGATGTGGCGCCAATGTGATGTGGTCTTCTTCTGGGTCTCTTTAGCAAGTTAATTAGAAGCCGAGAGTAACGACACACTAATCCAGAGGACGACACGAGTGTTTTGGTTTCCGCTCAGCCTCCTAACAGACTTGATATTTTCTGCAGTACAGCTACATCCTGCTCTGCTGATAATGAGGCTCTTTTACCATCCATCTGATTAACTCTCTGTTCCCACATGTGTCCACTTGTGAGAGGAGCACCTGAGTTCCTGTGAGGACGCTCACCTCCTCGGCGCTCCTCAAAGCGTTTCAGCCTGGGTTGCCAGTTTTGTGATGCCCGTCTCCATGGAAACCGACTCTGACTGACAGGCATGAAGACGAGGTCCACTCTGATGGGTCGCTCTGATCCTCAAAGTCTATTGCAATTACTACTGTGTGGCGAAGGGGGTGAGTGTGTGTGTCACCCACATTGAATTCATTTCTATTAATCATTACACTAATGACAGCACATTTGGGCATATTCACACACTTTGACACTATTTTAGGAGAAATTAAATCCAATGATGGTGCATTTTAGTAGATTTTTACAGTATTTTATGAGAGGTTAAATCCAACAACAGCACATTTTGGTATATTTATACACTTTTACATTATTTTAACATAAGTTAAATCCAATGGCAGCACATTTTTGTTGATGGTTGTTTACATTTTTTTACAGTATTTTAGAAGTTAAATCCAACAACAGCAAGTTTTGGTACTTTTTTTCCCCCCAATTTAAAAGAAGTTAAATGCAATGGCAGCACATTTTGGTAGATTTCTACAATTTCAGACTATTTTAGGAGGAGTTAAATCCAGCAACGGCTAAATTTTGTAGATTTTTGCACTATTTTATGAGAAGTTAAATCCAATGGCAGCACATTTTGGTAGATTTTTAGTTTTACACTATTTAAAGTTAAATGCAGTAAAGTCATATTTTGGTAAATGTCTACAACTTGACACTATTTTAAGATAAGTTAAATCTAACAATAGCACATTTTGCTGTAATGTAATGTAAAGGTTTATGTTTGTAAATCTTATATAACCCTCTTATCCTAGGAGAACTTAAATACAACAATAGTACATTCTGGTAAATTTGTTATACTTTTACACTATTTTAGAAGAAGTTAAAGACAATTACAGCACATTTTAGTAAATGTTGACACTTTTAAAACGCTTTAAGAGAAGTTCAATCTAAAATGAAGTGAGTGCTCGACCAACAGCTGAGGAAGAGCAGATTAAAAAGTTGTGGCTGACCGACTGAAGCCTGAAAGAGTTCACGTCTGACCGCCGGTCCAAATTGCATGTGGGTTAAACACAACTAAACACTGCTCACAGGGCCAAGCCCCTCTGTTGCTAATGGCCATTACAGCCTGTATGCCATTGTAGGCCTCACAATAGCAATCACGCTGGGATTTTGTGTGGCGCTTGCTGGCAACAGTTATTAGCCCCCCAAAAAAAACCTTAAAGGGAGAGCAGTCAAGAGAAGAACAAGAAGATTTGGGGTCCCGGGCGAGGGTCTGGGGGGGGTTCGGGACATCAGCAGGAGGGACATGGGGGAAGACAGGGTGTGGGGTCAGAGGGCAACACCAAAGCGGAAATGGGAGGCATAGGGGGAACAATGGACGGGGCCGGACTGGGACGGACAAAGCTGGGAGGGAGGGTGGACAGTGCACAAAACACAGGAAGATGAGGAGAAAAAGATGAGAGGACAGAATGGAGGGGAGCCAAAACAGATGGTAAAGCCTGGTCGGAGAGAAAGGGGCGGCACTGAAAGGATGAAGGGGTTGTTGTGGTGGTGGTGATGGTGGTGGGGGGGGGGGCTCGAAAAGCTATTGGCAACACATGCATCATGACAGTAACAGCAAGGAAGAGGGGCTCAACACCTTTACATGCCTGCATCCCATATGGCAGCATGCAGAAAACACTTCTCTGCAGATGTTTGCAGCCAAATAAAACTCCCCTTATCAACTTTACCTGCACAAATATCAACTTTGCTCTCTGTTAAAGGTGATGCGTTGTGGCCCAGTTGTCGTGGTGACATACTGGGACACTTTAGGGAGCTTCAGATAGCCTCAAACAAAATGTAGAATATTTTATTTTATCTTTATTTAACCCCAAAAAAATCAAGTGTAAAGACAGAAAAAGGGGCATTTCAGTGAGTAAATACCAATTATGGCTGACTCTCTTTAGGTAAGGCAAAAATAAAAACCTTCTTAACCAAGAAAGGGGGCAGAAAACATGGGCTTGGTGAGCTGGGGAAATCATGGCCCTAATGGGATCATCAATAGTGAGGTGTTTCTGCAGCTATTAAGACCTAATTATCTGGCTCATCTCGACTGGCTGACCACAAAGAGACATGCGCTCCCACGGATAGATTTATAAAAGTTGTCATTAAGTGGGTGCTTTTTTTAATTTATTTTTTTAGCCGCCCCCCTCCACACACACACACACATACACACACACACACTTACCTTCTCCTGAAGCATTATTCATCTCTGACGGGAGCGCGCAGCAGCAGCAGGAGAAGCTGGAGGCGGGAGCGCGCACCGCACCTCCTGCTTAGTTTGAGGGATGGAGGATGAGAGAGGATGGGAAAATCTGACTTTTATGATATTCCTGAACAGGTCTGTATCCTACTTTTGGTGTTTTATTTTGTCCTGTTAAGTTTTAAAAATGTTTCTGATAAAAGATATCAGACTTATTAAAAGCCTGCAGATGATTTTACACCTGAAAAAAATTGGATCGTTTCCTTTTCGTTTTGTCCTTTTGGAATTGGACAGCCAAACAGTCGTGCACGTCTCCTTATCTATCTGCAGTCGGAAGTGTCCTCTCTGACCTTTCACCCTCTCCTCTCGTTGCCACCTGTCGCCGCAGGTCAAACAGTTTTTCTTTTTTCCTCCAAAGACACAAACTTTGCTCGGGGAAGTGAAACACCCGTCAACAGGACACACCCGGAGACAAACAGGGAAACAAACAAGGTGCATTCTGCTGCTCGGTTTGAGCCTTTAGATTGAGATCATTACTGTAGAAAGCATCACCACCTAAAAAGGGGAATTTGTGCAATTCATGCGAGGAAGTTTCATACAAACCTGCAGAATGAAGATGAGTCAAGGGGTCCTTAAAAACCTGTCATAGTGTCTTTTGTGAGACATAATTTATCTCCAATGGGATGTTTTTCGTTTCTAGTGACATGAGAGTGAGATGCAGATAAATCCACGTTCAGTCGGGACACTTTTTACAGCATAATTCTCATTTTGCATCAAAGTTTAACTAATTAAATGCAATGCACCACGCAGGAAATGTTTATAAAAAAACGTCAAATCCTTCAGTTGTGGGTGAACTTGTTATGTTATGTTATGTTATGTTATGTTATGTTATAACTCAATTGACGGTAAATACTGACAAATATCAAAGCGGGGTGTAAACCACTGAGCATGTAGGAGGTAGAAAACCTCGTTAGCACGGCTCAGTTTGGCACGATTCAAGCAACCACATGGAGAGGAAAAAAACGTAAAGCAAGACTCAATTTATGTCCAATCACTGAGCTTCTTCTTTTATTGTCTTAATTTATTTATTTAGTTATTTATTTATTTGCAAAATATCATCCTCTCATCTGGCCTGTATTTATTTGTGTATTATATTTATCTATTTTTTTTTTTTGCAGTGATTACTATAAAGCTAAAAAAAAAACTTTAATAAAAATTGTGCGTATTTTTTTTCTGAGTGTGTTTCTGCAGAGCTATATCAAAGCTACATCATGACCTCCTCTTTTTTCTGTTTTTTTTTTTATGTTTTTATACGTGAAATCTGTCTGTGGGTCTTAATGTGAAAGCTTGATATGAATCCTCAGGGTAAAAAAAAGATGCTTTAGTTGATTATTTCACAAATATCGGGCTTTTACGCGTGGTATGTGTCCGGATTTGGGGTGTGCGTAACTTGTGCCCCTCGGCCAGCGAACCCTTATAATTAAGCGCTATTTCAAATTCACAGTATCATCGTTATAGATACAGATCTGTGACTTTTAAATCCCTTGTTAAACTCTCGGTAACCCCTCTCTTCTGCCACGTCTCCCTCCGGGCACTTGTCATCCTCTCTGGTCACTTTGCAGAGAGGACTGTCTCTGTTTCCAGCTGATGTGTTATGATCCCCTTTAGTCTCTTTTTTTTTTTGGTTCTTTTATTTATTTCAAAACAGTCACTCCTTTGTCCTCTGTTACTCTGATGTAGAGGAATAAAAGGCTTCAATCAAAACCCCTGACGAGATGCTCGCAAGTTCCTCTCATCTAGTTTGGTTCCTTGGACTGAATATATTTATATAAAACTGTTAATATCCACATTAAGATAATCTGTTACTCCCAGTGTAGTGATTTACTACAAATCTGTCTCATTTCCTCTTACATGAGGGAGGAAAAAAATGAAAAAGTCCACGGGGGAATGAAGCTGCTCTCATATCAGGCAGACGACTCGGTGCCATGAAGGTCTGTCATTAGAGGTGTTGTGTTTGTTTTACAGCCTCCTGAGAACAACATTAAAACACGTTTGGACCCCCTGACACCCTGGTGAGACATCACGCTGCTCCACGCAGAAGAAAAAGAGGAGAAACCCTCAGCACGGTCACATCTTTCCTCTTTTAAAATGAATTCTTTCTGCAGCATCCTCAGGCAGCATTATGGAAGATAACTACAAAAAAAATGAGCTGATTTTTTTTCACTCAGATTGTCCCACTGTTGCAAATGTATTTTATTTATTTTATTGCTTTATGTCTGCACATAAGAAGAAGAAAAGCTCCTCCTCTGTGTGGCCTTTAACTTTCAAGATGGGCTGCAGGAAAAGAGCTGAGAGACCAAAAGTTATACACTGAATTTTATTTAATTTATCACTATTTTGTAAGTTACACTTTTACATTGCCATTAGATCCTAAATCAGTCTAAGTAGAACTAATTAAGCCCAAACTTGATGCACTTAAATTTTAAGTTTCATGAGAGATCCAGATGTTTTATTTGTGCAAAAAAGACAAAAAATTAAAATTAAAGAAGTTATATAGAAAATTTCTATGTGTAATTTTCCTTTAATAAACATGACTCTTATAGCTAGAAGTACAGGACTGAAGAGAATCAGATTTTACACTTTAACATCCATTTGCGCAAAATAGTCCTGCAAAAACTTTTGGAAAAACACACTTGAGTCAGTGATTATATATTTTTTTTTCTCCCCGGCCAGGTGTAGTTTACCTGTGAGGGGAGGGGGGTATATCGGGCACTATATTGTGTGTGTGAACGCGGAGTCACATGGCTGCGTAATTAAAGCTGGAGCGGAGAGGAAACAGGCCGTCCTCCTCCTCCGTACAGTCACTCGGTGGGTGTGAAGCCATCAAAACGCAGGGTCAGTCATATTTAAAAAAAAAAACAAAACGGGGGGTGGTTGCTCCTCTCTTCTCCATCAAACCACACCTCCTCTTCCTCCTCCTCCCTCCTCCTCCAATGGCTGCAGGGCTCCGTCCTCTGCGCAGCCCCGGTTGGATAAAACCTGGCAGAGTGTTTGCAGCACGAAGCACAACACGACGGCAGCCTCCTGCAACAACACACCGCGGACACACACACACACAGAGCAGAGAGAGAGAGAGAGAGACCCCAATCATTTGGATAATATCGAAATATCTGCAGGAAGAAAGGAAAAGGGGAACGCTTTTTTCGATTTTGAGCTGCGTCGCTGAAAAGGTAAGATTTGGTTTTGGTGTCCTTGTGTGGTGTCAGGAGAGGAAACAGAGGAGGATTCAATTATGAGAAAACACTCAGCAGGACGCATGAGACAGCACCGGAGGATTTGTGGTGCTTATGCGCAGAAATTGTGGTAATTATGAGTGTTTGCGCTGATCGGGGTGTGATGATGGGACAAAGCTCAAAGTTTTCTGCAGCAGGTCGAGGTCGCACAAACTGAGCTGACCAAACGCTGCGGTGAGTTTTTAGAGATCCAGTTTCTGTTTTTTTTCCTCCGCAGACGCGCTCCTAAAAAATAAAATGCACCTTTTCGCTCTCTGGTGCAAAGCAGAGCCCAAAGACTGCAGATTGGATCAGTTTTATGAGTCTTATTTCATCTGTTGTCAAATTGCAAAGAGACAGAAGTCAAAGCTAATGTGGAAACCCAGAAAATGTTGTAAAACTCTCAGTGTCTTTGCTTAGAAGAGGAATAATTAATACAAAGCAAATATGAATTAATTCACTGTCAGAATAAAACTGGAAAAAATAAAACAAATTAACTATGAATTAACACGCAAAAAGCTATTTTAAAAGATAATAGTGCTGGAAAATAAAAGCTGAGTGCAAAAATCCTGCAGGAATTCACTGCTTAAAGTAAATATTACTAATTATTATTATTACCAAACACAATTAACTAAAATAACAGTGAGTAACAGGTGTTATGATAAAGTAGTACCGACATTATAAAAAGCCACATTACATCTAAAAATCAGGGAAATGTAGAAACTTATTTTATTTTCTGTGTTGTTTTTATCTCCTAAAAAACATCAACAGATTACCAGATTACCCATTAGTTATTTAATAATGACTGAGAATTATGTTGTTTAGTTAATTCAATAATTAGATTATGTTGCTGCATTTCTTATTTTATAGGCAATTAAGAAGTAAAAATGTGTAATTTCTAAATATAATTCCACCAAACTGCTTTTTAAATGGGTTTTTTTCCTGTGGCAAATTATACAAATAAAGTTTGAAGTTAAAATATTGAGGCAACTTACAAACAGTCATTTAAAAATTAGAATAAATGAAAAAAAACTACACACATATATTCAAATTAAAAAGTTTAAATGAAATTTAAAGTCAAGTTAAATTATCAAATAAAATTTCAAATAAAAGTTCAATGAAGTCAATCCACACACAGACACCAGAGGATGAGCTTTATGTCTAATAATAACCATAAATGTTATTAGCTGCAAACCAAACTCTTCGTCTTAACTTGTGTTTTTCAGTCATCACATCTCACAGATGAATTAACAGTCTGTGACAGTCTGCTAATTATTATCTGAATGTTAAAGTGTCCTCCCAGCAGGACACTTCACTGACACCGTCTCACACTGTCACCCCACAATTCCAATAAATAAATCTAATAATAATTTATATATATATATATATATATATATATATATATATATATATATATATATATATATATATATATATATATATATATATATCACATTATGTTTTTCTTTTCAGCTGAGTAGCAGATGGACAGTAAACAAGACTTTCATATATATATATATATATATAGATAGATATAGATATGTGCAATAACAACTGCACATTTACAGACTCAGCATCTTTTACTTAAGAGTCAAAGTCCTAATAATTTGTCACTTCCTTTACTCCGTCTGTGTTGCTTCTTTTTATCTTTCTGCTTTAATTTCTTCCTAATAAATCAGAGATGAAGCAGCCACACAATAATATCTTTAAGAAAAGTCTCACAGTGACTTGACTCATTATTTTTTATACAAGTTGATGTTTAATAGTTGATGTTTAAATAGAGAAATTTAAAACAGAGTCCTGAAGAGTGAGTCTCTCCCTTCAAACTTGTTTCCACTTACACCAAATCTGTTTGACATCATAATGCATAAACTGCAATTTCTTTGTTCAGTACCCCAAAATAAAACACACTCTCTGGTTCTAATAATTGTAAAGCGATTAATGAGAGCAGTCAGTCCTAATTACAAAGCGGTTAATGAAGGGAAATTTTATGTATAACAGGAGCAGCCATCTGGGTTTGCCAAAGGGGAAGAAGATCTTTCCTGTTTTTCTGAATGCTGATTATAAAATTGTAGTATTTTTACACAAATGCAGACACAACGGCCCTTTTCTCTGTACAGGATTAAAGGAAAATGATCTCTGCTGTCCACAGGAAGACAAAAAAAGAGCTCATACAGGTGATCTGATGCCAACATCCAGCATCTGTGAACACCTGAGCCGAGTGTGTGTGTGTGGTTGAGGCGCCTCTCACAAAGCTCTGCTCTCCTGCAGTGTGCACACTCATGCCAGACGGGGCAGGACAGGGAGCAGAGACGCTTTAACTGGGACAGCGTGGAGCAGACCGTCACGTTCAGCTGGTGGAGCAAAGAGCAGAAACTCAGGGATATGTCCAGCAACACCGGAAGAGGTAAATACACAACACGGGCCGGCCTGCTGCCCCACGTCTGGCATTTCACTGACATCTTAGCAGGATGTCAAAATAAAACTCTTTTGTCTCCCTTGAGCTTTGGAGAAAAGAAAAAGAGGAATCACATTTAGGTTTTTTTTGCTTATAAAAGAAATGTATGTAGGTGTAAGCTGATATAAATGTTCATTACTGTGTCTCTTAATAAGTCTTGAGTAAAGGCTGCTGCTGCAATTTATGTTGTAATAATATAAAATATTTCCTCCAAGCAGAAGTTATAATTGTCGACAAATACTGTACATTAATAAACACTTAAAATGTCTTTATATCTACTTACAGTCACACATCAGACTGTTATAAACTACTTATTAAATGTTATAATGCTTATAATATTAATTTATCATATGGAGAGTAAGAAGTTAACTGCTTGTTGCAGCTTTTTATTCATGATGGTTAAATATTAAAATATTTGCCTTCATCATTTTGTCGATTTAAGTTAAATTTGGCCTCTTGTCTTGCTTTATTTGGCATCTTTAATGTGTCTCTATCACTACATTTTCAAATAAACTAAAAAAGCAGCTCAGTCACTTTCAGACAAACTTCGGCTGCAGGAGGATGCACACTGGTGTCTGTCTTGTCTTGTCTTTGGGGGGGGTGGTTGAGTCGTTATCTCCCCCCCGTCTCTGGTCGCTGTGCAGGACATTAAGGGAGTTAATTGGATGGCACTTAAAGCTGTCATATTGAAATTTAGAGCCACCTCAGCTGGGCCAAAACGCGCAGCAGCATCACCAACATCCCAGGGGGGGTGCAAAGTTTGAGTCTGTCTGTCCATGCTGGGTGTTTTCGTTTTATTTTTTTTTTTTTATTTTTGGTGGTCTTTGCACCGTGCGTGTTTCCATGCGTGCTCACACACCCCACCCCTCCATCCTCCATCCGCCCCCCTCCGCTTTAATATCCTGCAGGTTGATGAAGCTTGGCGGGGAGATTTTTTTCCACACTCCGCTGGCAGCGTTAATAGAGGCTCCTCTCTCTCTCCCACCATCCTCCCCCCCCTCCTCGGCCTCGTCCCGTTTGATGTGGAAATGAAAGCTGGGAATAAAGGCTGAGAAAGAGAAGTGTCTCAGTGGGTTAAATTAAAAAGCGATGGTGTTCTTGCAGAGTCACCAGCGTGCAGAGAGGATAGATGGACAGACAGACAGACAGACAGGAGGCGCTTTGTCTGAAGGTGTTTACCGGGAAAACATAATATATTTATTTGTACATTTAAATCAATGCACGCGTAATATACCACAACTATAAGATATCTATATTTATAAAGATCAAATATATGAACAATGCTTTATGTATTTTTTTTTGCAGTTATTCCCTGATCTCACAATATTTCTAGCGTAAGTGACATTATTGCTATATTGTCAGCTTCACATGTATTCAAATACCATTAATAATAAAATATCTACACGTGTATTAGCAGGATATCAAAGTAATTTATTTGGCAAAAAAGAAAATTTACTTTATGTGTGCATTCATGAAAATAAGGAAATATGATAATTGAATGTCATTTTCTTCGACATACTTGACTAAAGATAATAATATAATAATTTTAATAATAACAATAACAAATATTTATAAATTCCATGCAAAAAACATGAAATACAGAGTTATTTTAATAAAAAGAAAAAATATACGTTAAAAGACTGATGCAAGGCAGACAATGCAAAATATGTTTTTTTATTTAATCATTCATAATTATTTTTATTTCATCATTTAAATTAAAAATATAAGTGTCCTGTTTTTCCACTGAGCCTCAAAACAAACTGGTGCCATATATAAAGTAGAATTGCAAGAATAAGCCTGCAGGTATTATTTATAAGGAGGTGATTAGCCTGTAAGTAATTAAACAATCATGAATTTGTGTGAGCTTTGCTGTCGGGTTAATTTAAATATAGCAGCAGAATATAACAGCCCTTTAATATTATATGTTTTATTCAGAAAGCTGGAATGCATGCAACAGTTTGGACCATAATGCAAAAAGATGACACTGAGAGCAAAACTTAATCTAGATCCAGATCCCTGTAAATCTCCTTTTTCTTTTTAAATAAATGTGAGTAAATCGTTCATGATCCTCGCAGCCGTCTTGTTTTCTCACTGCAGCGAAGGTTTGTTTCTCTTCTTCTCGTGTGTCCTCGACTTCTTTAATGTAAAACTTCATTACACTGCTGACACTGCGACAGTTCGTCAACGTAGCTCATCCGTTTTCAGGGACAAATGAAGTCATTGCCTTATAACACTTTAGTAACTTCACTGTTTTTTGTCCTCAGAACAGCTTTTGTGCTTTCTTTGCTTTGTTTGACATTTACTTTTTTCATTATCACTTGCAACATTAAATGAAGTGATGACTTAAACGTTCATTTTACAGAGACAGAAACTTGCTTGTGTGAACGTCCACACATCAGAGATATGTGTGATGTGAGAATTTGGAGATCATTGTAAACAAATGGATGGCTTTTAGAAATCTAGTTTGGACCCTTTGGTTTAATTTCACAGCTAAAATATTTTCTGTCATCGCTGTGGTTATTCTAGGATGAAGTTTACATTAAGACAGGTGTTCTAGTGAAGAACAAAGTCCTCCAAAGGTGCAGACTTTTATGATCACAGTGGTTCCATGACATTTATGAGTGTTCATCCCCCCTCCTCCCCCAGGTCATGGGGGTCTTAACCAACTAGGTGGAATGTTTGTTAATGGACGCCCGCTTCCGGAGGTGATCCGGCAACGCATCGTGGACATGGCCCACCAGGGGGTTCGGCCCTGTGACATCTCCCGGCAGCTCCGGGTCAGCCACGGCTGCGTCAGCAAGATCCTGGGACGGTAAGCACGCTGACAGGCGCCTCGCTCGACTCCCCGGTTACCGTTCATCAGCCCGTTCTTTGTTCTTTGACCACTCAAAGTCTGTTCACTTATCCGGGGACACTTTAATCTTCGTCCGGCGGCCCGGCAGCTTGCTTCACTTCAAAGCAAAAGTCCTTCACGCCGTCCTCTCCCTTCTGTCTTCCCTCCAGTTACTATGAGACGGGCAGCATCAAGCCCGGCGTGATCGGCGGCTCTAAGCCCAAGGTGGCCACCCCGAAGGTCGTGGACAAAATCGCAGAGTACAAGAGGCAGAATCCCACCATGTTCGCCTGGGAGATCAGGGACAGGCTGCTGGCGGAGGGAGTGTGTGACAGCGACACGGTGCCCAGCGTGAGCTCCATTAACAGGTGACAAACTGAATTATGAATGAAATCGTGTCAGAGGTACTAATATGCCACTGTGGGTCAGCAGTGGGGGGGTATCCGGCCTCTCTGAGGGTGATGGATGAGTAATTCTGAACACATCATTGGGCCTGTGCTCCCTGAAGGCACAAGCAAAAACTCTGACACGGTTCCTCTTCAAACACACGGCAACATTTAACCCCCCCCCTTAAACATTCAAAGATTAAAAATAAATGTAAAATGATTCTTCTTTTTGTTGCAGAATAATCCGGACAAAGGTCCAGCAGCCGTTCAATCTGCCTCTGGACGGGAAAGGCCTGAGTCCAGGACAAACCTTAAGTGAGTCTTCATTCACACACACATACACACACACACACACACAGTGAAGGCCATCAATATCAATCAGCAAGTATCATCATGTGATGGTGAAGGATTAAGGTTAAAGATTAAAGAACGCGCCGGTTGTTCTGTAGGATTAAGCTCGTGACCTTGTGGCAACACGACCAGTGAGATGTACAGTGAGATCATTTCCGCTCTCTGTCTTTGTTTGCCCCCCCACCCACTCAGTCCCCAGTTCGGCGGTCACCCCTCCCGAGTCTCCACAGTCGGACTCGCTGGGCTCCACCTACTCCATCAGCGGCTTGTTGGGAATCCCCCAGCCCAGCGCCGAGGGCAAGAGGAGCCACGATGACAGTAAGAATTAGATCAGACGAAGGAGACGCCGCACATTGGCGTAATTTTGTCTTTATTGTGTTGACATGTAGAATTAAGGACATCAGACGTGAATCTTGTGGGCAAAAAGAAAGAGAAAAGTCATTTTTCTGCTAGTTTTAAAGCAATGTAATGAAGTATTTTCCAAATTCTGACAAGATCTGTTGCATTTGGTGTAGACTTTGGTCATTCAGTCTGAAATATGATCTCCTGAAAAGCTGTTTTCTTTGTTTAATTACCTCTATGACCTCTATTTTAGTTGATATTCATTAAAGTGTTTTTGTTCCAAGGAGGGAGAACAGGCCAAGAGGCATCAAATAAAGAGCAATTAAGTGTTTAATAAAAGCTCAGTTTGACTGAATTCAAAACATTTGTCACTTGTAAAGGTTTTTGATTTTTAGGCAGGATTGTGTGTTGGCTTCTGTAGTGTTTTATTCTTCGCCTGAGGAATTGCACACAAACGTGGGACTGAACACCTTCAAACATCTCTTCCTCTTCCTCTCTCAGGCGATCAGGAGAGCTGTCGGCACAGCGTGGACTCTCAGGGCAGCGGAGGCGTCCCGAGGAAGCAGATGAGGGTGGATCACTTCTCCGCGGCCACGCAACATCTGGACTGTGGGTTCGATCGGCACCACTACCCCGCAGACTCATTCAGCTCCGCCTCCAGCAGCAAGACGGAGCAGGTAAAATGAATCTTATGTTCAAAATCATCCCCTGTCGAGCTGTACTTTTCTTAAATGTTTGTTTTAGAAATTGGGAAAAAAATCAAATTCAGCTTTCGCTCCTTCTGTCTTGTGCATATTTGCTTCCTCTCACACTTTATTTTTTTATCATTCCCAGACTTTGTACCCGCTGTCCCTCATCAATGGGAGCCTAGACGAGGCCAAGACCAGTCTCTCAACATCCAGCTCCGCCATTGGACGCAATCTGACGGCGCACCAGAGCTACACCATGGTGACCGGTGAGACTCTTAATGTTAGATGGCTGCCCTTTGACCCCCCACCCGTCGAGCACTTGGCCCTAGAGGTCGACTCATTCCACGCGAGTCCTGAATCCACTCACTCTTTGTTTGTTTTTGACATCTCACTCGCTTTTGTTTGTTCTTCCACTCATGTTCACATTTGTTTTCATCTCCACCCTCCCTCCTCCCACCATCGCCACCTCAGAGCCCCTGCAGTCCCTGCCGCTCTGCTTAAAACAGGAAATGTCCCCAGAAGTCACCAGCACAAGCCCCTCCCCAAACATGGCGGCGTCCAACCTGGCGTTCGTGGAGCTGCAGGCGCTGCAGAAGCCCGCTTCTGTCAGCAGCAGCAGCTGCAGCCACTCCAACCATTTCCCCAACGCCTTCAACTCATTCTCCCATCATGCACCGGTGTACGGGCAGTTCAGCAGTCAGTCAATCATCTCAGGTAATGAAGCCATCCATCCCATTCATGTCCACACTCATTACTGGTGTATTCACTCAGTCACAATTACTGTAAGGCTGCAACCAAAGTTTATTTTCATTATTGATTATTAATCTGCCGTTTGTTTGATCAGGTGAATCAATGAATAGTTTAGTTTTCTTCCACTTCAAATATCTTTTTTTTTCCAAGTAACAGTAACTCTAAAACAATCTCAACTATCATGCAAGGCAAAGAAATCAGCAAATATTTAGATCTGAATGCCTGAAACTGGTGAGGTTTTGGCATTTTTCAGTAAAATTGTTGCAATTAACCTTCTGATAATCAATTAATCGATCAGTGGACTTGTCGTTTTAGCTCTAATTCACCATATTTTCTCTTAACTGGAGCATCCTGTAGCTATAACAAAGTAAAATAGTAACTAAGGCCTCCATGTTGACGTTAAAGTTGTGTGTTTCGGTGTGTTTTCAGGGCGTGACATGGTGAGCTCCACCCTGCCCGGGTACCCGCCTCACATCCCCTCCCCGGCCCAGACAGGATACTCCTCCTCTGCCATCACGGGCATGGTAGCAGGTAAGAGACAGTGTTTTTGTTTTTCTTTACACCTTCTTTCTTCCTTTACACCTACGATTTAAAAGTCAAATGAAGAATTATAAAAA
Organism: Scortum barcoo; assembly: GCA_023238725.1. NCBI lineage: Eukaryota > Metazoa > Chordata > Actinopteri > Centrarchiformes > Terapontidae > Scortum > Scortum barcoo. Next base: position 17,615,530 of record CM041545.1, read on the forward strand.
AAAAATGCTGAATGAGTCAGACAGGTAGGAGGAAAGAGAGGGGAGGGAGGTGACGGCAGGAAGAGAAGGAATAAAGAGAAAGAGCGGCTTGTAGATTAACAGGAGTCAATGAGTAGTCCTGCCAGGGTGGTGAACTGTGTGTGTGTGTGTGTGTGTGGTGGAGCCCTGGGGTGCACCGGTGAGGGAGCAGGCTGGGGGGGGTGTTCCGCCTTGCTGCTGCCACACACCCCCACCCAGACACCTCTGACCACACATCGCCATGGGAACCAGGGGGCCCGGGAGGGAGATGCAGGGTGGGCGGCGGGGGTGTAAAGTCTGGGTATGAGCGAAGAAGAAGAGGAGGTCTTTGTGGTGTGTGTGTGTGTGTGTGTGTGCACATTTGTGTGGGTCTATGTCAGGATGCCTGCATACGACCAACGAGAGAGAGAGAGAGTGTGTGTGTGTGTGTGTGTGTGTGTGTGTGTGTGTGATGTGCCTTTTTTTATTTGAAGTCTGCCCTACGAAGCGCGAAATGAGAGGGTCTGATTTATTATTTTTCTGGTGGGGGCTCGCTGTGAGGAAGCGTTGCTACACAATTACTGAGCGAAAAGGGGTGTCAGGGGATGTGTGTGTGTGTGTGTGGGGGGGGGGGTGGTTAGAACAGGAGGAGGTGGTGGTGGTGGTGTTGGTGGTGGTTTAGGGGGTGGTGGGGGGCTCAGGGATTCATTCCAGCCAACATAATTACCAATTAGATATTGGAATGTTAAAAAAAAAGAGAGAGAATAGAAAGAAAGAGGCGTGCCAGAGAGGCTAAAGCAGGAAGGAGTGGAGGACGGGGAGAGGAGGAGGAGGGCATTTCAGAGGGCAGAGGCTGAGCGACGCGAGGGGCCGGGCGCTCAGGAGAAGAGGGCGCAGAGGCGAGCCGCATGCACGCACCACTGGGCCGAGGGATTTTACCCTCAGCCATCCACCTGCACCACAGATTAATGGTTTACAGGCCGCACTAACTGTTGGTGAATTATGAGCTAAGGCAGAGCAGACGCTGGCACACAAACACACCACACCATGTCTTAGCTTTGCCTTTTAATAACCTTTCTTGTATTGATGTGAGTGTTTGATAAAGTTGTTGATTTTCTTTACTTTCTCCCAGCAGGTACAGACTACTCGGGTCAGACCTACAGCCATTCGCCCTACACCTCTTACAGCGAAGCCTGGAGGTTCACCAACTCCAGCATTCTGGGTGAGTGAGGACACACCAACAGTTCACCCCTGAATCCACTGTGTTGTAATAATAATTGTGACCTCAGTGATTAAAGTATTTCGATTCAGGGTAAAAAGGTGCCCTGAGAATTAAGAAAAACTCACTTCTACTGATCTCTTAAACATCTGATGAGAATTAAAATTTTAACATTTAAAGAGGTTCACCAGAAAGTGGTGTGCAAAGTGCATCAGTCACATGTCATATGGTCCACTTTCTATCCCCTGTGAAAACCAGTTATCTATTTTTTCATGTTAAAACTTTTCTTTAATAAGGGAAGTCTCTAATTAAGGCTGTAAACCTATTTTTGCAGCATAAAAAGTTCCAGGCAAAACAATATAAAATCAGGCAACAGATAAAACTGGAAAAAGATGAAGATACTAAAAAGGCTGAAAGAAAGAAAGACAGGTCATTTACTAAATTTACAACCAACTTAAACTCCAGGAAATATAAAGGCTGTTCTTCCCCATCTCTCTTCACACACCATTACATTTTTATTTATTCATTCGGCTCACACTTTACTCCAAAGTGACACACTAATGAGTCTCAATCCAAGCCACAGCAGATCAAGTGTCACAACAATCAGTTCCACCTGACATCAGGCTCAGACAGCAGATACACTCTTTCAGATACCAACGCTTCATCTCTTTACAGATATAGTCATCACATTAAAAGTGAAAAATGTTGCACAACAGCCTGGCAGCTCTTGAGGCGTGTATCTGTGTCCTCCTCTGTGTCAGCCTGGTTAGAAAAAGGAAAGTAATGCATTTCTCCCGTCTCCCTGAGAGGGGTTAAGACTCAATCCACTCGCAGGACAAACAGTTCGGAGCTGCTCAGACTTCCAGCTCGACCATCTGCTGGATAAGATGGATAAAGAAAGTCTGATCCACCGACTTACACCTCTCAAAAGGCCTCCATCTGTGTCTCCCCCCGCAGGTTCGCCATATTATTACAGCTCGGCCTCCCGCACCGCTCCACCGTCTGCGGCCGCCTACGACCACCTCTAGTCCTCCCTTGCGTCCCCCCTCCTCCTCCTCCTCCACCAACTCCTCACTGCTGCATGGACGACCCTCAGCACTGATGATGGACCTGGTTCCACTTTCCATCAGCTGAACATGGACCAAGGCGTGAAAGTCAAAACTGGATGTGAACTCGAGACTCTGACGCTGATGAACCAGCAACACTTTTCTTTTTTTTTTGTTTTCTGACTTCCTTCCTCTAACGGTCTACTGCAACCACTCACGTTATTTATTTGTCATCACTGACGCCGTCGCCCAGGGTAACACTGACTCATGCACGTTTACACCCAGCCAACACTGAACGTCTCACATCAAGGTGCATATTTTTCAATACGTAGAGCTCTTTAAACTGCTGTTTTGGCCAAAGACTTTATTTCCCGCACATCTGCAACTTGACACTGACCCAGTGAAGACGGATATGCAACTTCTTTATACTGAACTATGCCTGCTTTTGTTTACAAATGCTTTTCTTTTCTTTTTGTTTTTTTTTTGTCCTATCATCACAAATTAATTCTTTTCTCTTGATCTGTGTCTGCTTGCAAGTTTAATTTCGTAGGCTTGTTTCCTCTGTAAATTCAGACTTTAAGAGCTTCCCTGTAGTGAAAAGACACTCAAAGGTGACCCGATAAATCACAAGTGCAAACAAAGTGACCCACACACGCCCTCCCCCCCTCGAAGACAATTCATGTGTTTGTCCAGCAATATGTACATATTGTAAATGATGAATTACTCACGGGGAAGTGATGCAATTTTTCTCAGAGAATGACTGATGAGGGGAAAAGGGGGACGTATTTGGCTACTAAAACCAACAACAAGGCTTGAAATACTTTTTGTTCTGCGTCAGATGAATTTAGTTTGTTGTCATGCTGATGTTCTGATGTTTGGTAAGAACTGTGACTATTTTTTCTTATACTGTTATTAATATTATTGCAGATGTAAATAATGAATTTCTAAAGAATTATTTTAATTAAAGCATGACAAATTTACTGCTGTTTCTGCTGCTGTCTTTATTAAATAGGTGGTTATGATTTCTGAAAGCCAACAATGAAGGAAGTATAATATTTTATATTCATAATAATTTTAATAAAAATGTAAACAATTAAATCCTGTATTAATTTAGATGTATAGGTGTATAATAGGGATGTAATAATTTGATATGTGCTATTAATGTTTTGTGTGTTGTCTCATAGGTTTCCTTTAAATATCTGCTATATTATTTATTATTATTATTATTATTATTATCATTATTATTATTATTTGTAGTGATAATCTGATATTTACACGCCAAAACTCAGCTGAAATGTTGCACGTTTTCTTGCAGCTCTCAGCATTTTTAAAAGGACGAAAGCAATGATCCCGAAAAACACGCGCATCTGTTTAATTCCTTTTTTTATTTTCTGCATCATGTAGTTTTATTTGCAATTATTCCGTCCCTCTTTGCGGCCTCATAATTGCGGCGCGTTAACGACGCCACGGTTCGTCGGTGCCGCGGCCCACCTGGTGCCGAGCGCGTGGGAAGGCGCGCGTGGATGATGGAGGGGCCACCTCGGGCGCGCGCTCGGGACGGTCGGCTTGTAGCTATGGTGATACCTGCGAGAGATAGTGACGCGTGATCAGGTGTGAGGTTATTTGTTTTTATGGTTAAAATAAAAAAATCACCACTGGGGTTAATAATAAATTATATAAAAAAATAAATAAAACTAATAAAACTGTGTTCACACCGTCAGAAATACATATGTGCACATAGATTTTATGATCAATTAGTTTAGTATAGAGGACAAATAATGTCAAAATAATGTCCATTTAACAGATGTGAGTTTCCAATCACACAATTTTCCTCAGCAGGAGTCGCCAACTTGTGAAATTGTAAATATATGATGTATTTATAGTAAACATCATATCTATCTAGCTATCTATCTATCTACACACACACACACACACACACATATATAACAATAAATGTAGATAATGTTTAAATAATGTAAAATATTTAAAAATATATAAAAAAATATATATTGTTAAGGTAAAAATGTGCAGAAATTTTAATATTTTCCTTATAACCAACGATTTAAAGTATTTATTTACTATCTGTGTGTACTCACATTTGCTCACTGGGTATCAATTTTGGATCTATTTTGTTTTTCAGTTTTTTGTATATTTTTGTTAAATCAGACTAAATGAAGAAACTTCAGGATTTCTAGCAGAAGGAAAAACAACAGTGCACTTGAACTTCAGTTTCAGCTTCGGTTTCTGATCCTCCTCTGCGGAGGTTTGGCCTCATTAGACCACTTCAACCTCTGCGGTGATTTTCAGTTCATGGACTCCAGTGTGGTTCGTGGCCTAATTCATCATTAAAGGAACCTCAAGCCTAATTATGTAACTCTGGAATCAGACTGTATGGAGGCTTTTGACTGCGGAGACACTTAAAGTCCTCAATATCAGTTCAATCAGAGCTCCATCATGAAGATCAGCCCTGACGTCTCTCTGTTTACAGTATGCACTCCTCTTTTCTCTCTGCCCCTCCGAGCCTACACTCTCCTCACATTTTGCCATTTTCCTGACTCACCTCTTTACACCCCTCTCTTGATGCCCCTGTCTTGCGGCCGTGCTACTGTCCACGCCGCGTATCGCCCTGTAAACTTTAAACAATAGCTGCACTTTATCCCATTGTTGTTCAAGTGGCATGGCCCACTCCAGACGGGCCATCAACTGACCGGACCCTCATTCTTTCCAGTTCCCTGCTCAGGCATGCAGAAACACACACATCCATATACACTCGTACGCATACAGAGGCGCTTTCAAGTCAGTGTGCTTCACGAAAGGTGGGGTGGGGGTGGGTGGGGTGGACATTTTCGCTGAACCCAGTTTCAAATTCCTGGGCCAGCTGATGGCCGGCAGAAGAGAAATAACAGCAGCAAACGTTAAACATTAACAGTCTCGCTGCCAGAAAACAAAACATTACACTGCTACACACAAGCCACAGCAGAAATAACTCCTCTCTGTCTCTCTCTGGGCCTATTAGCGAGGAGGTTTCGGGCCACAGTGCTTCTGGTCTGGTAATGAGCCCGGCAGCACAATACAGGCACCGGGCCGGAACAGCTGAGGGCAGACAAAGCTGGCAGGACGGGGCGACTGGGACTTACTACATTTAACACACAGCCATACTAACACTGTGTCTATCTGTGTGTGTGTGTTTGTGTGATATAACAGCATGAGTGTGTGTGTGTGTGTGGAGGAGAAGGCATGTGTCCCATTACCATTATGGGGACAAACTCAAAGACAGAATAGGGGGCCCTGGAGAAATTGCTGCCAAAAAGGCAGCAGAGGAGTGTGTGGCAATCAGTGGGATGACGGGTTGGGGTTGTCCTGGTCCAGTCATCTGGAAAGTTCTCCACTTATCTCCGGGCCCGAGACAGTGGCCAACCAATTCAGCCTGGCAAATAAGTATTATGTAGGCTGACAGAATTCGTCCGTCCAAATGAGCTGCAGAACACGCTGTTGTTTTAAACTGTGAATGGCAGCGCCGCTGTGTGGGCCCCCGCCCGGTTCAGGCCTTTTGTGGCCCTCCAGAGAGCCCAGATTGTGCGAGTGAACCCATCACCTTGTTCATTAGTTGTTTTTGGATGAAGTCCACCTGATTATTCTGAACCTTTTCTCTCTCGTCACTTTGAGCCATCCTCCTTTTCTCTGAATAGTCTGCAGCCTTTTCACAGCGTTCGCACAACTTCTCACTTATCACTTTGGCCTCACACACTCTCTTATGTACGGACGAAAAGCCACAAACACAAAGTACAGTTGGAGCTGAAGGGAATGCCATTAGTTTTACAGGTATTTTGGTCATAAAGCAAACAAAAACAACAAAGTATTCAACGCAGTTTAACCTCACAGCGGCATGACAATAAAGTTTAACACAAGTGCAACTTTGCAGCTTTTCATCACCATCCTCATGCATGCATATCATCTACTGTGTCAGAGTGACTTTATATACTGCATGTAAGATAAGACAAGATAAGATAATGTAAGATAAGATAAGATAAAATAAACTTTATTATTGCTGCACTGGGGAAATTTACTTGTCACAGCAGCTCAGTAGTAAAACAAATATGAAAAGAGTACAACAAATAGATATAGAAATATAGAAGACATTCATTACATAAATACATTATAAACATCCTGTGTGTTTTTTTTTCTTTGTACTCCACTGGTATGTGTGTAGTATTTTACACTATTTTTATTTTACATACTTGTGTTTTATCTGTTTTATTCAGCTTTTCATTTTATCTTTGTGCTGCTGCTGAATTTCCTCTCTGGGGATCAATAAAGGATTATCTTATTGTTTTTATGTCCGTGCTTCCTCTTCGCATGCTTCAATTAGTGTCTAATAATGCAGCACAGTGTTGCCTTTTGCCCATATTTCTATTAACATTCATTTCCCTTATATCATTGGAGCCTCTGTGCTGCATGTTTTGAATTTTACTTGACAGTGTAGTAAAATGGTGTCCTGGCTGATGTTTTTTTAATCAACATCAATATTCTCTTTTCTTTTTATAATTGTTGTTTGTGCTTAGAAATGATCTGAAAAACTTTGTAAAATTATGGGTTTTTTGGGGGGGTGTCCAGGGACTGCAGATGAAAAAAATAGCTTCTAGTTTGCACACACACAGCGAGGTGCAGATCAGAGTGAGCTCCAGTTCAAGTCGTCAGAATTAAACCTTAGACTCGCACAAAGTTTTGGGCTTTTCTTGCCTTCATCAGGGCAGTGCCTGAAGCCGTTTCCTGTTCCCTTATACACATTGATTTCAGATGTGATCAATATATCACCATAGATACCAAGTATACCACTCCTCTCCGCACCAACTATCACACAATCTCCTTATTGATAGTTCATACTTATTATACTAACAGAAAGATATATTTAAGGGAAACATCTTAATGAAAAATATCTGTAACCCAAAATCCAAAGTAATGCTTACCCCTTTTCAGCAATATTAAGAGTGAATGTGCACTTAAATAAACCAATAAACCAACAGACATACATGTTAGTTGCTGCTCAATGTTGTGTTGAGAATAAAATAATTAAAAGCTCAACATTATCAGAGTCAGTGGGATTCACCCTCCAGGGACCACGAATGACCAAAACAAAACACTTTGCCAATTCAGCCAGTAAATGTTGAGCATTTCACTGAGTAAGTGAAACATTTCAGTTTGATGAGAAGTCACAGGATCAAGAAACTCTTAAGAATTTATCTTCTGGGCACCTTCAGTGTTTGTACAACTTTTCATGCCAACCAGTCCTGAAGCTGTTGAGATATTTCAGCCTGAGCCTACATGGTCATCTCAAATGTCGATCCGAGAGACCAAAAAAAAAAGAAAAAAGGCCTCCGAACACCTGAGCGGACTTCAAATGACAACGCCTTCCTCGAATTTCAAGAAACTACCTTATCTCCTGTGTTTTTAACCCATAATGCAGCTGGAACAAATGTGCCAGTCAAACGGAGCGAAGTGGTCAAACAGAGGGTGTTTCTGTGAGGGAGCAGGCAGAGGGAGGAAACACAGGTGCCCTGTGTCCGACCAGCCTATTAAACAACACACAGGCCCCGAAGGCAGGAAGCTACTATTGACTGGAAGACATCAAGAAAAACGCACCTTTCAAAGCACACACAGTCAACACTACACACACACACGGAGGTGGATAAAATCAGCCAGGTATCGGGTACTGCCCCAAAGGGAGCAGGTTGACCTGTGGGGGCCCCCTGAGGGGGTGCACACAGCTGACAAACAGCTCATTCAACATCACACACATGTCCACGAAGCTCCATGTTTTATCCCTGAATTGCATCCTAAAGATGAAAGATTTTCAATCGGAGATGCAAATATTGATCGATCTGGACTGGACTGTGCAGGTGAAGCTGATTCCTGCCTCAGATAAGATGGAGCAGATAAGTTCACAAACATTCTTGTTGGGCTCTGCACGTCGGCCCGTGGGAGCACCGACTTTTAAGATCCCGTCCGCTGTGTTTGTCCTGCATCTTAAAAGCCACCGAGTCCGTGCCCGAGGAGTGTTGTCAGAGGCACGAGTGTGTGTGTGTGTGTGGAAATGGAGAGGGCAAAGAGAGGTCATGCGTTGAAATGCCCTTAAGCAAGGCACTTGCCGCGGCTCTCTCAATGAGAGGCTCCCTTTCCTGGAAAAAGCTGGCCTTTGTAAAAACAATATGTGATGAAATCTAAAGAGGGATTCATGTTTGGACTGGGTCTGATTGGCAAATAAAATGAAAATGTCTGGACACGAGAAAAGCAACTGTAATGAGTGTAGTCTGGGGGCGGAGGGAGGGCGTGAGAGGCAGGGATGTTTTTCTCCAGTGCCTCTCATTTCTTACAAATTGAGTTACAGCGATAAAAGAATATCACTTTTCGCAGAAAATTACACTCAGTTTTATAATATATTGTGTTTGCAGCACAGGAGTGGACGCTGGAGGAGAGAAAGTGCATAAGAGGGGGGTTGTTAGTTAATGTCTCGGCGAAAGAGGCGAGTGGAGTCTGAGTGGAAAAACAAAACCACCCTGAGAGGACCACAGAGAGCCTTCAAGGGCCCTGCACGGAGAAAATCACAAGAGCGGCAGTCAAGAGCGAAAAGAGGAGGAGGAGGAGGACACCAAGAGGGAGACAACAACACCAAAAAAAAATGTTTTTCCAATAGCCAGACTGGGAGAAATCAAGTGATGGAGCGGGTGGGAGATAAAGAGTACCAAGTAGAGCGTGTGAGGCGTCAGCAGCAGATGGAGGATGTGCGTCAGGAGGAGGATTGAGGGGCAGAAAAAAAAAAACTCCCGGGGATGAATGCGAGCGCTTACAGTATAGTTTATGTTTGCTGGCACCGTTCGCAGGAGTTTGTGGCCGATATTTACCGAGCATTTCAGAGCCATTGTGGATGTTGAGCAATGTTCAAAGTGACATTGTACACCAGAGGAGGGGAGGAGGAAGAGAAAAAAGAGAGGGAAAAGTGACCTTACATTTCAGGGTCTTTTTTTTTTCTTTTTTTTTTCAGGAGCCCATGCTGGACAAGCCCCCCTAATGATCACAACTTGAGCTCTTGCCTTTTTAATTACCCACCCAGGCCTGACTGAGTCGCACAAAGCTGGAGAATGGAGTGGCGCAGATGGGACAAAAACAGGCCAGCTCCTTGGGAAGGGTGCCCTCTGAACCCAGCAGCTAACGCAGCCCCTGCCGCTCCAGCTGCTCATTATTGTTGTTGGAGAGGAGGAGAGAGATGGCACTCCAGAAACAAGGCCACCACCGCCGCTGAAGTCATGGTCCACAGGCCATGTGAAAAGAGCCTCTTTTTTTTTTTTTTTTTGGGTGGAGAGCTCCTCCATAGCAACGCCACGCCACAAAACCTGCACCTTTAGCACAGATTAAACATTTCAGCTTGATCGGGAAAACAAGAGGCGCTAATGGCCGCCTCTTGCTGCAGCATTATTCGTCACAGGCCCGAGAGCATGTAGGTTAGCCGAGATGGCGTCGCCTTTCAGCGTGCCGGGCCGCCCCTCCCGCCTCCTCTAAAAGGTGCTTCGACGGCCCCGGGGCCCCGCTTTTCCCTGTCACTCATGCGGCCCATCAGTCAACCTCATCTGCAGAATCTGACTTTATCTTAATGAGCTGTTGTTATTCCTGTGAATGAATGGAGACTGCTCCCATTCAGGGGACAAGAAGTTGGGCATTATCACGTTAACTAAGCAGCACAGATGATCAGTCGGAGGATCCTGAGGTTCACCTAATGTCTCTCTCTCTCAAATGACCAACGAGGAGCTTCTGAACTGGATCCAGAGCCGTGATCCAGCTCGGAAGTTCAGACCCCCAAACTGGACGGTGCATCCCCGTTTGTATTGTCTGTGCTCTTCATTGCATTTCCTATTGTCACATCACATTCCTGTGTGAGGAATGTGTGTGTGTGTGTTTGTAGGTGAGGTGGGGTTGAGGGGGGGCTTGATTCCAGACATCCTGCTCTTATTGTTGACCGCCCCAGGTCGACCGCTGCTCAACATGTCAGGCTGAAAGAGAACAAAATGGGGCCCGTGCCACTGAGAGCGATCACACACACAAACCCGCAAACACTAACACACACACACACAGGTTTGCTCCACTTTCTGTTGGTTTCTTGTAGTTTATCATTACAGATTTAAATATGCAGCATTTAAACATCTTTATCATACTTAACATAATTTGAATAAACAGTTTTCCAGATAACTGCATCTTCAGTTTAGTTTTGCTCTCTCTTTGCTCTCTTTTTATGGTCCCATCTCAACCCTCAAAGATGGTGGACAGCAGGAATATTAAACCGATTGTGGGTCTACTTAGTCGGTATGTATTTGAGGGACTCTGCACCCCAAAGGGGGACTCTGAACCCCAGACAGGTGGATCCACACGGTCATCATGCTGAGCAGAAAGGTGCTTGTTAAGGAACAGAAATCGGTGGATCTTCCTCCATCCAGCTTATGATTCACTCAGCTCAGTATGGTGCACAATCATGAAGAGCTGACATACAAACCAGCTAGACCCACATCATGCTAAATAGAGGAAATATATCGATCTTAGTTCAGCGCCACAATGCTCATTAAATGACGCTCAACATGAAGTAAAGTCCTACAGAATCAAAGAATTAACCCTGGACTATGAAGGGTGGAAAGTTTTAACCAGCAGGCCAGTTTTTAAATGTACCAAGTGAGACACGTCATAGTGTGGTGATGGAGGCTTTCAACCCAAAATATACACACACACACACACAAGTACTTCAGTCTTTTATATATATGTATATTGTTTGTTTTGTTTTCCTTTTTTGTCATTTTGTTTTTCCATTTTCTTCTACTGTTGGTTAATATTTTTTTTCTGTGTTTTCTGTTATTTATTATGTGAAAATTATAAAAAAAATTCTAAAGGTCCGTTATATAAGTCACACACCTTTTTTATCAATGTTTTTACACTGTTGGGACGTTCATAATAAGGCTAGATATAGATTACAGATAACAGATTATATAGATAATAGATCTATTTAATAATAGATAATAGATTGAAAGTTTTTAGGTGAAGAATGCAACAAAAGCAGGCTTCATGTTAGAAAGGTTAAAAAATTAAAAGAAATGTATCTTACTTTGCCTTCATTAAATGTGCGAGACTTTCTCCAGCAGATGTTTATTATTAACATATCATATTATTATACTTATGCTGCATTTCTTAATGTTACAGTTCACTTTGTTTTAACAGGAGAAATGTCTGTATCTGACATCACAGCTCACAAAAAACCTGTAACCTGTGGAGAAACTATTTAAGTCTCTGCTATTTTACGTATCTGAATTACAGGACCTTAAACCAAAAAGTGCTAACTTCTTTAAACAGTCTCACCTGAACTGAACGATAAAAAGGAGTAAGGTTTCATTTTTCTTCAATAGGGATAAAAAATACACAACATTTAGATTATGAATCCTTCATTTGAACAAAATATGGAACAGTGACATAAAAAATAAATCAACATTTTATACACAATATGAAAAATGATAAAAAGTGCAAATATCGTCTTTAAAAAACAAGTTTTAAACTAAGAGACAGCACAGTCTGTCCCGTTCACTCCAACATGTGCAGTGCTACAGCACCCTCTAGTGGTTGAAGTCACGTTTCTGCCCCAAGTAAAATAATGAAGGCAAATTTGAGTATGACGACAGAGCAAAGTTAACACAACAGCACTAAATAAATTAGGTCCTCACCTTTTAAGTCACTCAACAAATGAATCAGGCCCCCTCCCCTCCATCCTGACAGACAGAGTTTGGGAATCCCTGAGGTTAATTTCTATAAAAGTGCACGGGATAAAACTACAGAAAAACTCTAAAACAAAACAATAAACTTGCTGAGACAGATTTCATATATGACTTTGGTGTTTCTCTGCTCAGTCCTTCCACAAAGTAAAATAATTAAGTCCTGTCAGCTCACAGCAGAGATGTCAAAATCTGCGTTTTCAAACCCTCTCAGGCCTCTTTATTCAATCGAGGGATGATGGTCTTGCGATAAGTCCGTCTCTCTGAGATGTTGCGTTTGACTTTTATCACTGTTGGAGGGGGCATCTCCAGCTCCAGAGAGGGGCTGGAGTAAGACTTTTTGAGCCCGCCGTCCTCCTCGTCCTCCCCGACTGAGTCCGCACACACGCCCTTATCAAACTGGCTCAGGTCTGTGATGTTCAACGTGCCTTCGCCCGTCTTCTTCACATTTTTCCAGGCCTCCAACATCCGGATGTAGATCTCATAGCGGCACATCTGCAGGGTGTGGACAAGATAAACAGGGTCACTTGTGTGTCTTTTTACACTTGTGTACGCAGACGTTCACTCACAACACCTGGATTACCTCGTGCTGCAGGTACTCTGCTCTTACACGATGTTCCTCCAGCTCCTTGGCTCTGGCTTTTTTACCCTCAGGGAGGTTTTGCTGCAGGTACGACAGGTCCGCCTTGAAGGACTCCAGCATTCCTGCATGAGACTGCAGCTGACGCTCCTGCACAGGGAGGCACATTTCATGAAAATCACTGTATGCAAATCCAACTTAAGAAAAAAACAGGCCTCTGTCTCCAGCTGAGGTGAAGCACTACAGATGTGTATCAGGTGATTTACTTCTGTGCTCTATCAGCTGTTATCAAAGTTGCAATAAAAAAAAAAAAAACTTCCTTAATTTCAGATTACGTAGGAACAAACAGGTAAAAACATACCGGCCTATTTTAAAGTGAGACAGAGTCACATGCTGTCCCAGTTAAGCTTAAGTTATGTAGTTTCACTTTAATAAGACAAAATGAATTGTTCAAAATGACGTGATGGATTTATTAGTTGTTCCTAATATTAGAGAGAAACAACAATGAAACAATTGATTTTTTTATTAATCCAAAAAGCTGCACATGTATATTATATATCACATGTTTCATATGGATAATGTAAGTTCAGTGAGTTTTGCACCATGAGCAACAAGAGCAGTTTATATTCATGGTGGCTTGGTTTATAAATGTCACTCAGAGGTAGATAGTAAAGATGGGACCAATAGATTCTCAAGGGAATTTAATCTGTGACATTTTAATTAACCTGCAACTGGGCTGCAACACCAAGACAAATATAGAAATATAAATTCACATATAAAAATACTTTTACTGAAAATAACTACTCTGTCACTAAGAAAGAGAAGAAGGAGTGTGTACGGTACCAGGGTTTGTGCAGACTGCGAGGCAGGGAGGATCGGCCTGCAAAACCTCCTCTGAGAGCCGACGGCGGCGGGGAACGGAGGCGAGGAGTGAAGAGCCGAGACCAGGTTGATGCGGCTGATCCATGAGTTCATCTCCACTTTGGACCTGAGAGGAAAAACAAACGGAGCTCAGATGACGAAAGGCACACACACTCACACACGTGGACACACTCACACACTCCTGATGCGCCGCGACTTACGAGGCCTGGAAGAGGAAAACCCTCCAGTCCGCCGTCTGCAAACGGAAGACGTGCGGCTTCTTGGTGTAGTCGGCCGCCTGCTCGGCCAGAGAGTGATGTACGCTCACCACCTCCTCGTTAGTTGGCTGCTCCTTCCTGTAATCATTCTGACACACACAAAGAGAGAGACTATGGTTTTTATCACCATAAAATACACTCAGTTCTGTTGGTATTATTAGTTATTTTAAGTTACCGACCTTCTGTAAGTAAAGGACCATTCCTCTCAGCACTCCGTAGAAAGTCTTCCAGCCTCTCTTTCCCCAAGGAGCTGCCACACAGAAAAATTCAGCAGGTTAATGAAGATCAGACAGCAGAAATATCATAATATCATAAACACTTCTCAGAAGCCCAACCATATATTATTAGCCATGAGCAGGGGAAAACAAAGGAAGGGGGATAGGTAGGTATTTATGTGCAAAAAACTGTAAATATTTGTATCTGTCTTTTCTGCACAGCTTGCTATTAGACATATATTCAAAATTATTAGTTGAAATTTTTTGCAATCTCTTAATTTCTTTAACTGACACGCGTGCTACAGTAGGTCTTACGAGATAACAACGCCCACTTGTGTTTACACTATCATATTTTTATTTAGTTTACTAATATCAGCACAATACAGATTAACATGATAATATATTTTAAAAATGTAATATATAATTTTTTTAAAATAAAGGTTCCTTATGTAAGTAATGTAAGTGTAAGTAAAACAAATGTAAGATCCAATAATGAGTAAAATAATATAAAAGATAAATAAAAATAATTTAAAAAGAAATAAATGCAAAATGAAAAAACTAATTTAAAACCATTTAAAACCACTAATTTAAATGAAGCATTAATCTGACTGCCACATTCTAACTTTGACGCTCCTGGGGTAAATACGAGTGATGTCAAATATCTTTCATTTTCCATAATAAATGTTACCGCTTTGAAATAAAAATCTGGATAAAATCAAAACTGTTTTAGGATGATACATCTGCCCTTATTTTAACAGCCCTGGTTCACCACAAATCTTCAATTTCAGACACCGCAGCATCAGAAATCCTCGGTTTACCCTCAGTTGTGATGATGCTCAACAAACTGCTCAAAACCACAGTCCAAATTTCATCTGACATAGTAGATTTTTTAATGCGATATTAACCAAATCACAGATTGTGTCCTTAAATGTCGACCATCGTCTCACTCACTGCGTTTGCCGTCGATGTCTGCGTGGAGCTTCCTCTGCAGGAACCCCTCTTTGACCACAGAGGCCGTTTTGTCATGAGGAACGTCTTGGAAGGGGTTGGCTTTCGAACGCAGTGGCGCGTCATCAGCTGCATCTTCGTCCACCAACACGGAGCTCTTCAACTCTTCCTCGTCACTTCAATGCACAACAGCAGATTATCAAGTTTGAGATTACAGCTGTGAAGAATAAGATTCAATGAAGGATGTTTCATACAAGTATTTATACAAGTCCACTTACACGGCCCACTCCAACGCTTCGCTCTTTATGGAGTTGTAAAGACTCTGTAATGGTTGACCCAAAGTAAAAAGGTTAAAAAACTTTAAACAACATTTGGATTTGCTTTCTGAAAAAAAAATGAGTGACTGTATTACTTTCAAGAGATCCTTGTGGAAGTTTTCTCCCTCGTTCATCCCGTCCAGGTTGGACACAAACTTAGAGGACGACATGGATTTTCCCACATTCTGTTGACACACAAAACATGTGATTGACTAAAACAGCTCACGGAGATAATCTGATAACACAGCGGCATGTCAGAGCCATGAACGCTTCCCACCTGTCCATGCAAGTCAGTGTTGAGAAGCATCAAAGCACAAGTGAGAGCCAGCACAGCCCCTGAGGTTGGAAAAAAAAAGAGGGAAAATGACGCATGCATCTGTCATGAGAGCTCGGTGTAGTGTCTTGGAGTAAACCACGACCGAGGCTCACCTGAGGAGGAGAAGGAGTCCGGGTTGCACTGGTGGAAGCGGCAGGCGAACTGCTGCAGCACCCGCTCCCTCTCCTGGGTCTCTCCGATCAGCACCACCACTTTCAGGAAGGATCTTTAAAGAGAGAGAGAGAGAACGAAACAGGAAGGGAAAAAAATGACAGACATTTTTACGAGCATTGTTTTGTAATAGATAGATAGATAGTCAGTGCATGCGGTCCAAAGTGTTTTCAGTGTTTTCTGCAAAGCTCACCTCAGGGCATGATCGAGAGTTTGCCCGGTGAAGTCAAAGAATTTGAGGTATTCTTCTCCGACAGCCCGACTGAAGTCATTACTAAAAAGAGAAAAAAATCAGATTCTGCATCAGTGTTTTCATCAGTTTACTTCTCAGTCATTATATAGTCCATTTTATATTAATCTGAGGATGTTTTCTGGGTGACTACAGAAAGGAAATAAAGTACCGCAATATCAACATCTAACTCAATAACTTGATATTAATAGTGGGACAATGTCTTATTGCTGCTGTGACATTTAATCTAAACCGGAGGCAAAGGAGGAAGATGTGGTCTGGATTAAAAAAAAACAACAAAAAAAACATGTTGTGACTGGTTGACATGTTGTGCACATAGCACTCATAAAATACGTGTTCATTTCACTCAGCTGAACTGTAACATGTGACCAGGAAAAGATTATATCTTATGTAAATCTAAACATTATGAAAACCAAAAGCCCATGACCCTTGCGACCACAGACAAAAGAAAGCTTTTTAACCTTGTGTTGAGTTAGAAATGTGATGCTGCTCTTCCATAAAGTTAGAGGATTAGCAACAAACAAATAATCAGAATAAATAAATCAGGAAGCTTGTCTGGAAAAATAACTCTGCCATTGAGTTGCATTATGGGAAGTATCCTGTCACATATTAAATGCCATTTAACTCAAAGGCAAATGTCTTTAGTTACAGAGTTGAGAACTGATTATCTTAATGTGACTGACTGGCAGATTCAGAAATATTCTGAAGTAGAACAAGTTGTGTAAGCTCTGCGGTCTGGTCACATTTTCCGTTTTACTGTACAGACTGAAATGATGGAAAATTAAATGGCTCAACAGAACCCTGAAACGCTGTGGTGCACAGATGATCAAAAATTTAAAAAAAAAAAAAAATTCAGTTTGCAAACTTCTCTCAAAAGCCTGCAGATGAAGGCAAGATGGATAATTTAGGTAAACAATGAAGATCTGACAATTTGACTGTGAAAGTTGGATCCTTATTATTTGGGCTTTTTTATTGTTTATTCTGGCTTATTAGAATTTATGATGTCTTGGAAGTTGGACATTGTTCATTCCTTAACGTTTTATCAGTATAAAATACCTCATATCCACCTCTCTTGTCTGAAAACCTTCTGCAGCTCTACTGGTGAGCTGTGTTTTAAGCTGCAGTGCTCACAACACCCCTCAGCTATAAGGAAAGGAAGGTATAAATACATAAAATATGTACTTACTCTTTGTCTAAGTGCTTCACAACGTCCACACGCTGGATCCCGTCTAACTTATACAGACGCTCAGCGAGGCGGCAGGCCATGTTTCTGTCCACCTCACCTCCGTTCATGTGAGGCACTGCTGCCTCAGAGGGTTTGGGTTGCTTTCCATTTACAACAACCGTTTGCACAGTCCCGCACTCGCCGCCCCCTACTTCAGCCTGTTGTGATGCTGTGATCTGTTTGTCCACCTGATTCAGCTTGGCTTCTGCTGTCTGCTGTGCGACCTCCGTCTGCTCTGTCATTTCGGGCTCATCCGTCTTCTCCGGTTGCACGAGCTGGTCGGAGAGTGCCGGCTGAGACGAGCCGATCGTTTGCGGTGACTGCTCATCCTGCTCCGACGGCTCCATCTGTTCTCGCCCCTCCACCACTTCGAGGTCTTCAGCTTCGGCACAAACTGTCTGCTCTGACTGAGTGGACTCCTCCTCTGGCTGGTCTGCATTTTCAGGCTGGGTGGACTCCTCTATCGTTTCCATCTGCGGCGACTGTTCCAGATGTTGCGACTGTCCCAACTGGTCGGAGTCTTCGGAGTGTGGCTCTTCTGCTTGGACCTCCTCAGGCTCTTCAGTCATCTCAAGCTGCTCAGGCTCAGAGCGCTCTGACATCTCTACATCTGGCAAAGTCATTTGGTCACAGTCTTGATGCTGCGAACAGCTCGTCTCCTCTGTTTTTTCAGTCTGTTCTGGTACCTCTTGTGAGTTTTCGGTCCTCTCCGCATCATCTGCCGCCTGCGTTGAAGGTTCTTCATTGTCGTGCACAGCCTCCGACTGTTCAGGGTCCACGCTCTCGTCTACATCTTCACACATTTCTGGCTCTTCAGTCTGACCTATGGGATCTTCATGTAACCGTTCTAGTTTATCTAAGTCCTCTTCAGCCTCTGAGTACTGCCCTTCCTCTGACAGCTCAGACTCTTGCAGATCACTTAGCTTATCTGGGGTTAAGGCTGGTCCAGTATCTTCAGTTTGTGGTGGTTCTGCAGTAAACTCCCTACAAAGTGCAAATGAAACAAGCATTATAGCTGATGTCGCAATGGCACGTACTGCTGTGAACTGATTAAAATAACTAAAAGATTTGCTGTTAACACACACTTCCTGTTCCCCTTTCTTAAGTCATGATACTCACACATCACTCAGACAACTGACAATTCTGGACACATTTGTCACACTCCCCTCCTCTTCTTCTACCGCACTCCCTTCTTCGCTCTCGTCACTTGTTGAAGTTTGCTCTCCCTCCCAGTCTCCCTCTCCGGTCAGCAGAACGCCGGGCTCCTCCTGTTCCTCTCCTAGGTTTAAATCGACAAAGCTCTCCGCCTCGTCCTCTGACCCTTCAATCTCCTCAAGAGAATCGATTAAGTCCACTGTTTCAAGGGGATCTGAGGTCCCTGATTGTTCCTCCTCTTCTTCTGTGTCTGTCACTGGTGGGATTTCTGAAAGATTTTAATTTTTTTAGAAGAAGAGGAAGGTGAACATCACAGTTTTGAAAGTTAAACCAGAACTCATTTCTAATAAAACAATGAGCGAGACACAAGCATTAGCTCAAGCTCAAACAAGTCTCAAACTGAGCAACAAGACAAAAAACACTTGCCATTTTACAATTAATTGGCGGTGTTGGTATGAGTGATACATACCACTTTCTAACAGCCCCGGTGTACAGTCTTCCTTTTCCTGTGTCGACGGCTCTTGCACATCTGCAGCATCACATGGCTGGAAATTGCAACACAGGCCACCGGTCATGAACATGAGCTGTGCGGCAAAAGCTTGTGATTGCCGGTATTTTCACTCTGAGCCTCATCTGACCAACATTATGTCCACTCACTTCATCTCACCCCCGCTCGACTCACTACAATAACCCAAACACGAGTCTCCACAGAGATGAAAAAACTGAGGCGGCAAGCCCACAGTCGAGTCATTGCTCAGCAAGGGAGGGGTTAATGACACAGGAAACTATATCTGACAGTTTGAATTTACATAGAAAAAACTAAAATGAAAATTCTAAATAATTGCAGCATGACAACCTCACACCTCCTTTTTGTGTCTCGCCACAAACAGTACGTACCTCAAAACCGTTTCCTGTCCACTCTAGATTCAAGTCTAGAAGCTGTGAATCAAACCCGTCTTCTTCCTCCCCGTCCTCCCGTGAGAAAAGCTCAGCATTAATGTCTCGGCAAAGCGACGGGGAAGTGGTGCCTGGGCTCGGCACACCGTCAGAGTCTGGTTCATTGGCCAAGCCGCTGTCAGTCATGAGTGAGGGCGTCTCTGTGGAGAGGTCGGGCATATCCCACTGCACTGTGGCACAGGACAGAGAA
Source organism: Scortum barcoo (assembly GCA_023238725.1). Lineage (NCBI taxonomy): Eukaryota > Metazoa > Chordata > Actinopteri > Centrarchiformes > Terapontidae > Scortum > Scortum barcoo. Next base: position 17,635,052 of record CM041545.1, read on the forward strand.
GCACTGGTCACGGAGGTCATGGGACACACCTGCCATATTATCGGCTCCCACTGCTCTGCCTCCTCAGGTGTATCTCGTCCAGCCTTCAGGGAGACGCTGGGCTGATCTGCCCCCTGTGCCTGGTTGGTCTGTACCTCCATCTCGTCCCACACAATAACCTGCTGCTCTCCATTGACATACCGGTGGTCTATAGAGGTCAATGAGCCTTGCTGAGGCGGCTGGAGGGATGAATCTGAACAATGTGGCGGAGAGGAGCACACGTTTTCCTCCTCCATTAGCATGTATCTCAGTCAGTTCCGTTGCTTGGGCGTTTGTGGGTTTTGGTAAAAGACGCTGTAGTTGTGAACGAGGTCTTGCTACAAAATGTCCTCCTCTGCCAGTCGAATCATTTTACAAGATCCCATAATGGCTCCATTGACAGATCTGTGACAATAGAAGAAAAAACACATTAATGTTCAAAAATATTTGACCTCCCTTCTGAAGCAACGTGAGAAACTCTTCCCTTCAAATTTGTAGCAACGAATGTAAAACTGTTCTGTTAAACTGATTCTTCATGAGCTATGTGAATGCAACACTTGAAAAAACTTTGATCATCTGATAGCTTACAGACAAAAAAGCCATTCATAAGACTCTGCTATATTTGGTTGTAGTGTAATAGTGCTGTCTTAACTGAGCTGTATCATTTTTTCTATTCATATGCAAGCATGAGTAAATTTAATTAAAAAAAACTTCACACACTCACCACTCATATGTCAACATAATCCAGCTTGGAGAAGGTTTATTTCTATTTTTCTTTTAGCATGTGCTCCTCTTTGTCTACTTTTTTAACCCTGATAGCGGGCGCTGCAGATGTGCAGCTGCATTAAGAGTTTTGGTAAAATGTCACAAAAGCACGCTCGTACTTCCTGACCACAGAGGCAGACAAATCAGCCGAGCGAGTGAGCGAGCGAGAGGAGACAGGAGGGGAGAAAGTGAGGTGGAGGTGCGCAGCGTGGATTATTGAGGGAGAGGCGGAGGGTGGGGCTGAGGGGGGTCGTTTCTGGCGAGCAGTTTAACAGCCTGCCGCGTCCTGCGTGTTTTATCGTTTTATCAGCAAGCTGCACTGTGAGTTCAGGCAGGGGATAAAACCATGAAAGAGTCCAAATGTTGTCAACACAAAACCAAGGGCATCTCTCTGAACTACACCGAGGCCAGAAACAGAACATCGTGTTTGTGAACGAGGGATGAAAGCTCTTCAAAACATCACACCTCATCTCTTACCTTTTTCTGCCTACCTTTTCTCACCTTCATTTATTTCTCCCCCTCTCTCTGTCACGCTATTCTTTTTTTTTTCTATCTTAATTTTTCTTATTCACGTCAGGCAACCAACATCCGGGACAGACCTTGACCACATTTCCTGTGTGGGTGCTCACTTCTCAGTTCCTGTCAGGGTGCAACAAGTGCTACAGTATATGAACGAGAGACAGCAAGCATTAACAAAGAGGATCCTCTGGAAATGAATCATACTGTGCTTGAAACTGATAATATGGTGATACTAACACTTAAAAACATACAATACAATACTTTATAAAGCAGTATAGTCTCTCTCGAGGTTCATCAGTGAGAATCTAACTGTTTAATTAACTGAATTGTAAAGGTATTAATATTAAACGGTATTAATTGCAATCTCTCGCTGCACTGATCTGTTAAAATATTGAGTGTTTCACATGATAACACAGGCAATCCTAAGTGTGTGTTGTTATCCTAGGCTGCATTGTGTTGATGATAAAAACTGTAGAGGAAATGCTCAGTTAACAGAGAGACGCACCTTTTTCACCCTCATTAAAGAGAACATGAGAATAAATGAGGTTATAAGGAGCCAAATGTAATATTCCCTATAGAAACTGCTGTCTGCCCTGAGTGAAGAAAGAAAGGAGAAGTTGCTTACAATGAATGGAAAGTTGACACAGCACTTCAAAGGCTTGCGAGAAAGGCTAGCACAATACTAAAGGAGAAGTACAAATATATTTTTAAAAAAACATACCAGAAAGGATAAAATAAAGAGGAACACAGGCACAGTAGGTAAATCGAAAGCTGTGAAATTATTTATAAATGTCTGTATTTATAATAATAATCTGCCTAAAGAGGTTAAACACTGCCTAGTAAGTCTTTCATGACCTCCAGTGAACATGATCAATTAGAACATTTTTAAACCTCAAAAAAAGAGGAGCATGACTTACCCCCTCCAGGCTCTTTAGAGCAACATCATATGATCATCCAGCTTGTGAGGTTTTAAGTCTTGTGGGAGGGAAGACACACCACTGTGTTATACTAGGTTTATACCGATGTCAAAGAGCTCTGCCTTTCACAAACACACACATTCACCCACACACACTGGCACACAAGCATACAAATAACCCTCAGCTGAGTCTGTCTGAGCCTGCTGCGCACAACAAACAAGCCTCACATCCGCTCTCTTTAAGCTGAGCTGACTTTTAGTCTGTGGTGTCGCATGTAGATGCATGCATGTCTCAGGTCTTAGTCCATCCCGCGTCCTCCTCTCTCTTCTCCGTGCCTCCTGTCCATTTTGCATAGATCACGATCAGACTTCCCTCTCTCCTCCCGTTTGTCTCCCAGCAGATGTGGCTGACTTTAGAGCACAGATAAAACAGCAACAAAGAGGAAGATAAGGCACATTGCGATTGGCAGATGACTCAGGAACTCAGAGATACCTGAGAGGCCTCTAAACGCCCACGCCCACTAAACCCTGAAGGCATGCAAGTGCACACATACAGGTCAGGTGAAGGGTGTGACTGCAGTGTTGCGGGGAGCATGTGGTCAAACCAGAAGGTATACAGATTCAATGTGCACAAGTCATTCACTGCAATGGAATTAGTTGTGCTTCTTTCTATTGGTTGGATCTTGCTGGGTGTCTGCCTGTGGGCAGAAAAGCCTGTTTAGCACAGACAGAAAAACAACTAAACAGACTGCATGCATATTTTTAGGGACATTTTCCGGCTTTTATTTGTCTGAATTATCTCCTGAGTGACACATTTGCCTTTACTTAACCCTTTCAGGTCACCCATCAGTACCATATGTCAAAGTGAAAAGGTCTTATAGGTTATGCTGTGCTGAAATTGCCCAAGACTCCTAATGGTTAACTGTTTAAGCACTCTAAGACAAAAGAGAATTGGTTCATAAATAAATAAAACTAAAAGGTGCATTAATGATTGTATGGCATTTGCATGTATTAGCATAATTAGCTTATTCACAAGATTACAATTAGCATTATTGACCCTCTTATTAAACAGGAGCCAGTGGTGAAATGTAACTGTAAATGTAACTACTGTATATCTATTTTTACTTTAACCCTGAATACTAACTACTTATTTTGGCCAATGCCAGCAGCTCATATTTAGCAAAGGTATAATTAGCGGGCCAGGTAGCATTTCTGTTAACATTATGCTAAGCTAGCCTAGCATTCCTCTGGCTATGTTGGCAATTACGTTAAAATTATGCTAAGATAACCTAGCATTCTTTTAGCAAACTTATCATTTCTGTTAAAAAAATGCTAAGGTAGCCTATCATGCTAAAACCACCTAGCATTCTTCTAACTAATTAGCATTTCCATTAAAATTTTGCCAAACTAGCCTAGCATTCGCCTAACTATGTCATAGTGTATTAACCAACTGCCACATTAATAAGTAATAATAATCTGTTTTAACTAAATTAACTCCTCACTTATTTATTATGTCAGTTATTAGTTATTCTTTACTTACAACGTTTTTTTTTTTTTTACATGATTTGCATTATAAGCATAAATAGATTTTCTCTTGCTAGCCTAGCTAAGTCATTAGCAATGGTTAGCATTGGGACAACTGTTTTAAAATATTAGCTTTACCTAGCGTTTATGTGAGCGTCCTTGATGTTGTTTATTCGTAGTATTACTGGTAGTGATCTTGTTTTAGATGTAGTTTTTTTATTTATTCTTGTTATTTAAACATCATCTACCACCGGGATTATTCGCATTAATGATAGTAATGGTCGGCTGGTCCGGCGCTTCCCCTCCACGCCGGCGGGGCCGCTGCAGGCCTGAAGGCCGTCAGAGCGGATGGTTCGCCGGGCAGAACCTGCATCCCTCTCCGCCGTCACTCTCCAGCGACCGTGTTTGCTTTGTTTGTTCCGCACACGGCAGCAGCAGCAGCCGCGTACACCCACTTTCCCCCCCGGTGCTTTAAACCACCCGGTGTCTGGATGTTTCCAACATGGCCACTTCGAGCGATCTGAAAATCTTCCTGGAGTCCTCCCTGAATGAGATCTTCAAAGCGACAGTGAGCGACATCCTGGACTCGGTGGACCGGACCCTGAGCGAGTACCAGGGCACGATACAGAGGATCGAGTCCGAAAACGAGGGCCTGAAGCGGCTGCTGTTTGCACACAAGAGCCCGGAGTGTGCAGCCGGAGGTAGGGTGGTGTAGTCCGGGTAAATCATGGAGGGTGGACAGAGTGGCTCCATGCAAACACTGACCTTTTGTTTAAGTATCCTCCGCAACGTCAGCAAATTGTACCTGTTTGATTTTTTTTACATGCATATAAACAAAAGGGAGCAATGCAACACTTTAAGAAGCAGCTTTCTGCAGACAGACACAAACAATGCAGGTTTTCTGCACAACAAGGCGTGCAGATGTGTAAGGATGGAGAGAAGTATAAGGATCATTGTTTAATACTACAGTATGACACTGTAGTACAGTAATGTCATTATCATAACATTTTTTTAAAAATAATCTACAGTGCACAGGATTATTTTTCCTTTATATATTGCATTATCTCCAACTTAAACATTATCTAACTAACTTAATTATGACTAACCTGTTTAATACTTAATACTTGTTACTTCATAGTTGTTTACATCCCTGTTTATATTGTTTACATCCCTGTTTGTATATATTTGTGGCTACCATTTATACCTCCATTTTAACACTTCTGCACACGGTATTATATTTTTATTTATTCATTCTAGTGTATGCTTTTATATTTTATTTTAGTGTTTTGTACATTCTCTTACATACTGTTTTCTTTTTCTATATCTTGAACTTACTAAGTAACTTTACTTACTTAACCTACCTGATTTTCTTTTGATATTTTATTGAGCATTGTTGAAGGGAGCCTGTGACTTTAAGAATTTCATTGCCATGGCCTGCTCCATGTAATTGTTGTGTACATGACAAATAGTCTTGAACCTTCAGGAATTTATAAATAGCTCAGATGAAACCATGAGGACCATATTACATAAAGTCTGAGCTGTACAAACTGCACCCAATATGTGTGTGAAGTCCCATCAAAGTTAAATATAAAGTTCATATGTTTACATGCATGGAATGAAACACCACTGTCTTCGTGTTATAACAGGTATTATTTTGATAATGTCCTAGACAGTTTCTTTTTTTACATATTGCATAATATGATTGCTGATGTCCCCTTGTATCAAATACAATCAGCGTATTTAGTTCAGCCTTAATAATACACATATTGTGTTTTGTTTAGAATAAGAACTCAACACAGCATCTGTAAGCATCCTCTGGTTAAAACTGCTCTAATCAATGAGAATCAGATTTACTGCCAAGCAGGTTTCACATGTAAGGAATATGACTTTGTATTTTAGTGCATAACAAATCATAAATAGAAAATATAAAAAAAGATTGCAAGTACTGCAAGTCAAGAAAATAAAAAATTGACAATAAGATATGAAAAATATTTGAGTATCAAAATAAAACTGTACATATTCATAATCTGGTTTATTGCCTAGGTTTCCATGTGCAAGGAATTTGTCTTGGTAGGTTGGTGATATGTTGCCCTGACAATGTCAATCAGTTCTGTTTTAGTTTTAAATTGTCAGGTATGTATGACTCACAGTCTGTGCTATTTGTTTATTATTTTGTCCTTGATTTTGTTTACAGATATTCACGAAGATGCCACTGAAAAGTTTCCTGTCAGCTCCACTCAGGGCACGTTCAAGATGTCCATACGCAGCAGTGACAAGAAGAGCATCAGGAGAAAGCAGAAAGGCAAGATGAGGGAGAGCTTGTCATCTCCCTCCTTTCCACTGCAGATTAATCATGTGGTAGAAAGGCCGTCTGTGAACACAGCAGAGGCCGGCGTGTCCACCCAAAACTTGATATCTGTTAAGACAGAGCCCGGTCTGGATGAAAGTGGAGCAATTGACCTCTCCCAGCCGTCATCCCTTCTCAATCTGACAATGAGGCCAATAAAAAATGAGAGCGCGGAGGTCAGTTTTGACAGCCATGACTCGTACGCACCTCTGCCGCCATCTACAGGCCTCAAACAAGACTCGAGAGGCAGCGATGGTGGCAGCGAAGTTAAAGTCACCATTGTTTCAGACAGTTACGTGCAGGACAGACAGTTTATAAAGACGGAGGAGGAGGAGCAGAATGGGGTGTTGCAGTATGGTGACAGTGACTGTTTCTCTAAGCAGGACTTGAAGCAGTCATTGGGATATTACCACGAATCAGAAATAAATCCAGAGGGAGCGAGCAGACGGGACACAGACACAGATGGAGTAATACATGAGGAGAATGCTTCGCCCGCCACTCCTGCAGATGAGTTTTTGGATGTTCGTGACAACTTTTTACGCTGTCCTACCTGTCCCAAAACGTTTAGTCGTGCAACCTCACTCAACATCCACATCAAGACTCACAGCGGCGAGAAGGCCCACAGCTGCAGCTACTGCGGCAAACGCTTTGGCCGGGCCGATCTACTCAAATCCCACAAGCGTACACACACAGGAGAAAGACCCTACAGCTGCAATATCTGCAGTAAAACGTACGCCCATCCCAGTCAGCTCAGGATACACAAACGTGTCCACACTGGAGAGAAGCCGTATTCCTGCTCACACTGCGGGAAGCGCTTCAATGAGCACAACCAGCTCAAAGTCCACCTGCGGACTCACACCGGCGAGAGGCCTTACAGCTGCCAGGAGTGTGGCAAAACCTTCAGCAACGCAGGCAACCTGCGCATACACGAGAGGATCCACACCGGTGAGAAGCCGTACTGCTGCGCTCAGTGTGGAAAAGAAAAGGTTCAATGGCTTGGGCGACCTAAAAACGCACTACAGGATCCACACCGGAGAGAGGCCCTACAGCTGTGAGCTGTGCAAAAAGACCTTCAGCCAGGCGGGCCACCTGACCATACACATGAGGATGCACACGGGAGAGAGACCGTACAGCTGCAACGAGTGTGGCAAAAAGTTCACGGTGGCCAGCAGCCTAAAACTGCACCAGAGGACTCACACGGGGGAGAAGGAGTACAGCTGCTCGTACTGCAGCAAGAGCTTCAGCAGGTCCGGCCACCTGAAGAGACACGAACTGGTCCACACCAAAGAGAAGGTCTTCCTCTGCAGCCAGTGTGGAAAGACCTACACCGACCAGTCTTCCCTTAAAAAACACCTGAAGATGCACGCAGCAAAGGAGCAGAAGGCCCAGAGCGAGGGGAGCACCAGCGAGGCGGAAACAAACTCAAACCGACCTCCAGCTGCTGAGACACTTTCAGACACTGACAGAAACTAGAAGCAGACTCTTGGAGATGAGTGATACAGAAACTGAGTATGAGTGCTGTGTGTGATTTTTCAAAAAATAATCTCAAAACTAATAGTCAATTACTACCTTTTTTCAGAGCTTTGAAAAGCAGAGAAGTTACGTTACTGAAGTTCTACTTTCTGCTTTAACGCTGTTGAAGGTTGAAAACTCTAGAAAAAGCTCTTAGTGGGACCTTAAGTTTAGAGAGTTTTTTTTCAAGGATCAAGAATGAAGTTTCACACTCAGAAGTGTATGTGATGTCTGTGGTACAGTGCAATACACTGTTGTCTAACTTTTGCTGTAGTAGGTCCAAATATTTAGCAATACCGAATGATCGATTGTTTGTTTTATTTGGATTGATAATATATTAATATTCCTCTTATAGTCTCTCTCTCTCTCACGACACAGTGTAAAGAGTTACTGAAAGACTGAAAATGGGACTCTAAACGAAGACTTGTTCGTTTAAACTTGCTGTATGTCACCACACTGTCTGTGGGGTGTTTCTGAAACGCTTTAAAGGAAAGATTGTTGAACGCAGCGTCTGTCAGATTGACACTGAATTTCAGCTCCGGCTTTCTGTTTTTTAGTGCTGCCCTCGACCTTTGACCTCCCTGTGGAGATCCACATTTCCCAGTGGGGGTTAGTAGAAAATAACAATATAATTGTTGTAGAATTAAAACGCCTCTACACGTTTATACACTTTGTAGTAGCTGGAGGCTTAGAGATGTGTGCTGCTCCAGTGATTAAAGATCATTAATATATTGCTGTATATAGCTTTAACTATACAGTCAGCAGTCTGATCCGTTCAACTGACAAGAATGTATTCGTGTAATAATGTTACGGAAAATATTTGTTACTGCAAATATTCAGTATCGATTGACCAACATTTATGGAAGTTCATTTCTGCCAATGAGATGATTAAAAAATATCCACTAAATTGTTATAATGAGGAACTTTCTCAAAATGATGACTGTCTTAATCTCAAAATAACAATTTAGTATCTCAAAAATAATGAGAAGCAAACATTATTTTGAAAATGTTTCTTCTTGTTATGACCTATAGGATCTTTTTTTTTCATCACTTTGGCAGAAATGGGCCCCCATAAGCATTTGATAGTAAATTAATAATTGTTTTGTAAGCCATGCTGATCAAAGAATGTCGAGCTTCTAGAGGTTTTAGGTTGTGAATTATGTACAACTGACACACAGGAGTAAAATGTCATGTTTATGATGATAGGGCTACTGTTTGTTGTGGCAACTGGTTGATATACCTGCACAGCAATGTATATTAAACTGAGTGTTTGCTACTAGGAATTGATTGTGACTTACTTTTTTTGTGATTTGTGTCTAAATTAAAGAGAAAAAATTAACCAAAATACACATTTGTCTTATTTTATTTTAAATAAAAAGGCAATCTGCAAGAAAAAAATCTGTTTAGTAACACAAAAAGTACATTCACATATATTCTTTGAGGTCTTTTTTTAATCTAATAAACCAGAAAAGCAAATACAGCACAAATATGTGTGTGTGGATAATGCAGTGGTTCCCCACCTTTCTTCCTGGAGCAAAAAGTAGATAAAACTGAGCTTAATTACATCAGTCAAACATCAAATGTTTAAGCACTGTTATCACTCTTAGATTACTGTTTGTTTATTGAAGTGTTATTTCACTGATTAGTCTATAATGACTACTGACTAGCTGGCCCTTCTGAAAGTAGAAGTGCTTGATGATTAGATTTATAAGAAAGACACTTTAAAAGGATAAACATTTTCATACATTCCTCTGTTGGTATCTACCAAACCATGCAGATCGATTGGGTTGTGTGTGCACTGGTTTTGACTGACACTCCGCCCGGTACAATAGAGGTGAATAGTATTTCATACATGGTGTTTAAAACATTGAAAAATTACAGCTAAATAATTTTCCTAATTACTCTGAACAATCCACATGGGGATTATTTCTTCATTAGAAAGAATTTCAACAATGTTTTAAATGTTTTAAGTGGCACAAACAACCTGTCAGTTGTTTTTCCAGTTAATCAGTAACTGTTTAGTCTGAACAATTTAAAATTGTTTAATTTAAAAAAATAAGTGACATTTTCAAATTGATAATCTTGTCTGAAAACCAAAAATATATATTTTACTAACATATAAGAGAAGACACGGTTTGTTATAGTCACATTTTAAAAGCTGGAATTTGCAAAGTTTTTGCATTTTATGGTTAAAATATGACCAAATAAATTTATAAATTTTATAATTTATAAAATAAATAAATTTATGCCGATACTTTTGTACTTTTACTTGTAACGGAGTATTTCCACACTGGTATTGCTAGTTTTACTTAAGTTAGTAATCTGATCTTCCACCGAACTCAATACCAGAAAGTAAATTGTCTCTCAAAATGTTGAATTATTGCATTTAAAAGCACAGATTATTTGTTTAAAAAAATCTATTAATATACACAATATACTATTAATTATTAATTAAACTGGTAAGAACTGTCATCTTTGCTGTCATCTTTCTGGAACCCTGACCTCAGGTTGGGAACCACTGCACAACACAGAATCAGCATTTTCAACATCAGCATCAAGCAAGAGGATCATTTATTCTACAGTATTTCACAGCAGGACATTCATATGAAAAAGTTTCCAAGAAAAAAACAAACAAACACAGATCCCTATTCGGTCGTGGGGGTGGTGCTCTGGCAGCAGTTGAGGCTCCACGGCAGCTTTTCCTTGGACAGATAGAGCATGGGTTGAATGCTGCTGCTGAAGTCCATCAGGCCGAACGCGACGTAGTGAATGTAGCAGTGAAACACGTCAGGAGAGAAGTAGTCCTGGAAGGGGAAGAGGGCAACGGGCGGGAAGTAGTTGAACACTATGATGGCCAGGATGATGAGGACCATCTTGAAGGCTCTCTTCTTCACAGGGTGCATCTCGTCTCTGCCCGGCCCGGACTGCCGCAGCGCCCACAGAATCGCGATGTTGCAGAAGACCATGAAGGCGAACGCCGCGAGGATCATCCCCGTGAAGACCTTCTCGAAGTTGACGATGTTGCCCACGCACTTGGCGGCGGGCGTAGGCCAGAGTGATCACCCAGACCACGAAGGCCAGGACCGCCCGGTGCCGGCGGTCCTTGAGCTCGGTGAAGGTGATGGGGTGGACCACGGCCATGTAGCGGTCCAGGCAGATGCAGGAGAGCAGGAGAGGCGAGGAGTCTTTAATCCCGTAGAAGAAGCGCAGGACATACCAGGTGCTGCTGGTGGTGAGGAAGACTATGTTGGCCAGCTCCAGGGGAGGGATGAGACAGAAGAGTACGTCTAAAACCGCCAGATTTTGGATGAAGATGTCCGAGGTGGAGGAGTCGCCCTTGTTCTTGTTGATGAGCCACAGCACCATGAGGTTGGCCGGGATGCCCAGGAACATGTTGACGAACTGCAGCCCGAGGTACCAAATGATGACAGCAGGCATGTCTTTGCAACCCTCATACACCGTCTTCTCGCTGTCAGTGAAGTTGAAGGGTCTCTGAGAGATGAAGAGCAGGGAGGAGTTGATGTATAAAACCTCCATGACAGCCGGATCAGTCGTCAGAGGAGATCAGCCAGAGGAACAAAGATCTGAACAAGAAATCAGAAAAAAACAAAGGTTGTCACAAGAGGTTCGGGGCTGATGTGTTTTAAAACCTTTTATGGTGTCAGGATGGCAGACAAAAATGCTGCACACCAGATGTCTTGCAAAAAAGACACATCTAAGGCACAATCCTGAGGGTAAAAAAGATCTTTTATATTGCATGGTCGTATTAGTTGTACAATATTAAAGGATTTTTGGATGAAACCTTTATTTCTTGTTTGTATTTGCCGGGATCTTTCACTCCAAATGCATCTTTGTTTGTTGAGTGTGACCTCATTTATAATCTAGTATTTATAAAGAAAAGACACGCAGTTTGTTTCTTCAAATCTTTGTGCTGTAAACTTGCTGCTTCAGCCAAACTTTTTTAGTATCGTAAGACTTTTTGCACTTGTTCGTGTCAACCCTCCAATACTGTGATAACAAATGTGATGGACTGCGGGACTTCATAAGGTCCTACTCATAAAAGTAATCTGTCTAAGGCAGCAGTTCCCAATCTGGGGTTGCAATATAAATCTAACAAGTCAAAAAATGTTTAAGCAGCTTTTTGCTTTATGTTTTGATCAAAAGTTTTCACACATATATGTGTGTTTGTGTAAAAAATGTGATTGCATCTAAGAACGTATTTTGTTCCATCACGTTATAAATACATACGCCTACATACAGCCTCCATATAGACACATCGCTGTGTAATAACTACTATAAATACCTGTGGGGCTTTTCCAACTAAAGGTGTGGTTGACAACTACATAACATCCAACAACAAGGCAACAGGAAACATATGAACCGTTTACTATGAGAGAAGGAAGTAAGTTTAACTACCTCATGACAAGTTATTCAAATGATAACGGAGAATACAAATTTATTGCCAGGATAAATATAAGATAAATAAAATGTGATAATTCTAAGGGCGTCACAGGGTGGTCAAAGAGATAACAAAGTCTAAAAAATGTGTATTCTTTTTCTCTACTTTCAGCACAAAATGTTAAAATGAAACCTCAGAAGAATAAACCACTAAGGTCATAACATTTTTTGGAGAACCACCGGTTCCATATTAAGTATAACATAGCACGTTTAATATGTGTGATGTTGAAAGATCTCTATCTGTCTCTATCTGTCTCTATCTGTTGCATGTGTGATTAAGTTGAACTTGTGCTGTGATGCAACTGGTGTTCTTTTTGGTTTCTTAGCATGTATGTTTGAAACATGTCTATGAAATGTGTCTCTATATACAATGTTGATATTTGACTGAAAATCATCTGTGACTGTGGTTATTGTGATATAATGATGGACTTTAGACCTCAAACTGTGTTACTTGGATGTTTTAAAGTAAACTCGACAGTTCAAATAAACAGGTTCTGCGTGTTTGAAAGTTCAGGTGAGATACTGAATATAAGGACTAATTACTGAATATTGTTCCATAAAATTTGCAGTGACAGAGGAAGAACTTTTTGCTCTTACAGTGTACATCCATCACACCTTTGATACTCTCTTAAAAGCAGAAGTGCTGCATTCAAAACCTAGCTTAAGTAAAAATAAAAAAGTAGTCACATTAAAATGCCGTCAAAGTGCAAACAGTTAAAATACTCATAATGCAGAGCGACCTGTTTCAGAATAAAAGAACCATTGAATAATAATAAATAACTTGATTGATGCATTAATGTATAATGTAATATCATTAGTGTTGCATCAGGTAAAGGTGGAGCAAATTTCAACCACTTCATATACTGCAGGGTAGTTTAATCCATGATAATAAAAAACTCATTTATAGTATTTTTAGTAACTGTCCACCAGTGGAAATATGTGTATTAGCGCTGAACTGAAAGTGAGCTATGATGTGATAAACTCACATCTTTATTTATTTTAGAGAATGCAAAAAAAAAAAAAAACAATAAAAATACAAAAAAAAATACAAAAAAGCACAAGATATGCTCCGTTATAACAAGTCATAGAGAAAAATCCTGATTTTAATAGCTGATGCACTGGATCAAAAACACATGATAAATTCAAACTGAAACTTAATGTTGTAGTCTGCAAAAAAAAGTGTTTTCACTCGTATAGTACTTGAACTTGAGAAAACATATTACAATATAATGACTCCTTTTCTAAAACACAATACACAATCTGTTGAAAAGATAACTCGTGCATATGTCATATTAATTTTGTCTCTGTGTAGTACTGATGGTAAGTGAAGCCTCTTACCTTTAAGTGGTGCTCTGTCGTCTAATGAGCTGATCCCCTGAGCTGGCCCTAAACTGACATTGTCATTGTCGCTCTGACTCTAAAGACCTGTTCCACTTTGTGCGTCTGTGTAGAGGCTTGTGTGCCACAACGCAATGTGACATCATGTCCACAGTGGCTTTATGAAAGGGCAGAATTATTTGCAAGTGTTCCTACATGTTTCCACCGTGGCAACAAGCAGCAGATCCCACTATCTCTGTATCTATGGGTGACATGTAAATAGAAAACTGGCTGTAAAAAGAGATGTGTTTCCTGCAGGACACACTATCTAATGAAGTCTGCTGTGCCAGAATATTGCTACCATAAAAGACACTCCAACAGGGCTGCAGATCTCCCAAGGCATGTATGTAAAATTGCAGTGTTGATATTTGAATTTAGAGACCAGGAGCTACTATTGTAGGCCAGAATGACACTCACCTGTCAACAGAGTCCTGCAGCGCCTTCCAAAAGTGTCCCCGCTCTCCACTTAATCCCTGCGATTCCCTCCTGCGCCTGTCACAGTGTGAGCGAATCCCGAGCCCTCGCCTCAAAATGCAATGGGAAACATCTTTTGGAAGATGACCCAACACTTCAGGGATTCTGCTCAGGTTTGATCATCCAATCACAGCGTTCAGACGAGGGTGTGGAGGCTGAGGATCTCCCTCTGGACGCCACAGTGTACATCCATCACACCTTTGAAACTAACAAATTAAAAAATCATAAAGCAGCAATCAACACTTGAATGACATTTAAAAAGAGTGACTTGGGTGGGTGATGGGGGGGGGGGCAGGGGGGGAGCAAAAGTAATTGAATATGAACCGGGTCTTGTGTGGAGGGTGTGTTGTGGCAAGCCATCATCCGTTCACAACGATTGGCAGTGATGCAACAAACCGATGGAGCCTGACGGAAAATCGGCAGTAAACAACTGATGCAACAGTCCAGAAAATCACTTCTGATTCAATTCAGTGTAACAGTGTGTAATATGTTACGTGAGGCTGACATGTTTCAAGGTGTGACGCCGAATCAATGTTAACACAGTCAATATATTATACTCCATTAACCTGTTACAGTAAAGGCCTTATGATTGATCTCTTCTTCATCAGTGTGCTGCAGGTTACACTGCAGTTCTGGCGTAATAGTGTGTTGCTCTGCGTGTGTGTTTGAACTCTCGACTCTGTTGAAACTCGACCCCAGGTCAGTTTGCCTTTGTGTCTCTGAAGTTGTTTGTACTGGTGTCAGATTCACAGGAGATGTGCCTCCTCCTGTGACAAGGTAGGAGATTGTCATGGGTTTGTTAAATTCTGCATCGGAGCATCAGCGTTTGTGACCCGGAGGCCTGAAGCTGCCACGTACTCGACCAAAAACCAGGCTCTCAAACAGCTGTGAGATGCAAAAATAATCTCGTGTGTGCACATCTTAAACTTTCCCACCACAAGCAAATAATAAACAAGACACATTTTAGAGTGAAGGGGTGCTATAAAAATACCAAATTACATGTTAAATTTGAAAAAGCTGGAAAACATGCATGAAGCAGAACCGGTGTTATGTGATATGCAAGAAATTTATTGATGAAAAATCATTACATTTGTAGGATAAAAGTAATATTCATAGTTTTCAGCTGCTACCGTCCATGATTCACTGCACCAACAGCTGAGATAATCACATGTGAGGGCGAAGCTGCATTAATTACATCAGATCATCCTCACTATCTAATTTATGGAAATCATAACAGCACTAAGCAGGTCTTTTGACTTAACTCCAAAGGGACACGTTATGTATCAGCCGTGCACTCAGGCTATGTGAAGAAAAAATAAGAATGTGCTGAAAGTCCTGATGTGGTGGAAGGAAAGTTACTTTATCACGTTTAAAAAGGGACATGTGTGACAGCAAAAATGTAAAGCTTGTAGAATAAAATGTGGAAGCAGAAAATGAGAAGTAAAACCTCAGAAAGAAGTTTATGGTTATGATCTATTTTCGCCATAAGAACAGATATCAGAAGTTATGTGTCATCTGTTCAAAAAGCTGAATGTCCTTTCTGTTGGTATCTTATTCACAAAATGAACCATAAAGTGGTTTAAAGGATAATATGAAAGGACAGGAAATATGACATTTCAAAATGTACAGATTGAAAATTATATGGGCTCATTTCTGCAACATATACACGAGAAGTGATTTGTTTAAAAAGGGATTAAAAATCACCTTTTATCCTTAATTAAACAAGGTGTATATACTTAGAGCGGCATTAAGGTGACATCAAAGAAACCACAGGACCACAGTCAGCATCGTTTGGTCGTATTTATTATTTTACCTCTGTAGTTTCAGTACTCTTGATAGAAAGCTGAAGGGAAAAAAAAAAAAAAAAAAGAGTTTCACTCACACATAATGTAGTTCAAGCAGCAAGAAACATACAATCAAACAAGTGGGAAAAAGACGTCAATATGTGAAGTGCAGTCATCCCAGCAGTACCATACAGATCCATTATAAAACTACAATGTTTTTATTTCTCTACCGCCACCCACTACACTAAATATTTCTGTAAACTTGCAAATGGCTGAATGTTTTTACACTTTTAGTCTAAAGCCATCGTGGTAAAAAGAGGGACTCTCATGAGGACACAATGTGCATCCATGCTAACGTTTAATCTCCAGGTTAACAAATCTCTTCAGAAGATAAATACTTTCAAAATGAAAATATGTGACCCATGCAGAGAATCCACTGTAAAGACATACAGGGGATGTAGCACTGGATAGCCAAAGTGATTTTTTTATTTTTGTTTGTTTCTGATACGACATCAGAAGGTCTCCCTCACAGTCACTGTCTACCGTGTTCATCCTCCTCATCGCTCGTCTACGTGCAAACTTCTCTCAAAGTCTCTGCCTCTACGTCCTAATGGCTCGCAGGCTGTCCTCGTATCTCTTTTTTTATTTCTCACTTCTAAAAAACATCAAACATCTCAACACTCATGAACGGTCTCGACATTAAAACATGCTACTAAAGTACAAAAAAAAACTCTTCTTCTCAGTAACTCCCGTCTGTCAGTGTTTGAAATTAAACACTCTAAAAACCCAGAAAACCGATGTCAGGTAAACATATCATTTTTCAATTACATTGAACGGAGGGAAAGATGAAATGTGGGAAAAGTGTATCTTATTATCATTTAGGTCAAAGTACCGATCTTAAAAGATTTATACAAAACTGTAAACTGATAGGTCACACAGCAAGCAGATGCAGCTGATGATTTGCTTTCATAATAAACTGGATGAATATGGCATTTCATTCCAACAGAAACTTTCCGTAACCTTATTGTATAATTCATTTTTGGCCCACTGAGTTAAGTTTTTTTTCCGCTGCCTGTGCAGCCGAGCAGCAGAAGTAAAAAGTCTCTTGGGAGTGGGAGTGGAGGTCTTGCAGATGCTTTAATCCTGCAAGGAGTGTAGTGCCGGGATCTCATGAGACCCGCCTGGTTTCTGGAAAAGCCTTCCAGTCTTTTCAGCTTAGTCGCTGTGTTTTTGTGCAGGAAATGTGAAGACAGCGAGTAAAAAGAGGGTCCGCTCTCTCGTGTCAGGTATTCCTCGGAGTGCTCACGTGTGGGTAGTGTGTAAACTGGTTTGGGGTGGAGTGGTCAGGGTGCTGCTGAGGGTGTTTCACGGCTAAAAGGTGCGTCACTGCTACAGGAGTGAGTAAACAACAGTCCAGCTTCAGTCTTTGAGCAGCGTCGGGGTGCAACCGAGACTTTGTGGTGACTTTGTGGTGTTTGGTGGAGTGCAACTGTCCTCAGATGAAGGTGGAGTCCATGGTGCTGGTGTCTTGCGCGCTGCGGGCTCGGGCCTCGAAAAGCTGTTTTATCAAGGCCGACTTCTCCTGCTCCAGCTGGGCGATCCGCTCGCTCCTCTCCGTCACCTCCTGAGTGAGAAGAAGGTAAACAAATGAAGCGACGCCCATCCTCCAACAGGAATGATTGGTAGCTGTCGGTGACTTTTATCTACTGGCTGAGTGTCAAACCTGTGTGAGAAGTCGGTTCTGGTCCTTCAGTCTCTGGATGGCCTGTGGATGAGCTGGACCCGGCAGCTGGGAGTTAGCAGAGAGCGCTGATGTCTGAGTGGCGTTGGAAGGAAATGACTGCTGGGGAACAAAGAGGGGCCAGTGTTAGAGGGGAAGCCAGCACCAGATATACTTTTACAGAAGAAGGGTATTAAGAAATGTAATCATGAAGATTCATCATTTAAATATCTAACATTTCCAGCATCCAACAACCTGCTGTGTCTATTTTAGGTCAACCAGCAATCATTATCGGCAGATAGATAATCAATAAAGCTTTATCAGTAGTCTCTATAAAATCAGATGACGCAAAACATGCAAGATAATGTTTCTGAAATGGTTTCACCGGTCTGTCTGTTCTATCAGGTGTCTAAAAAAGACAATCAATTAGCAATTTGTATTTCTTAATTTTAATACCTAATATACAATATTGTTAAGAGTAGTTAAATAAATCTACACAATAAACAGAAGGCTTTAATTATTAGTTATGCAGGGAATTAAAATTTTGACCTGAAGATGAAGCCGACTGGCATCCCTTAAATCAGTGTTTCTCAAATAGTGGGTGCGCGAGAGGCGGTAATGCCGCTCCACCACCTCAACCCAGTAGAAGTACACAGTAAAAAGTACAGAAGTACAAAGTAAATGCAAATGTTCTGCACTTTTCATCCCTTCTGATAAGCTAAAATATAAGCAATGTTGTTACAAATTTTGCACAAAAAAAAAAAAAAATGTTAAAAAGTCATATACAGTGGTGCCTTGACTTACGAGTTTAATTCGTTCCGTGACAGGAGCTCATAACGCTCATAATTACTCGTATGTCAAATCAATTTTCCCCATTGAAATGAATTGAAATGCCATTAATCCGTTCCGGACCCCCCAAAAACACTGCAATTTTTTTGTTACCATGTTTTTAAATAAGTAAAATGTACTTATAAATAAAGAATATTGTATATATAATTATAAATATATATAAATAAATTATAATATATAGAAATATAATATAATTTATTTCTTTAATTCAATGCACATCATCCGCTTCTTCTTCTCAGCACTGTCCTTCGCACTCACTTTCTTCGGACCCATGGTTGGAAAAACGAAGTTTTGCAAAATAACTGAAAGCACAAATGCAACACAACACTGCTGCTTCCACTGCGAGCTGAGCGCTTAAAGTGAACGAGTGAGACTCGGGATGCTCACTGTATGGCGTTCACTGCACCAACTAACGGTGGGATATCTGAAGCTTGACTCGTAACTCCAGTTTTAGCTCTCAACTCAAAGCAAAGAATTGGCAGAGAGACGGCTCGTATCTCGAAAAACTCGTTAGTTGGGACACTTACACTCATGGTCAAGTCAAGGTACCACTGTACCTTTTTAAAAAGGAATAAACTGATGAAGCTGACAAGTGACCAATGTTTACAGTTTAAAAAAAGTTTTATAAAAACGCACATCCCAGTGAATCATTTGTACTTTTTTCTCTGTTTTGAGAATCACAGACTGAGCAGTCTTGTTTAAATGTTGGAAATTGAGTTAAGAAATTGAACTTTGTTTGTACAGATAAATAAATAAATATTATCAGGTTCTCAATAATATTTCATTGTCTGTCCCCTAGGGGGGGCATGACAGAAAATAATTGAGAACCACTGCCTTAAATCATGATGTAAGTACAGCTGAAAGTCAACACGTATTACATGATCCTCTCCAATTATCTATAAGAAAACTTTGAATCAGCCATCTTATGGAACATTTAACATAATCACATGAACTGTGATGCAAATGCTGTTAATCTTTGGTGAGGTTTTTGTGATTCTCATAATATCTGTCAGGGTTTCATGTGGAGTCCATATTGATCCAATCTGATCACACTCCTTTTAAACTTCAGCAAAGGGCGGTCAACTCTCCAAACGTCTCCAACGTTCGATTTAATTAAAACAATGTACAGTTCTGGTTTGTGCTGTTAATCCATTCAGTGGCTATTTGAACCTGAGCCACTCACTTATATTTACATTATAATTAGATCTTCTTTACATATTTGGAGACACTGAGAAATACTTGAATAGTCTTACTAGAAACACATAACAGTGTAAAAATCCAGCTGACGGTCAACACTCACCATCCCAGTGCAGGTAATCAGGTCATTAAGGCAGCGGTTGACTTCTTGCAGTTTGGGTATTAAAACATTCATGCGACTCTGACTGGCTTCTGTGAAGAAATCCTGAGAGGTGGGAACATAAAAAGACAGTAAGAACAAAATTCAGAAGAGAAGTAAAATGTCAACATCATAACGAGGAAGGACGATGACTTAACAAACCAAGGCTTTGGTGAATTTACTTTACTTAAAGCAGTAAAGGAGGTGTTTGAGAAAGTTAAACGATAAATGAACACGAGAATTTAGTTTTGGTGTGATTAAAGTAACTTTATATATTAAAATCAATTCTTTTCAGTCTTTTGTTTCAATCAAACGATAACGTTAACAAATACTGTTAAATTATTAATACTTACATATTCTTGTGTAATCACCATGACAGATTACTGATCATGGTGTAGGAAGAAATACCTTCTTCTGTGACAAGCTATAGATGAAACTGTGTTTTTGTTTTTTTCTTCTTTATTTGGGAAAGCTTTGAATCTGAATTATATATGTGTTGGAAATATCCTCTCATCATGAGATATTGTCAATATTTTATCCATTATAGGTTTGTAACCAATACTATTTTTCCTCATCAATTAATCTGACAGTCATTTTGAGGTCTAAAAAAAAAAAAAAAAAAAAAGAAGAAGAAGCAGAAATCAGAGAATTTGAACACTTTTTCTTTATATAATTACTCAAAATGGGTAATTGATTATCAAAATAGCTGGCAATGAATTCAAAAGTTGGCAACTAATAAATTAATTCTTGCAGATGTAATCCATCAAGAAACAAAATACAGTAAATCCCAACAGGTTGCATCTCTGATTCTCTCTGAGATTTCTGTGGTATTTGAACGGACCGTGCAGTGGGAGCTCTGGCCGACCTGCCGCTGTCTCTCTGTGACATTGTGGATTTGGCCCTGGTACCAGTCGCGGGCCCGCTCCACCACCTCCAGGCCCGCCAGCAGGGAGTCCTTCTCCTGCTCCAGCTCCTTCATTTGCTTCAACTGTGCCAAGTTATAAAGAGGAAGGTGGGAAAAGGGAGGAGGGTGGGGGGAAAAAAAGGGGGTGGGAATGGAAAAAATGTGATTGAGAGCAAGCAAAAACAAAAACCTGCCCGGAGTCACATGGAGACTCTGTGAAAAGAAAACATCTCGCCGTCATATTTCCAATGCCATCACCGAGGGAGCATCCAGATCGCTGTCAAGATTAAATCTGATGATTGATTTTGAGCCGCCGCCAGACAAACTTGCGTCTTTTTACGAGAGGGCATCTGCGGCAGCTACCTCTTTTGTGCCGGCGGAGACAATGGCGCCATACCAATTGTGCCGGACTTGCTCCCATCCTGAACAATGTTTAGAGGAGCAATCAGTCCAGCGCCGTGGCAACCGCGCAGCAACCTAAGAATGGGGTAAACATCCACTTCAACTACGGCTGCCCCCAATGTGTGTGTGTGAAAGAGAAAGAGGGAGGTGTGTGTGTGTGCAGCTCGGCAAGGCTGCATTAAGTTGTGCTGACCAGGCTGTCCATGCGGCACACTGCTACAGTCCAGGCCTCATTGCTGGCATTCAGCCACCTGGTGTGTCATCTTTCTATCCAGCCACCGCTCCACCCCCCCCCTCCACCGTGAGGCTCAGTGCATTCCACTCATCATCGCTCATTGGTGCTGTTTAAAACACAGCCATACACAGGGGTGACATGCTGTGAGAGTAAACTAAAAGAGGACAAGAGATTTAAGAGTCTAAGCCTTAGTGAGAGCACAAACACACAGTGGAGGAGAGGAAGGGGAGAACGAAGTGTGACCCAGAGTCAGGCCACCTGTGGTCCCTCTGTTTAAAAGAAGAGGAGGAAACACAGAAGAGCTGCAAGTGGTTGTGGAAAAATCTGTGCATGTATGTTTGTGTGCCGGGTGAATGAGCAGGCATGAATACACACAACAGCGCACATACAATAACGCCCATCGCACGAGCTGCTGGGCCAAAAAACACAAAGAAGAACCTTTCAAACTGCACCTACAAAAACACCGTGAACCGTGAACCTTGAAGCTCTGCGGTACAAGAGCAGGGCTGAGGCAACGCAAGAGAAACAAGGACGGTTCACGAACTATTTACACAGCCGACTGTTTCTTTTTCTGAGCAGTTTAATTATAAAGTCAATAAAATGTCCAAATGTTCAATAAAAGTCCAGTGTTAAAACTGTTTGTTTTGAATTGTTTAACCGGCAGGATAAAACATCTCAGCTTTATGTTGACACGAGAAAGAAAGAAATCCGCACATTTTTTTAAAAAACTAGAACAAGAAAATGTTTGGCATTTTTGTTTGATCAGTGACTTGAAAACTTAAGTCAATCTACCAATCGACTCCTTTCAGCACTTTGCAAAACCTGAAGCTCTACAACACCACAGCAGGTTGGAGCTAAGACCCAAAGTCCTCAAAAGAAGAGAAGGTGTATTTTCATGAATGATCCGTCAGTTTCTTTACTTTCTCACTCAATGAAATGTTAGAAAAATGTTAGAAATGTTTCTTGTTTTGTCTGACAAACAGTTCATAACTCAAAGATGCTCAGAAAACAGAAAAAAAAAATTCAATCCTCTCATTTGACAGACTGTAACCACCAAATATTTGGCATTTCTGCTTGATAAACAACTTGAAACACATTGTTGATTAAGTTCTGGCAGTCTAAAACTACATTTAACTGACACCTTCTCATGACACTTGTTCAAACCCTAAAACTCAACAATACAGAAGCAGGTTACAGCCAACAAAAAAGGTCACTAAAACTAGTACAAATAAATATCTTGTTCGAGAGGCAAACTCGATCCCCAGCTGCTGAACTTTTCATCTCCTCATTTGGTTTCAACTGTGACAATTAAATATCAAGCCAACCGGATGCATCTTTAGATCCTGAAATACTCCTCACAAATCCACCTTAAAGACAAATTCCTCTCCGACCGTCTTTCCTTCTCTCCCCCTCGTCCTACTCACCCAGAGGAAAAAGTGCAGGGCCTTGCTGCTGTAGAGGCTGCTGCTGAGGGGGATGAAGACCGTGGTGTAGGCGGCCCACACAGCCGTCCAGGCTGGGCCGGGCCGGCCAAGCGAGTCCTCTACTTCTACCAGGCCCCTGGGCCCAACCCGGCCAACTACCATCAGGGCAGCGGTGGGCCAAGTCGGCCTGGGTGGGAGGGCCGCGGGGAAGAGGGGGTGGGAAAGGAGGAAGGAGGAGGAGGAGGAGAGGGGCAGGGAGAGAGGGAGGGAGGGAGAAGGAGGGGAGTCGGTCAGTCAGCCAGCCTCTACAGACACAGAGGCCAACGGGGGGAAAAAGAGACGGAGACGGCAACACAAACGGGAGAGAAAGAAGGAGAGGAGGCGAGCCGGAGAGAAATGGTGAGTTAGGGGGAAGAGACAGAGAGTGAGGGGAGGCATGAGCTCCGGACTGGAGGGTGGGAGGGGCAGAGTGAGGGGGAGGCAGCGGGCCTGGGGGTGGGAGGAGTATGTGGGGGCCAATGGAAAGTGAAATGGAGGAGAGCCTGTCCTGGAAATCCTTTTTTTCTTTCTAACATTTTCCTGGAAGGTTCTCTCTTCAACTATATTAAATTATAATTTTATGACATGCACCTCAGGCGTCAGTTTAATTTACTACCCTCTTAAGCTCATTAAGGACAAAAATGTCCACTTCCAAAAAACTGCTATAAAAACTTGAACAGATTCATATTTTTTCTGCTTTTTTCTGCATAAATCTCTCAAACAACTTCAGCCTGGCTCAAAACTACCAAACATTCAATCATTTTGAGGATTTTAACCCCTTAAATGCCAGTTTGACATGATTACATGATGTCCACTTCCAAAAACTATAAAACTATAAACTATAAAAATAGTACAGATTAATCTTTTTTCTGCTTTTTTGAGTCAAGTCTTTTGATCAACTTCAGTCCTGATCAAATATGTAATAATTATCAGGATTTTAACCATTTAAATGCCAGATTGATTACATGATAATATCTTTTTATGGAAAAAACACACAAAAATTATTGAATTATTGAATAATTGAAGTGCAGTAAGAGAAGGAGCCGTGTTTTTATTTACTTGAAAGAGTGCATGTATGGCTGTGTATGACAGCAGACTAAAGTACCTTTATCAGACATTACAAGTTCTACAATAAGGTCAAGCTAAGGTCAATTTGTCTACATCAAAGACACATGAAACAGCAGATACACACACACACACACACACTCGTAAAATAGCAGACAAAATTCAATAACACAAGCAAGAAGCAAGAAAATGTCTGATTTTAGTGGTGAACACTAAAAACAACAAATTTTACTATTTTTCTCTTAAATAAAACCCCAACATTACAGATTATATTTTGTAATGTTAATGAGATTTAAAAATGTGGTTTTAATGGGACTTAATGGGACCATTTTTGTCCTCAAGTGACTTAAGAGGGAAGTAAATTTTTGTCAGTGTTCTATTGATCTATTGAAAAAATTAAATATGAATTCCAAAATTTGTCAAGAGAGACTCTCACAAAAAAATTGTGTGCCATATGCACTAACACAGCCAAAATGATGGCCAAAACAAGAGGAAAAATTTGCTCAAATGGACAAAAATGTCCATAATGACGCATGAGGGTTAAAAACCTCAGTTCCTGGTAAATCAAACAACACTTTAAATAATTCAAGTCAAAACAGCCCCCTGCCTCCCTGAAAGTCTTTTACTAATGATCCGATACGGTTTTACCCAACTCGGGACGGCTAAATTGATGAGATACCAAAGAAACAGCATTAAAAAAATATGTCCTTGCCAAATGATCAGCTGAAAACATTCCCCTTTCACAAACTCATCTGACTTATATAATGTCACATGGCACATTCACATTGCTGACACATAGCCACAGCAGGTAAAGGAACAAAAGCTGGGTGGATTTCTCTGTATGTGTGTGTGTTTGTGTACTAACCATCCCATAATCCACACCGTTGGATATTGTATGCCGCCTCTGCTCTTCCCGACTTCGCCCGTGTCGCCTGGATCCACCAGAAAATCCTGTTGCAGATTCGCTCTGAGATCTCGGTAAACCTGATTTCACAACACCTAAACAAATGTGAAACAGACAGATTTTTTAAAAGGTTTCACACAACGCTGGAATTACGTCTGTCAATGCTGCAGTTTTACTCACACTTTGTACAATCTCACATGAAAATATCTGAAAATATGATTTGCTCTAATTGTTTTAGGCAATTAAAAAAGCTCAAATATTTGTTGATGGAATAAAACACAAGTCTGACTACTGTGGACAACTTTAATACAATAAGAAGCAAACACAGTAATTATATCAGGTATGTAGAGGGGTGTTATTTCCCTTCTTCAGGGGGACACACTCAAAAAGTCAAAATGCATCATCTTAAAAAAAGGCATGTGCCAAATTCATTCAAGGTGCGTAATCCAGGTGAGTCTAAAAATTCAAACTCAGCAAGAACGCATGTGCACTGTATATGTTCAAAACCAATCTGCATCAGTAAAACATCACTTTTCAAGAAACCTAGTGAAAAATATTATATAATTGTATTGAGTTCATTATTTTTCCAGCCATGAGTCCCTGATATACAAAATATGAGATTAAACTTTATGAAAACAATCACCTCCTCATCTGTAGACAGTCAGTAATGAAGATCAATAAAAACACCTAAAAATAACCAGTGATTTGACTCTATACTGTATTTGGGTTTCCAGGTTTAACCACAGGAGGGAGCTGTACTCTGCAAATCTCCTACAAGGCAGGCTGACTTATAAGCACACTGAACCCCACAGACTGATGATACATACAGGAAAAAAACACTCATATTTAATATACATGGGAAAAGCATAAATACTTTGTGTTTAATGTGCAGAAAGAAAGAAAGATGTAAAGTATCTGAGTGAGAACACACACTTTAAGAAACAAAGTAAGTTCTCAGATATAAACGGGTTTTTAATACTGATGCAAGGATAAATATGAATAACAGTGTAATAAGCAATGTGTGACATTTAGAAATTGCATGTTAGGATGTTTGCTTTGTTGTGATCAAGAGACAGAAGGAGAAAGGGGCAATGTTTTTATTTTCCATGAGTCAGACTGAGCTAAACAGACCTTATATTTTGTCAGCTGCTGTTTCCAAGAACAGACATTAAAACTCAACTGTAACACGGTTTTAAATTATTCCAAAGACAACATATAAAAAGATTTATTTCCCCCCCATTACCTCTCTGCTCTGCTTGTTTTGTGTCAACTAAGGGATAATTATCATATTTATGGACTTTATACTTCTGCTTTCCCAAAAAAAAAACATGAGAAAGTGAGAGAGAGGGAAAGCAGCTGGCCTTGGGGCCATGTTCGGGGTTCTGGGGAGGATTTCATCACTGCCGTGACTCAATGAATTCAGCCTGTCTGCTGTAATCTGGCCTAATCCAGTCGGGTTTGGCTGCATGTGAGAGATTACAGCACGGCCACTGGTGGTCTGCCCGTCTGTCTGTCTACCTTGTATGACTTCAAGTATGTGGAC
Source organism: Scortum barcoo (assembly GCA_023238725.1). Taxonomy (NCBI): domain Eukaryota; kingdom Metazoa; phylum Chordata; class Actinopteri; order Centrarchiformes; family Terapontidae; genus Scortum; species Scortum barcoo. The sequence goes on from CM041545.1 coordinate 17,661,167, forward strand.
CTCAGAACAAGTTCAAATCAGTTTTATTTACACATTTTATTTTGCCTTTAGACCCTAAATTCAGATGAGGAAAACCTCAGGAAGTGCACACAGTGTATTCAAATTAATTTCATGACACCTACGGCAATAATCTCTAATTATTGCCGTAGGTGTGTTTTTTTCAGTTTCAGTTTCAAGTTTTATCATCTGTTGTCATCAACCTTTCCTTTGTTCATTCAGTGACAGTTTAATCATAACTCCAAAGCCAAACTGTGCTGCTTGTGATTTTTATGGGAAAGTCACCACTAATACAAACTTTCATCAGTGGGTCACAGGTTCAGTCACCTCATTCAGAAATAGATTATAACTTAACAGACATTTATTTTAACTTTACGTAAGTGCACATGATATTACACATGATTTTTAGATACACGATCTATCAGCATTAGTATGTGGCTGAAAAATTCTCCACTCATGTGAGAAAGCTTTTCCACAAAATTTTAGAAACTGTGTGCAGGAATTTGATCCCATCACATTTCATTCCAAAGGTGTTGGATGGAACTGAGGTGCAGGTCGGTCAACTTCTTTCATACATAAACTCAGAAAACCATCATCATGTACTGTTAATTATAAGACTTCCTCCCATTTGAGCACAGAAAAACTGAACAATGTACACAAAAGTATGTGAACTTTTGTTCATTTAAACTGCCCGTCTATCCATTGGAAGAAAAATCGTTGTACTCGGTGGTGTCAGCAGTGAAAGCCCTGAGGCCTCGACAGAAAGAGTGTCACTCTTTATAGCTCCAGACAGGCCAGGCTGTACAGAGATCAGGCAAACTCGGACAGACTCAGAGTGAGTGTGTGTGTGTGTGTGTGCGTCTGTGTATGTGTGAGCATGCTAAAGAAATGTCGTATGACTGTGAGAGGACGAAGAACAAGAGCGAATTGGTACGAGAGCCTGTATGTAGATATGAAGATAATGAGCCAGACGAACTGGGTTTTCTTCAGCTGCAGCTCCTCCAACCTACATCCAGCTCAGGAGGGAAAAACTGAACAAATGAACACCCATAAAACTGACGACCACTTGTGACCCCCGTCAGTCAGAGGGGCCACGCAGGGGTGGCTGTGCTCCCTCCACAAGTCAAACCCTCCAGATAGATAAATTTCTGCAGGAATTCAGACACAACCTCTGACCTGACCTGGGGTTAACAACAGCAATTATTCAACTCTGGACCCACCCTTTCAACAGAGGCTCCTAAACAGGGCCTGTTTAAGCTGCGACGTAATGGTGATACCTGAGAGGCGTGTTGTCAAAACGCAACAATAACTGTTGTTGACCCCTTTTGAGATTCAAGCAAAGACTCCCTACCATGTTTTTATACCTTCCCAAGTCTCTCTGGATGACAGATACTGGTATGCATGCACCCTGCAGACATTGTGCAATTGTGTGTAGATGGATCAGTGCACCCAGTTAAATCAGAATATGGGATCGAAGCTGGCAAGGCTGCTGTGGATGATATCAACTCATTTATGCATACCATCAAACGGCTTAATCGTGGGAATTCAGTCTCAAGTGTGTTTTGTCCCGTGCTTGACTAATGACTCATCTTCTCGGTATCCAGATAAGAGTGTGGTGCAAACAAAATAAAAAAAGAACAATTGAATTACACATTTCTAACATGGGGTAGGAAATGAGGATGCAACTACATTACAGCCACATATTGCATGAATCCCTGATGCACAACAGTGCTGTCTTTTAATCAACAAATATAATATGTCAGCAGTTGTTCCTTATTTTAAGGCTTTTAAATAACACAATTGCTGGTTCAAGCTTATTAGGTGTGCAGATGTGTTGCTTTCCTGTTTTATATGCCTGTAAATGGAATATTTTTGACCAATAAAAAGAGCTCATTTTGGTGAGTATTATCTCTGATACCTGATATTTTCTGGGTCAAACATAAAAAAACAATCACTGCTCTTATGTGTGTGTTTTGCAGGCAGAGTTTTAAGTTCTTTTTGACCTCCATGAACATAAATATTTACATGTGGTTTTTAATGACACCACTCACTTGGTCCGTGGAGCTGCGCTGACTCCAGAGCGAGCGACTCGACGGATCTGACCCGGCTCTGCTGGGGCTGCGCCGGCTTGGTGGAGTGGGCCGGGTCGGTCCGGTAACCCCCGCCCCCCGGAGCGACCGAACCCCGCTCCAGACTCCGCCCGGACCTCTCGAAGCCCGGCGCCGGTGCACACGCCGGCGGGTACCCGGCCCCGGCCCCGTCCCCGCGGCTCTGCAGGGAGGACGCCCGGTGCTGCTGCTGGGTGTTGGTCACGTTGCCCAGCGGACGGACCTTGCTCTCGGCCCGCGTTCCGGCACCGCATGCGGACGGCGGGCCGGGCTTCTGGCTCTGCTGCGGGTGCACGGCGGCCTGGGCCCTGAAGTGGGAGCTGTTCTCCGGGTTGAGCATGGAGTACCGCAGCCCGGCCACGAACCGCTCGAAGGTGAGGCAGCCGTGCGGCGGGGTGACCCTCCGGAGGCAGCTCAGCACCCCGCCGGGCAGCTCCCGGGTGTCCGCGCCCTGCCAGCGGCTCTCGATCTCCGAGATGTGGACGTACCCTCGCCCGCCATCGTCCAAAATGTCAAACAGGGTCCTCAGGCTGTGGAGGAAAGCTTTGGGCAGGCCATCTGTTGAATACTCCGTCTCTTTGGGCTGCATTTTGGCCGTTTTGAAGCCCTCCGCTTTGCCGTGAAACGCGTCTTTTCTCGGGCCCGCTCTGCCGTAAACCGCCGGCGTCCCGTTCAGCTTGCAGCCCTGCTCGGTCGCTATCAAAGCCATGGAGGTGCCGATAATCCCCGCGGACTAATCAATCAAAAAAGTTGTCTGACTGTACCCAAACACACGCCTGAACATACAGAGTAATAAAACATAAAAAAAAGCTTATTTAACAGTAAAACACATGTCTTTTTGAGTGTTTTTAGCCTGATTTGTTCACTATTTTTCCCGTTTTCAGAGCGCACCTTCCCGCAGAAACTCCGCCGCTGTCTGAGCCGAACTTTCCCTTTTATACCAGGACCGCCCTTCAAACGGCTGTGCGCGAGCGCTCCGAGCCCAGCGATTGGCCGCCGTGTGCACGAGCTGAGCGCCCATTGGCTCAGGCCCGAGGTTGGCTCCAGTTTGATTTGTGCTTTTGTTATTACTGCTGCTGAGACGTTATTCATAAATGATATTACACACACACACACTTATAATGAGAAAGAGCTGCATAAACTATCACTTACAGACCCCACACATGCACCATCATGGAGAACAGAGATCCTTTTGTTTTAGATCATTCAGTAACATTTCCACTCTTGTATTAAGTTGCAATGTGAATTCAAGTTAGCCATTTTGCAAACTATTGAACATGCAACCATTTCAGATTAGATTTATTGGTTTAGTTATTGGTGCACATCAGAGAATCTAGTCCAGGTAAATAGAGACAGGCAAAAGAAACACATAAATACATACTTACACGTATATAAAATAAAGATAAAGAAAAGCTATGAAACTCAAAATTACAATGCAAGCGGTATAGTCAGTGCATGTTGAGTGATATAATGCCATCGACTATACCAGTGTACACCAGAATTGTACATAATGTGATAAACTAATCACATAAAAACAATGTAGTATAGTATGTAGTAAATAGTATAACATATCACAGTTTAACACAATGTACAGTATAGTACAGCAATATAACATACAATATAAAATATAACAAAGTATAGTATGAGCCTTATATCGTATGATTCAAAATGTAAAATTATTGTTCAGGGAGAGATTTAGTCATTTGTCTGAATTAAACTGATATAATTAAAAGATTAAACATTCATACAAAGCAGTCAGGTATAATAAAAGACACACCTGTGCAATGTAAAAACAGCCTAATAATATACCATTGGTAAATGTTTAATTATTGTGAAGCTTATAAGTCATGTTCAAAAGAGAATTTCTCTCTATAAATTCTACATTTGTGAATTTGTTGAAGAGTTATCGGTGCAGCTCAGTCCAGTTACTCATTGCAGCTACATGGAGTTACCGTCATTTCAGATAAAAAATTTGTATCTTTATCTAATTAAATCTTATTGTCAGTTGCTGTGGATAAACAAGCCAGCAAAATAAATGTAATGTAATTGTGCATTTTGTGCCTAATATCTTTCATAATCTTGTATTAGAATTTAAAATAAGTTTGTGTAGGAACACGATAGGTCCTAACACCCGAATTAAACTAAGTGGTAACAATAACAACTAATAATCATGTTAAATAAAGTGTTAACCGTGCTTCCTCCTCCATCAAAAGGCCCTTTCATCATGCATCGGGCTGTGATGTCACCTAAAGTGACATACATCAAGGTTTTCCCTCAGTCAGGCTGGAAAGCTGCGTTACTGCACGCAGCTCAAATCCAAATTTCACAAAACACATCGAAACCATTTTTGGCACTTCAGGGACATTTCATCCTCTGTTTCTGCTTCTTCAGCAGTGAGTCACAGGGAGAAACTCTCGGTCCCTGCACAGACCCATGTTTCTCTCTGACCTGCCCAGACTTGAACCCTCATCCCTTGCAAAAGCTTAAGCAGTGATTAATGTTGAAGATGCTGTTGCGCTGTCACAAAGGCCTACCTGTAATTCAGCCTAATTCACAGTTACTTTTCCTGTCAAACCAGATGTTGAATCACCTATTGATTGTCATGTTCACCAAATGTGCCATGCATTTGTCTTTGAGAAAAGAGGACACTAAATCAATGAATCCCCCACCTCACAACAAACATATGTGACAATCAATCACACACCAGTTGTCCTTGTTAACACATTAATTTGTAGAAATTGATTATGACCCTAGGCTAGAAAAAGGGGCAAATACAAATACAGTCATGTGAAAAAATTAGGACACCCCATTAAATAGTCAACGCTTTATTACAAAAATGTTCACATAACATGTCCAATGTCCAATCTTACTTGTTTTATTTTATTTATGGAAAAGAAAGTGATTTAATTGTAACTAAACAACATAAATTAACATTTTCACTCACTGTCAAACAAAAGATATGAAGAAAAATGCATATTTTAATGGAGGAAAAAAAACATTTGGAAACCCTATCCCCTAATAACTAGTGTTACCCCCTTTGGCTGAAATAACTTCAGTGAGACACTTCTTGTAGCCATCTACCAGTCTCTGACATCGATCTGAGGAAAGTTTGCCCCACTCCTGAATGCAGACTTCTTTCAGCTGTGAGATGTTTGAGGGGTTTCTTGCATGCACATCCCGTGTTCAAGTCACCCCACAGCATCTCAATGGGATTAAGATCCGGGCTTTGACTGGGCCATTCCAGGACTCTCCACTTCTTAGTTTTCAGCCAGTCCTTGGTGGATTTACTGGTATGTTTTGGGTCATTGTCATGTTGCAGATGGTTTCACATGTTCTTCAAGCACCCTCTGATACACAGTAGAATTCATGGTGGAATTCAATGATGGTGAGCTGGCCAGGTCCTGCTGCAGCAAAGCATCCCCAAACCATGACACTTCCACCTCCATGCTTCACAGTTGATATGAGTTCTTTTCCCTGGAATGCTGTATTTGGTTTACGCCAAACATGTCTTCTGTTCTGGTGTCCAAATAATTCAACTTTAGACTCATCTGTCCAAAGAACATTATTCCAGAAGACCTGGTCTTTGTCCATGTTCTCTCTGGCAAACTTCAGTCTGGCCTTAATGTTCTTTTTAGAGAGCAAAGGTTTCCTCCTTGCACACCTCCCATGAAAGTCAAACTTGTGTAGTCTCTTTCTGATAGTAGAGTCATGCACTTTCACATCGACAGTAGCGAGAGCCTGCTGTAGGTCCCGTGATGATATTTTAGGACTTTTGATGACTTCTTTTGGCATCTTGCATCTGGACGGGCAGACCTGAGAATGGTGGCAGTTGTTTTGAATGTCCTCCACTTATAAACAATTTTCCGGATGGTGGAATGGCTGATGTCAAATTCTTTTGATATCTTTTTAAATCCCCTTACCAGACTCATAAGCAACCACAATCTTTTTTTCTGAGGACCTCAGACAGCTCTTTTGGATCTCACCATGGTGCTCACTCTCACTTCAACAGACAGGGGCACACCAAACTAAATGTCTGAGGTTTAAATAGGGCAAGCCTCCTTCAAAATGCTGGGTAACGATGATCTGATCATGTGCACCTGATCTGATACACCTTGTGTGTGATTATAGCCATTTTAAGTGGGAAAATATGTGGGGGTGTCCTAATTTTTTCCTCCATTAAAATACGCATTGTTGTTCATATCTTTTGTTTGATGAGTAAAAATATGTTAATTTATGTTGTTTAATTACAATTAAATCATTTTCTTTTCCAGAAATAAATAAAAACAAGATTGGACATTGTTATGTGAACATTTTTTAATAAAGCGTTGACTATTTAATGGGGTGTCCTAATTTCTTCACATGACTGTGCATCAGATGTTCAAATACCCAATAATACTGTGTATTATAGATTTTCCCTGTGGGGCTGGGCTAAAAAAATGCAGCATTTTAGGCTCAATCGTTATGCAAGGAGAAAAGATAGAAAAGTGAAAGAAAGAGGAGAAAGAAGACAAACACACTGTCCAGTCGCAGCTCATGTCAGTGTGATCGCTTGACTCGCGGGGTCAGACAAATTAGCACTCACTCCTGCTCTCCACATCTCTCTTTCTCATGTTGTCACGCACATGCATTACTGCATAAAATGCACACACACTCTTTAGGCTTTATAAAGCACGGCAGTGGTTGCCAAGCGTGCCAAAAGCCCAAAAGCCAGTCCCATGCCGCTGTTTGTTTTAGTTACTGGACATGTACTGATCCTCAGCTCCACTGGCCAGTCTCGTGTAACACACTCAGACACACACGCACTCTTTTCCCTCATTATTCCCTGTTTGCTCCCTGTTTCTCTGAGTCTTTCCCTTCCGCTGCATTGGTGTGCATGTGACAAAAGATTTGAGGGGCTTATTCAACCCGGGCAAGCCTTTTTCCTTTTTGGATGGAGAGCGACAGGGAGAGAATTAAAAAAACCTTCAAATCTTGGAGGTGTTAAATCAGATTTGAATTACAGTGGGAGGATGAGAGCGAGAGGAAAGCGAGAGTGGGGGTGGAACCAGGCTGCGCAAAGATAGAGAGGGGAATAAATGCCAAAAATCTTCCCTCATTCACATCTCTTTTACAACTAGGATCAACCAAACCACCAAACCAGACATCTGTTTTCTTGTAAAAATGTTCCCCACTGCACCGGTGTGACCTAGAGTTTTCAGCTTTCTTTGGCTGGTCCTCCTCCAAGGCTGGACTTTGGTCGAGGTGTTAAAGCATGCTTGAAAGACACTTATTGTTTCACTGGCCTGCACTGCATGGTGCAGAATTTACGTTAATAACACCTTATTGTACAAACTGGTTCAAGAATGTAATAATTGTCACATTTCTTTCCATTTTGGGGACATTTATTCCTACACAAAATCATTCTTCATCCAGAGAGTCTGAATGTTATTTGAGATTTTCATTAACTGACTCAAAATTTTACACACATTTATGGTCATTTTCAGGACTTCTCTCAACACTTCTGGCAGCAGAATAAAAGCATAAAAGCATCTGCAGCTCTTCAGGATCTGAATAGAGATTTTAAAGGTCGACAACATCTGTTTTTGTGAAGGGGACGAGTGCAGCGCCTGGATAAGCTCTGAGTTCTGAGGATCTTAGTATGGCAGGTTTAAATGCAGAATCACAGCACCCTTTAAATCTATGGTCTAGGTCTATGGAGCAGTGTGAAAAACACATAGCTATATTTATTATTTAAGGAAAGATAGATATTTGTGAAATACTGATATATTGTCATATTGGTAAATTCATGTTTCGAATAATGATTCTAACACATGAAGTGTGAGTGAGTCAGTTGCTGCTGCTGATTCAGAGGATTTAATTGTGATTGCTGACATATTTTTTCTATTCTTTTCTACATTTATAGTGGTTTTGGGTTACAGCTGCACAGCACCACTACTCTGTCAGTTTTGTTAAACACACAAATATGTGGGTGTCTTTGTGTACGTGGACGAGGGGAGGATGGATCAGTGTTGTGTTTTTCTACTCTGTATGACAAAATGCATAACATGATATTCATTCAACAGATATTTTTATCCAAAGCTACCTACAATAAGTCCATTCAAAGAGCAAAGATGTCTAAATATACAATATATACCAATGATTTTTTTGTTTTAATTGTACTGTACACTAAATAATAACCTTTTGCTTTTAAATAAAAAGTCATACCACAAATGATGTTTTACACCTTAAAAAAGCTATTTTACTTTTAAGTAAAACCATTGACAGGCAGCCACGGAGAACACATTAAAAGTGCTAGAAAGAAATTTCCCTCTTTTTTCCTCACAATTTCTCTCCTTTTCTGTTATTATATTAAATCCAGAGACATCCATTTCAGCTCATCTTTCCATCCCCCTAACTTATTGCTCACGCTGTCATTCTAAATTAGCACCTAACCGTTGTGGGATTTATGTTTTGCAGCAATGCCAAATTAATATAAATCCAAACAGGATTAATATTTAGTCATCCTGAAGTACTGCGGGATTTATTCCAGCATCACCGAGCGGAGGTCGGATGAATGAACACGCAGGCGCTTAAAGCAACAACAGTAAATGATTTCATGTGGATTACACTGCTGCCCTGATCATTTTATTAAACAGCTGAGGTTGTTTATTCATTCAAAAGGATGAATCATTCACAGTCCAGGACATACAAGAAACTGATCATTTATGGTTTGGTAGAGTAATATTGTAGTGACTGGTAGAAATGCGAGTCAGCTCTGCCAGGCCTTATGATGTATACAGTGACAACTAGAGGCTGGTTTGGGCAGTGCAGTGTTAATTCTGTTGCATGCCAAACAAACGCATCCAAATAATAATACCGGATTACAAGCTTAACATGAGATTCCTCCTAAAAACCCGAAACTAATTCCTGACCTCTGATTTGGGAAACTCGTCTGTTTATACACACAGTAATGCAGTTATGAAATCCAAAATCCACACGCGCTCTGAAACGGAAAGAAAAGACACTTGATTCATGTGATGTATTGCAGAAATAAAAGGCAAAAGAAACACTGGGAAATAATTAAATACAGTATCTTACACCCAGCGCTCTCTCTGTACTGAATAAACAGCTTAGCTGCATATCTCCACCACAATTATTTCATAAAAAGGTGTTATATACAGTAGACACACAAGTTTGTTTAAAACTATTTTCATTCCATCACATCGCCATATCTTGTCTTCCTAGGTCCCTTTGGTTCTTCTGGTTCCTCTGGTTTAGAAACTGAAACTGAAAGACAGAAACAGGTAAATGTACATAAACATACATTAACATATAGAGATAAAAATCTGAAGGCTGTCTTCATTTATTATTAATCTGTTGAGAATACTGTGTGTGGATAAAAATGTATTTACTTCATAGAAGACTGCTGCTTCTTCTATTTAAAAGTTCTTTACATTGTCATGTGCACAATAATTACAGTGTAATAAAATTTCCAATTATCAGGCTTTGTTCAAAAAAGCTTAATGACTATGGATAAAAAAGAAAATCACACAAGTAAAGAAGAAAATCTGAGAAATAAAATGGTACAGAAGTCAAAATGAAGGAATAAAATGTAATAGCGTGGCAGGCAAATGTACTGCTAAAACACTGCTAAAATAAATAAACTGTAACAGGTTATGGACAGGTAGGAACAGGATTTTAAACAGGTATTGCATCAGTTATACACACACACACGCACTCACACACACAGATTTTAACAGGAAGCAAAATAAATATAAACCCATACTATGATGTGTGCAGGTATAATATATATTAATGGAGATGTAAGCAGGTTGTAAACAGTGAGTAAGAGAAGTATAAAAGGTAACAATGACATAAAGTTGACCTAAGAAAACAGTTACTGCCACAAACATTCATAATTTTCCAGGACGAGCCTTGAGGGATGGTGAGCACGTCTGCAGCCACACTGTACTCACCCTGTGGCGGCGACCTGTCTGGCATTTTGCCCGTTTCTATCAACAACCAAAAAGGTCGGAGCATTTCTGTGTTTCCCAGCGAGTCACTGCGTAACTTCCCACCGAAGACGCCACTGAGAGAGAGAGAGAGAGAGAGGCGAGGTGAGAGGGGACGTAGGGGCGGCGGCTGAAGACTAAGAAATTGCTGATGTCTTGTGTGTTTCATTTCTCACCAACAGAGATGAGCAGGTTCCACTGAAGAGGGTAAGGAAGCTTCCTCTGGAGAAGCTTCTGAATGGAAAATAAACTGGCGACACCTGTCAAAGCAACGCAGGACACCGAGAGCATTCAGACTTACTGTGACACACATTTTCTCTTCTACATCACAGGGCCTTACAGATAAAAATATTGTCCTCTTGGTTTGCAGTTGGTATTTGGAAAGGGAGGCTGTGTTCAGACTGCTCATGAAGTTTATGTTTGATTAATAAAATCCTGCGGTTCAGTCCTGTGGTCTTTTCCTCACTAATGTGTGTGATTCATCAAATTACACGCTGAATCGGATCTTCATCAGGTTTGGGGTTTTTGTTTGTCATCTTCAGCTGTCAGTCTCATGTATTTTCATAAAATGTACAAATAATGCAAATCAAGTCTTTTAGTATTAAAAAATATGTTATGATTATACAACCACCAGCACTCAATCATCACACTGTCTTTATTGATACCACAAACATTTGCAGAATCTGGCTCCCTCCTGTGGTATACAGCGGTCAACAGCAATTAATAACAATAAGAATAAGTTTTATCTGTAGTTTCATTGGTCCTCTTACTTGATGTTTGTTTATAAATATTTAGAAATTAAGGTTAATTATTTAATCATATATGTGTGATTTAAAAACACTGAAAGAAAGAGTCTAAAAACAGCCAATAATCAGTGATGGAAGGAAACTTTGGATCTTTTAATTCAGTAAAAACAGAAATATCATCAACTCACAATACTTATTACAAGTCCTGAATTCAAAATGTGAATTAAGTAATATGATAGATGTATTTTCAGCAAAATGTACTTAAAATGTCTTGACCTAATTCTGCAACATGTTTTATTATTTAAGAATATAATTATTCTGTTTTTATCACTAATAAATACATACAAGAGTATTTAATGTTGTAGCTCATCAACACGGAGCCAACTTTATGTACTTTATATATTAATGGATAGATTAATAGTATAGAACTGCATCTTAACATGTGTTGTTTATGTAAAAAGTATATAAAAGATCATATCAGATAAATGTAGTGGAGTAAAAAGTACAGTATCTCCCTCTGAGATGCAGTGGAAGTGGAAAGTTGTATAAATGGAAATACATCATGAAAGTACTTAGTTCAATTCCTCCACTGACAATAATTATATGTGATGTATTATTTTGAAATTTAATGGTTAATATACCATCATTACACTAAATTTAAAGAGTGAAGTTTCAGCAGGACTCACCGAGTATGAAGGTCCCGGTCCCCTTCATGAAGGCGTGAGACTGACAGGCAGCGTAAGTCCCTAAACCCTGAAGGAAAACAGACCAAACCGTTTCCTGAAACCCTGCAGACTTTTACAGAGACTTCAGCAGCTCCCTGTGTGTGTGTCAGTGTCCTCCAGAGAGAAACAACAACAGGGACACACACTCGGATATTTCTTTTACTCACCGGGTGTTTGGCTGCCAGCGCGTCGTCCACTTTGGTGAGGCCGAGGTTGACCATCCTGGAGCTGGAGGTGAAAGTATAAACCTGGAAAATATCATTAGCTGCTGCTCATCATACATAACAATGATGTTATAAAACTTCCGTGTTGAGAAGCCGAGAAGTGCAGAAAGAGAGAGAGAAAGAGAGAGGAGCAGCTGTTTGTGTAAAACACTGGCGACCCCTGATGGAGAGGAGGTGGTACTGCAGGTAATTTAAAAAAAAGTGCAACAAAACAGAAAAACGTCACATTAATGGACAAAAACATCATTTTATACACACTTTGAAGACAAGAAAATATAAAAAAAACTAAAATAAAAATGCAAATAACTCAGATTATGAATAACATTACAGGAATATGAATTGTAATTTAGTGTAGAAATACTGTTACAAGTTAAATTTCTACATTCAATCTGTTATTCAAGTAAAACTGTAAAAGTATTATTATCAAAATATACTTAAAGTATAAAAAAATAAGAGTACTCATTGTGCAGAATGACCCATTTCAGACAACTTTATTGCATTATTATTATTATTATTCATCAGGTTAATGTTGCAGCCGGTAAAGGTGGAGCCAATTCTAATAATTTATTTATTGCTAAATAGCTTGTGAATTCACTCCAAAGGTAAAAAGTTTTAACCCAACTTTTAACATAACCTAACTTATAATACTACATCACAGTTTATTTGTTGATTATATTTTGTATTGTATATCTGAATCTGCAAAGTATCTAGTAAATAAATCTATTAAATACATGTAGTGGAGTCAAGAGTACAATATTTGCCTCTAAAATATAACATAGTGTAAGTATAAAGTAGCAGAAAATGTAAATACTCAATACTCAAATGTAAAATGTAAATGTACTAAATGACAAGTATCTTAAAATTGTACTTAAATTCAGTACTTGCGTAAATGTACTTACTTATTTTCCACCACACTTGAAAAATTTTAATGGTGTGGCTCCTTGACTTTAGACTAAATGTAAAGTGTATGATAATTCAGCCCACATACTAATAAAGATAAAAATAAATGTTAAATACTTAAATCAAGTATTAAAAATAAATATATTCTCTCTTGTGTTTTGTATTATTTTATCTTAAAGCCTTTTCAAAAAATGTCATCCAGTCATTTAAAAATGTGAAGTAACCAAAAAAATTCTCCTGCCTCTTAATAAATAAACACTTTTTAAACCCCTCTTTGACTGACTGAAAAATGCAACAAAACTGGAAATTTGCTGTTTTTCTTATGACAAGTCAACTTTTTAGAAATATGTCACAGGACATATTATTTTAACCTTAAATTATTTTAACCTTAAACATCTGCAGCAATTAAGTATGACATATACATCAAAGCATCAGTGATATAAATCCAGAAATATCAGATATAACAATAAAACACTGACAGGGAACATTTTTCTTTCACTTTAGATACTTTCAGACTTTTTTGCTCACATAATACATACTTTGATAAAGTTTTGAATGCAGGACTTTTACTAAAAGTATTAATATCAGTGTGTTATTAGTACTTTCACTTCAGTAAATGATCTGATACTCCCTGTCTCTGTGTCTGTCTGTTACATGCCATGTGTGACCTCAGGCCTGCAACAACAGCACAGCGCGCCGACCTCTGACCTCTGAGACCCCCCGGCTCTGTTGAACTTTGTCACCTCGGCAACCTCGAGGAGGAGAAGAGTTCTGCTGAAGGCTTGAGATCAGCGGGAAGAAGAAAAAGAAGCAGAAGAGGAGGCAGATGGAGAGAATCACACAAGTAACAACACGGAGGATAAAGTTACAGGACGGCAGCTGGACATCTGTGAGTTGTTACACACGAGAAAGAATAAGTCACAGACATAAGTGCCGAAGAAAGACTTGGTATGTCTTTAAATGATCACACATTACGACGCACACATACATCAGTCCGTGAAAGAAGGTCCGGTCACCCAAACTGGATGGTAAATCAGCTTTAACGATATCTTTGGGGACATCAGCGGCCTGTTGAGCGTGGTGTAAGCGAGAGATCAAATATAGACGCTCCTCCAGGAGAGATGAGCTCACTCTCCTCCACAGTCCAAGTGCTTTGGGATAACATGAGCGCAGAGGAAGTGAAAGTTAAAGGGCTCCATTAAACCAGTGAACGAAAAACAGTGGAATAAATTAAATAAACTCGGACTTTTTGGCACAGTAAAAAAAAAGGGAGAGAGAGAAAGAGAGAAAGAGAGAGAGAAAGTGCTCCAAGATGTTTCCACCGGTTATGTTGTGGAAAATAGTGTGAATCCAGATCCTGGTCAGAGCTCGTGTTGAAAACAAAGTTTTAACAGACGTGGGAACCATTTCTGGATGCTGTAAACTTCGTCTATGCAAAGAAACAAAGACGAAAAATCACTTCACACACAAATAGGAGGAAATAACTACGGCTGCAGTTAATGATTATTGCCTTTTATCTATTTATCTTATGATCATTTCCTTCATTTAATTAATAAAATGAGAAAAAATTGCGCCAGTAGATTTTTTTCATTTCACTCTATAAAACAGATCTTCAAATTTGAGAAGCCTGAACAAAACTTCAAACGATTTATAATGAAAATCATTGCCCCCCACAATAGTTTAATAATTCTTTCAGCAACAAACTCAACATTTATGGGAATCTTTTAAAATATTTATAGCATACTTTAAGTTCAAAGTCCAGGACCAGGAGAAATACAATAATAAATAACTGGTGACACATCCCCCATTTAGCATCTATAGTGTGTAAACCGGAATAAAAAAGTTTATAACACACTGTAATGTAGTTGTGAGCACATAGCATTCGTATAACTTGTAATACTATAAATCATGTGTATAAACAGATAAAAAATGACAATATACACAACTGAAAGTCATAATTGTTGACATGTGCAATAAAAAAAAAAACATAAAATCTTATAGCTCCTTATAGATGTTCATAAAGTGCTTATAAATACTAATAGAGTGGCTAAAGTAAATTATCCTCCAACTAAATATTACAACTATAAAACCTTCATTATTCAGTTTGACGACCGCACAAGCCGACTCCAACAATTGAGGTTCATTTTATTTATTTATCGTTTTACATTGGAAAAAGCAACATGTCAGTTATCCCCAACTGTACTTCCACTCACATATTGTAGCTCTTTATTTCTAGGTGATTAATGTTTATATTCTTAAAAAACAAAAAGATTTCAGACACAATCTGTACACTCCAAATCAAAAAAAAAGAAAGAAAAAAAAACAACAAAAGAAAAAAAATTAAATCACACCCTCCTTTTTCTCCCTTCAACCCCATCTAAGACAAATACGCTAACATGGGAGCCAAATTTTTAGTGCAGTGTTGAAAACCTGTTCTCTCACGCGCTCACATACACACAAAATAAACAATCAACGAGTCGCATGTACATCCGAGAATGACATGCTACTAAGTGTCTGGACTCCTCGCCTAAGACACACGAGGACACGTTAAGCAGGTGTGCATTGTAGGTAATACGAGGAAGGCAGGCGATTGAGGATAAAGACACAGAACGGTTTCCCTTGGACTGCCGTGTCTCCAAAAACAGAAAGCAGGAAATGGTTTGATTCATAAAAACCACCTCTCTGTAATAAAATTAAAAAAATTAAATTAAAAAAAAAAAAAAGGTGTGGAAAGGGAGAGAGGGTTCAAGTTTTACACTCCCAGACGTCTCTCACATGGAAGATTTTTAGTGACAATGAGGGTGTACAGTGTCTTCATGGAAAATCTGGAAGGGCAACAGTGAGGAGGACTCACTCGTTTCGTTCAGGATCGAGGAGAAAAAGAAAAAAATAAAGTAAAATAATAACAGGGATAAGAGGGTTGAAATGTTCAGTCCCCCTCCCTGCCCCAAACAAAGATGTGACATAAAAAAGGTCCCACATTGTCCACTTTTTCATTTTTCTAAATATAATGTTTGCCTTCAAATATCACCAGGACAAAAAAAAAAAAAGTTTCACAAGCAAATGTTTTAAATAAATATGTTGGAGCATAGCTCCATTGATAGAATTTCTTCAAAAAAATAACCCCTAGAGCAAACTCTCACAGAAGAAACTGAGCACAACTCCCACCCCTACATCCCTCCCCGACCACCCCCTCAACACACACACATACCCGAACCCTGCAGATGCTAAAGACAGTTGTCTGTTCGAAACCAGCAAGACTGACTGGAGGGATTTAAACCAGTTAATACAGCTCATAGAAGACTTTGGTAGAGATCGTTTCTTAGTTTCTCTGCAATCAGGAAGGTGCGAAAGAAACTTTGAAACCATAAAATAAATCATTTTACCGTCGCAAGATCTGCGATCAGCGTTTATGAGCTCATTTTCTGTGTGATCATGAAGAAAGGTTTGTCAGTGAAAATGAGTGTGAAAACACAGGTTCTTTAAAAATGTAATAAATCTGGATAGTTCAGGCGATTCAATCGTTGTACCTTGTCTTAATCTTAATGTCAAAACAATGTAATTCATGGGTTGAGAAAATTTCTAGAAAAAAAAATTAGAGCCTTTATTTGGCAGCTACTTTATTACAGAACAGTGAAAATATTTTTAACCCACCAATTTGATTAAATATGAAATTTAAAACGGTGCAATATGGCCCCTTTAAGAAGCAAGACATACATTAACCCTGCCATTAACCCATGTCAATGTCCTTCAGTACATATTGGCAGCACACACACACTTACATACATACATACATACATACATACATACATACATACACTCCCACACTCAATACTGGTAGTGTGATTCAAAAATCAGTGAAATCTATCTGATGTGTGTCGTGGGTTGGCTGCGCGGGGTGGGGGGAGGCAGCAGCTAAAAAGGTGTCGATGACCATGAAGACAGCAGCCATGTGCACCGGAGAGGTCAGAGAGGGAGCGATACAGTGAAAAGGTCCATGTCCCATTGTACCAGCTGAGTGGTGGCGGGTACCGTGGCCCCCCCTCCCCCCCCTCAGGATCCACCGTTTGCACAGAAGTCACCACACCCAGCGGCCGGGTGGAGGAACTAAAGTGGATGACGACGACTGTCCGTACTGTGGTCCAAAGAAGCTTGTCCAGTTCATCAACAAGACGACTTTTTCCCCCCCTCACATACAAAACCATAGCAGCAGGTAGAGCTCGTGGGTCTCCTCCTCGAGCAAAAAAAAAAAAACAAAACAAAACAAAAAAAAAACAAACAAACAATACCTTTCCCCGTCATCCACATGAGAAGCAAGCTATGGAGAAATACCAGTTCTGGGAAGTGGCAGATGTCTTTTTGCTTTATTCTCCTCCCCCCCTCCTCCGTCTTCTTACTCCCTGAATCCGCCAAACAATCAAAGCAACCAACATTGTCCTCTGTCGTTAGTCTCTTTTCAGCAACCCCCTCCCCCCCTTTACCGGTTTCATCCCCACCCTAACCCGGTCTCACCCACCCTACCCCCTCCCCCGTTCTCCCTCCTCCTCTCCCAGGCGAGGATGGAGGGCAGATCATCGTTCGGGCTCCGACTCCAGGGCCAGCACCCGCTTGCGCTCACGACACTGCTTCTTGTGGGCAGGCCAGTCCCTCTGCTGGCACTGGGAGCCGCAGTAGCGCGCCACCTGGCAGCGGCCGCAGATGTTGAACTCCCGGAGCTGTGAAAAGACGAGGAACAAGTTCACGTTTGGCACCAGATAACACATTTGGGCACATCATGAGGAGGGGAAAGGTTTGTAAACTCTAGTTCTACAAATGAAAGTTACAGTACATACCCTCCTTTCAATGAGTGAACAAGGAGGATAATGACACTCGTAGTAGGTGCAGGAGCACTCCTCCTCCTCCACCAGCTCCCCGTTAGCGTTGTAGTAGCGCGTGCGGCTCAGCTCCAGATACTGCTCCTCCACGGGGTCGGCCGGTACCTGCTGGATGGCCAGCCAGTAAAGAGACTGCTCTCTGGAAACATGAGACAATACGGGAAGGACTATTAACTGCATGACATGCTTAATAATGAATGTACACGCTGTAAGAAAGTATTTACACACTGCATTTTTACAGTCATATGACACAATGATCCAGCCTTTGACCAAGACCGCTCACTTTGTGTTGCTTGTTTTATTTCTACTGCTTCTTAAAGAAACAAGAAACCAGTTCTTAACTTTTATCTACGACTCTTAATGTCCCTAAAGGGGTCAGCTAACCAAGAACGCAAACAGATGCTATATTAACCACCTGATGTGACTGTAATGTAATGATCATTATGTGTGGTCAAGAAAGTATTTGTTTTAAAATGTCAGAATATGAAAGGGAAAAAATCCTTGCCGGCTTTGCCTACAGACAAAACATCAGGCTTGTTCAGCACTCTACGTTCCTGCAGAGCTACAGAAAGATAATAATTCAGTCTTTATCACGAGCCGTAGTCCTACCTCTGCTTGCTGGAAATCTCCTCCGGTTTGGGGCTCCAGCCCACCGGCACCAGTCGAAGGTTGTCTAGCCGGTTGTCCACCGTCACAGAGTTGATGTGGATGACTTGAAAACTGGGGGCGATGCCTCCTCTGTGCTTCTCCCTGGGTCAAGACACAAATCCAGATCATACGTAACCAGTTAGAAAACAACAACAGCTCACTAAGATAAAAATAATTCACTAACTGCACGTTGGCTGCTTTCTTATTGGCTGAGTTTATACACTGATAAACATGGGATACGACACTATTAAAGGTTCTGTATGTAAATTCTGGACTATCAGACTACCCTTTACATTGAAAAATGACTCCATTAACACGACATTAAGAAATTATGGGATAGAGTCCTTATCAGGTTTCTTTACGTGACAAGTTAGGTTGGATTTTCTAGGGGCAAAATGGCCTGCGTCCTTTAAAATCATGCTACAGGCTGTTACATGCAACTGAGAAAGTCTGGGAATGTCTTGTTTTTAAGTTATGTTACAAGCTGTTCACACACTGGGGGGAAAAAATCCTTCAAAACTCAGGAAATACAGAGTTCCTGTCCACTGAACTAAGAGCTCCTTAAAAATACCAAACTGGAGCTTTACAGATACCCGCAGGGAAACTACTTGAGGCCACCAGAGCACCAGCTTACACACTTTTAGAGTTGCCTTCCAAAATAAGGATGCTCGCCTACAATCTAGTCTGACCCCAGATGCTCCAACATCGACAAAGTGTTTATTCCACTCTTCATATAATGAACAAATTACTCACCAGAGCAGCTCGTGTAACGGCCTTCCTGCCCAGCGGCCTTTACCAATGTCGAAAGCGTAGGCAAAGATCTTAGCTCCGTTGCCATCCGCATCTACCTCCATGCGTGCCTGGAAATAGATAATTACATTTTTCAACAACAGATAATGATAATAAATATAATAAATACTCATCATAAAAATCATGTGCAGTAGAGCTCTTGTAGTTTACCTCAAACGCATAGTTTTCCACAAGCGGTATGTCCTGCTCATCGATCAGTGTGTATTTTGTCTGGAATGAGAGAATATTTTCAAGTTAGCACCTAAAACTGCAACAATCACAACTCTTACAGGAGAAGCTATCAGCTTGTTAAAAACATTTTGAAAAATCATTTTTGGAACTTTTACAAGGAACCCAAAGGAGGAAAATGGCCAGTGTGAGATCAGGACTTTATAAATCTATAACTACCTGTTGTAACAGTACATCCAAACTGTTCATCGACGTACACAACGTTCAGTAATTGACTTCATCTGTTCTGTGCACACTGTGACCCAAACAATTACTAAACATAATAGACAAAACTAGACTGGAGGTCCTTTTTACTGCAACGTTCAGGGAGGGGCTGACTGCAGATTAAAACCAAGGTAATAACTGATGCTATAGGGGTGTTTATGCTCACATCTTCACATTTTCAGTGATTAATCGGCTGAAGAGAATCCAGGATTTAAGCAGACAAAGTGTTTGAGCTCTGCTTCAGTGTTACATGTGTGCGCACATGTCAGTCAGTCTGTTGTGCCTGCTGTGGATAAATGAGCGCAAACTGCAGTTCTTCAGGAATTATCAACACGTCAGTCTTATAATGGAGCATTATTGACATTTGTGATATTGATTTTATTCTTGTTGTCAATATGCCGGTATTTGAGTGCCTTAACTGCTACACACGACAACTGTTCACAGTGTGCGTTTTTTCAAAATAAGTGGCAAAAATGTTATTTTTCCTCCTTTATTTTTACTTGAACTGTGACCCCTGAATCGTGTGTGCATTTATATTATTACACAGACTGATTACATGTATTTAAAAACGATCATCTCTGGATATTTACAAGATGTACTTAAAACTCTCTTCTCAAATAATTCAATCAGAATCAGCTTTACTGGCCAAGTAAAGCACACAAGGAATTTAACTTTTTTTTTTTAAATGTCATCTCAATGCACATTCACAGAAGTAGCCTTACATAAAGCTAAAAACAAGGACAACAAGCTTAACAATGTAAACATAAAACTATGTACATGTATAAATATCTGTAGATATTAAGTAAATAAAGTCACCAGTAAATACATCAGTTACCGTTCATTTCAGTAATAATTTAATAAATCAGTGTTTGGCAGAGGGTCTTTTTCCAGCAGAGGATGTCTTTATACAACAAAACTACCTCCTGTTATTTGCCAATAATTATCCAGAAGTTTGAACAAAGTTTCCAAGAACCAGCATGACTTACTAACTGTGGCTCTAGTGTATATTTGAGCACAGCTTTCCCCAGTTTGCACAGACCCAAAAAGCTGCACAACACTGCAGAAAGTGGCATGTTTGCAGAGGCCACGATGGTCAGAAATGATATACAGCTGAAGGTGTGTTCAAACTCCTATTTGGGAATTTGCCCTGCACGTGACAGCCATAAAACAGAGGAGGAGAGGGGGGTGTCTCTCCATTAGGGACCATAAATATCTACACCATCAAGAGGAGATTAATCCTAACAACCAGCTGATCTCAGATGTATGTCAGGGACTCTTAACCATTTACCTGAGCTTCCTGGCACCAGATGGGACTTACACATGCACGTGACAACACACCAAAACACATGATGGTGATCTATCTGTGATGATGGAGGGAGTTTGGGGGGGGGGGGCGCACATACCAAAAAGGCTGAAACATGCAATGTGACACTTTCCCTCGACTGCCAGACTATTGTGCAGACCTCCACACGGGTGACATCATGCAAATGAGCTAAAGGAGGGCTGACTGTCACCCAGCAGGTGTGCAGCTGATCAGACTGTCTGCACGGGTTCTAATGAGTGTGATGGTCTTGTGAGTCGAGCAGCCTATAGGGAGGGGGGAGGGGGGGGGTGTCTCACTTTTAACACCACATCTCTACGTAAAAGATAAACATTTATATAGGTAAAGCTGGAAAACGGTGCATGTTTTTCCGGGTCCAGCTGCTCCTAGAGTGCCGGTGCTTTGTCACGTTGCACAAAAGGAGACTGGGTTGATGTGGCTTCCTCATTAGCAGGCGCTCCGCCGTGGAGCTCCAGCTAGCTAGCGCGGTGATGCTAGCAAGAGCAGCCGGCCGGTGGAGTCATCTCACCGGCCGGAGGGAGGAAAAAAACAACCGACTGCTGCGCTTCCACACAGCCCGAACCCGGTACCGACCAACCGGGGAGCTGTGTGTTTACCTCTGACGCTTTAGCCACCGTTTAACCAGCAGCTAAACCCGAGCTAGTTAGCGTTAGCTCCGGAGCGGCGGCGGAGCAACAGAAAACACTAATCCGTTCAAATGCGGATAAAATCGGTAAAAGGTGAACCACTTCCATCGACAGCTTCATAAGCAACAAAGCAGCAGATAAACGCCGTCTCATCATCACATAACCGTATTTTTCCGTCGCCTTTGTGGCCCTTCCCCGGCCGCACATGGCAGCCCGGGCTGCAGCTCACCTTCCCGGCCACACGGCCGAGCCGCACGATCCCCAGCTTGAAGTCCGACATCAGGAGGCCGGGCGGCGGCGGCGCGGAGACAGAGGGAGGCGCGGGGGGTCCGAGCTAAGCGGTGTTCGGGTGTGAAAGTCGCCGGGGCAGCCCCTCAGTCAGCCCCGCTGCGGTGCCACTTCGGGTCGACTGGTCGTGTGTGTCCGCCCTGACTCCGGCTCTCTCCGGCGGCAGCGTCGGTGACACACCGCTGCTGAGGGAGGGGGAGGAGCCACCGAGCTTACTGACCAATCAGAAACGACGCTTTGATTTTTAACACCAGGCGTCCGATCAGCGTGGCCAATAGGAAGCGAGTTTTTTTAAGAACCGCCCTTTTTAGTTATTACGTCTTTACACTCTCGTGACCACTTCCAGCCATTTTCGCGCGAAATGTTTGGTGGCAGAGTGAGATCATCACCTTTAACCTTGGACACTGACAGAGCTGAGACTCAAAGAGCTCAGGCTGACCCATAGTTTTATAAGTTTTTTTATCAGTCTGATTTCACAGTAAAGTTATAAACATTTGGGAACTCATGAGAGGGGTTAGTGAGGGAAACACTAATTATTTAACTTATGCATTATTTTCATTATTTGACTTGCAAATTCAAGATATTAGCTTTTATCAGTACCTGGCTGTCCCATTATCAGGTGTGTTGTGATTATCTGCACAAGTGTTTCACAGTGATAATGATATCGCCTGTTTACTCATCTGTTCAGTGTCGTTTGACATCATGGCATAAAAAGTTGTCTGCAAAGTTAGACTTGCTGCAGGATCAGTGAGTATGTATTGTGTATACTGTTCATCAGCATGACTACCCGCCATTTGGGCTACTGCAGAAGCACAAAGAAAGAAAGGAAAAATTATGTAAAATTTTACATCAAGAGAGGCATATTTATCACTATTTAAGCATATATTTAACAACAAAGATTTTATATTTACGCACAGGTAATTGGTAAATATGGACTTTTTCAGCCTTGTTATTTAATTAATAATTATATTTTAACAGCTACTTGCCATAATTTCCTCAAAAGACCATGCAACTGCATTTCAAATTATTTTTTTGTAAATCTATCTGTGTGGCTTCTGTGTTTCGGAATCAGATTTATTGTCACCTAGATTTTTACAACAAGGAATATGCCTTGGTGTTTTGATGCATCACAACAAACACAATAAGAAGAAAACATAGAGACAGATTAAAGCAAGCACTGCAAGTCAGTGCAGTTAATATAGTATTTAAAACAGAAGTTAAAAGATGAGCATACACTGATTATGAGCATGTATTAGACTGCTACCCTTGCTTGTTTTTTTCATTTTGACTTTTGTAAAGCCTGTAATAATTGTTTCATTGATTTAAATTAAAGGAAAGTGCCACAAATTATATGATGCTAATGTGGTAGCACACTAAAGGACTAAAATAGAAAACCACCAGAGTTAAATGACAGGTTATTGTTCTACTCTTGTTTTACTAAAAGAGCAATTTTTAAAAGTAAACCTGCTTCCAATAAAGTTCAGACACACTCTGGTAACAATAAAAAATGTTCAAAACAACTCTGTTTTTCTCTTGAAAAGAGTAAATACATCCCCAGGAGACACAAACACATTCTGCCATGCTTGCCTCCCAGTTAACAGCAGTGGATGAAATGGGAATGTGCAGAGAACGAAATGCAGAGTTGGAGTAAAATCTGGAATATATAGCCATTAAGGATGATTCATTATCAAGGAAACTTATCATTTGCATTGATAAATAATGCATTCAACAGTCACTATCCCAATACATCCGTCTGATGATACAGATGACTTCAGTTCACTTGGTTCAGTTAAGTGAGTGAGCACCCTCTGGAGATCTGGACCTGTATTACAGAAAAACATGCATGGGAAACATTTAGAAAGACATTTACATTGGTAAAATTCTGGCAGTGGTCAGTGTTCCCCAACAAATTTTATTCCAATCGTACACAGTAAAGAATCCAATAATCCAAAATGTCCAAACACCCATAATTTCTGACGCTTTCTCACCTTTTACTTGAGTAAAATGAATTAATTCAAGCACATTGAAACAGTAAAGACTGAACTGAGTGTCAGTGCATCCTTCAAGAGTATAAACTGTTTGAGTTAAAGAAGTTGCCTTTAATTTGAAACTAAATCTTTTGCTGCATTTGGATAAGGACACTGTAAAAAAAAAGCATTTATTTTAATGTTAATATGCAGACAGGAAGAGATGATTTGCTTTTTTATTTTTTGTTTTATTTTATGGATGGAGAAAGAGCAATGTCGTTTTTTTTTTAGTAAAGATCAGTTGAACATTTTATATGTATGTTATTGTTTTCCACCTTTTACAGTATTTATTCATATATTCTGCTGTTTTTTCCCCACAATAAACTACAAACCTTTCTTAATTTCATGATGTGAACACCTGCCTGTCTTGTGTTTACCAGTTTGACTCTTCACAAAACAGCTTCTCATGTAGGAAACAAAGGCAGCACTGTGCCTCTGCTGTTCTCATTTCAAAGAGAAATGTGTGGAAACCCACTCTCCTGTCAATCACTCCTATCCAGTTACTCAGAGGCAGGGAGCTGGGAGAAGTGGGAGGTGTGTCGCTCCTCGGGTGCTTGGTTTGAATTTCTTGAGATTTGATCTGTTTCCTCCCAAATGTACCTGCAGTTTTAACAAAACGTCTTTCATTTAAGCTCAGTTGAACAAGTGACAGGAGAGAAGGGGACACAAAGCCTTTTATTTGACTTTGTTTGAGACTTCTTGCCTCTTCAGGATGCTTGACAGACTCAACAGGAAACTTCTGATATTGGTAGGGCTGAGCACATGATAGAAAAAGATAAAAATACTGTAGACACTAATAACATTTACAGCATCTTTCATAATGTACATTTGGTCTTCTTATAGAGCCTTTTCTCTCTGGAAGGGAGAGATTTTCCCAAAAGTGGGTGTAGCTCGCTGTTGCTGAACAAACCCGTCTCTGAGGTGTGGCTGCCTATCTGATCCCAGGGCACACTCATAAGATGAAACTGTGTGTCTATCACACCTATCCACCCTGGAAAATTAAAGTATACTCATCCCAAGTTTCTGTGCAGACGTACGCAAGTATGCATTACATAAGTGAAAAGTCTCCATTCAGATAAATAATCTCTTTCACAGCATGACTGGATGACTATTTAATTACCATATTATAATAAATATCAGGTTATTATTTAACGAAAGTGTTGGCTTAAAAAAATGTGTTCATAAACAAACATAATAAGGAATGAAAGTCTGATGTGAACTCACAAAGAAACCCATTTAATTAAACTGTAGATCACTTTCATTATTTTAATGCAGTTTAACATACAAGTGTGGAAAAACATTTAAACCATGTAAACCAGACCTATTTCACAATAAAAGCCTGTGATGATACACATTTGTAACAGAGGAATTAGTATTATTATATTATTATATTACAGTATTTGTTCTTAAGGGATTATAAATAAAAACATACGTCTGTCAGATGCTGATTTATTTAGTTTTTCAATAAATTGATGATATTGATGATGATATTATTTTATTAGAATTATTGATGCATTAATATGTAAAATATTTCAGCTTGCTGTTTATCTATAGTCATCTATAGTCGTC
Source organism: Scortum barcoo (assembly GCA_023238725.1). Classification (NCBI taxonomy): domain Eukaryota; kingdom Metazoa; phylum Chordata; class Actinopteri; order Centrarchiformes; family Terapontidae; genus Scortum; species Scortum barcoo. The sequence continues at coordinate 17,686,474 of CM041545.1, forward strand.
ATTTATTTGTTGATAATATTGTGTATTATTAACCAGAATCTGCAAAGTAGCTAAAGCTGATGGATAAATGTAGTGGAGCAGAAGTATAAAACAGCAGAAAATACCTCAAAGTACTTTTACTTTAACTCAATTTCACCACTATAGTACAAACTACTTTAATTGGTTTAATTACAGTACTTTAGGGTACTTTCCTCTGTGGTTAGGATTCACTTTATTGAAATTTGAGAAGTTTTAAGTGACCCAAAAGACAAAAAACAGGGAGAGAAAGAGGAAATTGTGTCAAGTTAAAGACAAAGACAAACAGAGGGAGGAACATTATAATAAAAAACTTCATATTTTAGCCTGTTATGTCAGAAAACACCTGTTTGTGATTGATCCCATTAAGAATCAGAGTTTAACAAGCAGGTTTTTCAGGTTTTTTCTCTCGCTCTGCCTGCTCTCTCAGCTCTGACCTCTGATGTCCGCCTCACTTCCGGGTTCGGCTCACCTGTCACACCTGTATTACGGCTGCTGCGCCGCACAGGTGAGGCTCCAGCTCCACCGGTGCACCTGTCGCCTTCACGTCGCCATGACCGAGCAGTTCCTGACCTGCTCCCTTTATTCTTCTTCTACTCCCGAGCCGGGTCGGACGCAGGTCGGGGGGATGGACACAGACCAGCCGATTTTCTCCGTGTTGAAGCCGGAGGAGGAGGGGGGAGAGGCGGCGGCCACCTCACCGGCTGCGACCACCGCCGACACCGAGTCCGGGATCTTCTCCGGGGAGGGGGAGCCCTGCGTGGAGCACGACTCGGAGCTGGACTGGTTCTGCGGCACCGAGCAGAAACTCATCTGCTCCCACTGCGCCATCGTGGGCCCCTGCCACGGACACACCGTGACCCCTCTGGCCACCAGAGTAACCGCAGTCAGGGTGAGCCTATTATATTATAGTACACAGCATTATACAGGATTAAACAGTATTATATAGTATTGGCTGAGCTGAGGCATGATCTTAGATGCTGAATGTGTTTTTTAGGGGAAATATTGCAGGTAAATCTAAAGTTTTCTCTCCTTAGCACACCTGCAGGGCTATAAATAGAAAGCACATGAAGGGTAGTTTCACTTCATGTGAGTGGAGCTGCCTTCCTTACTCACCCTTCAGTGTTTTTACTCATTTTATCTCACCTATTTTTACTTTTATGAGCTAAAATGTGGATTTTTTCCCCCTATATCAGCCGTCACTTTGTTTAGGACAGTATCCTTTTACTGAGCTGACGTTCATTATGAGAAAATTGCGTTCACTTATAGACGTTTGACTGTGTTTTTATTTGTATTTCATAATTCTTCTCTTGGGTGTGCCGCTTTTCGCATGAGGTTTTTCCTCTCTGATTCCTCCCCGTGGTATTTGAAAAGACAGGATTTTCTTGTTGAGTCTCCAGTTGAGGATGTTCAAGACGTGTGAGGAGCAGGAACCACAATGAGTGTGTGTTTGTGTGTGTTTTCCCCAGAACCAACTGGTGGACGCGTGTGAGAAAATACAGCTGCAGGCATTGAGGATTGAGAGGTTTATCAACCAGACGCTGACAGCCAAAGAGCAAAAGCTTCAGGTGAGAAATGCCTCTGATCCCCACCCGCTCAAAGCACACACCTAATAAAAACACACACACAAACGCAGCGCTGTTACACATTGCTTAAGGGAGGTCGGCACTTTTTCCACAAGGGCAGGGTTTTGACGTTTAGACAGCCTACGTGTGCTCTGCAAGACACGTGTCGGGCTTGTGTGTGTGGATATACTGGCGCCTGTATTGAGTCTCTTTGCATTCAGCTGCAACTAAGGATTATTTTACTCAATGAAGCAGTTAATCTCATGTTTCTTCAGTTATGTCCGGAACATATAAAAAAATGCCATTACAGTTTATAAGAGCAACAAGTGACGTGTTTAAAATGCATTTTTTGGTCCAACCAGCTGATCCAAAACCCCCAAAATATACAGTTTATGATGATGTTGGGGTGAGAAAGGATGAATGACTGGCCTGATTAATAATCAACTAATCAATCTGTGAGAGTGTGAAAGAAATTATCCTTGTATGGTAAAAAAGAAAGGAAAAAATTTATTCATTTAAAATAAATATGTGATTTTACATGCATATTCCTTTATATGAGGTTGTTATTAATTAGTAATTGCTACACGTCATGTTCTCGAATGAGGAATACTCAGATAGAGATTTGCTGATTCATCCAGTTTGCTGCCGCCATGCAACAAAGCAAAGGTTGCCTCTTCCAGTGCACCCTTATTTATTTTAACCTCCCCAAACACAATGGGTGTCAAGAGTTACCGCCACGCTCGAGTAGTTTTCTAGGTTACCAAGTCACCCTGAGCAAATAAAACCTCAAGAAAACTACAAACGCAGCAAATACTTTATCTAAGCAAGTCTGCGTTTCTGTATCTGTCGGCGTGTTTGTTCATGGTCGGACGTGGGAAGTCGAGTCTGCAGACACCTTCTCAACAACTCCTTCATGTGCGCCCACATTAAGTTTTTGTTTGGTTACAGACACTTTGACACTATTCGACTGTGTTCCCTGATGTTTGGTTTACGGGATAATCTGCTCAAAGTCCTCTGTCCTCGGACACTTGTGGGCAGCAGAGACAAACTGCAAACACAAAGGTGACATACAGTCACTTTTTAAGTCGATAGGATGAACAAACTCACCTATACATCTGGCAGTTACAGAGAAACATTAACCTTAATTAATTAACAAATTAATTAATTTGTTTGCTGTAAAGTCCAATATTAACTCTGTTTTTAGTCTCTACCAACTCCTGAGAAAAATATTTGACTCTTTGGCTGATAAATGCGCCACTAATTTCACCAGATAGTTGTTAATTGTTCCTGTTTGGTGCTGAGCAGGTAGTGTAAAGCTGAAAAATGACGCCTTGGGAGTGAATAGAGTGAACCAAACCAATAAAAAAGTAAAGCTCCTCAAAGCTGCAGGGAGCTTCAGGTGTTGATTCTCTGTTGGTTCATCTCCACAAGTGACGCCTCTCTCATTGTCACACTGTTTTCATGTGGCATTTGATAATGAGACGTGTTGAATTCACGCAGGAGGAAAAACACAACATTAAAGATGACTCTTTTCTATCCATCCCTGAAACTGAAGCAGCAAAAGTTAGATTTAGCCAGCATTATTTTAATTATTCACCTGTGTTATCTGTTTATACTGTGACATGTCAGAGTACCTTTTGTGGGAATGTCAGTTTTAAAACAATTAAACTTTCTCTAATATGATGATTTCCTCCTTTTATCTATTTATATGGCAAAATATAAAGTATCTATCTTATTACTGGTCGGACACACGATGCCATACTCAGCTCTTTCTATTTACTTATAGTATTTTATTCCCATTCTTTATATTTATATTTTGTATTTTAAGTATTTACTGTTTTATTTTTCATCTGTGTGCTTCTCTACCTGTATGCTGCTGGAAACTTAAATTTCCCTGAGGGAGTCATCCCAAAGGGATCAATAAAGTCTTCTAAGTCTAAGTCTAAGTCTAAGTCAAAACAAGCAATCTTATGAAGGAATGGACAAATCCTTTATCACAAGTTTATTACAATATTGATATACTGTAAAATGTGATATATTAAATTTTCTGGAAGATCATTTGAGGAACTGTTTAGAGAAAACGTAAAACAAAAAAGTAAAATGGAAAGTTTTAGTCATGATTCGAATTAAAAGGTGTCTTGGAACTTATAATGGTATTTCTTTGATATTTAGTAGATTTAATGGGTGATCACTGAAAAAAAAAGTTGAGTTGCACCCTTACTTTTTTTTTTTAATCAAAAAGCAGTGTCAATTTAATGATCTGTAACATGTCTGACAAAAGAGTCCTTAGCTTTACGTTCATGATTTAAAGCATATTGGATCGTAAACTTTGAGTCTTTATAAATTTGGAAACTCTACATAAGCATATAAGCTTTAGAAACTTAAAACTCACTATTACCCTGCTGACTACACTCACGATAATCCAGTATCGATGATGCAGCTGGATTCAGAAACACGTCATTTCTCCTTCTGCACCGCGAGCCGTTGAATATCTCCTCTCCCCTCCCGTCTCTCGCTGCAGGTGGCGGCGAGCAGGGCGAGGGAGCAGGTGCTGGCTCAGGTTAGCGCGGCACGGGAGGCCCTGGAGGAGGAGGAGCAGCGTCTGTTGGAGGAGGTGCAGAGGGAGGAGGAGCGGGTGGAGCAGTGCCTCCTCACCCAGAGAGCCCACTGGAGCCAGGCCTTGGCCAATCTGTCGCAAACGCGCTGCAGCCTGGTGCACACGCTGACGCACACTGCAGACGCACAGCTGGCGGTGAGAGACACGTTTGTCAGGGAGGGATGGAGGGGACGTCACTGTGGGAAAATTTTTGAAGAATAGAGGAACTTCATAACCATGTGATGGTCATAAATCACTAAAGTCATCACTTTCTTCCCCTCTTGTCTTTCAGACCAGTGTCCAGGAGATAGCTGAGAGGTAAATCTTTCCTCACATGACGTGCTTGTAAATGTTTTTGTCTTGCTCATGACATATCGGAGAGATAATATCTCATCTCCTCTTGCTGTTTGTGTCAGGGTGGAGGAGTCGGAGGGGGTCGGGGAGCCCTGTGACACCGAGCAGCTCAGCCTGAACCCGGGCTGCAGCGACAGCAAGCTGCTGAGAGGTCTGTGGGCCGCTGCCGTGCTGCTGGGGCCAAACGGTGAGTCAACTTTTACTCAAACTTTATGCCAACACGGACGCGATTATTGTTTACACTGATGACGGTAAGTAGCGTACGTTAAATCAAAAGCAGGGAGTCTGGAGGAGAGTTTTTTTTGTACACTCTGAATATGTTTTCTGGCAGATGTTTTAACTCTGCAAGAGAACATTTCAAATGTGAAACTGTCCTTTTATGACATTCAAGATTTGCTGATTTTCTAAAATAAAAGTATTATATTACAAAGTAAAATGATGCAGTACAAGCAAGTTCCTGCATTCAAGTAAAAGTGCATTAGTATTATCAGTAAAATGTGCTGAAGTAAAAGCACTCATTCTGCAGAATAGCTCCATCCAGTGTTAGAATATTTGATATGTTATTCAAGTATTGTTACTAATTCATATAAGCAGCAGTATTTTAGCTGGCTGAGGTCTACCTAATTTCACCTGCTTTAATTAGTAACACATCATATGTTATAAGATAATGTGTATGCTAACTATAAGCTAATTCTGTATTATATGTAAAATCATATTCATAAAAAGTAACTGCTCTGTAGCTATCAAATGATTATAATGTATAAGTAAAAAAGTACCTAAAATCTGCACCAAAATTGAATAGTTACTGTCCACTACAGCAACAGTTTCTGCTATGATTTTCTATAATTTTTCCCATTCTTTTTTACTTGTGTTGGTGTGGGGTAGCTCTAGAAGCATACTGCACATATTATACACATTAATCTGCATAGATTTTGTCCTGATGTATGTCCTGATGGTTGGAAACAGCAGTGAGTTTACAGGGCCTGGATGTTTTTGTGTACCTGTTGTAACAAATGAAGGGGGCAGATGTTCAAATGAAATGACACCATAGGGGGGCTTCTTGTGGAAATCTACAAGTTGGACAAGCAGCAGCAGTTTGTGGCATTAAATCCATCTTTTTATTCCTCCTGCAGCTTTTGGATCGCCTTATTTAAAGTTTGATGAGCGCACAGTGAGCCCTCTCCTGTCTCTGTCTGACGACTTCTGCACTCTGACCTTCCTCCACAAAAAATCTCGTCAGTCTCTGCCCTACGACCCAGCGCGGTTCGACACCTGGCCCAACGCGCTGGGCTCGCTGTCGATGTCCTCCGGCACCCACAGCTGGGTTGTGGACGTGGGCCAGAGCGCTGCCTTCAAGGTCGGGGTCTGCTACGCCTCTCTGGAGCGCAAAGGCTCTGGGAACGAGGCCCGGCTGGGACACAACAGCCAGTCCTGGGTGCTGTCCCACTACGACGGGGACTACTCCTTCTGCCACGCCGGGAACAAGGCGCCCCTGCAGGTCGTGAGGAGACCCGAGAAGATCGGCCTGCTGCTGGACTGGCCGAGTCAGACGCTGATATTCTACGAGCCGGACTCCAGCGCCATCCTGCACTCCGTCACGCATCCCTTCAGTAGTCCGCTGCTGCCGGCGTGTGCGGTGACGGACCGCAGCATCACCATCCTGCACTGACACACTGCCAAAAACACTACATCACCTTAGACATGTGAAGACTTTCTCTAATGTAAATATGATCAGCAGTTAAAGAGCCTCCATCACTTTTATTTATTCTATTAGTTATTTCATTAGTAGCTGCTGATGGTGATTTTGATGAATAGATTTTAGTGTCTGTAATCTGTTGATCATATTCTACAGTAGTGCTACAACAGTATTTTGCTCTGACTGATGATGATTGTTTTTATATGAATTTTGTTTGTTTTTAATATTTTTATTATTGGTTTGTTCTGTGTAATGAAGCTCACCATGACTCTTTATGGAAAATATTCACTATACTGGTTGATCCAGGACTGTTTTTATTAATGTAACAGAAATACTATTTTGCAGTGATGTTAAATGTTAAATGCTCACAAAATGAATCAATGTTTTCTGCCTCTGCAGTAGATATTTCTATAAATACACAAGGTATAATTCTCTTATTTCCTTTGTTAGGACTTTTTTTTCACAGCTGAAAAGCCCTGAGTTTGTCTTTTTAAGCCACACCAGGGCTTCCTTTTGCGCGTTTGACAAGTACAAAGAAACAAACAATAAAAAATAACCAACAACAGACCTTAAAAATATAAAAATTACAAAAATCTGACAGCATGAGGCTGTACAGTAATACAGCACAATAACTGCTGTCCTGTAGAGTGTCAGAAGAAAAATGAAATATGTTAACAAACACAAATCGTTCTTGCTCAATTTTGTGTTAAACTCTAAAAAAAAGTTTAGGATCCCTGTTTCCATTAAAAACCTTTTTTTGGCAAGAGCATAAAGGTCAGTTTTGAACTTTTATATGAGGCAAAGTAAAGATCTATAAAGATCTAACTGTGTGTATAAAACCCATAAAATAAAAAACAAGGTCCAGAGTCAGTAACATTTTCTGATTTATATTCCTCAGCAGCTTCTCCTTTATTACATGTCACAATATGAAGCAGAGCTGTTGAGAGTCCCTCTGCTGCTATTGAGGCACATCACCACTAGAGGGCAGCAAAGTCTAACTAAGGTCAAAACCAACATCCCAATCAGGAGAAATGTAGTACTGTGTTAATGCAGATCAGAAGTGATGAACACACTCCAGGACCGAGGACAGCTACAGGTGCTGCCAACAGACAAAATCAGACATATGAGCGTTTGGGAATTTAACATAAAAGGGAATTTAACATTTAACAGACAAAGACTGGACACGTGTTCATTTTAGGGGGAACTAAGTGACAATGAAAAGCAACAAATCTGAAACATGTTCCTCCTCTACCAGATGAGACGTGAGAGGAGACAATGAGTGAAAACTGACAAAGGTGTGAATCAAGTGGAGACTTCACTGACTCATCATCTGTGAGATTTTAAAACAAAGGGGTTTTTCTGCCGCATTAATGAGTGTTAATCATAAAGCAAAGTGCAGACTTGCAGAAAAACAGTGTCCAGGTTATTATCTCTCTTATAACTGAGTCTTTTTTGGACAAATATTGTCAATTCAGCTAAGAAATGTCACATTATTTATAGGAGAGAATTGAATTTTATAGCTTCGGTCGAGACGTACAGGGCTGGATGTAGTAATCCCAGAAATTTCTTGTTATTTCAGCACTATGTGGTGCAACACAATAACGGCCCGTTGATGCCAGTCAGGCTGTCGCAACAGAGACACTGTGGAAACATCTTAACGTTAAAAACCCTTCAGATTAAAGTTGCAGTTTAAGGATTAAGCCTGGCTGAACATGTCCCAGTTAGACAGTTATTAACTCTTTAAGGGCCGCCTGAGAGGAACAAAAAAACAACTTTAGATCTATTTTGGTTTTTAACTGGCTGAACTAAACCCTGTAAGTTGGAAAGCGAGGTATCTGCCTGTTAGATGTATAATAAAGCTGATAGTTTTCATGATGCTGACTGACTGTAATGTTGGCTGAGAGTTAGTCCACCTGGACCTTGAAGATACTTTTTGCTTTGAAGTTGTGAGCATGAACTTGTTACCTTGATTGTGTTTGTGTTAACCACCTGGTGTTATGTTCCACACACAAGAGATAGCCTACAGGACACACACTCACACACACACACACACACACAAATATGGTAGCTATAAGCTGCATAGGTTATATGAGGGTAAAGCTTAGCTGGATTGTTTATTTGAGGGAATATTTTATTGACAGGTTCTAAGTAACTGCACAGGGACCAGATGGTCTTACGCCCATATGAGGGTAGTAGAGACACTGAGAAACCTAAGAGTTTAAGTTCAAGTTTAAGACACCTAAACTTGATGTATGTTCCTATCAGTTCTGCTAACATTAAACCTGGGATGTTTAGGCTACATGGGAAAGGAACAGATAGATGACCAACTTTGGTTAAAGGGTTGGCTTTTCTCCTCATTATACTAATTAGAAATTAGCTTATACGTTGAATATGAAATGAGGGTGTCATGTAGACTTTAAAATGTGTGATCTGGGTGGACAAAGGTGGAGTTTGATCATTGGCAGAATCTCTCTCAGACATCTGCAGTGTCTGATTTCTGATACTGGCTTGCTTCAAATAAAGTTCTCTTTGTTCAACAAGTTTGTATCAGCGGAGTCTTTTCCTGCACCCTTTTTCTGAAGAAGATAAACAAATAAACTACACAAGGAATAAAAAAAATCCAACAGACAACAATAAAAAGAGACAGAAGAATCACCTAACAATAATCATGACAATGCTTTATACAGAAAAAGCTATTAAAGGCTGTTGGACTGGCTCCTCTCACACACCTGCAGAATAGTTTCCTGTTAACGTTATAACCATAAAAAGGAAAAGGATCACTCATTCTGTAGCTCAACAGGTGATAAAAACAATGAGTCAAAAGATAAGAGAAGCAGCTGCACTAATAACATCTGTTCATTTTCCACAAATGAGTGTTAGCACAGCTATAGGTGCAGGTCACACCATTTCTCAAGTTCACAGCTGCATTCATCTAGAAAAATGGTCACAAAAATACCAATTAAGAAACATTACATTACTTCTCTGTGTCTAATAAACGAAGGTCGTACAAGAGGCATAACTTCTCTCTAATCGCCAACGGTTCAGTGATGTACCAAGTATGCCAAGCGTCCTTGCTGTCTCCTCCTTGGGTAAACAGAGACCACCTTGTGCAGAATAACAGAATGAGGAGTAAAGGTCATACCGTATCTCCAAGATACGACTGAACTGATTACCAGACAATGAAATGAAAAACATGGATGTGTCAGAGAAATAAGGAAGCAAGGAGATGATAAGGAGTGAAATTATTCAGCTTCAAAAGTTAATGTATTGTTTTTATTAATTCAGCACTAGACCCTGCAGACCTTAGTGCTCACTCTTTGTAGTGATGAAGAGATTGATGTCAAGAATCATTTATTATCGTTGTTTCCACATAACGCAATTTAGATTGATGGTAAAGAGGGTTTTTTGCATTGAAGAAACTTTTCCCCGGAGTGTTAATTCCACTGAAGCAATTTTTTAAAATTTATTTTTGTCCTTGATAAAAAAAAACAAAAAAAAAAACACTGTCAGCCACATTCTAATTACAGATAAATATGATCTCATCTCCTGAGCAGCGTCAGAAAAGAAATGACTTCACTCAAAATGAGGCTCATTTCTCAGATTAACAAGAAGGATGTAAGCTGGGACAGGCCAGAGTTTGCTAAGTGTCAAACTTCCCCATATATATACACACATCCTTCTTATAAAACAGCACTTCAAATATTTCTGGTTTGTCCGCTATTAAAAGTCCTTTGTGTAGTGACTTCCTGAACCGCTCATCTTCCTTGGATCCGTCTCAGGTGCTTTTCTTCTTGGTGGCGCTCAGTACGACAGGAGGCGGCTCGATGTTGAGCTCCTGTCTGAGGTCTTCCAGGCTCTGCTCCCACCGTCTCTCGTAAAAGACGCTGAGGATGCAGCGGGCCCGCCGGCCGTTCTGCAGAGCCCAAGGCCCCAAGGACGTGAAAAGCGTCTGTAAACGGCTGAAAGGCGACACGAGGAAGCAACATTTGAGCATGATACAACAAAGAAGAGATCACACAGCCCAGTTCCTAAAAAACATAGGGAAGTTAACAGTTAAAGGATTAATCATTTACAGGTAACGATGGTTTGAAGGATGAGAGATAACACAAATTAGAGCCGGACAAAAGCTTAATGAATGTCCACAATATATGACTAATTTCTTTCTAATATTAAATTTGCCAAGCCATGCAGTTGACAGAGTTGAAGTAAGGCTTTTTAATGTTTGTAATATTTGTTTTGTACAGACAAAAGGTCTCAACTCGTAAGCTTTTGTTGCCTAAGAGGCGAAATTTAGGACACAAAGGACCACAGAGTAGAGCTGAAAAGATTAGTTGATTAATCAAGTAGTCAAAGGAAAATTCCACTCTGGTAATAAATATATGGTTTAAATCACTTTTTGGAGCAAAGATTTATTGGTTTTCTTAGTTTTCTATCATATTTAAGTGAATATTGTTTGATTTTGGACAGCTGCTCAAACATAAGACATCTGGGTGTGTCAAATTGCGGCTTTGGAAAATTGAGGTCATTCTTTACAAATGTGTGATGTTTTTTATAATAGCAACACTTCAAGAATCAGGAAAATACTCCCTAATAAAAATAATGGTCAGCACTCTGCTCTGTTCTTTGCTATAAGTGTGCAAAAACAGATGAACATAATTCAGTATGTCTTGGCGGTCCAGTACTGCCCTGCAGTTTAAAAGGTAATAAAAAAACGCCGGGTTCGTACCTCGTGTTGAGCCGGAGCGGCCCCAGCAAAGCTCCGAGGGCACACATGGGCAGCCCAGTCTGAGCAGCTTCGAACCATTTCACTGCCACCTCACCTGAGACAAGATAAAATAATCCTTCATTAATCACTTGATGGGGTAAATTTGCAGCGTTACAACAGTAAAGGAGATGGTGAAAGAGCAATAAGAAAAAGCAGGATGTAATAAATAAAAACAAGACAAGAAGAACAATAAAAAGCTATTATTAAAAAAATATATATATATAAAATAATAATAATAATAAAAAAAAAACAATACAGAAATGGGAAAGGAGAAAGAGGGAAATATTATCATGATTGAAAAAGAGAAGCAAGTATCAGTCGATGGTCCAAGTATGGCAAGACCACACAGTTTTTAACAGCCATATTGCAAAACATTTCCTTTTTTTGTTGTGCAAGTGGGATCCCTCTGTTTGGTTTTCCCCTTGTATGTTGTTGTGGCCAAAACCGAAATCTGGCATCGGTAACAAAAAGTTTGAACGACGAAGAAAATTAGTAAAGAAAAACATGGGAGAGACACAATTAAGCTGTGTCGCCCCAGATCTGTAACTCTTAGTCACGCCTGGTCGTCAAAGGGTCTGACGTAGTTAAAGCAGTACCACTTTGTATTATGTGTGGGGAGTATTTACAGAACCGGTGACTCACCCAGCATGTTGGTGGGCATGCCAAGTAAGGTATGCAGCAAATCGTGGACCTCTCTGTATCTCTGCATGACGTAAGCAAGCTCCTCGTTGTCCACAAACTTCACCTCTGCCCTTGAGTCTGGCGTCACGTGCTGACAGAGGAGGAAAGTGAATGTTCGAGTGGAGATGAAAAAGAAACTTAAAGGAGGTTGGGGGGGGATTCTCAGGAAATGTGTTCATACTGATACCTGTCAAATAAGCCTTAAACAGTTTCGTATGGAGTTTTATGACAGATCAGGAGATACTCACATTGTCCTCCAGAAAACGGAGGTATTCTCTCCCGAAAGACCCGTCGGGCAGGGACGCCATCCGGCTCAGATCAAGTGTCGACAGCCGGATTCTCGGCCTTTCGCTGCAAAAACGCAGTCAATTCTTTGTCAAAACGCTCTGCTTGCTTAGCTTTAAAAAATCATTAAGTTGCTGAATAATGAAACAAGTGACTCACGTTAGGACAGTGTATCCTTCAGGATCGTTTTTCATCCTGTCCCTGAGATTTATCAATGCTAGGTGTCCCGTCGTCTCCCCGAGCACTGCAACCATGTCTGTAGAGAGTTTCATTCACTAAATGTTCTAAATGTACAATGAAAAGTTTTTACAAGGTGTCACTAAACTTACAATCTAATCATTGACTATCCAAAAATATTGTATGTTTTGATTTAAATATTCTCAAACTGATAGCGTACATGTCGAGGTTTAATACATTTTGGCAGGTCGTGGACTGGATACTTGATTTAAAGTGGCACTCTCACAATTTTTACCATGTTGGGCAAGTTCACTCATCAAAGGGAGGATCACACATCCTGTGAAAACAGGTGTTCTAGTCTTCTGTGCTTCTGAGAAACTGTCTCTGATAATGTCTGATAATGTCATGACATTATCTCAGTTTGGAGGGAACAAATGTTCAAAGAAAGCTTTTATTACAAACGTGGGCAGGTGTGTGAAATGACCTGGGGATGTACTGGGCAGCAAGAGACTAATATAAAAGTAGTAAGTAGTATTATAGCTATATAGCTATGTAGCATTATATATAGTATTATAGTAAAGTAATATTATAGCTCTCAGTATATTGCGGTATTGTTTTTGAAATGATGTCACAATAAAGGATCCAGTCGATACTGAGGACCGCAGGTCAGGAGACACCTGCAGATAAATGTCACATAAAGGGTGTTAGGGCTCTCTTCCTCCCTGAAACTTTCAGGACATCACTTTGTGTTTGTTCTCATTTCTGTTTCCAGATTTTTTTCGTGTAATACTGATCTCCAGAGAGCACAGGACTGAGAATGACTAACTTGAACAATACATGAGAAAAGAACATCGGGTACAGTCCCTGATCGCTGGTATGACTTTACTGAGAAATGATAAACAGGATGACAGCTTCTCAAGTTGATATCTGAACTCCTGCAGAGAACACAGGCTTGCTGATAGATGAGAATCAGTTTAATCTGAATGTGGTTTAATCTACATACTTGCTAAAAGCTAAAAGACAGATTAACATCATGAGGTCTTGCATATGCTGTGCTATTTTTTTCCTCATTTGGAGTATCTTCAGACACATCATTTTAAGATCTGAAAAGTTTGGCGCAATAAAATACAAATAAAAGCAGCATTTTATTGTCAAAAACAGCAATATGACAAATAAGTCTCTGACCCTGCTTACACTTGGTTTTAAAGTGCATATGTGCAACTGGTTTACAAGTGGACAACACTAAACACAACCACCACCAAGATGCACCGTCGTCCAATCACTCAATCCACTGTCTGAGGAGGTCAGTGCGTCCTGTCCAGTGCTTTTTGCAAATTTGACTTTGTTCTGCCAATCCCAAAAGCCGGGATAGCCTGTATATTATATAAATTGCTAAACAGGTGGCCCGTGCAAAACAAGTCTAGAGCTTAATCTTGTAATGACTGCACAGAGGGCAGTAATGAGACATCTCAGCTGTCCACTTGTAATGTAGTCATGAAGGATAAATTTTAGCATTCAGTTAGAATTTATTTTATTGCTAGAAAGGCACAATTAACCTCCACAACCAATCAATTTACAAACCACATAACAGATTAACCGATCCAGGTCTGATAGAGTTGTGAAAAACATTCTTGACTTGAGACTGAAGTTTCATTCTTGACCTTGGAAAAAATCAGCTTGGATAAATACTCTTATCACATTTATTTGTATTATACTTTCTTTCAGAGCTTTAAGACGCATTTTGTGGCCTTAATCAGCAAATTCCATATGCTAATGAGACTGAAAGCTCTCTCAGAAACTTTTCTGAAGTTTTCTTTTTAATCACATAAACCAAAGATGAGATTAAATTTAAGTTTCACTCAGAGTGATTCTACCAGGCTGCAAGGTATGACCGAGTCTCCTCACAGCAAAAAAACAGGTGCTTGATTGACTGATTTTTATTGAATTTCCAAAGTTTGGAACAGTGGGGGTTTTCTATTGCTCCGCCATCCAGAGAGTTTTGTCCATATTTGACTCTACAGGAGGTTGTGTGTGACTGGGCAGTGCTGTCACACACAAGATGTCTTTTTTGGGGCATTTTTTGTTTTACGTTTGACATTTTGATGACAGAGATATGGTAGGAAATGAAGTCCATGACACACAAAAAAATATCCCCACGAGTCAAAGCAGGATGTTGCAGTTACATTGCATGAGTCTCACTCAGCCACCATGAGAAGGCATTTTTTATTGGAAAAAGCAGAAGAAACAGCCGAAAAAGGAAAGAAATAAACAAAACAACAATAACAGTCTAAGCCCCGTGACTCTCACCATGTCTGTAGGGGTTCTGAAGTGCTGCCACACCTGAGCCGACGGCCAGGAGGGCTTTTTGGACGGGGGTGGTGCTGATATGTCCAGGATACAGCCCATCATAGCAGCTGTCTGTAAACGCAGTGCTGCTACCGGTGTGCAGCTGGTGGGCACACACCGCTGAAAAAAAGGTGCAGCAACATTAATGAAAACTTTCTGCATACCTGTCAAATCGAATAATGCACCTGACATCGATTATAATTGACTTCACGCGACTATGACAACTCAACAGCTTATTGATAATGATATAAAGCGAAGCAAAAACGTTTGGTATGCTCATGTTTGATCACCTGAATGTGCATGAATGAGCAAGAGACTTAAGAATTCCATTGGCAATGATTTCATGTTGTTATTGTTGTGCAATGACAAATAAAGTCTTAAATATGAATATTGATCCGATTTTAGAGCAAAAAAAAAGAAAAGACAAGTTGCTTCTGGAGTTTAAGATAACCATTTATAATCTGATATGTTTGTTCTTTTATATTTACACATTTAAATAATGTCATTAAATAATTTCCAGAGGTGGAGTGAAACATTTTAAGCACCACAATTTTGACTTACTTGTACTCTAGTTAAGTATTTCCATTCTGTGACACTTCTACTAAACTAGATAAAATACAGTACTTTTTACTCTACTACATTTATTTGTTTACTTATAGTTACTTTTACACACTGATATGATGCAGTACTTTACTGCAAATCTACCTAGCAGTACACAAAATATGTATAATTTACCCCACATTGATTAACTCCAAAATAAAAATGCTCTGACATGCATTTATTAGTGAATAATAAAATAATATTATTTAAAAAAATAATTGGAGTCAATGGAGGACAATGTGAACTTTTACTTGCAATTGAGTATTTTCAGACCAGAGTATTTCTACTTTATTTCAGTGATGCATGTGAGCCATTTAAAAGGATTTAAAGAAAAACCATTCACACAATCACCTGCAATTTAAAAGCACATCCATCCACCAGATCTATTAAAACAAAAAAACAAAAAATAAATAATAACATGAATCAACTTTCCTGTTGCTTGTCCAGGAGTATGTGAATATCTGATAATTATTGATATTTATCTGATTAATGCTCAGATATCTGATTGTGTGTGCTGCCTTCTGAGGTCGGACAGACTTCTACGTTTTTCACCACCACCTTATTTAAGCGCTCACAACGAGATGTACTCATTTTAAATCGACCTATATTTATTTTAAACCGAGTTATATTTATTTAAAGAGCATATTTTCTCTTTTCTCGTATAACGCAGGTCATACCTTTGAGGCTCGGAACGAAATGTCGCTGTCTCGACCGTTGGAGACATCTAACCGTCGGCCACATTGCGAACTCTAACTGCGCATGCGTACTGGGGGTCACGACGCGTCTTTTTTACTGCGGGGCAGCCCTGGTAGCACCCGGAGGGGCGGGGTTCGGCCACCGTAAAGAGAAAGAGACGCCGTTCTCCCCAGCTGCCTCGTAAACAAAAAACAAGCACACTCGGCGACGCCATCGTAAACCTAGCTAAACCGGTCGAGTTGCCCTTCCTCGGGCGGGCGACAGCGGAGAAATAGTTTCATCTTGCCCGCGGAAACACGAACAAGACGCGGTCAAGGTTTGTCAGGTGACCCGCTTAAAGCTGCTCGATAACCGGTCCATCGTTAGGCTGAACCCATTAATACCAACAAGACAGTAATAAACAAACACCGCCTGACTTTAGCATGTAGCTACCCAAAGTTGTGCAGCTACTCACACAGAACAAGAATAAAGTGCCTGGTTAAGTTCACAGCTTGTTTCCAGGCAGGTGACACAAAGAAAAAAACGAGTAAATATACTGTAGAGCTCGTAAACCTGGAACCACTGCTCACATGAAAAGATGAGCTGTGCTTTTGCTTATATATATATATACACCTACACCCATGACAGTGAGGGGAGGAGTCGGAGTTAAAGTAGACTACTAATGTTCAGCCCTGCTCTGGTTTGAGACTACAAGGTGACTTGCAGTATTTTCGCACTTGGGTGAGTAAATATTTCAGATTTGGCTTCAGAGCAGTGTGGTACACAGGACACATTGACACATTCAGGGGGCAGAGAGACTTTTGTTGGAGTTGGAGAGGGATTGCAAAACAACATGGCGAGCAGAGAGGGCGAGTCTTGCAGGGTGCACAGAGGACGAGTTAGTATATCTGCTGGTTTAGAGAGCACTTTGAGCTTAAAGGGTAGTTTGGTTAAACTTTTATGTGTCAAGGAACAGTTGTGATCGCAGTTGAGAGAGACATGATTGTTCAGGTTAAACTTTACAGGCCATGTGGATCCTTGTATTTTATTTCTTTACTCATTTTTAGTCTTTAAAATTAAGTTCTGGTTGTGCTTTGTGTGCAGCTTCTCAGGTTTCTAACATTTTCAGTTTCTTTTTGTGAGTCTTTTCAGGCTGGTGAAGTGTGACAAAGAACAAGCAGCATATGGTTTCTGCGTGAGGTCTTTTTAATTATTGTTTTAGTTCTCGTTTTAAATTGCCACCCATACCAAGGTTTCCAGGATACGCAAGACAAACAACAGAGGCTCGGCCCTTTGTTTGTGAGAGGCCGTACATTAGTGCTTAACCATTTATTGAATGATATAGCCTACTCCTTTTTTTGCCATTTGAGACACATGGCATTAAGCGGAGTGATTGTGTAATAGCTGGTCTGTCAAAAAGGTCAAATGTGCTGATCTGTCAGATATGACCTCTGGGAATTTTATCTCTGACGTTTTTCTTAAGTTCATATCCAGGTACTGTGGTTTTTACTGAGAAATGCAATATGCAAACAACACTGTACATGAAACTTATCAGAAGTAATGTGGGGTAGACTAAAATAACTGATTACTCATGATTATGAAAGTTACCATTGCTTCACTCCCAATGTGAAGGGATATGAGTTTAAGATGAGTAATAGGCCAGACATTGCCAAACTAAATAGATAAAATACACTGGAATTTAGCTGATACTCATATGTTATCTGTAAATGTTAACTGGATGGATTAAAACAAAATGTCAGGGACTGTGAATGTTGCTTGAATGTGTACTGTTATGTCCAATGGCTGCTAATGTAATAATGGTCATGTTCACTTTGGACAATTTAAGTCTCATGGTAAGCATGAGATGTTTAGCTGTTAGTCTTCTTGTTTTGTGAGAGTGATGGAGGAGGGACTGATTTGTTGGTGTTTTTTTTTTTTAATGAAGTGAGTTTCTGGGATGTGGGAATGTTTCTCATATCTGTGGGAATGTTTTTTCTCGTTTTGATCCAACAAACAATCTCACTTCTCTCTGAGAAGTTTGAGCAGATATTCTGTGTCTGAAAATAAGAAAAAAAAGAAGCTGAAGAAATACTTTCAGGTGCCTTGTAATTTTAAGCCACGTCAACAAAAAGTCCTTTTCATGACCAGTAGAAGCACAATGAGTAAAAGCCTGTCTCAGCCTTCTCCAAAGTTACTCAAGTTTGCATGTCATTTTAATAAATTTCCCCTGCTTAGTGTGTACAGGATGAGCAGTGTGTTTCATAACCAAACAATGCCTTGTGGGTTGAAAAGATGGGATTTACCTCCATCTAGTGTAAACAGTAAACTTTGTCCTTGATGGGAAAAATGTCTGTTTGCCAGGGGAGGGAACCTTGATTGAAGTTTAATTTATGGTTGGGCTGTTCTTTTTAATACATGCTTTACTCACACAAATGAGTAGGTGGAGGCAGCACTGCTGGAAGCTCTTTCCCCAGAGCTTTGTTTAGAGTTCAAGCCAGACAGACTGCATATCATACAACTTTTTCCTCACAAACACAAAGATTTCAAAGGCACAATGTTGTCTGTTATACTGAGTTCCTCGAGACACTGAACCATATGTTGCACACACGTAGTATACCGCGCTCTGCAGCTGTGTGGAAAACTAAACCGAGTCAGGCACCGTGACAGGCCAGACAGCTGTGAGCATATTTACCCATGAATAAGTCGCTGTGGGTGTGAGGAAATATGTCAGTATATAATGACATCTGTTAGTTTATGGGCAAAACACTCCCTACTCATTTTCCCTTAAGGGATTTTTCCAATAATAAATGATGCACTATGGGAAGATTAAACATTCATAGAGAATAAAAAAGTGACAGCTTTCTTATGCAAAAGTTAGGTCTCCCATAACCACAATACTGCAGTTAGTGCCACAGACAAAATGTGAAACTTCATCGCAAACAATTTTCGCACAACAGGTATTTTAGTCAATTTAAACTGTTACAGCAATAACTAACTATGATACTGCAATTCACCAAGTGCTATTTAAGCTTTGTTGCCTATCGCAGCTTTTAAAGTTTGACACGAAGACGGAAAGTTTTTCTGTTGCTGCCTCTTCTGACCTTGCAGAATTTTGCGCTGACCGGTGTAATCCACAGCAAAACAGACAACACAGCAGACTGTGATGTGAAGCTTTCCCACAATTTCTACCCGCAGATGTCAGCATTACTATGCTTTTCTACCATAAAAAACTTGATACAAGAGTTCCCCCTTGTGCCTATCATTAATTAGAGGCTAAACCTGCAGATTACTGGCACCTCTTGTGCTGACATGAATCACTTTGCCTCTAGGTGGAACCAAAGGAAGAAATATTGAAATAAACATAATGGTTGAAAGTTGCTGAATATTAAAATGTACCTTATGAAGAGTTTATTATTATAAATATTGCAACTACACCCAGTTTCAATCCATTGTGCATTGAGCTATAGTCCACATATTGTGGGCAGAGCATACAATAACCACCAGATGGCAAAATTATTAGCCTTGTGTAGTGATTCTTTAATCAAAATCCATCTTTTGGATAGTACATGGCACACATATTTCTAACATAAGTGAGCACAGATTTGACACACAGACGAAGACAAAACACTGATGAGAAATGACAGAGATTTTAAAAACTTCCAATCTTCCAAATGTTGTAGCTTGAGGACTTTGATGTCCAGCTACAGACTGATGATATATTTAAGGGATAAAACCAACATCAGGAGTTGGGCCACTGTGTGTCGCCAGAACGGCTTCAGTGCTTGTCGATTGATTCTCTGAATTCTACTGGACCGATGAACGTCATTCTTCCATGGTGGTTGAGATGTGATGACTGTGAAGGCCATAGCATATGAGTTACATCTTTTTAATCCTCAGACCATTCAGTGAGGCATTGTCAACCAACGATAATATCTGTCATTGTTCAACAGTGTTGTCACTGTGCTTTCTCTCTGCCTGCAAGCATATCTGATTTCTGATCAATGTCTCTCTTGCACGCATCCCATACAGGCTTGGTAGATAAGGAAAGCCGTTGACGTTGTGTTTTATGTGCACACAAGCTCCATTGAAGTCCTCGTTTAAATCTTTTGCATCAAATTCAAACCATGGCTACCATACTTTTGCATTTTACCAACATTTACATGATATCTTGCATATCAATGAGACATGCCTACATCATTTTCCTGGGAAAATGTGCAACGTGCTGTAAGCTGCTTAACATGATTAAAGATGGCCACATGCGGTTTCACAATGATGAATCAGCCTTATATCATCACTGTACAAAGGTCTCTGGATGCTATTGATTTCTTTTTCCATGTGCAGATGGTTCTAGTAGGTGTAACTTTAAGGTGTAGGTGTAACCTTAAGACATGGTGATTGATATGCTGTTTGTTTCTATTGTTTGAAAAAGACAGCTTATTCTTCAAGTCTTGTCTGGCTGCTGACAGCTGCTATGTGTGGTATTCGTTCACAGGTTATCGCACCAGATTGATGGAGAAGAATGGCTCGAATCTCGTTGGACTGTCCCAATTCTTTACCAGGGATCCCTCTCAGTGTGCTGTCAGTGCCCATGGAGAATAAATACAAATGTCAGCAGTGTCTCCAGGTCCTGAGGAAGCCTGTCCAGGCTCAGTGCGGCCACCGCTTCTGTGTACACTGCTTCAAGCAGCTCACCAGGTACACTGGAGGTCCTCAGACCACCTACAGACGTGTGAAACGCAAACCGCTTCTTCCCCTAATGCTTACACCATCTTACCGGACATGCTTCCTGCCATTCTGTCTTCTTATCTCTCCTTGCTTCTGGGGATTTGTTTGCTCCCGCCAACAATTACTTTATTCAGACTCATCCCTCACATGACTGGGCCCCAACACTGAAATCAGTGAATCACAAGGATGTGACCATGCTGAGTCATGCTAAAGGTGTCCATTGTTTTCCATTTCCTTTTCCTCTCACTGATTCACTGGTTGTTCACTCATACAATAATGCATTAGGAATGCATAACAAATACACTAGGAATGCAAATACATTGATGTTAGTACCTTTATGTCTAACAATACTTTGAGAGTATTATTAGACATAAGGTGATACTGCAGGGTATTAAATCATTTTAACAGCTATACATGAAACCAAATGCAACTAAATAAATTAATTTAATCTTTTGTAACATGTATGTACCAGTGTCTTGTTTTGTTCTTATTCCCTTTGCACAACATACTAGACGTTTCTGTTTGTCATGTGGTCTGAAAACCACTAATACCATAAGAACAGTTTGTTCTGTTGTGAAATGTGATCATGTGACCTGTTTTAAAACTAGTCCTGCAGGTAGGCAAGGACTAGTGTTGTAGTGATAATTTTACATGGCCTTTTTGTTTGTGTGTGCGGTTCATTTACTTTGCAAAAGCTTATTCATTTTTCTCATGAATTTTAAACACCTTATCAAGGTTTGCACGTTGCAGCACGTGTGTAGCGTGACAAGCTTCTCTCACTGCTGTTGTATTGAGTAATGATTGATCTGCTTGAGCTGTTCGTAATGGTTCAGCGCTGGATCAGCAGGAAATTGCTGCTGACTGGAAGCAGCTGGCTGTTTCTTTATTTTAAAGTAAAAACCTGTTTTGTCTGTTAGTTCTGGGCCAAAGCCATGTGAGGCCTGTCGCCAAGAAGAGATCTATGAAGAACCTATTTCAATTCTAAATAGTAATGAGGTAAGTTATGAACTGTGCCAGCATTGTTATTTTGTGAGACATCTTCCTTGTAGTCTGTGTATCATTCTTCACCCCCGCACAGCTTCATGCTGGCGGGAGTTTCCCCCACTTCAGCCTTCAACAATGCAACCTACTATGTCTCACTGCTATCAAATTTCGTGGTTTTGTGAATTCACTGTCATCCTTGCTCCCCCGCCAGGCATTTCCAGACAACGCAGCTGGTCGAGAAATAGCAAGTCTTCCTGCCAGGTGTTTGAACCAGGGCTGCAACTGGACAGGCTCAATAAAAGAATACGAGGTAAAGTATAAGGATGTGTTTAGTATAGTATACATTTTCTTTTTGGCATGCTTGAGGGTTTGGCCCTGTCTGCCTCTATAATTATTCATGTCAGGTTACCACACCCAAACCGATGCTGTCAGTAGTCATTAATCTTTCTTAACCAGCAGTGCTCACAGAGTCTGCTTCCCCCGGGTCATGTTCCCTCCCCCTCAAACCCAAATCATGCTCAGATCATGATTAAACCATGTGGTTGTGTTGCAGGCCCTTGCAGCAGGAGCTTACTTGAAACAGGAAGTGAAACCATGCACATGGAAAGTCCCTGCGTTATCCTGTGAACAACAGTGGGAAAGTACCACCATATTAAAAGGCCTCCCAACCCGAGATAAGCTTGAGTTAGTTGACCATTTTGTGAGAATGAAACTGCCTTTTTTGGTGCAAGTTTCAACCATTTAGAAGGGAAACGGGTTTAGACAGTGAACCGCGTGCTTCAAACAGACAGTGGTTTTTGTGATCTCTGTAAAAAGCCCCATCCCAATCATAAAGGCTGTTTTGTGTTCCTGTGTTTGAATGAGCGTCATCTGTCCACATGTTTTGTTTGCTGTAAATATCTACTTAGGGAGGGTTAGTTTGTTTAGTAAAGAGACTCCCTGTTGAACACAGGATGCTGCTTGTTTGTGGTTTGACACAGGAAATCTTAAAAGGATGTGATGGCAGTAAATGTTTAAAATGAGAGCGCGACGCCGACGCTGGGGGTTATTCTGCAGATTAGTGAGGGCGGTTAACGTGGTGAAAAGGTTCCTTCTTGTTTTTTTTCCAACCGTGGGATCAAAGTCTAGTTATATTGCAGCATTCGCAAAATGATTGCTGCATTGTGTGATACACCCACGTTTGAGTCAAATGTTGTGGGCTGTCTTAGTCACTGTTGTGAATAAAGATCCGCGCTGTTGTTAGCTATATTGTTGTTAGCCATGCACACCCAAAACTACCTCTTCCGAAGCTGGAAAAACAGACTAAACGTGGTGTCTGAGTGGCGCGGTACGGACAGGGATAAAACTGAAAAGCTGTGTGAGGTGATTCATATTCTGTTTGGGTATTCGGTTAAAGGTTCACCGGTGTAGCGGGTTTAGAAAGTGAGCAGTCAAAGCGAAAAACTGGCTAACCTACCTGTTGTTCCTGCTCTGTGGCTCCATGCGTGCTGTTGGTAGTCATTATGAAAGATGTCGACTTCCCGGATGATAACTCCGCCTCACAGTTGAGCGCCGCCCATATAATTCCCGGCATTTTTCAAAATGATGTTATTTTATGGCTTTTTGTGAAATTACGTAAACATTTAAACCAAAGAGGTTGTTTTCCCAGTAATGTATAGTTTAACTGATACTTTTTATTTCTGCTTTTCTCTGCTTTTGTTTCCTCATCTTTCCATGGTTTCCTTTTTGTTTGTTTTTTTTGTTAAGGTCAGAAACGTCCAAACGTCTTTGTATATAATGCATGCATTTTAACAATCATATAGGTCATATAATTACATTGCACCTCTCTGAGTAGTTCCTCTAATTGGGTTACAGGCAAAAAGGCATTAATAATTACATGATTATAATTACTTAATATCACTTTAGCAATGAAACAACTGTGTTGCTCCCTTTGACCTTGTTTCATGCACTGGAGATAAGTCAGATAAATGCTTGTATAATAAAAGGCAGCTTGTTTTTCCACATTTCAGCTGTCAGTATGTCCTGTGCCATACTTATAGAGGTGTGTCAGGCAGTTACAGCGTTTGTTTTTGACAACAAGGGTGTATCGTGTATCTGACAAAAGGTCAGAAGGTTTTATTTGCCACATAAAGGACATGTGCCCGCAAACAAGCATGCTCTAACACCTTGAAGCATAACTGACTTTCTTTTGTATTGTTGAAAAAAGAAAACAACAATGAATACCAAACACACCTGCAGGAGAGGGGAGGCAGTGAGAGAGAGCGGCAATAATAATTCATATTTCATTCATTTTTAGGCACAGCATGAAGGTCGCTGTGAATTTGAGCGAATACAGTGTGAGGCCTGCCAAACCTCGATCCTTCGCACGGAGAAGGACAGACATACCGAGAGAGAATGTGAAGCGAGGACGCTCAACTGTAAATACTGCAAACTGACCTTCAACTTTAAAGACATCAAGGTGAGAGAGAGCGAGATAGAGAGAGATTATCTGGCGTGAAGCTGTTTTGCGTTTTTGGGTCGTCTGCATAAAACCGAACCCAAAATATAATTGTCGCCCTCCCTCGTGGTTTATTTCAGGCCCATGATGAGATCTGTCTGAAGTTTCCCCTGCAATGCAAAGAATGTGGCAAGAAGAAGATCCCCAGAGAAAAGGTTTGAGCTGTTCCTAAAATTACTGTTTAATTTTACATTTTTGATTTATTCACTGTCCTCTGAACTAAGTTTTATTCCGTCTTAATATAAAAGTGTAAAGGGACCATCATGTAGCATCTTTATACTGAATAGACTAATGCTCCATATAAGCAAAGGTGCAACACCTGCACCCCATTGGCTGGAAATACATGCACAATGGTATAAAAATACATACAGTCATACAAACCACTAGCAGCAGACAGAACATACACATTATAATAAACAAACCAGTAGACTAGATACCTGTAAGTTGAACATACAAACCAGCTCAATAGCAAAAGTACCTTTATGACCAATTTCAAGTTTGTTCATCACGCGTTGTCATACTGAGCAAAATCATAGTGAAACTTAGTTTCTTTCTGACAGAGAATCCTTAAGATGACTCTCACTTTGACTCTGAGTTGATTCACTGTTTGGAGCTGGTGCAATAACTCCAAATTGTTTTTGTTGTTGTTGTTGTTGTCTATTCTACCTTCAGTTTAATGACCACACCAAGTCCTGTGCCAAGTCAAAGAGTGCCTGTCCATTCAACGAAGTGGGCTGTAAATCTGTGGTATGTAATCAAACCTAGTGTCTTTTTTTAATTTTATACTGAAACGGGTCCACAAATGTATTGTAGACTCAGATGAGAAGATTCATACCACACAGATAATTACTGATCTTTAGAGGTTCTAGTAGGTAAAGTTTTCCATTTGGAGAGGGCTAGGCTAGATGTTTCCCTATGCTTCCATTTTTAAGATAAGCATCTCTTGCATTACATGTATTTTATCTGTGTATATGTATAAAATATTAAGAAAGTGCAGTGCAGGAAAGACAAACATATGTCATTTAGAAACAGTTTTGCCATCACATGGTTTTAAACCTTGAAACATCCCCCATATCTCCCATATCTCTCTTGTTTTGAAGTGGGCGCGGCTCAGTTTGAAAGTTTGAAATGAGTCACTTCACACACTTACACCAATCAGGATTCAGCACTGAAACTGATGACAGCTGAGGGCATTTTTTTTCTTTACATTGCCACACACTCCTGATAAAGCAGATTAGAGAGGTTTTTGACCGCTAAACAATATAAATAATATATACTAAATAGTTAACAAATGGGCTAATAAATATTCCCTGGGGATATTTTTTTCCCTTGAACATTAATGCATAACATAATTTATTTTGAAAATAAATTGAGATTTCATCATCAACATTTTTTACAGTCAAATAATGGTATCAGTAGTGGCATAAAAATGATTTTAAAATATCTCTTTCCATTCTGCTGTCTCCATTCGTGAGCAGTTGGTCCTTCACTGACAGTTGTAGCTAAATAAGCTCTGTTGTGTTCCTCAGATCGATAACGGGAAGCTCAGCGACCATGAGCACAGCAGCACCATGGAGCACTTGCGTCTGCTGCTGCCCATGGTGCTGTCCATCGCTCGGACGCGTGCTGACGCTCCTGGTCCGGCGGGGGAGTGGCAGGAGGACTCTGGTCTGGGCCTGTACAGGGCTCCTGAGGAGGGAGTTAATATGGGCGCCGGAGCTGCAGCCTCTGCGCAGTCTGTGGACATTGAAAAAAAAGTGAGTCTTAATGCACTGAATGCTCTTTGTTAACCGTGAATATTTATGAATGAGGATGTAAACGTATTTGCTGCTTATTTGTTTGTTTCAAAGGTCAACGCTTTAGAAAACATCGTGTGCGTCTTGAACCGAGAGGTGGAGCGCAGTTCGGTTACGATGGAGGCTTTCTCGCATCAGCACCGTCTGGACCAGGAAAAAATCGAGAACCTCTCCAACAAAATGCGGCAGCTTGAGCGGACGCTGACAATGAAAGACTTGCAGCTGTCTGAAACTGAACAGCTGTTGCGAGAGCTCCAGCTCTGCACCTATGACGGGATATTTGTCTGGAAAATCATAGACTTCTCCCGGCGCAGACAGGATGCTGTGGCCGGTCGAGCCCCAGCAATGTTCTCTCCAGGTGAGATGAAAGAAAGATTTCCTCCCGTGAAAGATCTCCTGTACAAATCCAAGCTGCTGTTTTGAATTTGACCTAAGATCATGCAAAGCACATGATCTTAGCTCTTGGCCTCTAGTCGAGGGAAATTCCACTTCGCTACACCCTTGTTGTCCTTCACGGAGTACACGTCCCTCCTATTATCACATGACACTGTTTTTTGACTCTGTTTACAATCTGGATTCTTCTTCACAGCATTTTACTCCAGCAAATACGGATACAAGATGTGTCTGAGACTGTATCTGAATGGCGATGGGACGGGTCGAGGAACACACCTTTCACTGTTCTTTGTTGTCATGAGGGGAAAGTATGACGCGCTGCTCAAATGGCCATTCAGTCAGAAGGTATGACGCCTTTAAAATGACCTCTCCACCCGTTTTAAATCTACAACAAATATCACGAAACAAGCTGACGTTCTCTTTCCATCTCTTTGCTCAGGTGACTCTGATGCTCTTGGATCAGAACAACAGGGAGCACATTATCGATGCCTTCCGGCCCGATGTCTCCTCCACCTCCTTCCAGCGGCCGATCAGTGAGATGAACATCGCCAGTGGCTGCCCGCTTTTCTGCCCGCTGGCTAAACTGGCCGGCAAGAGCCCGTATCTGAGAGATGATACGATTTTCATCAAAGCCATCGTAGACCTCACAGGCTTATAGGGTGTGGACTGTGGAAGCCAACACCAAAGAATATAGAAGAGAAAACATAACAAATAATCAAATATATAAGTAAATGAATGAATAATAATGATAATATATGATAAGCTCTCTAATATTTATGATAATATATTATATTAATATGTCATTACATCATATTATAGCTACACAAGATATTAAGAATGTTTTCAAGATGTTCTTGGGAGTGTCGCATTATGACGCATATACAAGGGAGTGAAAAATAACAATCATGGTGGTGGATCTGTAGTTTAGGCGATCCATCTTTAGTGGATAAATTAATCAGATTTATAGGAGGCGCTGCAATGTCATACCCGTGCTTTATATAAGTTTAGCCATTTCTGTTATTTCTTAATATCTTGTATATGGAAGACCTTTGGCAGCAGCTGGATCACACGTGCAAACATCAGTAAAAATAATACGAAATCTAGGTGACATCTTGGTAAGATTAAGCGCTGAGTTCTGATGATCGAAGAAGTCCGCGATCGTCATCCTAATGTGACCCTCTTAGCATTCGAATGAAATCTTTAAACCATCTTTAAGTTTGTATCGAATACCTGGTTTATATTATATATATCTATATATTTATAATACTTAAATCTGTGTATAAAGTATAAATATGTAATGTACGTTTTTTGGTGTCATCCCTTATATCAGTGGGAGGCAAACAGCTGTCTGTGAGCCTCCATCAAAAATATCTGGACCTTTGGCATAAGTAAAAGTTTCTCAGTTTCTATCAAAAGATTTACATAATGTTTTATATATAGATGTATGTAAACAAAGGCATTTTAAGATGAATTTACAGATATAAATAATATAATCCACTTTTTAAAAGTAAAATAAGTAGAAAATTTTACCACTTTGGCGTGTTTGTATGGAAGCATGTCTGCCAATGTGATGAGAAAAAGTCATTATAATGAGAAATGTTCCTAAAATAATGATGAACTTATCTCAGAAAGAATGAGTTAGCATCTCAAAAATAATGACACAGTATGTCAAAATGACAGTATCTCAAATGGATGAGTTAATATCTCAAAATAATGACTTAGTATCTGAAAAAATAATGACAGTATTTCAAAATAATGACAGTGTCTCAAAATAATGACTTGGTTTCTCAAAAATAATTATGTATTTATCTCAAAAGCATGATATAGTATCTCAAAGTAATGAGTTATTTTCTCAAATGAATGACTTAGTATCTGAAAATAATGCAAAGCCTTCTCAAAACAATGACTTGAAATATGGTATGGCTCAAAATAACCTAAATTTTGAGTTACTACTTTGAAGTTATTTTGAGAAGGTTTCTCGTTATTTTCAGATGCAAAGTCATTTTGAGAAAGTCTCATTATTTTGAGATATTAACTCTTTTTGAGAAAGTTTCTCATTATTTTAGATACCAAGTCATCATTTTGAGGTACTAAGTCATTGTTTTGAGATACTAGTCATTTTTAGATACTTGGTCATTGTTTTTGGATACTAGTCATTTTTTAGGTACTAAGTCATTTTAAGTTTCTCATTATAATGACTTACAGTTTTTTTCCATTATGTTGACAGAAATGTGCGTCCATATAATTGACCAAAACACATTTGCAGACTCTCTTAAGTTAAACTTACCTAGTCAAAAAAATCTGAAATTTACCCTAAATAAATGTAAGAAATTAAAGAATTAAATATACAAAACATTCAAACAACACCAAAAAACTGTACTTACACTAATATTATAGCAAAGAATAGCAACTTAATATTGTACAAAAAAAGAAAAAGAAACATACTTTCTAACTCCTGCTAATAATACTAGTATTTATAACTAATAACAACCATTTAATCATATTGCATCCATTGCACATTATAAAGTTTCCTTTTTACTATCATACTTTGGTGTATTTTTTCCCCCACGTGTTTTTACATGCTTCCAGTGCTTGACATTAGTACATTAACACAGCCAGTCTCACAGGGCTGGGTAGCAAACACACATACAGTCATAGGTAGTGCGCAGTAATAATGTTATTCAGGAGAGTCATTAAAATCTTTAAGGAGTTAGCTGGTGTGGTTAGTTATAGTTGTTTGACGCATATAAACAGAACTCACATTCATAATGAAAACCACAGTTTAACCGTGTTGAATCATAGGTATGGTTCAGTGCCACACCTGTGCACAAAATGTGAAGGGAAACTGTCTTTTTTTAGAACTTTTACAAATTTAAATTCAGCAGGCAAAAAGAATTTGTTCTCTACTGCAGAGATTTCTTTCGCTTTGTGGCATTTACTGCTGTTGTTCATAGGCTTAACAATTAAATATATATTATGTAGAGATTATTGTGTTATTTAGTCTTGATTTGGATGTTTACATTGGGAGTTTAGAGTGGTCTTTACATTAAAAAGGTGTGTATATCTAGTTCTTCAAGTAAATTGCTGCATGCTATAATCAAATTTAATAAAATCAAACCCAAACCCAAAAATTTAAACTGATGTAATGTAAAAAAAAATGTAATGTAAAATGTAATGTAAAAGCTTTACCATAAATTATATATTAATCTATCAGGCCCTGCTCATTTACTCCACCTGTTTAAGCCTGTCCAATGAAATTTAAAGGAAAATTTTTTTTTCACCATTACAATAAAGAAAGGCAGAATAAATAATGAATTGTACATTTGTTGTTGCTTCTGTTCAGTGGGTTTTTATGTTGTCATGTTTACTGCTGTAGAGTATGTCCATGATGAAGCAAACAAAGGGGTCGAGTTGTTTTCCAAGTAGAAATACCAAACATTTCCTTTTGTCTCATGTTATAGAAAACTGAAACTCTTTGGGGGATTTAGACTGATTGGTCGTACAAAAGACGATATTTGAAGAACTTAAGAAGAGCCTTTTTATAAACCAAAAATGTAATTGATTATGAAAGAAAATAAGAAAATAATCATTAAATTCAGAAAGTAACTACACCATAATCTAAGTGAGGTATCTAGTTTTAAAGGGAGAATCAGTGTAATACATAAAAAAATAAAAACATCAGCTGGAGTTTGCTTTAATTTCAGGTCACCCTGCTGGTACTTGTGTTAATAGGTCACTTGTGAATGTGGCAACTTTCCCCTGTGGGCAAATTTAACCTAGTCTATTTCTTGCTGATCCTTTTTGGTGCTTTTCTGCGGGTTAGGGTTCGGGTGTGAAGGACGCCATCTGCAGCTGCGGAAATTGGGGTGACAACCCCCCAAAAAAAACACCCACAAACCTAAAAAAAAAACCCGGTTACTGTTTTAACCTGTTTACTGCTGCTGGTGCAGATGTGTTCCTTTCCCATATGTTCTTTCAAAATGATGTGTTGGCTGCAGTCCCAAAACGTGAGTGGGGGACTCCCATTAAAGTTCACTTTAGTTACAAGGAGTGAGTATTTTGTTGTGATTTTTTCGGTGGCTCCAAAGTATCATCAGGTCTGAGCCGACACAGCGTCTTTTGTTCTAAGCTGGGAGACTACAGATTTAAACAAAAAGCCTGAGGTACAAGACCTGATAGCTTTTACTGCTCTTTTGGCCAGACGCTTAATTGTAATAAATTGGAAATCCAAGACACCTCCCTCTTATACCCGCTGGTTGAGGGATGTTCTCTACTTTTCAAAACTGGAAAAGATCTGACTTTCTTGTAGTAGTTTGTCCTCTAAGTTTTATGAAATTTGGGGCCCCTTCTTTCAATTTTTTTAAAAGATTACACTCTCATAGTGAGTTGACTGATGTAACAGGCTGGAACTTTATTTTTCTTCCTCTCTTTTCTGTTCCTCTTAAGTGATGGGGGTGTTTGGTCCTGCGATTTCTAACGTAACCGGTCTGATGTGTATGTACTTTACTATTTACTTTTTTTTTTTTTTTGTGTTGCTTTGTTCTATTAAGTTAGAGCATTGTTTTCAGCTCTGGTTTAACTTGTGACCTTTTATCCTTGATTTTCATTTACAGCCTATAACTTTAACTTTGACTTTTTTTTTTTTTTACTGTGACAGATTCTTTGAGTTTGATGTTCTCTTCACTGTTACTGATTTGTCGTGCAAAAAATCTAATAAACAAAGGTTAAAAAAGTGAGGCAAACTGAGGCATGGGGACTTTAAATATGTGGGCACTTACCGGGCAGGGTGGATCTAAAGAAAGGGTTGCATTATGGGAAATGAAGGAACCATTGTTTGTTGGATTTTGACTCAAACCCCCAACTTTATGTAGATGGCTGACTAAATTCCTGTCATAACATGTCTGATGCACATCATAGAAAGATTTAAAAAAAAACCTACACAGGCTGATTCAAAGCCGTCATTACTTTACACACATTACAGCAACAATACAAACTAATTCTCCACCACAGAATTGAACTATAAAGTTCAGGTACAATGCAAAGTCATTGTCATTATCACAAGACCAAACTCAGAAACCTGTGACTCATGAAACATCCAAATAGGTTTGCTGAGTCACAGAAGAGTCATATCTACAACCATGCCAGCAGATCTTAGGCAAACTGAACTTTCACAAGCAGTAACTTGACTTTAACCACTGCATTATGACCGGTTTGACTTTGTCAGTGCCTGTTAGTTGGACTCTGATATCTAAAGAACCACTGAACTTCCCATGGTGCTCAGCAACACACCGGCTATTTGTAGAGTTGAGCGAATGGACGGTAGTCGAGATAATCGAAGGGCAGACAGGAACACGGAAGCTCCTTCCATTTATAGTTAAGATGTCACCACAGTCGACCATATTGTAAGAAACACCCGCCACTTGTTTCACTAAAATAAGGTGATGACTCAAATGTGGAAATGCTGCAGGCGGTGTAAGTGTAAACCGCTGTGTACGCACATCTCAGCTGTCTGCTGCTGAGAAGCGGGAGGGGAAAACGCATGCCTTCACGGCTACACTTGGCACAGTTAAAGCAGACAGACCCGAGCCACGCAGAAAAAAAAAACTAAAATGAGACGAGCTGTCAATTCCTTCCAGTCACTGAGGGTATTTTTTTTAAACAGCTTAATTCGCTTCCTCAAACAAAAACTTATTTTCTTGTGTGACTTGTGGATATTTTGAGCACAAAAGTGACTGATGTGTGAGCAAGGTTTGATTAAATTCTTCCATCCTCAAAATAAACCTCTTACTGTTAAGCTTTAAAAAGAAACATGCATGTCTTTTACAATAATAATTTAAAAAAAGTGAACGGATTGTCATGAAATTTGGTACAAACTCAAACAGGCCCTCGACATAAGAAATGAGGATCCCTTACATTTCTTTTTAGCACCATCATCAGGTCAGAATTTCAATTTGTCTAGTACTTTGTTTAGCGTGGCAACAACCAGGTGAGACAGAAAAGTAATTAGCAAATATTTTGATTATCGATTGATTGTTTGAGTCATTCCCTGGTTCCATCTTCTCAATATGTTGCTGTTCTCTGTTTTGTGTATTATCAATCTGAATTTATTTAGATTGAAGACGGTTGGTCAGACAAAACACTAGATTTGAACACATCTTCCTGCCCTTTTAAATGATTATTTTCGTTATCAATTCATTTGTCAATCATTTTCTTGATTGATCGATTAGTTGTTTGGTCCATAAAAACCAAACCACCATTTCCCAAAGCCCAAAGTGACGCCCTCAAATACCTCGTCTTGTCCACAAACTAAAGAAAGAAACATTTAAGTCAAAGATGGAAATTAATCGCCACCAATATCTACTTACAGGATTGATATCTAGTTAAACTAGTGTTCAGCTCTCCGTTCAAAACCATTTGCTCAAAAAGGGCCTGAGAACCGAAGTTTATTAGTAGAAAAAATATAAATCCGACACGTTTGCAGACTTCTGGCCTTTCAAGGCATGCTTTTTATTTCAGAGGGGTGTGAAAATAATATTAGTGGACAGAAACACGTGATTTAAAAGACGAAGTTAAAGTAAAAATGTGTTGTGTTGAGTGTTGTGTGAGTGAGAGGAAACCTAGGACAAAATTCGTGACTTATGACACAATATTTCAAAATGATGGAGGAGTCAGCTGATGAAGTGATGAATTCACACAGGTTTTTCCAAAACACTTAACACAACCAGGTAGTTTATGTTGGCCACACGATGAGACAACCCAAAATCATAATTAAAGGGTGTTATAATCATATCATCATCACAATCATCTTCAGCTTGGAATCTCCAGGAAACACAAACATCTACCAGGTAAAGTACCTGAGCCTTATGAAGATGAATCAAAGTCTATTTCTCACGTGGTACTTTTACTTTTGTTTTTTGCTTGTTTTGTAGACTGGCGATGAAACCGAAGGACACCGAAGAGGACAGCAGACGTGATGTGAAGTAAAGGGTTTACCCGTGTAAATACACAAACATTTAAAGACTGTTGGGGTCCAAAAAAAAACAAAAACACAGACCAAACTTTCACTCTCCTTTGTGCTGTTTGTTTTATAACTTGATGATATTCATCTGTGTGAGCATGTGAAATTATTGTGCGCTCATAGCCTTTCTTTTTAATTACTCACACTTCAGCTCAGACATCCTCTGGTGCTTTCAGCAGGTAACAAACACACTGTGACTTGTGACTTTGACAAACTTTCTGTGACTTGACATCTGCATGACATTTATGTTTTTCTGTTCTCAAATTAAATCATTTCTAAGACCATAGTGACAATCTGCTCTCTAAACAGAACCACAGCTTAAATAAAAACCTCCATTTTACTGTATGTATTTACTGAATATTACATAATTATTCTTTTTTTTAAGGTTAGAAAATTTAACAAAGGGCTGTGTTAAAATAATGATTACCTCCTCAACCCCATCCAATTGATCAAAACACACAACTTGTATCCTAAAGGGGATATAAAGAATATAAAGAATATAAATACATAATGTAATATTGCCTCTTTTACAGCGTGTCTAATGTGCACAAAACCCAACAGAAAATAATGAGTTTAAGGACAAATTTTGGAGGATGTTGTTGTGACAGGAGGAAGGTTGTACAACACTCTTATTCTTGTTTTGGGATTTTAGACTCCATAGGGGGAAGTTGTGCTTGGAAACTAAACAAACCTTCTCTCACATGTATTAATGAGGAAAGAAAAAGAAATGTTCTTATTAAAAAAAAAAAACAAAAAACAAAGAAATGTCCAGGTGTTTAAATACATTTCATGATATAGGCCCAAAAAACACTACACAAACAATTTTTCTTTTTTTCAGTCATGCTTCAAGCTAACTGCTCCTCAGCGACTCTTCTAGGTTAAATTACTCGATAACTCTACATTGGACAGAATAGTGACTGATCATTTCTGGGACACAAAATCGATGGGATGGGATGTGACTTAAAAGGAAACGCAGCTCAAATGTCGTCTTCCCTTTTGGTTTTAGTAATGCTCTGAACTCTCCCCTGTGTGCGGCGTTTATATTCAAGACATTGATCGGATATATCCATTAATAAGAAAAGACATTTCTGAACTAATTCTCAGTCACAGCACTTTGCCTCTGATGAGCAGGACCTGACAACCTCCATCTCTGCAGAACATTTACACACATTTACACTCAGGTCCAGGAGTCCTGTGTTCCTGTTTAGACGCAACGTTACAGATAAAAACAGACAAAAAACATCTCTTGCGGAACATGTTTGGACATCTGTCTTGTGCATTTAGGTGTCAGCTTTACACTATCTCTATCTGTGATAGCTTTTCGTTTCCCTCTGGTCGACAGCTCAACCGAGTCTGTGATGACCTTTGCTGGTACAACGGCGCCCTCTCGTGTCGGGTTGGGTCACATCATGTCCCGTCTCCTGTGAGCTGATGACGCCGAGCTGCTGCGTGTCACAACAACGTGAGCTCAAGCAAAACCACTGACTGTACATATACATGGAGTGTATATATATATATATTCACACCACAGAGGAAAAAGATCAAACTTTCCTCTCCCTGCTCCCTCCCCGCTGCGAGTGTCCCCAGCCTGATTCACGGTTTTCCATTGACACTGCTGGCAGACATCGAGTTCTTGTTGCGGCTCAGCCAGGACGGCAGGAGGCCGCGGGGCCTCGGCGGCCGGGCGGGGGTCTGTGCCAGGCGGACCATGCGTGGTGAGCGCCACACCTTAATGGTAGAGTCATCGCTGGCAGACAGCAGCAGCTCCTGGTCAGCGGGGCTGAACGCCACAGAGTTCACCACGTCGTCGTGTGAGCCAGACGCGCCAGGCAGATGTTGTAGTGACGGTCCCAGATGTAGCCGTGCTTGTCCTCTGCTCCACTACGGGTCAGAGAGAAGAGAGATTAAATATAGGCTGTTTTATTGCTTGAGGACCATGATCACTCAAACGGAGGTCAAACATTCTTCAAAAATACGCTTAATTTACATGTAAGCTCAGGTTTATTCTGATTGTAATAAACTGTACTTTACTTTGGATGAATTGTTAAATCTCGTTTCTCTGCGATTTATTGTTTTTGTACTCTTAGTTTCAAACCACATGTAAAACTCCCACACGTCTCTCACTGAAGGTTACAGATCCTACTCTAAATCCTACTCAATAAATTACTAATTATTACACAGGAAAGCATATTAATGAGGTATTTTTCCTTTTGGCAGTTCTTCTGACACTCAGTAGCTTCAGAAATCCCCCAAATATCTCAAACACCATCACTCAAAATAATCAAGAACACCCACAAGGTCAATAATACACCTACAGTGGATATAAAAAGTCTACACACCCCTGTTCAAATGCCAGGTTTTTGTGATGTAAAAAAATGACACCAAGATAAATAATTTCACAACTTTTTCCACCTTTAATGTGACCCATAACCTGTACAATGCAATTGAAAAACAAACTGAAATCTTTTAGGGAGGTAAAGTAAAAATAAAAACTGAGATAATGAGGTTGCACAAGTGTGCACACCCTCCTTATAAATGGGGGTATGGCTGTGTTCGGATTTAACCAATTACATTCAAACTCATGTTAAATGGGAGTCAGCACACACCTGTCACCATTTAAAGTGCCTCTGATTAACCCTAAATAAAGTTCAGCTGTTCTAGTAGACTTTTCTTCACATTTTTGTGGTCACACATCTTCCAGCACAAGCCATGGTCCACAGAGAGCTTCCAAAGCATCAGAGGGATCTCATTGTTCAAAGATATCAGTCAGGAGAAGGATACAAAAGAATTTCCGAAGGAATTAAATATACCATGAAACACAGTGAAGACAGTCATCATCAAGTGGAGAAAATATGGCACAACAGTGACATTACCAAGAACAGGACGTCCGTCCAAAATTGATGATAAAACGAGGAGAAAACTGGTCAGGGAGGCCGACAGCAACATTGAAGGAGTTGCAGGAATTTCATGTGACAACAATCTCCTGTCTTCTTCATATGTCTGGGCTATGGGGAAGGGTGGCAAGACGGAAGCCTTATCTCTCAGAAGAAAAACATCCAAGCCCGGCTTCATTTTGCAAAAAGACATTTGAAATCTCCCAAACGCATGTGGGAAAATGTGTTGTGGTCCGATGAAACCAAGGTTGAACTTTTTGGCTGGCCATAATTCCAAAAGGTATATTTGGCGCAAAAACAAAACACACTGCTCATCACCAAAAGAACACCATACCTACAGTGAAGCATGGTGGTGGCAGCATCATGCTTTGGGGCTGTTTTTCTTCAGCTGGAACTGGGGCCTTAGTCAGGGTGGAGGGAATTATGAACAGTTCCAAATACCAGTCAGTGTTGGCACAAAACCTTCCCACTTCTGTTAGAAAACTGAAGATGAAGAGGAACTTCATCTTTCAGCACGACAATGACCCAAAGCACACATCCATATCAACTAAAGATCGAAATCGAACATCTGTGGGGTGATCTGAAGAGGGCTGTGCATAGGAGATGCCCTCGCAATCTGTCAGATTTGGAGCAGTTTTGCAAAGAAGAGTGGGCAAATGAATATTGCCACATCAAGATGTGCCACGCTGAAAGACTAAGTGCTGTAATTAAAGCCAAAGGTGCTGCAACAAAGTATTAGTTTAAGGGTGTGCATATTTATGCAACCAGGTTATTTTAAGTTTTTATTTTTTATGTTTTCCCCTGGAAAGGTTTCAGTTTGTTTTTCAATTGCATTGTACAGGTTATGGGTCACATTAAAGGTGGAAAAAGTTGTGAAATTATTTATCTTGGTGTCATTTTTTTACATCACAAAAACCTGGCATTTGAACAGGGGTGTGTAGACTTTTTATATCCACTGTATATATCTGTCATGTGTGTTTAGCTAACATACAGGCTGCGTTTTAAAGTGGATTGCTTCAGTTCTGAAGTTTTTGGCTGAACCCTCCTCAGAAATGTACTCTCTGAGGTCATCAGGAGTGTGATCCTTCTGTCCGCACAGTGTGTTCATATGAAAACACAGATGTTACTACCAGCAGTCAAATTGTGGGACAAATTTACCCTCACTGTAGTATCACTTCCATATTTGTAAATGATCACATATTGGCAAATGAATGTGACGGCTGCATGTGAGGCAGCTGCTCTCAGAAAAATTAATCAAGAAGTTAAATCACCCACCTGGCAACAAAGTCTCTGCTGACATCCAGAAAGATGAAGAAGCACTCGTCGTTAGGCGTGAAGGCTCGGTGGGCGCGCAGACTCCTCCTCTCCTCCCTCAGACTCTTCAGATCGATGACATGCAGGTCTATCTCCTCGGCAATCGGGGGAGGAGACATGGGGTCAGAGATCACACACCCGGCCGGCCAAGCCCGGCTGTTCACATAAAGGTACCTGATCGATGAACGGAGACAAGTAAGTTATCAGAAAAGTCACACGAAGAGGCAGATACGTGCTGTTTTTTCGTAAGCCAGCACCAAGATACATTCATATGACTTTTCAGGGTTTGAAAATATGAAGTGATGCTACACTACATGGCCAAAAGTATATGGATACCTAAACATTAGCACCATGTGTGACAGCTGAACATCAGACTACATGCTGCTATAACAGCTCTCCAAACCAAACTCATAGAAATAATATATTTATTGATCTGGTTTTGTACATGGTGCTGTGTCATGCTTAAATATGGTTGTGCAGCTCTCTTACTTGGAACTGACGTAACGTAGGTATGTGGACATGGCTGTACACGTGAGGACATACAGCTTATTTCCAACATTAAAGCATGCTGAATCTACACATCTTTAACTTGCCTGTGGTCTGGTGAGAGGCCCATACCAATGATGTGTCCGTGGATATCAATGACATGGTCCAGGGAATCAAAAAACTCATCTGAACTCCGCTCCTCTCCGAGTACGGGACCACACGTGGTCATCTGGTCGGGCTTGATCCGCTTAATACCTGGAATGAGACAAAGATCACTTTTATATCTGAATTCTGTTTCTTTTATCTTTAGATTTGATGCTGCAGCGTGGGAGCAATCCTACCTATCTGATGAGGGGAGTACGTAAGGCTGCCGGTGGTGAAGAGTAAGTAAGTTTTGTCCTCTCCCTCCCCAGGCTCAGAGGGCTCAATTAGGCTGGAGTCAGGGGCCTTCGTGTGGGCTCTGCCCATCATTTGAGCCACCTGGGTCTCGATCTCCAACTCCCTGGATCCTGCCTTTTTACGACTCTGACAGGAAGGAGGAAAGAAAGAGGCAGAAGGGTGAATGATATTACAAAAAAAAAATGGATCATCATGCCTGAGTTTTACACACAGCTCACCTGTATAACGTGGTCCAGGCCTGAGATGGTGGGCTGAGCGAGGCGGGCAGTGGGGAGTTGGAGTCCCTGATACCTTGTTTCCCTATGGCGCTCCTCATCGTCATCTTCCTCATCGTCTTCCTCGCTGCCGGAGGTACCCAGGTCGAAGAAGAGGGGCTGGTGCTGCTGCTGCTGCCCCTTCTGCCTCCGAGCCTGAGACTGAGCCTCGTAGTCTAGCAGCAAGTCCGGGTTGTCGTGACGACGGCAGTGAGCCACCATCACCGTGCGGATGGTGCTGGCATTGATGTTCTGGATCTTGAAAAGGCGCTTGACTACGTTGACGTTCTCCGATTCAACATCCTGTCAGTGAAATGAAAACGAGTTTGTGAAGGAGGCGTTTTTGTTTTTTTTATTTAAATTTACAAACTCTCATATTTTCACACCTGGGAGCTGCTCAGATGCTTTTTTTAGAATTGACAACAGCATTAAAATATAGTGTTTTCCAGTGTTTATTGCAACCGTGGAATACCTAAAATCAAGAGCAGCATGTTATTTAAAAAAATGGGAAAGGAAAAATACTTTTAACTTCTTCCTGTGGGTTCTACATCTGTATAAAAGAAAGATTTTACTGACATAACTGAACTGGTTTTAGCTGCTGTCCCGAGTCTCACCTGGAAGGCTTTATTGAGCCAGAGCACGGAGC
Source organism: Scortum barcoo (assembly GCA_023238725.1). NCBI lineage: Eukaryota > Metazoa > Chordata > Actinopteri > Centrarchiformes > Terapontidae > Scortum > Scortum barcoo. The sequence continues at coordinate 17,725,635 of CM041545.1, forward strand.
AAGACGTCATGTTTCCTATCCAGTGCAGGTTCCCGGAGATCAGGTGGGTCTCGTTCAGCCAGCAGCCGAACACATCGTACGGCTTGTTCCTCACACGCGACAGCAGCGTGTAATTTTCTGCAGTATGTAAGAGAGTGGGCAGGTTGGAAATACACATTAAGGAAGAAATAAATACACACACTATTCAAAGTTTCAACGAATTAGATGGGCATTATTCCTTCAATACATTTTAACTGACCGCTCTGCTTTCTCTCAGTTCAGTTTCTAGGCCGTTACAAGTAACAAGTGGTTACTTGTGAAACTTGAATATGCTCAGTTTCCAGTTTATTAGGTACACCTGGCTAAAACCAATGCACTCTAATAAAACAACTACAGTATGTTCTACCTTACAGGAGTTATAATGTTCATTGTTTTCTTGTTGTAACTGCATGGTTGTTTTTTTTAGTTTGTAGTTTGCGGTGCTGCTGAACTGCACTACCTCATACTGACAAGTGTTTCTAATATTTTGTCCATCATATTTACATAAACAGGGGCATATAAAATAATAAAAACATGTAACACACTACTATTCAACAACAAGACAAACTGCAGCCTCCTAAATGATTGTAGACATAAATCAATAATAAAAACTGAAAGGAATATTTGTTTCAAGTCTGTTGCATTAAAGTGCACTAGTGTACCTTATAACTGGCAAGTGAGTGTAAAAAGTGTACACAACTGACTGTTTACAGTAAATTAACAAAGCATGGAGATTTTAAAGGTCTGTTTCCAGTATGAGCGTGACAAAGAAATGGTGATTTAACATAGATGATGAATGTGGAATTCATTGAGTAATCACAGATGCTTGTTTATGTTATTTCTTACGTACATTACACATATTTCCTAAATCAACTCTGTTATCAACAAACAGTTGAAACTGAAAAACAATTATTTGCATGGTCTGATAGCAAAAGGGGATTACACATAGTTAGATGGAGGAAAAAAACTCCCACCAATTTTAACTGTGAAAACAATAACTCATCTTCAGCAAATGTCAACAGGAAATGAAGACAGATGAGTGCTGTGGGATTTTTGTGGTTCTTACCCAGACTGATGACAGCAATTTCACCAGAAGAGGAGTGGTGGGGGCCCAGGTAGACTCCAGACACGAGCAGCAGGGTGTCGTCGGCGTTGAACTGGGAGAACTGGGTGTAGCCCCAATTAAACTGCCGCATGCTGGAGCTGTGCACCAGCGAGATATTTCCATCTGACCGCTCTGTGTCCCATAGCTGCATGCAAGAGGCCAGACGACAGGGTTAGAAAGAAAAGAGAGGACCACAGGTGCTGGTGGTTTTGAAGACTGATGAACAGCTCAACAAAAAGAGTAATTTAAAAAGCAGGGCTCCCCAGAATTTATTATTATTGCATCTACACCTTAAGGAACTGTCTCCTTTTAATGGAAATCTACTGTCTGTTTTCAATTTGAGACTAAGTAAGTTTTAACCTTGTTTAGCATTCCTTTGATTGGCCGAGTCCTGATTACATGATTGTGGCTGAACTAGTTAGGTGTGTTGGGAAGCCTCCCAGCCTGCAATCGGTGGGTCTGATTTTATGTGTTCCTACGTTGTTTTTGCTTCTTTTATCTACTCTGAGCTCCACAATGTTTCCACACTTTAATCACAAATAAATGTCCATTATTACCAGTGAATGTGGTCAGACTACGAGTGATGTTGGTGCGTGATTGGTGAGGTTCTGCCTGATGGAAGTGCAAGAGATTTTCCGCAGTTAGAGGCCTGCTGTGAAAATGAAGCCTTGATTAAATCTCTCAATAGCAGCTTTTATTACATGAGCAATTTTCAGAGAGACAAGGTTTCCATGGTTAATCATTAAAATGTTCAAATGGAAAATTCCCATATTAATGTCAAATTAAATGCAAAATGTTCTGGCCTGGTCTTTTGGTCTCTTCAGAGTCGGTATCTGCTCACAGAATATAAGTTTAGATTTTCACTCTTTTCATTCTTCAATATGAATTATTAACAGATTACAGTGATTTCTCCTCCAAAATCATAATTATAACAACTCTCTATCAATATAAATCTAAGAAAGTCTCTTGCTCAGAAAAGTCAAATGTCTGCACTTTTGCAGGTCTAGGCTTCAGGAATTGTTGCCTTGACAACAGTTCCAGATTAACTCGATGTTGTGTCTACAGAACAACATAACGAACAACATCCAGACTTCTGTAAAATCATATGACTTCTTATCTAGATAACTTGTTTATCCATGCATAGCTCACACACACCCAGGATGTAACTAGATTACGGTCAACCCTATTTCTGCTTCACCTGCTTCACATGAGTCACCAGAGAACATTTAAAAACAAAACTATGATTGTAATATGATTGAACATTCCAAGGAAAACTTTAAAAACTACTTTAAACCTGAAGATGTTGCCCAGTAAATTAAATAAAAACCCAGAAAGAGCCAAAAAGATGATAAAAACTGAAATTTTGAGATTCTTGAATCATTTAAACACATGTAACTGCAGTGAGAGGCACTGAATTAAAAGGACGTGTATTAATACACTTTTTAGGTTCACCTGCCCTGAAGTGTGGACTTCAAAGACTTTAGAGACTTTAGAGAAGGACTAACGGTGAGCCCGAGAAAACAAGAAAGAAAAGACCTGCAGTTTGATACGTAACCAAATGCTGAACACAATCACGAAAATAAGATCCAGGATGAAAGTAACCCCAATAATCTTTTAATCCCTACCTTAACAGTACAGTCTTTGGAGCAGGAGGAGAATCGGTGACCCTTGTGAGAGAAAGCCAGGTGGAGGACCTGGTCAGTGTGTTCTCTCAGCGTCTGAACCTCCACACAGGGGATACAGTCAAACAGGCGCCTGAACTCCCGGTACCATGATACAGCCGCTGCACAAAGACACATCAGGAGTTATTAAAGCTGCAACTCTAAACATCCACACACAAAGATTAGGGGTGGGGGGGTGGGGTGATCGATTTGGATCACCTTTGGGTTACATGAAGTAGATGGAAAAAAGGAGCTGGATAAGAAGATGTGTCACTTAAAGATCAAGTACAGAGGGAATGATACAGCTGTTAAAGAATTATTTTTTAAACATCAATGTTTAATTTTCATGTATGAAAATGCATTACACTACAAAAGTGTTTTTATTTTGGTTTAATATTTTTTAGCCCTCTGTTCAGTCTTATCAGGAGGACTTTAAAATACTTTATTTGAAATGCAGCTGTTTATATTAAGTGATTCATTTGTTATAAAATGTATAAATAAAGAGGTTTTAACTTAACCTGATTGTTAGCATTGCTGGGGAAAAAATTAACCATAGAAATCTGAGACTGAGATGCATCGGGATGTATCTGAATAATCTAATCTAATTATCTAATAGAACCGTGAGGTGACGGACAATTTTCACACCTAACAAAGATGTTACAGTTACAATAAATATCAAGATACTGAATGAGACTGACTTTCACTGTTTAACGTCTGATTACAGTGATTTACCTGGGTGTCGGGGTACAGAGCGTGGTATGCGGTAGTAGCTGTAGAACAGCTCCCTCCAAAGGAACTCATCTCTGGAGACAGCCAGCCACTGTCTGCAGGTCAGACCAGCTCTCAGCACGGCGTCATGAGGCAGACGCAGGAAGATCTCCAACACCAGGCTGTCTGGCAGAACTGGGCCACACTCCATCCTAACATCCTGTGCACCACACACATATCAGAAGTACATGGATATTGTGTAAAAGCAACTCAACATATAGATTAGATATAGTAGCTTTAAAGTCACCTTATTCCACCTTGTTCTGTCTCGGCTTCTTACAACTTTTCATCAAAGCTAACGTGAAAAAGGTCAAACCCCAGACTTGTGTTTTCATGGCTGTATCATTCAGTAAAAATGGAAACTATTCTAAATGTTATTTTAGACACATTTCCATCCAAACTTCAACATAAAATATTTGATATCTTTAAAAATGTTGGCATCTCTACAAAAATATCAAATAAAGCTACAACATGGGTTTGAAGTTGTTATTGTATAAAAACATGTTCAGTACAATTATTTTTATTATCAATGAATCTGCTAATAATTTATGTGATTAATCATTTGATCTATAAAATCAAAGAAAATTGTGAAAAAGGTTGCTATTTTCAGATCTCTTTTTTTGTATGACTGCTGGAAAAATAACTTAAACGATTAGCCAATTAGTTTTCTGTCAATCAATTAATCAACTCATCGTTGTACTCATTACAGTTTATTATCATATTTGACAAAGAGCAGAAGCAAATCCTCACATCTGGGCAGCCAAAACAGTTGAAAAACAGACTGAAACAGAAAGCTTATCATTAAAACAACTTGTGATTATGACTTTCAATCAACAAATTGATTACTCAACTAATCGTTTCAGCTCCAGCAGTTAGAAAGACAACAGATTCTCGACATAAATATTATTACTCCGAGCAAAAGACCCTGAAATCAGTCACATTATTTTGGCCTGTGCAGCCATACTTAACTTGACGCTCCAACTTTACTGGGACTAATTTGAGCCTGGCAGCTGAGAGCGACTGGTAAACTGGTGTGTGTTACAATGACAGAGGGGAGGAAATGTGAGAGAGAAGCTTTACTCAGTGTAGAAGTACTTTTACTTTAGTTGGGTATTTTATTCTCATGTCGCGTTTGACTTTCACTCCACCACATTTTAGAAGTAAATATTATACTTTTTTCACTCCACTACAGTTATCTGACACCTTTAGTTACTTTACAAAATCAGATCTACACAAAAACACAAAGCGTGAAAAATTCACCGGAAATAATTAGTTGCTTGATCAATTAAGAATAAATTAACTGGGAACTATTTTTCTCATTTATTTAATTTATTCATATTACTATTTATGTAATTAGTATTGTTTTATTTTAAATTAATGAGATTTGGATTGTTTGATATAAACTATTAGTGGAGCAAACAGATTAAATCATAATGAAAAACAATAAAACTCTGCTTTAACATAAATATAAGAGTAATAGTACAGATCTAATGATATATTACATATAAATATAACAGTCACAGGAGATATTTGTATTTTAATACTTTAAGTCCATTTTCCTGATCCACTTTCAATGCAGGACTTTTACGTAAAACAGAGTATTTTCACAGTATTGAATTAGTACTTTTATTTCAATAAATGATCCAAATACCTCCTACAACACTTAACAGCAGCTTGATGAAGCTACTATGATTTTATTTCACATGACAGTGCAATCACAGGTCCTCCATTATGGACAAGACTCTTGTTCAGACAGTTGCCATATAAAGAAAAGGGAGAAATTAGAAGACATGGATGGAAACAGAACTCAAAACCATGTTAGTGTGGCATTTCCTAAAATACAAATAAATGCAGGATTGTATGACTGTCATGAGAGATAAACTCGATATACGATAAAGATAAATAATCAGTCTTCTCTGGCTCCTGAGTGGAAACCAAGCCGCCTAAGATGAAACCTTTCAGACTGTGTGTGTGTATTAAACTCACAACAACTCGCTGTATTTACACCCAAAAACACAGTCTCACCTTCACACACACCTGCGACACATTAACGGCACACACACTTGATAAAATGTGAGTGTTTGTCGAGCAAAAGTTTAACAGAGACGCTCCTCCGCTGAGCTAAGCTAATGAGGCTAGCTGTTAGCTCCCGTTTGTTTTCAACTTTTATCTCCGTTTGTTGGTTTCCGACAACGGAAGGAGCTTTTTATTAACCTTCGGAGAGGTGAGTGAGCTGGGTGAGTGCGCAGAGTTGTTGACATGAAAAGTGTAAACCAACCTGCTGGATCAAAGTCTGTTGCAGAGAAACGCCGAGTGGCTAGTTAGCATTGGATGCTAGCTGCAGAAAAAAACATGACAACAATCCCCCAGACTCGACTAACAGATCGCAGCGTCATCGATCCTGTAAGGCCAACTCAATCGATCCAATCAATTCAGACTACATTTATTTATTATTATTATCATTTTTTTAGCTTTATTAAATAAACGACTCAAGTATTACTGTTTTTTTACATTTATTTAAAAAACTACATCAACAGCATCAAGTTAATAACACAGTACATATCATAATACAATATGGGGAAAGAAACTTATAGACAAGAGAAAGAAAAGAAAACTTAAAGAAGAAAGAAAAAAACAATAAATAATTGAAGAATAAAGGCTTGGACCTGGCTTTAATAAATCTACATCTGTGGATAAAATGTTAAGCCATAAAAAATAGGCCATTTATTGTATATTATTTCTCTTTTTTATATCTTCCACTATAAATCCAACATTAATATCATTTTATTCTAATTTGGATGATTGAAGGTCTTTTTAGATATCCAACGATTCCCCAAATTATATTGTATAATTACAGGTAAAGAACATTTAATGTTGTAAAGATTCGGTATTGGAATCACATAACATACCATAGTTTTTATCAGTGTTAAACCTTTGTCTGAAAAACTCCAAGATTCAAAAACTAAATTAACTCAGTATGATGTATATTATATTATTGGATGATACTTAGTGATGCATTAATGTGTTCATCTCTTTAATGTTGCAGCTGAGGCAGATGGAGCTTATTTCAACTTCTTTATTTGCAGGGTAATTTATGGATTTGTCCTTCATAGATCAATATAGTTTTCTCTCAGTCTATAATATTACATCAACATTCATTTATTGATTATGTTTTGTATTATTAATATGAACCTGCGAAGTAACAAGATGAATTTAGTTGAGTAGAAAAGTACAATATTTGCTTCTTCAGTTGAGTATAAGTGTAAAGTAGCAGAAAATGGAAATACTCATGCAAAGTACAAATGCCTTAAAACTGTACATACATATAGTACTTGAGTAAATGGTCTTAGTTACTTTCCACCATCAGTAAAATACACACATGCAAATAACATGATGAATAACATGATGAAAAGTATTACTGAAAAGTTATTTAGGTAATGAGGTTTTCTCCTCAGCAAATCCCTGGAAAAAAACATATTTGTTAAATGATGACATAAAATCTTGTTATTAACCTCATTTCAACTCTCTGTTTTATGTTGAGATGGTGATTATTGCACAATGAGAGGAAGAAGAAACTCCGATTTTAATTTGTACATAAAAATAAAAAAATGGATCAAATGATAAATATACTCATTTCTTTTCGCCTTTGATTGCAGTTGTTGCAATTAAATGCTCCTAATAAACATGTGATTATGTGGTCTTTTATCTATAAAAACATTTTGAAAAGATCCCTTATAATAAAATGATAAGCCCAGTTCTTATCTTAAGTACTGTCAGTGGAAATATTCCATTTTGTTCACAGTTTTCTTATATTTGCATTAAACATCCTCCAGAACAATTAAGGAAAAACACATGTGACAGTAACTCTACACCTCCAGTATGTGTGTGTGTGTGTGTGTGTGTGTGTGTTCGGTCTCTGCAGCTGAGAAACGCTGTGTCATTGATGTCAATGCTCACACATCATCACACTGACTATGTGGGAACAGGTGAGCTGCAATTAAAGACTCACCTGTAAAGAAAACACTAAAGTGGAGCTATGCTGTGACTGATTTTCTCTGGTGAGTATTAAAAGACACATATAAACATTATAAACAGACAATTTTGCCACTTACAGGTTTAATAAGAAAAATTTTATTGAATAATGACATATTTGTTCTTGCTATAGACGACCTTATTCTATCACTCTCTCTGTCGCTGTATTGAGAAACACATTTTAATAAAGTTAAGATTAAGACATGAAAATGCACAGTGCAGTTTGTAAAATGGAGCCTGTTAAACCTGATAGGGGTGAGATTAGGTTACCTATCTCAGCAGGTAAAGATGTGTGGCTGATACTACGAACAGATAAAAAGAAGAAGTCCTGTCTGTTGTCTCCCTTCAGCTCTGCGTAATGCCGTTGGATGGATAGTTTCTTGTTGCTGCTCCTCAAAGAAGGACCTGGCGGCGGCAGAATGACTGTACCAGGCTAAAGGTTCTCCTCGTTCGGCTGAAATGTAAAAAAATAATGATCTTCTTTTACTTCTGATGGCTAAACTGTCTTGTTTTCCTCGCTGTGCAGGGCAGAACGTGTGGACAGTATCAAGTGATGAAACAAAATCCAGTCAAATTCCTCACTAATTCTTGGCAGCAGAGTGGAAAGATGGCGGTCCCACATTTCACCGCCACATATCCAATAACTCAAGTTGATTTACTCGCAGCATGTTGATCTGTGTTGCTCTGCACTTGTTTTAATGATGACTTGTCCATAAACTCCTCATAAGGGAGTCGGATGACGTCTGACAGCCGACAAGTGTAGCGTTAACCCAACGATTTAAATAAATGATTGTTAAAAATAAAAGATGATGTCTTTGTCTCTGTCGTAAAAGTGTGTTTACACTGTTTCTCCAGGAGAGGCCCAGTTTTCTCTGGTGGGACTCTCTTTTCGTGAGCATGTGGCGCCATCATGTGGAGGAAAAAAAATAAGTGCACATATGTTTGTCCAACAGCTTTAATTACTTCTCAGATTACAGTTTTCACACTCTTCCCATTCAGTAAAAACCATGGATATCCAATTTTGATTATTTAAAATTAGAATATTTCTTATAAATGAGGGATAAAGTGTTTGTTTATGTGTTGAGAAAATGCTCCATTTTTTAGGGTAAAAAAAAAACAATTTAAATCCTCTTGGTTCAGCTAGAAAAAAACCTAAAAACTTTTCTTTTTTATGACATGTGGGTCTCATAGGACAGCAACACTACAAACGTGATGATCTAATAAATCATGATGTATTTCTGTAGATTAAACTACCCCAATCGTATATAAAGTAGTTCAAGTTAACTTAAAATTAAACATCTACAGCAGTAAAATGCAACACTCACATTAATGCAACAGTAATATTAATGAGGTATATTTAAACAGTGATGGGGAACATTGTACTACACAATTAATACTTTAACTTTTGATCGTTTAAATAAATATTGCTGAAATAAAAAAACCTTCTCACACCAAATAACAACAACACATTGACAGTTTGAATAATCAAAGTAAAAGAATATTTTAAGAAAAGCATCATGAGCAGGATAAATGAGTTCTCACAGGCTGCAGGTACATCCAGGACAAGCTGTCAGACAGTCACTGGACTAACACACACATATAGACAGAAAAACACACATTAACCATTGAGAGATTTTAGAGTTTCCAATTCACTTAATGCACCTTTTTAAAGCACCTGTTGTCTTTAAAATGTGAGGGGAAACCAGAGTAACCACAGGAAATCTGAACATAAACTAACTCCTCACAGACTTGTCAAACCCACAATGAACCGTACCTGTTTATGTGTCCGGTATTTTACTTTAATATGTACTGGGTCTCGCCCTCTGTGACTTTAAACAGGATACAAAATAGAGAAATGGATGTTGGTAAATCATCAACAATAAAATTTTAGATTTTACTTCTCAAAACTTGAACTTTACTCTATCTCATCTACATGCACCAAATCCTGATTGTTGCTCTGTGAAAAGTTTAAACAACCGCTTCACTGATGTGTACAAGGATGGTCAAAATCCCCCATGAAGCAGAGTAAAATCTTCATAACAAAACCTTCTTTGTGAACTTAAAAAAAAAAGGACCTTTTACTGACATGACCAACAAAAACAGTTATTGCCTGTTTCTTAGTAATTATTCTTTCTTAATAAAAGAAGTGTTTAAATGATGGATCTTCACCTTTTTATTTAAAACTTGATATTTTACCTTTGATTTGAAATGCTTTGGATCTCTTTTATTGTCAAGATTGCAGTAAAGTAAACTTTATTAGACTGGATTAGTGTCAGAAAAGGTTTAAATGTATGTTCTCAGTCTTTGGTGTGGATTTTACTCTTTTTTAAGAACAGCTCAATGCAACAAAGGCAGACCTACTGATGCTTGAAAGCACATAAAACAACCAAATTATCTTTTAAAAACACAAAAAAGACTGCTTATGCTTCATCATCTCATCTCATCTCATCAAATCTTAACATGAGTTTTGAAGGGTTTGGGAACTGACTGAACAATCGAGCGATGAACACGTAATATCATATCATATTTATTTAGAATAGAAGAAAGCACAAATGTATTTACATTCACATGTACAGTAGCATACAATACAATTTTACAATTACACAACAGTATAGTGTACAGTCTGTGCAAGGTTAAAGTGACAGTTTGAGTTTACAGTGTGGAGCTGAAACAACGTACACTGGAGGCCTCGTCCCTTCGTTTCTACTCACTGTACAAATCTCTGATGTTTCACCTGAGCTGGAGAGGATGTGATGCAGAATTCAAAGAAATGTAGGAAAGAAAAAGTCTCACCTTTTTTTTTTTATATGACACTTATTTATATTGAAAGATCACACACAGAAGCATGAATAAAAAATATAAAATCTTGAACAGAGTTGTTTTTCAGCACATTTCCAAGATGCAGAAAAGCTTTAGACCATCTTTCTGCAGGACTTTTGATAAAAGCCAAATGAACAATACAAATAAGGCAACACATGTAAATGTCTTTGTGAGATGCTTTACTGTCACTTCAACTCGTCTGTCCCCTCAGTGAGAGTCTCGTTTCTCCACTTTACACGGCTGAAATCTAAAGTGCAACGTTGTTTGACCTCTGCGCGCCTCCCCGTCATCATAGCACCATGGTGGGGATGTGGTGCACCAGGGGCATCGGGTGCTGGCGGGGCACGGCCGTCATCTGCGGGGGAGGCGGGGACACTTGGGACTGCACGTCGGCGGTGTGCGCCGCCGGTTTGTGCCGTGCGCTCTTCTGGTGCGCCCTGAGCCCCGCCAGCTGCGAGTACGCGCTCTGACAGACGTGGCACTTGTAGGGCCGCTCGCCGGTGTGCAGGCGGACGTGGTTGCGCAGCGTGGAGGACTGGCTGAAGCGACGGTTGCAGAAGCGGCACACGAAGGGCTTGTCCAGCGTGTGGATGCGCATGTGGGAGCGCAGATTGCTGCGGGAGTTGAAGCCGCGGTGGCAGATGACGCAGCGCATCCGGCCGGCCGAGGCGGAGGAGGAGGAGGGCGGGGAGCAGGAGGAGGGGCCGTCACAGGAGTGGGAGTCATCTGGGTGGGGAGGAAACAAAGACGAGGGAGGGTGAGACTTCATAGTTAAAGTTTGCCTCAGATGGGAGCGTCATCAAACTTTTATATTTCATCACAGATTATCCATAAATGACTCACCATTCCTGCTTTTCTTCTGCTGCTCCTCGTCGGTTCCAGGAACTCCAGGGATCCCCAGGAATGTGTTGTGGGTGTTTCCATACCAGACGAGGAGCTCCTGGTCCGGTGGGATTGTCTGAGAACAGAAAGAAGTTGTTCATCAATATGTGACTCCAATCAGCAAACCTTTCTCATTTAAACCAGCAGGTGGCGCTCTTCTAAAGGACATTTACATCCTTGATGGTCACCAATATAAATCTATGAAGGCCAGAGGATTCTTAGTGCGAGCTGATGAACAGAAACCATCTTTATTCTCACCTCCACCGCCTTGTAGAAGATGCTGCTGCCGATCTGCAACCACCTCCAGGTTCTGCTCCTGCTCGTTCCGGGCGCACTTGATGTAGGTCATCCAGCTGCGTTGGTCCTCCTGGCTGGCATCGATGAAGTACCGCACCGTGCCGTCTTCATTGAACACCTGAGAGAGGGGAAAAGGGGACGTTATAAACTCAGAGAGGACGGTATAAAAGTCTAACTGAGGGGAGGGTGCGCAGGATCTCAGAGACCCTTTTCTGTGGCGCATCAGAAAGTCTCAGCTCACCTCCCACATCAGGTTGTTGTTCTTCAGCAGGTCCACGTGTTCGGGGGACAGGACCCTCCCCGTGAAAGGGCCCATCTCGGTCCCTGCCTTGATCCAGGTCTTGGAGAAGATGCCCAGGCCCTCCCCGGGGATGGAGCTCTGGGCGATGATCACCTCGCTGGGCAGCACCAGGCTGGACAGCTTCTGCACCTCTGCAGACAGACAGACAGACAAACATGAGATCAGTGGTTCAGAGAAAGCAGAGCTGCTGGTCAGCAGGCTGAGCTGGTGCCAAAGCTGGAAAAGTCCTGAAAGCAGCAAATGGACTGGATCTTATTTTAGTCACGAAATATTAAGCTACACTTTATCCTCCGTTTAATTCGATTATCTGGTTGAATTGAACGTTTTTGTTGTGCAGAGAAACCCCCTCGGAAAGCATTTTCATCCGCATCAGAGGGAGAAAAAAAGAAGAAGAAAAAAACTTGCGCTTCTTTAATGTCAAAATCAAAGATTTTTTTTTATTTGAGGGTGCGAAAAAATCCCGGCCGAATAGGGGTTAAATGGTCCTCTATTGCTCAGGGTCCAGCAATTTGTCATGCTTCAGATGTGATATTCATTAAACTTTACTGGAAAAGAAACGGCTAATTCCAAATTCATTATCCTTTTAAGAACTTTGTAGCAATAAATTTGCGCTGAATGAAACGAGGACTTGTTTAAAAGACTCAGGAATTTCTGCAACAAAAAAATGGAAAGGCGATTAGATGGTTGACATGCAATGAATAGCATTAGATTTAGCCTTCACGGTGCATTATGCGAGGAACAGCAAATCTTTTAAGGGGAGAGAAAGAGAAAAGCTCCGGAGCCCCATAGCTGCCAAGAGAGGAAAAGAGACTGTCCGGAGATTGATGAATGCGGGATAAAAACCCGGGACATCTCAAAGAAAGGAAACCTTTCTCTCCCCGAGGTTTAAGTGGAAACTTTCCCAGGTCAAGCACAAAGTTAACCAAATGAATTTAATGCCCCGCGTCTTTCAATCAGCGGCAGTTACACGCCTAACAAGCCTCGAAACGCGAGGTCCCGGAGCTGTGAGGGGGTTAATGCGTTAAATGGGTCGAAATAAAAGCAGCAAAATGAGAGAAAATGCGGGGAGGGGAGAGAAAAAAAGCAACAAGTTAGTGTGAGAAAGTTTGTCTCTGTTATTTGAGTTATTTCGGAGCATCTAGAAAGGGCGTGCGAAGATTTTATTGGAACAAAATTGAGGAAAAAATGGAAAAAAAGAACATTTTTCTTTTGGATTTCAGTGGCACACATTTGTAGGAGATTGCACAAACCTAAGGTAAGCACAAAAATATTTACTTGATCCAAAGTGTCATGAAATCAGGATTTCTATCTCCATCACGAGCAGCAAGAACGCATGCAAAAAATGCGTAAAAGTCCTACAATTGAGACGCACAAGCGCCATATGTAACTTCCACACACGCACACAAACATGATGAAACCATCAGGAGTTTAAAAAAGAAATGACAGCAAACAGCCCCGCGGTGAAACAGCAGGGTCAGCCTACCTCCGACGAAGGACTGCGCCAGCACCTCGGCGGTGAAGGCGGTCTTGGGGCTGCCGCTCTGCCTCTCCTCCGCCAGGTGTTCGCCCAGCACGTTTCTCCACCTGCCGTACAAGAAGCTGTGCAGGATGTCCGAGGTGATCACGTCCGACAGCGAGCGGCTCGGACACTTAAATCCAGACTTGAGAGCCAAAGCGTCTGCGGGTAGCACGGAGCCCATGGTGCAGGGGAAGAAAAGGCTGAAAACCCCCCAAAAATAATAAAAAGTTGAAGTTGAAGAAGCAGGAGATGGTGATGAAGAAGACACCCAGAGCTGCTCCACAGAAGTCCGTCCTTCTGCTCCAAACTGCCTGTGCGTAAAAGCCGCCCTGCCTGCCTGCGAGGGTCTCCTTATATAAGTGGCTACTGTGACCCCTGTCTAATTACTTATTAATGACACACCCCTCACCGCGTGGGCCTGCCTGCTGCACCGCAACACGCCGGCAGAGCCATTAAAACACACACACACACAGAGGAGAGAGAAAAAAAGGAGAGTGCGCAAAACTTTATTTTAGTAATATGTTGCGCGTAAAGCTGGACTTTAAATTAAAGCAACATTTTTTTGTTGCGCAAATGCAACTAAAATTATCATAAAAGGCAGAAAAAAAAGAAAAGGATGCGTTTTTCAAAAAACAAAGGGACAAAATGGAAACTTTGCCGTGCGTAAAAAAGACTTTCAAGGATAAGAGCGCGCAGATTTAACAGGCCTCAGAGGACAGTGTGAGATAATTGTGCTGCAAGAAAATAACACAAAACAATCACAAAGAGTAAAAAAATATATATAAAAAGAAATAAAAACTTTAAAGTGAGGTTGAAGTTTTGTTGTGGGAGTTGCGCGCAGATTTTTTTTTCTCTCCTGCGTTTAGTTATTCATGCGGTGGTAATATTATTATTTTATTATGATTATTGTGAGTTTTTAGCGCGGGAATAACAAGAATGGAAACAAACTCAACTTTTTTTTCCCTTTTTTTTGCAGTATTGTGTGCAAAAAAAATGCAAAGCTGCTTTGACGTGCTGCACTTTTTCAAGCCCTATTTGAGGTAATCGGTTTAATATTCATGGATGTTCGCGGCCCCCTCGGTATTGTGACAACGTTTAGATGAGTATATACGGCCCCCTTTTCTTTTCTCCACACTGTTTTTCTCTCTCTCTCTCTCTCTCCTCTCGCCCATTTTTCGGGCTTGATGGACTGCGGCTAAATGGGCAGTTTTCCTTCTCCTCCAGCAGAGAGGACATCTTTATTCCATCCCCGGCTCGCAGGTTTCCCATTCAGCTCCCCTCCGAGTAATGTCAGGGCCCTGAAAAGTGCCGCAAATCAATCTTTCATGGTGTTTTGAGGGCAATTTGACATCCATGCACTCTCTCTTTTCACTCCAACAACTACAAGAGGGATTGTCCGAAGCAAGAAGAAGGAAAAAAAAGAAAAAGGTAAAAGGGCAAGTCTCTCTCTCTCTCTTCTCTCTTTCTGGACGAATATGGACGATGTAATGGGAAAGAAGATATGGCACCTAAATACAATAGCTGATTTTCCCCCCTTCTCTCTCTCTCTCTCTCTTTGGAGCTGCAGAGATAGAGAAAAGGCAAGGTGAGTGACAGGGCACGAAAAAAGATTACTGTGAAAACAGCTGCTTTTTATGAGCGGGCCCCTCCCACGTTTGTCTCCTTTTTCCCAGATAAAATTTCTGCGCTCTTTCAAACGGGGACCCTTTCTCATCTAGATTGATTTACATTTATAGCATTCATCGCACAAATCCGAGGTAAATAGCAGGAGAGAGAGGAGGAGGAGGGTGTGTGATGGTGTGTGTGTGTTGGATGGGGGGGCGGGGCCGCTTCTTTATTAAAGAGGAATTAAATGAATTGAATTGGGGTAACGCATGGATTTGATTTGCTTATTTATGCATTAACCTATGGCTTTTATGCGGCGCTGGTAAAGCCGCGGGCATGTCAGAGACGGCGGATCAGTCCCGCTCAGCCGCGCCATTGTAAAGCAATTTACGCCATTATTCTGTCCATTTAAAGCTGATCAATTTAACGTGGATGATTGACAATTATTGCACAAAGAGTGCCGTAATTGTTTTATTTCAAAGGGCCAGTTGGGAAACCTATCAAAGAGGAGCGTTTGTTGGCGGATAAGTGGCGGAGTTCACGCTCATCAACGGGGGGGAATGAAATGAAACATGTTGAACAGTCGGGATTTAATGGCAGGATGACGAGAAAGTCTGAAACAAAGGGGGAAAAGTACAGTTTTGTCTGTAAAGTTGAATTTTCTGCATGCTTTCTGTGCCTTTGCTGTTAAAAAGTGAGATTGTATCCAAAGAAAATGAGCTTTTTAGAATGATTTTCGTGCGTAAAAATAATTTTTCACATTAAAACACAACTTGCAGAAATATTTTTCCACACACACACACACACACACACTCACTCTGCTGCAGACTGACCCTCCAGCTGGGAGCAGAGACTGGAGGGTCTCCGGGGATCCTCCGCAGGGTCATTAAAATCAGATTAAGGTAGCTGCCACAGTGTGGAGGATACTGAAGATCGGCTCATCTGTTGCAAAGGTGAGAGAGGTGCAGCCCCCCCTCACTCACTCTTTCTCTCTCTCTCCTCCCTCCTTCACTTTAAGAGCCCCCCCTCCATCTCTCTCTCTCTCTCTCTCTCTGTCTTGATGGACAGGACACCTGCTGGAAATGTGTGTGTTTACCTCTTTTTTAAAAAATTAAATGCAAACTCTATGCGCAGTATTATGTGTGATTCAGTGGGAAAAAGTACATTTACTCGAGTTCCAGGCACTTGAGTATTTCCATTTTTTGCTACTTTATTCTTCTACTTCACTACATTTCAGAGGCAGATTTTGCACTTTGTACTCCACTATATTTATCGAATATCTGTACTGTTGTTTTACTAATTCAAAATATTATAGAAAATATAATCAACTAATAAAATATGAAGTAAAATTAGAGACTAAACTGTGCAGCTGCAACATTAACTAATGCATCAGTACTTATAAAACCATAACATATGACTCTGGAAACATGAGTACTTTTAATACTTTGACTATAATTTGATCCTAAAAGTTCTGTACTTCTATTTAAATACATTTATTTACTTACCAGAGTATTTCTACATTGTGGTGTTGGTGACAGATATCAGTACTTCTTCTGCTGCTCCTCTTTAATGAAAACTCACAATAGATCAGTGAGTCAGAATAATTTATTCAGGAGTGAAATACTACAATGTAAAAAATACTCCAATTCAAGTCCTGCATTTAAAAGTTCTTCTTCAATAAAAGTATTTTCAGATAAATGGATTTAAAGCGTTTTATTGTATGTTAATGCTGGTTTTCCTTCTAGTGGACACATTTTTAATTCAATTGAATACCTTTTAAGATTATAATAATATATTTCATTAGTGACATTTTAAAGTAACTAGCTGACAAATAAATGTAGTAAAAAAAAGTGTAATATTTGCATTGATAAAGCAGCAGGAAATGCAAATATGCTCAAGTAAATTACAAGCATAGTGCTCTCCACCACTAAACACTACACATACCTTTGAGTTAATATATAAAAAGCAGATAATGGACAACATCTCAACATGTAAAATATTCTCTTTTTTTGTTGAGAGAAAATATTTGGTCATTTTTAGGTTAGAGATTGGAGTAGTATTTGATTGCATCATATCATTTTGTGTAATTTACACTATAAAATCCCAAATTTTGCTCAAAGGGCTTTACAATCTGTACAACACTGAACCTTAATATTTAGTCACATCTCCTGTATGTTAGATAAATTAAAGAAAGAAACTTAAAGAGCGTACAGTATCCTGCTATTAATGCCTGTTTAAAAGGATGAGGGTTCAGATGCTGCAGCAGAAAATAACCCCTGAAGGAGGAAAAGGTGTCCAAAAAAACGGCCTTTATGAACAACAATCGTGCCTCTCAACCTCAGTGTGCAAAACGATGCGGGAACAACTAAATTATTGGTCGGCCTCAAAGGACCACCAGGTCAGAAGTGTCCTCAGGGACGGCGCGTTACAAAAAAGGAAGAGGATCAAAATCAAGGCCTGGATTTGGAAACAGCTGCACCGCATCAATGCAGGGGCCGGTATGGGGCCTGTGCACGGTCTACTGTGGCAGGAGTCCCCCGCTGAGTGCAAAGATGTGCAGTGACAAAGCTGGAGGGGCTCTGTAAGGAGGAGGAGGAGGAGGGGGGGGGGGGCCTCACTGGACAAGAGCCGGAGGGATGATGAGCTGCTGCTGCTGCTGGTGGACAGTCAACACGAGCGAAGATGGAAATGTTCAGGGAGCAAAGAGGAGATCTGCTCATTTTTCAACAGGGAAAAGGAACTATTAAATAACTATTGATTTTATCAGTAATTACACCTGAAACGACACCTGATCATGATTTCTGGCATTTCAACAGGCTTAAACAGGCCCAGATATGGAGGCTGATGACAGACTGATGTGAAAGTTTCCAAAAAATCCAACTTAAGTATAAATCTCTTGACTTTAACAGCATAATACTTTCTACTTTTTCTTATTTCAACACTTTTATCTCTGCCAGGAAAAACTGCAAACGGTTAATAGATTGAAACTTTTTCCAAACACTGAAGCAGCAAGTAAATAATTTGACAGATTTTAATGAAAATTAAATCAATTATGTGACAGATTTATAACTAAAATCATTTGTACTGCTTTCACTGGCAGTTGTGTGGCAGTAAGATGTATATTGTACGTGTGTGTGTTGTGTGCTTAAAACTACATCAGAAGTGTTGCACTTAACATTAAGAAATTGTACCGATAGTACAACTCAACCACAAGAAAGGCTTGCGGAAAGTTTATTTGAGTTTGAGAAGTGGAAAGACTCTAGAAAATATATATTTTCTGCTTATAAAACATAAACATACAGTTGGTCTCTCTCTCTCTATATATATATATATATATGTTCTATGTATCATCTCTTAGTACACACAATAGAGGGTTTCTCAGAGGATCCAACATGGCATCAGAATACAACAAATATGATCATAAACAGAAAATCAGCTTAACAGTACACAACAAAGGTAGTCTGGATGTTTTTAATACATGGTTAACTGTACACAGAAGGAAAAAAAACAAACACCATAATTAGACATTTTGAAATTATATCCCTTTTCATTAAGAAATGATGTTAATACCAGAATCATTTTTCCATAATGATGCATCATTTATATTAGATCACAAAGAAATAAAAAAAATAATTAAAAAGTTATTAGCATTGGACTGAGTCCAACGCCCAACTGAGTCCACAGCGAGGGCTCAGTAGGGCGTTAGTGAACTGGGAGGTACCAAATAAGACAGTTTTTGATCATAATACTTAAAAAATAAAAATACTACATTAATTATTACACAGGTAGAAGTACAGAGGCTTAGCAGTCTTGAATAGTTTAGGTACAGAACATACACAAAAATCTACCACTTCTTATTTTTCTTCATAACAAGATGCAACATCAAATTTCAAATCACACATTCACAATCTTTGAACATTTTCAGTATGAAAACAGAACAGAAAAAGAGGGACAGTTTTCCTGCAACACTGACAACAGGAAAAAAAATAATTTTTATATAAGTATATATATATATGAAACATATATATTTTAAATTAACAGTCAAATATATGAGCATATATACATAGTTTTACAAGGTAGCAAAGGCAAAAAAGCTATTTGCAACATCCCCCTAAATCCTATCATATCAGATAATTGTAATAAATTATCCATGACATTTCCATTTGAAATAAAGAAAAAAAAACATCTTAAAACTACGAGTTAAAAGTCTGTCAAAATATTAGAGAACCCATCTTTGTTTTCAAAAGTGAAATAAGATATTGCACCTTTTCTTTTTTTAAACCAGAGTACAATAAAATGACAATGAAAAACAGCATACAATGCACAACAGGAATTAAATTAGAACTATTGCCACTGGCTGACATTAATCCTTATTTTCTTTTAAGCCTTGTAACAAAAATACATTTCCTGTAACAAAACATCACAGTTTCATTTCACTGAATTATGTAAAAGGAAAAACATTTTAACACGCTTTAAACTTCTCGTGACAAATGACAAAAAAAAAAAAACAGATATTCAAGACTGCTAAGCACATAACCATGATTTCATTTCAACATAACTAGAAAAAATAGATCATATTGCCGTTTGAAATGTTACAACTTTTGGGTTCATTTTGGCGGTACAATCTGAGTCAAAGACAGGAAAATATAGAAAAAACGAAACAGCTCTCTCAAGTCCAAAAAGGGATCCCAGATACTGTCTATCCAAAATAACAGTGTACACAAGCATTTAGTAACAAAGAAATGTTCCTGATTTTTAGAAATATTACTTTATCATATAAGTCATTCTACAGCTAGTGTTTCTCACTAAGAAAAAAAGTCTTCAAGGCGTTGCAAATCTATAACCCCCTCTGTTAAAAAAGGGTAGTTTTCATCCTCTCAGTGATTCAAGTCTTTCTCCTGGGCGACTTCTCTAATGATCCTGTTAAAAAAACAAAAACAAACAAACAGTCTGTTAATCATCTCTTACATTCACACACATCACAGCTGATCCAAACGATACAAAAACACCTGACATGTCTGGTTTTGCTTCAAAAAATCCTACATTTCCTCAATTTTTCGGCCGCAAACGTTTGGCTGACATGTTTCGTCATTACGGTGATCATGGGTACTGTAGTTCTGTGAGTATTTATGCTAGCTAGAGGAATATGAGAGTGACAAAATGCAGAACTGATGTGAATTAATACTCAACTGAAAATGGCCCCAGTTTCTCTTTACTGCAGCTACACATTTTCTTTATCATTACTATTCTGATTTTTTATTATATAAGAAAGGTCAGAAAATACCTAAAAATATCCAAAACAATGCAAAACTCAAAGATTTACTATCATATGAGACTAAGAAAAGTGACACTGGAACTAGAAAATATTTGGTATTTTTGCTTTGTGTTTATCAAAGTAGCTGCAGATTCATTTTTTTTCCAGTCGACTCCAGATTCATGTCTTCAAATGGAGCTTCATACTGACACATGTTAAAGTGTTCAGAGACAGACAGTTTGTTTTGGACTTTTTATGGGACTTGTTAACAATACGAAACATACGGAACAAATGGGCCCCTGATCCGGGCAGATAAACGCCGTCGGTTCTCACCTGAAGGCCTGGGGCTTGTGTCTGCTGTGCGCCCTGGTTGAAGTAAGCCATCGGCTGTCTGTAGAAGTCAACCCAGGCGTTGTAGTCAGGATTAGAGGTCTGCTGAGATCCAGGACCAGCTGTCTGGCCTGAAGAGGAGGGAGAGGGAAAAAAAATGTAAGGAAGGAAGGAACAGAAGAGCAGGAGTCAAGAAACTGAAGTTACATTTTCAGGTTTGAGCTCAAACTCAAATTAATTTTGTTCTTTTAATAAAATCGTACTCACCCCAGGCTTTGTTGTATTCAGGAGCAGTGCTCTGGGCTTGGTTCTGCTGACCTGTAAACACATAAAACAACTAGTTAAACATTTTTAACTCTTTGTAAAACGTAAAAGTTTCAATTTTGGTTGTTTTTCTTTTTCACTTTGACCATTTCAAAAAAAAAAAAAAAAAAGAAACATAAAATGTACATAAAAAGAGAATTAAATGTAAGATAGTAAAAGAAAGTGGGCTCTTCGTTTTTAAAACATGTAGTCCTTTCTCTCTCTCTCTCTCTCTCTCTCTGACTCTGTGACACTTGCCTAGCTTTTTATAATACTGCTCCCAGTCCATCTGGCCCGTCTGGGATCCATTGTGACCTGAAACCAGACACAGATAACACCACCAGAGTTACTGAGAGTGCTTTTTTTTTTCTTTTCACCTTCTGCCCTCGTCTGCAAATCTGTTTCCTAATGATTTCCATCGACGGCTAATTTGAAAATCTCTCTGTACAGGAAACAGGCGGTTAGCCGCCATCTCGTTGTGGCCTGCGGAAGACTTTGAATACACCGCGGCATCAAAACTCGTCTGGCTGCTCTTTCTGAAATGAATTCAGGAGGTGAAAAATTTGTAAATTCTTTTGTTCCCTCATTCAGTTTGAGATTTATCAAGCTAGGGAAAGATATGATTTCTTTATTTGTTGTGTTTTTAAATTTTAAATCTGGTTCAGTAGTTTAGGCAGCATTTTGTTTTTACAAGCCCTGGACATGTTTTAGACTTACTGTGGTCCTGCTGGCCTTGAGGTTGCCATATTTGAAAAGTTGTACCCCATCCTCCGGTCATGAACGTCTGAGGCCCACTGATGCAAAATGAACAGACAAGCCAATGTGAGTAAATAACCTGACATTCAGTCTCTCTCACTTTAAAATCAAAATGTGAGCAGAGAGGCGTTGAACCTTACTGTTGAGGAGGAGTGGTTGGTCCTTGGTTGTAGGGATTCATACCGAAGCTGCTGTTGCCCCCCATTCCTGGGCCCTGGGGTAAGAGAAAGGGAAGAGGTGAGTGAGCGAGAGACCACACTTGTGTTTAAAGGGAGCCAACAGGCAGGGTCAGAGGGCAGGGCCGGGCGCTGATGCACTCCATTAAGTCCATTTGATGGATTCTTCATGTTTAACCTCTGGTGACATCCTGCCGGCCACCAGGACCACGACAAACCCGGCAGCTCTGCGCATTGACATGTGCGCTCATGAATATCAGGCCAGACAATAGCGTTTTGGGGCGAGTACCAGAGGGAGGAGGGGCGACGGCAGGAGGGGTAAGAGACAGACCACCTACCCCAATTCTCTCATCATCGATCAGCTGGCGAGCCTTTTCCAACTGCTGAGGGGTGCCTCGGATGGAGAAGATGCGCACGTTGGGGTCGGTGTTGGGCGGCGGGTTTCTCTGGAGCTCCACATGGGCACGAGACTGCTCTTTGATGTTCTTGATGGTTTCTCCACCTGGAGAGCATCGAATGATCGGAAATACTTAACCAAAGGAAACACTATCGTCATTCGCTGATCTGCAGATT
Organism: Scortum barcoo; assembly: GCA_023238725.1. Classification (NCBI taxonomy): domain Eukaryota; kingdom Metazoa; phylum Chordata; class Actinopteri; order Centrarchiformes; family Terapontidae; genus Scortum; species Scortum barcoo. Next base: position 17,748,035 of record CM041545.1, read on the forward strand.
ATTTTTTATTTTTTTATTTCGCTGTCTGAAGTGCTCATCAGATGGCGAACATCATCTTCACAAACCTTTCCCATGTCAGAATTTGGGGAAGCAGCATCCGACAATTTGTGTCACTTTACAAAACAAACCAACAGCAAGCAGGACTCTTACTTTTTCACACAATTTCCTCAGGTACCATTCATATGTACAAAAGGGTTTGTCTGGGGGGATAAAAAGGTTCAGAGTTTCCAAACAATATCTCATCTGCTCCCTCTCTACAACAGCCAGCTTCTCCCTCCACCTTCGACTGTGATATTAACCTTTTCCAGTGTGGTCAGATGTTGTATGAACTTGTCATTTTCCAGTATAACCTGACCGTAACTGTACTATTTGATGTAATTAAACTTAAATATTACTTTACAGTGTTTTATATTGTCAGGATTTTTCACCCTAACTTGACCGAGTCTTTAAATCTTACAAAGATATCCGAAGACTTCGGGAAGCGTTCTCCGTCTCTCCACTTGCCTGAAGTGGCGTGATGGTGTTACCTTATGAGGACTCTGGCATGTGTCTCACCACTTATCTGCCATTCTGTGGTAACATCCATGCAAAATCAGGAAACAAAAGGAGACATCTCCTGCACACCTCCCCCTCCCCGGCATCGGATGCCAGCTTCCCGAAGTGTGGGGAGAGCAATTACACCAGCAGGGAGAAATGAAACATAGCTGGCAGGAGAAAAGGGGACAAAATTGAAGCGTATCCTCCTTCTGGGATATCGTTTGTCTCTTTTTAGCCTTTTCATTCTTGACTCTGTGTTGTCCTGTGTGATGAGAGGAGGGAGTGAACGGGGGCATATAGCCGCCATGCCACCCCCCACCCCCCACCTCCCACCACAATGCCCATCTGAACGAAAAAAGGGCTGAGGGTGCTTCCCGGGGGGACACCGGGGCTGTCCCAACATCAATTACACATTTGTTCACTTGTGGCTGACACTCTGATGACCCTGGCTGACCCCTGAATGAAAACGCTCATCAAAAACCTCTCCCCTCCCGCGGCCTATTCCTTGCTGCCAACAGACTGCACATGGCCCATTAACCCATTGTCAACCAAATGAAACTTCTGCCTTAATGAAGCCATTATGAGCTCTTCTAGTCAGACAGCAGAGAGCAATGAAGACCCTGACTATTCATTTCATGGACTGGGCTTCAGTGAGGACAGATAATACGGGCCTTATTAATGAGACTGGTTTAGTGAGCTGGAGAAGAAAAAAAAAAAAAAGGGAGGGCGGGGTACGAAAGTGCAACTGGTGACGGTATTCAGGGTGCGGCCGAGGGACTGGTTAGCTGCTGGTGGGGAAATACTCTCAGGCGTCGGGGGAAAATAACGTTAACAGAGCGTGCAACCTCAAATTCATCAGAAGCTTCACGTCGAACTAGAGGAGGCAGTACGGCGGAAATCAAGATTACGCTGAAGAGTGTGACAGTGAAACAATTAGATTTGCCTTCGAGGATAATTTTGGTTTCCCTTCATTGGTTTTGTGCATAAATTACGGTAACAGCTTTTACTCTCAGATAAACTCAAAGAACAAGTCAAAAGTGACTCAGTTTTTCACCTTATTGATAATCTCTACTTTTATATTTTGTTAATCTTTGTGGACTCTTTCCTGTTTTTTACTGCAACTGCTGCACAACTATTTCCCCAAGGATATATAAAATTCTCTATCATCTTAATTAGGTACTCATAAATTTGCTGAATTAATCAATCAGTTTGTTGAAAATTAACTGTCAGTCCATCCATCTATTAGTGATACCTACTGATCGATCAAGCCAATCACAGGGCTGACGTGTAGAGATCGACAGACCTACAGGAGATTTTAGAGTTTCTGGTCAACCTAACTCTGGATGTGTCGTCGCACTGTGAGGGACTCTACGTAGAGAGATGCACACAGGGATTGAGAGACTTTCACCTTCTGCTGGGTTTTTTGTTATACGAACTTAAAACTATCCAACTATACTAACAGAGCTTCCAAAAAAAAAACAAACCGGACGCACTTTATTTATTCACATGCACACATGGTAGCAAGCATATGATGGAAAGTGCTCGCAAAAATGTATGGAAAGTCGATCAGTTTAGAACAAAAACGTCACCAACTTTATACATTACCTTTAAATGACTATTTACCTCAATTTTTTGGCTCAATTTAGTAAACAATAACCTCATTATATCAAATTACTAAGACACAATTTCACTTAAAGATAATAAAGAATAATAATATAATACTGCAGAGACACTGAGGAAGAGATGGACACTGATCGGATGATTTAGTCACTTTTAGTTTGCATTTCTCTGGGGTAATGTCCAAAAATAAACCATACTTAGCAAAAGAGCAGATGTATTAAATGGAAGAATGACACAAGAAGTGCCACTAAAGCCAAAGTCAGGTTGGATTTAAGTCCATTTAATTTCATTTCTGATGTTAGAAGTAGTAGTTTGACAAAGAAATCTTAACTTGAAAGCTTCACTTAGTAGTTTTTTTCCAGGATTTTCAAACAAGAAAATTTAAACCGTCAACTGAGCAAACATCATGTGACTCGACAGCTCTGAAAACCCAGGGAGTTTAGATTTTTTTAGGTCAAAATGATTGTGTAAAGTCGCAGGATACTTGCTATGACTCTTGCATTGAATTCATGTCTGTAATAAAGTCTGAGCAGGTTGGTGGGTGGCTAGATTCATCAAGCGTGTGAGTGAGTGTGTGTGTGTGAGTGTAGGGGGTCAAAACAGAGGGGCAATGGGCTGCATATGGCATCGTAAAGATATTAATCACAGCACCCTTTAAGGGACGGCTGACAGCACCCAGACCCACCGCCATCTCCACCATATTGGCTCACTTCATATGCTAATGCTCAGAGAGGGGGACGCAACGCCCAGGTTTGTATTTGTTTCCCTTGCCCCACTACATGCACAAAAGCCACTTGACATTTCTATTGCCATGTTTTTATCTTAGGTAAAGAGGCCCCCTCCGACCCCGCCCACCTCTGCACACACACACACACACACAGAGGCAACATGCATGCACACACACACACACACACACACAAACACACACACACTCACTCAGCTCCTTCCAATGCAATGGTCAATGACTTTTAAATAGCTGGCAATAGAGTGGGCATGAATAGCCAATAAGCTAATTCCTCCTATTCATTCCCTCGCTGCACTCTATTGGGCTGAAAGACCCTCATTAGATGCCAGGCAGCCTTCCACATGATTGAGGGCTGTTATTATGCACCTTTAACAATTAATGTCACATTACACGCATTATCCCCGTCATTAAGCCCTTAGTGAAGCCAATGAATGCCACTTGTGCTGTATACATGAGCCCCAGAGGGAGAATAGGAGGGTGGTCAGTCGCCCCCTCTTCTCATCAGTTTCACGCAGTGGCAGAACACCAAACGGCATTCAGTTATTAAAGAGGGAAAAGGGCAATCTGGCAAGCTGGATATGCTCTTATTATTAAGACTGTTTGTATTGATGAGCTCTGCCGAGAGCCAATTCAGTTCATTCAACTTTTAAAAAACGTAAAGCTCGTAACAAAGAAGTGTCAGCTAAATAGAAACCAGGCTGTGGGGCTTACAGCAGCAACAGGTGTTTATATCAGCTAATAAAAACTCAATGAAAATGTGTTCCTTACCTTTCCCAATGACTAGTCCACACTTGTCGGCAGGTACTGCATACGTGACCTCCTGCAGTCCTCCGGGCCCTCCCACGTTACAGTCCCCTCGACCTCTACGTCCCACAATACCTCCAAACCCATCTCGCTCCTGCAGAAAGGGAACCAGGACAATAAAAAAAAGGAATTAAAAAGCAGTAAATGGTGACATTAGCCTTACTTTTTTTTTTTTGCTTGTAAGAAATGTGTACAAATTGAATAGTTTCATTTATGCACAAGTAAATCACTGTTTGGCAGCATTGTTTTCCTAATATTAACATATAGGTCTTGGCAAAATCTTTCACTATTGTTTCCAACCAAAACCAAATTTAACTGGACAGGAGTAAAGAGAAGAGACAGAGCAGGAGCACCTACCTGAGCAGTCTGGACCAGTTCGTTGATGAGGTGGACCGCGTGGTGGCAGTGATCGGGCTGGCCCATCACCTGAGCAACTCTGTCGGGGCTCACTCCATCATCTGGACGACAAAAATAAAGAGACACAAAAGGTCAACATTACCTACGAATTTATTTTCAAGTGCTTATATATGGGTCTTTACATAAAAAGGAGCAAAAGCCTGGTGAATTTCAAATTTTCGATGCTTCAGGTTTGGATTTCACAGCTCAAGTGAGCAGTGAATAACCAGGAAAAAAATGTTGAACTTTTGGAAGATCGAACTGGAATAAATTTCACTCTGTCCATGAATTCTGATGATTGTGAAGCTGAATGATTCATATCATTCATAAAGTACTCCAACACCAACAGGACAGGTCAGATGAAAAAGTTCAAACTTGTTCCTATTCTCAAACAGCACATTATCTGTCTTTAGTGAACCAATACATTTTTAAGATTTCATTAATTTAATTGATTCTAGTTTGAAACGTATCATTCAGATCACAACCTAAAAGTAGATTTACACTTGAGGTAAAAGGTTAACTCGTCGTAGGTTTTGATGATAGTTCTGCTTCTTATTTCACGCATTCATCTCTCCACTGCAACACACTCGGCTGATGTATCGTATATGATATGAAAAAAAACACGACATAAAATTATAATTTATAATGTTTTTTTTAGAATAAAATACCATGTATTTGTATTTAAGGGCTACATATGTACTTATATAAATGGATTTTGAATGAGGTATTTTCAATTTTGCCTCATGTCTTGAATCTGACTAATGCTGTGCAGTTGGTGCATTTAATTCATTAACTTCCTTAATGTCTTGACCTATGACTATGACAAGGAACTCCACAAGGAACAAAAACTTTGCTGTTCTGGAGGTTTCCATGTTGCATTTTTGAGGAGCAGTTATGTACTTAGCTGTCCTGTAACCCCTTCATGTACAGCTGGAAAACCAGGTTTGGTTAAAATTACATTTCTACATGGTTGCCAGCATGACTTTTTGTTCTATCTTCTGACCTTGTTTAAATTGGATCCTGACTCCTGCATCATTTTGAATCTTCTTGATCATCTCTCCGTTCCTACCAATGATGATGCCGACAGCAAATCTGGGCACGACCACCTGGACAGTAACAACAGAGAGGAAAGAGGAAAGAGATTACACATATTTTTAGTGAGTGAATAAATAAATCACATTAATCTTAGCTGCACAGGATTAGAGAGGCAGGAAGAAAAAGCTCTTACATCCAGACTGCTGCCCCCCATTTTGGATCCAAAGTCTGCCCTGCCAACCCTGAAGTCTCCTTGGTCCTTGTCTCGGATGAGCTTCACCACAAGTTCACGGGCTTGCTATAAAAGAGGATACACCAAGATCTTTATGATAAAACAACATTTTAACAAAGAATGCCGAAGGGGTTATCACAACAAAAGCTCAACTGAGAGGTTTTCATATGTGAGAGTGGAGGACTGAGGGCATAAAATGTGTAAAATTGAGTGTAAACTGGAAAGATTACGAGACTGACCTGCACTTTGTGGGGATCCCCAGTGATCCTGAGGGGCTTGTCTGCTCCAGTGGGCATGGGGTCATCCTGAATCATTATCATCTGCACTCCTGTTCTCTCCTGCAGGGGTACAATCAAACGGACGTTACCTGGGGCCCAAAGACCATTTACTCTGAAGAGTGGAAATTCTGCCACACTTCAAAGAACAGGTTTTATTTTTCAAGGTAATCTTTGCAACCTATACAAGGAGCTCAACACCTATAGAGGATGTAAAATTATATTTCAAGTGAAATGTTTATGTACTTAACATCATAGAAATAACGTTAATTTAAGTTAAAAAAAAATTAACAAGAGGAAACAACATAATTACAGAGTATTCACAGTACTGCAAAGTTAAATCCTGGTCCGACTTTGACCTTACGTTCCCAGTGAAAGTGAAATTATAGGGATGGTATCATTTAGATTTGACTGATACTACACTCCTATCAGTCAGGCTCTCAATTGATGCTCTTATCATTTATTACATAGAATTAAACATTTCAAGAGCACAAACAGCAAGCCACTATAAAATTTCTGGAAACAAACGTCTGCTCTGATATTTGATCTAGGCACATTTTTAAGGATCGATATCATCTAAAATAAAGTCAATCAAATTCTTCTACTGTACTCTAATGTGTCAAGCTAAGTTTACACATGTTGCAGCGCTCCTCTCCTTTAACAAAGCTGACCTCCACAGTGCAGCGTAATTGAAAAAATTAAACTGATAGTCCAATGATACACACCCTAGGTAAACAATGAATAACTTTTTGTTTACTCTTTACTGCAAAGACTGTGGTTTAAATAACCAGCTTCAACTATGCAGGCATGACTGTAGAGCTGCGTTTAGTGGCATGTCAAGAATCTTTCGTGGAATGTCCAGAAGAAAAATGAGGGTGTAAGATGCACAACTACTACTATAACTTCTATATTACTTCTACTTTATCCTCCTTCAGTGCGGTCTACTACCAGACCTGCAGCTGTTTGATGGTCTCTCCTCCTTTGCCGATGACCAGGCCGACTTTGTTGGCAGGGATGAGGATCTGTTGGATCGAACTGTTGCCGTCCATGTCGCTGTGGAAGCCGGGACCGTACCGACACTGCTCCACAATCTCACTGAGCAGCCTCTTGGCCTGTCTGTGGAGGCGGGGACACCAAGAAATACATCCGTCAGCGCGGTTAAAGGCTCTACACAAAAAAACGTCTCTGTATCACGGTTTCTTTGTCAGATGTGAAAGGTGTTCAGGTGATTCAGTGACTGATTAAGAGGAGATGTGAAAAGAGATGTGGGTTCATGCTCTCTACGTCACAACAATGGGGGCACACTTTCCGAATGCTCTGCGGCAGTTTCAGTAAATCTGTCAAAGTTGAGAGGTGACTTACTCAATGTTCTCCGGGCTCCCGGTCAGCGTGCAGGGCCTGTCCAACATGCCTCCACTGTCTGTAAGAAAACAAGAACAATGACAGATGCATTTACATAAGAATAAATACAAATGAGCAATCAACATTATAATGCTTTAACACACAAAGATAATCATTGAGCAAACATAAAAAAATATTTTTATGTGAAAGGGTCTAATTGTAAAAATAAACTAAAGAAACTGTTCTTCTCTGTTCTCATCAGACTAATGTTATGGTGCTCTCTGTAAATAAAAAGGGTCAAATACAAAAATTTATCAACGTAGTTCAACTCGATACACAAACATAATCAAGTACTGATTCAACTTTAACAAATTTCTTGTGTTAAACTATTTTCATGGAGGTGAAAGAAGGAGAATGACATGCAACAAAGACTCCAGTCCAAACTTAAACCAGGGATGCAGCAGTTTTTGGTTTTTGGCCTCAAAACCCTCAGACCACAGAGCGCCCCCTCGCTGCCATAGTTTGTACATAAAAGATTTCCAAAATGTGGGATCAACTGCAGCAATGTTATATAGATCACAGAAACAGAACTATGGCAGCAAAACTCCCAAAACAAAGATTTAAACAGTTTAAAGAGGCTTGACACTCTTTGAAAAGAGATATATCTGATGAAGGTGCAAAGACCAAAACATTTTAACTTCACTTCAGAAAACACATTGTGAAGATGGAAAAAATGTATTATACTGTTGTCAATCTCGCCTGCTTGTGCAATCTTACAGCAAACAACACATTCACCAGATTGGCACCAAGTATCATCTCTTATCTCCGATCCTGTACAGCCAAGAACACCAGCACTCTGCCAAAAGGCTACGCCCACAAAGTGCAGTACAAGGACAAAAGCCATTTCAATTTAACCTTTTCTGTGCTCTAACAATTACATTTTTAAACTATGTATATGCTGAAAACACTTGGTAATCCTGACCCTTATCACCAGTTGCCAAATGTGACCTGAACTTTTCTGCAGGTCTGTTGATTACTTATTTCAAGAGATTTGTGAGATGTTAACAGTAGCACTTAACTCTCAACCCCACGTTAAGCATCTGTAAGCAGTACACAAATATTTACTACATGGCTTACAACTCTTTAATGGTTAACCTGTAATGCGGTTTACTTCATGTGCATGCTTGTTGAGTCTGGGAAGAAACCAACAAAGGCAGGCGGACAAAATGCAAACTCTACCAGAAATGTTCAAATTTTTATCTACTGATTTTAAATGCTGAACAGGGGGAAATAAAGTGTTGTCAGTATAATATCTGTGTAGTTGTTCCAGACCTGAGATCTGGTTAGCCAAACTCCTTTTATGAAATGTCATGATTATTACTTTTAAAAGGGGAACAACTAACATTTTTTTTAACATTACACAAGAACACTGGCAATCTTTAAAAAAAAACAAAACAAAACTGACTGACCATATTTCAGCTCATACACATTTCTCGCCTCTGAGGAGCACAATGATTAAAATGAAGCAGAAATAAGGGGCTTAGATAATGTGTTTAGTGTCAACTCACCTGAAGCAATCTGGATCTTACAACCTGATTCAAGCTGGATTCTTGAGATCTGCTCTCCTCCTTTTCCAATGACTACAAACGAGGGAGAAGAGAAAGGGGTCAGTCTTTTTCAATTTAGACAGCGGCCCCAGGCAGTGACCCCTAAACTGAGTAGAATATCAATACTGATGATTACACGTCAAACATTAATACTGACAATGAACTGAAGGGCTACTTACTGAATCCCACCATCTTATCAGGCACTTTGAAGTCTTCTGTCGCAAGAGCCCTGGGAGAGATTAGGACATGGTCAATAACTGCGGCTGACCAAAGAGAAGAAAATCCCAACATTTACAGCCAGAGCTTAAATGATTAGCACAACTAATGATTACATTCACTATTCCATTAATCATTTGGTCTATAAAATGTGCAGGTTGACACATTCAGATTGCTTCTTTTGTCTGACTATTCACATTTAAGAAGCTGGAAGTAGAGATTTTTCCCTTTAATAATCATACTTGCAGATTTTTTGTGTGTTGATCGATTAAATAATTCAAATCATCGGCTCAGTGTATCAGCTCTAGAAAGCATTAATTGTCTGACATAAAAATTATTCCGAAACATTTTTGATTACAGGTTCATTATCTACATAGTGTTTCAAGCAAAAACGTAAAAAATTTAGGCAGTTATAGCATCTGAAATCCCAAGATTTGTTGCCTTCTCTCTTTTCTATCATAGTGAAAAGAATATCTTTTGGTTTTGGGACATTTGGGTGGACAAAGTAAGTGATCTGAATATGTCAACTTGTACTCTGTTTAACTATAACTGATATTTCTTCAATCAAGCAATGGATGAAGAGAACAGCGAATGAAAAATAATATTAGCTGCAGCCTTATTTTAACTGGAAAAACACCAAAATTTACTCAAAACAATATAATACAATAATTATATCTGACACCTATTTTGGTCACACGAAGATCTCTCTTTGAAAGTACGCTATATGGTTCAGAAAATGAGAATACACTAAGAATACAGCGAAAGTGAATGAAACTGAACAAACAGAAATGTGTGTTTGCTCTGCTCACCTTTGATGTACCATTGCACCGAGGTGGTTCCCTACTGAAAGAAGTGAGAGGAAAGCAAATCAATTAACATCTGAGAAATAATTTGAGATCATGGTTTTAAAAAACACAAATATTTCTAAATCTCTCTTCAAGTGACTGAATGATTCGGGATTGGGGGGGTGGGGTGGGAAGCAGATGGATGCGGTCCTGCCAATCCTTCATGTTGCTGTCTGACCCACAGCGGGGGACTTTCACCAGCATGGTAATCAGGCCTGTGAGTGTTTGAGTGAGTGTTTCAATCAGAGCTGTTCAGAAAGGAGAGAGGCAGCAGCCAGGTCAGTGGCTGCTGGTCATGAATTGAATTTTGACAGGTAGCACCAAGCAAGGGTCCTGCAGGGTCAGTGGAGGATGTGCTGCCATGGACGTGAACACCTGAGTTGATATCTAGCAGCTTCAATCAATTTTATGGCTGTTTGAACTGATTTCACTTCTTCTGGAAATGCACTGGGGTTAACGCTTGAGAATGGAACAGCTATGAATATAAAGCAGGAGGTGTACCGGATTCATACAAGGACAAAAACTGCAAGATAAAATGTGAATGCCTCGAGTCTGTGTTTGTATACTTTCGATAATTAAATGCTCAGAGCTAACTGCAGTGCTACACAGACACCATGTCTGTTATTTCCACCATATTGTGCGACAACCTTGACTGAGAAAAACCGAGGACAAATTGTTGCAAACAATAACAGCGCGTCAAACAAACCTAAACCAGAATTGCATACAATTTATCTATCCATGCATTCAGGGCTGAACTATCATACGAACAACTGTGACAAGATAAGGAGGACAGGGTAAATGACTGGTATTTCCACTTCAAGGATATGAAATGGATCAAATCTTTGTTATGTGTGCAAGGCACAGCGAGATAGAAGACACTTCTTTTCACTACACTGAACTCTCAGATACTTAGTCCATACAAACAGAGGCTGAAAATACAAAACAGAGGCTCTCTGTTCAGATTACAGCGTTTCCCTTACATATCTTGCACAGCCAGCTTTGCCTAATCTACACCGAATCATGAATGACAAAAATCCAATTCAACTCTAAATCTTAAAAATCTTAAAATATGAATCTTGTGGAGTTGTTGACCACTAGCAGTATTATAGAATAATGTTTTTATGAGCAGGTCACTGTATTGTTTGATCTCGCACATGAGGATGCATATGCAAACAGACTATCCACTGCAGGGCAAGAAGAGGATGTATGGCAAATAATTAAGGATGCAAATAATGTGAACATCTTTTTTTCCCCCCAGAAACTTTCACGCCACATTTAATTCAAAGTTGATTCTTTCTCTCAAGGTACTGGTAGCCACATATTATTTATTATATGGGAGAGACTAGTTGTTTGACACTCTTTCCTATTCTCTTTCTAATTGGTTTATCATCATCATCATCATCATCATTGTTTATTTCATTTATCCACATTCACTGATCCTGGACAAATGATAAAACTTTCAAACTAATGGATCCTTTATTCAAACTAGACATCCTGAGTCATACTGTATGTCTCATTTGGACCTGAAGCAATGAGCTCCCACCAACAGAGCCCTTTGTAATGTTTTAACATGGGGCTGCTCTGAATGTCTGCCAAAGTCTAATAATATGGTCGCGTGTTTACCCACAGCTCGAGAACAGAAAGAAAAAAAAATTCCCCACTTTAAATATTCCAACAAATAAAAACACTCTGTAGATCCACTCATAAGTGCTCTTTTCTATTACTCCCTCAAAAGACACTGGGAAACACCACAGGCTTTAAGCGAGTGGAGGTCTGTGAGTGATATCTGCATTACCTGTTAAAAGAAATCCTGCATTAATAACCTGATTATTTCACCTACAGTATGGGTACAGTTCTTTGTTAAAATGTCTTATCGTATCTTGGTTCCAGATTAAAATTTAAATAAAATCGGACCTGGCCATTTCCTTGTTTGCAAAGAGAACCAGCCAATTAAGTGTAGGCAAGATCAAGAGTCGGGCGCGACTTGTCTTCCTCGTCAGAGCCAGAGAAATTGACAGAAAAACGACCAAGTGTGTCTGAGACCATGCAGCTGCACCGGCTGTATGTTGAGTTATTATATTATTCTAACTTTATATGGTGGTTGAAGCAAACAAGCAGAATAAGGTCACTTATGCTGCATTTCCATAAAATACTTTGGTGTAGTACCTTGCCCAAAAGTAGCCAAATCTCTCTTGTGTTTCAACCACAGACAGTAAATGTAGGTGGGGTTGCTACTGAATGGTAATGGCACATCAGCCATGTAAGCAGACGATTTAATGTACATGTGCAGAGCAAAAGAAGCCACATTTACAACACCCATCCTGTCTCAAAATTGACAGATTGTTTTGTTGCCTTTTCATCTTGTTAGCTTTAGTCCGCTGTAGTGACTCAAGAAAAAATTATTCAATTCAGTGTGCCGATCAAAGGCTACTCCTGCAGCTACAGGCAACTTTTAAGGAGAGATGTTTTTCTTTCATGTTAATGTATGAGCTGATGTTGAGAATCATTCAACCGACCTTCAAAGGCAATATGATGATTTGACAACCATTGTGTTTTTATTATTGGCTCTCCTATAAGACATGCATTTTAGGGATGATTGGATGTTCAAGCTCTTAAATAAATTTTAATTTAATTAGAAATTTAAACTGGATCATGCAAATGGAACTGTGAGCTATTCTGTTGACCAATCAAGGGACTGCAGTGTTTCTAGCTTTATCCTTTGGTACTGAATCAGTTTGTTGGGTAACTAAACAGAGGACAGTATGGAGTGGTTCTATTGGTTCCATCCAAAAATTTAGACAATGGACATGTGAAAACAACCACTTTAGGGCACCCTCCTTTCTACAGCAACTGGATAGTCCACATATAATTGGACTGGAAGTGTCTCCATACATATTATAAAAAGAATAAAAACTAAAACATTGGGCAGAGAGGTTGTGACTGTGAACCTGCGTATGTGGACTGAAGGCTTACCTCCGTTGTCTAGTGAACGTTTTTGGCCTCCGAAGCCATACAGGGAGGGATCTATGACCGGAGAGGAGCTGTTCATGTTGGGCATCTGGTCTCCTCCCATCTTGGCTGCCATCTGCAGGCACGTAAAAGGAAGACAGATGGAATGGAAAAGGTGAGAGGTGGGCGTGTGATGATATTCGCTTTGAACATGCATTTTCATTTCAGGGCAACCCGTCACGGTAAGTGTGACATGTTCCCTTTTTTTCCCCCGTTTTCTTAAAAAGCATCTGATTCGCTGTGAAGTTGGGCTATGACGAAGACGTTGTGGCGAGCGTTATCTTTGTGACGGCAGCTTGAAGCAGTCCGTTAAAGTTCTCGTAGAGTCTACAGACGATGGTGCTTTCTTTGACATGTGGCAGCTCTCGCCGACCTTTTTTTGCTTTCTCTAACTAATGACACATCCTCACAGCAAAAAATTTGTCAGTACATGAATTGCCCTCAAGTTAAGACAGGCACGACAGCTGCTTAAAACTACTGGGGGAAAACAAAAATCAATTTCTAGCTCCTTATTTGAATGTGTGTTGTTTGTAGAAGCATTAAAGGTACGTACATGCAAGGCTATACAAAAGAGAAAAGATAAGATGGACAAATCCAAGTGTCTTTAACCAACTCATTTTTTTCATTTCAGACATCTTAAATAAGGAAAAATTTCCATTTAAATCAAAACCAATCTGATTAAAGGATAAGCAAACAAGAATGACATTACACACTTGATGTAAGAAGATAAGTTTCTGTTTTTAGTTTCTGTACCAAAAAAGTACAATCTCTAGTTATGTAAGGATACAATACCATTAAACATTTAATCAGTATTTAAGCTTGTGAATCAAAACCAGTATGTGATATTATTTATGGCCTCCCCAGACACACATTTCTCTACATGTTTCTCCTGTGTTGATGGAAATGTCCAACCCTGCTTACAGCTCCAAGAAGAGTGCACTTATTTGCATTACAGCTTAGCTTAAAAAACAATTTACGTATAGTTTCAAAATCGTCCATTTGCCGACTTAAAGTTCTGCAGTGATGGACGTTTAAATCTTCAGTCGCGCTGCATGAGAGCACCAACAGCATTTTCCACTGCCCTGTTAATCTGCCAACCTTCCTTACAAAAGTATAGCATTTCAGAAAATTACACTAAATTGACATCTGCGCCTGACTGGAATTTCTTTCCCCTCACAATATGAAAATATAGCGACGGCAATTAGAGTCTTCCATCACCTTCGGGGATGATTATCTACTTCAGAGCCCACCAGTGGAAGTGAGAGGGCCACGATGGAAATAAGGAGGCAGAAAAGGAAGCAGGTGTGGTGCTGCTGTTCTCCATGACATTTGTACAGCTATGTACGTCAAGCAACATTAAAAGCATTTTAGAGTCAAGCCAATGCTCAAGAAAAGGTTTAAAGTTTGTGTGAAATCAGTGTTTTGTTTCTCTACAGGTGGGCAGATACCTGAGAAGTTTCTCTCTAAATACCAGCCTGTTTTGTCTGTCACAGCGTGGGTGCAGGCTGACGCGGTTTTGACAGTATTTTTATAGCTCAACTCCCCAGTTTTGATGAGATACTAAATTCTCTTGTTTTAATAATTAAGTCAAGGGTTATGTTGATTAAACTGCTTACTGTCAAATTTATACTTATTACTTGATTTGTGAGAAAATATGACATAGTAAGTTGCTTCCTTCATGATAAACCAAGACCATGAAGACCATGTTTCAAACACATACCTATGTAAGGTATTTAATGTGATGCCTATTTTTCCTCTGTTTCAACCTTAAATCCTCATGAGGCAAGCATCTCCACAGTCGATGAGTCTTAAAAGGCCATCTCTGTGGTTAAATGTGTACGGGGAAAACAAATTCCTTTGCAAAACAATGACATAATTTCATCAGACCCAGGTGGACGGCTGGGTGTCATTAAAATAAAGATGAACCCATTGCCCCTTCTAACTTTTCCTTTGATGAATCATTTTAAATGTCAATATGACCAAACCCCCACACAGCTTTTGTCAATGACACATACTTTTGGTTTTCGTCAGACTATTAAGCAATTGCGAAACTTCGATTCTACCGGTACAGCCACTTTTGAATTACTGCTGGTTAACATGAGGTATTTATGCCCCGTGATACAGTCACTATGTTTGACTTGTTTGCTGATCTGACAAATATCCTTTTTACAGAAAATTAGATAAATTGCCTAGATTAACTAAATGCAGCATTAAAAACAAAGTAAAGGGGATTGAAGAAGGAGGAGGGTGAAGAGAGGGCTGAGACATAGCAGACTAAACAGGTTTTCGTCTGTCCCACTCTTTACCAGACTTTGGCTGTAATCTAGTTTTGTTTTTGTTAAAAGGAAAATAGGACCAAGAAGATATTTAGCCATTTTTCTTTTGTTCAGGTGTTTCAATGTGGACGCAAGTGTAGATGTAGTCTGAGGAATTATACACTTAAATCTTTTATTTTTTATTTTTATAATAAACTACACTGAATATAAATCTAAATGAAATCTTGCCATCTCAGAGCAACAAAGCACCTACAAAAATTAAAGCATACCCCATGTGTGTTTATGTGTGTGCACCTTAACATATTTACTACAGCGGAGTCTGCAGCACTCAGCTCAAGTTTGCTACTTCAGTTTCATGTACTCTGCTGTTTCGTACAAGCTGCAGAAACCCCTTGATGTCCACCGAGGCCTCTGGGTAAACATCACTGTGGACTGGACTCCAAGACCAACTCACTACTTTAATTAAATCTTAGCTGAACAAATATGTTCAGAAAAAGAAAGGGAAAAAAAAGACAGACCTTTAAAAGTAACTACAGTCAGACAGGTTTCATACTTTTTGCCGCAAAATATATACTTAAAGTCTGATTTATCTAAAAATAAGACAAATGAAATCATAAGGCACGTGGTCACATGGGAACTAAAAGTATGTATAGTTTATATTTAGGATCCAAGAACACCTCGTCCATTGGCTGTGGCACGTGTTTCGTCAGTAATCCACACTGTTCATGACTCTTCCACTCAATAAGGTTTTTATATTATAGAATAAAATGTCTTTGTTTTGATTACTTTATAATCAACGATTATGTTTCGGATCAAGATTGGTACATTTAGTCACCCTAGCAATTTAGAAAATACCAAAAGCAGCAAGCAGAAGGACTGTAATAAGTAAATGGGAGTCTTGTGCAGATTCAAGCTAATGAGTTAATGGACCTTTAAAAAGGCTGTGGGCTTTGCTTTTGTTTACTCTGATAAGTGTTTAATAAAAAAACAGAGGTTAAAATGAAATGTGAAGCAAAGTAATTTCAGCTGGTGCTGCTTGAAGATTTAAATGTCAGTCACTGATCTCGAGTCGGGAAAGCAGGTGACGGCTGTAACTGCATCTGTGGTAACCAACACCACACAAACTGGAGTACAGAGGCATTAAAACAAGACCTCCACTTCTCATCGCTCAGGCCTGTGCCACATAGATGTCATAAGATAACAAGCCCAACAACAGGATTACTTCCTTTTTCTATAAAGAACATACAGGCGCTCACGTGTTCGTGTTCCCTGAATCCACAGGCTAAATGTGGCAAACTGCTTTGTATAGAAGTTAATGTGATTCATTCAGATGTTCATCTTTAAAGCCTCTATGGCAATTAATGACGCAGGAGAGAGGTTGATGACCACAATCAGATCCCTTATTATTATTGTTATTATGATTATTAATCCCACCTATTGTTGCTGCCAAGAGACCGACATGAAACACTCCTCCTCCTCTTGCTGCCCTGGCAATTTTTTGTTTCCGCGCATCTGAGTTCTTGTGAACAGTTTGTGTAAGCACAAACGCACATAATCGAGAAAGTGGAGGGTTTATAGAGGGCTTTAAAACCATCAAGGCAGACAATTAGGGGCAGCGACGTGCCGTTTTTATCTGGGTGTATTCAAAATTATACAAAACGTGCCTATACTTTCAAACTAGAACTTCATTGCTGCATGTAATAGTTGTGCACGTGACAAATGATAAATTGAATCTTCATCTTATCACTGGTTGCTCTGTACTTTATTGAATATAATTGCCTTAATTAAATGTCAATATGCCTGTTTTTTGTTGCAGAAGTAGCCTGTGGCTAGAGTATTTCGTTGCTGCATGTAATCTTTGTGCACATGACAAGCAAAAAACAGCTATGTGCATCAATGTCAGTTACGCAAGGTATCTGTGCATGTATTTTTATCATCAATGGGAGTATTTGTCCACAGCTAGGTTATAATATACACAGGGGGAAAGCTCAACGTGTAGCTGCACGACTAAAGTCCATTTTACTAACATTTACTAACATAACTATTAAGTGCAGTTAGTGGGACGCTTATCTGCTCTTGCAGGTTGTGTTATAAACCTATATGTATATTCTTTTCCAGGTATTTTCCAGGCAGCAAATGGAAAAAGTGTGTGCTCAACAGGAGGAGGGGGGCTTATTTGCACAGATGACGTTTCATTACATGGCCTGTTAGGACACACAGTACTCACACATGCTAGCGAGCTAACTAACTAGCCAACTAGCCAGCTCAGATGTGTTATTGTGTGAAAGATACCACACAAGGTTAACACACGAGCGTATTATTGAGTTAAAGGAGGAGGGATAAGGGGGTTTAAACGTGTCATGTGGCTGCTGGTTGAGCTCCCTGAGTGTGTGTGTGTGTTTAAGTGGGGCAGCTGAAGCTAACTTGCAGGCTAACTTTGTGACAGCGCTGTTAAAACACTCAGTATTTGTCGCTTTCAGTCGAGCTGCGAGGCGTTTGGAGAACTGAGAGAGTTGTGATTTTAGGGAAGTTGACGAGCTAAGCTAACTTGCAACTTCTGTTGTCTTGACAACAGGTTGCAGTTGCAGTCGGCTTAACTTACTAAAGTTGCCCAAACTTCGACATTTTTTGAAGAGGCCTTCGTGTTTTTGGCGTCGGGACTCGGCTCATCTGCTTGTTTGTGAGGTTTTATTGTGATTTTGTTATAAAGCGTCGCGAAACTACTCTCCAGCTCGGCTATGTAGCTTGTTAGCAGCATGAGGAGTGTTTGTAGTAGTAGTAAAGGGGGTCCGGGGTGCCCCAAAACTCAAGTCCTGCCCCCGGTACAACACGTAAAAACACGCCCGTCTCCTCGGTCGTGTCCGCCGGAGAGCGTTTTGGTTGTTTTTTACCTGTCGGACCCGGCGTATCGTGTCTGCGAAGTCATCTTTCGTTCCGGGCTGAGCCACCGAGGCCTGTCCCTGAACCAGCTCCGCCATCATCATCGTCCGCCTCGGCAGCTGAGAGCCACACTTCAAAAAAAAAAAAAAAAAAAAAAAAAAGAGAGAGAGAGAGAGAGAGAGAGAGAGAGAGAGAGAGAGAGCAGCACGCACACGCCGAGGCAAAGCTCCGCGAGCCGCGTGATCTCGCGAGTTGATGTCGGAGACCACGTGCTGCTCACAGAAAACACTTTACCACAACTCAGATCATCAACTGTGTGTAAATATATTTATATACTGTGTGTAAAGATATTTATATACTGTGTGTGAATATATTTATATACTGTGTGTAAAGATATTTATATACTGTGTGTGAATATATTTATATACTGTGTGTAAATATATTTATATACTGTATGTAAATATATTTATATACTGTGTGTGAATATATTTATATACTGTGTGTAAAGATATTTATATACTGTGTGTGAATATATTTATATACTGTGTGTAAATATATTTATATAATGTGTGTGAATATATTTATATACTGTGTGTAAATATATTTATATACTGTATGTAAATATATTTATATACTGTGTGTAAATATATTTATATACTGTATGTAAATATATTTATATACTGTGTGTAAATATATTTATATACTGTGTGTGAATATATTTATATACTGTGTGTAAATATATTTATATACTGTGTGTAAATATATTTATATACTGTGTGTGAATATATTTATAAACTGTGTGTGAATATATTTATATACTGTGTGTAAAGATATTTATATATGTGTGTGATATATTTATATACTGTGTGTAAAGATATTTATATAATGTGTGTGAATATATTTATATACTGTGTGTGAAATATATTTATATACTGTGTGTAAATATATTTATATACTGTGTGTAAAGATATTTATATAATGTATGTAAATATATTTACACATCCACTGTATGTAAATATATTTATATACTGTGTGTGAATATATTTATATACTGTATGTAAATATATTTATATACTGTGTGTAAAGATATTTATATAATGTATGTAAATATATTTACACATCCACTGTATGTAAATATATTTATATACTGTGTGTAAATATATTTATATACTGTGTGTAAATATATTTATATACTGTGTGTAAATATATTTATATACTGTGTGTGAATATATTTATATACTGTATGTAAAGATATTTATATATTGTGTGTAAATATATTTATATACTGTGTGTAAAGATATTTATGTATTTATATACATATTGACCATGGTCTGTATGTAAATATATGTATATACAATAAATATATTTATATACAGTAAATAAATATATTTATGTATTTACATATACATTGACCATGGACGGTATGTAAATATATGTATGTGCAATAAATAAGTGTCTATATACAATAAATAAATATATTTATGTATGGTATATGTATGGTCACAGTGTATATAAGAATATACATATCTTTATATACTGCATATAAATATCTTTATGTAGAGTATATAAATATCTTTATATACAAGCTATAGTCACAGTATATATAGATATAAATATCCTTATATTCAGTATATAAATGTCTTTATATACAGTCAACGATTGTGGCATGTAATACAAAATAATATAACATAAATCATACTGTCCTTTACTGTATGACTGAATGTATTTTATGTGTAGTACAACAAATACTGTGATGTATTAATTAAGATACCCAGTGGTTAAGTGATTAAGATTAGCTGCACCTTTATCAGGTGCAACATCAGAGTTATGTGCACAATAATAAATTAGTAATTACATTTTAGTAATTTAATATAATATTACATTATTCTGAAATTAGTCATTCTGCATAATGGGTGTTTTTACTTTTGGTACTTTAAGTACATTTTAATTCTAATACTTGTACTTTTACTTAAGCAAGTATTTGAACACAGCACTCTGAGTACTCCTTACACCTCTGCTGCAAAGGATATTATAGCAACATATAACAAATGATGTTATAATATATATAATGCAAAATAATAAAAAATATTGTGTTATCCTGTCTTACTGAAATGTATTAATATACTACATTTGCTACTACATTATATATATGCACACACACACACACACACACACACACACACACACATACATACATACATACATACACACACTCTCTCTATATATATCTCAAATATGTCTTAAATCACTGGAAAACATCAGGACACTTTAAATTTCACACAACATTATCATCTTTCACCTACTGAACAGCAGCATGCTTTGCTCAAGATTTACTGATGTCCATACAACAACAAGAAGTGTTTGTAAAAAATGAAAAACAAAACAACATGCATCTTACAGTCCCCTCTGTGGAGACACATAGATGTTTTGAACTGACTTCTGCTATCTACAGTTTATTTTTAGTCCTAAACATTGCAGGCTGCGGTGTCAGAATCTAAAAATTCCCATCTGACACAAGATAATGAACACTGAGAAATATTGGTTTTCTCTCTTTGCTGCACATGTGGAAACATCTATTGTTGCACATCTGGAAAATGCCAGCAGCCAGACAGAAGAAAGTCAAATTGCTGCAAATTTTCCAAACTGTTTATGCAAAACAGTTCCTGTTCCATAAATTGTATCCAAACCTCAATGAGCAAAAGTTGACCAGTGAGGAATAAAATGAATGTGTGATCCAGCAGGGTTAGAAACAGTTGAGAGTTATTTAAATGTCTTTTTCTTCAAATGCAGTAGGATAAACTTCTTAATGACATACAGTGTTGCCTTGTATCTAGTGTTATTAAAGGTTAAAATCCGCTCAAACGATATGATTTTAAGACGAGAGGACAAGAGGAAATGCACAGATCATAAATGTAATAAGAAATGTGCTGTTTTTTAACACTTAGGTAACTGTTTCCCTCTCTGGTAACTTCTATGCAACACGCAGCTGCTTGAGCAATGATTGACCTCGAATGCTGCGTCCTATAGACATCGGTGCAGATATCGACTTCTCTTCCTCATCAGCTCCCCACCTCCCAGGCATGTTATCACCTCCGAAAAAGAAGCAAAGAAATTAAGCGGCCAGCAGACCAGCAGCTCTGAATGAAGACGTCCAATTTAGCATGATTGAAGTGTGATCCAGGCCCCGGACATCACATATTGCTACCATGTGCTGTGCAATGCATTCAAGGTGGCCCGGGAAATTATTTCAGAGCTCTGGTATCAAAGGGTGAGTCAGGTGGTGGTCGTCATATACCGCCAGATGATGATGCATGTGATGAGCAGTGAGCAGGGAAACCAGACGACACACACACACACACACACACACACTAATAGTTATTTTGAATTCAGCCCCCATCAGGCAGTTAAAGCAGGTGTGGGTCTGTGGCATCCTGCCAATCAAGCAGTGGGAATTAAGTTAGTGCGGACCAAGTGTGTGTGGTGAGCTGTGGTTACCGAATCAGGCTGATCAAGTGTCACACACACACACACATACACACACACACAGCTTCCTCTCTGTTATTGTCTTGCAGAGAATAGACTCTTGTTCCCATGGTTCACTGCTGTAACACTGCAGGGCCAATCGTCAGCACAGCGCATGAGAGCAAGAGTTCAAGAAATTATCAACGTGTGCTGAGTAATTGATCCATTTTTCTTTTCATTTTCATTTCAGTGAAGTGGAAATGTGATGTTTTTGTGGTCAGGCAAGTGGAATATATGCCCAGCTGGACAACCGAGCATTTAGAAGAAGAAGGAAGAAAAAAAAGGAACATCAATATTGGCACACTTTCTCTTCTTGAGTATTCAAGCTTTTACCTCCTTTCTCTTCCTCAGTCTCAAGGCTATATGAAACTGTAATTGCTTTATAATTGCCCCGGTTCTGCTATGGGCGTAAATTTCTAAAGGCAGGATACAAGAAGCAGATAGTGTTTCATCCGGAGACCTCTGAGGTATCTGAACACAGCTTTTATTCAGGAACACATTGTTCATGCAGAGGGGAACTGTGACTAAAGCTAACATATTAATACTCGGCTTATTTGAAGCCAAATTTGCAGCATCTTTTAAATCATTTCTGAAAACTCACTTTTTAGCCTTTTCATAAGTTTCTAACTTTGTTTTCACTTTGTTTCTTTGTTTTGGTCTTACTATATATGTTATTTTAGCATACTTACTGAATTTGTTTTACTATTTAAAAAAAAAAAACTCCACGAACATTGTTGGATTCATCATGAACGGTGAGAAAAAAAAAAGATGCAGCAGAGCCATAAATATAGTCCTCTTTTTTATTCCACACATTCTTGTTCATTGCCAAAACCTGGTGCCTACATTACCCACAAGGCAACTCGAGCAGCCGACATTCAGCTGTGTTATGCTATTAGCGGCTAAGGTAACCTTGAGCTGCGAGCCTCAAGCAGAGATGAGCAGCGGGCTACAAAGGTTGGGTAAGCAGTGTGTTCTCCTTAAAACCTGATCTGAACAGACTTGGAGAATTGGTGTAGTTCCCCTTTAAGAACTTTGTATTGCTGTGATGCATCAATAAAGTTATTAAAAAGTCTAAACTTAAACTACTGATGGATTACAAACACACACACACACACACACACACAAACACACAGCCAGATGTCATAACCAGCATGTTTACATCTTTTTACTGTGTATGTAATTGTGCAATTTTACCATTTATTGTTAAGGTATGTTTTGTTCTCTTTAAATGGTACTATCAGAGCGATTGTACCATTTTGAAGAATATAAAACACTTTGCGAACCCTGTCTTCGGAATAAAATACGGATATGTCAAAAATATAAAAACGTGTACATTAAGAGGCAAATAAAAAGAGATCTATCATCAGCATCAGAACAACCAAAGACTGAAATAACAAAACGAAAGGAAGTGAATTTCCTATAAAAATAAATGGACAGAATAAAATTTTGAGAGAGAGACCGAAGAGAGGAAGCGGGAGCATTGTGGGGGGTTGACAGAGTAACACAAAGGACAAACAAACAAACAAAAATCTCTGACAGGTAACATCCTGTCTTGAAAGAGAAGATTGACAGATGAAAAGGATAAACAGACCAGCTTTGTCTAATAATGCGAGACACACACTTCTACCTCCTTGTTTTTACCTCTCTTCCATTTTACTTTGCAGCCTCCTCCTCCTCCTCCTCCAGCCACTTTGCTTTGATTCAGGTCTGTATCTGTATTTTAAATGACTCAATTACATGGGATCCCGCGGTGAAAATTACGGATGTTTTCTACTATTTCTCTCCGCTGGGACACCATGACCCCTCCCCGGCTTCAATAACCCCCCTCCTCCTCCTCTTTCCTCCATCCCTGTCTCCTGGCCTCTGTCTCCACCTGTCCTATTTTCCTCCTCTCCCACCGTCGCCCGTTTTTCTCGATAAACGTTCGCTTTGCTGTGTATCTGCGACTGAGAGGAAATAATAGCTAAATGGTCTTGTTTGTGAGCTCTCTGCACAGTGAGCTGACAAAGTGGTTCGCAGGTAATTCTTCTGCTGTGGCCACACAACAAGCCACCGAAAAAAGAAAAAAAAAAGAGTTTCTTAAGGATCACACGAATCGCTGTTGAAATCCAAACACCAGGCATGACAGAAATAAAAGCATATCAGCAGGCAGAGCTGCAAAGATGGACAGATTTTTTTTTTTTATTCATCCAAAGCAAAGCGGTGTTGTGATTCTTTTCTTTGCAGCACTCTAAACCCACAGCTTTTCGGGAGGCCTGAGGCATTTTAAAAGTGGAATCTATCTTTGATGTACTCTGCTGGTCACTGAGGTGCAAAGCGGCAAGTAATGCTCAACCAAAGTGAGCGGCTGGCTCAGCTTTAAGGTGGCGGTATATCTGAAGGGCTATTGAAACAGGAAATCCTTCAGCTTTTATCCTCATATAAGACAGGCTTCATGAACGTATGGAGTACCACGGGTATTTAACACCCAGAGAAAGCTTATTTATGACTATTTTTGGGAGATCAGTTGGCACTTTCCTACATAGTACATGCTTGCAGTGTTTTGGTGTTGTAAGGTTTTGGAGACAAATATCCCCCAAATTCTTGTTATTGAATAATTCTTCTAAACCCAGCAACCACAGCAGATAAGGTACTGCTGCCCTGACTGCTGTGAATAAAAACACTTGCTACAGTAGCTGTGCAATGGAAATCCCCTCTCTCCATATTCAATGACATACAGTATTTTTAAATTTTATTTTGTATGAATGGATGGGAAGCAATATGTTGATAGCTGATAAGGTGAATAATGAAAGTATGTATGTCTATCAGGCAAAGAGAGGATCATGAATGCACTGCTGTTTACTGAGGTCCTAGCTATGCACTTTATGGTCTTTTTTTCATTCCACTCATTACATATAATGTGAAATCATATCTGTGCAACAACATCATAAACATCTGTGTAGCAATACCTAGATCCATATTCATTTATTTACTCCTGTGCAATAACACCTCACCACTGCACATCTAACTGGGTGAGGCTGTGTATGTAAATACTGTCTCTTCTTATTATTACTATTACTGTTTACTATTTATTGTACATATTGTTTTTGTGTGTTTATATTCTCTCTATTATTTAATCTATGTCTTTAATGGTTGTTTTTTTTAGCTATTGTAACAGTGTAATTTCCCCACTGTGGGATCAATAAAAGATTATCTTATCTTAGGTGACAAGTTAAAGGACAAACCTGAGTGGAGAATCATAACGAATGCAGATGCTTCAAAACAGGAGTGCTGCATGGTACGATTAAGCAAATTAATGCCGAATCATACAAATCAGTTGATTCTGATTTGTATCAAGATGTGAAGAGAAAATATATGTAAGGAAAAACACAAAAGTAATTTTTCCCCAGTTAACTGAGAATTCATTGCAGGATGTGACCAGAACGACGACAGCTACAACTAGACAGAGAGGATATATACATCATGGAAGGGTTACAGTACATAAACCCCTCATTAGTTTGATGGCATGGTTTGGGTCTACTTGTCCTCATAGCGGGAAAGGTCAAAGCACATCAATATAAAGTTGTTCTGAGTCATCACCTTTATCCTCTGATGTGAATCATATGCTATGACCTTCACAGTCTCACATCTCAACCCAACTGAACACCTGTGGGAGATTTTGGACCGACAAGCTCTACCATCACCATCATCAAAACACCAAATGAGGGAATATCTTTTGGAAGAATGCCGTGTTCATCCCTCCAGTAGAGTTCAGAGACTTGACGAATTAATGCCAAGGTGCACTGATGCTGTTCTGGCAGCCCAAAACCTTACTCAGACACTTTAATTTAGTTTATCCTTTAATTTGTCACCTAAAGAAAATCCTTTAGCTTTAACTATAACTTCAGAACATATTTTCTGTAGTCTCACTATTGAAGACCAGTTAAACACCCAACCCAAACAGCCTGCGTACCCTGTGGGGTAATTCAGGCGCTATCGGAAACAGCATTCACTGCATTACCATCCATCATAACACACGCCATAACAACCAAATAACCAGCGCTATTAAATATTTAGATCATCCAAGGGATTCACTGAGAGTGGGGCGGACAAAGCTACCAGGATAGCCACCTTGAACCTGATAGGCCCCTCATCCATTCACCACCTCGCAGACCAACAGATCGAAGAACATAAAGAGCGCGCACCAGCAAACCAACCCCACCAGTGGATCCCCGGGGGTGGAGGGGAAGGGGAGAGGCACAGGCCAAGTCCCTCTCAAATGAAGGAGATAAATCTATTGTTTTGAGATCAGCATGCTGCATTACTGCTGCTGCCCCAGGGAATCTGGGAAGTGGAGGAGGGAGTAATGGTGGTGGTTTGTAGCCATGCCCGGGGCACAGCTCTAGAGATGGCATTTCCGGTCTGTTTGTTGGTTGAGCCACCGCTTTTTTTCCAAACTGAAATATCAACAAACCACTTTCTGACTTTCTTCCCAGTGTAAACAGCAGGTAGATATTCTTTGCTTGAAAAAATGACACATCTTGACAGCTGTCAGGTGTAGTGCAGTCATGGTCACCACAGGATGAATTCTGCTGATTTTGATGGTCCCTTGACTCCTCCTTCAGGTTCACACTTTTTAGTGAAATGGCTCAACAACTATTGGATGGATTGCCATGAAATTTGGTACAGTTGTTCATGTTGCCTTCAGGATGAGTTGTTATGAATTTGATGAATGCTGTACTTACTTATTCAATGAAAGCACGAGAGTTAAGCTTCAAAGATGCAAAGATGCATATATATACAGGACTCAACCGAGTTGGAAAAGACATCCTGAACATCCTGAAATCTACATAATGCAAATGAGCTCCTGACCTGAAGTTGGTCTGTATGTACAAAGAAACACGTAGTTCAATGCCAACAGGCTCAACAGGTCTGAGCAGCTGGTAAAAAGACCTCTCTGTAAAACATGTGACGGCTTTTGGGATCTGGATTACAGCCAGTCATATAATGTATACTAAAGCTCAAAGAGATGCTGCTGAGTAAAACTGAACAATGAGAAACACTTTTATCACATTAGGGTCTGCGTAAGGTGGTGAGTTCACAATAAATGTGACCTATTGGGGCAGTATGTAGGATTTGTACAATGATGAGTGATTAAAAAACAAGATGAGCTTACAGTACGTGTCTAGCACAGCAGTTAGGCAATTCTCTGGACTATGAAGTGATGTAGAAATATATACGGCTTAATTAAAAGGTTTGTTCTCAAAAGATGCAAGGATTGGATTTCACATGCTGTCGTTACTTAGAGAAATATGTATTAAACAAGTACAAATAAGTATTAAAAATATAATACACAATTGGAAATGAGACTATAAGCTTAGCTTAGAATAAGGACTGGAAATGGAGAAACAGCTAGACAGGACAAGAAATAGTCCAGAACAAAACCCCCTGTAACAAGACAACTTCTTGTTTTTACTCTGTTTTTCATGGACTTAATGAACAAGATAAAATGTGTTTATTTGTGAGCCTCAGAGGCGCTAATAGATGGACTTTGTTATCTTTGGACAGAGCAGATAAGATCCCTCCTTTATGCTAAGATAAGCTAATTAACTCATATTTACTGTACAGACACGTGAGAAGCATCATTCTCATTCAACTCTCAGCGAAACAAAAAAACAAATGAGCGTATTTCTTAAAAAGCTGAAATCCTCCATTAGTGTTCTCATTAAAGATGGAAAATGCCAATAAGTTAGCAACCAACTCAACATAACCACAAATTCAAGTACTCAGGCAATTATAACAGGGTAACTTAAACCAGCATTGAAAAGGTTATCGATTGTTGTTAGCCCCACAGAGCCTGCAGACTCCAGACTAGTCAATGTTAGCGAGTAGTTGAGCTATATTGAGTTGTAAGAGGAGACAGGGAAGTCTTCACACTCATTAACCCTTTTAGATGGGCAACACTGAGCAGCAGGCAAAATATTTCTATTTTTCCATCAATATTTCATCACCGGCTCAGGCCAAACAAAGCCAGGGGCTTTGACCGTAATGGTCCCATCTGTCTATAGATCTTAAGGACATCAGCGTGGGTGTCCTTTGACACCAGAAAATAGGCTTCGACATCAAGGAAAAACACTCACAGGATCCATGGATATTAGCCAGCCTGGAAGGCAAAGTGTATCCTGCTTTATTTTGATGGTTCCTCACAGATGGTCTCTTGATGTTGGAGCGGGAGATCAAGTTTCAGGAGTATGAATGAAGTGGATATTTCAGCTATTAGGACAAATCATCTCTGTTCGAGTACATCAGTGGCATTTATGTCCAATAAGTGTTCTGAGCCAAAGTATTAATTAGCAAATTAAAACAACTACCAGCTGCTGATAATTGCAACTCCCCCCTCAGCTGATTCAAAGTCCTCTGAATTTGCTCAGAACCTCATTTAGTATCATAATTAAATCAAAATTAGCCACCACATTAAGGACAGTTTGTTTAATCAGCCTCACGTCCTCCACACAATAAGATCTGTTCGTCCTACTATTAATCCCTCTCCATCTGGTGCTACTCATGAATTGAAAAAATATAAATATAAATAATATATTAATATTAAACCAATGGTATTGGCATGGTATCCTTCCCTGTATATTGCTCATTGTTTCTTAGAAAGAGAGTGATCTCATCATCTTTGCAAGGCCCATTAGCTCTCTGCACAAACCTCAGGAGACCAGTCCATTAACCCCGTACCTGCTAAGTAAAGAAGCATTAAGTGAAATGTTCAGAAACAAGGAGCAATTGACAGTTTATTAAGAAATCTGTGCATGTACGGAGAACATGCAATACAATGAAATACAATGCAAAAAAAGGAAAATGATAAATGAAAGAAAGTTGTCCAGGTGAAGTGTAGAATAAGTAGAGTTAAATCATTTTCTATGCACAAGCTGATTTAAATTTGGAAATCTGGAATGTGGGAAAAGGCTGAAGACGGACATTACAATAGAGCCTCGACGTGGCTCACTGGGCTTGAGTTACACAAACCACAGTAAAGGGGAGCCACTTCGGCTACTAATTGCTGATAATTAACCCCCCATGGTCATTGTTCCTGTGTCATTGTGTCCTAAGAGGAGAGGTCAGTGAACACGGGAGCCAGACACTGACAGGTAGACAAAGATTGAATGACCTGCAAAATATTCTGATGGGTAAAAGACACTCTGGTGTGCTTTGTTCAGATGTTTTTTTTTTGGTGTTGTTGCCGGGTAAACCTGGCAGCAGCAAAGATTTTTTACTTTTAGCTGTTTATAAATCTCTATCAGCTCTCTATCAATAGTTTTTTTTAGTTTCTAAAAAGATTAGACAGACACTTTGATAAGTCTTCATAGCACAGAGGTTGTCTTGAAGCTTTTGAATCATAAGATGCATGAAAAAAAATTATTAAACAATAAAGAAGACACTAATTCAATAAAATCCAAAGATAACAAGCTACAACACAGTGGGAGTAATCAGTAATATGAACACAAATGTGAAGAGGCATTCAGCCAGCAAAAACAAGCCAGCAACTAACAAAAGTTTTGACCCACCAGGTGACAGGCGCCGCTTTCTAATGAGGGGCTTATAGGTTGTAAATAATGGCTTTATTAATGGCTGATTAATAATTGATGAATCTTTCATAAATAACCTATCAGCATTAATAAGAACACATTTGGGGTTGACATATTGTTAAAATCACTTTCACGTACTTCCTTGAAGAGGCCTGCAAACAATCCAGACCACAATCCATGTACTCACAATTTCTTTTAACATCCACAGCTGCTGTCTGTGTGAATTAGTGTGTAAATCCTTATCAGTGACTTATTAATATTTATAACCAGGCTTGTTGACTTATGAGAAATCCAAATGCAGTTATTAATGGAGTACTAATATTTTTGACTTGCAAAATAAGAGATTTTTCATATTCTGATGACACAAAGGTTGTTCATAGCAATAGCTTATAACTTATCAAAATCAAATGCTCTATTAACCCTATTATTTAATGAAAGTTTGTTTTGACTTATAAATCATTAATATAAGGCTGTCCTATTAGAAAGTAACACAAAACTTGCACCTTAAAATCAAGTGTCTCTACACTTTCTTGTTCTCTAAACCTTCAATCATCCATTTCCAGCAGGGCTGCCCTCTCATCGCCAGTGGCCTTCTGTGCTTCACCTCAGGATGTCACAGACCCTGATCCTGAACAATAGCCCCCTTTGTACGTGTGCTGTTGGAGAGTGACGAGGACTTGAGGGTTAGTCGACCTGGACTCCTGAGGAGACGCGGTCGCACAGGAGTGTCCATTAGGGCTCGGCCCGCCGACTTTCATGTTGCGCTATTGTTACACGTCTCCCCCTTGAGAGGTGGACACCGAGTGGGTAATGAGGGGTAATTGGTCCAGGGTCAAGGATGATTAATTCCCTTGGTCAGGTGTCAGCCAGTTTTCATACCTGGCTGGCTGGGTAGACAGGTAGGAGGGAGGGGAAGGTGGATGGAATATGAGACGTGGGTGAGTCGACGTGTATCCTGGCGCTGATCAGAGAAGTGCTGAAATAAAAGTAATCCCAGAGTGGACCTCACAAACGCACACACACACACATGCGCACATGCAAATCATCTTTCCACTCCTAAAACAAATACATTGTACAGGGCAGCCATCACATCAGTAAAAAATTTCCCAGGATCATATCTTTCCAGAAATAAAGTTGAAAGGTCACGACAATCCTCCCCCTCCATCCGCAGAGGCCAGATTGAGATTGATAGCTGTCCCGGTCCCCTCCTACCTCCCCTTCAGCTTGACTGACTA
The DNA here is from genome assembly GCA_023238725.1 of Scortum barcoo. Classification (NCBI taxonomy): domain Eukaryota; kingdom Metazoa; phylum Chordata; class Actinopteri; order Centrarchiformes; family Terapontidae; genus Scortum; species Scortum barcoo. The sequence goes on from CM041545.1 coordinate 17,778,181, forward strand.
ATCTGAATACCTCTCCATCCATCCCTTCATTCTAACCAGGCAATTTTGGACACTGATTATCTTGCAACCTGTGCGTGCGCGACAGTAAATACAGGGGCTGGCTGGTAATTGACCAGGCAAAGACTGAGACGCCTGCCGTGTAATTGAGCGGGGGCTGAGGGGCTCTTTAAGGACTGAAAGGGTCCGAGGATCCCTCATTGCCCATTAGACCTGGCGGGGGGTCTCCTGTGCCTGTGGACTCCACCTTGAAGCCTGCACTGTACCCGACACTTCAATACAGGACTGACATCTTTCAGAGGTTGGGGATCAGGGAGAGGTACGCACAGGAACAGCTGCTGTGTTTCTGTGTCAGGTGGGTGTTATTGTATGGAGTGTACCGTTGTGAAGAGAGGAAAGGGGAAATTATTTAAAAATCTTACAACACACAAAACTCAAACAAATCCTCTCTGAAATTTTTGTTGTAGATGCACTCAATTCTGCAATTAGATTTAGATAAGAAAAACATCCATTTGTTTGAGGGATTAAGATGAAAACTACATCTTCAAAAACCTTCTGTCGGTACATTGAATATAAAGCTAGGACTGTGGGGTTAGATTAGCCTATCTTAGCATAAAGACTGGAAACACAGGAACATATCCAATCTGGCTTGGTCTAAAGGTAACCTGCCATGAAAAACCCTAAAGCTCCTTTATAAAGCTGTTTTCCTGAGAATTCAGTAGCAGTGTAATCACTACACAACTCTTTGAGAGTATTATTATATTTTTGATGTGACTGTTTCAGAAGTCTAAATTCAATTCAATGGTTTAGTTTTACATCTTCTGGTGTAATTATCTTGTTTATTGTTTGTCCGTCCTTTTCAGCACACACAGTAACACAGGTTTTCTTGCCTCGTGCAGCTAAAGTGCATCCTAATAATCACGTATTTCCTCATATTGACGAGTGTGTTTTTTAATTCAGGGGCAATATGTGAGAAAACGGAGCACCATGCTCATCCATACCAGGTGTATCAAAAAAGGTAATAAAGAAAGACACATTATTTCATCTTTGTCTTTAAAATGCTTCTCCCTCTCTTCTCCAAGCCTACAGACCCCATGTGGAGAGGGGGAATATACATACGTGGCCAATTGCTTTTCCTTTCACTTGACTTGTGCCATTTAAGCTCAGAAATGGCCACATCTCTTCTGCTCCGGTGGCCATCAGCGAGCCAGAGTGATGACTTTCGCCAGCGCCAAACCCACGCACAGCCACAGTCACTGCTTCATCTACATATTGTAAATATGATACGGTGCCCCGAAATCTTCACGGGGCAGCGACTGTACAACCCCAAGAGTTAACCAGGCAGGCATTAATAAATAGGCTGCCTGCCAAAGACATGAACAATTAATCACTATCACATTCAAACTGACAGGAGGTGATTTGTATCACCACAGTGTTTGCATGTAAACTGATGATAAATGTTCATTGTTTTCTGTAATGAATTGAGGAGAAAAAAAGCTGAAAAAGAAAAAACACAAGGCACTCCATTTTTCTTTCTATTTGCTAGTTTTAATTTTTGTGTTGTAGTGCTGACCTTCTCAATGACACAAGAATGACACAAAACCAGGAATTAATATACTAATAAATACACAATTTAACATAATCTAAACATCTGATTAGAACTATTTTCCTGTCCTGATGTTACATTTAGTAGATTGTGCTTCCTCCACCTAAGTGGAAGTAGTAGACATTAAGCCCAAAGGTAGACAACGGAGAGAAGACAGAAGGTTCACGGGACTGCAGCAGTTATTGCTTGGTGCTGCAGAAGCCCTGCAAACGATGGTGTTCCCTTAACCTGCGGAGGAGGAAAAAAAAGCATTGGTGTGAGGGCAAAGTCATATTTAATAGACACATTATGAGCCGCTTTCTTCAGCTGTTGGGAATTACTCTTTAGGTTCAAAAGGACGCTGACCTGACAGCATTAATCCTGATGAATCCAGAGGCATCACATGGGTCGTAGTCTCCCTGCACATCCATGCTGGAAAGAAAAGAAGTAAAAAAAGGGCAGGTGAGAAACACAGTCTTTAGATAATTTTGAGTTTGGAGGGAAATATACCTCAGGAAAAAACAGGATATTTTGGTATAAAAATGATTGACTTGTTTGGTATCATTGCAGTAAACATAAGAGACGCAGAGCTTCATCAACTACAGAGATAACTGGATCATTGATAATCTGCTCTTTGGAAATAATGTCCCGATTGATTTTCCTCTGAATGCTCCTCTTTAGCATTGTTTGTCCTGAATATCGGGGAATCGATACTGGAGAGCGAAAAACACGCTCATGTACAGGGGTGTTCAAAAGACGCACATAATCCATCTTAAAAACAATCCCATCATATCAACTCTGAGCTAAGTGTGGAGATGATTTCGCAATCTGACGTTTCGAGTTTATCCACTTCTCCTAAAAATAAATATATAAATAAAAAGACGGAAATCTATAACTCGTGCCACTGCTTTTTCCATGTTGCCTCTTCTTAGTGCGCGCACGCGTCTCACAAAGAGTGTCCGTGCGCTGTGTAATTACAGCAGTTTCTACCTGCCGTGCTTAATACACTCCCTCACTGAGTCCTCTCCTCCCTACGACACCCCCCCAACTCCCAGAGTACAGCTTGCATTCATTCTTCAAAAGCACTTAGCAAAGGAGGAAATTGCCAACAAATGATAGGATAAACACTATAAAAAGAAAAGACCGACAACTAAATCATCAACTCTCAATACAAGGCTCCCTGCCCGGCACCTGAACACCATTATGAGAGAGTGGCTTAAAAGAATATGGCACTCTGTGTGTGTGTGTGTCTGTGTGTGTGTGAGTGCAAGCATGTGATATTTTGTGTATTCCTTCAAGAAACCCTGCAGTCTAATTGAGAGTGGAGCCAGCGGACAGCGAGGAGGGTGACATTTCTGCCTCAGATGGGCGCGGTGACGGGCTGTATTACCACTGTGTTAATGACGCCGTTTATTTACTGTTGCCCGTGGAGAGCCAACAGGATGTCAGCGGGGGTTTCACGCCTAATCTGGTCTTCGCCTGCGCGTGTGTACATTGTCGTCATGTAGTGGCAGTGTGTGTGAGAGAGGCTGCTGCTTCCAGGTGTACAACCGACAGGTACGATGTATGTATGTATGTATTCATACAACGGCACAGGAGAAGTTTTGATAATCCACAATTATTGCTTTATAAAAAAAAAAAATATATAAGAGTGGATTATCCCATTACTCTTTTTTTAACTCATATTTATACGCACTGATATATTACGTGTCTAGAAATGAGAGGACAGACATTACATGGTCACAAATTTTTCATTGATTAATTCAAGTTAAATGTATTTGTGGTTTTATGTAAAGATCTCTTACATAAAAAAAACATTTTCAGTGATTCCAGTTTGAATAGCTTCTTATTAAAGTTTATTTGCTGTCATCATAGATGAAAAATGAACTGTTAAAATGGTCCTCCTATAGAAACAACTGTCACACTCTATAATTTTACTGACTCTCCATTGTAAAATTCAGTATCGGTCATTGGTATTTGAATAAAAGTTATTTTACTGCTCCAACAAATAGCCATGGCTAAATACTGTGTATGCATGTAGAGCTGCAACAATTCTATTCTACTATTCTTATAATTAAATAATCTTTTCATGAATCATTTGAGCTGGAAATGTCAAGCGAGCAGAGATGTTTGTTGGCTTCAGCTTTGATTATGTGAGGGTTTGGTGCTTTTCTTTGTCATGTGATAATAAACTGAACATCTCTTGGGTTTGAAAGCAACGGCTGTAGTATTTTCCATTAGCAGGGTCATAAAATTTGTGTGTTCCTGTGCGTGACTACATTTGAGACTGATTTGTGATGGTTTTTCATTGGACCGTTTGTGATGTGCTCCCCTACGGGAAACCACTGCGCCCATCTGGTAGCGTCTTTGAGGTCTTTGTCGTGCTGCAACACAACACCTCTGTCACATTCGTGCATCGTCACAGCTAAGAAACGTGTCTCTCCGAGGTCAGTGAGAGTTTGTTGTGTCATTTATCTTGTGAGTGACTCAGCTGTTAGTTATAAAGTGATTTTCTGAAAACAGAAAAAGTAAAAGTCACAAGCTGACACAATGCGGGTTAAAAGGTCTGAATGAATGCACGGTGTGAGTACAGTATAATCTCTATTCATCTCTCTCGCTCACACAGGACAAAATACACACTCGGCGTATTGATTTTTTTTCCGCTGGCTTCTTCGCTTGCCAAACCAGTCTAAAGGAGCTGAATGGATGACTGTGTGAGAAATGTGTCCGTGTCTCTCTCCCTCTGACCTGCTTAACTAGCATGACACCCATGTGCTCTCCTCTTAAAAGCCCACTGAAATCACCTCTCTCCTCTGGATGAAAACGCCATTAGCTCCCTGACTCTAGGGTACAACTGGAGTGTGTGACTGAAGTGGAGATGGAGGAGGCATATGGAGGGGTTTTTACTTTGGTCAGTGCTGAGCCTGCCCAGGGGGCATCAGGGGTCAGCCTCCTGAACAAACCCACTGTTGCCACGGCTAAGAGGCCACGGGGGTGTGGGGAGGGGGCCCCGGGGCCGGGGGGGGCAGGGGGTCGGGGTCTGCCCTCCAGGAACTCAGCTCGACACTTCTCTGATGTCTTTGTGAGACAGGGTCGGTTCAGTGTGTCGATGCCGAGCACATGAGAGAAGTTGGGCAAGCTGAACAACGACAGGCCGGCTCGGTGAACATGTGGAATAGCTGCCCTGTGCCCAGAGCGTCCAAACACAGCTGTCGAGTCAGAACAAGCACACACTTTGATTCACTGACACATGGCTGCTCTTTATAGAAGACACACACACACACACGTTTATTTACCTGACCAACTCTTCGTTGTAAAGGGACTTGGGCGACTCTCGTCCCAGGATGTAGACCTGACCCTTGAAGACAGACAGTTGTACTTTGCCCTCCACGTTCTCCTGGGACTTGGTTATGCAGTGGCGAACAAAATCACACTCCGGACTGTACCAGAAACCTGAGGTTAGCAAGGACACAGCAACATTTACAATTTATAAAAACAATGGTCGAAAAGTTTCGTTTAAAAACAAGTCTTTAGGTTTTTATATTACTTCATTTAAAAGTCCCTTTAAATGCTGATAATGTTTGCCGTATGTCACCTACTATATATGAAAAATGCCACTGATTTGTATCTGCATAAATGTACATTCATTATTTTAAGTTAATAATTGGACAACGGCAAACAAAAAAAAAAAGAAATGGAAAAGCAACTCCTCCTTTGCAAATCCTCCATTAGCAGCAGGGGTGTGTGTGATGCCCACAGTGCCCTCTTTCACAAGCTGCAAACTCTTTGGTCTCATTTCTATTGCAGGTGAAGTTCATACACCCCCCCCACCCCCTTTTTTTTTTCTTTTGTCCCATTTCGCTGACCTGGCCCATCAGTCTCTGAGACAGATGGGCGAGGGATGTGCCTGTATATGTTCAGAGGTCGGGCACGCCCCACTCAGCAGGGGGGTCCTCCTCTCATCAGCAGCTGACCTCCACCTCATCGTCTGGCCAGCGTTCAAAGGCACAATCCTTCCCCGCTTTTTTTTGCCACCTCTGAATTGGCACAAGGTGTCGGACGTGACAATAGCAAACGGGCCCCAGTTTAGTTTACAGTCAACTAGATTTTATTTGATCTTCATGTCAGTTTACTTTATGAGTGTCTCTGTATGGAGGTTATTAAAGGAGACTTAATTGACCACTATGTAACTGTCATTCACTTTCCACTTGTCCATCACACTATCCTTAAATGCTGCAAACTCTCTCATTAAAGAAAAAAAAATATTTGTGTAAATGGGACCTATTAATGCAAAACAGATGCAGGACAGGTGGATTGTTAACATAAGCCCTGCTGCCTGCTGTCTGCTATCTATCTGCAGAGTTATTAATGATTTAAACCCACAATGGGTTTAGTCTCTGATCCTGCTTCTGGAGGTTGCACCTTTATGTGTGTGTGTGTGTGTGTGTGTTTGCTTCCTGTCTCTGGAGGGTATAACTGAAGTGCCCTAGTAGTCAGCCTCTAATGGCACTGATCCTATTATGTGGATGAAGGTGCAAGGGACTGAGCAGAAGGGATGATTAAGACACCTGAGCCAAGAAAAGCTCACACACACAGACACACTGAACATGAGGGGACGCAGGTACGCATTAGACATGGTCACTTCTCTCTTATATAAACTCCAAAGCCCTCTGACTAGAGCCCAACCGATACCGGAGTCTTGAGGCTAATAGTATTATTAATTATTTGGAATTAAGAGAAAAAAGTATTAGGATGTAAAAATAAGATTCTAATGTGTAATGCCAAATAATGATAGTTCGACGTAGCTTTAAAATACCAAGACTAAGCAATAAACCTTAGAATAAAAAGGGATTGAAAGTACAATACGTATAGCAGAAGGAATAAGTGAAAACGTGTAAGTAAGATTATGTATTTTAGGGACTTACCGTTATAGAGGAGCTCAGAGAACTTGATGCCTAGCCCCTGTTTGATCCGACGCACCTCTTTGTCCATGGTGAAGGTCTCGATGTCTAAATGGGCCTTCAACAGAATTGTGCCCCCTGGGGTTTCATATATCCCTGACAAATAAACACAGAAGAAAGATCAACGACAGGAATTAACAGTATCAGTAAGGAGATACAAGCACCTTTAACAGCTTGTATAATGTTCTCAAATATTCAACATAATATATTATTTACATGATTTCATATAGTTTGTCATCTTCTTGAGACCTGAATGGTGGAGACTGTGGAAAAAACAATTTCCTCAACAACACATCCCTTAATTTTATGTCAACCAGCAGCACTGTTATCATCAGAGGCCATTCATAGGAGCATAAACTACAAGCCCTGTTCATCTAACGAACTATTAGATTCAGATTCAGATTCAGATTTCCTTTATTAGTCCCACAGCGGGGAAATTCAGCATCAGCATTAGCCATCATCAGCTGTCTGACAGACAGGCCTTCACAGTGCTCACAAAACGTGGATGAGCCTGTCCTGGGTAAATGGCAGGGTAGGAGGCCCCTGCCAGCCTGGAGCCTGGACCAGGGCTCTGCCTACCCTGCAATTTACCCCCTCTGGACAGGGAGGGAGGGGTGAGGGGAGAAAAGATGAAGTGGATGACAGGAGAAATGAAGCTGTCACTCAAACGTCAGCTAAAACAAAAGGAGGGCTGGGAAAATGCTACCAGACAGATTTGACAACAGAAATAGGAGCTTTATCAATGACATCCATTTTTTGAGAGAGATGAAATTTGGAATAACTGAGTGCTGTTTCCCCTGTCTGATATATCGTCCCTCACATCATCTGTCAGTCTGGATGATGGTCACTCTTTCTATATTTATTATGATTCAAACTATGCTGCCAAATAGATACTTCGCCAACATTGGGCTGCCAAATTTCATGATCTGTGTGTTGTTTTTTCCCCGACTCCAAAACTCTTCTCTGAGAATTAGATAAACAGCATTTAATCTCTTCCAATCTAGTGAGTAGCAGAGCTCAAATCTGTGCGACCACGGCCCTGATCTGAAAATGGAGAAGCACTTACTTTGCGCTGGCAGCCAGAAACAGAGCTTAGCAGTGCCGCTAATTGTCTAAAGCCTCAAAAGGCTGCTACCTGAGCCAGAACGGCTTGTGGCTCTTTGGTGATCCAGGGCCACAGAGGGCACGTAGGGACATTTCTGCTGGCTCTATCAGATAAATAAGTTAAAACTGCCCTCCAACACAACTTGGCTTAAGTGCTCCAAAAGAGAGCTAGCTTTGCAGAGAGGTGAAAACAATGAAAGTCTATCCGGGTAAGCTCCAACAGTGGCAGTTTAGTTAAGCTTAAAAAGACAACACCCCCAGTGGTTTTTGAGGTTTTAATCTTTTATACCGGTACTGCAGGTATGCTAACCATGCTGCAGGCCTGAAGGAAAGGGGGGGTCAGGTCAGGAGTTAATTCCCCTTGAGCTGATCCGCTCAGACCCTTTAGGCAAACTGTTAGTCCAGCATAAACAGGCAACGCATGTAAATAAAAGCAGATAAACATCTTAAGATGTAAGAAAATTAAAGTGAGTATATTCTAAGGTGAAACACTTTGCTATTTAGTGTTTGGACATTTCTGTGTAAATAATTTCAACAAATAAAAACTAATAAAAATCAACAGGTAAATACATTAAAATGTTGTTTTTTGTCTTGATCTTTTGTGCCACTGTTTTGAAGTTTGGCAGCAGCAAAGACTTGATATGAGACAGCCCGCTCATCATTGAAAGCAACAGCTATTTCCGACTCCTTTTGATCAGCGCCACCTCAGCTAAAGCCATCACCGCCACACAGGTCAGAGGCCTGACAGCGCCGTGACAGGTGGGAAATGTTAGTCTGGCTCGCAGGCTGTTGAATGTTTTGTAGCACAGTGACAACATTCTTGACAAACCATTTCAAATCCCCTCCGCCCCCCTGACCCCACACAAATAAATATGACCCAACACAAATAGGTATGACATGTCCCCATTCAATCCCTCCCATCATCTATTGTGCTAACGCGACTGCCATTGCGGAGGAGACCAGCATGTACACTCGATGGTAGTTATTCAACCACTTGGACACCTTGTGCTCCACCTCTTCCTATTGCTTCAGTGGAGGAAAAAGCTTTGATCTTTTGTTCAGCCGAGGGGAGAGAAAAGTGGGCTTCCCATTTTCCAATTTCCAATACCTGCCAAGTTGCGCCACAGCCACAGTCTGTTGGCCAGTCAATTTGCCAATCACAGCACATAGTATTGTGGGGGAAAAGGAGCATGTGTGCGTGTGTGCATGTGTGCATGTGCATCATACAAGGCCAAGACAGCTCACTGCCCCTGTATATTAGCAGCGGTAACACATGTAGAGACCTAACAAAGGAGCTTTTCAAGTGCCTGTTCATGGCAAAGATAAAGAAACAAAAAAAAGACTGCTGTGCGACCACATGTGCGCATATGTGATTGACTGTGCATTTGTTTGTATGCGATGAAGCATATGCACCGTTATCGTGGTCACAGTGTGTTTTCTGTATGTGTGTGCATGCATAAGTGAATGGAAGTAACTTCAGTGTATTTGATTCCAGGTGAACCAAAGTAAAAGATTTTTTCTTTGAGGAGAGCGTGTTTTCCATCCAGTCCACTTTTATGGAAGTGTTGCACTTAAAGCACTCATGTAAAATAACTGTAAATTGCATGAAAGCCCCGGATAGTGAAAAGAAAGCATCTGAATGGATGTAAAATTAAAATATTGAGTATTTCAGAGTGAGTGCAAACATGTCCATCTTGATGCATTTAAAGTGTATATCATTGTCTGTGTAAGTGAGGACACTTGTCAGATTAATTTGACACAAATAGAAAAATGTCATAACCAAGACAGATGAAAGATAAATGTAATTTTTAATTGCCTACCTCGAGACTTCATGCCAATGAAACGGTTCTCTACAATGTCAATCCGACCCACGCCGTGTTTTCCCCTAAGAGACGGACAGGGAGAGCCAGACAACTTTCAGTGGACTCACACTCATACATTCACTTCACCTTCAATTAGATTCGCCATCATAAGAAGCATTCAGGATCAAGTACATTTTTTATCAATGATCATCTTTCAATAAACAATATAATGCAATAATAAAAACTGATAAATAGCTAAAATAAGCTCACACACTGCCAAGAGAGGATTAACACCTTAATTCGTTCATCATTTCCTCTCCTTGAATGTAATATTTAGAGAAGCAAATCTGAAAAAACTGTTCTTGTTTCCCCAGACAATGGAAATTAATTCCACGCTACGGTGGAGGAAACAGATTTTTCTTTGACATCAGCTGGTTCACCTTCATTTATTCGGACAGTTGGGAAGCAAAGAGGGAGACAGACTGGAGGAGACATGGGAGGGAAAAACTCTGGTGGGATTTGATCCCAGGCCAGCAGCGATATGAAACGCATCAGTCCAGAGGTGGTGAACTTAACCACTGTCCTGCCTCTACTGCCGACACTTGCATACTGTTCTGATACATGGAGGCAAGTCTGCTTTATAGACTTTAGAAAAGAAAAAAATGCTTACCCAATTTCATTGAGGTATGAGAAGATATTCAGGGGTGAGTCCTCTGATTTGCCGTCCTTCACATTGGTCACCTTCACAGGTACTCCTAAAGGGAAAAATGTTGATTTTCTTCATAAGAATACATTTTAAATTGGATTTAAATTACTTATAATGTACTCATGTACTCTTAATATACACATTTAGTAATTTTACAAAGTATTTCAGTCAAAATGTCACAATCTGAGATGCATTTTTGGGTTTGAGATTGAAAAACTGAAAAAGAAAAAAAATTAATGTAACTTTTTCTTCGTGGGCAGATTACAAAGATGAATTTTGATTTTGAGCAAAATAATTTCCATAACATCCTTAATCTAAATTTGTTGATACAAAAAAGTAACCACAGCAAAGCCTTTCCTGCTTATTTGCTCAAACAAATGACAAAAAAATGGATTACTTGTGAAACTTGTGATGTGAAAATCATCTTTAAGATGTGTGATATATTTTACTTTGATACCTGACGTGCAGAAAAAAAATCTAGTTGTATGCCAATTATCTGTGTTGTTCATATGTATGACATTTTTCAATTAAAGCTTTCAATTAAAGATTTCTATGAGAAACATGCACATATAGTATTGAATATAACACTAGGAAAAGCATCAGATTTGCTGGTTAAGAGCCTGGAAGTCTGAAAAAATAGAGCAGGCCAACTCTTTTGTTATGAGAATTAACAATAAATTGAATTGAATTGTGTTTTTTGCTCTCATCAGTTCCTTCTTTATAAGATTTTACAGTGGTGTTTCTATTCTTTGATTGCTTTGATTGCTTGTTGTTGTTTCCAAAGAATGCAATGTTGTAGGAAGAAACCTGCATCTTTGTGAAAACAGAGAAGGCAAATGTCCTTAAATGCAAATGTAGTAAAAATACAGCCTGACATTACCTGCCAAATTGGTATTTGCTCTTTGAGAGGGGTAAAACAAAAACACAAGTGATTTTCAACAAGATTGGAGTTTCAATTAATACATAGCCCGGAAAGAACAATGAGCAAACAATGTGAGAGTTAAAAAAAAAAAAAAAAAAAACTTGATAAAATCTGCTGACAAGCACTCATTATCTCCGTCACTGGAATCAATAGTTGTCAGCTAAAAGTGAAAACCATTACAAAAGGAGGTGGTGAGAAGGCCTAATAAATTCAAAGGCCCTGCTCATTTGAAAGCTGTGAAATTGTGGGCAAGCCTTTTTACCTAATTCAATTACTCACGCAGCTTTGTTACCCATACTCTCTTTAGCGCTGAGATTTTTTGCGCCACTGAGCGTTTGTGAGTTCATGCGCATGTGCAGGAGACAAAACCACTTGCAGATTCATCACCCATCTTCCTATTAATATGTCTCCAACACACACACACTTTTCTTAAAAGACTTTTCTTAAAAGACAACACCCACGTTCACTCCACACACTTCCTCTCTAAAGCTACTTAAACCAAGTACACATCAATCACTGTCACAGACCTGCATATTCATGGCCTTCAATGAGCAACACAGGGCAAAGGTGGAGGCAAGGAAACAAACATGACACATGGGTGGGTGGGTGTGTGTGTGTGTGTCCATGAGTGCGTTGAGAAGATAATATGACCATTTGAGGGCGACATAAAGAGAGGAAAATTGCTGATATTTGCCCTCCATCCTATACATAATTTCACATGCTTGGAATTGTTGATGAAATAGCTTTGAGGAGAAGAGCAGCACTTCAGGACGCCTTTCAGCCAGCGTTTACAAAGCCCCGATAGGAGTGACACGTGAAGGACTTGACAAATTTTTTTAGACAAGGGCTTTGTTGATGGCCCTTTCTCATTTTGCGGGAATCGCGGTGGCTCCCATGGAAGAAAAAAAAGAAAAAAAAAGTACGGCCCTGCGCAGGAGAGGGCAGTGTGGACGACGCATTGCTAAAACCGCTACTGCCGCTTCCCAGATACTTAATAATTAGATTAAAAGTTCAAATAAATTAAGTGTCGCGAACGTGGGAGTGTAGGGGCTGGCCTTTCGTCCCTCGGCTCTCTTTTCCCCTCGCTCTCTCCATCGTGCGGGTTCTATCATTCACTGAGGGGTCTTTTTCTCCCCGTGATCCTTTTCTTCAGTTTTTCGCAGCCTAACAGTGCAGACAATGGGAGCGCAGACACAGTTGTAGGAAAAATTACTGCTTTACATTTTTCCTCTCTGTCTCTTTTTCCTCTCCACTTCTTTGGCATAAAAGGAGGGAGGGATGATTTTTTTTTTCCTTCTTTAAAAAAAAAAAAAAAAAAAGGGGGAGAGGAATGGGGAATGGGGAATGAGAGTGTTTGACGGGGGAAAAGGTTCCTGTCGTTAAATATTCTTTTTTAATCAGTGAGAAAACTTTGGTGAGAAAAGCAGGGATGAAAAGGTGGGAGGGGGAATGAAATGAAACATTCTTGTGCTGATCTTGTGCTCAGAGGGAGGAGTAGGCTCAGGCCTTTGTGTGGACAACTAAAACAGCTTTTGTCATAGGGCGCTCAATAAAAGCACAGGGAATATGTGTGAAAACAGAGCGCAGGCCTGCAAAGAACCCGCGAAACCAGACTAGGCTTTACTACTGCGTCGCCGTTTTACAAAAGCACATCTCATCTCCAGCTGAAGTGACGCCAACCTACTTGTTTTATAGTTAAACATTTTCTTTGGGAAACTGGTAAAGTGAGATCAGAACAGGTACATGTCGACAACTGAATGGCATTTTAATTTGCACTCATGGCAGCTTTAGTAAGAAATATTCCCTGAAAATCTTCTGACAACCTCTTGAACTTCCCTTAAATCTCTATTATAGCTCATAAAGCTGCCCATCAAGGCCATGTGATCAGAGGAGCTAGTGTCTCTCAGCCGATTGATGTTGGTGCTCCGCAGCCTCCACTGGTGAGCAGGGATGAAGGGACATCTGTGCCGTTTGCCTCAGGCTTGGATGTTTCTTGCCGTTTTATCTTTGCGCAAACATGTGACACTTTCCACTATTCAGCCGGGCCCTCGTGGCAATATATCTAATGAGCGTTCCTCTGGGCCCTCAGGGCTCGGTGTAGCTGGACTTAATGCTTCCGGCCTGTGTGTGTGCCCCCGGGCCAAAACATGGCAGCTTTGGACCAAGTAATGCTGTGAGAGGTTAGGGATAAATGTGGGTGGTCAGGAATGGTGATAAAAGTGCAACTGGGTCAGCGTGAGAGCTGTAGCCCTGCAGCAATAACCACAAATGTTAAGTAACATGACGAAATGTGTACCGGAGTGGACCACTGAGTAAGGATGGACATCAGCCCTTACTGATGCATTATTCAGAAGTTCAACCAACTGGAACGTCTTTTCCAGCATGATATATAACAAAATCAACTGCATCAACTTGGTGTGGATGGGTGACAGATTTCAGAAACCAAGCCTGGGCAAGTCCTGCCATTTTTCAAATAAAAGTGAACATTTTGATAGAATTTTCCAAAAAATGTGATATAATTCAAGCTCAATTGCAAAAGACCAGTTTATATTAGACAAATACCAAATCCATTTCATTCACAAACATATAAAACCAAATTATAAGCCAGACATTTGCATTCATTTTTTTTTTTCCGTTTTAAATGCAAGTGAAAAATGTATTACCATTAAGGACCATAAGGGAACTATAAATTCATTTGAGAGACCTGTCATTAAATCAAGTTAAATCAAAGTGATTTTTTTGGCATGTTACATCTTTTCTATCTGCATCTGGGATTTTAAATGTTGTAAAGAAGGATTCAACAGGTGACACATGTTGCAAATACGCACCTTTTCTGAACTCAACCTCCAGGACGTCGGGAGTGTTTAGAGAATCTTCTGGGTTCTTGGTCATCAGGTAGAGGTCAGTCGGGGCATGGCTCTGATAAAAAACACACAGACACATGCACATACACACAGTCACTCTCTCTATTTCACACACTTTATCTCCCCCCGATAAATAACTAGGACCTTCTGAGACCCCATCAAAAGAGCAGTTCTGCAGGATGGGGAGACTATTGTGCGAGATGATAACAGACAACTCGAGACGTGGCCGGTAGAAGAAAAGAGAACATGATGCGTGAAAAAAAAAAAATCTATGTTCTATTTTTCTCCTCTATTTGGCTTCATTTTTCCTGCATGGCCCTTCACCGCAGGAGGAGGCGGGGAAAAGTGGGATGCAGCGAGGAGGAGAGCGGGAAAAGGGCAAAAGAAAGAAATGACTCACAGCCCCAAGAATAGCGAACACTTGACGAGTCAAAACACACCTGATACTATGGCAGATCCTATTTGAGCAACACCACGTCCTCAACAATGTTATGCCCGTCTGTAAAAATCTCAGATCTGCCGATTCTTCCCTACCTGTCGTCACCTCCTCTAATCTTCCAGTTTTTCCACTTCTGATTTTCTGAGTGACGTTTCCCTTCTATTTCATTTTCAAATGAAGATTTTTGCTAAATGGGCATCACACAACAAAGCCTCCAAGTCCACACCCTAAACCCACTAAAGTTGTCGCAGGTGACAGACGTTTGTCGGTTTTTTTTCCAGTTGGTGGGAGCCGGAAGCGATTTCAGTAAGTCATGGTTGGGACCTAAAAGAGCGTGGCGGTCTGACGTGTCTGCCCAGCGATGTGGCCCTCCAACAATTACACAGCATTAGGACAAGACGATGGCCAATGTCTCCTGAGCTGAGGCAAATTGCAGGGGGACTATGCAAAATAACTACTGGGTGCATTTAAATGGAAAGCTTTACCAGACACTAAATCATCATACAATAACTAATCGGCATCTGCTCGTCGCCTGTCAGTGAGGAGAAAACGAGCAGCGCAATCACTTTCCTTCCTTTTAACTAAACACCAAAATTGACTGGGAAGGCGCCCGTCTTCCTCTCCTTTATTTTCTGCCCCAGCGCCCTGAAAGATGCCAAATGAGAGCGAACAGGAGAGGGGCGAAATGACTACCCTAAAAAGCCTTTTGATGCATACTCTTTGAGGGGGGAAAGATGGACTGAATTTTAAATACCAGAGAATGAGAAAGTCCACGGTTCCTGCCGTGTTATATTGAGGTTGTACACAAATGGCTGTAAACTATCCAAAAAAAAAACTGTATAACATATAAGAGCAATTACAGTATTTGTTGGTGGTGAGTTTTTAACGTTCAGGAAAACTTAACATCTTCGATATTTTACCTTTAGGGTGTTTGATGTGCATTAATTAAATGAGCACCTTTAGGTTTAGTCTTTTCAAAAAACAGATTGAAGCATACCTTATAACTCTGGAAAAATAAAGATTGGATGATTTTTAATTAACTTCCTCAGTTAAAAAATTCAGTTTAGTTCCCTGTGTGAGTGTCTTAAATTAAATTGTCTTTAATTAAAAACACATTTTTAAAACCTGTACGAACTCATGCCTCTGGCTGAGTAATGCTCGAAAAATCATGCATGCTCCAACAATGAGAGCTCAAACTGATGGGCTATTGGATACAAAGAAAAAAACCCAAAACAAAACAGAAAAGCAAAGGGAATAGGCTTGTTTCCAGTGAGCGAGAGATCAATGCATTTCAATTCAAACCCCCTGCAGGTGGACCTGTCCCAGAGCCATGGCCCTGAAAGAGAGGAAAAGGTAGAGACAGAGAAGGCGGGAGGCAGGGGTATTGGTGGGAAATGGGGCATGAAGCGCACCATCATGTAGCACAGAGCAGCTCCTTTAGCAGTCTTTGCTTCTGCCATATTGTTGTGCTAAACGCGGCCCATACAGCAAAGAAGAAGGCTGACGCATGAACTTAAAGCAAGTAAATTTCTATCTTTCCACATATTAGTTGCCTCATTGGTTTTCAATCGAAGCCAACAGAGCCAAAGGAGGCAGAGGTGGCAGGAGGGAGAGAGGGGGGGGCAGTGCAGGGAAGGGAGAGTTGAGAGGGAGATAGAAAAGAAGAGGATGGTAAAAACATCTTTGGCGCAATGGGTTGGAAATGACACTTAAATCACCACGTTTCAAGTCTGTCCTTCTCTTTAAAATGCAAACATGACAAATTGAGACAAAAATAAAACAATATACACGTGATGTGCTGAAGAGATATTTATATTCTTAACACCCAGGATGTTTTGGTTAATGTTAGGGCCTCAGCTGAATTTAATGAGAACAGGCACTTCGGCATGGAGGCGACTCTGCGGCGATGCCGAGGTGTAGCTAAGTATTACAGGTCAGAACAATCAGACCTGAGGGCGGCGAAGGCACATGACAAACGCTGACCTCTTTGCTTCAAAGCACACATTCACATCCTTACATACACCTACAAGCCCACTTCCTTTCCCTACAGGCAGTCTTCTGTCCATCCATCTTTCCAGCCAGCCATGCGACCAGCAGAAAACAAGTTTTCATTTCCTCCTAGGTGAGCAGGGGCTCGGAGTTACGCTCCTTTACTCCTGGTCAACACGAGCAGCGGCCCATCAGCTCCCTGATCAAAGAGTGGAGTGGACCGGGGGAAGCTCACTGACAGAGGCTATAATTAAGACTGAGGTGATGTTTTAATGACTCAGGACGAGTGTCGGTCTGCCTCAGGCCGGGCCCTGACTGCTCATGTGTGGAGGGACGGAGAAGGGGGGGGGTGCTGCAGGGTGTGGAGTCATCTGACAATTGGCATACTGCTGATAAAATGCGCTAAATACCACAACATAAGACATGTAGCATACTAGACAATCTAATCTAATCTAAAAAATGTGACCTGGTAATACCAACTAGGGGTGGGCGATGGGGTTAAAATCTTCTGTGATAGTATATATAAAATTTTATACTGCATTTCCAGTATATCATAATGTAAAAATTCAACTGAGCAACATTTACATATGAAATGAACAGATGGAAATCCTGTTTATGGATTACTCTGTGGATTAAACACCTGATAAATCTTGAAGATCCAGTACTTCAACATTTTCTGTAATGTTCAGACACCAGCAGAGATATTGACTTAATGCCAACAAACCCAGCATCTCATGTGGGAGCACGATCTGTTCGACTTATGACAACCTCTATCTCAATGCAACACGTACATGCTAACAGTATGAAATGTGATTGTATAAACATAACTACAGATAGCTGAAATTGCCCCGGGTGCATGTCTTCACAAATGTTAACGCTGCCAGATGCAGGTGAGTAAATATAAAAAAAAAAAAATAAAAAAAAAGGCCATTGTGCTACAGGCATGATGGTTTAGGGTTATCAGGAAGGATACAGTGTTAATCATAGAGTAACCTGAACTCTGCTGACTCTTATCTACAGGAGAACATATGAGCGACCATTTGGACATTTCCTAATCTGGCCATGTTGAGCAGAGAGGAGCCTTTGTACCACAGGTGGGGGGGTGCTCGGGAGGTGGGGGGGTTTGAATAGTTGAGGTCTACCCTGAGCCTTTAGGGCTGTAACTGGAGGAGAGAGAGGCTGATACAGAAAAGAGATACTTAGAACAAGGTGACCTCTTTAAGATGACCTTCTAAGTTGATCAGAATCTGTCATGTTGGTTTTAGCATCTGGGTGAGAAAGTTGTTGTTATACTGGTAATCTTTCAATTTGTATTATATCCCTGCTGTAAAAAGCACTTAAATGAATGTTTAGCCTTGGAAATACACTTAGATATAGTGACGCTGTTTTTGTGATGTTTACCCTGAGTCTAATTAACAAAACATACTCACAAAAAGTCAAATTGCCAGAGATCCTGAGGCCACTTGTGGCCACTGAAATTTACTCAATTATTACATTCAGTTCAAAAGTTCAAAATATCATTTCATGCCCTGGGTAATGTATTCAAATCCTTTTACCACTCTGGACCCCTGCACCATAAATATTTCATTGTATTTAATGCCATTAATCGATTCAATATCGGAGTAAATGGTCCGACACAAAACCCCTGAATGAAATCAGTTACACAATACTGTCATCGTGCATCGCTATGCTATTGAGCCAGTCCGCCTCATTCTTTTCAAAACATTTCTCCACAGGCCGACCACTAAAGAGGCAGCGGAGGGGTGGGAAAGGGAGAGAGAAAGAGGTAGAGGTCTGTGAGTTACAGTGGCCCTGCCCCTGCATCTCCACTCCAGCAGCGCGGGACCCCTCGTCTCCCTGTGACACCCTGTCCATTGGGGACTCATCTGTCTGGCGCACTGTCTTTGTACTTTACTGTTACTGGTGACATTTTGGTGTCACGGTGTCACGATGAAATGGCTCCCCTCCCACGTCGCAGCCCGCGGCGGCGCAACCAGTGGAACAATGAGGTCCCGAGGAGTTGGGGCTGGAACTCAGGAGGCCCCAGCTGGGCGCAACGCCCTAACCCTTCCCCCTTCCCGGCTCCCATGAAATCGGGAATTAGTCGAAGCGTTGCTGACGACAAGTCAGTGTCTGTGTGTCCCAGGCTCTTCCCAGGGCCCGGCAGGGACCCGGGGTGAGGAGAGACAGAGACACAGACACAGAGACCAAGGGATGGGAGCTTTGGGGGTCACTGAGGGCAACCTGCATGTACTGCTTTGACCTCTGACCCTAACAGAGATCAAACTCTGTCTCACCCATGGCACTGTGGGAGAGTGAGTCGTGTTTGTCTCTGGTGGGGCTGGCATGGGTCAGCAGAAGGGACAGACGCCTTACTGCCGTGTTATCTTTACAGTCGCTCCAAATGGATTATGCATTTCAACTGTAGAAAAATCAAATCTCGTCTGTCTGCTGTTGTGTGAACGACAGCGAACATTCTCATGTGTGCACAAAGGAAGTTATTTACTGTACTCAGCAGTAAACTCTCTCTGTAGGTGGACAAATGTTCTGTGGTATTTTATCTCTCATTGTTCTGTTCATTTTAGCTCTAGATTACATCCTGGTAAATTAGAAGTACAAAACATTTCAAGACTGATCTGAAGATGACATCCACTGTCCAGATGTTTAAGTGGAATTTCAAGACATTTCATCTTAAACTCTTTGGTACATTTTCTTTTCACCTGTGCAAATGGTACAACTGTCTCCAGTTTTACAGGACAGTAACCAGTGTATATTCAAAACTGCTCAGCGTATATGCAAGGAAATCTCTTTAGTTATTGTGTCAGATTCACTAAGTTGTATATGATACCAGTTTTAAATGTAATGAATTAATATGGGACAAAAGACTGGAACTTTTCTTTTCAAGGATTTGCATACATGTTATTGGGAAACAGTCTTACCTTAGGATTCTCCAGGATGCCAGACTCATAGCTGTGGGGAAACACAACTTAGTTTAATTTTGTGACTGAAAAAATAACAATGAAACAGGAATTCTCAAAAGCAGTATGACACCAGTCTAACCCACCTTATATGCATGAGGTTGGCGTCCATGCTCCAGGGTGCCCGAGGAGTGACAGGCACAGGGATGCCATGTTTCTACAGTTTGACAGAAAAAGGTGTTGTTATGTTACGAACCATTTACCTGTGAGCTATCTGCACCTGAAGGCTGGAGTAGAGACTTTAAATCAAAGCTGTACTTGTCTGTTGAGAAAGTTCTGAACAATGGGAACCAAGCAAAACTATTTTCAGCGGCTGGTTTTGGGCATGCTGTGTAACGAAAGTACATCCATTTTCCCCACGCTGCATTTGTCTTTTAAGAGTCCACGGTGAAAAGAACAAAAGCAATCGACAAAGAAAGATATTTTTGGTGCGTTCAAAAGGAAAAGTCAACAATTCAGTGTTTTAAGATGTGAGTGGGATTTCACAAGTACCCCCAGCTAGAGAGTGGTGTCGACTGAAACACCATGACTACCCTCTAGTGGACCAATACGAACAAAACAGCCAAGAAATGTGCATGTGGCCTCAGTAATATAAATCTACAAATGGGTAAGTTGTATGTAAGTGGAATCTTCAGTGTGAAATTAAATTATAAGTAGAGAGTAGTAATGTAACAGTAAATTATATTATGAATTGTATAGTTCACTTTAGGCATCTATATTCAATACAAATGCTGAATGGAATTCATTTTCCCATTCAAACACTGCTGAGTTTTGTCAACACAGAAGGATAAGTCTTTATTGATCGCAAGGGGGAAGTTACATCAGCAGATGAGAGAGACCAGATATATAAAAGGATTCAAAACGGGGAAAGGCTCTAGTATAAAATCAAAGCTATACACAGATATAAAATAGGTGCAGGAAATAGCTTTGTGAGTAGGAAAAAGAAAACCACAAAATAATAAATCAAAATATATTTTCGTTGGATGGTGGATTTCTGGATATTTCCCTGCTTGCTTTGCTTATATGTTGCTGAGAAATCATCTAAAATGCCACAAAATTTGTTCCTACTAAAAATGTCAATTTTATGCTTTAATTCAATGCCTAAACAAATTTCTTAGTTTGGTTAGTCAATAAGTAATTTTGTGCCCTGGTCTAATGAGCATGTTTGGATATTTTATAAACCAAATGGTGAATCATTCTTTTTTGTTGGCAGCCATGGACGCCCCCAAACCGAACCATGGATTTTGTGATTTTGACATTACCACAGCGATGGCGTTACCTCTGCATATTCCATCAGGTCTGTTCTCCCTTGGAAACGGTTGTAGAACTCGGGGATCCTCCACGGCGCGATGATCTGAACAGCACAAACAAAGAGAGAGTTTCGGCTCCGCGGCTGCAGCATCATTTCAAAAGATGTTGGGAGCTGCAGCCTCCATAGGGTGACACAGCAAACGTACCTTAACTTCAGGGTAGAGGGCATAACATGTGAGTTCAAAGCGTATCTGGTCATTGCCCTGAAACACACAAACACAATGGTTGAGCTCTGAGTGTCACATGTGAGATGTTTCAGTGTTCATCAGTATTGGGTTAATGGTTTAAGAGCAACAAAAGTTTCTGAAAGTGTTACTAAAGGCAAACACTAAGACACTAAAGGCAAACACCTCATCTGTGGGTTATGGTTATTTATTTCCATAATTACACAATAATTTGCTCTATAAAGATGTCAGATGTCCCAAAGCCCCCCAGGTGACATTTGAAAAGCTACAACCATTAAAATGTGTATTTTTACTCAAAAGATTACTCAAATCAATTACTTAAGTAGCTGCTGTTAACTTTTCTGTCGACTGTATTGCTGATTAATTGTCTAACAATCCAGATCAAGTGCACAGTGATGGTTGAGCGGTGATCTTTTCCATGTTTTGGACTTTCATTCCTATAATTTCTCTGTGCAATGCTCTCTCTTACTTGTTCTTCACGATCAGCTTCAGGATAAATAAAATAAACAACAAACAAAACAGCTGAAAAATGTTCAGACACAACTGGAGGTATAACTGGAGGGATGTATTGTAATGTCATGATGTGGTATCTGTCTCCATCTAGAGGCGAAAGTTGAAAACTGCATGTCAACTGATGACTCAATTTAACACACTTGAAGAAAAGAATCTGTAAATGTACTTAATGATAAACTGTACATTAAAGAAATAAAACAGATATTTGATATATTCTGGAATAAATTATAATGGATTCTAGTACTTAAAATTCAATTCTAAAAATGTTATTAAACTATAAAATCCTTAATCACACATGGATTTAACATTTCTCCAACAGGCATTGCGGCGGCTTCCACAGCATTTTATGTTAGATGAAGAAAAGTTATTCCAGCTATAGAAATGAGCCATGATGTGGCTAAAATATTGCAGCTTTTATACTGTGATCATTTCTATAAGTAGATCACTGCTCTACATAAGTGGCCTGATCTATATTTTTATCTTCGAGACCACAAAATATGTGAAACTCGCCCAAAACTGACTAACTTTTCAGTTGTATGCCACTTTAGAATAGTTTATTTATTTCCAGGTGTTAAAAAGTTGAAATAGAGGATGCATTGCAAGGTAAAACATGCCAGATTACCTGATTAAAAAAAAAAGGTATATGTCTAAAAAGTGTTTTGAATGTGATCATATTACAGATGATATCATGATACACTGCCTTGAATTCAGGTGAATTTTACTCACTCATACTGATCAGAAAAACATGTCAGGCCTCCAGAGTGCAAAAAGACATTTGCATTTTCCTTTGAACTGCCGTGACTCATTTCATTTAGCTGCTGATTCAATGCAGCCACTAGAGATGAGAACATCCGTTTCACATCTGCATTCATTTTCTATCGATGAATAGAAGACAAAAAGAAGAAAATTGCAGTTTCCGAATTAGGGAGGGAAAAAACGTCTCTAGAGAGGGAAGATTTCTGAATTACTGTTGCAGTTTGGTTAAAAAAAAAAAAGAGTTAATGTTTAACCCTGCAAAGACATGGCACCAATCCTCATGTCCAGACTATGAACCGTGACCTTGTCAACTAGTGTGTGTTTCAATATGAATCAGGCACACGGTGTACAGCAGGTAACCAGAATGTCTGAAGCTGGTGTCATTCCTCTGCCTGACTCTCTTCTGTCCAAGCTGTTGAAAAAAAGAGTCTGTTCACTCTCATTTACCTTTCCCGTAGCACCGTGGGAGACAAAATGGGCACCTTCGCTGCGTGCGATCTCGACCTGTCGGCGGGCGATGCAAGGTCGTGCTATGGCAGTGCCCAGCAGGTATCGGTCCTCGTACACGGCGTTGGCTTGGACTGAGGGCCAGATGAAGTCCTCCACAAACTCGGCACGCAGGTCTTCGATGTAAACCTAAACAATAACGGAGGTCAGGACACAGAACAAAAGACTTTGTGTTAGGACCTCGATTCTCTTCATGTCCGGGCCATTTTGTGAGAAATGTCTTATGAATTATTTATGATATTGTTCCCTTCTAGGAAAAGAAATAACTCATGATTGTTTGCCATGAAAGAGCTTTGTCTCATACTGTAACTATATGATGTGAAACACTTCTCACTCAAGGACCAGAATAAAACAGCCAGTGATTGCTCTTCATTGCAGCATGTTGGGGGGGGCTGGAAACTTGCTTTTGGTCAGAAGTACATTATAACGACCACGACAACATTTTTAAACTTCTTTAATGGTGTATATAAGTTCTTGGAGGGAAGCTCTGACATCAGAGATTTGAATCAGCTGGTAAAATACTTTACATTTATGTGTTAAATTTAGGGGAAAATCAAACCCACTGCAAAAGGATCTACCACCACGTGAACACTAATATAACATTAGAATAGGAACATGCAGAATTACATAGACATCCTTAAAACAGCATTATATTTCACTGTCTCTTACCTTCTTTGCTCCGAGGCTTTCTGCCTTTTTCCGAGCAGCTTCAAAATCTTCATCTTGGCCAATGTCCGCCTAAAAAAAAAAAAAAAACACATTGAATATACATATTTTCACTCATATCTGCAACTGAAACTACATCAACACAACTAAAAACCAGAAACTGTGCAGTTACTTCAGTTACATGTGACACGCAGGCTCCTGACCGTGCAAGTGTTAATTCTCACAACCCATCACCTTGTAATTCAGATCACATCTGTTGAGGAGGTGTAACAGCCTCTTTGCAGTGGAGACCAAGCATGAACGCCACTTAAAGGCTCCAGGTAGTGTCTGATATCCTGGGCTAAACACTTTAGAAATAAGAGAATTTTTTCCTATATAGACATGATATGGATCTATAAAAACAAAACTAACAAACCTGCAGCACAAATACCTTTACGTTTTTGATATTTTAGCACTTGAGCATTTTAACTTTACTGCTTTTCTGATAATACATTCACAGATGGATGAGTCATATTCAATATATAGTGCATTGCTTATTAATTACAGTTGCACTCCAGCTACATTATTTCATTTTATTTAAGATACATATATTTAAACAGTAAATAAAAAATGCCAACATGGCTGTGTAACACATTCCAGCAGTTCTTTGACAAGTTGGTGCAAGTGCATAGTTTCGTAATTCCATGAAAGACAGTTATTAATGCATCACATCAGCGCCTGCCATTCTTCTTCTGCTCCCACACTGTCACACGCCCTTCCCCCTGCACGCCGAACCACGAAAACCTCTGAATGAAAAGTTAGGCGACAAGAAAATCTGCCCGCTGTGCAGTTCTAAAGTGCCACAGGGCAAAAAGTAAATCCAGCCAGATTTGCGCAGGCATTATGAGGCTGGTTGGGAGTTAACCTGTACTGTGGCTCTGACAGGTTTTTTGAAACAGCCATGCCTGTATGACAAATAGTGTCAGCTGTCTGAAAGCAAACTGAAGCAAACTGGAAAACTCCAGAGATGTGTGACATACAAAGGCAGCTGCTTGGAGACATACACTAAGACACCTGTTGCACATGAACATATACACACACCAGTGTTAAACCTTACCAAGTACGTGATCACATCGTAGCCTTGCTCCTTCAGCCAC
Organism: Scortum barcoo; assembly: GCA_023238725.1. NCBI lineage: Eukaryota > Metazoa > Chordata > Actinopteri > Centrarchiformes > Terapontidae > Scortum > Scortum barcoo. The sequence continues at coordinate 17,802,602 of CM041545.1, forward strand.
ACCAGGATACAGGACGTGTCCAATCCACCGCTGTAAGCCAGAACCACTGTACCTTTAGACATGATGAGGGCCGCTCAGTCCAGCAGGGAGAGAAACTGTGGAGAGGCAGCAGAGAGGAGACGGCCAGGAGGCAATTACATCAGTCACAATGTAAATAGATTACCTGGGTACAGCTGGGAGTTAATCTCCAATATGTAATATAATACCTTTGAGCAACACACGTGGCAAAGTCTGATCTGTGTCCAGGGTTTAACAGCAACACCTTCGTTCTCCTTTAAAAGCAGCCTTTTTTAGTCATCTATCGAGGACAAACATTTTCTGTGTCCAGCTTCTTAAATTTCTCAAAATCTCCCCATTTCCTTGGTCTGACATTACAATAGATTATACATATTTTTGGGATTTGTCTATTGGTGGGACAAACTGAAACATCTGGCAAGGCTTTCACATATTGTGACGGGCGCTTTTGCTGTTTTCTAATCTTTTATTGATTATTAATCAAGAAAATGATGATGTCATCTTAGTGTCTGGGAGGTTGTGACGACACTTTGGAGACAAAATGGTCAGACGACGAGAAGATAGCTTGAATCATTAGTCTCCTCAGTTTAGTGTCAGGTGGAAAAACTGACATTGGTGTATACTGATTATTCATTCAGTCTTCCTCTTTAAATGTCTCTGGTTAATTTGACCTTTTTTTCCAAACCTACAGACTTGATACCTTTCATTACATGTTGGCAGACCGTCCCACCCACACGGAAGAATAATCTGACTATTTAAAGTGGAAGTAAAAGAAACACCAGCATGGTGTTGAAAGCTTCACAGGTGATTTCCTCATTCACTGAACCGGTTTCTGTTTCTAGGAGGTTTTTTTAAAAAAAGCGTCAGAAGGAACGACGTGAGAGAAATTTAAGATGTGTGTTTTTTCAGAGAAGACACTTTTGGATTTGTGGGAGAGAAAACATTTGGCTCAACACCACTATAAAAAACAATGGATAGTAAATAAATGAGCTTTATAATGAGCCATCACGGACCATAAATACCAACCCCAACGCGTCTTTCCTCTGCATCCTAACAAAGTGTCTGACTAGAGGCGATAATATGGAGCTATATCACTCAGATAACGACACAAATAAACACTGTTGTTGTTTATTTGTTGTTTTTAAAGCCTCCCAGCCTCACATACGTGTTTTGCAGCAAACCGTCACCCCTGACGACGAACCCCTCCGGTGGAAATGACGTCTGTCGCTGTATCCGGCAGATAAAACCCTCTAATTTAACCATAAAATCAGAAAAAGGTGTGTGTTTTACTCACGGAGACAGAGAGGGAAATCCGCGTTGCTCGGAGACGTCGGTCGCTCGGAGGAGAGTGGAAGCGCGTGGTCGACCCGTCGGCTTCTTCAATGACAGCTGCTGCGCTCTGATTGGTCCAGCGCGCGTTGCATCATTCCGATTCATTCATAAAAATTGTATCGAGGGAAAAAAAACCGCGTGTGTGTATGATGAGAGATGCTCTTTGTTTGCATCATGTGAATTGTACAATGTAGGGAGCCTGAGCCGTACTAGGAGTCAGTTTGAACCATTTTTGTTTTATCTTTATCTGTTACTTTTCTCATGACAACAATAATACATGTGCAACCTTTCTTAGTCTTACATGACAAAAAATGTGTGAACATGATGAAAGATTGTCTTGGGTTGCATCATGGGAACTGTAGGTTGTAGCCTTTGTGGACCCTGAGTATTACTAGGAGTCAGTTTTGTTTAAATCTGTTTCTTTTCCTATAATAACAATGCTCCTTTTCTTGGTCTTGCATGAGAAAAAGGTGTAAACATGGTGAACAATGCTCTTTTTTTGGAGCTTGAGCCATACAAGGATTCAATTTTTACCCTTTTTTGTTGTAATCTGCTCCTTAAATAATAACAACAACAACAAATCTGCCACTTTTCTTGGTGATGAAAGATACTCTTTGATTGCATCATGGGAAGTGTAGGTGCAGCCTTTTTGGAGCTTAATGATAATAATGACAATAACAGCAACAAATGTACCACTGTATGATGGAGCTCTGTCTGTATGTTTGACATTTGAAATAAACTGACCAAAAGCTGAATCCATCTGGACAGTAAACTTTATCTTGCCTGCGTACAACCTGTCGTATATGGTGCTTCAGTGGCTTTTCATGAAGCACAACAAGGAAATGAAGTTAACAAAAGACCACAACAACAACAATAATAATGCATTTTACTTATCTAGCACCTTTAAAAAAAACAATACTCAACATCCCGTTTGTGACATGGGAGGACCAGATGCGCTTCCGAGATAGAAAAGGATCACATCCCCTGTTTCTTTCATACTTGCAGGGGGTGGGTGAGTGACGTCTCAGGTGAGAAAAGTACTTTTATTCTAAATCCCCACCCCTCCACACCCCTCTACAGGATATAAGGAAGCAGGACGTCGTACAATCTCAACACATCGACCCAGAACAAGAAAAGACATGGATACCCTTCGAACACACTCCGTCCAAGACGGCGCTGCAGCACCTGGCCCTCGGAGGACCTCCCTATCCAGCCAGAGGTTTCACCCTCAACCCGCCACTAAGGCCGAAACTGAAACCCCTCTACTCAGCGAGCGCAGCCACATGGTGATTGTGGAGGAGCAGGAGTCCATCGAGGACAAGGAGGAGGAGGTGGAGGAATGGGAGGTCCGGTGAGGAGGCTGATGATGATGAGGAGGAGGAGGAGGATTCATCAGAGCAGCAGCAGTACACTGAGGAGGAGAAGGAGGAGCAGGAGGAGATGGAGCTGAAGACAAAGGAGGAAGAGATGGTAAACAACAATGCCGCTTCACGACCCCCTACACCCTTCCAAACCGAGCCCTTGACTCCCCCTCCTTCTCCCGCTTGAGGTGACCGGCCAGGATGACATCGATGGGTGGCTGGCCACGAGCGTGATCAAGGCTTGTGAAATCTGCCGTACTCCATCTGCTCAACGAAGTCCTCCGCAAGTACCGGGTTGAAAATTGCTATACGGATGTCAGGTTGACCATCCGAGTCAGAGAGAAGCATCATAGTGCTTGGAGCCCCTGGAGGACTGGTTCTACATGGACCATTTTCACCGCCTGATGAAGATCCTCTACACCCCACCGATTGATTCCAGCCGTCCAGTGCCTGCTCCGCCTACACCACATGGTGGAGAGCGATCAATGTGTTGAATGTGTGACACAAACCGTTCTGCACGAGCTGAAAGGGAGCAGAAAAATCACAGATACTATCTTTGACATGTATGCTAAAATGGACAAAGTACAAGATCTGAAACTGGTTACAAAGTGCTGGTCAGGATGATCACTTTCTTGCTATTTGTGATGTGATGATATTCATGTACTCTTACTATTTTTGATGTATTCATGACGATATTCTTACTATTTTTGATGATAATCATTTAGTGGTACTATTTTTGATGTATTCTTTTGCCCTTATTTTTTAACCTGTATGCTTTTTGAAAAGAAATCATTAAAATCATTGTATATAAAAGTCATCATCAGTCCTGTTTTTTGTCAGTAAAACTAGACACTCCATGGTAGGCAGAATGGCGGAGAAGCGGGTGATGAAAACAGTTTATTACAACCCTGTCCACCCGGGCAGTTTTGGAGGAGTCGATCGACTCCGTCAGTCAGCTGTGCAAAACGAAATGGGGAAAAAAGTCAAGCTTGAAAACGTTAAGGATTTTTTATCCGAGCAAGACATCTACACTTTACATATACCGGCCAGAACGCATTTTGTCAGAAACAGAGTTTTTGTCCCTTGACCTATTCCAAGCTGATCTTTGCGATATGCAAGCCTTGGCAGAACCCACCGGAGGTCCACCCACCGCCGGTATTTTTCATTTTTTGCAGGATGTACTCGGTATGCGTTCTTACGACTGCGAGAGGGGAGGCCTTTTAATACCTCGCTCATGGCCTCGTCCTCTTCGGGTCTTTTCAGTCTCACGCTGGGGTTCCACCTCCGGTCCTTTCAGGGGCGCTCGAATCCTGGTGCAGAGTCAGAGTCATTCGACGTTCCTCCTTTTGACCTTGCTTCATGAGCGACAGATATCTCTGCAGCAGAGCGTCGTACCTTTTGAATTTTTTCATAAGAACTCAATCCCGGTTCGTTTAATATCTTTCTCATGCTTTCATCCAAATCGTCTTCGGCCGTCTGTCTGTCTGATGGAGGACTCCGGTTGAGTCAGATGGTTGAGTTGATGCGGTGAGACGAGAAACATTTTCTGAGACATTTTATTTTCTGATGATTCCTCCCAGAAGGTTTCCGAGGATGGGAACCGCGGCTGACAAAAGAGGAAGGATGAAATCCCCCCGATTGTTTCATCAAAGTCTGACGTTTGCGTTTTACAGCCGCCTTTTTATCAGCCAGCAGTTTGATTACGTTTCTGTACCTTTTCAGCTTTTTGTATTGAGCAGAGGAGAGAGGAATGTTTCCCTTTAAAACATTTAAAGCAATCTAGCAGAGAGCCCTAAGAAAATCTGGGGAAGAATGGGCGAGAATGTCTCGCCGTTTCTGAGGTGTGCCTCGGTAAAGAGCTTGCAGTAGGGGCGCGTTCCTTTTTATCAGGGAAGACATGGTGAATTACTACTACTACTACTGCGTTGGTGTCGATAGTTTCTGCCGTTATCATTCACAGCTGCCGTGTGAAACGGTGATGGTAGCTGCAGTGGAAAGATGTAATCCAAATAACACATACGGTCACACATTTTGGTAGCTGTGATGGCAGAAACGGATGGTTTGTGATGCCTGTTTGTGTCTAGATCATAAATACATCACCTGTCAATATCTGGTCTCACTGTTTGTTTTTCTTTCATAGTTCAATCTCTAGTTTCTGTTCAGCACCTTTGTCTTTTTGATAGTTTATAACTCACACATTTATTGATTACATGTAAGCCTTCGATAAATCACAGCGTCATCCTTTACTGATCAGTATTAAGCTATATAATGAATAAAATAGGTAACCGAGTTGCCAGGTTGTTTACATTACATAGGTAATAATTATTATTTTTTTATTAATAATTTTTGACATTTCACACATGTACATATATGGAAACAAGTACGCATCCCCTATATAATTTATATAAACATCCAGACACAGGCTTAAAACAATAGTAAGTATTATTTCCTATATTTTATTAATCTTTTTTCCACTGGGTCGCCTATTTTTAATCCATGTGGTGTCACTGATCACTGATATTATTTTCTCAATCAGTGAATCCAAACTCCCTAACCCAAACCCCATTTACAAGTAAAGTCTGACGTAGTTACTGATCATCATCGTGGTTAACACTGTATTCATTTTGATCAAAGGAAGTAGCAATGACTCATCTCAAGTTTCATCTCACATTTCTTATGTATGCATCCTTCCTCTAGAGCATCAGGTTTCTAAGAAACACTTCCTCTTAGAGCTACATCACTGCAATAAGAATCTCTATAACAAACTCTAGACAGTATATGGTGAGTTCAGTCTAGTAAAACCTGTTTATTATAGGTCATGGTTAAGTTATTTCTCCAGCAGGGGCCACCGTAAACAATGCACAAGGGTTTTTCCAATCATGGTAGCAATCGCAAGCTCCGTGCAACATGACACCAGCAATCGTCATCTGAAATGCTCCACTGAGGCAAACTTGTACTACAGTAGTCCATTAGAGGTCAGTATTTACTCAAAGTCTTTGACCTGACAGCAAACTGCTCTCAGTAGAGGCCGACTCAGATGGTGGTTTCATTCTTATGTATGGTTTCATTCAGTGTTTTTTTTAAACCTTTCATTACCATTTTCCGAGAAGCTGTGATATCCAGCAGCTCCACACACATCACCGTGGCACATGTTCATACTCAATCGCTTTCTTCACCGGTAGAGAAGTGACATTGATGTGGTGATCAGGTCCACCAACGTCCTTCAACCTCTGAGAGCATCACAAGCTAAAAACCTCAACTGAGACAGTGACTTTATATTTTTGAAATTTTATTTCTTCGCCATGAACTTCCAAAATCAAAAAAACAAAATGATCAAAAATACAATATAAACTTCTGAAAATCAACACACTGAATATTTTTTTTATAAGTTTCTTACACAGGGCAAAAAACACTGAGCAAAGACAAAGTCCCGGTGGCTTACGACTCTGCTTAGTCCTCTTTGCTTTTCTAGATCGCAGAATATGGCGTTTCACAAATGTCGAGCCTCCCCCCCTATTATCCCCGATCATATACAGTTCACTAGTTAGGCATTTGCCAAAGACGTACAGTACAAAGTGCCCAATAACAAGTCCTGGAGCTAACAACTGTGTTGAAATTTTCAAATCAAGCACGACTGCAATCCACCACTTTGTATACAATGTACATGCCCGCCCCCCCCCGGAATCGACTCCCCATGAACAAGAGTCAATTGAGATTGAAGGTTGTACACGTGTTCTGAAAGGCTGTCAGAGGAAAAAATAAAGAGGCGAGATGAAACCTGGAGAGTCAAGGTGAGTTGCAGTAAAATCAGTGCCCGAGTTCTCAGGATCGATGTGGTGACACTCCAAGATCCAATGGCAGAAAAAGATCAGCATCCACAAGTTGGGGGGGGACCCAAACCGCTGCACTTGATCCACTTTGCCACTTTTATTCAGAAAATATGACATGTATGAACGTTAATCTATTATAACTCATGGCATAACAACCAGAAAATACAATAAATTCTTTTCATTCCCTCTGCACACAGAACGAACGAATACATCTATTCGTCCATGTCTCCATTACTTGTGTACCTTGCACTTTGAAATAAACGGGCCTTTTTATTCTTGTCGTCATGAAGTAGGACATACAAGAAGGGTGTTTTTAAAAAGAAAAAAACACAGCAGTTAGGAGGAAAATACAAAAAAAATGTCCATAGATGTGTGAGATGGTGTCTGTGGATTTGGCTAAATAAAAATAATCTAGAAACAAAAAAACAGTGTACCCTGATGTGATGGGGGTTGGGGGCTGGAGGAGAGGGGGGAGGTCTTTGAGTCCCAATCGAAGGGGGAAGTTAGTGGTGCTGTGCAATCCTCTTATCTTAACCCCCTTTGCCTACCACTCTTTCTTCTTCTCATCCATGGACACCCCACCGGGTCCGAGCGCCACCACCAGCAGCAGGCCGCCGACCGATGACCGAGGTGGTCTGGAAGAAGTCGTACTTGAGGAAGTCGTGCATGGGCTTGTAGGCGGGGATGGTCCAGAACGCGTTGAAGTAGACGTTGATGGCCAGGAGCCACACAACGAGGGTCAGCGCCGCCAGCTTGGTTTTGAAGCCGATGGCGACCAGGATGATGAGGGCGGTCCCAACCATGTTCTGCAGGATCTGTGGAGGAATGCACACGTTGAGGTGAGTGGGCGAAGGTGATGGCAGCTTTAGTGAAAATATGTAATCCAAGTGACACATATGGTCACACATTTTGGTAGCTGTGATGACAGAAACTGATGGTTTTTAGTGAATTTTTTATGTATCCAGACTGTAAACACAATATGTGGTCTGTCAGTTTGTCTCTATTTCATAGCAGAATCTCTAGTTTCAACACCTCTGTCTTTTTGATAATATATACCTCTGTTTGTCATCTTTTGGTACCACACTACAATAATACACATTTATTGATGACATTTAAACTGTTGATAAATCACAGTGTCATCACAGATCAGTGTTAAGCTATATAATAAATACTTCAGGTGACCGAGTTGCCAAGTTGTCTACAATGCATAGGTAACATATTTTTGATATATTTTTATGTACATATATACAAACATCCCCTGTAATCTTTATATAAACACCCAGACACAGGCTTAAAACAACAATGTGTATTATTTCCTATAGTTTATTCATCTTTTTTCACTGGCTCACCCATTTTCATCCATGTGGTGTCACTGACCACTGACGTTATTTACGAAATCAGTGAACCCGAAGTAACTAAAGGGTGAAATAACTAAATGTAGTAGAACTCAAAGGCTGATCTCTTGAATCTCTGTGATCTAGTTTTCTCCCCCTTTTTAAAAAAAGTGTGCACAGACAAAAGACACATGCACACAGATGATGATACACACTCATGTCACACTATTCCACTGATCAACAGGTGGCAGTAACACACTAAGATATGCTCCAATGTGCCAGCAATGAGGAGGGAAGAAGAGGTGTTGTATGTTATATGGACTGTAAAACCCACTTTAAATTATATAAATAAAACTGACTTTATTATTATATTATATTATTATTATTATATTAAGTTAAGAAATGATTGCCGGTGAATCTACAGCCAATGGTTTACTTCAGCAGATCCCTTCACTCTCATATTCATCTGACAGCCAGTAACTGGTTATCTCAGCTTAGCAAAAAGACCGGAAACAGCTGGCCTAACTCTGTCCAAAGGTAACAAAGTCCGCCTACAGCAGCTCTACAGTTGCACATTAGATTGCACCGTTTCCCTCCTGCTTCCAGTCTTTATGTTAAGCTAACTGACAGCAAAGAAGTATCTCAAAGTGTGAAATTATTCCTTTAAGTCTGAAGCTGAATGACTTAGATTTTGTCTGCGGCTGTAAGTATGTGGTGGCACAACATTGGTGAGATATCTGTCTGTGTTGAACGAGGGCTGTTTCTGTCAGTACTCACAGAGAAGAAGCTGGAGTCAAAGTGTAGCAGGGTCATGAACATGAGCACCAGCAGCACTCGACCACCCAGCTGCATGTACTGCTTTGGCGAACTCTCTCCCATGGAGGGGACTCCAGCAAACATGCTCTTTCCTTCCGAGCGAGACTCGGCCAGCAGCAGGAGCAGACCACCTCCGAGTGCGAGGTTTCTGGGAGGGGAGAGAGAGAGGATGGTTATTTTTGGATAGTGCCTGTCTGACCTGCACTGAGACAAGCAGCGAGATGTCTGGAAAACATACAGCGCATACAGTACAATCAGGTCAGCTGAGGCTGATTTCAAAGCTGTTTACTGTGGTAGCAACAACGTGTTCTTTTCCAGTTTATCTGATTATATTTTCATTTAACCACTTACTGCTTTAACTTACTGAATAGAAACAAACTCCACTAACAACACCGCTTATTTTGGTTTAGGATTTCCAAATCTGGTATTCTAAATAAACGATTTATCAGTAATTAAAATTGGCATCCTTTGTCTTTCTGTCCAGTGAGTGGCTCTACAGTTTACCCTGAGAAAATAACTTAAACATTGCACTGTATTTAACAGATTTCTCTGACGGCAGATGACTCATCGGGCCATTAATGTTTAAATAAATCACAGGTCTTGCCAACACTAATTACAGTAATTGCAATTGTTGGTGCTTGATGAATGAGATGCTTCTCCATTTACTACCATTACAAGCAAATCAAAAGTTACTATCAACGCAGCAAAAGCACACGTTCTTATCTACAATCATAAGTGGTGAAATTTGCATGTGCAAATAATTTCTGCGAACTTCACATGTTCTATGCTGCATATTTGTACATATACCTGAATCAGACAACTGATAACCACCGGTGGCCAAATATGTTTGGGAGTTGATAAAATGATGCAACTTGATAAATACAGAACTGTTGTTGCATGCATTTACTCAGATTATTGTACTTAAAAGAGGATTTTAGCAACAACTAAAACTACAATTAGTGCCACTTACCTCATCAAAAATTTCAGATCCCATAAAATGCTGTATGCAACAGTCTGGTGGGGAAAAAAAAGATTTCAGATCAGATACAAAGACATATTGTTTGTGTGCTTTGAAAATGTAGTTTTCTGATGTAATTGTGCTCACCTGTAGCGCTATGATGCCAAATAGTCCAAAGCAGGCATACTGTACAAAATTTCTACTGAGGATGAGGACACAACCACCTGTTGAACACACACAACAAAGCAAAGAAATATAAAGGAAAGGTTACGATCATTAGGACTGCATCACACAGTTTTATTTCCCATTTCAGTCTTGCCATCATGATCTATAACCCACAGCCATGTTATATGAATGAATCATTATTATCAGGACTGTTATTTTTGTTTAGGCCACTTTAAAAAGAAAAAAAAAAATCATTTGTTGGTGCCCTTGTCAACACACTGTGGTGTAGAGAGGGAGAATATTGTATAGTTTCAGGCTTGTTAAAAGGACAGTCACACTGGTCGCTGCTCTATCTTGACTTTGGTAAACACAGCATGTGGCAGGAGAGGTCAACAAATTCATAATGTTTATGCCAAACTCTGACTGTTCGCTTCAGTGCAAGGTGGTGATCGCAGCATGTGGTCGTTGTAGTTTCATATTCTGGTTCTTGCACGATAAAAATAGAACCTGACATCTACTTGACATGTCTTCTGCTGTGTTTTTGGACGACGCGTTCTTCATCAGTGTGCGAACTTCTGCTCTCTCTCCTCTAAAGTTCAAGGAGCTCTTGGGTGCATTTTAGCATCCACTGCAACGCTTAACTGATCCACGAAAAAGTGTGCTGCCTCTTGGTTTCTTTCAACAAGTCTCGTCAGCCCCGCTCTGATGTTTATAATAAGCCAGATGGTTTATGCACCTAAAGGGAAGTTTACTGTGTATTTATTGCACAACTCTAGTCAAAAGGTGGCTGAAATGAACTGAGCACACTTCTAAACTTGTCATGCAGAATCCAGAATTTTTTCCACATGCGGCCAATTAACACTGACAAAAACATGCAACTTTTGACTCATCTCATGTCCTGATCTTAACCTGCCTCCTGCCCACTCACCCAGCTGTCCTATGAGGTTGAGCAGCACAAAGCACGTCGCCAGGAAGTAGCCACAGTTCCAGGTGGCCTCTATGTAGTCGCTCTGTTCGTTCCACTGGAACCACATGCGGATGCCGTCTTCCAGGAAGGTGCTGATGAGACACAGACGTGCCAGATGGGGCAGGTACTGTTTGGTTATCCGCAGGAACTGTGCATCAAACAAGCAAAGAAGAAGAGGGCAGATGATTCACAAGAAAAAGAAGCCACTTGAAGTGCAAAGACTAGCAATCAAAGGATGTGGTTCTTGAGGTGTTCAATGGTGAGCGTGCTTACAGCAGCAAAACTGAGATAGTACATTACTGCAACAATAAAATATACCTAAATTCCCCAGAAAGACTCTTTTTGAAAAAACAAATAAAATTCTGACCTGTTGTGACTCAAACAGAGCTCGGACTCTAAATTATGACAGAAAAGCAGCAGCCAGGACTGCTGCTAATTATTATTTATACTGTCAATTACAGGGATAAGAATTAACCCACTAGTCATCTGAATGCAATTACTATGCTCCAAGAGAAAGTCCAAACAGTCATTGTTTAAAGCCAAACTGCTGCCTCAGAAAGACTTTGAGAAGGACCACACCCCCACCTGAGGTTAGAGCAGATGACGTGTTTCCCGTGAGGTTTTTACTTTGCTTTTAGTCAGTATGAATATGCATGTAATGAGTGACAGAAGTACAACATCTAGATCAGTTTAGTCTGATGTTTCCTGTTTTTGGACGAGTCAGGTCGTCTCTTCTATACCTGTCATTTTAACAACAGTACTGACTATTTACACAGCACAACAGCAACAACATTTACAGTAACTTTTCTCTGTAAAATATTTAAAAATCAAAGAAGAGGGGAGGAATTTACACAGATACGTGGTGTTCTTCCTTTCAAGATTACACGTTGAATATTTTATAAAAAAAAAACAGAAAAGAAACTAGATGTACATAAGATTTGTAAGTGAACTGAATAAATTATCTTTTAAATGTACAATGTAAGAAAACAAAACAATTTCAGAGGAGGAACAAGAGGAGGAAACTACACAAAACTAAAGACCATGACAGGACCATGCCTCCTTGTTACAACCCTAAAATGGTGTGTTGTATTATTTGGAGTAGAGGTACACCAAGGGTTTAAACAAACACACACAAAAAAAGAAAAAAAAGAAACTACCCTCTGCCCTTCTCTCAAACAGATTTCATAAAGAGATCCTCAGATACTACAGTGAGTAGTGGAGCAGCAACCCGCCCCCCCTTTCCCCGCCTCCTCGGCAGTCCACATCAGCACTGTCAGACCTCGGCAGCCTATCAGTGCCCACCAACTCCCACTACGACTGCTATGTGGGACATGAATGGACCGACCGGGAGCCAATCCCAACAAGCCCGAGGTTGCTGCAACAGCCTAGAAATAGACCATTTTGTAGGGTAACGTGTAAGTAACATGCCAGCTCAGGACCCCTTGGTGAGGGATGTGCCCTAAAGCAGAGTTTCTTACCAAGCATAAAGACATGCGTCCCTTTTTTCCCTCGTAACACACACACAGCACTCGTGATATAAATCAATCAGATGTAATTAGATTAAGGAAGTGGTGCAGGTTTGGCATGCTGGGTTCTGCCATAAATGCAAACTGGTTTTATAAAAAGGGACAGTCCTCTAAAAAGGAGATGGCTCATAGTAAAAAAAAAAAAAGTCTGGCATGGCTTGCAAAAACAAAAAAAACAACACAAGGCCATGAATCGCAATATGAGCCTCATGCCAACCAACCAGACTGCAGGAACTTATCAAAAAAGGCCACAATAAACACAAATCTCAGCTTTCCCCCCCCCCATTTTCTTGCACAGTAATATGGGTCAGAGGCAGATCTGAAATCAGCTCATCAGTGCTGCAGAAACACCTCCATTAAAAATATACAGAAGCAGCTGTGGCATGAATAAAGTGAAAGCACACATCAGTACATTTAAAAAGGGGGGGGGCTGCTTAAGATGCATCTAATAAAATGCCATAAAACAAACAACAAGCTACAAGAAACACCAAGAAAACATGCTGCTGCAGCAAAATATGACTAATGAGAGTTGGCTAATAAGTTAAAGCTGATTTCACAATGCTGTCTGGCTCTGAACAAGCACACAATGACAGACTATACCCACAATAACACACGTATTTATGCATTTATTTATGCTCACAAGCTGTGTCAGTCCACCTGGAGACCCCTGTCAGCCCCCCAGCTGGTTAAAAACAGGAGTGTGTGTGTGTGTGAGAGGCTAATGTTGACTCACTTCCCCGCAGCTAAGTTAGCTAACAGCGGCTGCTCGGACTCACCTGGTCGGCCACGTCCTCGGCCGTGTTCATGAGATCCTCCTGCCCCATGTTCGCCTCTCTGCTGGGTTATTTTTTATGTATTATTATAATTACTAAATGTTGACGGCTCGGTTCCCGCCGCTCGGTCTGGTCCTGCCCCCCCGGCTCGGTCTCTCTCTGGCTCGGTGTGCGTCTGCTGGTCGCTTCCCCGGTCTGCCCTGAGAGGAAAGGCCGCCTCCGCCCCACAATGCTCCGCGATTTGACGACACAGACGCTCCCTCCTCCCTCCTCTCCTCCTCTTCTCCTCCTCCTCCTGCTCCCCCCTCGTACATGGCGCTGCTGCAACCGCTTCGTGCCACGTATGCTGATCCGTCCGGACACACACACACACACACACTCACACACACACACACACTCACACACACACACACACTCACACACAGAGGGCTGCTGCAGCTCAGGTAAACAAAACAGATTCGTGTGTAACCCCCCCCCCCCCTCAAAAGTACTCAGTAAGTAAAAGTACTCATTGTGCATGGTGCATTTCATACTACTACTACTACTACTAACAACAACAACAACAACAACAACATAACAATAATAACAATAATGATGATGCTGATGATGATGATGGTACTAATAGTGATAATAATTTTTACAAGAAAAGCCAGAAAATGGAAATACTCACATGCAGTACAAGTACCTCAAAATTGTACCAGTGCATGAGTAAATGTGAATTAACTCTATCCCTAACCCTACCAAAGTACATTTAATTACTTATATTATTGGTGAATTTCATACTACTACTACTACTACTACTACTACTAACAACAATAATAACAACAATAATAATAATGATGATGCTGATGATGATGATGGTACTAATAGTGATAATAATTTTTACAAGAAAAGCCAGAAAATGGAAATACTCACATGCAGTACAAGTACCTCAAAATTGTACCAGTGCATGAGTAAATGTGCATTAACTCTATCCCTAACCCTTATATTATTGGTGAATTTCATACTATTACTACTATTACTAACAAAAACAATAACAACAACAACAACAACAACAGTAATAATAATAATAATAATAATAATAATAATAATAATAACGATGTTGATGATAATAATGATAGTAATAGTAATAATAAAGTTAATTTGTATGGCACCTTTCCAACAAGTAAACATTATTGGTGCATTTCTACTACTACTACTACTACTATTACTAATTACAATTACAATTACATTACTTGGACTTCAACACCATCCAGCCCACTCTGCTTCGGGACAAACTGAGCAGGATGGGAGTGGACCCCCAGCTGATGGACTGGATCTCCGACTACCTCACTGGCAGACCACAGTACGTCGTCGGGCTGAAGGACATCAAGTCTGACACGGTGGTCAGCAGCACTGGAGCCCCCCAGGGCACAAGTGCTGGCCCCTCTTCTCTTCACCCTGTACACCTCAGACTTCTTCTACAACTCGGAGCTGTGTCATATTCAGAAATACGCTGATGACACACAGCCATCGTTGGGTGCATCAGGGATGACAGAGAGGAGGAGTATCGGAGACTGGTAGGGGACTTTGCTGCATGGTGCCACACTAACCACCTCCACAGCTCAGCTCAACACCTCTAAGACGAAGGAGCTGGTTATTGACTTTGGGAGGTCCAGACCAAGTCCGCGACCAGTCCTGTTAGAGGGAGCTGAGGTGGAGGCTGTGGATTCCTACAGATACCTCGGGCTGTGGCTGGACAATAAACTGGACTGGACAACGCACACCAGCCACCTGTATGGGAAGACACAAAGCAGGTTGTACTTCCTCTAAGGAGACTGCGGTCCTTCAACATCTGCAGCAAACTTCTGCAGATGTTTTACCAGTCTGTGGTTGCCAGTGTCCTCTTTTACACTGTGGTATGCTGGGGGGGCAGCAAAAAGGACACATCCAGACTGGATAAACTGATCAGGCGGGCCAGCTCTGTGGTTGGCACGAAGCTGGACTCTCTGGTGACGGTGGCAGAGTCGAGGACTCTGGACAAACTGCTGGATATTATGGACAATGCCAGCCACCCTCTGCACACCGTCATCAGCAACCAGAGGAGCCTGTTCAGTGAAAGACTGCTCCTTCCCAAGTGCAGGACCAACAGGCTCAAGAACTCCTTTGTCCATCATGCCATCACACTCTACAACTCCTCACAAGGGGGGAGGAGGACATAGAGTAGGGGTGGTAGCCATTGTACACTTACCTGTACAACACATACAAATACTTTGGACACTTTTTCCTCTGGTGCAATAATAACCTCATCATATGGTGCAATAACTTTAATTTATAATCCGTAACTTATTCCATACAAAGCCATAACTTATTTCTACAAGCCATACTCAGCTCTACATATATTTTACTTCTATTATTTTATTCTCATTTCTTATTTTTTGTATTTTTTTTTTTTAAGTACTTACTGTTTATTTTTCACCTGCATGTGCTTCTTCTGTATATATATGCTGCTGGAAACTTAAATTTCCCTGAGGGAGCCATCTCAAAGGGATCAATAAAGTCAAGTCTAAGTCTCTAAGTCTAAGTCTAAGTCTAAGTCAATATCAACAACAACAACAACAAAAATAATAATACTAATAATAATAAAGTTAATTTGTATGGCACCTTTCCAACAAGAAAAGCAGTAGTATTATTTGCAGAAAATTGAAATACTCATATGCAGTACAAGTACCTCAAAACTTTTATTTAATTACTTTTATTACTTACATTTCATACTAATAGTACTACTACTCCTAGTCATGATAATAACAGTAATAATAATGATAATAAAAATAAAAATAGTTTATTTGTATTGCATCTTTCCTGCAAGAAATGCAGCTCAAAGTGCCAAAGAAAGCGAAGAAAGAGAATACCAAAGATATAAAATACATTTAGGGGGTAAAAAGTACAAATTTCTTAATATTTTGCCTTTGTTGGACAGCTTAATCATCACACTGTTTCAATTTTACATCTAAAAGACTCTTTATGAGCTCTTGTGGTGGCGCTTAATATTTCACAAAACAGTGCATATATTGAAGAGGAAGAAATTAGGAACAAAGTGTCTTAAAGGCAACACAAATAAAAAAAAAGTCTTGTTTCACTTCGTCATGAATTCTTCAAAGCCCTGAAACTGTGCTGGAGGCGTGAACAAAAAAGAAATCCCCTCATTTGGTGTTTCGATGATGATGGAGGTGGAGAGCTCGATCCAACATGTCTGTCATGTCATAATTTCCCTCGTGTCCAGTGGGGTTGACATCTGGTGAACATGGATGGTGGTGGATAATCTTATTTCATATTATTATATTAGGTTAGCTACGTGAGGGGAAATGGGATGGAGATGAAGAGGCCATAGCTCACAAAAAAGCTTGTGAAATGTCAAAGACTGTACAATCCCTGTTAGCCAAGCAGAAAAAAAAGGTGGTATTTTCACAAGCAGTCGTCCTGAGCACACACTGCCAGATGTTTTCTAAATGCAAGGCAATAACCATGACCTCGCATTAAGGGCTAAATGTTTTGCACTATAAATGTTACTTCCATAGAGGCAAAGAGAAGAGGAAATGCAAGAATAACGTTGACATAAATGTGACACGCGTTGAAAATGTTTATTGAGGCACTGAAAGAACCGTTATCTGCAGCATCAGAGCTTCTCAGCAGTTGTGAGAAAAACTGCTTTTTATGAGCGGCACCTTTTTTGTTAAGTGATTCTGAGTTAACTGTCTGTTAGAGTCTCTTTTTTATAAAGAAAAAAAAAACACAGACAATGTTTGCAAATCCAAATTGGGTTGTATTTTATACTAGAGCGCTTGGTTTTAAACCAGAAAACACAGCTTATCCAGTCAAAATGATGCATTTTACTGCCACCACGTAAACCAGCCCACTCTGATCTGTGCATCGTCAACAACATTTCATAAGAAGAAAATATGAAAAGTCTCATGAGTGTTCACGTGTACAAAAGGTGGCTCAGACACAGAAGTCCTCCTCCAAACTGGAAGTGCAGTGTTGCTCCCCAACACACTGCCAGACATAAAAATACTTTACGTAGATGGTTTTGCATTTTACTTCGCACTTAGTGCTTTCCCGCGTTTCTTACGGCCTGATTTCCAGTGGTTATTTCTGAATTTCTTCTGTAAACCACCGCCCTGGACCTGAAAGACATAAATATGACGCTATAAACATCTGTCAAAACATAAAACTCAAAAGACTACTCAAAATGTTATTTCAGATTTCTACACACCTTCTTGCGTTTCTGCAGCGCCTGCGTATCCACCTCCATGTCCTCGTCTTCATCTGTTTGGAAGTCGTCTTCCTCCTCCTTGCCGTCTCCCTCCATACTTTCTCCCTCCGGGTTTTTTAATGAGAACATGGAGGCTGTGGGAAAAGTGTTACAGCAAAGTCGAACTCCAAGCCCTGATGCACATTAACAACCACGCTAAGAGGACCAATGATGTGTGTGCTCTCGGAAATACTGACGTGGGTAGAGGTCGCTCAAGCTGTCCTCCGAGTCGTTGTGGTCCTCGTCACTGGATGAGGGTTCCCACTGTTTCGCGGCCTTCCCTCGACTGACCTCCTCCCCGGTGTCTTTGGGCTTTTTCTGTTTGAGTCTGGCCGGAACGAACTCAACTCCTTGCCGCACGCACTCTTCATCTAGAGCGGGAACGAGGCGGTGACGTCAGTAATCGGGTTGACAGGGTGAAACATCGAATGCTCATCCCTTTTAAAAAGATCCCCTCTTTTCTCAGTTTTTAAGTTCATACTTGAAGACTCTTGTTTCATTTTTTTCAGAAAACTCCTCTAAATGTGAGGTGTATACTGAAAACACTTGTGTCAGGTTTGAATGTGTCACTGTCAACGCACGGCTCTGTGGAGAACAGCATGAAAAAAGTTAAGTAACAATGTCAAGGAGAACTGAAAGATCAAGGTACAGCTGTGAGACTGGCAAGAGCTCGAGCGGCATTACACTGCAACTCTGAAAAAGATATTGAAGTCCATTTGTATGAAATCAAAACTATAATGACTTAATAACTGGCTGGATATTTGAACATGTCATTTACTGCAACAAAACTCTGAATAAAAACCCCCCAAACAATTACATTCAGCGGGGAAAGTGATGCTGCAGAAAGACACATTTTTAATCATTAGATCAGTCAGACAGCTTTGCTTTCCTTCCTGAGTGATAAGTTTCACCAAAAGGCTCTGTGACATCCTCGCTGTGACAATAGGCAAAATCAATCAACAAGTTAATTTGTAATGAAAAAAAGTGCCATGTATGTAGATGAGTGATGCGCTGACATTTGGAGAGAGCTTTCTTGAAGCGTTTCCCGTTAACGTGTCTCAGGACGTGATGCGGCTGCCGGTTGAGGTGTCTGAGGGTCAGCTTACAGAAGAGCTGGTTCCTGGAAAAGAGGACAGGAGGCATCAGAAAACACACTACAAAGTGCAGATTGATAACAAACAGTGGAATTTCCTCGACAATTATCGCCACTACTGCAGTTAGCCATTTTTAAGTTCTGCAGATTTCTGCACTAAACTATACATTTATAAGTTAAATGTTATATTTTCCATAGTTTTCACATTTTATTCTCATCTATTTCTGCATGTACTTGCTTTTCTACTTTACTATCTTTTCTACTTATTATGTGTAATGTTATGCACCTAATCACAAATAAACTCCCTCTATGTGCAAACGTACTTGGCATTAAACCTGATTCTGAGTCTGAGATAAGGAAGGTGCTTCCTCTTGCAAAAAGTCAGAACCCTTTTAACTCAGACAGATGCTGAAATGCTCAGTCACGCTTTTACTACGGCCATTTAAACCATTGTTTTTCTCTTTTTACTGGATTACTTAAAAAGTTTACTAAAGAAAACTACAGATTGTTCAGAAAACAGGAGACAAAATATTAACAAAGACAAAAAAAAGTAAGATTTTCTGTCTTTTTATGTTCAAGCCAAATCAGCATGTTCCTCTCAATGTTTTTTTTTAGTAGCAGCGAGGATGCCTTCTTTTAAGCTTCTTAACTGTGGACCTCACCACCTCTGGATATTAGAATGAGCAGCTCTTTTATAAAAGGAAATTAAATCTCTTTCTCTCTATCTATCTTTAAATTGAGAGTAATGTTACAGCTTTGGTTGTTAAGTTTAAATAATTGAATTTTACTCTTTTTTACTGGATTGGTACTTAGCTGGTATTTTTTTATAGTTTACTAAAGCTTTTTTTAAACTACAGATTGTTATTGTGCAGTTTATTGAAACAGGAGACAAAATCTTTAGTCTAAAGCAAAATATTACAAAGACAAAAAAAAGTAAGATTTTCTGTCTTTTTATGTTCTTTTTTTCAGCCAAATCAGCATGTTCCTCTCAATGTTTTTTTTTAGTAGCAGCGAGGATGCCTTCTTTTAAGCTTCTTAACTGTGGACCTCACTCACCTGGGACTGGATATTAGAATGAGCAGCTCTTTTATAAAAGTAAGAAATTAAATCTCTTTATAGATACTCTCTATCTATCTTTAAATTACATGAGAGTAATGTTACAGCTTTGGTTGTTAAGTTTAAATAATTGAATTTTACAAATTACGGTTGGTTAGCTGGTATTTTTTTATATTGTTGCTTTTTCAACATGTTATTGTTTTATTGCTGTACTCTTTAGTCTTGCAATATTACTGCTGTTTAGTTTTATTTTTTTGTTTGTCTGCATTGCTTTCACTTTACTCTGTGGGACTCATGTTTGTATGTAAGCTCTCTTATAGATATAAACATGAGTTAAATGGCAGATAATTGAAGTCAAATGAGTGAATTAAGGAGTCTTCTCACGCTTGTTTGGAGCTGGGCACCACATGAGGTTCATACTGGCTGTAGTTGAACTCTGCTGCAGCACTCAGCCTCTCATACTTCTTCCCCTGAGTGAACTTCTGCAGCTCTGTCAGGTTGCATGGAAACTCGTGGCCGTTCAGGGTGCACTTGATCTGCAAACAACATCGACATGTGGATCACTCGGCCTCCTTTAACAGTGTGGTCCTGCTAATCATTTACAAGGTGCTTCAGCCTCTCTCCAACATCCCCTCCAACGCTGCACCCTGCACGCATCCTGAGCTCTGTTAGCAGCGCGGCTAGCAGCGTCACATAATCTCGTGTGATTTCGTGTGGAGGGGACGTGATTTGCTCGCTGACCTTTTTGCCGTCTGTTAGCTGGAGGAAAGGGTGGTTGAGGAGAAAAGCTTTGAGGTCTGCGGGTAGTTCGTCCATAGCTGCGACACAAAACCTGAAGACGGGATCCCGGAGTGTGTTGACCCCCTTTACAGGAAGCGTCCACACGTGGGTTTACTGCGCAGACTCAGTCGCTCGGTGAGTTGGCGCCACCTGCTGGTCAGAATGAGACACAGCTTTTTATCTGTCCTGTGGTTAAATCCATTTGAGTCGAGCATGAGCATTTTCTACACGGTGGATCTGCCTCTTTGAAACAGATTGGTCCGTGTGTTTTATATTTGCAGCAGCTGAGGTGACAAACAGAAAGTTTTCAGTCGCAGGATTAAATTAAAATAATTGGCTTCAGTCAGCTGACAGCTCAGAGAGCAGGAAAATAAACGAGGTCTCACTCCGGTCGTATTTTTCAGAAACCATGAATGTAGTTCACCAGTACAATTTAGAGATATGATAGAAACTTTAAATAAAATAAGATGGACTTTGCTCGAGCAGTAATGTTCAGTTGGTGGATAAAGTATTCAGATATTTTACTGAGCACTTAAATCACATTATAAAAACACTTCCAGTTCCAAATAAAAGTCTTGTACAAGTATGTAAGCGTTATCTGGAAAACGTAAAAGTACTCAATGCAGTGACTGGACTACAACTAATGATTATTTTCATTCTTAATTAATCAGCTGATTATTTCTTCATTAATCAGCTGATTAATTGTGTGACTGAGAACAAAATGTGACACCTTCAAATCAAATCAAATTTATTTATTTTCATTTAAAGCCCAAAATCACAAACATTGTTTTCCTCTGAGGGCTTTACAGTCTGTACAGTTGTGACACCCTCTGTCCTTAGACCCTCGAATCCAGGTGGGTCAGGAAAAACTTCAAAAACCCTTTATGGGAAAAGCTTTATGGGAAAAGAAGAAACCTGAGGAAGAGCCACAGTCACCTCTCCCTGGGATGAGGGATCCCTCTCCCTGGGACAGATGCAGACAGACGTGCAATGGGATGCCACATGTACAGAGAACAGTCAATCAATCATATTATAAGATCATCATCACATCATATGGAATTATACATGAGTCGTAATAAACTGTAGCTTATACTGAGTTCATTGGTTTAGTCCTTGTGTGAAGGTATCACAGGTAATGGAAAAGGAGTCCGTGAGTCCAGGTGCATCTCTAGATGTCCTCATATGGAGCATATGGAGCTCTCGACCTTCTGCTCCTTCACAACACAGACACAGATCATGTCCCCACCAGGCCAGGTGAGCCTCAGACAGATGGACCACAACCAGAATCAGTGAGGAACCTGCAAGACTGGAGAGAAACAAAGAGGACCGGGGCTCTGGCAGCAACATGCACTTTACAGGACATCAGTAAGAGTGTATTCACTTTAACCACTTTAACACTTTAACCAATTTAACCACCTTAATCTGACAGTTTATAAGCTGACTCCAGTTTGCTGATCAATTTGCACTGTCTGTGATTTGCTTGCCATTTATGTCTTAGAGAAACATACTTTCAATCCTCAGCATGTCCTGCACATGCCGCCAAATTTAACAAAAATGCTTTGACTTTGACTTTGGCTTTGAAATAAGAGTAGAGGAAGAGAAAGAGGAAGCAGAGGAAGAAGAAGCAGAGAAAGAGGAAGAGGGAGATTTGCAAGCAGAGACAGATGCATGCATCAGAGCCCCCGGTGCAGACCGATTTATAGCCCCCGGCAGTCTAAGCCTAAGGCAGCATGCCCACTAACTAGCTGTGCCCGGCCACTCTAACCTCATCCTCTCCTCATCCACGGCCCTCTAAGGAAGCAGTGTTGAGCGTGTCCACAATATCAAGTTCCTGGGCATCCACATCACATCTGATCCTGAACCTGGTCCATGAACACAGCTCACCTGGTAAAGAAGGCTCAACAAAGTTCTCTTCTTCCTCAGGAAGCTGGAACGTGCTGGACTCTCCCCTCAGCTGATCAAACTTCAACAGGGCCAAGCCTTAATAGAGCAGCAAACTAAGTGCCTAGAGGCAGCTGCACAGTGCAGCAGTGACTGGTATGCAGCCGCTGGTGGTAAGACCGAAAACAGCACAGGAGATTGTGGGAAGTCCTCTTCCAGACCAGCTGGACTCAATATACGCTGGCCGGATCCAGAAGCAGAAGAAGGCCCGACAAGGATATTGCCGACCGCCGACCCTGACCCACCCGAAATGACTGTTTGTACCGGTTAATCTGGAAAGCGTGGTACAGAAACATAAAGACAACAACTGCAGCAGACTGAAAAACAGCTTTTTCCCCAGTGCTGTACAATCCGGTTTCCCTCTATTGAGAACTTGAGTATGACACTTCAAAAACTGACCCACCCCCCTATTGTGCATTGCTGCTGCAACTTTGGATATTTGTGTACAATTACCATATTTTTACTAATTACTTACTATTACTATTTTTACTATATTTACGAATGTTAAAGTTCTGGACCAGTACACCATTTAGATTTCGATATGATAGAAACTTTAAATGAAAATAAGATGGACTTTGCTCGAGCAGTAATGTTCATTGAGTGTGGTGGAATAAAGTAAGTTCAGATATTTTACTGAGCACTTAAATCACATTTAGTGGATTAGGAAACACTTCCAGTTCCAAATAGAAAGTCTTGTACAAGTATGTAAGCGTTATGTAAAGTTTATACTTTTGAAAACGTTGAAAAGTACTCCACTTCTGCAACGATAACAACAGATTTTCTGCTGTACTACAAGGTTTTTCTGTTCCAATGATTATTTTCATTCTTAATTAATCAGCTTATTTGATTATTTCGGAGTTCATTAATCAGCTGATTAATTGTGTGAACTGAGAACAAAATGTGACACCTTCACAATCAAATCAAATTTATTTATTTATTTAAAGCCCAAAATTTTCCCACAAACATTGTTTGCCTCTGACCGGCTTCAGTAAATAAATACTGATACATGTCATGTAAGCACCCTCTGTCCTTAGACCCTTGAACCGGGTAACTAAATAACAATAAAAATAATAATACCAATAAAAATAATTAAGGAATAATAAAACCTTATGGATTAAACGAAGAAACCTGTCTGGACCAAACGGGGACCCGAACATGAGACGGATCCATGCAAGTGACGAAGGAATCATCAATGACGAAGATTATACATGATTTTGGTGATGAAGAAGGTGAATGAGCTAATAACGTTACTGCAGCAAAGACAAAACTAAATAAAAATCTAATTTAGTGATTTTTGATCAATAAAGTCAAAATCTACAAACTCCTAAACACTTTTTCTAGGTAAGCATAAATGTTAAATTAAACCATTAATGAAAGATGGAGTCCGTGAGTCCAGGTGCATCTCTAGATGTCGAACCTGGAGCTCTGGAGATCGAAACACAGACACAGACCATGTCCCAACCAGGCCGTGAACCAGCAACATGGACACACAACTTATTTAAGTTTAATTCAAAAGGACCGGGGCTCTGGGACCAAACATCACTTTAGACACTTTATTCTAGAACACTTGAACCACCAGATTTCTGAACCTGAGACAGATGGACCACAACCAGAATTGTTCAGAGAAACCTGCAGTTTATGCTCCGCACTCTAACATGCACTTACAGGACATACACTAACATCATTAAAGCAGGATTTGCCACTTTTGCAACACTTAACCATTGTTTGTTTGCTGTTCAATTAATCTTTAAAGCTGACTCCATTTGCACTTTCATGTCCAGTTTATTTGTCTTAGAGAAACTCTTATAGTCTAGCCGCCAAATTCTCTGTCTGCAGAGGAAATACAAGAAGAGAGGAAGGTGCATTATTATTATTAGAGGGCCCCAGTTTAGCCAACAATTGTCTAACCTCATCCTCTCCTCATCCACGGGCCACAATAGAAGCAGTTGAGTGTGTCTCAACAATATCAAGTTCCTGGGCAACATCACATCTGACCTGACCTGGTCCAAACACAGCTCACCTCTTCTTCCTCAAAGAAGCTCTCAACAAAGTCTTCTTCCTCAGGAAGCTGAAACGTCCCCTGGACTCAGCTCCTGAAAATTCTGCCTCAGTGCAGTGTGGTAAGCAGAGCACAAGCATCCTCTGCCTCAGTGCAGCAGTATTTCAACCTGATATAAAAGCACAGGGGATAAAAGAAGGCCTACTCATACCCACCCGGGAAATGGAGGCCATCTGGAAAAGACAACAACTTACAGACAACAATGACAACAACTCAGACTGAAAAACAGCTTTTTCCATGCTGTATTTATTGAGAACTTGAGACATGCACTTAAAACTACCCACCCCCCTGTGCATTGTTGCTGCATTTTGATATTTGTGTACATATTACATATTTTTATAATACTTACTATTACTATTTTTACTATATTTACGAAAGCTGGATCACCAGTTAACTTTGTCATGTGAAAACATGATGACAATAAATGATTCTTGATTCTGATTCTTGATTCTTGTAGTGAAATAAAAAGTTGAACATTTTCTCTTTATTTTAGTGGATTAGGAGAGAGTGGCATGAAAAGAAAGTAAAGTACAAGTATGTAAAGTTTATACTTTTGTACTTGATTACTCTCCACTTCTGGTAACGATAACAACAGATTTTCTGCTGTAGGAATAAGGTTTTTCTGTTCCAGCATCAGATTATTTGTACGGAGTGACAGCTCTTCATTAACTAAACGATCTTTACAATCGACGTAAAAACTCCGCCCACATTTTCCCACAATCCACCGCTTCAGTAAATAAATACGATAGATGTCATGTAAGCTAGCTGAGCTTAGTAACTAAATAACAATAAAAATAATAATACCAATAAAAATAATTAAGTAATAATTATTTAAACAATGTCTGGACCAAACGGGGACCCGAACATGTCCAGTGACGAAGGAATCATCAATGACGAAGATGATTTTGGTGATGAAGAAGGTGAATGAGCTAATAACGTTACTGCAGCAAAGACAAAACTAAATAAAAATCTAATTTAGTGATTTTTGATCAATAAAGTCAAAATCTACAAACTCCTAAACACTTTTTCTAGAAGCATAAATGTTAAATTAAACCATTAAACTTTAACCTTGATGTGCCGTGTTATTTAAGTTTAATTCGTTGTTTCTGATGAGATGTGACATTAAAGCAGGTTTGTTTGAATTAATCTTTTATGTCCAGTTTATTTGTCCTCTTATAGTCTAGTTCTCTGTCTGCAGAGGAAATACAACATTATTATTATTAGAGTTGTCTTGTCTCTGAAGTAAAAGTATATAAGTATTTTCAGCAAAATGTATTTCAAATATAAAAGTAAAAGTACTCATTGGAGGCCAAAGTTGACTGTCAGTGTTATATTTATATATGTTATACTGATTATTGCATTATTATCACTGAGCATTTAAATATTGTAGCTGACTGAGGTAGTGTTCATTTTACAAACATCAGATGGCTTCAATTATTTTCTAGTTTCTTTTGTTCTCTACAGTAAACTAAATATCTTTGTTGTCAACAAAACAAGCCATTTGAGGACATCATTGTTGTGCTTTGACCAACATTTACCACCATTTTCTGACCCTTTAAGGATCAAACAACTGAAGAATTAATTGAGAAAATGACTGATAACATGCTCTCGTCACATCAGTCTGTGTTTAGACATTTAGACATCAAATTAGCACTGATCCTGTCTAAAGGAATGGGAGTATCGGGGATATAAAGATAGAAAGTAATTACATCTTGTATGTTAAAGCCCAGAAACTCTGTGATAGAAGCTATTAATCTCTCTGCTGCGTTTCCACAGAGTACGCAGCCATCAACTCCATGCTGGATCAGATCAACTCATATCTTGACGACCTGGAGGAGCGAAATGATTCACTCAACGGCAAACTGCATGAACTGATGGAGTCGAACCGGCAGGCCCGGCTGGAGTTCAGGGCCCAGCTGCTCGGCTCCCCGACGCCCCAGGAGGAGAGTTGTCCTGCAGACGGGGATTCGCCCAGCAATGAAGACCTGAACGAGGACAAGGGGGACTGAGATCAGCAAAACGCAGGGCTAGAAATATTTATGATGGTTGACTCAACTCCAAGCCTGTCTGTTGGACTCTATCATCGAAGCCTGTTCGATTCTTCTGTGAATTTACACCCCTCATCAGCAGATGTGTTTACAGCAGTGATATTTAGCTTTTCCTCTTTTTCCTTTGTTCAACTGTGACGTGCTGCTGAGATTTTCCAGATGTAAAAATCAGTGTGTGATATAATTTCAGGGTTTTACTTTTCAGTAAAATTAGCTAAGAGGTGAGAGATCGATACCCAGAACAGCAGAGTGCTGATACTCCAAACTCTCCACAATCTTCGGGATTTGTCTTCATGGTCAAACAGGGGTGATAGTTGAACTTCTGTGTTGTTCAGCTGTATAATAGTTCTGTAAATGTCTGTATTATCCAGTAAAGTAAAAATATGCAACCTTCCAGATGTCTACCAGTAAATTAAAAAAGTTTAAGCAGCAGCGTGACTTAAGATCTGTGTTTTTATGTGTACAAGCGCCGAACAAAAGAAGAGTCAAAAAGAAAGTGTGGGAATTGTCAGACATTTTAATATAAATTAAAATACCCTCCCCTCCCCGCCCCAAACAGAAAACATTCAAAAATACATTAAACTTCCAGCAGTTAGAAAACATCACCTGTTTGTTCATCTCAATTTGTCAGTAGCTGAATAAAAATACAATAAGAAACATACAGCTTTGTTTGAAATTAGACTTTACATGTCCGTTTCTCTCTCCTGCTCCTCTCTGTTTAGGATGGACAAAGTGAAGTTTCCATCATGTCTGTTTCCTTCAGACGACATGTGACAGCCACGAGTTGAAGAGTTGCTACATGCGTCAGCCAGTCTTTCGTGGTTTAAAATATCCTCTGAATACAGCGGATAAAATATTTCAGGACACAACAAACTAGTCATGAAGAAGTGACTTCTGACGGCGGAAATGCTGGAACCAAAGTTATACAAAGATGTAATCTGTAACCGGAATAATCTACTGTATCATTCTGGTACTTAAAATCAAGGTTTTAAGTTCAGAAAAAGATAATTTGCTACATTTAATCTCTACAGACACTTCATGTTTTTTTTTTCTCCTTCCATTAACAAATGCGATTCCCTCTGACCAGCGTGTATCAAATAAAAGATGTTGCTGAGAAAATAAAAATCAATGCGGTGGTAAACTGGAGGACAATAAGCGTCAACTACCACTGTAAGAAAGTGATTAGTTTCCCCTGAATGTAGGCTCTACAAACGTATGAGGGAATGTGACACTAAATGCAACTTTGCGAATCCTTTTTATGAATTCTGAGCTAAAAGACTGATCTGTGGGTCCCCTGAAAACTCGATCTTCAGCACTCAGCGAGAAGGAAATACCAAATACCTGCCTCCACTGACAAGCTTTCAAATTTCTCAAGGAGTTTAATGCAGACATAGTGCAGCTTTTTATGAATGACAAGAGTTCTACAGGGTTCGCAGACAGCTTGTGATTTGAATTCAGAAACACCTTCCTTTTGTGTTGATGAAGCCGCTGTAGAGTCTCACTTTAGAGCTTCTTGAACATTTCTGGTCCTTGTGACTGTGCTGATTTTTAGACATTTTGTTGGCAGGTGTTCACTGCTACATTCAGGTCCTACTCATCGTGTCTTTACTGTATAGAAAATAATGACGAATAAGCATGTTTGCAGGACTGTTTCAGGGAGAAGGCCACAGCTGCTGACACCTTTTTTTTCCCAAAATACGACATCAACTTCCCCCAAAATGTCTTAAAATAAAAGACAAAGATCATAAAATGCCATGAACAAAAACATGATCAGACTCAAGATTTCAGAAACGTCTCAACACTCAAGCCAAAGTACCACTTTAACACTTTTTTTTTTTTTAAAAGAGAAGGTGTTGCCTGTTCAAATGCTTAATTTGGTTACATTCTACAATTCAGGTTGCTAAAAGCGTGTGCTATGTGGTTAGCAGTGTTGAAAACACCCCCACTTGTAGGTTATAATATGTTAGCAATCATCCACCCAGCAAGCGAGAGAATCATCAACAATCAGAGCTCATCAACCTCCCAATCCTCGAGGACAGCAGGGTGGGAAATTATCTACCAACAGGACACATTAGTGTCAGAAGTAAAGACACTGATTGTAATACTTGGGAATGGAAGGTGAAAAACGACACCTTTAAAATACTGTATATATTAAAATCACATTTTAGCTCCTCAATTTCCTTTTTGCAATTCATAGTGCAGAATAGTGCAAGGGACTTTTTTGAGTTTACTTTATTTAGTAACTTTTCCAGTGTAAACACACTAAATCCTCGGAACCTGATTAGATTTTTGTGGTGGTTTCTCTAGTGAGTAACTAATTTAAGGAGCGTCTCCTTATTTAAAAATGTTTATTTGAATTCAAGAAACTGAGAAAAAAATTTGTTTTTTTGTAGATTTGTCAATATGGAAGAAAAGACTCTTCTGAGCTTGACACACATACGTTATACTGATCCCATTTTAATTGCTGTAATCTAATGGTGATCATTTTACAACTGGAAGCCAATATTAGGATAATTACCCATGCAAACCTTGATTGAACTTCTAATCGATGGTTGTCAGGTGTTAATTTCCCACCCTGGGAGAGCAATTCACATGTTCCACCGTGATTTACCAGCATTCAGTCTGCCTACTTGTAGGTGTGTGTCTAAATCAGACTTTCCAACATGGAGAGAGGCAGGACTGTTCACTCCTTGGTCTCGGTTTCATGAAAGCACCTTTTCACATACCGACACAACCTGTCTTAAGGTTGCCACGTCTCGTCTTTGATTCAGCGTCTGTTCGTGGCCCTACCTGACCTGCGTTTGGGTGTTGCTTTTGCCTTCCCTGTGCTGGTCTTTTTCCCTGGGACAGCAGGAGCTTCCTTCTCCTTCTTCTCCTCCTCCTCCTCCTCTCTGTTACCATCCTCAGCAGCAGCTGCTGGCTCAGAGTCTGACTTCTCAGCCGGACTCTCGGAAACTACAAATGATGTGGTTTCCGCCCCTTTGCTGTGGAGACTGAGGTCTTGGACGGTGCTGTCAGTGCTGGTTGCTGAGGTGTCCTGTGAGGCTGGGTCGGGTTCTGCTGGTTCCTCCTGTTGCTGGTTTTCTGTCTGCACGTTCAGTCGGGTGAGTGTGATGCTTGGCTGCATGGAGTTCACGTTCGTCACTAAACCAGAGTCCTTAGAGAGGGACGTTTCCTCCAAACAGTCTGTGGTGGTTTCTGTTACAGACCTGAGGCTGTCGGCTGCAAGGGGAGACTCTTCACCCTTTTGACTCAGCAACTCCCTGTACCTCTGAGAAGAGAAAGCATAAAAATACTGTAATACTGCAAATATCTATGGAAATATGCTGAGAAAACAGAATGCATGCATCTCTTAAATGCCAAACACAAATGACCACAAGTTAACTGAGTAGAATTTCTCTAAAAGACAGTAGAACAATAACGTCATTTGATTTCAGATAATCAGTTATATTGGCTACCTCTCTATTATGTAGAGGAGTCAATGTAAGTTTAGTCACCAAAAACCAACCTTGAGGTTCTCAAAGTGCTTCAGTGATTTGCAGTGGGTGTGAAGGGCAGAAGACTCAAAGTGGTAAAACTTATTGCAAAGTCTGCAGATGAAACCGGCTACTGGCACAAAAAAACTGGACCCTGCAGAAAAGAAAAGAAAAACAATAAAAGTTCAATAAAATGTGACATTACATGGTCCTAAGTTATTAAATGCTGCCAGTAAATTAGGAAAAATAACTAAATTACTGATGCAGCAGTCAGTGATGTATGAAGAGTTAATCGCAACTCACCATAGACTGTGTCGGGGTCATGCTGCTCATCACTGGCCATGTCCTTCAGAGTCACTTCTTTAAGGGAGGACCAGCCATCCTGAACCAAGTTAAAGACAGAGTTAGAAAATGTAGCGTGACAAATGAGGTAGAAGCTCAAAGTGATGTTGAACTTTGGTATGAAAGCTTATTCAATGCAAATATAGTCAATGCTCTCGTTGGGCAGCATTACAAACAAGAACAAATTACATGCAAATCACCTGCTTTTCTGAACAATATTGGTCTCCTTCATTTGTCTGCCCTTCCTCTCCCTCCTCCACCTCACTGTCCTCCACCTCGTCCAGCGTGAAGCCGTCTGTGTCCGTGGCAGTCAGCTTGCCTAAAGCCTCGCAGCCCTCCTTTTCCTGGAGCTAGTAATAAGGAGAAAATGAATGTAATATTTATTCATGGGAAAACACTTCCCCGGTGTTTAATGGTTTTAAACGGGGAATATAAACACAGATACCTTCTCCACTTTCTGTCTGTGCTCCTGGGACTGTAAGTGTTCCACAAAAATCTGGGAGGTCCTGAAGTGTTTCTTGCAGACCGTGCAGGAGGAGATAGCTGTTCTGCTGGCGAGCTGAGGAGAGATGGAGCCGCACAGGATCGTTATTATCATTCTCATTTTAAGCACACAGAAAAGCTGTTTGCAGCTGTACACCATTTAAATGTGCTAATGTATGACAGCTTCTTACTTTGTGTTCCTCGGTGCGCCGGTGGTCCGTGATGCTACCAGTGAAGTGGGTGTGACAGGTGGCACACCAGTGCTTTGAGTCTGCTTTCTTTTCTCTGCAGAGAACACAGAAGAACATTACTTAAGACTCATCAGGATCACTTTCTTGATTAGGTTAAAATTAAAGAGGTGTGCGATTATCTCTGCCATTCATTGTAGTTTACTGTAGTAGAAATATGAAGCCAAGCCAAATGTCTGTTGTGTTTTAAACTGACCCATCTTTGCTTGCTCCCTGTAGAGACTCCTGCACTCGTGGCAGCAGGGTGACCAGGCAGGCGTTACTCATGTGTTGGATCTCCATCATCCTCTGCTGGTGGGAAACACTGTTCATGTGACTCCTGAAGTTCTGCAGAAAGAAAAAGAACAAGGAGAGAGAAATCCTCACTAATCTGCCCTGAGTCTTTTTCATTCCACTATGGCATCTCTGTGTGTGTGTATGTTCAACCTACTTGCTGGTTGTGGCAGGTAATGCTGCAGAGGTAGCAGTAAAACTTGTTGGCGCCTTCCACTACGCCCTCCTCTCCTTCCTCCTGGTTGTCTGGTGGAGCCAAAGTGGCGTCTTTTCCTTGTTCCATCTCCTCTGGTTGTAAATGAGCCTGCTGGTCATCTTCACTCAGCCTGCCCAATGGGGACGGGGCCGACAAACAGCTGTGCACCTACAGATCAAAACCCATCATCATGCATTCATTCATCTCCGTAGTGGCGCTTGCAGTAGTGATTTGGTTACTTCAAAATCATCTTTTGTTTAGTGTTTGCATTATTCTGTCTATGAGCTGACTGTCCCAAACAAAATATCCTCTCACCTCAGCAGCTCTGCTCTCCTCCAACGCCTCAACGACATCTGATCCCCCCGTGGAGCCTCGTTCCTCCAGAATGAGGGAGTCTAGGAAAAGCAGACATTTGTTTTTATCTAAACCACACAACATTTTGATGAAGTATTTGACGTAACATGTGGTAAGTTTCTGTGGGTTTTACCTTCAGGCTGGCTGTCCTCTGTGTTGCTGTTACACTCTGAAGAAAGAAGTTCCCCGTCCATTTCTTTAAGCTCCTCAGAGCTGCAAGAAAAATAAAATCAAAGAAGAAAAAAGGCACAAATATTGAGAAGAGAACACTTCTATTATCTTAAATCTTGTCTTACCTAATTTGTAAAAGCTTTAAAAAATCTGTTGTTTTTTGGCTGGATATTTTATTATTTATATTTATTTATTTTCCCCCACCTCTCTATCCTTGGCTTCTTAACAGCCGTTCCTTCAAGGTGACCCTCAGCAGACTGTGTGAGTCCATACGCTCCACCCACTGCACCATCTGTGGGTATAAAAGGCAAAAGTAAAGTTGGATGCAAAGAAGAAAACATCATGTATGAACAAATCTTCTGATATTCTCCAAGTAATTACTTTCCACAAGTTGAAAGTCAGATATGACATTCAGTGAATGCCACATCCCTTCGAGCTCCAACTTTAAACAGTTATTTTACATGGCGGGTTGAAGTGCAGCTCTACTGTACCTGTTTCAGACTTGTCGGTGGCTTCATTGGTTGTGCTAGCTGCTGGTTGGTCGTCTGTGCTCCCTGCTGCCATCTGCTCGCTGTCTCTCTTCCTGTCTGTCTGGCGAGCTGCAGCGTCCTACACGTACAGACAGATTACAAATATGCTGTACATGAAGAGGCCAGGCTTGTTAATATTTATAAATCTGTAAATCACCCTTGATAATGTATCAGCTGGTCTGAAACACAGTGATCAGAGTCGTTATAAAGGTGGTGTTGTAATTACTGTGGTGGTGATGGAAGAGGACAACGAGGAGGACGAAGAGGCTGTGGTGGTGGGAGTGGTGTTGTTGTAGTAGCGAGGATGTGGATGGAACGGCCGAGCAGCTGGGAAACCCATCATGGGGGACTTGATGGCCATGCCAATTGGAACCGGTCCGAGCAGAGACGACCGCGCCCCAGCAGCGAAGAACTGACGAAACTGCTGTCCACCCATCCCGAAGCCCCGCATGTTACCTGCACGAGAGGAAGAAAAATGGGTAACTAAAAATGAATTTTAACACATTATCTATGAACAAATGCTGATTTATGGTTGGGCCATTGTTTGTCCCTCTCCAGATAGATGCTGCTCTCTATACACTATAATCTGAGCTGTACCCTGCATCTGCTGCATCAGCAGGGCTCCCTGCAGCATGGGATTGGGGGCGATGATGGTGGTCTGGGTTGCCTGGCACAGGTTGACCATCCTGGGAGGAGGGGCCGTCTGGGGGGCAACTGGAATGGCTCTGAGGAACAAATGGAAAATAACCATAAAACATCTGTGTGTGCTTTCTTAAAAACCTAGGAATTTATTGTGTTTTACTGATCATCTGTAATGATCTGGGTTACACATCCTTTGGGACACATCCTAAGCTTATCTTCTGGTACAGTCAAGTGTGTAGCAGCTCTGACGTGGATGAGCCTTTATCAGAAGACATTTTCCTTCCATATCAGCTTTGGCTCAGAGTCTACACGCTATTATGTGCTATAAAAAACACAGAATAATTACAAAAGACCAACCACACCAGGGGATAACATGGAAAGACAGCACGGGAATACGTAGAAGAAGACAGGCACCGTATGAGGTGCTGCTTTTTCTCATCCCCAGTATAAACAAGAGACCTGCAACCTGGAGTTTTATGAGGATCGACCTGTATAATATATTTTATAATAAAACAGAGTAACAAAAGCTGACAGGTAACACAGCACAAGCCCACTGAGCCTTTTCTGTTTGACTAGAAGTGGTTAGATTAAATGGCCAGTGGACTGAGGTATTCACAGGTTTTGGTCCAATGCCAGTAATCTTACAACAGTGTTTTATAAAATGTGCACGTTATCAATACTACCTTT
Organism: Scortum barcoo; assembly: GCA_023238725.1. NCBI lineage: Eukaryota > Metazoa > Chordata > Actinopteri > Centrarchiformes > Terapontidae > Scortum > Scortum barcoo. The sequence continues at coordinate 17,836,349 of CM041545.1, forward strand.
GAGCAGGCCAGATAACAGAGCACGGAAATAGTCCAACTTTCAATTTACATACTACATCATTTGATAACAGAATAAGTATCTAGTCCATGGAGAGTAGTTTTGGTTTGAGTTAACATCTCTCTTTGGTCACATAAACAAACAAACTCTCTTTTAAGTGTGTCTGTGCTGCTACACTGGGACAAATATTACTGTGTAAATGCAGGTTTTAGGTCATAAGCACTGTTCAAACTCCTTTTTCTCAAGATATTTGCACTGTTTTCCTACTTTGTACTGCAACAGCTGCATAACAATTCCCCTCCTGATAAGCAATCTCATATTATCACACCGACAAGCTGCACATAAGACCCATTACAATGAAATACAAACGTATAAATATACTCTCTGGTATGTCTTGCATCTCTTATAAACACAGAAAGGCTGCACAAATATTCAATTAAAATAAAATAAAAACAGCCTGGCAAGTATCTGTGATAAAAAAATCTCATATTAATACCCAAATACGCTAATTAAAATGAAATAAAACCACATATACATTCAACCTGGCATGTATCTATGAAAAATAATCTTATATTAACACCTACAAGCTGCACAAATAATCAACAGAATAAAATAAAAACATGTACAGCCTGTAACGTGCTGTGCATCTATGATAAATAATCTAATATTACAGCACAGAAAAGCTGCACAAATATCCAATTAAACTAAAATAAAAACACTAAAACACTAAACATACAGCCTCTATTTCATCCGGAGGGCCCCGTCTAATCCCCGGTGTCGAGTTCTACATCTTACCGGGGTGCCTGGTGGTGGTGATGGGGGACATGGTGTCCCGGAGGCGGCTGAGGTGGAGGAGGAGGTGGAGGCTGCTGCTGCTGGAAAAGTTGCTGCAGTTGTCGGAGATGTTGGTGAAACTGTTGCTGTTGTTGTTGCTGTTGATGGATGTGCGGATTGAACATCACGGGCTTCAATTTCCTCCTCCTGCGCTGAGAGCTGACCGACCAGCTGCTGCGAGGAGTGAGAGTAAACTACCTCTGGATCATGGGAGGGGAAATAAAGTGAAATTAAAGATGGTGAAAGCTTTAATAACACTCCTCCTCCTCCTCTTCCTCACACAACAGGTCGCTCTCAGGTTTCGTGATGACAACCGGCTAGCTTCTGCTAGCACGTATGCTAACAAATAATTAACTTTTCACCTCTTTATTTTGATTTCTCTTCTCAGTTAGCATACTTCGCAAACTCTGTGATGTCTGTTTGTTTGTTTTAAGTGGAATTAATAAAAAGTACGTTGAGTCAATAAACGAGGTACACCTGCCGTGAAAAGAGCGAAGCTAGGTTAGCATAATAGTTAGCTTAGCATGGCTAACTCACAGATAAAACAGCCTCTCGGGGTTTTTAACGTTTTAACTTCATGCTGTTGTTAAAACTTACTTCTTATAAGAGAGGGACAAGCAGCGACAGGTGTTGATTATCCAGTTAAAGTCATAACACAGGCGGGTAAATGTCTGCTCTCTGCCCCAGCGGTGCAACTTCTGTGGAGGAGCAGTGTGGAGACATTAACGCGCCCTGTCGCCCCCTACAGGCTGTCTGGAGAACTGACACATGTCTGCATGATGTGTTCAGGGTGACAGTGCTGCAACCAAAGTGCAGTTTTCATGTTTTGTACTGTAACAGCTGCACAGAAATTCCTCTCCTGATAAGCAATCTTGTATTATTCCACAGACAAGCTGCACAAATGATCGATTAAACAAAATAAAAACATAAACATACAGCCTGTGTTGTGTGTCTATGGTAAATGATCTCACACTAACACAGACAATATTCAATTAAAATAAAATAAAAAGACATAAGTGTACAGCTTGTTATGTATCTATGATCAATAAACTTATATTACTGCAAAGACAAGCTGCAAAAATATTTAAATAAAATAAAAATACATTATTGTACAGCCTGGTATGTGTTGTGTAGCTATGATAAATAATATGCTCAAACAAGATGCACAAATATTTAATTAAAATAAAAGAAAAACACATATGACAGCCTGACTTGCATTTGTGATAAATAATCTCATATTAACACACAGACAAGCAGCACAAATATTCAATTAAAATAAAAGAAAAAGACATAAGTGTACAGCTTGATATCTGTCTATAGTAAATGAACTTATATTACTCCAAAGACAAGCTGTACAAATGTTAAAATAAAATAAAAATGAAAACATGTCAAAAATGTACAGCCTGCTATGTGTTGTGTGTCTATGATAAATAAGCTCATATTAATGCCCAAACAAAATGCACAAATAATCAGCTGAACTAAAATAAAACCACATCACAACAGCCAGGCATGTATCTATGATAAAAAAATCTAATTTTAAGACACAGACAAGCTGTTTAATATTAAAATAGGGGACTGACCATTTCTGGAACCAAATAGTTTTTGTTCTCATTATTAAGGATAATTCAGAAAAAATATTCACTTTTCTATTTTCATTTTCATTTTTTATATAGAAAACTGACATGAGAAGTTTCACATGGACACTACAAGCAAAACCTGTGAGTGTATTAAATTTATTATCTGTGTGTTTTACTGGTTAGGACTTTCACCTTTGTGAGATTATGTTCGATGCATTAATGTAACTGTATCAACATATCACATCCTGACAGGACACATGAAAACATATTTCCATAAAAACTCAATAGAAGCTCCAATAAAAAGAGGACCAGGTACTGGATGGTGAGGACTGAATCAGAGTAAAATAAATATATATAGTAAAGTTAAGAGTTAACAGGCTGCCTTCAAAAACTGGCATATTTCTGTGGCTTATTGTTGTTCATTTATGTACTGAGATAGAAATAAACTATTTAAACCCTCCTTCAATTATCTGGGAAATGTATCATCACAAAGTTGATAACTTGATGACCTGCTGACTTTTTGGAGTTGCATGCTTCTTACAGGACATATGATAATCTTATGGACCTTGATGCATTGCTGTGGGTTAAACTGCCCAACAGTATATAAAATAGTTAAAATGAGCACAACCTTAAACATCTACAGGAGCACAATGCACCACATAATAGTGCAGCAGCAATGTTATCCAGAAACATCAGGTATAATAAAACACTGACAGGGAGAATTTGCAGAATGAGTGCTGAATGCATGATTTTTACTTGTAGTGGAGTATTTTCACACTGTGATATTAGTATTTCTACTTGAATAAAGGATCTGAATCCTTCCTCCACCTCTAAAGACAAACATACCAGCAGGTTAGAGCGCCCCCTGTCGCCTGTCTGTGGTGCTGACAGGTTCAGCACCATGGACAGATCTGCTCATCACACCAAACCGTCTGTGGACAAAACCATTAAAAACCGGACGCTAAATTTCCACCTTCAACTTTTTATAAACGCACTCAGACTAAATGAGACTCCTGAGTCCAAAAAAAAAAAACAACTGTTAACTGAACGATTTTCTTTGACAACGGAAAGAGCACCAGTGTCACCACCCAGCGGTGTGCGCGCAGAACTGCAGGGATCTCCTGAGAACACACGAGAGATCATCCTCCTCCTGCTCCTCCCGCTCCTCCTCCCCCCTGCGGTGCTCGGTGGAGAGGAGTGTGCACGCTCAGGCGGCGGAGGGAGTCGGAGCTGAGGTGACCTGACCGCACGGAGGGAGGCGCGGTGGATGAGGGGAAAGTGAGCCGGTGTGCGCAAAAAAAACGCCCTCTAATCGGAGGGTGGAGAGGAGAGGAGAACAAAACAGAAATAAAAAAATAAGAAGGAAAAATCCCCTCCCCAGCTCTGAGAAGGAAGAGAGACTGCCCATCGCGCCGCAGAGATGGGGAACCGGGGGATGGAGGATCTGATTCCTCTGGTGAACCGCATGCAGGATGCCTTCTCAGCCATCGGCCAGAACGCGAACCTGGACCTGCCCCAGATCGCCGTGGTGGGCGGGCAGAGCGCCGGGAAGAGCTCGGTGCTGGAGAACTTCGTCGGGAAGTAAGTAGCTTTCCCCGGCCTGCAGTGTGCATCTGGCACAGGCGGCTCCCCAGTCCCCATCCCCCTTCTCATGCAGGTTTAAATCCACCACACAGACTCCACAGAGACTTCAGGAGTGTTGCTGGACCGTCCAGAAACCAGTTCCACCCCCTCTGTCCTCCTCCGTGGACACGACACCTTGACGAGGAGATTATTTTGTTAGGCCCTGAATAAATCCCCACTGAAGTTTATCTGTGCAGCTGCTGCATGGTGCATTCAGGGAACCACAAACAACTTGGTTTTTAGTAGGATAAATCATTTCTGGTTATGAGTCTGTAAAGGAGGTTCAGTTAGTTTCTAAACTTGATGATTTTGGGTGGCAAAATGAGATAAAGTTGTGCGTGTTTATCGCTGTAAATCTCTTACAGGAGGTCAGCTTCCTGTTCAGAAGATACAGTGACAGGCAGCACAGTGGGTGATGATGTTGTTTCTGTGGCAGAGCTACCATTTTGTGGTCCTCAGGGGATTAAATCCTGACCAGGCAAAGGTGCAGAGTGTGTGTGTGTGTGTGTGTGTGGAGAGAGGATTCAGTCTTGCAAACATGCACACTTTTCTGTCTGTCAGAGCTGATGATGATACAAAACAATACTGGGGGGGGGGGGGCAAATCTGATCTGTTATGCTGCAGTATGACCTTGCAGAGAGAGAGAGAGAGAGAGAGAGAGAGGTCCACCTGAGCTTTGAGCCCTTTCAGCTCAGCTCCTCCATCTGTCTGCTGCGAGTGAAGCTTACTGCATGCAGGCGACAATACGAGGCGTCACAGGCTGACTGTTACTTGCTTGTATTTCAGTTGATTTGAAGATTTTACGTGGTCCTCATAGACTTTTAATCCCTCTGATACTCGTGTGTGTGATTCAGCAGTATTTCCTGCTTAAGCAAGGTCAGATGGTGTGCACACTGTGGCTCCAAGCCAGCCCACTGCCCCCACCCCCACCACTAAACAAGGCCACGACCAAATGTAATACACATCCCACAGAGGGGGATCCATCTGTGCACCAGCTGATTTGAGATGTGTAATTGATCAGTCACTCTCCGATAGATCTTGTTACTTTCAGCACATCTACCATTGTTACCTCTTTTGTCCGACGCCTTCAATCTCTTCTCTTGTGTTTGTTTGGCAGCCAAGTCAAACAGTTTGCCACATGGCCAGATCACTAATCCCCGTCTTAACAGGTAGTAGGTGAGGTATGCCTACTGTTTATATGTCACATACATGTGATACTACTTGTGGAAGGCATCTGTTTTGTTGATAAAGTTTTCCCTTTTTGAGAAAAAGTGTCCAAAACCCCTGAATTTCTCCTTCTCAAATGTGAATATTTTCAGTTTTTTAGTCCTCTCTGAAAGTAAACTGAATAGTTTCTGGAAGCTGCAATCAACATTAATGAAAAAAATATTGGCAGATCAGTGATGAAAATAATCATTAGTTTCAGCCGAGCTGTAAACATACTTTTTATGTTAAATTGGTGGAATCACCCTTCACATAGTACTGAATTATCCCCAATCTAAAAATTGTACACTGAAACTAATAAAACCACTCAAATAAGCTCATTTGTAGCCAATATAAATGATTTTATATGTATCCCTGTAGAGAAAACAGACATTTATATTAGCTATGATTAAAAAAACAGTGATTTAACAGCATGTTATTACTTGTTCTACAGCCCATTATGGGAGGCCTTGTTTTAATACCAGTTAATGTTCTTTTTTTTGAGTAATTAGTGCTATTTAAACAGCCTCTTTGCGCTCGTTAGGAGGGCCACGTCTCGCTGCAGTTGTCATAGAAACAGCTTAGGCCCAATTAAGCCGCCTCACCCGAGGGACCGGCATCACGATTGGAGGAAAATCTGAAATACTATTGCAGGCAAACGCTGGATGGCAACGAAGCTAACCTTTAATTGAAGATGTCAAACGATTTGCTTGGTCGTGACAGGAAAAGCTGCTTGCAGTTTTCCACCCTCGACTATAGTGTAGTATCCTGTCACGCAGCGCTTGTGTGTGTGTTAATGTAATGCGCTCTCCCGGGCCAGCTGCAGTGACGTCGCTCAGGTCCTCCCATCCTCCAGTCCTCTACCCCCCCGAGTGGCCTATTGTGTTTGTGTTATCTGCCTGAACCGGCACACACTTACAGCACGCTGCATTGTATGTTGTTTATGTTGCACTTTTTCTCCGTCTCCATCTTCCCCCTCCTCGTCTCTCATTGACGCCTCTTAGAAAGTCATTTAACACGAGCTTTACATCAAACCTGTGATGTTTTTGCTCGTTATTAAACCCCTTTTTACTTAGAAACTAACAGCACTGTTGCAAATTGGTGCTGGCTTTGTTGTCCCTCTGTTTGCTATTGCTGCTTACGGTCAGCACAGGCGATCAATAACAAAGTGTAGGAGTTGTATAGATGCCAGAGAGACATTTACATCAATTATTTCACAAGGGATATTAGCTGTTTAAAGCTTGCTTGAGTTGAAATGTAGGCAAACAAATAGGCTTCTAGATTATAACAGATTTTGGGGCAACTACAGGATTGATATACACTGTGCTGAAAGGAGTTTATTGTATGTCCACAGACTGATAGTTCATCATGACACCTTTCCTCTCAGGTGGATTAGATTTTTGGTGCCAGGTGCGACAAGGACGACCGGCCTCTTAGCAGTAGGCAAGCTACTGAGATGCGCCGCGCTGGTGGCATGAGAGAACATCTGAGGACACTAATCAAATTATCTTTTCCCCCCGTATCATCTACCCTTCAGTGTGTCTTTTTTTTTTTTTTAATCCTGCTTTCATAATTTGTCCTCAAGGAGAGTCTGCTGTTGTCTCCTTTGTTTTCAGCACTCAGCCCTGTGTTTAACACTCCACTTCACCCCTTTACTGTCTCCTTCAGTTTGAATTCGATTCAAAGGTGCTTTGTTGCCGTATGAATACAAAAGTGCTCAACTCCAAAGCAAAAGCAGCAAGGTTAAACTAAAATTTATAGTAGAAAAGATATAACAACATCAAGTAACATCTTTAGTAAGCAATTTATCTTAACGTCTCTTATTCATTGTTTTCATGTGTGCCCTTTTTAGATGTATTAAGCTTCATCTGGGGACTGCTCTCTTTTCATTTCTTCTTAAATGAATAGTAGATTTTAATTTTTAATGTCTTTATATAAGATGTGATATGTAAAACTTTCTTTTTGGGCTGGTAGATATTCTTTGGGGATGCAACTATTAATTATCTTCATTATTGTTTAAGCTGTTGGTGATTTTGTCAATAAATAATTTAATAACTTGTCATAAACTGTCAAAAAAGTAAAAAATTCCCAGAGTCAAAAACATTCAAAGATATTCAGTTTACTATGATACAAAAGCAGCAAATAATCACAGTTTAGAAAATTTAAATTACTGATCAATTAATCAGCTAATTATTTTCTAGTCTCAGGACCATAACACAGGTCACAAGTCAAGCATCGCTCTGCTCGTGTCCCATTGGTCTGCCAGCGATTTGACAGTGAGGAAGGACGTTTCACCAATATAAATCTGAGCACGACTCACATTTCATATCTGTGTCTGTCACCCAATCTGTATTCCCATCAGTCTAATTAGCACAAACAACACAGGGAGCTTTACTGGTCTGCCACATGCAGTGCCAGCTGGGTGAAACCTGTTAGTGCTCCGTCGCTCAGGTGGAGGGGGTGCGTGATGAGTAAACTCAACATTATCCTGTAAATGGTGTGACATTTTATATTAAAACAAGGCCAAAAAGTTAATCAAGGAAAGTTGCAGGAACAAAGAAGTAAATCATTTAGGAAGTCAGAGGGGCTGAGGTGACTAAAACGGGCGTGTGGTGGTTTTTTTTTACAGTATAGACAGTAAATTTGCTGTTCTTGAGGAAATATGATATGTGTACCACCTTTTTTGTCTCTATAATGTCTCCGTATTTCATTAAATGTGTTCTCGACTGTGTGCTTTTTGTCAGCACCATGGACAGCTCTTTTAAAAACAGCTGAAGACAGCTAAATCAGCGCCGCAGCTGCCTCACCAAAACACAGCAAACACTGAATATACCAAAGACGATCACCTCAGTTTATTCTCTGTTTTGCTGCAACATACAGCATCTGATTGGAAGTTTGCCTCAGTGATGTTTTTAGCACAAAGTCATTTAAGGTTGTCCAGAAGACCCTGGTGGTGTAAGAGTTATTTTGAGGGGTTTGAGGTCAGTTTTATATGTATGACGTTTTCCTGGGTGTTGTATACAGCTGAGCCAACTGAGGCACTTTGTTATCAGTGAAGGCTGCTGGCACCAGCTAAACTTAGGGACATAAAACTACAGCACAGACGGTTTTGCCTGCCTGCTGCCGTCCCTTTTCCAACCCCCACGCGGAGATTAAATTCATGATATATAGCTGGTTTCATGTGTTACATAACAAAGAGAGGGCTGCAGGCATTATGACGAGCGGCAGTAGCTCCACTCATGTGAGAGACAAGGGCAGTATAGCGCTTCATTCTTTTCAATTACAAAGCCAAAGAGGAGAGAGTGAAATAGAAACACAGTGAGGGAGACGACTTTAACGACCGAGTGCGCTGCCATGTGTCATTTAGTATGTCTCCTGATAATTCTTTTATATTTCAGCTGCGGGCTGTTTCTTGGATTTATTCGCTCAGTGTGAATATATTTAGATTAGAAGGGTTTTCCTTGTTAAGCCAGCTGGCCAAATCAATCTGCGCTCCCGTGATAACGCTGTATTTTACAGGTTAGATAGTTTCTTATTCATTTTTTAGAAACAAGTGTGTATTTTACTGTTATTAAAGATTCCTGGAAAGGAGCATGCAATAAATTGGTAGTCATTGTTGGGAAAACAGTTGCTGTGGCTTCAAAAATGGTGCAATTCGATTTAATTGCTATCATAATTGTTATTGTTAATATTTCTTCTCGATTTAAATAGGTCTTTGTCAGTTTTTCAGCCATTAATATTTGATTATTTCAAGGAAATTCTTCCAGAAATGAAAAACTGCTAATAAATTCAACACATCTATTTAACTAATACATTATTTCCTTGTTTAATAATTAATAAAGTAGCGGTTAAACAAATAAATATACTTTCTTAATGATCTCTGAACACTGTGTCGATTTTTCTCTACAATCAGTGCCAGTGCCAATTCAGTGATTAATCATTTGTTCAGTTTAGTATCATATAACACAGATGAGACCTTGAGAACAGTTGAGAATCTGGATGTACAGTAAGTAATGTTTGAAATTTTTGCATGAAAAGTTGATGAACGGATGAACTTATTGTTTCATCTTTAATTTGTTAATCCGGCCCGTAAAATAATCGCCTCTCTCTTTAATAAAAATCTGTTTCAAAGAGTGATATTAGAGAAACTCAGCAGAGCGTAGGGCCACAGTGAGAGTGAGAGCCAGTGAGAGACAGAGGAAGAGAGGAGACCATTTGTCCTGATACTGCTACAGAGGATTACCTCTAATCTCTGTTTGGGTCGTAGTTTACCTGTAATACAGCATCCTATTGGCTCGAGTTTAATCTGGATGTCCACCGTCCAGCAACCAGCCGTTTCATTGGCTCCATGTAACGCTGCGGCTGACAGCAATGTGTGTGTGTGTGTGTAAGTCATCAACAAAAAGCAGTCTCATCTCCAACCCGAACCCGGTTGTGCTGGTTCATGACTCGGCTGCTGCTGCTGCTCAAATTAGACAAGATTAGATGAGTGTCTGAGAATCAGAAGTGATGTGATGAACACGATGAGACCAACAGAGCAACATGTTGAGTTATTACAAGTATTTATCGTAAACGTGAAGCATGTAATGTTTTTAAACATGAAGACAGTCTGATTTTTCACATTTCTTTTTACAGTTAAACAATTGAGAGAGGAGACCTTTACATGACGTGGACATTCACTTTGTTTTCCTTTAAAGCAAAACCAAACATAACAAACAAACAAACAAACAAGCAAGAGGAAGAAACCCAAACATTCAACCATGGTCTCTCAGCTGCAGTCACCAAAGTATTGTTTGAAAGAGCGTTTTTATAAAAAATGTTTGCTTGTTTCAGTTCCTACAATAGACATACTATGATTAATTGTTTTGACATTACTTACAATTTTACAGTTTTATTAATCAAAACCAATAATGTGAAAAATAAGGCTTGAAAATACACTCACAAATGTGCATGTTTCATACATAAAGCCCTTTTGTACCCATGAAAATATGAACACTTGCGTTGAATAGGTCATGTGTCTGTGTGTGTGTTTGTGTGTGTGTGTGATGCTTATATCTGTCTGCACTGTTCGTACATGACTGAATGTGTACAGTTTATAACAAAGAAGCAATGAGTCACTACTCCACAGCAGCTGGCACGCACTAGATGTGTGCATGTGTGTGTGTGCAGCAGATGGCCAAGAATGAATGAATGAATGAATGAATAAATGAATGAATGATTGATTGATTGATTGATTGATTGATTGATTGATTCAACCGCAGAAAGTCTGTTCTGTAAAATCCTTTGTTTCAAACTTACTGAAAAAGAAATCAATCAGACAAATCTGATTGGGGTTCAGCTGTGTGACAGTGTGTGTGTGAAAGTGACTTCCCATCACCCACTTGCACACACACACACACACACACACGGATGACAGACAGACAGACAGATAGATAGATGGATAGATAGATAGAACCATATATTGATAACAAATAGAAGATTTTATTGAATGTTTTCATACTCTGAAGTGGGTAAATGTTGTTTGCAGATACACAAAGTGCTTTTAGACAGACACTGAGGGCACTTCTAGGTAAGTGCTTGTAAAAGGTATCTTGATTTAACCTTAAATTCTCTCTGCGGGTCTCCGTCACTGTCTGTCTCTTCTCTCCCTGTTGCAAAAATACCTTCATTTCTTCTCTGTCTCTTTTTATTTATATATACATTTTTAATCTCAGCCCTGTCTTCTGTATCTATCTACTATGACGGTGCTTTTGGCTGCCGACATAAATGAGTGTTTTCATCCCCCCAGCCGACCTCACTGTGGGGGGATGAGGAGGCGGGAGTGGTGGGGGTGGGGTGACTCTCACTCTCTCAGCAGGATTAGGTAAATGATGAGTGAACAGAGAGACAGAGGAGGGAAGAGTCACACCGCCGTCATAGATGGCAGGAGAGTCTCTAAGCTCATTCTGTCTGCGGTTGGCTTCTCCTCGCACTCGGAGGATCCTTGTGGTGGCATTTTGAGGAGGAGGAGGAGGAGTAAAGTGAGAGGAAGACCTGCAGTTAAGACCATCTGTCTCCTCTGAAAGGCCGAGAGACAGAACAAGATTTCCCCTGAATTAAGACTGCTAACGTTAATGCTGCTGTATCCAAAGTCACGTGCTTTAAAAAGGGTAGCGAACACTTTCAGGCCAATTTCACAACCGTGCAGTCGAGGCTTGTTTGTCACATTGTCCCCGTTACGTAAAGTGACACGCTGAAGGTCGGACGAGGATAAAAAAAAAGCTGGCCTTCAGTTTTATGAGATTATAACACCCGCTTCAATCTTCCAGAAACGTTTACTTTGTAGGAAATGAGATATCTCGTGTCACCTTAATCTGGCAGTCATTCTCGATTGAAGGAACGTTGAACCTTGAAAAAAACAACATATATATTGTAAATTAATGCCTATATTAGTACAGAAATGTGAGTAGACAACAACTAGAAGTTCATTAAAATGCATTAATACAGCTGCTTCCTCACTTGATCACTATTTTATGATTGGCATGGATACAAGAAGGGGTGAACTGCAAACTACAGTGCCTAAATAATTGATCGCCAATACTTTAAACATGAACCTTTAAGGCAGCAGTGTGTGTGTGTGTGTGTGTTAGGGATTGCTGCAATCATTTCTTTTTGGGAGACTTAGATGAGAAGATTAATACCACTCTCATATCCAGACCATTAGCGTTAGCTTAGCATAAAGAGAGGAAACAGGTAGCTTGGATTTGTCCTACTTTATCATCCAGTAAATCCACCCGCCACCACCTCTGAAGGTCAGCAAATAAAGATGTTATATCTGGTTTGTTTGATCTGCACAACATGGAAGTGTAAAAATAATAAGTGTACTGATACATTTCTTAGATAGATTTCTTGCTTCGACCTGTTGCCAGGCGACCGGTGGAGACTTCCTGGTCCTGACAAAGAAGCGATGAGAAAAAGATGAAAGAAATGAGATATAGTGAGATATAACGTGGTTCTTCAAATGTCGAACTTTGCCCTTAAAGCTGGAGCAGAATCCATCAAACTCCCAGAAGGTAACCAAATACACATACAATTGCCAGATCAGCTTTTTCTGGTTTGATCACACGTTTGAGAAAGCTCTGATTAACTCTCAGCTCATGACTCATGTTTCCAAACTGCCTCAGGCTGCGCTTCAGGGTCAAACAGAGGCCTCATCTATTTCTTATTCATGTCGTTCAGCTGATTACTGAAGGTTGTCTCATTTGAGAGTGTTGCGTGATTTAAATTCAGTTTAAATGCTCTCAGTCTGTAGATAAATTTTCACTGAATTATTGAATTTTTAATGGAAATGTTCTGCAGTTGTTCCTCTGAATGCCATCTGTTTTGCATGGTAACCTTTTTCCAGCTAAAAGCAAGATAAGGTGAGAAATTGCTTTTATACGGTTAGATGGAAAATGGCTGTGTGTCTAACAGCCTCTTGTTATTGTTGCTATACACACACACACACACACACACACCATGCATCACTAAGTGATAACTGTCCAGTCAGCTGGTCGAGGAGCTCACAGTGCCAGTGGCGGGTTGACGCTGATGTTGCATAAGCAGCTGAACACCCCCAAAGAAAACAGTGTTTTGTTGCTTGAAAAAAAAACAAAAACATTAAGACATGTTGGCAGACGGTCAATCGTCGGTATGGACGTGTGCTCTCACGCATTCACAAACACACACACACACACACACACACACTCTACACCTCAGACAGGGTTACATTGACAATCCTCCCACAAATTAAGAGAGCAGATGGACAGATATTTATTATTATATACTAAAACTATGCAAACATGCTATATATTACAATAAATATTAGATATTATTATTATTTTTTGTAATTCAGTGATCAGAAACTGAAATAGAGTCTTGGTTAGAGAATTATAATACACTATATACATTTTAATAGTCATTAATTTAGATGCTCCTAAATAAGCTCCTGCTAATGGCCACAGCAGCTCAGTTTTATAGTTTTTACTTATATTTTTATTTGCCTGTGAACCATTACTGTCTCAGTTGCAGTAATGTTTAGTTTCATCTCGTTGCTCCTGAGGACGTGTTGATTCTCCATAACATCCATTAAAGCTGATGAACAGTTTTATGAACTCCCAAAGTCAATGCCAGTGTTTAGGAAACGTTAGTTGGTTGGATTATTTATATATATATCTATATATATATATATATATATATATATATATATATATATATATATATATATATACATAGACACAATTTATTCAAAGTTTTATTGCTTTATTGTGTTATTTATTTATTAATAATATTCGGACACAAAAAATATTTTTGTATATCTGTAATATAATGATAATATAGTCTCCATAAACAAGAGACAACGTGTTTAGTTTGTCCTTTAGATATTGTGATATATCAGTTTAAAAAATCAGCAGTATTTAACCATTCAAAGGGTTTATTTTAATACTGATTTCATTTTTTAAAAACGTTTTATAACTTTATTGAATCCACCACGAAGATGATTCCTGTAGAAACAGCGTTACACTAAGCCTGGTGGGACCACAGCTGTTGTGTGAGGATTAGTTGTTACTCTGCATTGCATGGCACACACACACACACACACACACACACACACACACTTACACACTTGCACATGTTGTCTGTACTAGCAGATTTCCAGAGGGAATAATGCTTTATTATCACACTATCACTGACTCATGCTGTTTAGTCTCTTTGTCATTTAGTGATTCATATTGTTGTTTGCTTGGTTAATTTTCATGACGGTGCAGTGTCTTTGCTTCATGTAGAATTGTATTTAATTGACCGTCTGTCTTTGTATGTTCTTCTTTGAGTCTTGTTAGTTTTATTGACCATCTTCCTCGCTGTCTGTCCGTTGTGTTACAGGGATTTCCTTCCCCGTGGTTCCGGCATTGTGACCCGTCGTCCTTTGGTTCTGCAGCTGATGAACTGTCCTACAGGTAAGAGCATCCATGGAGGTTCCTCTCTTGCAGGTCATTCGATATTCTGAAGTATTAAACCAAAAGTGAGCTTGCTGTGGAGTCTTAAAGATGTTTCCCCACTCAACTGAGAGGCTTCATTGACTGGCTAGTGGAGAGTTCCCAGCATTCATAATCTGTGGGTGATTTATCTTTTGAGTTGATGCCAAGGTGTGAGCACAGACTGTAGGAGAAAGGTCATGAAAGTGTCAGTGTGGACCAGAGGAATTAAAAAAAAAAAGATTTTAATAGAGAAGTTGTCAGATTATTTTATTCTCTTCAAATGGTTTGGTTGAAACAAGCATCTGGTGGCCATCAAATGAACTGCACGGAGACTCTATGACCCTTAGTGCCAAACTGATGCAATTCACACTTACTTGCTCGCTCATAACTCAGTCCATCTGAAAACAAAGACTCGATAGACTTATTTTGTGATTCTGTGTGATGTATTGTTCCCAAGGATATCATCATTTCCAGTGTCCATCATGTACAAAAATCTATAAATTGGCCCAGAAATCTTAGAAAAAACATGTTTCATATAACTCCAGAGCATTCATTTTTCTTCAGTATCAAAGTAATCCAGTCATAATCGTCTGAGGGTCTGTTGGCACATTACAAACAGGTGTCAGTTTTCCAAAATGTGAATGAGAAGAGGCTCAAAAATCAGGGTTCAAGTTTTAGCCCACAGCTAAGTCTCTAAATCCGTGGCAGCAGAAAACATTTACATGCACCAAAGCAGCCGAATTTTGGGATCTGTAGTTCAAAAGCTTTATCCTCCAAATTGAGATAAGACAAGAAATAATAATGGAAGTTACAAAATCCATTAATATTAACTTTTTCATGTAGCACTTTCAATATTTACTTGTGCTCAAATTGTGCTGTGATGAGTCATTTTTCATTTGCTTTAAATACGTTATGTTAACAGGGACTTTATTTTTAGTCTTTTCTGCTCTTTCTGATCTTCTTCCTTTTTTTTTTTACAATCAAATCTAATTCATCTCTTTTAACCGTCTCTTCCAGAATATGCTGAGTTTCTGCACTGTAAGGGCAAAAAGTTCACAGATTTTGATGAGGTCCGGCAGGAGATCGAGGCGGAGACTGACCGCATCACCGGGGCCAACAAGGGCATCTCCCCTGTCCCCATCAACCTGCGCGTCTACTCCCCTCACGGTGAGGCTGTCAAATTTATGTTTTTTTTATCTAAAATAGCACAAGTTCTGCGTGTCTGACATCAATAAATTATTTACAATCAGGATTTTTATTTGCCAATAAAGCCTCTGAAGAAGCTCTCTCGTCTTTCTCTCATTACCCCCGGGTGCTTTCCTTCCCGCAGTGCTGAACCTGACCCTGGTGGATCTGCCGGGGATGACCAAGGTGCCGGTGGGCGACCAACCTGCAGACATCGAGGCCCAGATCAGAGACATGCTGATGCAGTTCGTCACCAAGGAGAACTGCCTGATGCTGGCCGTCTCCCCGGCCAACTCTGATCTGGCCAACTCTGACGCTTTAAAGATTGCCAAAGAGGTCGACCCTCAGGGTGAGTGTATGCACACACACACACACACTTACACATTCACACACTCCCACTTATACACAAACACACTGTAATCTCACTGATGTCCACAGAAATCAGTGGAGAAAAGTACATTTACTAAATTTAAGCATAGTTTTTAGGTACTTGAGTATTTTCATTTTAAAATTGTTATGTTATTTATTACCGCTTGACGACATTCCAATGGGAAATATTGTCCTTTTTCCCATATTATAGTTGTTTGATTGTTTGTGGTTGTGTTTTAGACTACAGTTTTCCCCATATAAAGTGTGTTGCCTTGTTACAGATTAAATTGGCCAACAGAATATAAAGTAG
Source organism: Scortum barcoo (assembly GCA_023238725.1). Taxonomy (NCBI): domain Eukaryota; kingdom Metazoa; phylum Chordata; class Actinopteri; order Centrarchiformes; family Terapontidae; genus Scortum; species Scortum barcoo. Next base: position 17,852,443 of record CM041545.1, read on the forward strand.
AGCTGAATCGCTTGTTTATTTACCGGCCAGAACTGAATTTGCTGCCAGGGCTCCCAAACTGTCAGATCTCTACCAAAAATGTTCAACTGAATTAGGTTTTCTGAAATTTACTGGTATTACTGTGCCATGTCACAGATTTTTCCTCTGTATTATTCTAGTAATTTCCGCCAATAACTTTTTTTTTTTTAACTTTATAGAGAGGTGCTAGATAAAAATTCTCCAAAAACATGAACACATCAGTAAAAATAGTCCTGTAATGTAAAACATTATATTGTATATAAAACACCCTGAAAAGAGCCATTCTGCATAAGGAACGTTTTTAGTTTTAAGACTTAAAACTGTACTTTCACATAAATAGTTTCTCCTTTTCTTGATTAAATGATTTGTGTACTTTTCCCACCGCTGACAGAAACATAAAACAGCTGCACAACAAGCATCAGCGTCAGAAGAAATTTTACCCCAGATGTGCTCTACTTTTTTTTTCCCCCGCAACATCAGATATTATTTTCAGTTTAGTTTTCAGCTCCATTTTTTTGGATCGGTTCGTGACTATTGCGGTCTGTGTGCGTGTAGGTATGAGGACCATCGGTGTGATCACCAAGCTGGACCTGATGGACGAGGGCACGGACGCGAAGGACATCCTGGAGAATAAGCTGCTTCCACTCAGGAGGGGTGAGCACACACACACACACTTCAACAACAAACAGTGCTTGTTCCCCAGCAAGGACACACTGTTTCCCTCTTGTGGCAGTGACGTGGTCGTACTCGAAGATGTTGAATGCTCCAACCACTGAAACAAAGAAGAAAAAAAAAAGAGGAACAGAGGGATGGAGGAGGGTGTGATAAAACAGTGCTGAGTAAGAAATCAAAAGACAAACATGAAGGTGTAAGAGAGGAAGAGTTGGAAAGGAGAAGCAGGAGGAAAAACTTGAAAAAGAGCTTGCATGTATCTTGTGAGCTGCCCTTTATTGCAATGTGCTGATGTGGTGATTTTCTTTTCCATTTGCACTTGGTTAGAAACCAGGCATGTGCTTTTGAACATTTTCCACGTCCTTTGTTTTTTTTTCTCTGTTTTCCCTCCCTTTCTCCTTCACCCCGTCTCTCTCCCTCTCTCTCTGTCTTTCTAACGCTGTGGATGTTCATGTTTACAAGGCGGCTGGCTCGCAGTTGCATTAGTTATAGAGCATGAAACAGCCTTTAACTGGGTGATGCATGAGAAAACTTAACTGGAGGTGAAATGGGATCTGCGTGACCTGAACTCTCCTGGTTGTTTTTTCTTTTTCTCTTTCTGGCTTAATAGCTTGGACACACACACAAACATGGACATTTATTTGTGTGATTCCTCCTTCCTTCCCTCCTTGCTATCCTCTATTCCTTCTTCTATATGATTTTCTTTAATCCCAGTGTCTCCTTAAATGTGGTTTTCCCCAGCTAAACATTATTGATCGCAGTTTTAAGCGGTTTGGTCCCGGAGGGGGCTGTTCATTTTGGGTTTGGCTGTTTAAACTCAGCTCGGATGTAGAAAATAAGAGCCCCAGCACGGTCCCAGATTGCTTTAATGCAGGACCATGCTATCTTCCACTCAAATTACCACTCAGGCCACAAGTATTGAACCGCTTCCAGCCTGCTCTAAAGAATTCCAGGAACCGATAAAAAGAGTTGGATCTGGTTTTCTGCAAATTGCACAGCGTTTCAGACTGTTTCGTAAAAAGTCCTTGGGTCTCTTGTCTGTTGTGTCCAGGTTACATCGGTGTGGTGAACCGGAGCCAGAAGGACATAGATGGCAAAAAGGACATCAATGCCGCCATGGCTGCTGAGAGGAAGTTCTTTCTCTCCCACCCTGCGTATAGACACCTGGCCGACCGTATGGGCACTCCCTACCTCCAGAAAGTCCTCAATCAGGTGTGTTCATAATTTTCCAGCAACACTAGGTCTGATTAAGTAATTCCCAGTGGTCTAACTCTGACCTTTGACCTGCACAGCAACTGACCAACCACATCCGGGACACCCTGCCGGGTCTGCGGGCCAAGCTGCAGAGTCAGCTGCTCTCCATAGAAAAGGAGGTGGAGGAGTACAAGAACTTCAGACCTGACGACCCGTCTCGCAAGACCAAGGCTCTGCTGCAGTGAGTAGATGCAGCAGAAGGACGATTAGATAATTAAATAAAGACAGGCCAACAGGTTCAGTGATACCTGTGTCTCCCCGCAGGATGGTGCAGCAGTTCTCTGTGGACTTTGAGAAGTGTATAGAGGGCTCTGGGGACCAGATCGACACAGCTGAGCTGTCTGGTGGTGCCAGGATCAATCGCATCTTCCATGAGCGCTTCCCCTTCGAGCTGGTCAAGGTGTGTGTCAGCCCGATGTTGTGTTTATTTGTGTGTGATTTGGTTTGAGTGATTTATTTTAAGAATGTATTTGAATTTTTCTGTTGGAGAGGAGGGCTTTAGATTACATTTAAATTTTTTGACAATTCATAACTCTCCTAGATTTAAACTTTTCCTCTCACTTTCTGCTTCTACTCCACTGCATTTCAGAGGGAAATATTATAATTTTTACCTCATGGCAATTATTCAACAGCTACTTTTCACATTAAGATTTTCACATACAAAACATACACATTTACAGTTATGTATGATTGGTTGGACAAAACAAAAGTGTAATTTTGGACTCTGGGTAATTGTGAAGGCATTTTCTTATGTTTTTTAATCAACCAATCAATTGATACAGAGAAAAATATAATACTATATTTATACAAAACAGTTAAAATGTGCAGTTAAACAGTGTAAAACAGTGAAATCTGCTTTTAAATGAATGAATTAGTAATAATAATAATGTTACAGTACATTGTACATTGAGTACAATGATACAGTATATTAGTCACAGAGGACATAAATAATGAATACGCCACATTAGATGTGGAATAACAAATGTCCAAAGATATGGCAAACAAAATGGAACCACACTAAATAAAGGTTGGACTTAAATTATATTACGTTTTTTACCTGGTCACATTAAATGTCTTGTATGATACACACAGAAGTGAAACGACTATTGTTAGTTGTTAGTGATTAAAGTTTAACCACTAATCAATGAGCATCCACATCTATTTGAGTTTCTCATAACTAATTAGAGCCCTAAAACTGTGACTCACATCTCACCTCCTCCACCTCACCTTCTTCCTCCTGCTTTTTTCACTCTGCTATCATATAAATCCACATTTTATCACTCCTCCAAAATCCTCTCTGTTCACCTTTCACTTCATTTTTACCCAAAGCACGTCCTCCCTCCATCCACCTCCCTAGCCTCTGTGTCTCTAAGCCTTTTACATCACCCTCACTTTTTTATATGTTTGATCCTTTTTTTTACTCTTTCATCTCCCTCCTTTCATCCATCGCTTTCCTCTGTCCTCTCTTGCCCTCCCTCTGAGAATATGAAACTTACTGTCTGTGACTGAAGCCTAAAAAAAAATGCAGATTTCCAGCAGGTTGCTTCTTAACCAGAGTTAAGTTTTAGAAGTTTATGATATATGCTTTGAAGAAAATATGAAATTTTGTTGAGGAAAGTGGAAAGGAATGAGGCATTGAAGTAAATAAAAGTGAGGTTCTTTAAATTAAAAACAGACTGTAGAGGGATACTGTAGATCAGCTTAAAGGCGGGAAGTGAATCTGTTGGGGGAAAAGTGTGATTAAGGTTTGAAAAAATAAAATAAAATGAGCAGAATTTGCATTTACATTTACATGTTTATATGTGTTCCCTTTAAAATAAAGTCTGCTTGTGACCCCTGTCTGCATACGTCTGTGGGATTATGGCCACGTCATCTGAAGGAGAGATTTTTTCTGCCTGTTTCGTTTGAAGTTTTTTGTTTGTTTCTAAATGCCTGAGGAGGTCAAATTATCCAGAAATCCACAGAAAGAAAAAAAAAATCAGAAAAAGTAAATATAATTTTGAGAAGCCTAAATGTTTTGTCTGCTTTCATATCATTTTAACATTTTGGAATACATGTTTATTTTATTGCTTTCTTGCCAACTGTCAAGACAGTGCTAAAACTTTAAATCTGTGTGTTCTGTGTGACATGTGTTCTTAAAAAACACTATAAATCTTATTTCACGCGAACTGAACAGTTAAGAAAGGTATTTTATCGGCAGACTTTGTGTTTAGGAGATCTGCAGAGAACTGATCCATCATCTTAATCGTCCCTGATGTCGCTGTTTTTTTTTTTTTTTTACAGATGGAGTTCGATGAGAAAGAGCTCCGCAAGGAGATCAGCTACGCCATCAAGAACATTCATGGAATCAGGCACGTCCTTCCTCCAGCTCAAACCTCCGTCCCTGCTTTACCTCCCTCTTTACTTCACCTCCATCTCTCTCTCTCACCAGGCTGCATCTAACTGAATTTGCTTATCTAATCTCAGAGACCTCTCCACTTAGACTGTGCGCTCTGTTGAATGATAATGGCACATCAGTACACTTAGAGAGAGATGATTTGCGATCGCCTAGTTGTACGATAACTCGTCTTTGTGGCCTTTCCGTATGTTTTTGTGTTTGTTCTTCCACCCGTGCTGGTGTGTGGCCTGTTTGTTGTTTGTCTGGTTGGTGAAATCCTACACTTTTCATCCGGGGTGTGTAGTAGCTCACTCTCTCCCTGTTCTCTCTCTCTGTTTGCGTATCGATAATGTGTGCATTTGTACTCTATCTTCTAATAAGGAAAAAACATCAGATAAATGATCTAAATTTAAGAAACATGGATTTGTAGGTGAACTTCTGCTTGTTGATTACAAAGAAATGGTGTTTAATTTATTTCCATGATGGACAGAATATTTTTAAAAATAATTTTGCTTATTTCAGTGTCAGAGCTGATTGCTAAAATACCAACAAAATGACTGGCAGGACGTTAGGAGGTAGTAGTTAGATAAAAGTAATGTTGTTAGTGAGAGGTTGATTTTATGTTAATGTGGTAAGTTAAAGAAAATATGCAGTGAAAGTCTGTTTTCATATTCAGACACGTGCTAAAGTGTCACTGCACACCTCTGCTGCTGCCAGGTTTTTAAAGTTAACACAACAACTTTTGAGGGAAATTGAATGAATATTTACTTCCAAATTAACTACAGATTCCTTGAAATCACCTCATATGTCTTATTATTTCCTACGACATGCAGCTTCATAACTGTTTTAAGCTCCTTTCTCTCTCTCTCTTCTCTCTGTCTAATCCATGTCTGTTTATGTTTTGGGGGGAAAGTTTGGAGGGTAATTCTTTACAATTAACACTCTTCTCTTTACCCAACCCTCCTCCCTCCTTCTGTCTTTCTCTCCACCATCCTTTTTTTTTTTGGCCCTGTGGCTGGTTCCCTCTCTCTGTCGGGCAGAACTGGCCTCTTCACTCCGGACATGGCCTTTGAGACCATTGTGAAAAGGCAGATCGGGAAGATTAGAGAGCCTTGCACCAAATGTGTGGACATGGTCATTTCTGAGCTAGTCAATACGGTTAGGCAGTGTACCAAGAAGGTAAAAAAAAAAAAAAAAGACAGTAAACGATGGCTAGCACTTTTTAAATTTTATTTTCAACCCTCATCTGCAAAGTCCCTCTGCTTTTACTGTTCCCGCCTGACTCTCTCCAGCCCTCGCTGTTATTTATGGACAGCGTTGGGTCACCTGGAGAAGCAGGGTGGGCTGCGGTATACCTGCCTGCCTGCCTGCCTGCCTGCCTGCCTATGCCTATTGTACCGCTTTGGACGGGCTTGGCTGGACAGGCTGGTGCTGAGGAAAACCAGTGTGGAGGCTGAGCGGTCATCCAAATATGGTTGCCTGTTAAAGATTAAAATGTCAGCTCAGAACTGGAGTTTATGACTTTGATTAAACGGCTCTCTGCCAATAAGCTGTGCTGGAAAAGAGGAAATTACCAGTTTTCTTTTGCTCGAAGTGAGAATCTTGTTCTTGTTCCCTTTTTTAGTTTATTTTAGAGTTGGTGAATCTATTTTGACTTATTGTAAGTGCACACATTCGAAAGGAAGAATTACCCTTACAGCTGAGTAACCCCAGTTGTCAGACTGTTCAGATCATATGCTGCGTCCCAATCCCACACTACGTACTAAGAGTATGTACTGCAATATGTCTACTGAGATATATCACACTTCTACAGTAGTACTCTTGAATGCTACTTTCATTACAATTTCAACAAATAAATAGCAAAATGTTTTTCTTACAGAGCGCCAAAGTCCCTGGAAAATATTGTTTTTCTTTTTCATACAACTTGCCATCTTGTTTTCTTCTTCTTACATGAAAGTTACTTGCATAAGTATTTATCTTATTCACACAATTTTGCAGATATTATTATGTTATTACCTTATTACATTCACACAAGTTAATCAAACAAACAAGATACTGTCAGACACTGTCCTGTTTGGACAAGATATTATCAAGATATGTTATCATTTTGTAATTACATGTACCTTGTTCATATATATGTTGTAATATGTTGTGTGCACAATTTAGAGTTGGTATTTGGTGTGGAATTGGGACAGAGCATCTTCTTTCTCTTTCTTTTTTTCACATTGTATCACCACTTTGAAGGGATTTAGATTTGATTTTGTACATCTACTCGAGCAGTTCTCAAGTGAGTAAGATAGTCTCTCCACCTTCGCTTGCATACAAAGAAAATTTCATTCATTTGAAATACGTGGCAGCGATATTGGATGACCTCAGCGTCCAGACTCCTCTTGTGTGCGAGACTGTAGCTGTGCACCTGCAGCAGACGGCAGCCATGACCGTTATGTTTTAACTGCTCTTCAACGGGCCTCGGGGGCCGCGCGCTCGGCTGCAGAGGCTCGTGTGGGTGGCCAAAAGAAAGAGCAGTAGTCTTTATCCAGATTGATCCGCTGTGACCAAACAATTTCAACAGCGGTTGGACTGCAACAACCTGGAGGCCTTGGAATAATAAATGTTATGGTTACACTCCCGTTGGAAGTCGGAGGGGAAGGAGGGATGGGTGGAGACAGGGTCAGCACCAGGAGGGATCGGGGTGTTTTGGCTGGATGTCGGGGTGCACAGCTGCGGTCTCGCGGTGCGTCGCTTTGAGTTTTTGGCTGGTGGAGTCACGCAGACTGGGAGCTCTCTCTGTTTCTTCCTCTTCCTCTGGTCTTTTACTCTCTGTTTGCTCTTTTATTGATGGAGAGGGACTCCAGCGCTGTCCTGTTTTAGAATGGCTTCAGGGGAAACCAAATGTCTCACTTGCATTTTCTTCCTTCTGTGCTGTTTACCCCCCCTCGACCTCCACACCTCTCCTTGTCCTTTTTATCTTCAATCTGTTGTTTCTTCTGTTCCATCTCCAAATTCTTTTACCTTCCTTGTGTATTCTCCTTTTCCCCTCGCCATCTGTTTCCACTCCTTTTGTTTTTATTTGTTTCACGCCTTCACTTTCTCACTTTTCTTCCTTCCTTATAATTCTTCACTCGTTGCCTTCACTTCTCCCTCTTTCTCTTTTCTGTCCTCTTTTTGTTTTTTTCACTCCTCTCTCCCGTGCCGCCTGCCTATCCCTACAGGACGGGGCTGTTCACCCCTGACCTTGCCTTTGAGGCCATAGTGAAAAAGCAGATCCAAAAGCTGAAGGAGCCCACACTGAAGTGTATAGATATGGTAGTGAGCGAACTCACCTCCACCATACGAAAGTGTAGTCAAAAGGTAAAATGCCAAAGAGGATCAAGCCACTTTCACTATTTCTGTTAATAGGTAGGGGTAGACCGATGGCTGGGTATTGATCTAAGGAGGCACAGAAAAAAAAGTGCTTCCTTCCTATATTTGAATAGCATTTCAAAAAGTGCCATTTTTAGGACAATAATAAACAATATAATAAATAATGCCTAATAATAAGTTTGCAGTTTGCACTTCTCTTATGCATTAATGTGGATTTGTATGGTTTTCTTGATTTATAATTTATAGTAAATAAGGTGCCAAAATAGAGCTATATTTAAGGTAAAATACCAGTGTTAGCTGAGGTTTACACCTAAGCAACACTTGTAAAAAATAGTGTTAATGTTAGATTTTAAGCAATTAGTAAAGACTAGTGATCCCTCATAGATGCAAAACAATAATCTAATCCAAATCCTGCCAAGCTAGCGGCCATGTTAGGCTGTGTCCACAGTGGTGCTTTGAGCTAACAGCTAAATGTCAACAAATTTATTATTATTAGTTTTATTAATTTAATTCTAGAAGGTGTAATTACCATGGTCACCACCTTAGATTGCTGTGAGACCATGTTAAGATTTGCTAATTAGCACTAAATTAGGTAAATAAAGTACAACCAAGTCTGATGGGTCATAAACAACGAGTCATCACATTATACTCGTTTTCTAGTTTGTCAGTTTGACTTATTTTTTTCCCCTGTTTTGAGTATGTTGTATGCAGGATTTAAATACTTTGTGTCTACATTTTACTATTTTGTTTACACATTCAATAAATTGTCCACATCATTCAGTAAAACAAGCACATGAACTACAAAGAGAAACATGATGTGAACATTCAGAAGCTCAGCAATAAACCAAAATATTAGACAAATAACAATTCTGACTTGGTGACGGCGCTAGATGAAAATGATCACAGTTGTCAGAGTTATTGCAATTCATCTTCAAGGGGACATGAATGTCTGAAGCATATGAATGTCTAGAGACCTCAAACAATTTATGTAAACTGACTCAGGACAAATATTCTTATATGTGATAATATCAAATACGCATGGTCAGAGTAGAGGAGGTCTAACGTTTGCAGATAAGAACAAATATTCTCAAAAACACTTCAGCCAGCAGATATCGGTCTATCCTTACTCCAGATCTTACTCGTGTAACCATACATACAACTTGCATTTTAATTACAATTTCTTTGTCATTTGTCTTCTGTCAATTATTGGCCTTATATTGACAATTTAACAAATTGCTGCTGCTCAACCTGCATGTTAGATAACTTTCCTTTATATTTGACCTCATGATGTCTAAAAATCCTTTGATTTGAGTTGGTTAGTCATATTTTTTCTGTCTTTGTCAGTATGGTTCAATATAGTGGAGTGACTGATTGTGTAGTTCCACTCACTGACTAATTGACGTACTTCGAACATCTCTTTTTATTTCCTCTTTTTATTTCGTCCTCTCCATCCTGTTGCCCTCTAACCCTTTGAACCGGCTGCTTCCTCGCAAAGCAAATGACCAAAAGTTGGCGTGACCTCCTTTGGATTTCTCTTCTCTGTCACACTTTTATCTCAGTTTCACTTTCAGAGACATACTGTATTTAAAGATACTGTATTATAATATACAGTGTTTGGGAAAATCCACAAAGGGGTCAGTTTGAAGTCTTCCTTCATCACCCTCTCTACCATCCCCTCCCTCCCTGCTCCTCTGCATTGCATGTCAGTCTGAATCAATTTGACTGCCTCTGCCTGCTGCCTTGTTTGTAAAAAGAAAACATTTCTCTCCACGGTCAATTTTGTGTTTCTGTGTCAGTTTTAAGACACTGAACAGATTTTGACAACCTTAGTCTGTCTTCAAGTTGCAATGCACCTCTTCGGTAGCACAGAGTATGTTGCATTCAGTTGCTGGGGCATTTAATATCTCCACAGTTTGTTTCTGTTGTTATTTTCATGGCTTTCACTTTTTCTTTTAGTATTTGAGTGAATTCAGGAAATGTGGACCATTAAGTCCTCTTTATCAAATAAGCTAACAACATTAATAATGGGACAACCTGACATTGTTAATTATGTTCACCGTCTATGATCACCAAGGTGAAAACTCAAAAGGTTTACAGTAATAACCACTGGAGATTTGCCACTTTAATAGTAAGAATATTTTTTAAACAGTAGGTCTTTGATTTAATAGAGGTAAGCAAAAGCAGCCTTCTCCTTTCTTGCTCGTTTCTTTGAAATGACAGTCACTGTTAGTATACTGAAAACTCTGTCTGTCCTTTTAATATTTTAATCTGGGTCTTTTTAAATATGAACCATGTAAAACTTTGTTTAAAACTTTATTAAATATGCACATGATGGCTAAATACATGCTGCAATGCTAAAAGACAGAACAGACACCCAGTGTTGGTTCATGTAGGAGACATAAAAATAAAGACATAAAGTAAAAGAAAGTTGTTTTTGCATTGTATAACAAAGCCAGTTATCCCTGGTGTTAGCACAGTATTATACATAAACCAAATAAAGGGCAATAAAGAGCCTCTATGTTACACAAATGTTGTTTATCGACAAAATTTCATATAGCGGCGTTCAAAACTGACTGCTGCACAGTTAGTCCAACAAAATAATGGTACTGAAGGTACAGAGCTAACTTTAGCAGCTTAGAGCAGACAAACACACTGTTCAAACCTTTCTATACACTTTTTCTTTTCTTTTTAGTGTTTGTAAGGTGATTTCTCTTACTCCAGCCCTGTGCACACTGTTTCAACACCTGCTGTGCTTAGTCACAGTTTCTAAGCTATGATTGGAAAATTGCTGTTTGATTCTGTTTCTGGGCTGTTGCCACAAAAAGAACAATATGGGAAACACTCGACAGCGCAAGTTTTAATGCCAGTAATTAGACCAACATTCATCTTAGCAGTGTGTCCCATTATTATAAAGCACCTATTCTTCATGGGAGTTCTCTGCTTTGTAATTGGACCAAACCCAGGAAGCAGTAAATCAACTTGTGCTGCAGAAAGAGGTCTATTGAAATCCGTGCACTCAACGAACCCTCCGACAGATACGAAAAAGATGCATTGCAACTTGCAAGAAAGCGGTGTATATTTTTTCTTTCGTGCGCTGTGATTTTGGTTTTGATTTTTCTTCTTTCCTCACACTTCTCCAAATGTGTTTGTGTCACATTGGAGGCCCACCAATGTCTGCCTTCGTGGGTTTGCAATGAGCTCATGGAAAAAGACCCACAGTGTGCTGGGAAAAAGAAGCTTTTCCTGCCAGGAACATTGTTTATTCTGTGTTTGTATGGTAATATCACAGACTTTGCACTATTCTTTTCTGCGTCTGTTCCACATTGGCAACCTTTTGCACATAAAATCCACTCTCAAACTCAAATCCACCCTCTGGTCCGGGTGTACAGACACTAGAGCCGAGTCTGGGATAAACTCCTCAACACATAACCTGTTTAATCGTTTGTGTTTTGTTGTACTGGTGGAACTGTGTGTTATGGTTCAGTGAGATGAGTAATGTGGTGGTTTAATCTAAGTTTGTGAGTAGATTCTACAGTGTGTGTATGTGTGTGTTTTGTTTGTTTGTTTGTTTGTTTGTTTTTGTTTGCTACCTACCTACCGTGTCCTGTGCTCACAGCTGGCTCAGTATCCCATGTTGAGAGAGGAGATGGAGAGAATCGTCACCCAGCACATCAGGGACCGAGAAAGCCGCACTAAAGGACAGGTAACACGAAAAAACAAGTAAAACAAGGATGAACTTGATGTTGTTTTATCAATTTTTACATAAGTGTACTTTCAGACGTATACCTTATACTTTATTCATAGCATTTTTATACTTAACAGCCTTTGTATCTTTAAAAAGTAAACCTGAAACAACAAACTTACACCAGAAGAATTTGAAAGATTAATGAAATAAATAATAATAATGTGAAATCTAGACATATTAGTATATAAATGCTAAAAACTCAGAAGAAACAGTATGCATTGACAGAAAAGTTAATTTAATTTTGGTAGTTGTAGTTTTTTGTCACTTTTTTAGACCCGACATAGTGGGTGTGAATGTCAGCTTAGTGCACACAGTTAATCTAAAATGCAGATATTAGTATGTAATAATGATAATAATAATGATAATATGATAACAGCTCATTCTCTCTCTGTTTAGGTGTTACTGTTGATAGAAATCGAGTTGTCTTACATGAACACTAACCATGAGGACTTCATCGGATTTGCCAAGTGAGTGTCTCTTTGTTTGCTTTTTTCTTCCATAAATGTGTGGTCTCTTGTCATGCTTAGAGATTCATCAGTTCATTTGCAGTTTAAGGACAACTTCCACTATCTCCTGATGTGTTTTGTTGTGCAGCGCTCAGCAGAGGATCAGCCAAATGAACAAGAAGAAGGCAGCTGGTAACCAGGTGATCACACTCAACACACCCGTCATGTCCGCCGCTGTAGGCCGTCACTTTTTCTACATTTCACAGGTTATAGGGCAGCATTTTTCTCTTCCAGCTGCTCTTGAGCTACAGGGATACGGTTGCAGGCTGAATTAATCCAGTGTGTTTCGTGTGCTGGCCAGCAACGTGACATCTGAGCTTCATGGAGTCTTTTCCCGAGGCCTCACTCTGTTAGCACTCAGCTCTCTGTTTTGCCCATGCTAAATGCAGCACAGCTATACAATATCTTCTTTCCCTGGGCAAACGTCCACATCCTACACAATGCAGCCTGGCACAGCCTTTGTACACGACGCAGGCTAATGGACAACAGTCGTCGAATCTGAGGCCTGTTGCGAGATATCAGATGTCAGGTCCCCACTGTTTATGGCTCTAACAGCAGCAATCATTATATTAATACCCAATAGAAAACATCAGAACACGTCTGCCAGCATTACACAATCCTCATTTTAATAACAGAAAACGGTTTGAAATGTTAAATCGCCATCTGGATCTTGAACTGCAGTACATGCGACTGATTTTTTTTTTTTTTTACATAATATCCCATCAGTTAATACAAATTTAAGGTAAAATACACGCAGATCTTTGCATGATTTACATTCTGCCGTCTGAAAGCATGTCTTCTCTTCTCCTCTTCCCACATTTTAATCTTTAATCTTATTCTCTTCATCTCTTTTGGTCTCTGTCATTTCGGTGCTTCTTGTTTCCTCTGAGTGATTTCTCTCTCTGCCGTGTCTCGTCCCTCTGTTCTCTTCTCTGTGGCTTTTCTGCTTCAGGATGAGATCATGGTGAGTAGAGTGTGTGTGTGTGTGTGTGTGTGTGTGTGTGTGTGTGTTTGAAGTGTGAGCAGATGAGTGTGTGTGTGATTCTGTGCATGTCTGCAGGTAGGCTTTCATGCGTATGTGCCCATGTTTTTTTTACGCTCTGCATAATGTCAGACTCTATCTAAATATGTTTAAACTTTTTACGTGTGCTGGATTATAGTTTGGAGTGGATTCATGAGCGTGTGTGTTTGAAATGAGCTTTATACGAACTACCAGTAGACGGGTAGGTGGCTGTGGTGGGGATGCTTGGCTGCTTCCCTTTCCTCTCTTTTTCAGCTGTGTCCTCCCTTCAGGCACACACACACACATGCACATTTACACAATAGGATGATAAATATACTATAAACTGCTTTTCCCACGCAGCATCTTTCAGTCTTGTTGAAAGGCTCAGTTTGGGGACTCCAACACTGAGGCCAGTTTGCTTTTGCAGTAAAGAGACACCCCTCCACAGCACAAGTTTGAACTATGTAGAGAGAAGGTCGTTGCATTCGTTGAGAAGGAGAGTAAGGAGTCTGAAAAGAGATTTATTTAAGCCCAAACATTTTTATCCACACGTCACTAGACTTATTCTCCCTTTGTTTATTGCCTGCCTCTCACCAGTTCATCCAAAGTAGCAGAAGGCCACTGAGAATGAAGACATGCAGTGTGGCAGACATATGTCACCCAATAGTTGTCAGATGTCATAACAACCACCCAGTTTGGGGTCAAAGGTCAGGGGCACATGGTAAACAAAGTGGTCATCTTCACTTCCTGTTTACAGATGGACTCAGTTGGCCCCACGGCTTCTGTTCTTCCAATTAACCCCCCTCCTGACCTCCACACTGGAAACTTAAGGACTCCTTCTTATTTAATCTCTCAAATCCTGCTGGATCTTCAGTGGTCAGCAATAATTATGTCTAAAGATATCAAATACATACTGACTGGCAAGGGAATATGTAAAAAAGACTGTTGAATATAATTTTCCAAATTGAGGGTTCAAGAGAGTGTTGAATGTCTAGTTTGTGAAGCTCCATGAGATAAATTCATGATTTTGGGCAAGAGTTACGCCTTCATGCTGACTCCAAAACCCACATTTATTTCAGTATGTAAATATCTTATTGTCATCAGGACAATTGAAATGTGCAGGCGTTACTCTTTTTATCATTTTGATTTTGAGCATTGTAGATCAAATAAATTTAAGCGTTATAAAAGATGCATCTTTTACTCAGCATAAGTCTAAATAAGTCTTTAATTAAACATCAGATATATAAATGATATATGATATATGATATTTATGTGACATTATACAGTGTGGAAAATAACTCTTTCTGACTTAGATGAGAGGAAATTAAACATGAGAGTAATGACGACAAGTGATGTCTCTTTGAAGGACAGAGGACAGAGAGAATATCTTCACTAACATCAGCCGGATTTTGACCAGTTCAGCCCCCCGAAGTTTGAACAATTCACTTTTATTTAAGAAGCACATAAAACAGTCAGGCTCCTGCATCTTACTGCATGGTCTCAAAAAGGTTTGTCATGGGCCTCTCCTGTCGTAGCCTCCTTACTCCCCGTACCCCGACCCTGCTTGCTGTCCCATTGCTGCCGTCCCAGCAGCCAGCTGTCATGTCGGTACTATGACCAACCCTGTTGTACTTGGCCTTTTCTAAATGCCCTGCGTTGGCGTAGCTTTGTAACGTTCTCTCCACATTTTCATTCAGCCGGAGAGAGGAGTTAACGATCGGTTCAAGGTAAATAACACGCACACCGTGTACTGTAATGTGTCCATAGTTTCTGTATGATGGAGAGAATGAAGTACGAGGGAGAAAAAGAGAGATAAACAGAGTGTGAGAAGTGTGTTTAGTCGAGTAGGTGAGTGTCACCCTGCTGTTGTTTGTTGCTTTTTATCTCCACTAGAAGCAGTGACATTACACTTTACTGTCCTGCTGCGTACATGTTGTTATAGGTACTTGTGTGTGTGTGTTACATGCACAGGCTGACAAAAATGATGTTTGTGAATTGTGAGTGGGTAGTAAATGGTGATTTTTTTTGTTTATTTGTTTGTTTGTATGTCATCTATAATCGCTTTGCTCTTTGTCTGCACGTCTGTCTGTGTCGCAGGTGATCAGGAAGGGCTGGCTGACCATCAACAACATTGGCATCATGAAGGGAGGAGCCAAGGAGTACTGGTTTGTCCTCACCGCCGAGTCCCTGTCCTGGTACAAAGACGATGAGGTGAGATGCTGTTCACACACGCACAAAAGTTAAGACTGTTTACACCTGCACATTTCGAACGTTTGGATTAGATCTCTGCAGGCTTGATGTCTTGAATGTGATGATGTGAATTATCAATCAAATCTTTAGTGCATTAGTCAAGCTGACAAATGGCATTTTTTTATCTGCTTTGTAGTGGTTGTCCATAGAAAGAAGCAGCATAAAAAATGGGTTAAATAATATGACAGCACACTAATGAGCTTGTTGTGTGATGGGAGTGCTCAGTAAAAAACATTCAGAAGAAGGAGCTCAGCGGCAAAAACACTATCTACCTAAAAACTATGTATTGCATTTTGATAATCGCAACATTTTTCCAACAAATTATAATACCAGGAGAATTATTTCAGCGCTGAGTGTTTATTCTTCCACCACCAGAGAGATTCTTTTCCACTTTCTGGTCCAAAAACTCATTCCAGCTCATCCCACTGGCAAAATTGACTGTTGGTCCTCTGCACGCCGCCGATGACTTGACCCGGCGCGCTTTGTTAGCGGACCCACTGGTCAAAGCGGTGTCCCATGATGCTTTGCAGGACTATTAGGAGCTAGCCACAGTCTCGCTGTCTCCAGGCCTTAGCCACAGCCGCTCTGCTCGCTGACATAACTGCGTGTGTACATTTGTGTGTGTGTAGCATTGAGAGGGCCCTTTACAAAGAGTCAGGACCCCCCAGCATGTCAGACACCGAAGCTGGCACCCACATGTGCATACCAGAGCCCCCTGCCCTGCCCTGTTCCCAATTACACACACACACTCAGTCATACACAGGCTGCTTCTAATAAACCTACTTCATTTCAAAGAAGGGGCAAGAGAGGGACTGGATCGTAGGAGGAGGCAGGAGTGTCTCTTGTTAGCTGGTTAGCAGCGGGGGTAACAAGGAACATATGAAGGGAGAGAAAGTGGGGAGGGAAGGTGGGGGTAAAGGCATTACAGGGAGGAGGCAAGGGGAGGAGGAGAAAGAGGGGGAAAAGGGCTGGGGTGGACGTTTTGCTTTTATATCCTCCCTTTATGCCTTTTTCCTCCCCTCATTTCCCATCGCTCCCTTATGCATCCTCCAAGGTTTATCCCCACACCAGGGGAAACTCTTCCTCAGTCTCCCCTCCCCTCACCCATCTCTCCCTTCTCTCTCTCTCTGTCTCAGTCTTTCCTTGTCACCCTCTCCGTCCCCTCCCTCCATCTTTCCCTCGCTCCTTGTACTGTATATTTATTTGAACGTGGAACCAAACCAAGCACACAGTGCTGGTGTTAAAGCTCAGCGCCGAGGCTGAATGACACTGCAGAAATGAGAAATGAAAAAAGGGCAATTTTTTTTAAAAAAGAAAATAAGAGAAATGAGAAAAAAAGAGGAGAAACTTTCCATTTTGTTTTCTATCCAAGCTGAAGAACATTTTTATACAGTCCAGTCACACAAGCACACACACTAAAGGTTAGAGCACTCATGAGGGCTTACACTCACATGTGCACCTGGGTGGGCGCTTGCCAAAATACACACAGTTGATAAAAAGTTGGAAACAGTTTTATGTTTAGTAAAAAAAAAAAAAAAAAAGAAAAAAAAGAAATCACTGCCTGCAAACAGAAGAAAAAAAAACTTTTTGTGCAAATTTAAATTTACATACAGACACATTCACATGTTTCTTTACACCAATTTGCAAAACAGCGCAAGCCCGATTTATTGACTGCCTCTCGTCATGGGGAAAACCCTTGCCGCAGCCTGGTTGAAAACACACACACACATACACGCACACACACACCCCAGACACTAATAATAACTTTCAACCCAACTAGTGGTGCCAGGATGTTTTGGTTAGTTTGTGTGTGTGTGTGTGTGTAAATGTGTGTGTGTGTGCCTAGAAACCTTCTGGTCTGTATTACCACAGGACATGCCAATTCTTTGAATCAGGCTTCTCTGTAACTTAAAGCTTCCAAAAGCAAGTGAGAGAGCGAAAGAGAGAGGAAGGGAAAAAAGGAAGAAGAGATGTGAATTGAGAAGAAATAGTTGAAAAGAAAACAACAATGTAAATAAAAAATTTTAAAAAGACCCACACGACTGTGATTTTATGGACTGCCGGCACATGTGAAATTCATATAACCTGATTGTAGTAAAATTCATACGCTTAAACATAGACATTTTCACTTTGTCACACACAGATTAATAGGTTGCAGATTTTACTCTGCTGTCCTTTAGTGGCTGGAGGACGTATTTTCTTTGGGTGTCCCTTTTGGCTCTTTGTGTGTGTGTGTGTGTGTGTGTGTGTGTCTGCATGGGTTTCCCTGCTTCTGCTGACTGTAAAGCTGCCAGAAAGCCAGACTCGCCTGGTGATCCCAGCTGTAAACATCCTGGGGGGAAACAACAGACTGCAGCTTTCAACGCACTCACCAGAAACATGTCTGCAATACTGTGTGTGTGTGTGTGTGTGTGCCTGCTCCTGGGGCTGCGACATGGTGGCAGGGCTCTAAATGGAAACAGGTTGGTTTGCGGTTCTCATTCCTGCAGACGATGCTCTGTGATGGGACACCGTGTGAATGTTTCTGCCCTCTACTTTGCTTTTGTGTACATGAGAGGGAGAGGGAGTTCAAAATGGCATGCTGTGGGTTTTGCTTTATCAAAGACAGGCGGGCTGGAAGACAAACTGCGGCCCCGGTGAAGGTAGAAAAGAAAACACAATGGAAAACGAGACAAGGGGCCTCGCTAAACTCGTAATGTTTCACATGACGTCACCTACAAACACTGAAGCCGCAAACAATTTTCTGTTTTTTTTTTTTTTTTTTTGTTTTTTTTTTTTTGGAAGAGCTATACAAGGACTTGTTAAAAATGGCGAATAGACAATGACAGAGTGGCTGCTCTGTCGACATTTTTGTATGGTGGCTTCCTGCCTCTCTGCACATTACGTGGTCATTTGAGGTAAGGCAGCCACAAGTCGACGCAGGAAAGGCAGAGACGTAATTGTACTTTATGGTCGAGAGAGTGCCGCGCGACGCTGGGGGTGTACTGTGTGTTTTAGTTATCTTTTTTTGGGTACGTGTTCATTTTTTACTGTGCGGTTGAGCTTTCTTGTTTTTTCTGGTTTCAGTGCTCAATTAGATCTTTCGGTTTTGTAGAAAAATAAACAACATGTCACGAGAATGTCACGCAACCATCATGTGTATTCATATGAAAGTGATTCTGTAGGTCAATATGGGGTTTCCCATTTTTGTGGGTTAGTATTTGCTCAATCTCTGTGCAACGTGCTTGAGAAAAGAAAAGTAGAAACAGTGTCATATAGATATCCGAGCATCTTTATTTCAGCTGTTTCAAACAATCTGTCATGATCTTATCTTACTCAGATTTCACACCTTGGCACAATACAAAAAACTGCACACATGGAGATAAACTCAAACAGTTTGGAGACTTGTGTATCCGTCACTCATAAATCCAGAATGGGCGAGGGCCAGGCCTCTGCGGTGGAGCCTCTGGGTGCTTTATTTAGGCTTATGCCTGGGCTTGTCCAGATGGACGAGGGGTGGTGCCGCGTGTTGCCACAGCCCGGTGTGTGTGTTTGTGCCTGCTGGGTGCCCTCTGGAGCGCTCTCGCTCTCTTACGGACGTCCCGAGTCGTCCCGTGCTTCCCCGGCCAGCCTAACCAATGTGCAGACTACTGTACAACCACTACTTCCTGAACAGGTAGTCTGAACACTGGGCAGGCGGGCTGGGCGGCTGGAGGATGCTGTGGAAAGGGTTTTTCACTCGAGCCACCGCAGATAAGCTCACGCGTTCGGTGTGGAGATGCCGTCAGATTCATTTTGGACTGTACTTACTGTGATCCCAGCAGCAGGCTCTCCAGTTCAGCTCCCTCCGCTCTCACTGTCTGACTGCTGCAAAGTGCTGATCAGGCTGATTGTGCGGGGCTGGAGGAGAGACAGCGAGTGAGGGATGGATGAGGGGCTGGCAGGGAGGTGAAGGAGGAGGAGGAAGAGGAGTAGAAGGAGGAGAGGTTAGACAGATGTGATAGCCACTGATTGAGAGATTCAACGACATTCCCTCCTGTTTCCTGCTGTGAGAAGCGGCATTCCAGACACAGCTCTTACGAGGAGACGCACAAGAGGCAGAAATGCATTTCAGATGTTTCCCAGCGACACAAAGAGAAGTTAAAGGGTTGCAAATCTATTAAATGACGAAAATGATTTATTCAGTTAATGTTCTGTATGGTCAAAGTTTCAGTTATCCATTCATTTCTTTTCAACCTCTGATTTACTTTACGAAAAAAACTCAAAAGGCAAAGACCTTTCTTGGTCTGTTTGCTAAAAAATGGATTGAAGCAGATGACACACCAAGATAAACACAAACAAGCACAAATGTATAAACACACACAACCTAAACTTGGCCCCGTTGACCCCCGGCCCAAAATAAATAAATAAAAACGGTATATTTCACAAGATGTGACACAGTTTAAAAAAAATGGTGAGATAAAGCCATCATTAAAAGATAAGCTGGTCTCCAAGTGCTCTTAATCTTTTGTGGTTAGATATTTATCAGCGAATAGTTGTGGTCAGCTGAGATCATACTAAGTCTGACCCAACACCTCCCACTGAAACACCACAGTATGCAACCTTTCACCTCCCTGACACACGCCAAAGAGAAAGAAATTTCTCCTTACAGAATTGACGGTCTCCTTTCTCCTCTACGCATCTTCTGCCTCGTCTTCTTATCTAATATTCGTTTCGTCTCCTTCTTGACTGGTTGGCCATGATTCATCTCCCGACGTCCTTTTTTTTTTTTTTTTGACTCAGTCGAGGCGAAACCAGGCTACTTCTGCGTCGTGTGTCCTCTCCGAATCATCCCGGAGCTTAAAAAAGCCGCAGCAAGGTGGACCGGCTGGAGGCTCGACGTGGCAAAGGACTGGCCATCAAGTTTCCCCTCCGAGAGGCAGAAGGAGAAAAAAAGAACGAGAGAGAGCAAGGAGATATGGAGAGAGAAGAAAGAGGAGGAGCTCGCCGGCCCCCCATTTTTCCTCTCCTCTCTTCTTCCTCTCTCCCCTCCCTCTGTCTGGCTTTTTTTTTTTTTACTTTTCACCCCCCTCTCTCCCCACCTCCCAACCTCTTTCTTCTCCAGCTTTTGGGGAGAGAAAGTGGAAGGTCAAAGGTGAACAGGAAGTGAGGCGCATTCATTTGGCGTGTGCGTTGTAAAGTTTGGAAAGGGAGTGAAAGATTGGCTGCGGAGGGAGGGAACTTTTTTAGTGAAAGCGTATGTGGGCAGATGGGAGGACGCCTGCGATCGTAGACTCACATGGAGGCATATACGTGTTTCACAAAACAAAAAAAAAAAAAAGCGCTGTACTGCATGTTCTTCCCGGCCATCCAGTGTGCATGCTCGCTCATGGTACATGTGAGTGCATGTGTGGTTTTTGAGTGATGGATGTGTGTGTAGGAGTGGGGCTGGATAAGAGTAGAGGCTCCATGGTCTTTGTAGCAAGGGCAGGAATGTCGGCGTTTTCTTGGCAAGCGGGAGGAAGCCTTGTAATAACTCCAGATGTGCAGCCCTGTGGTCTCCATCTCTCTCTTGCTCCCTCTGTTTTTACTTCTAAAGCTGATTTCCTCTCCCTGTCCGACTCGAATAAAGGGGCCTTTATGCAGCTCTGCAGCACACACACATTTACACACACACACACACACACACAGAGGGGGCAGGGGGGCAGCGGTGCTGGTGAAGGGTGACATACTACTGGTAAATCAGAACCAGAGGAAAAGAGCTAGTGTGTGTGTGTGTGTGTGTGTGTGTGTGTGTGCATGCAGACGAGGAGGAAAAGTCAGCGTGATTCAGAGTTGAGACATAAGTGGTCAAAGCTTGCCTCCCTCACCTTCTTCGTTTCACACACCCACTCACGCTCGCACACACTCACATTTAGGTTTCAGCCTTACCTCTGGCAGACAGGAGTAATCAATGCTAGTGTTTCCAGGTGTGTGTGTGTGTGTGTGTGTGTATGTGTGTGAGCAGAGGTGGCCAAAGGCAGTGTGTTTGTTTTAGCTATGGTTTCTGAGCCCCGACCTGAGCTCCGAATCAAAGCAGGCGCAATCCCAGGAGAAACAAGTCAGCAGTACTGGCGGGGATGGAGGAACGTGGAGGGAAAGTGAGAGAAACACAGGGGGGAAAATGCAGACGAAAGAAGGAAGCAAGTTAGAAGGAGGTGAAACGATGCCCGGTGAGCGACTTCGACATACGTGAAAAATGTGGCAAGCCAGAAAAGGGAACGAAGGGAATCAATCCTCATTATTGTCGCAGTTAAGTTTTAGGTTCGAGGATTGGAAGGAGTGAATTTTAATGGGTGGGTCGGGGGAGCGCTGCGGTCGCACCAACATTGTTTCCACTGTTTGAATGACCAGGCAGGCAGCTTCCTTTTCAAACTCTTAGTCAGTAAAGAAATACTGAGAAAGTATGCGCACACACACATATATTGTACATACACACAAACACACACACACACACACACTCATCCAGTGTAATCCTTGTCTTGTCATCCGTTTGTCCTTTCTGTATTGCATAAAACGAATGACTCCGTTAGTTTATGTGGGTGTAATTGTATCTTTCGGGTGATTGCGTCAGTGTGGGGAGGCTAAGTGTGTGATAGATTTCTGTGTAATTCGCTAAGCAGACGGGGAAAGGCACCACCAAAAGTGTCATCAGTCAGCTGAGTTACAGTGAATGCTCACAGATTTGTTTTCATACTGGAGATAGCACGTCAAATCGCCATTATTCCCGTCAGATAACACGAATGACGAGCACGTAGTCGCTCAGTTTTATTTTATCTCTCCCACATCATATCATATACTATCATTTTTTCTTTGTTGAAATGAAACACCAAGAAACTGTCCTACATATTTTAGATGTTGTCCCAGAAGATAGTGGGGTAGTCAAAGGGCAGTCGTGGAAAAAGTCTCCAGATCCCTTACTTAAAGTTCAAGATTTTCATTTGAATAAATGTCTGATAAGTCACCATCTATCACCAAATGATGCAACACAGTGGCGCATATGGCCCACTAATGACAGCCTGCAGCATTTGCAGTATTACGACCCGAGAGCCAATGGCGACTTTCCCGCAAAAATTCCAAGTAGCGCGCAGTTGTGCTTTTAACAAGGCTTTTAACGCAAACAACTCTTTGCTCTTCAACTCACTTGTGTGTGAAGCGGTGTAGTATTTTTTTCCCATGTCTGCTAATGTTGAGAGTTAACAATCACTATGGCCGAATATGCACACACACAGGTGAAAAAACACTCATAAAGATAAATACAAGAGGTGAAGTTAGCGTCTCTATCTTTGCTGCCTTTTACATGTAAAGTACAAGGTACTGACATAGAAGATCAAAAGTTAGAAACACCTCAATGGTTTGAAAACTGACGAAGAAAAGAGTGGATGTGGCAAAGATGTGAGAGCTTTTAGCTGAAAATTGAACGATGTAATGGACAAAGATGATGGAAAAATGGTAACTATGCTACCAAACCCAGTAATGATAATTATGGTGTCTCGCTGTGAAAGACAACATTAGAAAAGGGGGTTAGAGGTTGTAAAAGAGAAACAAGAGATGAGCGACGACCACAGCGTGTCAGAGGCGGCCGAGAAGGTACACAGGGTGGTTTGTGGATAATTCAAAGTTTATCCTGCCTGACTGATGAGATAAATGAGTATCTGTATCTGTTTCTCGCCGTGAATTATAATTTTTTTCCTCTGATTGTTTCCTGTACATCCACACCATGTTATCAATACGAAAACTATTAAAAGAAACAAAGCCTGGGATTAGACTCAAGCAGATACGGGACAGATAAAAAGAAACCACGCTGGTGGCTCTTAATGTCTTTTGGCATGTTGTAATCACCCTGCATGTGTGTGTTTGTAGTTTGTAATCTTGTATGTGAGACTGCAGACTCACCGCCTCCTTTGAAGGAGGATTGACAGACGCTTAAAGCTTACTGCATGTGTTTAACAGCACATGACGGGAACTTTAGTATTCCTGTGGTTGCTGATAGCTTTTAAAGAACATATTCTCATGTTGTATGCATATATATTATACTTTTTTGTGATGTAATGCGATATTTTTTTATATTTTTCTTAATGACCAACTTTTCCATGATTCCGTGAATGAAATACAATTGAATCTTTAACCTTGACATAAGTGAGAGATTTTTATGTTCATAAATATCAAGTTTTACAAGACAAGATTTACTGTAAATGTGTTAAAAAATAAAAAATCCTTCTCCACCCTTGGAACTGCCCACCACTGGCACAATTGTGTCATAAAAACATGCTCAGTCCAAGCACGCCCTCTGTGTATTATGCAGAGCAAGTCTGATTTAGACGTGCAAATTTTATATTCTGGCAGTTCGTTTTACTATAAAAAAGTAGTCCAGCAGTTAATTTGGGTCTTACTGTATTTGGATCAAGCAGTTCTGATGATGAAATGACTGTGATGTGTCCATAAAACAGGACTAGGATTAGGCTTCCCTTGTTTCCTCTAATTTAGCATCTATTAAAGTATTTCCACCAAGACAGGTTAGGGCACCATACAATATGGATTTACGGTTGTGAAACTTTTACCAAAGTTGTTTACGTATGTGAACGTTTTACCTCAACATATTCTGACGTCACTGATGTTCACATCAGACGTGCATGTTTTAGTTTCGAGGTGCATTTTTTAAATATTTTTACATAATAATAACTTCGCATCGAGAGGAGTCAGCTGAGGTGGCTTGGGCATCTGTATTTCGGATGCCCCCTGGACGCCTCCCTAGGAGAGGTGTTCCAGGCGTGTCCCACCGGGAGGAGGCCCCGGGGAAGACCCAGGACACGCTGGAGAGACTATGTCTCTCGGCTGGCCTGGGAACGCCCTCGGGATCCCCCCGGAAGAGCTGGAGGAAGTGTCTGGGGTGAGGGAAGTCTGGGCATCTCTGCTCAGACTGCTGCCTCCGCGACCCGGTCCCGGACCAAGCGGATGAAGATGGATGGATGGATGGAATAACTATAACGAAGCCATAATAGTAACTAAGAGACAGTTTACAGTTAGAGTTTCTCATTTTAATGTAGATTTCAAGTTTTTCAAAAAGGGCTTGAAATATGTAGTATGACCAGAGCTTTTGCCCTCTAGTTGCTGGACATGTGGGGATTTTCATGTGTTTATATGGTTAGTGGGATGTGGTGCCCCCTCCCTCCTCCTTTTACTCTTTGGTGGTCACCGGTGATTGATCACATGTCCCGGCGAGCCCCTTGGTTGTTACGCTGACCTTCTGCAGGAGTAAACGCAGACCAGATAATTAACCGCTTGGCAATTAGCTGCTAAACAGGAAGGTATCACTGACCTGCCAGCCTGAGCTCGGTTGGCCTCGTCGACTGAATGTGTCATTGTCATGTGGACACCACGTTTCCTTTCTCAGCAAAGACGTTTATTTGTGTTTGTGCTCGTTCCCACAGGAAGAGCTAAGCAGAGCACAAAGCCTGTCACTTTTTTAGAGTCAGCAGAGTTGGCTGAGATAAAACATTTCGGGGGGGACGGCAAAGCAATGAACAGCAAGTTCCAGCAGCCAAACAAAACATGTCATTGCGTTAAAGGCAAATTTTTTCATAATTTGAAAATGTGAGAATTTATGTTTTTATCCCTGTGAAAGTGGACGCTTCAGATTTGTTTTCCCAGAGCATTTGTCTGTGGCTGACAGACGAGCTGGGACAACTTTTGTGTCTGCTCTGTTATCAAGTAGCACTTTCCATGGTAGATGAAGTATTAGACAGCGCGGACACTGGCCGGCTGCCCGAGGTGATTTGTTATGAATATTATTGCACAACCTTGCAGCTCCATGAGTCATCAACAGCTGTGTGTTTTTACACATTCTCCCAGAATAGCTCCAAGCTAACTGTTCCCAATCGTTATATTCTCTCGGCTAGATCGTTCGCTGTTGCTGATTTAAAAGTTGGCAACATGTGGGCTTACTTTAAATAAAGTACAAACAGCATTAAGTCAAATTAAGTTTCCTCAGATGCTGTTTCTCAAAGGCATATTACTCACAGACCAAACACAGATTCTGCATGCGTTAGTGGGATTTCTGATTATATGTGGACTCTGTAATGTCTGGAGCAAAAGTCCATTATGTGTAGAATTATGATTTTCTATACAGCATTTAGCAATAAAACCTATCTGACAAAAGCTCTTTAAAAAAATTAATATAAGTGGATGAAGATAAATTCTAATGTGGCATCGACTGGAGACGCAAAACACGCTTTCAAACTCCACGAGTCCCCTCCCACCGTGTAAGACTCACAGAAACGCTTTCTGTGTTTAAATTTTTTTTTTTAAGACAGAGCTCAATAGGGGAATGGTAGAAGAATGGAGGGAAAGAAAAACGGAGGGAGGTGAGGAGGAGGGTTGTGAAAATTGCCGTTGGCTGCCACCCAGGGCCCAGTCTTTGTGGTAATGAAGGGTTAGAAGCAACGTTATTGCTCCCAGATGCCGTGCGGCTTCTCCGCAGCCCTTTGATGCATGGCCCAAGTCACCAGGACTTTTCTATCAGCCTCCCATCAACATACACACTACCACACACTCATACACACACACTGAGATGCACACAGCCTCTTAAAACAACATGGATGCCGTAAACGACTATCTTCTTGGTTTTGCCCACCAAACTGCTCAGATTTGTTTCAAAGTGTTAATTGGATACGGTTTGTGTAAGGTCCCCATGTGTGTGTCTTTTTGGTGTTTGTACATAGTGTAGTATTTCCTTGTGTGTGTGTGTGTGCGCATGTGTGTGTGAGGCCGTATTTCATCCTCACTGAAATTGAGTCTTTGAGACGTTTCTTGGACGGTGTGCAGAGTGGTGAAGTGCCTTTATGAATCCAGAAGTGAACTTCCTCTGGCTTTTTCATAATGAGCCTGCTATTACTCACTAGCAAAACAAAACCATGGAAAGTACTTTGCTCACACACTGCTCCAAACACCACAGGTTAAATACCAAGTGCACTGCCTGGGCTGCTGCGACGTGTGTGTGTGTGAGTAAAATATGGATGTGTAGAGGTTCAGACAAAAAGGAGTCACATCACACCTGGTTTAAGTGTAAATAAAAGGATCTGATTAAACTATTTACAAAAGCTATGTGTGTGAAAATCAATAAATAGTCATTTAGGTGGGTGAATGGATGAGTGAGGAAAAGTTTGACGTGAGAGGAGAAACTGAGCAAGCCAACTTTTAAAGGTTCAAAGCCGGCATTTCAGGTCAAAGGGTCACATCATCCAAGTTATAAAAGGCATTTTTTCAACTAATTTTGGTGAGACACTGTGTTTTTAGATAGATAGCCTTTGTTATTTCTGCTTCCAATACACAACAAAGGCGGTCACTGTAATTTCATTTTGTGCTGCTCACAGAAAGAATAACATCTCTTTCCAGAATCAGTATTCCTGGAAGTGTGGATAACCCACAGAGCTCATCGGGAACTGTTTTCAAAGGGACTGTTTGGTAGAAAGTGAGCACCTATTAACCTCCTCTCACATGTGGCTTTTGTGAACAGATGAACTGAGTATGAATTTATTGACCTTCCTCGCTAATTCGTTCACATTCGAGGCGCCACGCTGACACAGTCAATCATAATGAGTGAGTGGGCTTCGCTGGTGGTGGGTATGCTATAACCTCAAGGCCAGCCACACCCAGAGCATCTTTTGCTTTTGTGTTTGTGTGTGTTATGTTAGAGAACACAATAGAAATATACAAAAATACAATAAAAGTAGAATATGTACAGAACAGAATATATACAATAAGTTAATATAAATATAAATGCTGCTCATCTCATGGATGAGTGACTATAGTGGCTATATTTATATTATTTGTGGATATATTTATGTTTGATTGTATTTATGTTTGATTGTGTGGAATTGATACTACATCATTCTAACATGACGTTATTGTGACATCACATGGAATATGAAGGCACAATTATTATTACCTTTCTAATGCCAAGAGATATTGACTGTTAACGCAACATTCAACATTAACAATGGATTATCCAGAGAAACAAAACTTACATTATTTCTGTAAAGACAACGGAGCCCAGGAGATTCCTGAAACGTTTCATGAAGACAACTACTGGTCCATCATGGAGGATGAGGCCATGCACGCTCAAATCAAGCAGGAAAACTACAAATTGGCTCATCTGAGTGCCAGAGATTGTGGCAGTCAGAAGAAGCCCAAGTCCAAGCTAGACCAGAGACCACAGACTTGTGAAAACCTTGATGGGGGCAAATTCTGGTCTATCATGGAAGATGGGGACATGTATGATCATCTCAAGGCCGAAGCGTACAAAATGGCTGACCTGATCGCCAGAGAGCCGAGTAGACAGAGAACCTCTAAATACTTGAGGGGGCAGGGGACTCCTAAAAAGATGGCCGAGCAAAACTTCTGGACCTTAATGGAGGATGAGGCCGTTCATGCACATCTCAAGCAAGAAGCCTTCAAGGTGGCTGACCTGATTGCTTGTGAATTGCGCAATCAGAAGATATCTACGTCCAAGCTAGACCAGCAGACGTGTGAAAGCTTTGATGATGACAGCTTCTGGTCCATCATGGAAAATGAAGACATGCACGCCCATCTCAAGGCTGAAGCGTATAAGTTGGCTGACCTGATTGGCAGAGAGCCGGGTAAACAGAGGACCTCTAAATACAAGAGGGGTAAGGGGTCTTCTGGGCAAAACGTCCAGACCTTGATGGAGGACGAGGCCGTTCATGCCAATCCGTGTCAGGGATCCTTCAAAGTGTCTGAAATGACTGACTCAGGCCCAGACTCCAGCGCTCAGGTATCCATCCCTCAGCCATCTTCCACCTCCACTCCTCCTCCTCCTGCAACCACAGCCATACCATGTCCACCCCCTCAGGTGAGACGATCATCTCCAAAGGCTGATGAAGACAAGCAGCAACTGTGGCCATTGTCCAGTCCTGCAAAAAGCCCAGAACATATCCTCAAACTGCTCAGCTCTGACGACTGGCAAAAAAAATTTGATGGCTTAATCTTTATTCAAGGTCTGGCAAGAAACCAACCAGAGGTACTGAAAGCTGCACTTCGTAAGGTCTGTGTGGGTGTCGTGAAAGAGGTTAAAAACCTGCGCTCTATGGTGTCATGCGCTGCTATGGCCACCCTGGGTGAGATGTATGCTTGCCTCCAAAGGGCCATGGATGACATGGTGGAGGAAACAGGCCATGCCCTGATGCTGAAAATGTCTGAGTCCAACACCTTCATCCAGCAGAAGGCAAACCGCGCATTGGACACCATGGTTCAAAACTGCAGTCCCAGTCGCACCATGAATGCCTTGCTGAACGCAGGACTGGGTCACCGCAACGCCGCAGTTCGAGCAAGTGCAGCTCAGCACCTCAGCCTGTTATGCGACATCCTTGGAGCCACACAGATCCTTACAGGTGGGAAGAACTTCACCAAACGCTTCCTCATTGCCGTGAGTGCAATATGTATGGATGCTTCGGAGGGCGTGAGGTGCCACGGACACGACATCGTCCAAAACATTTCCACCCACGACGCCTTCCAAGAGCAGTGGAAAGAGGCTGTCCCAGAGAAGGAGAGACGCTCACTGGCAGGACTCATGAAAAAGCTTAAAGCACAAAAAGAGGCCCCTGGCAAAAAACAGTAATCCCATTACTGTTGATAAATAATTGCCACTTTCATTCATTAAATATAGCAAAAAAAAAAAAGCAAAAACCAAACTTGAGTTTTTTTATTCAAAGCCAAAATCTCTTTAAGGTTTTAAGTGAAAGTACAATAGTAGTTAATATTTAAAAAAGAAAATTAATCAACAAATTTGAACATTGTTGGCAGGTCTGTGTGTTTGACACAGATTAAGTTTAATCCCCTCTACTATTTTCAACATAATGTTACTAAGGTAATGTTTGAGTTGTTATAAGATAATAATGTTCTTATTATGTAAGTATGCACTATGTAAAAATAATTACATGCAGTAGATTTTTTAATTTTGATTCATTATCACTGCATTGAATAATGAATAACATGATTATTATTAAAAATAATATATCCTGTTTTTATACCATTTATATCTGTATAGATTGGGAAAGTCATTTTCATTTCTGCCTTCCACTTTTTCCCTCTCCATTCATATTTTTCCAGTTTACAGTGTATATAATATGAACAACTACCAGCTATATGCTTCACACACATAAAGACGATCACTAGTGCAAAATGAGTCCAGGGTCTAGTTATGATGCAGGTGAAAAAACTTAAATTATTGTTATCACATCTTAGCATCTATATCTGGTCACTTACTAGTGACATAAAAAGGTATATCCCCCGACATTTTTAGATTATTTTAAGGTTATTCTTTTAATAGTCTGGCTGGCTGTCATTACCGATACCCAGAGGTCATGGGTTCAGTGTGGGGCAATTTGACTTTTGGTAATTTAATCAACTGACTGCCAGTTGTTTGGTCATAATAAACTTAAGCAAAGGATAAGTTTGTTTGGTTTTTTTTGTCTTGTAGAGAGGCCTCATGTCAATATCAGGTTTTAATCTTTGCTTATTCATGTGCACAGATAACTGCACATTAAATCAGAATAACACAAACTAACTTACACATTGTAAACCAATGGCAGGTAGCGTTCCAGCTCAGGATTATTGGTTTGTTTCTCACAATTTTGTCCCTTACATGTTCTCCAAAACTTGCTCGACATTTACGAATTTGCACTCTCCAAATCTTGTATTTCATATTCATCACACACACACACACGCACACAGAGATATACACAAGTGCATTTTAATAGAAGCTATAGGCGCAGATGACCATGTACACAGAAAGCTTTGTATTGCATTTCTTGTTTCCATGGTGATAGTTGCAAACAAAAGGGACGTCTCCTGACAGCTCAGTCATGGTTTAGCCATTATAAATCCATACCTCACTGGCAGCGTTTGTGCGTGTCTTTCTTTCTCCGGGAAGCCGATTCACAGACGTTCGGTCTCATGCAAGTAAAATTCTGCACATGAAGGTCAAACAAAGTGTGTGTGTGTGTGTGTGTGTGTGTGTGTACATACATGTACCTCATATAGCTTTTGCACGTCATGTGTGCATCTGTATGCGTGCGTGTTTGTTGTCCCCTGCGTCCCAGCGTGTGTGTGCTTAACGTCTGAAATCTGTACATTTGCCCACACAGCTTGTTGCTGGCCGGCTTTTATGGGAGCATATGGGAAAGCGCTCAATTCCCGACTTCCCTCAGCACAACTCCACACACACACACACACATAAAACACGCACACATGCAAAATGCAAAACCTCCTGGTAATTTGTCAGAAGTGCACAATCTGTGTGTGATTTTGCAATAATACTTGCACACGCATGCCTTCTGACAATTCTTGTCAATTGTAGGTGCATCAAACCAAATTCTTACAATCTCACACATCCTCCTGAACATTTTTCTTGTAATACCCAACATATAGTGGGTCTTGTTGTCTTTATATCATTATGTCTAGCTTGTTTCATCATATACTTTCCCTGCTGTCCCTGTTTTAGTTCAGTTTCTCTGTACTTTCCCCACATCATGCACTCATACACTGCCCCCCTCCTTCTCTTGCCTTCCCTTTCCAACTCTCTTGACTGGATTTACTGGCCAGAGGAGAGGAAAATGTATGAATCAGTCCAAGGTTGCTCACTCCCAGGGTGAGGGGAAGCCAGTGAGAGGAGAGGAACAAGGGGGAAATAGGAAAAAAAGCAGAAAAAAAGATGAAGAGAAAGCGAGAAAAGGGAGGAAGGCAACGATGGAGAAATACCGAACAAACTGGAGACGGAGGACGGGGAACTCTTTGCCCACACCGCCACGATAAATGATTATGTCAGCATTGGGCAGTCTGGGGTGACTGCTTGTTTAGGTTTTTTTTTTTTTTTCGTAGTGTGGACACCTGGGTGTGCCGTCCCTGCCAAATGTGTGTGTGTGTTTTTATGTGTGTGTGAGAGAGAGAGCTTTTACATGCATTTAGGGGATATGACCATTTGGCTGCGCAGGTCATAAATCCTTTGATGAAGGAGTTTGGTCACACATACACACAACCCCCTGTCTCCTCTCTCTTTCACACACACACACACACACACACACACACTCACACACACACACACACACTCACACACACACACACAGCACTGGGTTGGGCAGGGCAGGCCCGTGGTTAGCTATCCAGATGGTTTTAAGGTTAGTTAGAGACTACGCTCAAAGGTGCTGTTTGCAACCAAAGCAGTGTGTGTGTATTTCTGTGTATGTGTGTGTGCGTGTGTGTGCATGCTTACTGTATGTTTATAGAAACTCACTCACCCTGTGCTATTTTTGGCCTCTCTTTTGTTTTAAATGCTAATTTTACTGCCGATAGTAAAAGATTCACACACACACGCAAATGGATCCTTGGTGAAGAAACCTTTGTAACAATAGGCTTTGAGGAGTTTAACCACAAAGTGTGTGTGTGTGTGTGTGTGTGTATATGTGTGTGTGTGTGTGTGTGTGTGTGTGTGTGTGTGTGAGAGTGCTGGCATGTGTCAGACTGAGCTGACTAACTTTGAGGTTCCCTGATTCATAAATAGTTGGATGCCTGGATATCATATGTTGTGTGCAGATTTGCAAGTACAAGACATTTCTACTCTCTCTCCTCTCTCTCTCTCTCTCTCTCTCTCTCTCTCTCTTCGCTGTGTGTGTTTCTCATTTGTTGCCTGCCCCCCCTCTTTTTTTTTTTAAACTCTGCACAACTGTAATCAAAACCACAGACTCGAGGACTGTGTACGACTTTCCCATTCGGCTCTTTTGCCTTTTTTTCCTCTTTTTTTCTGCCTTAAATTGTAATATGTGAGCGTTTACTCCTGATTTCCCCTGAGTTCTTTAATCTGCTTTCCTTTTGTCTCTTTTAATCCAGGTTTCTATTTTTGTTACTTTGGGACTGTTACAAAATCTTATTAAATATAAATATATTAAGGTGGAAGAGGATCAGTCCACAGCGATCAGCAGCAGCATCAACTTCACTTTGCCTTTTTTTTAAAAATTTGTGATCTTGAATACAATGTCTGCACAAAAACTGTGAATCTCTACAACCATTTTTACTCTTTAGCCACATTCCTCACCCGCAGAGTCTCTCTCACTCTCATCTACAACCAGTGTGTTTCTCTCTCGCCTCCTGCAGGAGAAGGAGAAGAAGTACATGCTGCAGGTGGACAACCTGAAGCTGCGCGATGTGGAGAAAGGCTTCATGTCCAGCAAGCACATCTTTGCCCTCTTCAACACCGAACAGAGGTATTATTACACACACACAGACACACGTCAGTATACATACATACAGCAGATACACAAATACACATCACTTGACAATGTTTTTCTTGTCAAGTTAAGATTTAATCTCTATTTCAGATCCATTCCTTGTTTGGACAAATACGACAATTATGTATTCACTGTTAACTATTAAGAAACCATTACCATAAGCATTAGCTCTTTAGCCCATCTAAACATTCAAGAGTCATGTTACCTCTGTGTAAAATTTCATGGCATTTAAAGTTCCATTTAAATTTCATTTAAAACTTAAATTATAAGGCAAAAATAACTAAAAATACCACACTATAAAATATTCCAGTACAAGTCATTTAATTAGGATTAAAAGATATTTGTGTCAGTAAAAGTACAGAATGTACAAAATGTACCAATTATGCAGAAAGGCCCCTGTCTGTGATATATTAGTGTAGTGTTGGATCATTTTAGCGTTATTATTTAAGCAGAAATTTAATGTGTGTACTTTATTATATAGCATGATTTTGTGTTTTCTATGTCACATCTCAAACTGAAGAATAATCATAGCTAGCTAATCACAAATGCCTTAAAACTGTAATGCTGATATAGGACATCAAGTTAATAGACAAAGAAAAATAGCCTACATACAATCGTGAAGATCTTAATTCAGCATTTAGCTCTGATCTCACTGTCTGTCTACAGGAATGTGTATAAGGACTACCGTCAGCTGGAGCTGGCCTGTGAGAGTCAGGAAGATATCGATGCTTGGAAGGCCTCCTTCCTCCGAGCCGGAGTTTATCCTGAACGCGTCGTGGTAACGAGCATTTACTTTTTGCATACACGTACAAGCTGAGTGTAGGAAATGTGTATAATACATTTGTGATTGATTGTGGATTGATTGAAAGCTGTATGCTAAATTATTAACACTGATTTAGTTCAAATTGCATAAACAAAAATTAAAGCTGATTAATAGTTTGTTTGTTTTATATGTGACTTTTTTTTAAGACTGTTGTTGTGATGTTTATTTGAGTCTATTTGAATGTTGTCAAGTCTCTTATGTGATCACTGTGTCTGTCCTCTTTCAATGTCTGTTTTCGTCATCGCTGTTTGACCTTACAGGACAAGGAAGGAAAGGTATGTGACTTCTGACTGCATCATGCATTTTCTTCATTTCTCTGTCTTTTACATATAAAATCCCTATAATTACCATAAAACAATTATTTTGGAAGACTTTATTTGACATTAGCTGCGTGGATTTGTGTGTTAATTATTGCACATGAATGAATGAGTTAGTGACATAAAATCTGTGCCATATGGTTTGATTTATGAGACTGGGTTCATGTAACACTTTTATCCAACAAACAATACTCAAGTTAAATAAGAAAGAATAATTTCTGTTACTGTCCTTGCAATCACACAGAAAATATTGTGAACTTAATATCTGTGCAATAGCCTGATTTCTCCTTTAGTTTAAGAGTTATGGACGATTTCTTAGCGTCGGTGAAAATGATGAGAAACCAATGAGACAAAGAGGCTCCACAGTTTCTCTTTTCTCTGTCTCTCTTTCTTGCTAAAGCTAAACTGAAGTTAAACTCTGTGTCCTCTCTTTGTCCTCCCTCGTTCCTCCTCACAGAGTGAGGGCGGTGATGAAAACGGCTCTGACAACCTAATGCACAGCATGGACCCTCAGCTGGAGCGGCAGGTGGAGACCATTCGGAACCTGGTCGACTCCTACATGGCCATCGTGAACAAGACGGTCCGCGACTTGATGCCGAAGACCATCATGCACCTCATGATTAACAATGTGAGTTGTCACTGAGGGGGTGAAAAAAACAGAATTATGTGATGGCTGGCCATTTATCAGATTTATACATCTCCAAACATAGATCTGTAAAAACTTTGATGACAGAACATCTCTCTCGTGTTCTGCAGACTAAAGAGTTCATCAACGCGGAGCTGCTGGCCCAGCTGTACTCTTGTGGCGACCAGAACTCGCTGATGGAGGAGTCTCAGGAGCAGGCCCAGCACCGTGACGAGATGCTGCGGATGTACCACGCCCTGCGGGAGGCCCTCAGCATCA
This sequence comes from Scortum barcoo, assembly GCA_023238725.1. Taxonomy (NCBI): domain Eukaryota; kingdom Metazoa; phylum Chordata; class Actinopteri; order Centrarchiformes; family Terapontidae; genus Scortum; species Scortum barcoo. The sequence goes on from CM041545.1 coordinate 17,886,972, forward strand.
TCGGCGACATCAGCACGTCCACCGTGAGCACCAGCATGCCTCCTCCCGTGGATGACTCGTGGCTGCAGGTGCAGCGCAGCAGCTCCGGAGGAAGGTGGGTCTGAAGCTGTTTTCTTATCTGCGTCACTCCTGTTGAACTGTCAAGTTTAATATGAGCTTAGTTAGCATTTTTTGTTTTTCATCCATCCAATAATATAACATGCACTGGGTAACCACGTCTGCCACTTTATCCTTCATGCTTCATTGTGTGTAAGTCAGATTTGTTCATAAAAATGAATCTGCCTGGTAAAATCACTTATGGTTGTCTGAATGTTTGACAAGATTTGACAAACATCTGGAGCATTTTTTGCTGTCTCAGTTTTCATTTTAATTCCTCCAAATCCCTGTTTAAGTTTAAGTAACAATGATTATTCTAACAGTGTACTTCCTCTCCTCATTCTCCTCCAGGTCTCCTGCCACCAGTCCAACTCCAAACCGCAGGGCTCCTCCAGCCCGCCCAGGCTCTCGTGGGCCTCCACCCGGGCCCCCTCCTGCCGGGGGACCCCCTGTCCCATCTCGCCCGGGGGCTTCTCCGGACCCATACAGTGGACCGCCACCCACTGTGCCCTCCCGGCCTAACCGTGCACCCCCAAGTGTCCCCAGGTGAGTGTAAACACTCACTCACACAGGTCTTTGAAACACACAGCCCCTCTTCACACCAACGTATTTTACAGTGTGCCTCAGTAGGTTTTAAGTCGACAGTAACATCCAAACCAAAGCTTATAATATTATGAAAAGCTATCCAACCTGAAGTGTGGATACTCTCTGTTACTAAGGGGGATGTGAAGACACCTGGATGAGGGGATAAAGGAGGTAAATGAAAGTGGAGAGTACTGGTTGTGATAGAGGATAGATGAATAGACTAATAGACTGTTAGAGATCCCTTGATAGATGAATAGACCGTGATTTAACTTATGATCAGTGGACTCATTTCCTCGTTCTCTCTTGGTCTGGGTTCAACTTCTTCCTTTCACCTTGACCTCTTGGTACCTTTCCACCACCGCTCTGAACTTTCAACACGCTGTCGAGCATCATCAGTGATCGCTAACACTCCACTATTCATCGCTCACATCCACCTCACCGCTGTCCTCACCCGACTAATGAAAATGTTTGCACTATAAAGCAAGTCAGTGATGGAAGATTTAAAAAAAGGATTTTCTTTTCTCTTCTCCATTAACTGTATCTGCCTTTGCACCAAATAATCGCCTCGGGCTTGCCTGTGTTTGTGATAGATAACTTGTTTTTTTTTTATCCTGGATCGATCCATCGTCAGAGTAGCAGCTTGCCTCTTTCACCGTAGGAGACACTAACGTTGCTGAGCAAAGCTCTCAACTGCAAATGCAGCCTCAAAATCAGATGGAAGACTTTCTCAAAACCTCACTAAAAACGTGGGAGCTCCTATTTTCTGTCCTAAGTGAGAGCTGAGCACATGTGACATTGGTCCTTTCCTGCACTGTAACTGTTCGCACTCCTTTTCTCTTTTCCGCCTCTTCATCCCTCTTTTCCTCACCACACCTCTGTCCCACACATGGTTCCTTCCACAGAATCACTATCACTGACCAATGAGGACTAACGTTTCTGGTACGTTGGGTACTGTCCGCCATCATCATCACCACCATTTTCTTTCTTTCACTTTCTTTCTCTTCCTCTCAAAAGGCATCCTTTCACTGCATGCCCTCACCTTTATTTCCTCACTTTTCTTTTCTCTTCTCAGAGCGCTGCATGGGCAAACACACACCCCAGTTCAGAGGGCGTGTGTGTGTTTGCATCAGTGTTTGAGCCTTTTGGAGTTGATGCTGGTTTATTTGATCGAACGGAGGGGTCATCAGTATGTCTTAATGTGTCTTGTGAAGGAGGAAATTTCCTCCTCCGAGTTAAACAGGATTCAACTCAAATGTCCAAAACGTGAAGATTATTGTCGTTTTTGTTGTCGGTGTCATGTGTGATGATGTGCAGTATGTGTGCCATGACATCCCACTCATCTTTTACTCTGTCTGATGTTGTCCTTCAGAGTCACAGTATCTGTCAAAAATCACCTTTCAGTCCAGAGTTTAGTGAGTGTGCAGGTAGTGCTGGTGGTGACTCTCTAACTAAACCACTTTCTAAGGAAATACCAGATAGTTAGTTACCAGATAGAACAATTAAATGCATGTGATAATAAATGAAAATGAAAAGGGGAAAATCATATTGAGATAGACAGACATATGCAACCTGTGAAAGAGGGTTGTGAGTGGATGTTATCATTTTAAATGATAACAAGCTTAAAAGGAGATCGGTTTTCTTAAAGGAATAGTCTGTACATTTTGGGAAATACGCTTATGCCCTTCCTTGTAGAGAGTTGGATGAGAACAAATTTTGTGCTGGACTGTGCCTTAGCTCCTGCACAATAACTTTTCAGAATCTCGCAGCACAGCAGCAGACTCTGCACCGAGCTTCGTCTTTCCTGCTATAGAAATGTGATGAGTGGCATCTTCTCATCTGACTGCCTGCAAGAAAGCAAATAAGCGTATTCACCAAAATGTCAAAGTCATAAATCTTCTTGTGACCCCTCAGATTTATCCTGTGACCCCTGTTTTGGAGGATGTTTTAAATGAATGCCCTCTGACTGTTGATCTCCAGATTTAAAATCTTTAACAGCGGCCTGTAGGCCCACTTTAATGCCTTTATATGAGCAGAGCTTAATAGAGGATAAATATAAATGCATGCCAGTGTACTTTTACAAGACATGGAGTAACATTGCCTGCCTTTGGCCTCGACTGTGAACACACATTACCTGCATCGTGGCCATGTTAACTGAGCCTGATATCTTCGTGATGTCAGATGGGTTCATGTGTTACCTCATGATGTAGGTGGTTGTCTGTGCAAGTGCAGGCACTGTTTTTCTGTGTATGTGCATATGTTCACACATGGTCGACCCTGACATGACAGCGCGTAAGTATGAACACCAGCTTGTGGTTGAAATGAAGAAGAAAACGACGACAGCTTGAAAACACTAATCCAACCTGTGCCCCTTCCTCTCTTCTTTCCATCTGTTCCTGTGTGTCTGTGTGGCAGTCGGAGACCCCCGCCTTCTCCAACCCACTAGACCTCTGAGCTCCTCCCTCCCTCCTCTGTCCGTCCGTCCGTCCCACCTCTCGGATGCGAGGCCGCGGACAACAGTGCCACCTTCCTGTCGTTTCTTTTTCCGCCGCACCCGACCGGAGGCGGCTCCCTTCTCCTGCTCCCTTACATCGGGACACGTCTCTCTCTCTCTCTCTCTCCCCCTTCAAATCCCCCACATACCCCCCCACCTCCCCACACACCCCTCTGTTTCACACAGAGATGCAGAATACTTGAAACACACCTGCATGACTGACATCTGAACTTGCTGCACCGTCGGACTTTAAACAAACTATGTAGAGAACATGAAATGAAAACACATTTGTGAGTGTATGCGCACATGTGCATGCACACCTGCTTAAATACAGTAAATATATATGTATATGTATACATACAGATATCTGTTCCTGCTGTTAAAACTAAAGTGGGAGACATATACACATTTAGCATGACACTTAACCTGAGTATTACTTTATACTCCAGCCTTTCTGATGGGTATTCTGGCTGATGACTGACTCTTATTCTCTTATTAACATTTAATTTATCTTATGTTTATTTTATGTTTTTTCCCTGATTTATTCTTTTTTTTCAGAGAGGAAAACTTTACTTCAGTTTAAAAAAATGTACATTTTTGTGTCTCTAACTCACCTTTTTATTGCTTGTCATGTTTTTAATCAACAGAGTTTTAAAGAATGGTAGCTACTTTTGGATAAAATGAAGGTGAACAGCTCAGCTATTTTTGGTGACGATGCTCGTTTTTTCGACACATTTGAGCAGCCGGAGACTTAAAATTACTTTCTGTGTGCAAAAAATTCACTGAAGCTCGGCTCTCCTGGAGCTCATCATTTCAGGGTACAAGGTGATTTATTTGTGAGCTGTTTCCCCCGGGGTGTCCTCCTCTTTATGATTTGCTGCCATAGGAGAACCCTCCCCTCTTTTATCCCCCCTCCCATCAACTATGGAACAGACTGCACCACCCATCCATCACTCAGGGCTTGAGTAAAATCACTTACAGACTCCTCACTCTCAGAGACCTGCACACACAGGGGCTGCTGCTCTTCGCTCTTTCTTTACCTCCTCCTCCTCCTCCTCCTCCTGCACTAGGACTGGAGGAGCGATCACCTGAGGGACCTGCTGAACTTTTATGCCTGCTGTAGACTCCAGAAAGCCTCACTATCACTAAATCCACCTGTTACCTATTACTCTCTAGTGTAGCTGAATCATTCTGAGTAGTTCACACAAAAAAAAAAAACAAAAAAAAACGCTGTTGTCTGTGCTTCCACAGAAACTATGCAACAGAGAAAAATGTCTCCTCACCTCCTTTTGGCTCAAAGAGGCGCCTCCCACGCCACTTTCCCCCAATCACCTCCTCTCCTCCTAAACGTTGTTATCTTAATGAGGCGGGATCTAAATAGAAAGTGCAATATAAAGAAAGTCCTTCTGCAGGCGGCTGCATGACACCATTCACAGAGTCGGAGTACTTTTTTAACTGAGAGGAAGGGAAACTGTGGCCTGGGTTGCACCCTCAGACTGTTAGAAAGCTCCTTCTGCGTCCTTTTTATTAAGAGGGAATGAGGTCCCCAATGGGAAAGGTTTCAAAGATTTGGAGTGTGTTTGTAAGTCAAATCACGTTAAGCATTAATTCTGATATACTAACAGGAAAAACTCTTTTTTTATCCAGGTTAAGATCTGCCATTCATCTTCTGTTGTTTTTTTTCCCCCTTCTTTTCTTTCTTTCTCTCAGTGGTCACGGGGGTGAGTGAGAGCATGAAAACAGCCACAGTCTATGCATAAAACTATCAAACGCTCCTCCTGTTTCACCCTCACACCACTGTCTCGAGAGCCTGTGAGTTCAGCCCGCCGTGTCACCTCTCGTTGCCACTGAGCTCTGCTGTCCGGTGTGACGTGTTGTATTTTTTACCCCAAACGAAAGCCCACCAGCCAGAAAAAAAAAAAAACCCTCCCCCATTATCTCTGTACCTCAATCGATGTCATAAAAAAAACACCTGAAACCCCCTTTGTGCATCTTAGTACTCCACATCTGCAGCGCAAACACAACAGAGCATATCCTACTTATTATTTAACAGTAAATAGTTTATTATGGACATATCTTGATGTGTTATTATGTATATGTGTGGTGCATCTTATGGGACTTGTACTTCCACCGTCTAGAGATTTTAGTCTGCAACATATGAAATTGCTGAATATTTAAATTATTATGAATAAATGAGTATGTGTATAAGGAAATACGATTTGAAAATCTTATAAAAATGTGTAATGCAGTGATGTATATGGATGTCGGCAGGTTGTTTGATACTTTAGCTTGTAGCAGAAAGGGTTTTTTTTGTTTGTTTGAGGAGCAAGGAGGGACAGTGTGAATGTGTGGACTCATGCAAGTCCTGCATCTTGTTCAAACTGCGGCTGTGGATGAAACGATGACTTTACCCCGCAGGACTTCTGTGCTTTGTCAACACATTAAAAAAAAAAAACAACTCAGTGTACTGAATGAAGTTTTGTCTTTATCTTCTTTTTTTCTCTTTACGATGGTAACAGAACAGCTGTGGAGCATCTGGTGAATCTGAGAACCAAAAATCAGTGCAGCCCATCTGGTAGCTGTTGAGATGTTTCACTAAAAAACATAAATGTCATCCTCATGGTGGCGCTGAAGTTAAGTCAGGGAATCATTTATCCCAGGGAAGCTTGACCAGCTCTGCAAAATTTCATGGCAATCAATTTCAATTTCCAAGATATTTGAGTGTGGACCAAAACGCTGTTAGTATGGCACAAAAAATTACAAACTGCAAATGGAGCTGTCATTTATGTTATTAGCAACACTGGTGCTTTTCCTACTATGACAAGTAAAACTATCTTTACTGCCAAAAGACAGTTTAGATCATCAGTTATGAAGAAATCAAGACACAATGTGTTTAAGTTGCTCAATCAGTTTTATTCAGGAGAAGGGGAGAAAATATTACTCAAGGAAAAGAAAAAAAAAAATCAGAAAGCTTCTGTCAGAAGCAGCCCTCGAACAAATCAGTTGTCTGAATGATCCTTCATTTCCATCCAACAGTCACTTCTATTTTACATTAAAACTGATTAGTTGAGATACTAACTTATTCCAAATAAATAGAATATTTTCTCTTTTATTTTTTTTTTTAAGTCAATCTTTGTATTAAATCACAGCCAGTCAGTAACTGCCAACGCCCCCAATCTGAACTAACAGACATACATACAGTCCGCCCTGCCAGCAAACATGGTGGAGCAGCTTTCCCACCACACAACAGGCATAATGAATATACAATATGTTACACAGTTACAGTATATACACCACCTCTTTTACAGTACAGACAATAAATGCTTCCTCATCGCTATTTGTTTCAATCATAACATATTTAACAGTGAATTAGAAAGTGTGGGAAGTAATTTCATTCATTGTTTTGTTATTTTTCAAGCCCCCATAAAATACTAAAATGATTTTATTATATATTTACCTCTTGGTCTGACCACTCCCAAAAAACAAAATGGAAAAAAATAAATCATACTTTGTGAATGTTTCAAAAGAAACCACAGGCAAAAGCGAGGAATTTTAAAACCAAGAATGACAGCAAACCGCGGCACTCACTAACACACTGCTGTGGTTCGAAAACCAAAACAAGTATATATGGCCTCCACATACCTCATATTTTAAATTACATTTTGCTCTCTATAATAGGCTTTAAAATGCCGGAAGTTGCACTGTTTTCTGCCCTGTTGCTCTTTACTGATAAATACCAAGTGTGCAATTTAATAATTGAAGAAATGTGTCCCCTACCTCAAAGTAAACACCAAACAGATCTTAAAACTAAAAGACACTCAAATAAGAGGGTACAAAAACCTCCAAAAAAGTATGACCTTGCATATTAAAATCATGGAGAAGCTCTCACAAAACAGAGGCCTCTGCCATGATTTGATCTGAAATGGGGGAAGAAAAAAACTCAGCTGTGACAGCGAAACTCTTGGTTGATTATTTATAAAGGGGAAGAGCTCTGCACTGAAGATATCAATCGCCCAATCTTCTTTGTTTGTGAATATGAGCAACCCTCTCTTAAAGTATGAAGTTGGTCCAGATTTTGAGATCCTGTTTAATTTCATGTTGTAATGCCCAAAAGAGTTCAGGTGTTGCTGGCCAATATACAAAATATGAACGAGACTGATTCGACCTTCAGTCTTGTTCTCCAGTTTTAGAAAGAGTGGTTCATTTTCTCAAATTCTGATTGGTCCCACACTTTTGGGAATAGAATCACACCTTCTTGAATTGAGCAATCTCATCTATTTCAACTTCTACTCATATTTACACGGACACACACACACACACACTTTCAATTCAATCCACTTGCTTCAGCTGGAACCCTCAGCTGAAGAGTGCAGCTTCATAGGATTCCCCCTTTTCTTTCCCCACAGAAATGATAAAGTCAGCCGAGAGGCTCTATGGTAGAAACGTCGCTGTCCAACAACACAGAGGGGAGGACAGAGCTGAACGGGAAGCTTTGTACAGTTTTAGTGCAATCATACTTATATAATCTGATAGAACTCTACAAAAAAACAAAAACAAAAAAAAAAATGGATACAACTCACGGTTGAAGGGGACAGTTTGGATCACACACACGTCACACACACTCACACGGTCCAGTTGTAAAGGATGTGCATCGATTCATCTTTGATATGTAAGACTACAAGCAGACGTAACAGAAAAGAACTTATTAATAGTGTCAATTTGTTAGGAAACTTAAAGACCCCATGAAATAGAAGTTCAGTTATAGGTGAGCAGCCCTGATGAGGGAAAAAATTTTCCTGACTTAAGTGGTTGTGATGACCAGCCAAATGCCTCAGAGGACCTGATAGGACAGAATATCTGAATTATGGGTGCGGATAAAGAGATCTGAACAGCGTACTTCCTGTAACTTCCTCAAGTGAGAGTGCTTTGGTATCTGTCACAGCACTGGCATAAAACAGAAGTAGAACAACTTGCAGAAAACAATAATATGTAAAGCAACCTCTAACACAGCACCCCAAGCTCTATTATTTATCTGAATTACACATTGAAGAAGAGCAAGAACCAAGAAAATAATGCCTTAATAACTTTGATTAAAAGGTGTTTTTTCTACATGGGGTCTTTAAATTGCATCTCTCTCCTCCGTGACTTAGAAAACCACCTCTTTGTAACAGTGGCGACTTCTCTCAGTCTAAAAGGGTGTTTAACAATATCACAACACAAATGTTTCACATATATTAACATCTCGCACGGTACAAAACGCAAGACTTATTTTTCAGTGTTTGGAGGAAAAAAAGACGACGTGGAGAAAAGGTTGTTTCAGAAACAGCATCAATCTGCGACACCTGCCTCCGTCTTCCTGAACCTCGACTTTGAAACAGAACAGCGCCAACATTTCAAAAGCTATTATGTGCACCAAGTTTCCTTACTGACTTTAACTTAAACCTCACTCTGAATCTCACCTCCTGTTTCTCCTCCCTCTCGCCATCATCAGTTCTCCTCCTGTTTCATCTTTACATACTTACTTTACTAACATACAAGTATTTGGATTATTACATTCAAACGTGATGCACTTTTTTTCCTGGCATTTGTACAGTGAATTATGTAAAACTAAAATAAAGTTGCACAGAAATTCCTGACAGCTCTTTAAGTACTGTATCAGTAGGGGAGGGGGGAGGCGGAGTATACGGCCCCTTTATTGCACTTATGTGTAAGACGTGAGACGAGAGGAGGTGTGGGAATTAAAAATCTGGAGTAAGGAGAATAATCAGACTGTGTTAAGGAATACTGATTATAAACTACTGATTATCTCTTCTCTGGGAGAAGCATCATAGAAAACAAAAAATAGAAACAACAAATATAAAACTTTCTTTTTAACCATGCACACAGAACCGGGGGGGGGGGCATCTTCGTTTAATTGGATCAAACACGTCCACATATCTGTGACCAACTTTTCAGGGTATATATGATAAATAAGCTACAAATATGGTAAACTGCTGTGTTAAATATTCCCCAGATTTCAAGACATATCCAATATCTCTCTTACACACACACGTCAGCCTCGGTCACACCTCACACCACCAGGATCTTGACTTCGTCCTGTTCGTCAGGTCGGTAGAAGAAGGGGATGCAGGGGTTCTCGCCGAGGAAGGGGGGCGATCTCTGCGCTCCCTGGGGGTTCTGGATCTCGTGGAGCAGCTGCATGATCTGCTGGGCCGTGCCGTCCTCTTTGGGCACCAGGGGCTTGGAGTCGGTCTGGGCTGACCCTGTCGAGAGCATCTGGGACGAGGTGGCCTCCAGGCCTGTGGCGGGCTCTGTCAGAGGGATGATCTCCATGGCTTCTGCAGCAGAGAGACAGGATTTGTAAAATGCTGTCATAAGGTTCACAAAAATATATAAACATGTCACAAATACTTTTATTAACTTATTACCAACAATCCATTGTGACCGCACCTTTATTCTGACTGTGATATTTAGGTAAATCCTGCTGTCTGTCCATGTAAATATTAAACTAACTGAGGACAGATCAAACATGAAGACTCCCTGACCGTCCTCTGGATACACATTCGCTTTCTAATTGTTTCTGCATTGATAAATGATGTGGCTGGTCGTGCCTACCTGCTCCACTGACAGCATTAAGCCCTGTGTGTGCGTGTGCTTGATGGGCTGAGTGAGCGTGATCCTCCCCAACAGGAAGCAGGTCGGGGTTCACCGAGCCCCCGGCGGCCACAGCTCCGGCGTAGCGGCTGTACCAATCGTTCCTCTCGGCCACCAGCCTCATCACCAGATCCTGCAGCTCCGCCAGCTTCGCCTGATGGATGGCGGAGACAAAAATGTAAGTTGGGAGGAGAGCATGATGCAGCTGTAGCTTCTATTAAACATGATTACTGGAGACAATATCAAATCATTCTGTTACCCGACAAAGATCAGTGTTGAGTGGGAGCTTTCTGGACTGATTATCTGAGAAAGTAGCTTAGACTGAATCCATCCATCTCAGTTAAGAGACAGAGTATCATTTCTTTCTTCAGATTATTTTGCAAGTCCAATCAGTCATCGTCAAAACTGTCTAGACGGCTTCCTTTTTATTACAGTTTCAGTGTTAAACTGCTGTGTCACATTCAAGTGCTGACTGTCTGTTTTGATTTGGGCTGCCAAAATGAAGCCAAACCTTTTTTTTTTTCTTTTTTTTTAAGATGGATATCCATTTGTATTTCTTTTAGTCTCCATGGGCTCTGAATGTTGGCAAGAAAGAAAAATGAGCAAAGATATTCATGAAAACAAAGCTCATGTAACTAAACTACACTGCCTGAATTGATGGTTATTTTCAATAAAGCAGGTTTCTTTCTACAGTACCTTCATCTCCTCCTTGTCCTGGGCCAGCATGTTGATGTACTGCTCCTTCTCCTGGTGTTTCTGCTTCATGATGGCCCGCTGACTCTGGTACAGAGCAATGTACTCCCCTGGAAAGACAAAGTGACAAAAATTTGTATGGCAATGAAGAGCATTTTAATCTTTCTGTATTAAAATATTAGGTTCAACCAAAACAAATTTCCAAACAAAGTAATAAGCACAAAAAAAAAAAAAACATCCTGCTGTCTCACCTATAGTGTCGGTCTCTCCAGACAGCTGGATGCAGCGGTGCTCCAGCTCCTCCACTCTTTCCTTTAGGTCAGCTTTCTCTTGCATGAGAGAGGTGAAACGCTGCTGAAGCTTTTCCATGGCAGCTTGCAGGGCTTGATGAACTTCAACTGGCACTCCTCCTTCTGCCAAAACGATAGCAAAGTACACAGCTGGTTTACTTTTTGTCTATATAATGTCAACAGTCTCAACGGTATTCAGCACACTCACTGTCCTGCTCTTGGCCATTTCATTGTAAGAAACATTTTCACATTAGCACAAACCATTCGGTCTTCCTCACCTGAATGCTCATGACTGTGGTCACAGTGACTATGTTGGCCCTGAGTGTGATCGTGCTCGTGATCATGCTCATGATCGTGATCATGCTCGTGATCGTGCTCATGACCGTGATGGTGGTCATGAACAGGTTTGTGGCTGTGGTGTTGGTGCTCAAGGCTGAGAGCCAGAGCGGTCTGGTGTCGGGCTGCCATGTGGAGCCTGCGTTCTTCCTCCAGTTGCCTTCTGGCCTCGTCTCTTTCTGCCTCCAACTGAGCCAAGGCTCCACGGATAAACTCCTCCTGCAGGGGGGACAGGAGGTGGTGATGAGGGTAATACCAAACATTCGTCTCCTATATAGTTTTCATAATTAGTACCATTGACTATTCTTTTTTTCTGCATTAAAATGAAACAAATCATTCACACAGGCACTGTGGACACTGGACATATCAAGAAAATGTTAACTTTAAACTTAATTTAGGCCTTTACAGTGTGAAAAAAAGACAAAACAAAGAAAAATAAGAAATCAAAGAAATAAGAAGTATATTTGAAAAAAGCAGAACATTCATCACCCTCCTTACCATCTCCTTCTGGCTCTCAAAGTCTTCAGGGATCACTATGGAGGAGGACTTTGTTGGGCTCTCTTGCAGGGACTGACTTTCCACTCCATCACCTAAGTGACATTACGATAAATTAAAAATATTACCAGACTTTTAAACAGATTTTGTCTGTAACTGCAGGTAGAGCAAATGTCAAAATGACTGCTGCTCTCACTTTCTCTGCCTGCAGGTGGCACAGGTTAGACAGGAAGTGGAGCTCTGCTATTAGAAAGTGTCAGATGCTTTGCATCAATGACACGGTGTCCTTGTTTATAGTGAAAGACTACAGCTTCAAAGGAGCTCTGAAAATGACAGTTAAAAATGAATGAGGCAAAAAGTACCAAAATACCAGAAATAGACAAATCTTACCTTGATCTCTGGGTGACGAGGCAAGAGTAGAGCTGTTGAGCAGCTCTTTCACTTCAGCCTTCAGCTGCTCATTGTCCCGGACCACCATCTCCAAATGCTCCTGTGGGGGGAGACAGAGAGTTATTCAAAACAATGATAGAAATACAGGTTGTGTGTTTGAGAGTTTCAAAGAGATTAAGAAGAGACAGAGCAGAGAAGTTCAGAACATAAGTACATGCCGTTTACTGCACCCGATAAAAGTATCACAACAGACTGGATCATGTGAGCAGGGCCTTATTCCTAAAATACAAACCTGTGCTTGCTTGAGCTGATTGTGACTCATCTCCAGCTGCACGCGGCCTTGGCTTTCTTCGTGCTGCAGCCGGTCCATGAGCTGGACTTGCTGCAGATACTGGTGGTGGAGCTGCTCCCTCTCTGCAGCCAAGGTCTGATACCCAGCACAGTACTGCTGCAGGTGAGCCACTACCTGGTCCCTCTGTTCGATCAGACCCTGAGTCTCATTAAATTTCAGTTCCAGCTGGAGTGAAGGGAAGAAAGAGGAAAATCCCACAACATGAAAAATCTATCAGCAGGACCTCTGATCATGTCGGTCATAGTCTGTGTGTGTGTGTGTGTGTGTGTGTTATCATGCCTCCTCCTTGACATTGTGCAGGTTCTCTTGCAGTTCACCCATCCTGCGAGCCAGCTCCCTTTTCACATGTTGCTCTGACTGGATGGCATTGGTCAGCTCCATGTTCTCATTAGTCTGTGCGAATGAAGGAATTTTGACTTTAAGACAGCAGCCTCCCACCCTCTGAGGTAACACGTGTTATGAATGCACTATCCCCATTTGTGAAAACATTGTTGACTAGTTGTTATAGAGACATGAATCAACAATTAAATAACAAAAATGTGGAAAAGATACAAGATAAATTCAGACACAACATGCGTTTAAGGAAAGAAGGCCAGAGGAATGCAGAAACTAAAGAAATATAAAGGATATAAATAACAGCACTTTCAAAACGTCATTATAAAAAGGACAGATGGACAGCAAGATTTTCAGCCTCACCAGTTTGACAAAACCATTCTGTAGCTCAGCCAGCTGGTCCTTCAGTGTTCGGTTCTGGGTGAGAGCACGGCTAATAGTTGCCTTGTCTGACTGAACATCCTCCAACATGCGCCGGCGGTCCTCTTCCTCCTGGGCCTGGCTATCCACCTGCCGCTCCAGCTCCCCCAGACGTGTCTCCTGCTCTGCGCACATGCGACTCAGCTGCTCGTTATCTCGCAGCTGGGGGAAATATGACAGAGGCCGATCTTAGAAACTCTGAACCAAAAAGTATTAATGATTTTTATGTAAATAAAACAGATCAACTGGTGTTTCAAACATTTCGTGGTGAATGACCATTCTAATACATCATCACATATAGTTTAATTCAAGACGTTTGTGCTTAGGTAATATGTGTCAAAATAATGCATACCTGTGCCTGATACTGTGCAGTAAGAGCATCTTTCTCTTGTTGTAGAGCGTTGAGGGCCTCCTGCAGAGCCACTTCACTCTCTGATGGCCCTGAGGACTGAGGCTCTGCAACATCCTGACCCTCCCTCTCCTGGGACAATAACGCTGGAGTAGAGGAAGAAGGATGTTTAAGAGTTAAGTTTTTCTATGGAGAAATTTTCTAGTAAGCGTGTCACAATTGTGCTCACAGTATTTTGACTGCTACTGTTCATACACTAAAGCTTTAAGATTATACTAAGCTAAATATTACTATACACAAAAATGTGTTTTCAACTATATGAATACTTGGCAATGAAAGTAAAATCTCATATTAATATTAAAAAGTGACTGATTTACAGCCTTTAAGAGACAAATGTTTGTGCCATTATTAACATTTCCACCCTAGTTACTAAGAGTTCCTGTTTGGACTATTATGGCTGCGCATCAATCAGTGAGCTCCAGTCCTCTTAATCAAGTGTACTTCACTGGAAGATAAGAGGAGCCCACTCCATGTTCCTCATATCAAGGTGAGGGGTGTAGAATAGCCCAGAAAAGCTTTCGATAAGGTCAGTGTGAACCTCTTACCTGCAGCATTTTTCAGCTCTGTGATGGTGGCCTCCAGTTCTTGGACTCGGTTGATGTTTCTGTCCCTCTCCTCTGCAACCAAAGACACCTGCACAGACACAAAAATGAACGAAGATCAATGAGTATGGCAAAGCTATAGTTAACCGTAATGTCTATTCTGATTTTTACTGTATAGTTTACCTGTGTTAGCAGCTGTTCTGTTTTGTCCTTCCATACACGGCCCTCCTCCTGGATCTGCTCTGCATAGCAGTCCCTCTCTGTCTTCAGCTGGGCAATCGACTCCATCAGCTACAACACCAAGAACACAAAGGGGGAAACAGTGTTAACCCAGCAAGACTTTCTCATTGTAAGAGATAAACAAGCAGGAGATCAGCCACAAATTTGTCAGTAGTGTCAGTTGGCTCATTTGAAATAATCAAATTGGTTAAATGAGTATCTATCAAAGAATCAGATAGAGGGTTCATCTATGTTGGGTTTCTTTAACTGTTAACACCAAAATGAAAAATAGTTTATCTACTAAAGATCCTCAAGCTTTAGAAAATAAATATCAAAACTCTTTGAATTAATATCTACACAAACAAACATATTCAGATAATCATAAGAGAAAGGTCCTTGTACACAGACCTGATGAGTGTGTGCCGCCAGCTGCTGCTTCTCTTCCAGCAGTAACTGGACCTGCTGGTTGGCACTGGTGGGATCTGACTGGCTGGAGCACTGGAGAGAAATAAAAAGGGCAAAGGGCATTGGAAACAAAATAAAGGTAATAAATGAAAAAATATGTTTGACTGTACTGTCGCTAATCAAACATTAAGATCTAGATTGAAACTAATCACAAACACTGGATTTTGTCATAGATTGGCTGTCTAGGTGATCCACCACCTCCAATCACTGGTTTGAGAACAAGATGGGTTTAAATATGCATGTACTGTAAAATGCTGTGCTTGTGTCTTAGCATACCTGTTGTAGCATGAGGTCTGCTATCTCAAGCCTCTTGCGAAGATCCTCCACCTCCAGCCTCATTGCTCCATTCTCCTGTGTACTCAGCTTTAACTGCTCTGACAGCTCTGAGCTCCGCTGCTTCGACTCCTCACTTAAATTGCTGCAAACACACACACACAGATTGTTAGTCATTTTTAACCTACCAGATCCCAATTGGGCTTGGGAGACTTGTTTATCCCATCTGTTGCACCTCAAATAATTTGATGGACTAAATACCAACATCAATGTCAAGAGTGGTTTTGCTGTGAAAATGTTATGAAATACATCTCCTTGTGTGTGCTCGGGTTAAGTGACTTACTTTAGTCTGAACACCTCTAGCCTCAGGCTGTCTCTCTCCTTTTCAAGTTCTTTGTTGTGCTGGAGACAAAAATGAAAACAATTATTAAAATATCACAGACACTTAGCAAGCATGACAAAACATATCAGAAATGAATTTCCAAGCACCAATGTGAAGAATAAAAGTAAATCCTTCTGTGAGTGGCTGTTAATCTGTATCACATGCATGTGATACTCGTTGCAGCGGGTTACCTTTTCAAACTGTTTCTGCTGTGTCGAGACAGAGGAAAGTGTTCTCTCCAGCTCTGACACTCTCTGCTTTGTTGCCAGCAGACGGTTATTCAACTCCTCTGTCTCAGCTACACACACAAACACAAAGAAAGACACACGCACAGACTTTTAACTAACTGCTGTAGCGGTAAAGTCTTGCCAAGAAAGTCTTTCATTCGAGTTCATGTATAGCAGATGATAAAACACACACACCTGTTTTCTGCCGTGCAGCCTGTTGTGTGTATTGTAGTGCTGTTTGTAGCTCAGATTTCTCTGATACCAGGATGCCAATGGTCTGGATGTGAACCTTGGGAGAGAACAGACAAACAGAAAGCACGGCTTGTCATGAGACTAAATACTGTCAACTTATTTTACTTCAGGTCCATGATGATCGTGATTAAATCACACCATGAATGAAATACTCTGAGTAATTATTCAGTGGTTCAGCCTTGCTACACAGACTACACAATTCATTCTAGTCAGGGTTAGCGAACAGTGAATGAAGGGCTGGAATGAGGAGTGTGGGCCCTTGGATCACATATCTATCAATCTTATACCAGGGTGACACCAGGGTGACACCATGGACATCAGACACTGATACATTACATGGCAGTACAATTAGTCTGTTAAGCAAATGTTTGAGAATTCTAAAAACGCACCATCAGACAAATTAAATTAGACAAGGTACCTGTAACTGCTCCCGCATGGCTCCCTGCTCTTTAGAAAATCTCTGTTCAAATTCTTTTCGCTCCTGGCAGAAGAAAAATACCAAAGTTCATGAATGACCAGGAAGGAAGCAAAAATTCAGCAGACTGGAAAAATGAAGACAGGAATGAACAGACAGTCTGGCAGACGGGGAGAAAAATATTTACCTTTTGTAGCTGATCTGAGAGCCCCTGAGATTGCTGTGCCTGTCAGACCAACAGGACATAAATTTAAGTTTCTTTCAGCGGTGTCAGACAATTCAAGCTGGGTAACAACATAAGCTAAATTCTTTCACAAAACAACTCATCTGCATGCCAGACAGGACAGGGGAAGTGCCATGTATTGAAATAATGATCCTAATTTGTTATCTACATTATGTTAACTTTTTGTTTACATTTATTGCTGTTAGTATGCTAAACTGGCAGGAAACGCCCCACAATCAGGCATCTACCATCAGGTTATGACAGCTCTGACATAGTGCTCCTTATGCAGTGGTTATACTTTGCTGAAATGCATTTTGGTCAACCTAGGTGAAAGACAAATAAATAACATGAAAAACATGCATGATTACTTCACATGTGTGGTTACTAAAGATGCATGCAGTACATGCACTAATGTGGTAATTGTGGGATGGCTGGAAAAGGGTTACTCCAGTCACACAAACGTATGCACACATATACGCATACACACACAGCTTCTTACCAGCTGGTCTAGCTTGGTATTGAGCTGAGAGTTTGTTAGGTTGCTGGACTCCAGGGCGGCTGCCAGCTCCTGGTTCCGAGTCTATCACGTGCACACATGCATCCGGGAGAAGGGGGAAAAAAAAAAAAAAAAAAAAAGAAGAGAGAGAGGTGTAAAGTGCAGTGGCAAAAGTCAAACAAAGAACACATGGGAGGAGGAATGTGAATTATTAACATGGAGGCAAACAATAGCACATTTATAAGTAGTGCAAAAATGTGTTGTCAATAATGTGATGAGAAGCAAATAATTCAAATACATAATGGTTGTTGAACTGATTAATGGAGCTGGTTCAGAGGTAGTGGAGCCTTCTTTACAAGCTCTTTAAGTATAATTTGCAAGATGTGGCTGGAATCCACATGACCTGAATTACTCCAGACTGTCATATGAAGTCCCTGAAAGTTTCCAAGTTGCAGTTAATGGGCCCATTTAAGAGTTGTCTTAAATTGTACATAAAGACAATGTCTTTATGTACAATTGACATATAAATTACATTACATGGTGCCAAGCAACACAGCAGTGTTTTTCACAAGAGAGACCACTTAACAGTTATATAAAATAAAAAATAAAAAGTTATATAAAAGGTTACACTCACTTACAAACTGCCATTATTCAAGGGACAGTTTAGTAGCTTTGTGATATTTAACCATTTTCATCCATTAACAATCAATTATCCACCCACTACTAATGCTGCCCTAATACCTTTCACATAAACTAATAGGCAATGCCTGAGATGCTGTAGGATACAATGATAATATATTAAAAAAACGCCTCCATTGATGCTTGCACTGTCGTATTACATTATGATAAGTTTAAGATCATGGATCACTTGGGGGAGTTGATACAGTGGATTTTTGTGTGGTTAATTAAATTACACACACCCAGAAAGGTCACCGTCACACAAAGACTCACAATGTGGGTAGATTAGACTGGCAATACTGCAAACATGAGGCTTACTGTTTCAGAAAACCACCTAGGAAACGTATCCTATAACAATAAAGGGCTGCCAGGGAAAGTCCATCCTGTGCACAGTTGCTGACACAGAATCAGGCGTCACTTTAATGGCACTGTGTGATAACACGATTAAAAGAAGTCCTGCTTTTACTGTGAGAGGAATAACTTGGTTTGCGGTTCACAGAAAATTGTACATTTCCATCTCACCTCCAGTTCTCTCTCACTGACAGTAGGTGCACTGTCCCCATTCACATATGCAGCAGATGACTGAAATGACAGAAATGCACATTAAAGCGCTTCAAACACAGAAAAACTCATCATGTGTTTTATGTCAGGTTTATATGCAAACCCCACTGGCGTCAAGCCCTCCACAGTGAATGTCGCAAATAACAACAATACGATTCTCTAAATTTATACCACTGTTTCTGTAGATATTTAAAGGAAGAAATATGAATGTGCTTGAATAAAAAAAATGACCTGTCTCTATGAGCTTAAAGCTGAAACACATTACAGCATGTACTGCAGATGGGTGATTTGTTTAGTCAGCAGTTGTAACACCTGCACTTCATCACCATGTGAAGCAAAAATGTCATACTTTCTTGAAAGTAATATAAAGCAGTGTGCTTATTATATTTATCTTTAACTCACTATTAGATCAGCACTACGGACTCGTCTGTCTCAGAAGCCTGACAGAAAGCACCACCAGCAGTGACTTGCTGCTGACTGTACAAAACCAAACCAAGTTCAGAGGGACTATATGAAGCTGATTTGGGGCACCAGTTGATGCCGTCAGTGTGCTTGAGGCCACTGGGAACAACTGGCAAATCTGAAAATGCTTCCAGTGCATTCCTGCCAAGAATAGATGCATCACACCCTGGCTGAAAGCGCACATGAGTGAGGGGGTGTTATTGTTAAAAGCCTAACTCTGTAGGACAAAAAAAGTGTGTCTGTGTGTGTGTGAGAGCGACTGAAAGGATGACATTGGTGGTTCTAAAATCATACCTCAGAGACCAGGCCATTCAGTTGCTGCGAGAGCTGTCGAAGACTCTCTGTGGAAGACAGCGGTCTGCAAGATGACATAAATAAATAATCGATCACACACATTAATGATGCAGTTTACTTTGCTGCATTGGTAATTAATGGCTTAAGTAGCAGGATATTATATTGGAGCCACAGAAGTATTGCATATGGTACCTAATTTATGATACATTTTTTAGTTAAAGTAGTCTCTAAGATGTGGCACACATATTAAACGTGATGTGTACTAATGACAGAATGACTTCACAGAGGAAGCGGTTTCAAGGGGTTGTTTCCAGCTTTTGTGAGATATATCTTTATCTCCAAATTCTAAACATACAGCATTTTACTGCAAAACCTTGGCAGGCAGAGGCTTTTTTGTTATGACGACAATACTTCATACACATACATACATTTGCGACCCCTGCTCTGTGGATGGTGTGTATTTCCATGAAAACATACTGCACTGGGGTGTCACAGGCAAGGAATCAGATAACCCACCTGTTTTCTTCTGTTAAACTCTCATTGCCGTTTGTATCAGGATAGTCCTGCAGAGAGAGAGAGAGAGAGTAGGATGGAAAGACCGAAAGAATAAGAGAGTTAAACAAACAGACAGAGAAGTAACAAAGAAAATACAGTGAGAACATCTGATAAAAACACTGCATGATGACAATGCACATTATAAACATCACAGAGTTATCCCACACGTATATTAGTTAAAATGCAGTCACTGTCAACAGACTTTGAAGAGTCGTTGTTCTAAGGCATATAATCTTTAACATGACTATCATACAGGTGTAAGAATGACAAAGCAGGAGAAGGAGAGACACACCTGCAGGTCAGTGTTGTGACCGACAGACTCAGGGTTAGTAGTAGTGTTAGCGCTAGCAGGGTTAGACACGGCTGAGCTGCGGCCAGGCTCGCCCTTTGGGTCCTCCAGCAGCTGGGGCACTGAAGACCCCACAGCCTCCACGCCCGCAAAGGTCTGAGGCGACACATACACAAAAAAAGCACACGCTGGTTTAATGCCAAGAAAAAAAGAGGAGCTATGCTGAAAGAGCAACAGAAAGACCACAATGATGTGTCAGACTTAAAATGCATTACATGCATGGAAGCAACTTGATTACTGTACTGACTCAAGTTATGGTTGTAGTCTGGTTAGCTCAGTCATGTCATTTAGACATCCAGAATAATGCAGGATATTCTACAGTCTGCATCAATAAAATAATATAATAAGAAAAAGGTGACTTGTTGGTGTTTTTTGTGGTCAATAGCTAACAGAGGACCATAATGCAAGCTTTGACAATTATGCTGTTGCAGTAAAGCTCCCTGTGGTGGTCTCTGGAACGTCAACACCATGCTGTGTAGATGCAAACATTAGTTTGAACGAGAGTCAAATAACCCTAATCTGTTACTTGAGTTACACTCCCTGAGTTTGAAGCTTATACGAGCAAGACATTTGTATTAATCTGTAATAACGACAAAAGAAACAACAACAAACAAACAAAAATTAAGCAAGAAAGACATGGCTGAAAAGTGAAACATACACATTCATTTCTTGTTTTCCGGATGCGTGCCTGCATGATGCACCCAGGCGCAGATATCACAGCCATGCAACTCCTGAGACTCGAGCCACTCAAGTGTGCACACCCTGCCCAACCTCACTGAACTTCTACATAATATGGTGAACTCCAGAAGATCACCAACAACACTGGGGTGAACTCTGAGAAATAACTGTGCACTCCCCACATTTCTCAACCATTAATGTACTCTGTTGAAGTTATTTAAAAAGCGCAGCACCAATGCAAGACTTTGCACTCAAGTTCATCCCGTGCTTTCTGGTCTGTATGAAAAAACCAAAAGTATGTGCACTTGGCCAATGAATGGGGAAGCCAGGTACAATGTTAAATACCACATGAGGAGCGGCTATTTATGGCAGAGGGATGCAGACAGAAAGAAAAAGGGGCAGAAACAAAGAAAGGAAAGAGAGAGACAGAGGCTCACCTGACTGTTGCCATAAGGAGGTAGGACTACTCCATTGCTTTGACTAAGTGCTTTGAGAATACTGTCAAACTACAGGGAAGAAGAAACAGGGGTGGAGAAGGACAGAGATGTGAAAGGGGGAGAGAAAGGTTTAAAAAGTGATAGAGATATAAACAAACAGGCACAGAGAAGCAGCTGCTACAAGAAATCTTAGAAAGAGGGAGTAGTGAAGTTACTTGGATGTGTATTAAGGAGAAACTGAGGGTGTTATGCCAAGAGGGCAGTAAATATTGTGTGCATTTTAAGGAACCTTAAGTATCATTAATAATCAAAATAACCATTGCCTTTGTGGAGTGTCATAATCCCTGACCACAAATCCCCACATGCGTCAGCGTCATCAACAATCAGATGTAAAAAAAAAAAAAGAAATAAAGACAGAAATAGGAATCTTTCAAACATGAATTATCATCATGTGTAGGCTGTTATTGTGACATGTCTCCTTTGCACTGACCCTTTAAGCTGAACTTCATTTGCTTATTTCCGCCATCGCACTTCTGTCATATCGTGATTCAAATGACCTGAGTCGATCCAGTGTTGGCCAACCAAAACCAAATATTTAAGGGGAAAACAAACTGCATCAGAACAAACAAGACTCGACAGTGAGCTCCAAACCTCAGACTCCAATCAGGTGTGTTAAAATACTGGCCTGTGGAAAATTGACCTGACAGTCACTCCTGTGTGTGAAAGCTATGCATTGGAGTCACATGCCTAACTGTGTGTCCTCACTGGCACTTTCAATTTGCTTATCAAAGCTTTAAAAGACCTCACAGAAGGAGACAGTGCTTAACATTTAAATGTAGCAGTAGCAAAGAGCTGCAGATAAACAAATTATAAGTGTCAATTAGCATAAACTGAACTTTTTTTTTTTAAATCACCAACCAAAACGCATTAGCTAAGTATGATTTCTTATTCAGACAAGTCTAAATTCATGCCAAAAACAACTGATTCACTGCTTCACCATGATAATGATGATTTAATTATTATTAATCCGATAGACAGAGCTGTTTTGATGAGGATGAGTCCCTGTTCATCTGTCCACAGTCTGTCTGTTAAATCAGAGCAGCATTTGAGACAAAACAAGAAGCTATTAATAGAGAGAGGACAGAGGAAGACTTCTGCTCATAATGGCAACACTTGAAAATGTACATAATATTTCTGTGACACTACTATTTGACAGCCATGAGGAAAGCAGTTGCCAACTTGACAGTCCAGAAAATCGTCCGTATAATTTCACAAGCAGCAAAATATTTTGTGATCATTGGCTAAACAAGCTATGGCAAATGGCTCCACTTAGAGAAAACAAACAGTCCACATTTAGTGTTAGACTTCTAAATGTTCTCACTGAATTATGTTTTAGATTGTATGTGCTATCCATAACATGTACATACAAAAAACAATGACTAATTTTGTCAGCCTGTTGTAATGAGCCAGTGTAAAAGCAGGCTAATGCTCATCTGAAACTAAAAAACTTATCTGAAACTAATAAGAATAAGAAAGGACACAGGTGGGACAGTCGAGCACAAAGAGAGGTTGTTATTTGACCAGCAAGGTAAGGGTAGCACGCAGGCAAATAAAGACTGGGACTGGCTTACATTGTCTGGTGAGTTTCTGTCGGACGAAGGTGCATCATGTGGGCTCAGTCCCTTCACCTTCCTCTTCTTCTTGGCCCCTGCTCCTCCTCCTCCTCCACCCTTTTCTCCTCCCACACTAGCAGGGGAGCTCTTCTGCTGAAACTCCTTCAGCTGAGCAGCACATAAAACAAGGGAAACAACAGATGCATAAAAAGTGCAGCAAGCAATTCTTCACAGCTAGAAAGAAAACTCAAACAACTCTCTAACCCCGGGAGGATCAAAGCTAACTGAATCAGAAGATGTGAATGTGGTCAGAGATGAAGTAGGGTGATAATAAAGATGATATTTGAAATGCTAACAAGTGAATGATTCTTTTGCTATAAACCAAATGCCTGTTTTACTTATTGGGTTAATATATATGGAAGTCCCTTTCCACCACTGTAGTGAGAAAAAAAAAAGTCCTGTAAATTATTATAACGACAGTGACGCGTGAGAAGTGCTGCAAGCAACTCTTCATCACTAGAAAGAAAACTCCTCAGCCCTAAATTACACTTCTTGCTAATCCTGCAGCATGAATTTCTCCCCAGCTTTCAACCAGCAACTAATCTTGAACCACGTATTTCCACCACTGTACTGACGAGTTGTGAGTTGTGATGAGTTGTGGCACTGGCAGTTGTGAGTGAAAGCTAACTGAATTTTGGAGATATGAATGTGCTCCTAGATGAGGCAGAGACGGACAATTCACCAGCTGCTCAAAAGACACAATTTCCAATGCACACCGAAATGCAGAGTCACTGTCAACAAGTTATTGCCTGTCTCTTTGACATGCTTCCTCTGAACCAAACAAGATGCAGATGATAACTGGCTGCAGGCGTGGAGTTTCGCTCGCCTGCATGTGTCTGGGCATGGGAGGGGAGGACTGTGACAGCTGTCATAAAGGGGGGGCAGAGGAGACCACTGCAGTTTCCAAAACATCAAGGCTGAACCGCAACGAAACGTTTTCATCTCGACCTCTCATCCAAAAAGATGGTAGTGCAGCAAGAAGTGTTGACGAGTCATTTCCAGGGGCTGATATTTCACAGCTGATAAGACCATCAGTCTGACCGGCCCAACAACACAAACCTTGGCTGAATAAAGGCACGTACACACACAGCTGGATAGGGAAGAGGGGTGTCAGCTGTCAAAATACTCCCTGTCAATCCGACCAGCTGCTACAATGCTATCTCAGTGTTTGTGTTAAAACTGCTTTGTTTAAGAGCCGTTTATTGAAATAATAAAGCAGACAGGGCAGAAAGCTGCCCGGCTGCTGTGTGCCAGTCTTTACACACACACGCACACAACTATGCATTATCTAGTTAGCCAAGGTTGCTAACGTTAACTTGCCTTAGTTAGCACCTTAAATGTTGCTAATGGCCACATTACCTGTTAGCTAAGGCAAAGAGAGTAAGTTGAACTGATAACTGGTTGACAAAGCGGCGTGGTGATGCTTTAAACGCCCCCGAAGGGGTTTAAAAATAGTCCACATAATCTGGGAAAGTTAATGCTATCAACAAGAGGCCGCGGGAGAAGCACCGGAGTTTCCTGCGCGCTGACGCCGGGAGAGGAGCGAGAGAGGCGGGACTAGCAACAGCGCAGAGGTCGGACGACGTGGAATGACAACACCCCTGCTCCGCGGAGCGATTTAAACCAAACTAAAGGGAAATAAAAACCGACAACACGAACGGCGCAGAGGAGATACGGAGCAAGTGCTTTCCCGGGGTGTAAAGGCGGGTCAGCTGTAAAATACTTTACCTTTTTCTTAGCTGCAGCGAGTTTGATTTGCCTGCTCTGGTCGGCCATACTGCTGCTCTGCTCAACCGGCCGGACCACGTCATCACTTCGGTGTGTGTCGCCGTGTCTGCCGGTAGAAGGCGCGCTGCTCGGGCTGTCAGCCTCCAGATCAAAGATAATACAAACACAACTTATTGTTTTTAATGATTTCTTGTTCGCAAATCCCTGTTTTGTTTATTTATTATTTATTTATTTTATTAATATGTCTGGAAGCCCATTTCTGTCACTGTAGTGTGGAGAAAAGATCCTATAAGACATTATCATGACAAACGTTCTCGAAATAATGTAGTATTTCGGAATAATGAGTCAGTACCTCATAATAATGAGTAGTTATCTCAAAATAATCCCTTGGTAAATAAAAAATAACAAGTAACTGTCTCAAAATGTATCAAAATAATAAGTTAGAATTTTAAAATATAAGAAACTTTCTCAAAATGATGACTTAATTATTTATATCACAACAATAACATAATATCTCAAAATTATTATTTTTGATTAAAACAATACTGACTTACTTATCTCAAAATAATGACAAACTTGATCAAAAACGATAGTATCTCATAATTATGAGAACAGTTATTTAAATATTTACGTAGTATCTCAAAATAATGACTTGATATCTCACAAATATAAGAATGTGACATAAATCATACATTTCAGATACTGTGTCATTATTTCAAGATAAGTAAGTGATCATTGACTATGCTTCTCATTATTTTGAGGGACTTCCATAACTTCCATAATTATAGTTTTTATATTGTATTTTTATGTTTAAATACAAAGCGTAAGGTACAATGTTGACACCATTTTGTTACTTCACTGTCACTTCTCTCTGTTTTTAATTTCCTGTGTTACTTTCCTTGTTTTGTCTGATCTGTCACACTTTAGTTTATGCTCTTATGAGTTTGTTTACTTGTTCCACTAGTATAAACATGTAAGAAACTTTCAAGTTAACAAGAGGAGAACCTTAATTTTGGTTTTAGAAATTTTTTTTTTTTTCTTAAAGGGTCAAGGTAGAGCTGCAATGATTAGTGGATTAATTGATTTGTTGTTACTTCTCTAACTTTGGCTCCTCAAATGTGAATATTTTCTGGTTTCGTGTCAGTCATCTCTGATAATAAACTGATTATATTTAGATTGTGGACTAAACAAGAAACAAGATGTCACTTTGGGCTTTAGGGGACAGTAATCAACATTTTTCACCATATTTTGATATCTTATGCACCAAACATCTAAAAAAAATAATCATTAGTTGGAACACGTTTGGATAACAAAATGCAAGCTGTACTCCCGTCATGCCACACACAACAAACAAAACAATCACCAGTCTTAAACAATCATTTTCAATTTTGCTTTCAGTTACTGTGGACCTGCCCTTTGAATGCTTTGCCCAGTGAGCTGTGATCTATAAAAACTGTACCTACATTTAAAGCTAAGCTCAAAGTCATCCAGTTTTCTCAGGCCTGTCAACACTGTTAGTGTGTATAGTGTGTCTAAATTTGCATGTGCTTGATGTTTTATATATTGTCTCTTTTTAAAGGTAAAGAACGTTAAGTCTGAGTATGTTTATTTGTGCAGTGCTGAGTATATATATATCCTGCCTCACATACAGAGAACAAAATAAAAGTATATCAACATGTGCCCATGTTCAGGTTAAATTACTGCAGGTTGCTTGTAATTCAAGGTGGATATCATAAGCAACAACTTCAAGTGTTTACATTAACTGATGCAATGTTCAGACAATCAGCTGATCTGATGTAACATTCAGGTATTTAGTCCCATCATGCAAATTACACAGGGTTTGTACATTCCTTACTCTCTCACTCAGGCAGCCAATCAGCGTTGGCTCAGTGGGCCAAAGCCAATCAGCGGCGGCCAGCGTGCCGGGCGCGACCAATCAGCGCGTTCCAACGAGCAGCGGCTCGCCCAATCACAGCGCTCTACAACTGGGAAGCAGCGACGGCTTTTAAATGGAGAAGGCGCGGTTCATTCAGCATCACTTCATAGAGGAACAATTACAGAACAGACAGAGACAGACAAACACTTTGAATAGGGACCAACTGAGGCAACGTCAACGCTGTTAATTTATTTACAACAGCACTGTTAAGGTATGTACAGATACTGCTGTGAATATGATACTGCTACAACGTCATATTCTGTATTATTATTATTATTAATTATTATTATTATTATTATTATTATTATTATTATTATTATATTTTGTAAGTTTCATCCTGTTAAAACGAGATGATTACTCACTTTCAAGTTTAACTTAATAAAGCTTTTATTATTTTATTTTATTATTTATTATTTTATTATTATTTTATTTTATTATTATTTTATTATTTTTTAGAGTCTGGTTCTCACTTTGAATGCGACATAACACAAAAAAGAGACTTTTAGCTCCTCATTATGTTGAGGTGCTTCCTCTCGCATGTCTGCTAGACACGCTGATTGACATTTTCTTGGGATTTCACTGCAGAGACCAAAGATTGAGACCCATTATGTGGCATTACTATTAGCTGGTGGCTACATGAGCTGGGGAGGAAGAGAGGCCACGTTTTATATTCTCATTTTTTGACGATACGTTTCCTTTCTGTAGATTTCTTCGTAAGTGTGAACAAACAAGCAGAGATGAAGCTACTGTGGGTCGTGATGCTGGTGGCCGGCGCTGTTTTTGCCGATGAGGACGACAAGAAGGAGAGTGTGGGGACTGTGGTTGGGATTGACCTGGGGACCACCTACTCATGGTAAGGAAAAAAAAAGTGACTTGATTGTTGCAGAAGATGATGCAAATTTTAAAGCTACTCATGAATTGTTGCCTGTTTTGAGTAACAGTTTCTTGAATCTTATCTTTGTAGTGTTGGAGTGTTCAAGAATGGCCGTGTGGAGATCATCGCTAACGACCAGGGCAACCGCATCACCCCATCATACGTCGCCTTCACCAGCGAGGGTGAGCGTCTGATTGGTGATGCTGCCAAGAACCAGCTGACCTCCAACCCTGAGAACACCATCTTTGATGCCAAGAGATTTATTGGGCGCACTTGGGCCGACTCCTCTGTGCAGCAGGACATCAAGTATCTGCCCTTCAAGGTAAATTTGTATTCTTGAAAGTTTGAAGCAAAAGTCATGATTGTAAGGTTTAAAGTTAATGTTTGAGTGACTTTGTATTAATATGGACTTTTCTTTTCCTCTTCAGGTTACTGAGAAGAAGAGCAAGCCTCACATCCAGGTTGACATTGGTGGTGGCCAGATGAAGACATTTGCCCCAGAGGAGATCTCTGCCATGGTGCTGGTTAAGATGAAGGAGACTGCTGAGGCTTACCTGGGCGAGAAGGTACAAAAAATGTCAACGAATATGCTTCAAGGAATATACCACTTCTGAATAAATTTATAATTGAATATAATATTCTCATCTTCTCCTCAGGTTACACATGCCGTGGTCACTGTCCCTGCCTACTTTAATGATGCCCAGCGCCAGGCCACCAAGGATGCTGGAACCATCGCTGGACTGAAAGTGATGAGAATCATCAATGAGCCGTAAGTGTCTGGGGAAAATAATTGACATTTCTAGCTTTTTGAAATTATGGAATATATCCTCATACTTTATTGTAGTAATAAATTCTCATATCTTTTTTTTTTTTTTCTTTAGAACTGCTGCTGCCATCGCTTATGGTCTGGACAAGAGGGATGGCGAGAAGAACATTCTTGTGTTCGATTTGGGCGGCGGTACCTTTGACGTCTCCCTGCTGACCATCAACAATGGTGTGTCTGAAGTGGTGGCCACCAATGGTGACACTCACCTGGGAGGTGAGGACTTCGACCAGCGCGTCATGGAGCACTTCATCAAGCTGTACAAGAAGAAGACTGGCAAAGATGTGCGCAAAGACAACCGTGCCGTGCAGAAGCTGCGTCGTGAGGTTGAGAAGGCAAAGAGGGTGCTGTCTGCCCAGCACCAGGCCCGCATTGAGATCAAGTCCTTCTTTGAGGGCGAGGACTTTTCTGAGACCCTGACCCGTGCCAAGTTTGAGGAGCTCAACATGGTAAGTTCTAATACCTGTCAGTTTGGTTGTGTAAGCAGCTACTGCACATTTCATAAAACACCTGTTTTTAGTCAAATCTTATGTTTAACAAACCTTTTAAACCTTGTCATTTACTTCTTCAGGACCTGTTCCGTTCCACCATGAAGCCCGTACAGAAGGTGCTTGAAGATGCTGACCTGAAGAAGTCTGACATTGATGAGATTGTCCTGGTTGGAGGCTCCACTCGTATCCCCAAAATCCAGCAGCTGGTGAAGGAGTTCTTCAATGGCAAAGAGCCCTCTAGGGGCATCAACCCTGATGAGGCTGTGGCATATGGAGCTGCTGTGCAGGCTGGAGTGCTTCCTGGAGAAGAGGACACTGGTAAGACATCTTCCTCTTAACTGAACTTGCCATCTTTATCTTGCTTACTAAACATTCTCCTCTCTTGCAGGTGGTTTGTGTTATCTGGATGTGTGCCCCCTGACCCTTGGTATTGAGACCGTTGGAGGAGTGATGACCAAGCTGATCCCCAGGAACACTGTGGTGCCCACAAAGAAATCCCATATCTTCTCTACAGCCTCTGACAACCAGCCCACTGTCACCATCAAGGTTTATGAAGATAAGAGTTGTAGATTTCAGAGCAAACTTGCCACACAAATGTTTCAGACCTTTAATTATGCAGACAGATGAATGAAATATTGCACAACTTAAATGGTTGACATTTTTCTCTTTAGGTGAGCGCCCTCTGACAAAAGACAACCATCTGTTGGGCACATTCGACCTGACTGGCATCCCTCCTGCCCCCCGTGGTGTGCCACAGATTGAGGTCACTTTTGAGATTGATATCAACGGTATTCTCCGTGTAACTGCTGAGGACAAAGGCACAGGCAACAAGAACAAGATCACGATCACCAACGACCAGAACCGCCTGACACCTGAGGACATTGAGCGCATGGTGAACGACGCTGAGCGCTTCGCCGACGAGGACAAGAAGCTGAAGGAGAGGATCGACGCCCGCAACGAGCTGGAGAGCTACTCTCTGAAGAACCAGATCGGTGACAAGGAGAAGCTCGGCGGCAAGCTGTCGGATGACCACAAGGAAGCCATTGAGAAGACAGTGGAGGAGAAGATCGAGTGGATGGAGTCACATCAGAACGCCGAGCTGGAAGACTTCCAAGCCAAGAAGAAGGAGCTGGAGGAGGTGGTCCAACCCATCATCAGCAAGCTTTACGGTAGCACGGGTGGACCTCCACCTGAGGGAGCCGAAAGTGAGCAAGATGAGAAGGACGAGTTGTAGGCAGGTTTCAAGGCAACTTGTCCGTCGCCCCTTGCCTCTCTGGTCATGGCATCTAGATGTACATATTGGACTGATGGGACTCAATAGTGAGAGGAATGGTTGGGAAGGGGCGGCGATAACAAGCAACCATACTGAATCTTCTGAAAGACTTTTTAAATGTTTCAATGTGAGAGGTGTTCTCTTCGCTGGAAGGCGGAGCTATTTGTCAGCCCAGATATGAGGCTTGCTGCTGCTGTTCTCAGGCAGTCCTGATGGGGGTGGGGGTTCAGTAGTGGGGAGGGACTTAGTGGGAGGGGGGCAGGTGTGGGTCCATTGAGTAAGATGTCTGTGGGATCAAGGGCTCATTATGTTCACAGGCAATGCTAAAAGTTATTTATTGAATCTGGTCATTGTACTTCTGGAAAGACATTGAAATAAATGTTTGATACAAAATGTTACTTGACTGTCTGATTACATGATTTACAGTTTTACTCACTCAAATGACAAAACATGTTTTTCTTACCACCCACATTTATGCTTCAGAACTTCAGTGAATTTGCTAAACTTCTCATTTCACCA
Source organism: Scortum barcoo (assembly GCA_023238725.1). Classification (NCBI taxonomy): domain Eukaryota; kingdom Metazoa; phylum Chordata; class Actinopteri; order Centrarchiformes; family Terapontidae; genus Scortum; species Scortum barcoo. Next base: position 17,917,341 of record CM041545.1, read on the forward strand.
GTGACAGTACAAAATTGACCTGTTATAGTTAAGATTTGAAATAAAACATGCAAGTACTTGATAAACCCTTTATTACCACTTGGGTAAATGACAATATTGTAGCACATCACGTCACCACAGTCACAATACAGTCATTAGGAATGACACCCTGGGTGTCCATCCCTCCAAACGCAAAGGCCAGATTTATTGTCTCTGAAGCTGCCGGGCCGCTGGCTTGCCCTCCGTCTCCATTCCCTTCTCCACACACCTTCCATGGTATTAAACACACAGAGTGGTCCAGGCGATTGGGTGGCATCCCACCGGCACCCCCACACAGCTCTTGGGGGTGCCGGTGTTCAGAGTCAGGGTGGAGGATGTGGTGCTGCCCATCCGCACAGCCTGGGGTCTGCCCGTCAGGAAGTTCAGGATCCAGTCACAGAGGGCGCTGTTGATCCCGAGGTCTCTGAGCTTGGTGACGAGCTTGGAGGGCAACAATGGTGTTGAACGCTGAGCTGTAGTCAATGAACAGCATTCTCACATATGTGTCCCTCTGGTCCAGGTGGGAGAGGGCAGTGTGGAGGGTGAGGGCGATGGCATCTTCAGTTGACCTATTGGGCCTGTAGGCAAACTGAAGTGGGTCCAGTGAGTCCGGGATGGAAGAGGTGATGAACCGCTCAAAGCACTTCATGATGGTGGAGGTGAGTGCTACTGGGCGGTAGTCATTCAGGCAGAGGATTCTTGGTTTTCTTGGGGAACTTTCTCGAAATAATGTAGTATTTCAGAATAATGAGTCAGTACCTCATAATAATGAGTTTGTTAGGGTTAGTGCAAGGTGAAGTGGAGTTGGACCCAGGATGCAGACGAGGCAGGAGGCAGAGTAGATGGTATGATGCTTTATTGATTGAGGCAAAACGCAGGAACACAGGGACATGGCAGGAACCGAACACGGGTTGGCACATAACATAAAAAAGCACAGGTAAGCACAGGTAAGCACGGGAAAGCACAGGTAAGCACGGGCACAGGAAAGCACAGGTAAGCACAGACGACACGCACAGGTGGGCACAAAGAACAAAAGGAGAAGGACTGACTTAAATACACTGGAGACTAATGGGACAGGTGAAACCAATTGGGGCGGAGCAGGCAATCAAAATGGGAGGGAGACACAAAAGGACAGGAAGCAAAGCTACTCACAAGTGATGAGAGGCGAGACTACAAAATAAAACAGGAAGTGCACAACAGGCAACATGTAAACATAACAGTACCCCCTCCTCAAGGGATGGCTTCCAGACATCCCCATGATAGTCCAACAAGTCTAAGCAGGGAGGGCGGAGGGAGTCTGGAGGAGGGATTTGGCCCTTGCCGGTGGCGACGGCGAAGGCAGGAACCCTCTGGCGGCCGGCGGCGATGGCACAGGCGCTGAAGCCTGGAACCCCTTTGACGGCGAAGGCGAAGACTGAGCCCGGATCCTTCTGGTGGCCGGCGGCGACGGCGAAGACGAAGGATCTCTCGGTGGACGACGATGGCGAAGCCCCTCTGGTGGCCGCCGGTGGAGGCAAAGCCGAAGCAAGCGGGAACCTTCGGAGGTCGACGGTGGAGGCTGAACCCTTTGGGCTGGCCATCGACGGCGAACCTCCTCTGGCGGCCGATGGCGAATCATGTAATCAGGGGTTCAGGAGAGGTGTCGGCTGGGAAGGCCGACGGAAAGGGCTCCTTCTCGGGGCACTGGGAAGCTCAGTCTCGGGGGCACTGGGACCTCGGCTCAGCTCAGGGTCTCTGGGGCACTGGGCTGGGGACTCGGCGGCTGGACTGCCGGCTGCGCTTAGCGGCTGCGGACTCGGCGGCCGAGGAGGCCCAGAAGCTGGGCCACAGGCTGAAGGCCAGGATGGGCGGCAGGCCGGACTGCAGACTGCGGACTTGACGGCTGGGCTGCCGGCAGTGGGCTCGGAAGCTGGGCTGCAGGCTGAGGCTCGGAAGCTGGGCTGAGGGCTGAGGGCTCGAAGCTGGGCTGCAGGCTGAGGGCTCGGAAGCTGGAGACTCGGAAGCTGAAGGCTTGGAAGCTGGAGACTCGGAAGCTGGGCCACAGGCTGAAGGCTCGGAAGCTGAAGACTTGGAAGCTGGGCCGCAGGCTGAAGGCTGAGAGACTGAGGTGCAGGTTGGGGTGCAGGCTGGAAGCCCGCTGGTTTGGAGGCAGGCTGGAAACCCGCTGGCTTGGAGGCAGGCTGGGGTGCAGGCTGTAGGCTAGCAGGCCGAGGCTGCGTCTGTGGCTGCGGCCTAGCAGGGCTAGCAGGCCAAGGCTGCGGCTGGAGCTGACGCTGCGGCTTGGCAGGCTGGAGGTGAGGCTTTGGTAGCCGGCTCGAGAGACTGTGGCAAACGAAACAACTGGAGCTTGGCTGGCCGAGTGTTCAGAGCAGTCATCAGCAGTTCCTCAAACAAGCCCGGCACTCTTCTCAACAGCCAGAGTCGCGAGCCAAGCGATCAATTACCTCCTCCATACCTATCCGCCGGTCCACGGGGTCCAGGCACGGGTACATGATGACAAAGTTCTTGATCATCTGAAATGATCTCTCTCCATGTTCCCGGGCTCCTACGGTGTCCGCTGGGTCCATGTCGGGTCGTGTCGTTCTGTTAGGGTTGGTGCAAGGTGAAGTGGAGTTGGACCCAGGATGCAGACGAGGCATAAGGCAGAGTAGATGGTATGACGCTTTATTGAAGGCAAAACGCAGGAACACAGGGACAAGGCAGGAACCGAACACGGGTTGGCGACATGAAACAGCACTGGTAAGCACGGGAAAGCACAGGAAAGCACAGACGACACGACCAAGAGCAAAAGGAGAAGGACTGACTTAAATACACTGGAGACTAATGTGGACAGGTGAAACCAATTGGGGCGGAGCAGGCAATCAAAATGGGAGGGAGACACAAAAGGACAGGAAGCAAAGCGCTCACAAGTGATGAGAGGCGAGACTACAAAATAAAACAGGAAGTGCACAACAGGCAACATGTAAACATAACAGAGTTATCTCAAAATAATCCCTTGGTATATAAAAAATAACAAGTAACTGTCTCAAAATGTATCAAAATAATGAGTTAGAATTTTAAAATATAAGAAACTTTCTCAAAATGATGACTTAATTATTTATATCACAATAATGACATAATATCTCAAAATTATTATTTTTGATTAAAACAATACTGACTTACTTATCTCAAAATAATGACAAACTTGATCAAAAACGATAGTATCTCATAATTATGAGAACAGTTATTTAAATATTTACTTAGTATCTCAAAATAATGACTTGATATCTCACAAATATAAGAATGTGACATAAATCATAAATTTCAGATACTGTATCATTATTTCAAGATAAGTAAGTGATCATTGACTATGCTTCTCATAATTTTGAGGTATTTCCATAACTTCCATAATTATAGTTTTTATATTGTATTTTTATGTTTAAATACAAAGCATCAGGTACAATGTTGACACCATTTTAGTTACTTCACTGTCACTTCTCTCTGTTTTTACTTGCCTGTGTTACTTTCCTTGTTTTGTCTGATCTGTCACACTTTAGTTTATGCTCTTATGAGTTAGTTTACTTGTTCCACTAGTATAAACATGTAAGAAACTTTCAACAGTTAACAAGAGGAGAACCTTAATTTTGGTTTTAGAAATTTTAATTTTTTTTCTTAAAGGGTCAAGGTAGAGCTGCAATGATTAGTGGATTAATTGATTTGTTGTTATTTCTCTAACTTTGGCTCCTCAAATGTGAATATTTTCTGGTTTTGTCAGTCATCTCTGATAATAAACTGATTATATTTAGATTGTGGACTAAACAAGAAACAAGATGTCACTTTGGGCTTTAGGGGACAGTGATCAACATTTTTCACCATATTTTGATATCTTATGCACCAAACAGCTAAAAAAATAATCATTAGTTGGAACACGTTTGGATAACAAAATGCAAGCTGTACTCCCGTCATGCCACACACAACAAACAAAACAATCAGCAGTCTTAAACAATCATTTTCAATTTTGCTTTCAGTTACTGTGGACCTGCCCTTTGAATGCTTTGCCCAGTGAGCTGTGATCTATAAAAACTGTACCTACATTTAAAGCTAAGCTCAAAGTCATCCAGTTTTCTCAGGCCTGTCAACACTGTTAGTGTGTATAGTGTGTCTAAATTTGCATGTGCTTGATGTTTTATATATTGTCTCTTTTTAAAGGTAAAGAACGTTAAGTCTGAGTATGTTTATTTGTGCAGTGCTGAGTATATATATATCCTGCCTCACATACAGAGAACAAAATAAAAGTATATCAACATGTGCCCATGTTCAGGTTAAATTACTGCAGGTTGCTTGTAATTCAAGGTGGATATCATAAGCAACAACTTCAAGTGTTTACATTAACTGATGCAATGTTCAGACAATCAGCTGATCTGATGTAACATTCAGGTATTTAGTCCCATCATGCAAATTACACAGGGTTTGTACATTCCTTACTCTCTCACTCAGGCAGCCAATCAGCGTTGGCTCAGTGGGCCAAAGCCAATCAGCGGCGGCCAGCGTGCCGGGCGCGACCAATCAGCGCGTTCCAACGAGCAGCGGCTCGCCCAATCACAGCGCTCTACAACTGGGAAGCAGCGACGGCTTTTAAATGGAGAAGGCGCGGTTCATTCAGCATCACTTCATAGAGGAACAATTACAGAACAGACAGAGACAGACAAACACTTTGAATAGGGACCAACTGAGGCAACGTCAACGCTGTTAATTTATTTACAACAGCACTGTTAAGGTATGTACAGATACTGCTGTGAATATGATACTGCTACAACGTCATATTCTGTATTATTATTATTATTAATATTATTATTATTATTATTATTATTATATTTTGTAAGTTTCATCCTGTTAAAACGAGATGATTACTCACTTTCAAGTTTAACTTAATGAAGCTTTTATTATTTTATTTTATTATTTATTATTTTATTATTATTTTATTTTATTATTATTTTATTATTTTTTAGAGTCTGGTTCTCACTTTGAATGCGACATAACACAAAAAAGAGACTTTTAGCTCCTCATTATGTTGAGGTGCTTCCTCTCGCATGTCTGCTAGACACGCTGATTGACATTTTCTTGGGATTTCACTGCAGAGACCAAAGATTGAGACCCATTATGTGGCATTACTATTAGCTGGTGGCTACATGATCTGGGGAGGAAGAGAGGCCACGTTTTATATTCTCATTTTTTGACGATACGTTTCCTTTCTGTAGATTTCTTCGTAAGTGTGAACAAACAAGCAGAGATGAAGCTACTGTGGGTCGTGATGCTGGTGGCCGGCACTGTTTTTGCCGATGAGGACGACAAGAAGGAGAGTGTGGGGACTGTGGTTGGGATTGACCTGGGGACCACCTACTCATGGTAAGGAAAAAAAAAGTGACTTGATTGTTGCAGAAGATGATGCAAATTTTAAAGCTACTCATGAATTGTTGCCTGTTTTGAGTAACAGTTTCTTGAATCTTATCTTTGTAGTGTTGGAGTGTTCAAGAATGGCCGTGTGGAGATCATCGCTAACGACCAGGGCAACCGCATCACCCCATCATACGTCGCCTTCACCAGCGAGGGTGAGCGTCTGATTGGTGATGCTGCCAAGAACCAACTGACCTCCAACCCTGAGAACACCGTCTTTGATGCCAAGAGATTGATTGGGCGCACTTGGGCCGACTCCTCTGTGCAGCAGGACATCAAGTATCTGCCCTTCAACGTAAATTTGTACTCTTGAAAGTTTGAAGCAAAAGTCATGATTGTAAGGTTTAAAGTTAATGTTTGAGTGACTTTGTATTAATATGGACTTGTTTTCCTCTTCAGGTTACTGAGAAGAAGAGCAAGCCTCACATCCAGGTTGACATTGGTGGTGGCCAGATGAAGACATTTGCCCCAGAGGAGATCTCTGCCATGGTGCTGGTTAAGATGAAGGAGACTGCTGAGGCTTACCTGGGCAAGAAGGTACAACAAATGTCAAAGAATATGCTTCAAGGAATATACCACTTCTGAATAAATTTATAATTGAATATAATATTCTCATCTTCTCCTCAGGTTACACATGCCGTGGTCACTGTCCCTGCCTACTTTAATGATGCCCAGCGCCAGGCCACCAAGGATGCTGGAACCATCGCTGGACTGAAAGTGATGAGAATCATCAATGAGCCGTAAGTGTCTGGGGAAAATAATTTACATTTCTAGCTTTTTGAAATTATGGAATATATTCCTCATACTTTATTGTAGTAATAAATTCTCATATCTTTTTTTTTCTTTAGAACTGCTGCTGCCATCGCTTATGGTCTGGACAAGAGGGATGGCGAGAAGAACATTCTTGTGTTCGATTTGGGCGGCGGTACCTTTGACGTCTCCCTGCTGACCATCGACACTCATGTGTTTGAAGTGGTGGCCACCAACGGTGACACTCACCTGGGAGGTGAGGACTTCGACCAGCGCGTCATGGAGCACTTCATCAAGCTGTACAAGAAGAAGACTGGCAAAGATGTGCGCAAAAACAACCGTGCCATGCAGAAGCTGCGTCGTGAGGTTGAGAAGGCAAAGAGGGCGCTGTCTGCCCAGCACCAAGCCCGCATTGAGATCGAGTCCTTCTTTGAGGGAGAGGACTTTTCTGAGACCCTGACCCGTGCCAAGTTTGAGGAGCTCAACATGGTAAGTTCTAATACCTGTCAGTTTGGTTGTGTAAACAGCTACTGCATATTTGATAAAACACCTGTTTTTAGTCAAATCTTATGTTTAACAAACCTTTTAAACCTTGTCTTTTACTTCTTCAGGACCTGTTCCGTTCCACCATGAAGCCTGTACAGAAGGTGCTTGAAGATGCTGACCTGAAGAAGTCCGACATTGATGAGATTGTCCTGGTTGGAGGCTCCACTCGTATCCCCAAAATCCAGCAGCTGGTGAAGGAGTTCTTCAATGGCAAAGAGCCCTCTAGGGGCATCAACCCTGATGAGGCTGTGGCATATGGAGCTGCTGTGCAGGCTGGAGTGCTTTCTGGAGAGGACGTTGGTAAGGCATCTTCCTCTTGCATTGTCTACTCTTCTTAACTGAACTTGCCATCTTTATCTTGCTTACTCAACATTTTCCTCTCTTGCAGATTATTTGGTTCTTCTGGATGTGTGCCCCCTGACCCTTGGTATTGAGACCGTTGGAGGAGTGATGACCAAGCTGATCCCCAGGAACACTGTGGTGCCCACAAAGAAATCCCAGATCTTCTCTACAACCTCTGACAACCAGCCCACTGTCACCATCAAGATTTATGAAGGTAAGAGTTGTAGATTTCAGAGCAAACTTGCCACACAAATGTTTCAGACCTTTTAATTATGCAGACAGATGAATGAAATATTGCACAACTTAAATGGTTGACATTTTTCTCTTTAGGTGAGCGCCCTCTGACAAAAGACAACCATCTGTTGGGCACATTCGACCTGACTGGCATCCCTCCTGCCCCCCGCGGTGTGCCACAGATTGAGGTCACTTTTGAGATGAATGTCAACGGTATTCTACGCGTAACTGCTGAGGACAAAGGCACAGGCAACAAGAATAAGATCACGATCACCAACGACCAGAACCGCCTGACACCTGAGGACATCGAGCGCATGGTGAACGACGCTGAGCGCTTCGCCGACGAAGACAAGAAGCTAAAGGAGAGGATCGACGCCCGCAACGAGCTGGAGAGCTACGCCTACTCTCTGAAGAACCAGATCGGTGACAAGGAAAAGCTCGGCGGCAAGCTGTCAGACGACGACAAGGAAGCCATTGAGAAGGCAGTGGAGGAGAAGATCGAGTGGATGGAGTCGCATCAGGACGCCGAACTGGAGGGCTTCCAAGCCAAGAAGAAGGAGCTGGAGGAGGTGGTCCAACCCATCATCAGCAAGCTTTACGGTAGCACGGGTGGACCTCCACCTGAGGGAGCCGAAAGTGAGCAAGATGAGAAGGACGAGTTGTAGGCAGGTTTCAAGGCGACTTGTCCGTCGCCCCTTGCCTCTCTGGTCATGGCATCTAGATGTACATATTGGACTGATGGGACTCAATAGTGAGAGGAATGGTTGGGAAGGGGCGGCGATAACAAGCAACCATACTGAATCTCCTGAAAGACTTTTTAAATGTTTCAGTGTGTGAGAGGTGTTCTCTTCGCTGGAAGGCGGAGCTATTTGTCAGCCCAGATATGAGGCTTGCTGCTGCTGTTCTCAGGCAGTCCTGATGGGGGTGGGGGTTCAGTAGTGGGGAGGGACTTAGTGGGACCCCTCCCACTAAGGTGTGGCTCCATTGAGTGAGATGTCTGTGGGATCAAGGGCTCATTATGTTCACAGGCAATGCTAAAAGTTATTTATTGAATCTGGTCATTGTACTTCTGGAAAGACATTGAAATAAATGTTTGATACAAAATGTTACTTGACTGTCTGATTACATGATTTACTGTTTTACTCACTCAAATGACAAAACATGTTTTTCTTACCACCCACATTTATGCTTCAGAACTTCAGTGAATTTGCTAAACTTCTCATTTCTCACAGTACAAAATTGACCTGTTACAGTTTTAGGATTTGTAATAAAACATGCAAGTACTTGATAAACCCTTTATTACCACTTGGGTAAATGACAATATTGTAGCACATCATGTCACCACAGTCACAATACAGTCATTATGAATGACACCCTGGGTGTCCATCCCTCCAAACGCAAAGGCCAGATTTATTGTCTCTGAAGCTGCTGGGCCGCTGGCTTGCCCTTCGTCTCCATTCCCTTCTCCACACACCTTCCATGGTATTAAACACACAGAGTGGTCCAGGCGATTGGGTGGCATGTCCCCTTCAAATGTCCCCACACAGCGCCGGGGGGGTGCCGGTGTTCAGAGTCAGGGTGGAGGATGTGGTGCTGCCCATCCGCACAGCCTGGGGTCTGCCCATCAAGGAAGTTCAGGATCCAATCACAGAGGGCGCTGTTGATCCCAAGGGCCCTCTGAGCTTGGAGGGAACGATGGTGTTGAATGCTGAACTGTAGTCAGTAAACAGCATTCTCACATATGTGTCCCTCTGGTCCAGGTGGGAGAGGGCAGTGTGGAGGGTGAGGGCGATGGCATATCTTCAGTTGACCTATTGGGCCTGTAGGCAAACTGAAGTGGGTCCAGTGAGTCCAGGATGGAAGAGGTGATGAACCGCTCAAAGCACTTCATGATGGTGGAGGTGAGTGCTACTGGGCGGTAGTCATTCAGGCAGAGGATTTTGGTTTTCTTTGGGAACTTTCTCGAAATAATGTAGTATTTCGGAATAATGAGTCAGTACCTCATAATAATGAGTAGTTATCTCAAAATAATCCCTTGGTAAATAAAAAATAACAAGTAACTGTCTCAAAATGTATCAAAATAATGAGTTAGAATTTTAAAATATAAGAAACTTTCTCAAAATGATGACTTAATTATTTATATCACAATAATGACATAATATCTCAAAATTATTATTTTTGATTAAAACAATACTGACTTACTTATCTCAAAATAATGACAAACTTGATCAAAAACGATAGTATCTCATAATTATGAGAACAGTTATTTAAATATTTACTTAGTATCTCAAAATAATGACTTGATATCTCACAAATATAAGAATGTGACATAAATCATAAATTTCAGATACTGTGTCATTATTTCAAGATAAGTAAGTGATCATTGACTATGCTTCTCATTATTTTGAGGGACTTCCATAACTTCCATAATTATAGTTTTTATATTGTATTTTTATGTTTAAATACAAAGCGTAAGGTACAATGTTGACACCATTTTAGTTACTTCACTGTCACTTCTCTCTGTTTTTAATTTCCTGTGTTACTTTCCTTGTTTTGTCTGATCTGTCACACTTTAGTTTATGCTCTTATGAGTTAGTTTACTTGTTCCACTAGTATAAACATGTAAGAAACTTTCAACAGTTAACAAGAGGAGAACCTTAATTTTGGTTTTAGAAATTTCAATTTTTTTTCTTAAGGGGTCAAGGTAGAGCTGCAATGATTAGTGGATTAATTGATTTGTTGTTATTTCTCTAACTTTGGCTCCTCAAATGTGAATATTTTCTGGTTTTGTCAGTCATCTCTGATAATAAACTGATTATATTTAGATTGTGGACTAAACAAGAAACAAGATGTCACTTTGGGCTTTAGGGGACAGTGATCAACATTTTTCACCATATTTTGATATCTTATGCACCAAACAGCTAAAAAAAATAATCATTAGTTGGAACACGTTTGGATAACAAAATGCAAGCTGTACTCCCGTCATGCCACACACAACAAACAAAACAATCACCAGTCTTAAACAATCGTTTTCAATTTTGCTTTCAGTTACTGTGGACCTGCCCTTTGAATGCTTTGCCCAGTGAGCTGTGATCTATAAAAACTGTACCTACATTTAAAGCTAAGCTCAAAGTTATCCAGTTTTCTCAGGCCTGTCAATACTGTTAGTGTGTATAGTGTGTCTAAATTTATGTAAGTGTTTAGTATTTAGTTATACCACTGTGTTACATGTGCTTGATGTTTGTATGTCTCTTTTTAAAGGTAAAGAACGTTAAGTCCGAGTATGTTTATTTGTGCAGTGCTGAGCATTGCTCAATTAACATGCCTGTTTCAGTTATGAAAGAAGAACAAGGCAAAATCTTTGCGCATAGAAAATATGTCAGAAAACAATCATTTTAATATTTACAACTGTGTAATGAAGGCAAAGGATTCAGTTCAGTGTAAAATAAAACAAAATGTACAAACATTTGTGATTGTAACTAATGTGTATTATTGATAAATGTCTTGCTGGGAATAAGCCATTCCAGTATTTGTTCTGTTTTTAACATTTAGTCACTTTCACAGTTCCTCCTCTTTGTTTCATGAAAATGAAAGAAAAGAGAAGAACAAAATAGCTTGATTAGTATCTTTTACTGTAAAGAAAATAAAAATGTTGGACAAGGAGCGTTTGCAAGCCAGAGTGTAGAACTTTCACCCATGATCCACTACTATATCTTGAGTTGAATCAAAGTCTTATTTTCGATTTTTGTGTCTAAATGCAAAGTAATAATTGAATTGTAATAAATCACATAAAAAGATATGTGAAGATATATTAAAAGCTGTGATTTTGAGGCCACAACTATTACAATTCTGCCTTTTCCTTTTTCCACCAGAGGTGACCTTAGCCAAAGTGAGAGGTCAGCAAAGAGCAAGGGACGAATCAATTTTCAGTAGCCTTCAAGGAAAAGCACCATTTACAACTATTAGATAGAAAAGAATATCTCAGGGTCAATGTTATTTCACCTGTTTCCAGTACAATACGAATAGGCTCATTCAAAAATGTTCTATCTTCATACTAATGTGGAGATACAGTTTAAAGATACAGGTCATAATTTGTTGAAAAGCCATAAAATAAAAAATCTAAGTTTCAGGAATTTTCTAGAAATGATGTTCTCTTTACTCCCCCAACCAATCAAATTGTGTTATCAGATTTCCTTATTGTTTTTCCCTGTCATTTCTAGAAATTTCCTGAGACAAAGGATTACTAATTTCAGAAACGTTCTACAGATAATTGAAGAATTAAGGGAAACAAAGTGTTTTAGTAAGTTGTTGGGCCACCACGTTCATCCTGAACAGCTTCATTGATCCTTGGCATTGATTCTAGAAGTCTCTGAGCTCTGCGGGAGGGATAATATCAATGAAATGGTCCTTGATTCTACAAAATTCTCAAAGCAAGCTGATTTGTTTTTTGAAATAATCTCACCCTCACATTTCTTGTTATATATGTAGTATTTTTCACTGTGTTCCTCATATCTAGCCTGGCATACATACAAGTGATAAGGATGATTGGGCCTGCAGCAACAACAAGAGGACTGTGCATTTGTGAACATTATATTTATTAAGACACACATCTGATTCTGTATTTGGTTACAGTACTTCCTTAAATATCCCATTTACAGTCAAGCTCTGGCTGGTGTGAGTCTACACATTTTGAAATGGTCCACATAGACTAATGCGTGGCTTTGGCAACCAGTTAGTTACCTAACCTTGACCTATTTAGACTTTGCACAAAGGAGAATGCATGAGATAATGCAGTGTATGTGGTTTTATTTTAACATTGGATATATCCTGCCTCACATACAGAGAACAAAATAAAAGTATATCAACATGTGCCCATGTTCAGGTTAAATTACTGCAGGTTGCTTGTAATTCAAGGTGGATATCATAAGCAACAACTTCAAGTGTTTACATTAACTGATGCAATGTTCAGACAATCAGCTGATCTGATGTAACATTCAGGTATTTAGTCCCATCATGCAAATTACACAGGTTTTGTACATTTCTTACTCACTGTTATCAATAATGTCATCATGATTGCTCATGAGACCAACATAGCATGCACTACTTATGGCAACAGCAACATGAGGATGAATGTCAATTCAATCCAAAGTGCAGCCTTTATCAAAAAAGAGAAAAAACAGTAGTTTTAAATGTACAAAATGTTAAAATCCACCCTTCCTTGGTTATTGGAGTGGCGTGTCTTTGCTCCAACTGCGTGAGTGGATCTTCTTGACAGGCAGCCAATCAGCGTTGGCTCAGTAGGCCAAAGCCGTGACGTCGCGTCGGTTCGTCGTGTGCAAATCAGCGGCGGCCAGCGTGCCGGTCGCGACCAATCAGCGCGTTCCAACGCGCAGCGGCTCGCCCAATCACGGCGCTCCACGACTGGGAAGCAGCGACGGCTTATAAATGGAGAGCGCAGGGTTCATTCAGCATCACTTCATAGAGGAAAAATTACACAACAGACAGAGACAGACAAACACTTTGAATAAGGACCAACTGAGGCAACGTCAAGGCCGATAATTTATTCACAACAGCGCTGTTAAGGTATGTACAGATACTGCTGTGAATATGATACTGCTACAACGTCATATTCTGTGTTTGTAAGACAATTTCATCCTGTTAAAACGAGCTAAGCTAACGTTTGACAATGCTGATTACTCACTTTCAAGTTTAACTCAATGAAGCTTTTATAAAACAGTCTGGCTCTCACTTTGAATGCGGTATAACACGAAAAAAGAGACTTTTAGCTCCTCATTATGTTGAGGTGCTTCCTCTCGCATGTCTGCTAGACACGCTAACGTGGTTAGCTACCGGCGGATGGATGGGGAAAAAAATCTAGTTCACTGGTGTAAAGAGGCTGTGGTGCTCCACCCATTTTCATTCAGTGTGAGCTTCAGCTTATATGTTTGACATTTTCTTGGGATTTCACTGCAAAGACCAAAGATTGAGACCCATTATGTGGCATTACTATTAGCTGGTGGCTACATGATCTGGGGAGGAAGAGAGGCCACGTTTTATATTCTCATTTTTTGACGATACGTTTCCTTTCTGTAGATTTCTTCGTAAGTGTGAACAAACAAGCAGAGATGAAGCTACTGTGGGTCGTGATGCTGGTGGCCGGCACTGTTTTTGCCGATGAGGACGACAAGAAGGAGAGTGTGGGGACTGTGGTTGGGATTGACCTGGGGACCACCTACTCATGGTAAGGAAAAAAAAAGTGACTTGATTGTTGCAGAAGATGATGCAAATTTTAAAGCTACTCATGAATTGTTGCCTGTTTTGAGTAACAGTTTCTTGAATCTTATCTTTGTAGTGTTGGAGTGTTCAAGAATGGCCGTGTGGAGATCATCGCTAACGACCAGGGCAACCGCATCACCCCATCATACGTCGCCTTCACCAGCGAGGGTGAGCGTCTGATTGGTGATGCTGCCAAGAACCAACTGACCTCCAACCCTGAGAACACCGTCTTTGATGCCAAGAGATTGATTGGGCGCACTTGGGCCGACTCCTCTGTGCAGCAGGACATCAAGTATCTGCCCTTCAAGGTAAATTTGTATTCTTGAAAGTTTGAAGCAAAAGTCATGATTGTAAGGTTTAAAGTTAATGTTTGAGTGACACACTTTGTATTAATATGGACTTGTTTTCCTCTTCAGGTTACTGAGAAGAAGAGCAAGCCTCACATCCAGGTTGACATTGGTGGTGGCCAGATGAAGACATTTGCCCCAGAGGAGATCTCTGCCATGGTGCTGGTTAAGATGAAGGAGACTGCTGAGGCTTACCTGGGCAAGAAGGTACAAAAAATGTCAAAGAATATGCTTCATGGAATATACCACTTCTGAATAAATTTGTAATTGAATATAATATTCTCATCTTCTCCACAGGTTACACATGCCGTGGTCACTGTCCCTGCCTACTTTAATGATGCCCAGCGCCAGGCCACCAAGGATGCTGGAACCATCGCTGGACTGAATGTGATGAGAATCATCAATGAGCCGTAAGTGTCTGGGGAAAATAATTTACATTTCTAGCTTTTTGAAATTATGGAATATATCCCTCATACTTTATTGTAGTAATAAATTCTCATATCTTTTTTTTTCTTTAGAACTGCTGCTGCCATCGCTTATGGTCTGGACAAGAGGGATGGCGAGAAGAACATTCTCGTGTTCGATTTGGGCGGCGGTACCTTTGACGTCTCCTTGCTGACCATCGACAATGGTGTGTTTGAAGTGGTGGCCACCAACGGTGACACTCACCTGGGAGGTGAGGACTTCGACCAGCGCGTCATGGAGCACTTCATCAAGCTGTACAAGAAGAAGACTGGCAAAGATGTGCGCAAAGACAACCGTGCCGTGCAGAAGCTGCGTCGTGAGGTTGAGAAGGCAAAGAGGGCGCTGTCTGCCCAGCACCAAGCCCGCATTGAGATCGAGTCCTTCTTTGAGGGAGAGGACTTTTCTGAGACCCTGACCCGTGCCAAGTTTGAGGAGCTCAACATGGTAAGTTCTAATACCTGTCAGTTTGGTTGTGTAAGCAGCTACTGCACATTTCATAAAACACCTGTTTTTAGTCAAATCTTATGTTTAACAAACCTTTTAAACCTTGTCATTTACTTCTTCAGGACCTGTTCCGTTCCACCATGAAGCCCGTACAGAAGGTGCTTGAAGATGCTGACCTGAAGAAGTCTGACATTGATGAGATTGTCCTGGTTGGAGGCTCCACTCGTATCCCCAAAATCCAGCAGCTGGTGAAGGAGTTCTTCAATGGCAAAGAGCCCTCTAGGGGCATCAACCCTGATGAGGCTGTGGCATATGGAGCTGCTGTGCAGGCTGGAGTGCTTTCTGGAGAAGAGGACACTGGTAAGGCATCTTCCTCTTGCACTGTCTACTCTTCTTAACTGAACTTGCCATCTTTATCTTGCTTACTTAACATTCTCCTCTCTTGCAGGTGATGTGGTTCTTCTGGATGTGTGCCCCCTGACCCTTGGTATTGAGACCGTTGGAGGAGTGATGACCAAGCTGATCCCCAGGAACACTGTGGTGCCCACAAAGAAATCCCAGATCTTCTCTACAGCCTCTGACAACCAGCCCACTGTCACCATCAAGGTTTATGAAGGTAAGAGTTGTAGATTTCAGAGCAAACTTGCCACACAAATGTTTCAGACCTTTAATTATGCAGACAGATGAATGAAATATTGCACAACTTTAATGGTTGACATTTTTCCCTTTAGGTGAGCGCCCTCTGACAAAAGACAACCATCTGTTGGGCACATTCGACCTGACTGGCATCCCTCCTGCCCCCCGCGGTGTGCCACAGATTGAGGTCACTTTTGAGATTGATGTCAACGGTATTCTCCGTGTAACTGCTGAGGACAAAGGCACAGGCAACAAGAACAAGATCACGATCACCAACGACCAGAACCGCCTGACACCTGAAGACATCGAGCGCATGGTGAACGACGCTGAGCGCTTCGCCGACGAGGACAAGAAGCTGAAGGAGAGGATCGACGCCCGCAACGAGCTGGAGAGCTATGCCTACTCTCTGAAGAACCAGATCGGTGACAAGGAGAAGCTCGGCGGCAAGCTGTCGGACGACGACAAGGAAGCCATTGAGAAGGCAGTGGAGGAGAAGATCGAGTGGATGGAGTCTCATCAGGACGCCGAGCTGGAAGACTTCCAGGCCAAGAAGAAGGAGCTGGAGGAGGTGGTCCAACCCATCATCAGCAAGCTTTACGGTAGCGCGGGTGGACCTCCACCTGAGGGAGCCGAAAGTGAGCAAGATGAGAAGGACGAGTTGTAGGCAGGTTTGAAGGCAACTCGTCCGTCGCCCCTTGCCTCTCTGGTCATGGCATCTAGATGTACATATTGGACTGATGGGACTCAATAGTGAGAGGAATGGTTGGGAAGGGGCGGCGATAACAAGCAACCATACTGAATCTTCTGAAAGACTTTTTAAATGTTTCAGTGTGTGAGAGGTGTTCTCTTCGCTGGAAGGCGGAGCTATTTGTCAGCCCAGATATGAGGCTTGCTGCTGCTGTTCTCAGGCAGTCCTGATGGGGGTGGGGGTTCAGTAGTGGGGAGGGACTTAGTGGGAGGGGGGCAGGTGTGGGTCCATTGAGTGAGATGTCTGTGGGATCAAGGGCTCATTATGTTCACAGGCAATGCTAAAAGTTATTTATTGAATCTGGTCATTGTACTTCGGGAAGGACATTGAAATAAATGTTTGATACAAAATGTTACTTGACTGTCTGATTACATGATTTACTGTTTTACACACTCAAATGACAAAACATGTTGTTTTTCTTACCACCCACATTTATGCTTTAGAACTTCAGTGAATTTGCTAAACTTCTCATTTCACCAGTGACAGTACAAAATTGACCTGTTACAGTTTTAGGATTTGAAATAAAACATGCAAGTACTTGATAAACCCTTTATTACCACTTGGGTAAATGACAATATTGTAGCACATCACGTCACCACAGTCACAATACAGTCATTATGAATGACACCCTGGGTGTCCATCCCTCCAAACGCAAAGGCCAGATTTATTGTCTCTGAAGCTGCCGGGCTGCTGGCTTGCCCTTCGTCTCCATTCCCTTCTCCACACACCTTCCATGGTATTAAACACACAGAGTGGTCCAGGCGATTGGGTGGCATGTCCCCTTCAAATTTCATGATCGTCCACCTGCATCTGTCTGAAAACAGGAGGCGTAATGTTAAAGCATAATACAAGTTCAAATTAAGACTTTCATGAAGTAAACTTCCCCATAGCATTTATACTTGTAGCAACAAATAAGTGCTGTGTACCAGTGTTGAATCTGTACATGGAGTTTGTGGCTCCATCTGCAGTCATCCCCCCAAAAATGTAGATGTTCTTCCCCACCACCACAGCTGAGTGGGCTGCTACTGCTGCTGGGGTGTCTCCTTTGGTCTGCACTTTTTCCCACTTCATGCTCCCTTTAAACAGACAAACAGTTTAAGTTTTTAAAATAAATACACGCAAGACAGCTGGAAATGGATAAACTTTATTCATCTTATTATGATGCAGGAAAGTTTGGCCTTACTTGTGTCAAGACAGTACATGTCACTGTGGAATTTGTCTCCAGCCATGCCTCCATGAATGTAGATCTTTGAGTCGACTGCTGCGATGATGTGGCCGTGTCTGGCTGGCGGGTGTCTGCCTTGTGTTTCTGGCTGGGACCAGGTGGAAGACACTGGGAACACCAAAAGATGAAAGTAATCACATATTTGGCTATTTATGCCATTATGACATGTTAACCGAGGAAGAATATATTTATGGTCTTTAAAACTTTTAAGGCCACATCCAAACTGTTTTAGCATTTGATAACACTGACACAAACTATTTTGTTGGAAACAATAACTTGAAGCAGAGGTATAGATAATGAATGAATATGGAATGAAGTAGGATCAGACAGGAAAGGACTACATTCTCTGGATCTGTTCATTGCTAAAGGATTTAAGTTTATACATAACCAAAGATTCTCAAAACCTTGAAAATGCCTTTTTTGTGGAAGATAGTTTCACTTGTCATTGCAGCAGGTGTTACTGATAAAATTAATAAAGCCTCTGTTACATTTAAGGGTTCCTTGTGAGCCAGCATGCACAAAAACAGGGCACACCTAAAAATACTGAACCCATGATTAATTAAGGTTATTAATTACATCTGTGTGTTCCCTGATAAATATTTATTTATCTACTTGTTCATATCTGTTTTAAATAAAGAGGATAAAAAATGATGGTGTTTTTTAATATAAATTTATTTTAGTATCAGATTTTGTCAAAACACAAAATGCTCTCTTATCTCTTTCCTCAAATATAATCACAATTACGGGCCCATAGAAAAATAAACTGGCTGTTTGACAAAAGAATATGCTTGATAAAATTATGTTAAACATCTGGTTAATTCAAAACAAACCTGTATCAAAGACATGAAGTTTGGGGTCTGAGACAGGTGTAGCTCCTGCTTCCCCACCAGAAAACACGTACAGTTTTTCCCCAAGGCAGGCTGAGTTGGTGTGGTATGTCCTGGGACTCGGGGGTTTGCCATTCACCACTACACTCTTCCAGCGAGACCCACTCTCTGGACACACATGTACAAGAAAGATTATACTCAGTTTACTGAAATCTGTGGCCACATACTGTACAATCAATCTGTCTGGTCACAACGCAGCAACGAGATCTGTTACAACAAAGTTAAAAAAACAAAACAGTTCACCTTCATCTGAAGCAAACATGTATGATAGAAGGAAGAGTCAGCCATGCTACTAATGCAGATTACAGATTAGACAGTGAAGTTCAAGTGGGAGTCACCTGTCAGCTGTAAATTCTGGATACAATTACGATTGCCGCTCTGCTGTGCCCCACCAAACACCCACAGGCTCCGACAGTGGCTTTCTGGCACAAAGCAGCAGTGTTCGTACCGCGACTCCAAACCCTCCCACTCTGGGATGTCCCATTCATGATTATCTGAAAGTACAAAAATATTAAGAATACAAAAATATTAAGAAACCCTGATGATATGGATGTGAAGGGAACACACGAATGACCCTGCCTAAACAACAAATGTGCTTTACCAACATGGTGCCATGACAAGTGACACTTCAGACGATGCTTGACCCTCAATATTAACGTTAATTCAGTTCGTCTTCAGCTATTGGTGGTGGGAGCTTTATTCATAATGGTCAAAAAACACACTACATTACGAAAATCATAGTTGACAACCTCCACTCCCTACACTTCCTGTAAATTACACATTCGTCAGTAGTTTGTATGATTTCAGATAAACAAATCATACACTCTGCTGTAAGTTTTACTTGTTATATTGGAAACAAGTAATCAAGCAGCTGATGGTACTGACAAAAACCCAAATATGGGTGAGATTTACCTACAATCAAAGCAATGCAAACTCATTTAAAAACATATTCCTTCATGTAAATGTGGTGGGTTACACACAGATGTCCCACAGATATCATATCATGGACAGACTCTTTTTCTTTACCTAGATTTATGACATGTGAATGTGAGAAGCTGCCACTGGGGTTGGCTCCCCCAACAATAAAGACACTCCCTTTTCCTCCATCTCCGTCTCCAGGTGGGATAAAGGTGCAGGTGTGGCCCACACTAACACCTGGAGCACTTCCTCTGGGTATCAAAGAATACCTGTTGACAACAAAACAATGAAACATAAAAAAAAAAAAAAAACAAGTGATCTACACTTGCACTTTAAGTGCAATTATACACAATCTGCATTGACTTACCATATTCCTTCTTTGGGTTTATCAAGAGGTTCCAACACTGGGAGAAACTCCATGTCTGTCAGGGATCCTGTTTATATGAATGAACCTCGTGTTACTGTTTTTCATACTTCTCTTGATGGGGATCAATTTTCAGTAATAACAAATAGCTTATAACTACTGGTCTAAATTATTAATAATTGTACTTATTCTGATGGTAGTAAGTCATATACTGATGGTATCCACAGAAGCCTTTACGTAAAATCTAGCTACAACAGAAGCAAGCAAGTGTTTTTAAAGTGTTCTTGTAATCTGTTTGTAAAAGACAAACTTATAAAATACAGCTGCAAATATTATCTGTGACACATCTTTTATTTTAGAGACAATATCACATAGTAAGGAGCACACTGAGAGCTACCGAGCTGCTACGTGCTAACACATGCTGAGTTCATTCACACTAACCTGCTCTTCCGGGTGAAAACGTGAGGCACTAAATATCCGTGTCATCTAACTGAAGTCCGTAATCTTTGGCAGGACTTTCTAATGTCCATATAATCTGTTATTGAATTGAATTAATCAGCAATTTTGGTAAAATTACTCAACTATCAATCCTAGCACAGCTCTACGTAAAAAAAAAAAAACACTACGCAAATTATTACGCTGGCAACGTTGCAAGGAGTTCCAAACGTCGTTGCCACGGTTGCTATTAGCGCATGCGCAGTTCACGCATCGTGCCCATCCCACATGTCATGAATTTAGTTTGACAAGTCAGCGAATTACAAGTTAAAGAAGCTCAGCAGAGCATTTTTCAAGCAAATGTATGTGTGTTTTTAAGATGTGTATAATGGTAATGCACAAGAAAAGCTTCCTTAAAGTTATAGGAAATGCTCAGTAAAGAATCAAAAACATAGTTAAAACTCACTTAATTTGACTATTGCGACCTCTGTTGAAATAAGTCAGTATTGGGTCAGTATGAGTTGTCCTGCACAGTATCTCCAAACTGTAAGAGTGTAATACTTATCATCAACCACAATGAAAAGTTTGATGTAATGTTTTTAGTTACTTTGCAGATTCAGATTAAACAACACAAAATTTTCATAGAATATGATGTATTATAGGGCAAGAAGAAATTCAAAAACTTCTCAGCAGCATATAAAGTAATGAAAAATATCTCTTTTACCAGCTGACACATTAAAATGATGAACACATTAATGTATCAATAATGATAATTCAGTAATGTCCATTTTGGGAATATTCCAGTGGCCTAATTCCATAATATAATAAATATGTATTTCTGAAAAAGGCATTCTGTAAAATGAGTACTTTTGATACTTGGCACTGAATGTGAAAGCAAAGTGATAAAACTGATGTTATTTTAGCAGCTAATTCGTAATTTCAGGTGAAATTTAAATGTTTGTTGTGCCTTTTTTGTTGCCAGGCTAAATGCTGTTTACTGTGGATGTGTACAGTAAAGTACACTTTGTGAAGCAACATGCTGCAGTGAAATAATAAAGATTTTGCAGCATCTGTAAAACACATTTTAAAAGTTTATAATAGTACCTGTGCATGCATGTTATTAAGTTTTAAATTCTCTGAACTGATCATTTATTGTCGGTTCTCTCTTGTATCTTCCGTGGATGTGAGTACTGCACATGATCACCAGACATCAGATGTTTCTATGGAAATTTGAAATAGAAATTTGAAATAGGCCTGTGTTGTCTGACTTTTAAAAAAGTCACTTTGTCAAGTAACAGGGAAAAAACAATAAATACATTTCAATAGGCCAAAAGCATTTATTTAGATAAATAGAACAACTTGAAAAATGAGCATGTTCATCAACACAGATTCAACAACTCAATAATTAGATAAATACATGAATAAATAGAGACATAAATAAATACACTGCATGTAAGCAAATCACATGTTCCTGCATTTTTGTCTGATTTTTTAAAATGAAAATCTGTATCCCTTTTGTTTATGTAACAGGGGAAAAAAACAAAAGATACATTTCCATTTGCTGGAAGTATTATTTTAGTTATATAAATACATAAATAGATAAATAGACCGCATGTAAGCAAATAAATTAGCTCATTGTTCATCTAACAGACGGATGACAGATTTTAGTTGGCCGTGAACAGAGATGAAGCCAGCAGGTCTGCTCTCATCAGATGGGTTCGGATTTCAGTCCTGATCAGCTCCCAGGCTTCAGCACTGTGGCCCTACCTGCAGACAGAAGAATATTATTGTTAAAAATGATAGATAGATAGATAGATAGATAGATAGATGAATAGATAGATAGATAGATAGATAGATAATGATAGATAGATAGATAGATAGATAGATAGATAGATAGATAGATAGATAGATAGATAGATAGATAGATAGATAGATAGATAGATAGACTCACCATTTGTTCGAGGAGGACATGACGTGACAGTCTCTTGAAATACATGTGCAGCTTCTTGTTCTTCTTATTGTGGCTCCCAATCTAAACAAATTACAAGAAAAATAAATGTTATAAAAATGTTCACTTGTATTCAAAGAAATGTAATTAAGTGTTACAGAAGCAGAGGTCACAGCTCAGCGGTGTCACTAAAAGTTTTGTTGAACTTACACAGGAGCGAAGGCCGTCAGCCTGCTGGGTCACCACATTGACAAAGTTCTCCACTGTGTTCTCCTCCCATGATGCAGAGCTGTGATCCTCCTCAAACAGGGCAGCCGTCTCCTCCAGAACCTGAGCTATGAAACCAAGTTTATCCTCAGCCTGGAAGAAGAAGAAGAAGAAGAATCACATATTACAACAGGGTCACATTTATGAGCTCTTTCTAAAATTAAAGAGATAAATAACCAGCACTTTTCTCAGACTTCTTGTATTTTGCATTCACAGTTGCAGTAGACAAAAGCTGAGGAAGACTCACTGCTGCTTTGGACGCCTGGCTGTACAGCTCATTGGGGAAGGCCACAGGGTCCTTCACTGCAGCATCCTCAGTGCTGTTAGTGGAGTTATTAACCTGTAACACACACACACAAACACACACATGTTAAAGTGAACAGACTGTAAAGAAAACTCTTCCAGTTAAGATAATTTCATCTTTGAGCAACATCCAAAAAAGTGCACTCACCATCATATCCAGAAGATCCAAAGAGTTTTCACTGTGCTGTGTGAATTTATGATCCAGCCACCTGCAGCTGAGCGAGGAGCCTGCACCGCACAGACTGAGAAACAGACAGACCGAGAAAATCCTGCTGAGCATTTTCAAAAAAGGTACAAATCCCCTTTGTATGGAGAAAGTTCAGATGTCTCTGTGAAGCAGTTGTTGTGTTGGAACAGACCTGCAGAGCCTCATTTATACTGTAGCAGGACGCACCTATTTCATTTTCCTTACACCTGTGGGAAATGGTAATTGTGGCTTTCATGTGGACGAAAAGTCGAAAAGCAGAAAATTCGAACATGTTGGCCAAATGTCACACATTTCAGATTAGAGTGAGTGTCTTTAAAATATATTTATGCCACAATAAGATAATGTTACAGAGAAATATAATAGAACAAAATGAAATACATGCAGCAGGTTTTAAAAGGCTGCACCGTAATACAGTAATACCACATAGAAACTTCACAATGTACAATACCTCTTAAAAACATAAAAACAAACAGCTTATTATTTATCATCACACGGAAATGTCTGACTGAATGACACTGAATTGATGAATTTTGTGATAACATTTTTGTCATTTTTAAGTGAAAGTTGACACAAAATATTTTTTTCTTGACTGAAAGTCCAGGTTGTTGTTGTTATGTTTTTGGCGATTTTATGTTTTTATTTTGTTTGAATTTAATATGTATGCTTTCTATATGATAGAAATGATATGTTAAAAATGATTAATTATTCTTCTATTTGTTAGAATATCCTAAATCAGTACTGTGAGGTTTAATAGCATGTATATTCACGATTAAAAGTGTAAAAGTATAGATGCAACTGCAGTGTGTCAAAAGGCATTATTATAAGAAAGCGCTTCCCCAAAGAGAAAGCAGAAGTGACTGTGGCCTGCGTTACGTGACAGTGACGTCAGGACGTTTCTGATGAACACAGGTATGGATGATCACGAGGGTTTACCTGACATTTCATTATTTAATCTACTCTTGTGGTATTAAATTGCATTTTCCATTTATTGTTCTTAATGTGCTGGACATCAGTACATCTTTTTATTACAGTTTTTTCTTTTCCTTAGTCAAATTCCTGTACAGGAGTTCACTTCTTCAAAACTCTTTACATAGCTCTCCTTACATGCAGCTCTGCACAACAGATCATCTAACATCCAAAATGCACTCATAACACCAGTGTCGGGGGGTAGTGAACTAAATTTAATCAAATTGCAGTTTAACTAGGCTACAGTTTGTCTTATCTTGCTGGTAGTTCAGCTACATTCATATTTGCATGAAAAAATTCAAGAAAGTCATTTTTTTCATGCAGTTAACTACTAAAACTACACAAAAGGAAAGGATGTGATTGTTCTGTGAATTAAAGGGTGAAGGACAACCCCCATTCTCCACGGGCTCCCTGGTTCTCACGTTAAAGCAGCATGTTCTGGTTCAAACAATGTGAAATGTCACTGAGCAGTTCACATGAACAGGCGTCAGAGGCCACACAAACTCACTTTCATTAACTTTCATTTTCACTGACAAACACACCTCACTATTCATTATATTGGAAAAGTTTACTGATCAATGTATAAAATTCTGGGATTAGTATAGGAATTCCTTGAGACTTTTAAAATAAAATTGTAGACAGCCACAATTAATGGTCCTTTAACTGAAATCACCATCACTAATAATTTTAGATTATTTAAACATTTATGTATCTATTCACAATTTTGTTAGTTCATGTTTTTTTGTATTTGTCTGATGATTTCATATATTTTTTATGTTGTGCATGCACTCCAATGAGCTCCAAAATATATTTAAAAAGCAGTCATTGTTAAATTTCTGTAATTGCATCCCATTGCGTGAGTTCTGTGTGGATTCATAATAATGATTCATAAATACACTTGCAGGGTTGCACCTTGTTCAGCAAAACTAATAAAGAGGAAGTTCCCACAGAGATAAAATGAAAGTGAGTTTGTGCGGCCTCTGACGCCTGTTCATGTGAACTGCTCAGTGACATTTCATGTTGTTTGAACCAGAACATGCTCCTTTAACGTGAGAACCAGGGAGCCCGTGGAGAATGGGGGTTGTCCTTCACCCTTTAATTCACAGAACAATCACATCATGTCAAACTGTCGTTCATGAAGCGGCTGCAGGTGGATGAGCATGTGGATGAGCATGTGTCTTAAGATAAGATAAAAATCCCAAGAGGGAAAATCCAGGTGTTGTAGAGGCACAAGAACAGGAATTAACACAGATAGAGAAGATAATAAGACAATTATGTATATATAATACATCATCTACATATTATACATAGAGAAATAAAAACAGAAACTTTATGAGCACAATTAAAGACAAAACAACACGGTAAACTGGATTGAAAGAAGCAGAAACAGCAAGGCAGAGTACATGTAAACAGCCTACCAGATTACACATACAGCATAATGGTATAATAGAATATTATCTAAGTATTAATACTTAGTATTTCTTTGTATTAATATTGAAAAAATGCTTCCTGTAGTTAGCGGTTTCTATGGTCGGTATATGATGAATAACAAAGGTTTGTTCAGGTACACAAGCTTATGCTGTGTGTGCATGTGAGTTTATTGCAAAATGTACCCACTTATTCAAAGGTGATACATGAAATTCATGTGAAAGTGCAGGAATGTCAGCTTTGGTTTTTGTATTCAATGTCCAACATTAGACAAGAAATGTTATATTTTTGTAGTAAATAAATCTGTTTTTACTACAACTAAAACAATAAAGCACACATTTAAATTGCAATTACAGTAGAGAAGCAAACAAAAATTCCTTTCCTTTTGTGTAGTTTTAGTAGTTAACTGCACGAAAAAATGACTTTCTTGAATTTTTATGCAAATATGAATGTAGCTGAACTACCAGCAAGATAAGACAAATTGTAGCCTAGTTAAACTGCAATTTGATTAAATTTAGTTCACTACCCCCCGACACTGGTGTATGAGTGCATTTTGGATGTGAGATGATCTGTTGTGCAGAGCTGCATGTAAGGAGAACTATGTAAAGAGTTTTGAAAAAGTGAACTCCTGTACAGGAATTTGACTAAGGAAAAGAAAAAACTGTAATAAAAAGATGCACTGATGTCCAGCAGATTAAGAACAATAAATGGAAAATGCAATTTAATACCACAAGAGTAGATTAAATAATGAAATGTCAGGTAAACCCTCGTGATCATCCATACCTGTGTTCATCAGAAACGTCCTGACGTCACTGTCACGTAACGCAGGCCACAGTCACTTCTGCTTTCTCTTTGGGGAAGCGCTTTCTTATAATAATGCCTTTTGACGACACACTGCAGTTGCATCTATACTTTTACACTTTTAATCATGAATATACATGCTATTAAACCCCACAGTACTGATTTAGGATATTCTAACAAATAGAAGAATAATTAATCATTTTTAACATATCATTTCTATCGTATAGAAAGCATACATATTAAATTCAAACAAAATAAAAACATAAAATCGCCAAAAACATAACAACAACAACCTGGACTTTTAGTCAAGAAAAAAATATTTTGTGTCAACTTTCACTTAAAAATGACAAAAATGTTATCACAAAATTCATCAATTCAGTGTCATTCAGTCAGACATTTCCGTGTGATGATAAATAATAAGCTGTTTGTTTTTATGTTTTTAAGAGGTATTGTACATTGTGAAGTTTCTATGTGGTATTACTGTATTACGGTGCAGCCTTTTAAAACCTGCTGCATGTATTTCATTTTGTTCTATTATATTTCTCTGTAACATTATCTTATTGTGGCATAAATATATTTTAAAGACACTCACTCTAATCTGAAATGTGTGACATTTGGCCAACATGTTCGAATTTTCGACTTTTCGTCCACATGAAAGCCACAATTACCATTTCCCACAGGTGTAAGGAAAATGAAATAGGTGCGTCCTGCTACAGTATAAATGAGGCTCTGCAGGTCTGTTCCAACACAACAACTGCTTCACAGAGACATCTGAACTTTCTCCATACAAAGGGGATTTGTACCTTTTTTGAAAATGCTCAGCAGGATTTTCTCGGTCTGTCTGTTTCTCAGTCTGTGCGGTGCAGGCTCCTCGCTCAGCTGCAGGTGGCTGGATCATAAATTCACACAGCACAGTGAAAACTCTTTGGATCTTCTGGATATGATGGTGAGTGCACTTTTTTGGATGTTGCTCAAAGATGAAATTATCTTAACTGGAAGAGTTTTCTTTACAGTCTGTTCTGTTCACTTTAACACATGTGTGTGTGTTTGTGTGTGTGTGTTACAGGTTAATAACTCCACTAACAGCACTGAGGATGCTGCAGTGAAGGACCCTGTGGCCTTCCCCAATGAGCTGTACAGCCAGGCGTCCAAAGCAGCAGTGAGTCTTCCTCAGCTTTTGTCTACTGCAACTGTGAATGCAAAATACAAGAAGTCTGAGAAAAGTGCTGGTTATTTATCTCTTTAATTTTAGAAAGAGCTCATAAATGTGACCCTGTTGTAATATGTGATTCTTCTTCTTCTTCTTCTTCTTCTTCTTCTTCTTTCAGGCTGAGGATAAACTTGGTTTCATAGCTCAGGTTCTGGAGGAGACGGCTGCCCTGTTTGAGGAGGATCACAGCTCTGCATCATGGGAGGAGAACACAGTGGAGAACTTTGTCAATGTGGTGACCCAGCAGGCTGACGGCCTTCGCTCCTGTGTAAGTTCAACAAAACTTTTAGTGACACCGCTGAGCTGTGACCTCTGCTTCTGTAACACTTAATTACATTTCTTTGAATACAAGTGAACATTTTTATAACATTTATTTTTCTTGTAATTTGTTTAGATTGGGAGCCACAATAAGAAGAACAAGAAGCTGCACATGTATTTCAAGAGACTGTCACGTCATGTCCTCGAACAAATGGTGAGTCTATCTATCTATCTATCTATCTATCTATCTATCTATCTATCTATCTATCTATCTATCTATCTATCTATCTATCTATCTATCTATCTATCTATCTATCTATCTATCTATCTATCTATCTATCATTTTTAACAATAATATTCTTCTGTCTGCAGGGCCACAGTGCTGAAGCCTGGGAGCTGATCAGGACTGAAATCCGAACCCATCTGATGAGAGCAGACCTGCTGGCTTCATCTCTGTTCACGGCCAACTAAAATCTGTCATCCGTCTGTTAGATGAACAATGAGCTAATTTATTTGCTTACATGCGGTCTATTTATTTATTTATATATCTAAAATAATACTTGAAATGTGTCTTTTGTTTTTTCCCCTGTTACATAAACAAAAGGGATACAGATTTTCATTTTAAAAAATCAGACAAAAATGCAGGAACATGTGATTTGCTTACATGCAGTGTATTTATTTATGTCTCTATTTATTCATGTATTTATCTAATTATTGAGTTGTTGAATCTGTGTTGATGAACATGCTCATTTTTTAAAGTTATTCTATATTTCAAAATAAATGCTTTTAGCAAATTGAAATGTATTTATTGTTTTTTCCCTGTTGATGACCATGCTCATTTTTTTAAAGTTGCGCTGATATATATTTGAGAAATATTTCTTATGTTAAAGACAATAAAAATAATACAGCAAATGGGAATGTGTTTTTTTTTTCTGTCACATGAGCACAACATCCACAGCGCATACAACTGACTCCACAAATTTCTCCCATTCATCTTTGTAAGACAGATTTGATTTTTTTAATGAAAAAAAAAACACTTTGTTTGGTATACCTGTGTCTCCTGTATTTGTATTGGCCAACAGCCCGGCTGTGACAGAACTGACATTAAATTATAAATTATACATCAGTTGTAAGTAAATGATGGCATTTCCAAAAACTTAAATGTAACATTTTCAGTTCATTTTACGGTTCAAATTATAACTCATCAGATTTCCACGGGTACTCTGAAGTATCTTTTTTAGTACTTGAGTATTACCATCATATGCTACTATATACCGCAACTGTAAGTCATGTGCAGGAGCAGCAGGAGACCATGATGAGCAGCGCCGCCACGTCACAAACATCCCATCAGGTCGCCCATAGTTGGAAGAAAAGGATATTTGTTTGTATTTAATGTAAGCTGATACTCTTCAACTGTCTAACTGCAGGTTCAACGTCATTTCCAGAGGAAAATTAGGAGGAAAATTATGCTAAGCACCATAACCATACAGTTTAGAGAGAACCCTAAGAACTCATTATTGGTTGTGACATTGTTTAACTATTTGTCTGTGCTTATGTGCTTTTGTATATTTGCTTTTAATGTTTTATACTGCAGAAGTAAATTAATCTGTATAACTAAACCTGGCACATTAACATGATGTACCTGGGTGCTCATGTTCATCTGTTTGCTTTGTCCCTTCTAAAATGGTCCAGTGAAACCAGGCAATGTGAGTGAGCTGACTCAGCATTTCGAGGGTTTATTCCAGTTTCCACAGTTCATTAACCAAATTCAACCAGCACAGATTAACTAAATACAACACTGACACATGATAAGGATAGTTACATTGGCATGTGTACCCTAAACAAAAACTAAAAATAGAGCTCAGTTATAGATCTGCATATGATTTGGAGCAACATAAATGTAGACCGTGCAGGATGCCAAAGCAGACTGTACTGACTGACACTGCTGCTTGTCATTCCAAATGCTTCTGCATGACTTACAAATATTCACATTTGAGTTCACAGACAAAGGATTGGACCTGCCTCCAGTTTCAACAGGGAAAATTAATTATGGCCAACTCAACTCCAAAATGCCATTTAGGAGGAACAATCCTAAATAAAAATAATGATCCTGCTGTTGAACAGTTTTTGCTTGATAAAGATTTTGTGATGTTGTCTCCCAGCTGGAAAACTTACTGAGGAAAATGTTTTTGAAAGCCAAAAATATGGAACCAATGGCAGAAACTAGTTGGCCAGTTTGGCTCTGACATGATATGTTTTGGGGGATTTCTCTCCTGTACAAGAGGCAAGAGAAGGACACTCCAGAGGCTCGACTTTATGCTTTCTTTCTGTAATGTCCCTCATCTTCATGTTCAGCTGTAGAACAAATAATGACATATTCACTACATTTACATGCACCCAAGAAATCAGCTTACTGTGAGAAACCACAGGTTTATTTTCAAACCCCAAGCCCCTGTCAACCTGTCCAGGGTGCACCATGGAGGAGACTCAAGTAGTTTTTAACTCTGCAAAGAATAAACTGGTACAGATGATGCATGCTGAAAGTTTCATTTTCCTAAATGATGGTGTGTATAATAAACTTTGAGGTCTGATAGTACTGCAAACTGATGGGGGGAGGAAGGAATTACAGGGTTGTTGGGGGCTCACCAATTAAGTTTTCCCCCATAAACAGAAGTATCCACCACGTATGATATATTTGTAAGCATATCAAATATATGTAGATCTATTTTTTCAATTTTTAATGTTTACTTTAGTGTAAATCGAAAGCATAGATAGACAGATGGATAGATAGATAGATGTTTATCCTACAGTGCAATGGTGGATATAATAATAAATATTAAAAGAGCGCCTCTCAGTGGAAATATACAGAGTTGCATCCTTATTTATTTCAGTTTTTGGGGACGCCATTTCTGAAAAAGTGGAGGACACGTAAATGTACTCATTAATATATTTCTGCACAACTGCTTACAGTATTTGCATACTATTGTCTATCTTGAAATCTACTCGTGCATATTCTTAAAAAACTTTTAAACACAACTTAGTGCTTAAGTTAAGTGTAAGTAAACCGATTTAAAATAAAAATATATGTACATTAATGTTTCTGCCAGCTGATAAAATCTTGAGATTACAAACACACACACATACATTCATATATATGTTGAAGTGCATGTAATTTATGTCATGCATGATCAGAGCCACATCAGAAGTCATTGGATATCCTCTGATGCAGCTCTCATGTGATGCCGGCCGCCTGCACAGACAGACAGACAGACAGACAGCTTCCGGGTTGAGAGACAGTGCCGCCTGTGCTGCACAGAGCCAGGACTTTCTGCAAAGGTCAGTCCAGCTACGAGCCGCTAACCTCTCTACTTTTACTTTTCTACATGCATCTGCTTCGCTTTGCATCCCCGTGCATGTGTAACAAAGGCTTTTCCTTTGACTCACATGTCGCCTTCATGCAGCGGCAACAGATGCGTGTTTGTGTTTTTTTACCTTTTAGCTGCCTGTTAGCTTACCGGCTAAGCGATGCTAGCTTTCACTCCCCGCTTGATTTAGACACAAAGAGAAGTGACGCCCCCCCAACACCTCCACCGGGTGTTTGTATCGTTGGTGTTTGATTTTGATTCATAAAGAAACCAGCACTGACCTACTAAAAAAATAAGAACGATTTAATTAAAATCCCGAATCAATGCACCAGTTTTAGCTTTTCACTTCTGGAGGACGCCATTGATTCAGATGTTGTTTTATTGGGTCGTAAATATGAACACCGCCGTTAGCAGCAGTTGTATAAGAGGCGTTCAAAGTCCTGACCCGAGATTAACCCCGCACATTAATTACAAAACAACAGAGTTTGCAGTTTGCTGGTTTAACGAAAACCTTTTGATTTCAGACAGGAAAAATGTTTTTCACATTTTTGAAAACCGCAGCACTTTTATTTTTTTTGGTGACGTGGTACCGAGAAGCTTATTTTTTTCTGATATTAAAATGCGGGTCCTGAACACAACACGGCCAAGTTAAAGTTGTTTAAGTTTGTTTTTAGTTGTAAAAAGTCTTTTTTTTTCAATTAGTAACTTGTTCATATAATCTATGAAGCAAAATGGCCAACACTCTCAGTTTCCAGTTTGTCTAGGAAGATTTGCTGCATTTCTCTGTTTTCTATGATAATAAATTGTATTTTTGAATTGTTTTCTAGACAAAACAAACTATTTTAAGAAGCAAACTTGGGGTGAAGTTAGATGGGAAAATGTCATTTATGAATTTACTGTGGAAAAAAATAAATAAATGAAAACCCACTTTTAAAATGCTTATCAGTAAGGACATGTTTAATAATGTGATTGTTTGACTTTTGATTAGATATATTGATGATATATTGATTGTTTGACTTAACCCCATAATAGCTTAGCAAGTAGGTCAGTTCTGCCACCAAGGCCGACCTAACTGGGACACTGATGATTGATGCAGTTTTTATTTTAGTTGTGCAAATTCATGTGACAGGAAATGACAATTTTCGGCTCTACTTGTTTTCATTTTTAATTAACCAAGCTATTTTTTACCACAAGTTGATTCATTGTGTAATCTTAAACATGTCAGAAAATACTAATAAATAAAGTGGTGCAATCACAAACTCTTATGTTCATCCTATTTTTTTTCTCTTTAAATAAAACAGTCTCTTTACTTTCTCACGCTTCATGCACAAAGTGAAGCTCGTTGCCAGTCCTTGGTAAAGTGGTAAAGCAAACATACCGTCCTCGGTGCTGCCTCTCAATCACTGAATGATGTGGCAGTAGTTATTCATGATTTTGTGCATGTTCAGATATGCAAATGTATTCTTTTCTACAATTTCCCAAATGATCCTTCCATGAAAGTGGGACAAAAATATACATATGTCTGTATGTCAGCAAAACCAGGGACAGATTCATAATGTGGCTTCAGCAGGCAGAATATGTGTGTTGGATTTGGGTACAAAAGCATGTAGGAAACTTTCTGAATGAATGTGACCTGTTGCATAAACGCAGGTCATACGTGTGTCTACAAGAGGACAGATAGGACATATTTCTGTTGTAGCTGAGGGCACAGCTTACACTATTTAAACTTTTTCAAATGTTACAGCAGTTGGATTGAATGCTGATAATGAGAGAGATATTAAGACATCCCCCCCCCCTCTCTTTCACACACACTCATCCTCTTGTCATTCCTCTTTACCCATAACCCCCCCTCCCTCCTCTGACTGTTTGTGCCCTTATCTCACGTGTCTCTTCCCCAGGAGGGGTGCTGTGCGTCCTGTTGAGCTCCTCCTGGTGTGTGAGTGTCGGGTGTGTGTGCGCCATGGCGAGCCTCCTGCGTGTCGTGGCGGCTAGCTGCTCGGCCCCCGTGTTCAGCGGGGTCTCCTGTGTGAAGCTGCAGAGCGGACGTACTATCAAATCGTCCTGTCTTCGGTTTTTCAGGACCCATCAGGCTCTCGGACGATGTGCCAGTCCAGGTAAGACATGATGCGCACACATTGACATATTCAGACATAATACAATAATTTGCAAAAAGCCTCTAACGTTATACTTGGAACAAATAATTTCATTTTTTGTTTACACGATCTTGCAAACTATATGACAAAAGAGCAGTAACAACATGAGTCCATATGTTCAGTCTTTTCCAGCCTTGCTTGAGCAAATAAAACTGTTCCAAACATAAATATTTCAATAATGTGTCAGGTCTTTGGACATTTGTTTTACTGACAGAATGCCTCCATCGCTTGGCAGGCTGAACACCAATGAGATTAGCTTGCACAGGGACTGTATACAAGAGGTCAATGTGATAGACTGGAAATCAGTTTAAATTTGAAGTGTCATTCCACATGTTGTATCAACCATGCAAGCTACAGAGGGACCAGATGGGGAAAGATCTCCCATGATGCTGAACTGAATGTGAATGAATTGATTAGCTGATCTGCAGCTTTTACAGAATTTTTGTTTTGAGAATAAAATAATTAATTTCCGCCAAAGATATTCATTCTCTGGTTGCAGCTTCTTAATTGTGAGGTTTTGCTCATTTTTATATTATATCTTTGTGGTTTGGACTATTGTTAGAACTATTTATGTAAATGTAAATGCTTTAATTCGTGGTTTCCAGACTGATTTCCCTCAAGGTCAAACCTACATTTAAATCACTTGTAAACCGGCTTTTGAGGTTTATTCTGCAGATCACATGTTTAACTCCTGATAGCAACATAAAAAGCAACGCCACCTGTAGCCTCTGTGTGCATTCTCATGTATGTGTGCATCAGGTGCAGCAAAGCAGGTGGCAGCACACAAGCACAGACAGAGGTCAGGTTTGAAGTGAGATGGTACTGCGCAGCACAGTCATGCTATTCATACCATTGTCCTTCGTTGGCCTTGGAGCCGGCAAAACAAATTGTCGTTGTCATATGAACACGCTGCATTCCCTTTTTTTTTTTTTAAGCTTAAGCAGTCTGCAGTCTGTAGTTGTTATGAAAAAGGTGATCTGCTGTTCCAGATAACAAACGGATGACATCCTTTATCCCCATGCAGCAGATTTTCCTCTAATTCCTCTTTAAAGTTTATTTTAGAGGTCAGTATTGCTACCTGCATTTGCTTTCAGTCCCAAGGTCAGATTTAGGATACTGCAGCCCAGAGGCATTATTCTCCATTTTCCATGCCCTCCCTGGTTCACGGTGACATGCCCTCAGTTCAGCTCGCTCCAGTAACAGTTGGCAGCGTCTATACTCGACACACAAGTGTCAGCTTACAGGGTCGTAAAGGGGAGAAACATGCGACATACACTTCATGTGCTTTTTCTTTGACCTCTATGGGGCCTGTAGACGAACAGTATAGACAGACTGGATGAACTATGCCTGTGCTTTATGATATTTTTACTGTTAATGGCATGCTCGAAATTTCAAGCACCAATTGCTTAGGCGTGCCGGAGATGTTTGTTTGTGGGACTAATGCTATGAAGTGAAAACGGCAATCATGCTTTCTTGGTGAGCTGCCTACGTGGGGGCGTCTGTTTTCACATTGTGTCAAAATTCTGACACAGCAAGCCTTACGGGCGTTTGAACAGGAAACCGGTCTCCAGTGCTGTGCTGGTGGAGCTGTGTTGCTTCAGATGCTGGTGAGAAATACAATCCGGGAAAGCGGAGGTGAGTCACACATTCAGGAGTTTGAGGGCTTATCGGACTCAAAAACACTGAGCATCACTTTATAATACTGTATGGAAAGATTTTACAACACTGGAGAGTTACAGTTAAAATCATTTATACCCCTCTGTGTCAGCGTAGTACAGTACCATCATTGAAATGAACATGGCCTTAAACATGCATTGTATTTTGTGTGTCCTTGAGGCCTAATAAAATCATTGAATGTGCTTTCTTCCTCATAACATATCTACAAAGCTGGATTTTAAAGATATTTTGAATTCATATTGTATATCATATTGTTCACTGGCTAGCGGCCCTCTCTCTTCTCTCTTGATGCATTGCTGTATTTTTGGGGGATTTTAACAACACAAACTTTTGAACAGTGGAGTGGTCTGAAACAGTAGGAGTGAATTGCTTTACTTTTACTACGCCTCTGGTTTGGGTAAATACCCAGCAGTTTTTCCTGAAAATGTGGCATCATGTATTCAAAACCAGAATGAAACTGGATGGAAAAAAATGATTCAGATCATATAGAAGGAAAGTTTACATAAGGTCCAAAACTTTGTTGTTAAGTAAACGAAAAGATCACACTGGCTTTCTTAAATCTAGATGTTATCATGTTATTATCTCTGCTAAGATTTTCAACACCTCTAAGTCTAAACAAAAGATGATGTGTGATTTATGCTTCAGTTTTTAAATCTGGTGCATCTACGGCTGTCCATTTCATTTGAGCTTAATCTAACCTGCTTTTTATGCACAGTAATAAGATAGCCATGGGACAGACCCAGCTGTGTGACTCTAATCTTTTTAACTGATCGTTGGCTGATTGCGGCCTGAGAGCTAAATGTGACGCAGCACATTCAGGGGTCACTCTTGGTTTATAGAAATTTAACAGTCATATAGCTGTCTTTTGCCTCTTGTGTTGTGGAGCATTTTGCAAAACTAGTTGGAGGATGTGTCTCCACAGCAGGGTGAGAGTGAAGGCAGCCAGTCAGAGGCTCTTCTGTTTATGTATAGACGTGGAGACTGCAGGGGGGGTCAGCAGTGGAATTTTCCATAGGAGCCGACTCAACACGTGAGCTGCCTGTCGCTCAGACACTAGACCTGAATAAGAGCACTAAAATAAGACACAGAAAAAACTGGTTGAACGTAACAGGGCAGCGTCTTTGTCACACTCTGTGTCTTTAATTTTTTTCATCTTCCATTTACCAATTTCATTCTCATAATAAGCTTCATGTTTGTTCTCACACACGTTAAAACAACTCTATCTTACTGTCTGACTTTAAAAAAGTAATTATATTGGTGAATTGCTGTATTTCCCTTCTGGTTTTTGGGTTTATTGCACGAAGCCACCTGTGGGACACAATTGTAATATTCTACTGACTTTGGTGAAATATTTCAGTTATCCAGTGATATATCTTTATTTTTACTTAAGGAACTGCCACATGTTTTGGTAGAAACATTCACCATCAAATACTTTAAAGCGTGACTTTGTGACTCTGTTTTGCACCTCTTTACAAGCTCTTCTGCCATCTACACATTGGGTTCTTTAGTTGATTCATAATGGCCCTAAATAAACTGCATTACCTAGAGGGCACTGCGCGATGGTCACCCCCACCCCGCCGCCTCAAAGCCCCAAAAATGGTATTCAGGTCCTTCTTGCTAAGTACAGCCTTGCAGAGCTACTAACACAGCTGACTCTTCGTATTGTGACAGGACACTGACCTTCTCCGTCTGCCTGCAAAGGCCGTTGCATACAGTACAGTATTTATGATAAACACAGATTTAACTCTGTGTAATTGGCTGAGGAACGTTGTATTCAGTGCTGTTGTGATCTTAATAATGACACATTTTGCCTTTAAATCTGCTGAAATACTTCCATTCAGTCAATAAACCGGTGTCACGTTTTGATGCATCATTTGTGCATATTGCTGTTTTGGATCAGGATACATTTACAAACCCATATCTACACTGTGTAGATGCCTCTCATCATAGTTTAATATAATAAAAAATAAATAAATTAAAAAAACATAAAACTTACCTACTACTGTTTTTAAAGCATGAAACTTGAATAAATGACTTCATTAACAGTCGTTCGGATCTCCTGTTTTGTTTTTGCCTCTGCAGGTATTCCATACAAACAGCTCACAGTCGGTGTACCCAAAGAAATTTTCCAGAACGAGCGTCGTGTGGCGATTTCGCCTGCTGGTGTCCAGGCGCTCATCAAGCAGGGCTTCAATGTCGTGGTGGAGTCCGGGGCCGGAGAGCCCTCCAAGTTCCCGGATGAATCGTACGCCCAGGCTGGAGCAACAATTAAAGACATTAAAGATGTCTTGGCATCGGATGTGGTTGTTAAGGTAGGATTTAAGTGGTGGTGGGTGGAGGTGTAATGAGATGTGGATTGTTTAATAGTTCACCAGGAACAAGAGGGAGGAGGAGGTAAATAAGGTGGTCAGATGACTCAGACAACCTTAAAAGCAGATGAAAACGCCAGATGTCTCCTTTTCCAAAGAGCTGGTGATGGTGTAAGAGGAGGGAAAAGGAAGGAACAGGGTGGTCCAGTCAGTGTTTTGAAGATGGCAGCAGCTCTTGGCACCTGCTTTTTTTTTGCATCTGTAAGTGCTGGAGGAAGAGGGAGAAGGACTCCAGCTCTCCAGCCAAAATGACAAAGTGTCAAGCATGTTTCCCATTTAAGACATGGTGGTCTAGTAGAGAAACAGAGGAGTGAAGAAAATGAAAAGCAGGGTGCATGAATAATCCGTGATTAGATTATTAGAGAGGAGGATAAAACTGCAGATTCAGCCTTTAGCCTCTATATGCTGGATTTCCAAGTTTGTAGTAATTAAGTGGTATTTTTGAAGAGCTTTAAAGATTAATGCGTAATCTGCCTTTTGTCTTTTTAAACAATGTACTTTTTACTTGCACAGCATCCTTATCCTTATCAACCAATTTCTCTGCTTCCAGGTCCGCGCTCCCGTTTTCAACCCCGCTTTGGGTGTCCATGAGGTGGAAATGATGAAGGACGCGGCCACTTTAATCAGCTTCATCTACCCGGCTCAGAACCCCGAGCTGATGGACATGCTGTCCCAGAAGAAGGCCACCGTGCTGGCTATGGACCAGGTGCCTCGAGTCACCATCGCCCAGGGTTATGATGCACTGAGCTCCATGGCAAACATCGCAGGGTGTGTACACGGTGCCTTCAGGGGGCGCCATGTTTATGAGAAATGAGAAACTTCTGTCACGACTCAAAGGTTTAAAAAAAAAAGTTGTGAAAAACACATCAGCGAGTAATTCAAGTGTTGAGTTTGTGTTTTTGTCTGTGTTTTTTTTTTCTCAATTTAAATCACACATCTTGCATTTGACCAGAAAAAGAGAGATAGATATGTCAAAATATGAAATATGAATTGTTTCCTTAATTCTTAATGTCTTAATTAAATGGTTAAACAAGTAAACTTTACTATCATTTCAGGTACAAGGCCGTTTTGCTGGCCGCTAACAGCTTTGGTCGCTTCTTCACTGGACAAATCACAGCAGCTGGGAAAGTGCCACCCGCAAAGGTGTGTAGTATGATTGTGTGTGTAGTATAAGTGTGTGTGTTTCTGCAGTACACCTGTAGTATAGAGGTATTACCATGAATGCATCTGTGCTACTTTTAACATGCTAAATCACTGTATGTCTGTGAATAGGTTCTGATCATTGGAGGCGGTGTGGCTGGGTTGGCAGCAGCTGGTACTGCCAGGGCCATGGGAGCCATCGTGAGAGGATTCGACACCAGGTTTGTGTTTTATCTATTACCCCTACCCCCTCTGAATTGCAAATGAAATAAATATTCGCTTTAAAGATTGTATTTGTGCAAAATTAGATGTCCTGTAAATGTGCATATATTTAAATCCTCTTAGTTAAAGGCCTTGTGTAGAAACTGATCTAAACGGTCACAAAACAAAACAAAAATAAATTATTTTGCGTTTCACAATTTGTATAGAGGTGGTGTCCCAGCACACAGAATTTAAAGTTATAATCCTCAAGATTTCAGCCCAGTGATCACTCCTTGAGCAGCTACTTTTTTCAGTGAAACAACAGAAGAGTAACTGGTGCTTCTTTTTACAGCGGAGCCAAACAGACTAACATTGTTTTAATAAAGAAGTCTGTCAATAATCATCCTTTTTCCATCATGCCATGAGCAACAGAACTGCAGTTCATGCTGTGCACGGCTTGAGTAGTTTTCCACATAACAGCAGCGCAGTCAAGTTGCTTTCCAATCATGTTGACAAGTTTGTCATGTTTTATTTTCTTGACCTGTCGCGGTCGGCGCAAACCACAGTGAAAAACACCTGTGGCTTCTTCACAATAAAAGCCAAAGCTTGTGTTTTAGCAGTTGAATGCTTTTAATATGAAGCAGCAGAAGCAGTAGGAAATGTTGAGTTTGCATCAGGAGGAACTTAATACGGCATAAAAAGAGTGACAGTAAACACTCAGGCTGTAATAAATGGCTATTGCAAAACATTGCTGACTATAAGTGGTATCAAAAATAGGAGTTGATATCATGAAAACCTTAGACGCTGTACCCTCCAGTTGTACAAAACATAAGTACTGCTAAAGTTCAGTTACGTTCTTTGTATGCAGTTTTAAGGAAAAGCAATATTACTCCTCCATTACCAATGTAGGAGAATGTTTATTTTTAATATCGCATACAGTGTGTGTTCTCATGTTCTATCAGATATATTTTCCTTTTGCCTGACTAAGAAATCATCTCTCCCTCCTCTACCAGAGCTGCAGCTTTGGAGCAGTTTAAATCTCTGGGCGCAGAGCCGCTGGAGGTGGACATCAAGGAGTCAGGAGAGGGCCAGGGAGGCTACGCCAAGGAAATGTCAAAGGAGTTCATAGAGGCAGAGATGAAGCTATTTGCCAAACAGTGCCAGGACGTGGACATTGTCATCAGCACTGCTCTTATCCCCGGTATGCAAGGAAGCACAAACTCATGTGCAACGTAAACACCGGCTGAATATGTAAAAACCGAAGGACACATTGCAGATACTGACCGCTTTCAAACGGAGGACATGTAAACAATTTTCCTCTGACCGTGTGTGAAACATGTATTCTGGGCAGGCAGTCAAAGAATTTAGAAATAAAAAGGTCAAGTCATGGAATATTGAATAGTAAAAATAACTTCACCAGAATTTACCAGAAGATATTTTACAACATTTGTTCCACTTCTCTGTTATTTTCAAGAGTTTTGGTACATGGTTTGGCTGTGTATCCACAGTAACTGTAATAAATGAGTTTCACTGGGTAAGTATTTGTAATGCCTGGATGTCTGTGTTTCCACTGTCTCATTGTAGGTCGGCGGGCACCCATCCTGATCACCAAACCCATGGTGGAGAGCATGAAAGATGGCTCGGTGGTGGTGGACTTGGCTGCTGAGGCTGGAGGAAACATTGAGACCACAGTTCCTGGAGAGCTGTCAGTATACAAGGTCAGCGCACGTGCTGCTCACACATCCTCACACCCATACCAAAACGTTTTTCAGTTTGTCTTTAAAGGGTTATTTTTCACTGCTCTTTCTTTCCAGTTTTAACATCACAAAACCTGTTTTTTTTATTTTTTATTTTCAGGGAGTCACTCATATCGGCTACACCGACCTCCCCAGCCGTTTGCCGACGCAGTCCAGCACTCTGTACTCCAACAACATCACTAAGTTGATGCGAGCCATCAGCCCCGACAAGGAGAACTTTTACCTCGATGTCAAAGAGGAGTTTGACTACGGGACCATGGACCACGTTGTCAGAGGATCCATCGTCATGCAGGTATGACGTGTCGTGATGAAGCCACCAAGCAGCCGAACAAATGTGTGTGTGTGGACGGCTGAGATTTCATACACTTTTTTTAGCTGATGCATACGTTTCGGCACAAAAAAAACAAAAAACAAAACAAAGAGAACGTCCATGCAGTCATAAATCAGATCTTTCAGAACGCCCTGCAGGTACCTTTCACAGTCACTAGATGTCACCATAAAGACAAACAATCTTTTCCTTTTATTCTCTCTATTTCAAGCCGTTGCCAAAAGAGTAATGTCCCCTCAATAAACAGAAGACCTCATTATCTATTTTGTGTAACAGCATGACATGATAATAAAGATACAAACACATTCACACAGAATAAAAAAGACATAGAAAAGATACCTTTTGATCATTTTATGTCATTGTGTTGATTGAGCTGTTTCTGACTGACTCCTTTATTTAGCTTTATTGGTGATATTATTTAATT
Source organism: Scortum barcoo (assembly GCA_023238725.1). Classification (NCBI taxonomy): domain Eukaryota; kingdom Metazoa; phylum Chordata; class Actinopteri; order Centrarchiformes; family Terapontidae; genus Scortum; species Scortum barcoo. Next base: position 17,958,212 of record CM041545.1, read on the forward strand.
AGAAATTGTTTCCTGAACATCAGTTTCATCATCATATTTACTAAATTGTTCTTACATTGCAACAAATGACATTTGATGGTAAATAAGTGCAACAGATAAATCTGGTAATAATTTCGCATAATTTTAGTATAATTTCTGATCAAGCTTTGATTACATTTTTTATGACTTGTTAATAAGCTTTTCTGTTCAACTGTGAGTTATGTTTTAGTTCATTACAATTTAATCTTACTTTGTTTCTGTCACAAAATGAATCGTCTGTCTTTATTTGTTAGATATTTAGTTAAATGAGTGTCTTTGCTCTTGCCCAAAGTGCTCTGATTTAAGATTGTTCAAGTACTAATAAGATGCAAGGGATCCTTAAAACTCCAGTGTTGGCCAGACTAATTATAGAGGTATTCATCATTACTGAATGTGTAAAGTTGTGATGGTTTACCACGACAACTACTGTACATTTGTCTTTATTTCCCCTGTATCCATATGTTCTCAATAAGGTGGAGCCACATCATTTATTTTACACCACTCTTAAGTCAAAGATTATTATTACATTCTTATGTAATATATTTGATGTAATCAGTCTCAATTAAGCTGTTTTCATTTTTTTTGTGTAAACAAATATGTTTCAAGCAGTAATTGGACCGATATCCAATTGCAATAATGGCCACACTTCTTATAAATGATGCTGAAACTCAGATATTACTTACCGTACCTACTGATCATTAGTTTGCTTACTTTGATCTTGACAACATGGTCTAATGTTTCACAGATTTACGAATGTACAAGAGGTCGTCGTACAACTTCAGGTAACAAGATCAGGGAACAAAAGTAGAGATCAGATCACCTCTTAATAAGTGTCATTTAATATTGTTGATATAACTGGAATTTACCTTCGTTTCTCCCACTTTTTTTTATAATAAATTCTCTCCTCTATAAAGCTTAGGTAACTACACGCAGGGTTGTTCGTGTAATAATCAGGTTGAACCTTTGTTTGTTCATTTTTCTCTCTCTCTGTCACCTGCAGGATGGAAAGAACCTGTTCCCCGCTCCTCAGCCCAACAATGTGCCCGTTGCAGCTCCTCCTAAACCCAAGTCCGTCCAGGAGCTGGAGAAGGAGAAGGCTTCACAGATCTCCCCCTTCAGAGCTACACTCACCACAGCCGGCGTGTACACTGGAGGTCGGTCGTCGCGCTCTAAACTGAAAACTGGGTGTTGAGGGAGGTCGGGGTCTGCCACAGGGTGAAGGATAGGTTAATAATTAGCTTTATAGGTCACTGCTGGAATGTGCACAGGGGGCGAGAAGTGACACACAGACACCCCGTTAGTGTCAGGAAGTCCGCGTTGTAAAAACGCTGTCACGCTGAGTGCACGTTTGAAGTCGTGCCGTCGCGAGCGGTTCCCATGGTGCCACTCGGCGCTCTGTGTAAGTGCGCCACATGCAGTTAATGTGGTTCACACGTTGTTGAGGTGCTCGAGTAGTTTCCTAGTTAACGCCACCGCACAGCTGCTGATGTTAGCTGCCCCGGTGAGAACTTCGCGCTTATTAGTGCTGCATGTAATGTAGCGATTTTAATAATTACAGACTCACCGTCATGGACAATGATTACCTCTTCAGCTACAACAGTTAGTCTGGAAAATAAAGTTTGTTACATCCCACCAGTCTCTCTAATGTAAGCACACAAATTGCCCTCTGACTGATAAGTGTACCTGTCTGTTGAGGTAACAGGAAATAAGGCATCATGGGTGGTCGAGAGCCTACCACATCTTACAGTCAACCAACTGAGCTTGTAGTTATATACAAATCTCACGTATAATATTTTAACTACTACTTTTACGCTTTGAAAGACGATCTGGTACTAAATATACTGCGCACTAAATGTTAATCATCTTTCATCAATCAGATTATTTAATCTGTCATTCTGATGGTATTTTATAAAAGCTGCCTCTGGTTGTTCCAGCGGACTCTTTAACTTTTTCTCTCTCTGTGCCAGGCGCTGCCACCCTGCTGGGTCTCGGTCTGTCAGCTCCCAACGCCGCCTTCACTCAGATGGTCACCACCTTTGGTCTGGCCGGCATCGTGGGATACCACACGGTGTGGGGAGTCACTCCTGCTCTGCACTCCCCACTCATGTCTGTCACTAACGCTATCTCAGGTCAGTAGCTTTTAATGTGTCTTATACAGTGTGAGAGTTCAGCTTTTGAAGGCTTGAAGGTCTTTTTCTTAAAGATTGCACCAAATGCATCATTTTGAGGGTGGTGAGAAAAACCTGTCAGTATAATGTACTTTGATACGCCACCACTACTTTCCACAGGCACAAATAATCTGATGTAAGACTGTCACATTAACTTTATGACAGTAAATGTGATGATAAATATTCATTATACATTAGCATTTAGAACAATCTTTCTCATTCTTGCTTAATCCTTAATATTTATATACACATCCTGGACATATAGACTGGACTTTAGGTAAAGTGAGACCATTTATTAATTACAAACTGATATGAGTAAATTTAAATTTGATGTTGGTAACTCAGTTCATTCAGTTTATCGTCCAGCCCTTAAATCAAGGTAATATTCAATATATGTATAACAATATTGATTATTGTTTAATATATGATGTAATCGAGGACAGTGTAGCTTTATTCAAGTGATAAAATGGCAACAAAACAGAAAACAGAAGAAAAAATGGCATAAAAATGCCCTTAAATTCTAACACATGGTGAATGAGTACCTATTTATAATAAAAAATGGAAAAAAAGCATAAAACTTTCAAACAAAATCCTAGCTGGATAAAAGGACCTAGCTGGACGCTCAAACGTGTCACGTGTTAGTCCAGCAGATCTGTCGCTTTTCTGAGTCCAAATAAAAAGACTTTAAAGATTTTTTGTCCTTATTGTCGAAGGCCGCTTAACACGGAGGGGTCAAGAGGTCAGAGAGGTAAGTGCATGTGTGTGTTCTCATGGCTTTGATCACTCTGGAGACCCACACCGGGGTAGGAAGTAACACACCGCCAGTGATCTTTGAGGGTCAGTGGAGTCCTTTGCTGGTTTACTCGCGCACACAGCCGGACGTCGGAGCCCCGCTCGCAGAGCCCAGCGGTGTAACAGCGAAGAGAGACAGTTTTCAGCTCCGTTAAAACTTTATTATTTACACCTATACCCTATTTTCACATTCCTGTCTTCACACCACCTTGTTCCTGTGTGTGTCTGTTCCCTGTTTTTCTGCCCTGTTACACCTTCTATTTCGTCTTCTGGAAATTCACAATGAACTTGTTAAATTCCAACAAAAGAAATTAACATGCATCACGGTTCATTAGAAGATTTTCCTTCCTCCTCTCCGTGTCGTTTGCTTTCTCTTTGCTCCCTTTTTCTCCATTTCCTCCTGGTCCAGGTATTTTCCCTTCATATTTGGCATGACCTTATTACCTTTTTTCTTTCTGTCACTGACTGCTGACTGCGGTTATGGAAACAGTGAGACCAACAGGACTTTGTTGTTGTTGTGCCAGGCATCGTAAAGACACACACACACAATCACTCACAGACATTAGAGAATCATATTGGAATTTAGGGTTTAAGTGAGGGACAGTTATATTCTTCACGGGGAGATTATTGTATTACAACCAGTAGTGGCTGTGACTGGTGGGTCATCTTAGATTCTTCAGACGCTGGTCTCATATCCAGCGTCTCATTGAAGCACATCTTTATATCTGGTGTCTGAAATGCTTTGATCTACTCGAGAGCGGCGACTCACTGTCACACTGATGCAGGACGTTGGCCCACCCAGTGTATATATGCATGAGTGTGTGTGTGTGTGTGTGTGTGTGTCCTGATGCCTACTGGCTTTCTTTCTGGCTAATCTATTAGTAGTGGTGGCCAGGCTTCCTTTTGATCTCCATCTAAAAGGTAATTGTACCTTTTTTTTTGGATCAAGTAGCCCGTGAAGAATAAAGTTTCCCAAATTTAGTAAGCTACAGGTGTTATTTCAGTATCAGATATGAGTTTAGTCAACACTTAAATATGCAAATATATTACTTAAATATCAGTATTGGATCTGTATCTGAGACACCCAAAGGACCAAAAAAAAAACCTTGACAGGGACATCGACATTCATTTGTATTTTTTTCTTCAGTCAGAACACATTTTGAGCCTAAACCCTTTAAGTACATTTAAACTACATATTATTTTGCAAGAAAAGATTTAAAGAAATAATACTTTTTCATTTTATGAACTAAGAACATGCACTAAAAGGCTTCATATTTATTGCTAAATGAACCACTGTGATCAGATGTGCACACAGATGCCAAATACAAAATGAACCTAATACCATAATACTGTGTTTTATGAGGCCATTCGTCAGTCTGTATAATGTTACTCATTCAATTGGTTGAAATATATCTACGTATCAAACGGAGCAAAGCAGTTTATCAAAGAGTCCAGTGCTTTAATATCAACCTAGGAACTAATTCAAAGACATTAGCTGCACTGAAATTATAAATCAGCTGAAAAGAAAAGAAAATGGTCTGGCTAGATATTTAGGAAACCTGGTGGCCAAGGGTTTACAGACATGAACAGCAATAATCCTGCTTTGCACATCTACCTGTCCAATAAAAGCATAAAGGAAAACAAACAAGTGTCAATTAGTTACAACCAAGGACATATTTGATTGGCTAGAACGCGACAGGTATCAGCACAGAGAGGTAAAATTTGATCTAGTAAATGTAAAGTTGAAATTTGAAGGTTATTGAAAATGTGTTGTGTTCAAATGCATTTACAAACAGGTTGTTAGTTACTAATTAATGGCAAAAATGAAAACAGGAGGTCAAAAGTGGAGCAACACAGTTGACAGAACAATATTTCAGACTGCATGTGTGTGAGTTTACTTTATGGACATTGGCTAGCATCTGTGCCAACTTGGTGTTAACAGTGAAATCATTAACTTTTGGAGTAATATGTAGATTAGTGGCATCCTTCAGGTGTTTAAATGGAAGAAACCAAAACTACAAACTTGTTATCTCTGTAAATTCTCTCCTGTATACGCTCGATCCTGCTGTAAATGCCTCTTTTGTGTCAGTGGAAACGTTGAATTAGCTTGTTTTCACGTCGTAGAAGTCATGAAATTATGTTTGGCAGCGTTTTGAAACCTGCTTTGTTTGGGAGCAGATATACTCACATGATTATAAAGCGGACTGTTGTTGTAGAAAACAGACTTTGGAGAGAAGGTCAAACTTCATGTCATTTGCCTCATTTGAATATTTAATTTAACTCTGTTGGCTTCAAGCACAAATCTTGCTTGCACACACACACACACACACACACAAATGCACACACACACACACACACACACACACACACACACACACACACACACACACACACACACTCACCTGCTAGTCAACTTAAATTATACCCAAACACAGCTCTGTGTAGATCCCAGGGTGCTGGGTATTGCATCCTACTGCCTGTAAGTCATTACAGGGCTGATTTTTATCAAGGTTTCCTGAGCCTCTTTTGGTAAACACACATTCCCTCTCTTTCTCTCTCCTTCTCTTTTTTTTAATCTCTGCCTAAATCTGTGTTTTTCCAATCTGAGAAGCAGAAGGTTTTCTGAGTTTAAGAAGACAGTTATGAAATGTCTGCAGATGTGCCGATTAACATCTAAGATGAACGTTTTTTTATGATTAACTAGCTTTGTTTAACGTCTTCACCAGAGTTTTCAACGTTATGTATAATGAATGATAAAAGCGGGCGTTCATGAATACTAAAATATCCTTCCTCTGCAGGTCTGACGGCTGTGGGTGGTCTGTCCCTGATGGGAGGTGGCTACTCCCCAACAAGTACTGCGGAGACACTGGCTCTGCTGGCTGCCTTCATCTCCTCGGTCAACATTGCTGGTGAGTCACCTGCATGCAGACACCTCACAGTCGCCCCTGCCAATTACAGCAACCTTCAGCCAATAAAATATCAACTTAGGCCGAAGATTGAAGTGTTTTATATTGATTGTACAATAACACGCTTTCGGACCAAGTTTTGCAGCTGCCCTCTCTGCCCACCTGCTCACATCAGAGTCGGTGGCTCTGGCTTGGACCACACACGTTTATTCCCGCTATTATGCTTAATAATTCTCATTAGGATGACAAAGTGTTCCTGGAGTCATTATAATACTCATCACTCTCTAATAGTCTTGGGAAACAGAGTGCTCCTCCGCGGCTGAGCCATGAATTTATTTTAATTTCTCCTATTAGCTCACAGCTAGACACCAGGGGAACCTTCCACACAAGCGAATGAATAGTTACCCCACATAATGGAGCAGTTCAGCCTGTTTGTTGAAAATGCACCAAAGCTTCTTTGAGTTTTATGTCTATGGGAGTTGCAGGACAGCGCAGGGTTTTAAGTTGAAGACGAGGCTGTGAATCCTGCCACAGTTTTTGGGCCCTCAAGCCTCTGCGGCAAACCGCCCATTAGTCTTTTCGCTTAACTTTTCCCTTAACACAAGCACGCCGAAATACCACAGTCTTTATAGACATACCTAGATTCTTACCGGTTGTTTAATTTCATTTTTGATGTTCTCCATGGGTTCGGTTCCACACGCACATTTCTAAGCGGTTTACCACATCAGCCATAAACCCCCGGGAACAGAAAAAAAACATTCCATGGAAAGAAAGGGACGAAACACAATAGTGAAATGTAGCTCCAGTAAAACAGACCCTGAAATTTTTTCGGCCTGGTGTCTGTTTTGAGGAACAGGTCCCTGGCTGAAGGTTCTCACTCCGTCCGTGTCTCCGCAGTTGTGAGATGTGGGAATGCATGGAAAAAAAACGCCCAGGGTCTGTTGAATATCTCGAGCTGAGCGTGTTCAGTTTCTCACAACCAGAATGTCAAAATGTGCTACCAGGTCTCATCAGAGTCCTTATTTTCCTGGGCTCCCTCACCGTTTTAAAGGGAGACAAGTTATATTATGCATTTTTGGGTTTCATGATCGCGCCCCCCTATCTGTGGAAAAAGTTGTTACTTCTCAGTCTTTGTATATTGAAAATGTATTAGCCTTAAACCAGTCAGATCATTTCATTTCAAACTTCTCTGTCGCTTTAGTGCAAATTATCTGATGTTAACATGCTGATACGCTGAGCTAAGATGGATACCGTTGTAAGTTTTATACCTGCTCAACATCAGCCTTCTAGCATTGTCAGTGTAAGCGTGCGTATGTTAGCATTTAGAGTCTTGTTATAGGCTTCATGACTTGGTCAGTGTTGCCCATTCGCCTCTGTTCTTTCCTAAATATAATGCCAGCAGATGCATTCTGAGAAAAAGAAACAAATAACCAAAAGAAACGAGTGGATTCTGGCTCGGTTTGTTTGAATAAGCATGAGCATTCCTCCATATCAATATACTCTGATCGCTCTGCAATAATATTAGTCGGATTATTATTACATGTTTTAACTAGGACGGCCTCCGACTGAAATTACACAAAGTGGAAAGAAACAGGTGCTGGCCTCTGATTCACCCTCGTACGTATGTATGGGTGCATGCGTGTGCACGTGGCCGCAGTCATGCCAGAGGGACAAAGGGAGACACACTCGGTAACGTGATCTCCCGTAAAGCAGTGAGACACCGTCTGGTCCGGGTTCGACACTTCTGAGGTTTTCTACTTGAAATATTTACACTGACATGAAGTAGACTCATTATATTCCAAACTTTGGTTATTGGGCTTGGCAAGTGTTTTTTAGCTATTGGCTTTAAAACACCTGTTGTCTAAAAATAGATATTTTTCATGTACTTCAGATGCCTTTATACTCCTGCCTCAACACCTCTTGCCCTCTTTTGTTTTTTTTTTGTGCTATTTTTTCGTACGTCAATGCTCCTTTTTGCTCTGTGCTGATTTTGTGTTACTGATTTTGTATTCGTTCTCTCTGTCACCCAGGTGGTTTCCTGGTGACCAAGAAGATGTTGGACATGTTCAAGCGTCCCACCGATCCTCCAGAGCACAACTACCTTTATCTTCTCCCTGGCGGCGTCTTTGTCGGAGGCTACGCTGCCGCCCTGCAGTCTGGATACAACATTGAACAGGTGCGAGATGACGCTTTGTGCCATGTCCACGTGTTTTAGGTAGAGATTGTGTTTGTGGTTTTCTACCAAAAATGTTCTTAGTCCCTGGGCATTGGTGCAAAACAGCCCATAACAATATTAAAGTCAGCTAATCATCCTCCAAATGTATTCTTTGTTAGCCCAGATGTTGTACAGGGAAGACCTTCCAAGTAAATCATTTGGCCTTATTTTTCATCCTGTGGTCCCTCAGTCTTCATTTATAACCCTTTTTTTCCTGTTCTCCTCTTACCAGATGATGTACTTGGGCTCAGGTCTGTGCTGTGTTGGTGCCCTGGCTGGCCTTTCCAACCAGACCACAGCCCGTCTGGGTAACGCTCTGGGTATGATGGGAGTCGCGGGGGGCATCGCTGCCACTCTGGGCGCCCTCAAACCGAGCCCCGAGCTCCTGGCACAGATGAGCGCAGCCATGGCTGTAGGTGGCTCTGCCGGTGAGTCTGTGTGTGTAAAAGCAGGAAGAAGGCAGACGTCCAGGCAAACACTGATCGTTGTATAAGTGTGTTGCGGCATATGTAAATTAATGGATGTGAGTTTTGCATTGTTTGTGCGTGTGCATGTATTCCAAGCTTGGCCGGATTAAGCAGCAGGTGTGCAGAGAGTCTGTGATGTTTTCATCAAACACAACATGACTGACTACCCGCCAGACTGAGGGGGTCTGTCGGCACGGTCAGCATCATGTATTACTCACTTTCTCTCGCTCACTCGGGACAGTTTGATCATTTAAATGATAAGTGTTCCAGTAACAAAGCTGAGACCAAGACTAAACTATCCACACAGACAATAATGCTGTTTTCCAGATACAGTAACGTTGCAGGGCTTCCTGCAGGAAACACACACACACACACACACACATAATGTGGAGACCCACTCACAAACATGGAATTTCCCCAAATAAGCCTCATGAGCAACACCTGGTTCCTCAGATGGACCGGCTTCCCAGAAT